>JARPZY010000005.1:917322-2378844 GCA_036172905.1 Meloidogyne graminicola
GGGAAATAATGAATATAAAGAACAAATAAATGTTAGAATTAATGGAGAACAACAACAACAATTTAATAATAATAATAATAATAATTGGAAACAATTTTTACAAAATAATTTAAGATTAAAAAGAAGAATATCTTTTATTAATAAATTTAATTTTGAAATAAAATATTTAAATTTAAAACCAATAACAAGAAATATTTTTGAAAGAAGTTTAGAATTAATTAAATCAAAATATTTTTGGAATACAAAAACACAATTAATTGAAAGAAATGAACAAAAAGAAGAAATAAATAATAAAAGGAATGGAATGGTATGTAAAATAATAATTAAATATATATATATATATTAAATATATATTAAATATATTTAGATATATTTAAATATTTTAATTGATCCAATTACTCAAAAACATTCAAATATAACAATTAAAACACCTGAACAATTAATTTATTTACAACAAATTGAATTACCAATGCAAATAAATCCTTTCCCTTTGTGGCAACATCAAAATGCTCAAAATATTCAATCATTCGACCAATATTTATCTCATCAAGAAGTAAAAAGTAGAGCTGAATGTTCAGTTAATGGACAAACTGTTAAAACTTTTGGTAAAAAAAAAAAATTAAAATTTAAATATAATTTAATTAAAATTAGATGAAAGAGAATATTCTTCTCCTCTTTTAACAAATTGTTATTCAGTTTTAGCTAAAGATTGTGGAGTAAATGAAAATCAAGTTCCTCAATTTGTTGTTTTAATGAAATCAAATAAAAATGGACAAAAAGTTTTATTTAAATTAATTTTAAATTAATTTAAATTAATTTTTTAGAAATTAAAAATAATTGAACCAAAATTATTTATTGAATGTCAAAGAGAAGAAGAAGAAGAAGAACAAATTAAATGTAAAATTAATGGACAACAACAATATTTAAATAATAATAATAATCAATTAATTCAATATAATAATAATCAAAAAAATGATTTAATAATTAATTTGGATAAATTATCTGTACGTTTTAATGGATATAAAGTTTGGATTAAAATATCAAGTATTTATAAAAATACTCAATGTGGACTTTGTGGACATTATGATGATGCTAGTAATGATGAAAATGAATTAATAATGGCAAATAATAAAATTGGTAAAATTTATTAGGGAAAATAAAATTAATTTTAATTAATTAATTAATTTTTAGCTACAAATTTTGCCCAATTCCATCGTTCTTATTCTCTTTCAAATAATTATGATAATGATGATAAATTATGTAATTCACAAGAACTTGATAAATTTTATCAAGAAAATTTTAATAAATTTGGTAATTTAAATGAAGAAGAAGAAGAAATGGAAGAAAATAAATTATTAAATAATAAAAATTGGGATGAAGAAAGATTTGATGGAAATTATGATCAAAATAAAGAAAATAAATATTTTAATGAAAGATTACATCAACAAGAAGAAGAAGAAGAAGAAGAAGAAGAATGGAATAATATTTATGAAAATAATGAACAACAAAAAAGAACAACAAATGAAAGAAATTGGAGAAGAAAATTAGGTAAAATTAATTAATTAATTAATTAAAATTAAATTTTAAAGAACCAATTCTTAAAACAAATATAATTGAAATGGAAAATGATATTTGTTTCTCAAAAATTCCAATAAAACATTGTCCAATGGGTACTTATCCAACTGGTTGGAATAATAAATATGAAAATGAAGAAGGAAAAGAAGAAAAAGAAGAAGAAGAAGAAAATAATAAATATTATTTTACAACTAAAAATGTTCCTTATATTTGTTTACCTCGTTCTGATTCAGAAACTCGTCATTTATTATATCAATATAATAATAATAAAATGAGAAATGGAGGAAGAAATAATAAACAACAACAACAATTATTAGATTTAAATAATTATAATAAACAACAAACATTTGTTGAAAAAGTTTATGAACCAACAAATTGTTCTTCAAACAAACAAACATATAAACCTAGAGGAAGAAAATTTACTCCATAAAACAACAATTTTATCTAAACAAATGAATAAGAGAAGAAAAGAAAAGAAATAAATGATTCTCCTCACAATTAATTAAATAAATATTTATATATGTAGTTTTTAATATTTAATAATTTGTAGTATATTTTTTATATATGTGAGTTGAAGAATCTTAAAATAAAAATATTTTTTTATTTGTATTATTTATGCTTAGGGAAAAAACAAAATAACATACCAATGACACACATTTAAGTATAAACATATTTCCAATATCACACACACATTATATTACCTTCTTACTCTCATCCTTCTTAATCCAACTATTCCACTATATTTTAACAAACACTACATTAACCTCTAGATTCTCTTTCAAGGTTATGACATGACTTGTAAAATCTTGTAACTTTATCTAGGTCCAGACAATCTTCATCTTTATTACTTTGCCATACTTAACAGGAAAACACTATTATTTCATTCAGCTTCAGAAATGACTGAAAGAATTAGAAATATTAAAATGAAATCTAGCTTTTATGGGAAACAGAAGTACCACCACAGAAACAAGAATCTAGATTTAAGGAAAGTACTTTCAGATTCCACTAGACATGACATAAATAAACGTAACACAACGTGTTGAAAACAATTCTAGCTTAGACGGAATACTTAAGATGAAAGGGGCATTTTGGACTAAATGTTCAAAAGCAATTTGTTCCCGATTTGTCGCGACCAATTTGTCGCGAAACCACTTTTTCGTAGACCGATTTGTCGCAAACAATAAATTTTTTTTAAATTGTTTATGGGAGAAATTAAATAAATTTTTTATTTTATTATATGTACATATGTCAACATAATTTTTTAAACAATTTAAATTTAGAAACTAATTTATAGATTTAAATCTCTTTATTTAAAGATTATAAATTTCAATTTTTAAATTTTATTCAATTCTTTTTGTTTTTTCGTATAGGTCAATCAATTCCATGCTGACATATCCTCCTAATTACATTTAATATGGTCTATAAAATTTTTTGAGTTGTTTAATAAATTTATTGTTATTTAAAACTATCAAAAAATTTTTAAAAAAAATTTGTTGTTTGCGACAAATCGGTCACGACAAGGTGGTCTCGCGACAAATTGGTCTGCGACAAATCGCCACGACAAATTGGCCCGCGACAAATAGGACTCCTTAAAAAGAATTATACATATTCATATTGGGTAATTTAGTTTTAGCGACTATTTTAAGAAAAATCAGTTTTAACGTTGAGTAGAAAGGCTTCAAGCGAAAGTTTTCATTGATTTTTTGAGCCGCACTCTAACTTTAATCAACTTTTAATTATTTAATTTAATATGTACATATTTTCTTTTGAATTTTTATTTTTTAGTAAAACTAAATGGGTGAAATAAGTGATAAAACAAAAATTGGAATAATTACATTTATTGACAAACGTTATAATTATGTTTGGAATACTAATTTAGGACCATTGGAGCTAAGATTTCCTTTAAATCCTCAATTGGAGTTTAAGGTTAATCTTTTTAGATAATATTTAAAAATTATTATATTTAATAGCCTGGAGAAATTGTCCGTTATGTACAATCTCATGATGGACTTGCACCTCAAATTGTTCATAATCTGTTAAGATATGATAAAAAACAACTAAAAGTTGAAAGAGGATTAAAAATTCCTTGGAAGATTGAAGTAAATTTAGTTTTTGCTTCACCTACTTCTAAGGAATTCAAAGAGGCAATGGAGAATGATGATGAAGATGTATGTTTAATTTTACCTATTATCTCTTTTATAATTAATTTATGCTAAGTAAATCAATTCGTTTAAATGAATTGTTTTTTTCCTTTTTGATAGGAAATTTCTAATATACTAAATTCTTTAAAATTTACTACGATTTAATTAGAGACTAAAAGGAATCGCATGGACACAAGACTTTCTTTTAGTTGCGTCTTATCTTGACGGAGTTGAATATAAACCTGGTGTTGTTTACCGTGCATACATTACTCGGTATTTTAATTCAGATATTTATAAAATACATATTTTCTTTAATAAAATGAATAAGTCCATTTTTATTTATTTTTTAGAATTCCCAACCGTTGGGAGCCGTTAGCTAGGAAAGTCGGCTCGATTTTTGTTATAATTGGTAAGAAATTTGAGAAGTGTACTAATCAGGATGAACTTGCAACGTTTTGGAAATATTGTGTGAGTTTTATCTTTTTTTTTAATATTTTTTCATGTTTTAGCCTTGGAAAATTGAAACATCTAGCAATGAAGATTGTGATATTGGCCTTCCACTTAATGTATTTTTTAACCTTAACTATTAAAATATTTTTTTATTTTGCTATACTTTAAATAAAAATCCAAAACAATTTCCTTTTAAAAATAAAATAAATTTAGATTCAGGCAGTAAATTTATAATATTAAAATTCATTAAGTCTGCTTCACCCATCAATGATTGCAATGAAACTTCAAACCGAAATGATTTTTCAAGTAACATTGTTTACGAAGGTTTGATATCAAGAGTTTAATTAATGTTAAGTTTATAGAGCAACTTCCAAATTTCGCGGAAGCTTTAAATAACATAAATGAAGGTATTTTTTTTATATCTTATTTGGAATAAATTTTGTTTTTACTACTACAAGGTGAAGAGAAGATTGGTTTAGTTGTCATTTGCGAGAAGGAATATTCCGTCATTTGGAATCCTGTTGATGACCTTGTCCGTGTACAAGTAGGCCAACTTTTAGAAGACGGCAATGACAACCTTTCTATGGTTAAATCTATTTAAAATATTAAATATTTTTTTATATATAATTCTCAAAACTTTTTGATTTTCATTTATTATAAATTAATTTATTTTACAGTGGCCTCTTTGTGAATGGGTCAAATACCGATGTATGCCTGAAGAATCACAAATTTCTAATAACGTTGTTTGTAAGTATACAGCTTATGACATAAAAAAAACTAAAGCAATCAATGAGGTTACTCGACTTAAAGATAGTGTTGCGGTATTTTAAATATTTTAATTATAGATGATAAATAAATATATTTTTAGGTTAAATGTAGACTCTCTTCAGCGAAGGCATATAGCAGTTCATATTTTATTGCAAAGGATTCATTCTTTCAGTCAGTTTTGTGCAGTTGTCAAGATCGAATATTAAAGGAACAGATGGAAGACGAAAATGTTTCCATTGATGTAATTTTTTCTTCAAATATTTAAACTTGTTAGATTCTTTTTTAGGTTTATGCAATATTTACAGACATTTATAAGAATATACGATGGATTGCTTTTGCCTTTCGAGATAAAGATTGTTGGAGAAAGGTTTTAAATTACAAATCCATTTTAAATTTAAAGAAATATTTTTTAAGATTGATGGCTTAACTCCAACTGTTGACAGTCAAATTCGACCTTTTTTTACACGTTTCGAGAATCGAACTTCTGTTGCTTATGAGACAATGCAGAACGATTTATTAGCTACAAATAGATTTAAAGCACCAATTGACTGGAAAGGCTGTTATTCTGAAGGACAGAAAGTTGAATATTTTGTTATTACATAAATCAAATAAACTAAACATAGATTGTGGATGTTATTGGCATTGTTGTATGTTTTGAAGATGAGACAACTGTGATAGCAACAAAATTTGGATTGGCTAGTCAACCAATAAAGTTTCCATTAGGTGTTTGGGTTCTTGCAACAATTGTTCCAGATGAAAGGACTTCCCAATCACCTAAAAACAATTTTATGCGTGGTCTTGGCTCGTTTATTATAAAAAGAAGTGAAAAAATTGGGCCGGTTATGTCAACTCGTGTAGTTCATGATAAAGTCGATAAATTGCTGGTTATTTTTTAGCACTTTACAAAATTCTCACTCTTTGCTTTAAGCTCTGTTGTCCTGTTAAAGCGAATGCATCAAGATCTTTTGTAAACGAATATTTGGGTAAAGTAGATGATCCAGACAATTTAGTGAAACCGCAACAGAATGGCCAATTTTGCCCTTCTGGTTATCTTGTTGAATTGTGTCTTTCACGGTCCAGAGAAGATAATTCACGTTTTTGGAAAATCCTCAAAAATCATGGAGAATATAATAAAAATGTTAATATTGTCGCGCTTAAAGTTAGTTTATTTATTTTTGATTTATATAATTTTTTTTTAGCTTTCTTTTTTTCCTCATGAAGAGGGCCAAACATGTGACGATGCTCATACAGTTCTTTTGGATCGTGTTTATGATGCTGATGAATTATTGACCAAACAAAAGGAGGAATCAAAACAAAATAATATTCAAAATAATTCGACTACATTTAAATCTGTTCCCAATGGAAGTTCTTATTGGGAGGCTGTATCTGCAAACAATAAACAACAAGCATTTGCGAATACACTTCCATATCAGCCACCTAAATTCCCTAATATATGTCCTCAAAATCCTGACACTTTAGAGAATTTTTCAAGGTTCATTTAAGTTTTTTTACATTAAATTTGAGTTTTTATTATTCATTTGGAGATTAAATTTTTTTACTCTTTTCTTACCTCGATAATTAATTTTATATTTAAAGTCAACAACAAACATCATCTTTATCTTCCAAATCATATCAAAATATAAAACCTTCAACTAGTATTACTTCAAATAACGAAATAGATGACTGTTCAAATTTAATAAAGCAATTATCTCGCTATCAACCTATTGGTGAATCTAAGGTTACATTTATTTAATTAGTATTTAATATAAATAATTTAGCGCCAAATTGGCATTGTTGTTGCAAAGAATATAAATTTTGCCATTCTTTACACAAAATTGTACGGAGATGCAATTGTGTTGCCTCGATATATGCAAAGGTGTTCAACTAACGAAAAAATTATTTTTTTTTTTTTTTAAAATAAGGAAAGAATTTTTTAAGGAGAATTCTTCAAAATTCCTTTTTATGTTTGATAAAATATATTAAAGAAAAAAGATATTAAAATTTAAATATTTAGCCAAGAACAATTTGATGAACTTTTTATGCTTGGACGATTTATTGGTGCTTCCTTTTCTCGAGTCAATGATCCTGTTAAGAATGAATTGACATATAAAATGATGTGTTTACCTGAATTTAAACTTAATAATAAGAATATAGTTAAAACACGTGTTGTTCTTGGACAATTTGTTCAGGTATTTTTATTTTTAAATGTTTATTACTTATAACTAGGTAATTTATTGATAATGAATAATAAATAATTTATTTCTTTTTTTTAAGTAGAATATATTCATAAAATTATTAGTTTATTATTTAAGGCTTACGTGGAATGTGATTTTTCAAAGGAAAACATTAAGGAATGTAATGAGGAAATGAAGGAATGTACTGAAAATGAACGACGTTATTATATTGAAACAGCTATAGGTTATGTGCTTTTAAACAATGAAGTTATTGACAAAAATGGTTAGTTTCTATTTGAATATTAATATTATTTTAATATTAAGATTTTCTTGGAAAAGTTGTTAATCTTTGGCTTGCACATATTCAGAAACGTTATGGATGTTCTTGGCAAATTGCTCTTAATGAAATGAATACACTACAGGTTGTTAATTTTATTTAATGTTGGTGAATAGTTTGCAAACTGAGGGGAAGAGAGAATTTAATTTAAAGGCATATTTATTTGTTAAAAGCTGATTTTTTTTTTTAAATTTTCTTCTTTGTTTTTAACTTTTTATTTTATTAATTTTAAGAATATTTATTTTTATTATATTTCTTTTCATTACTTTGTTTATTTATCCTCTCTTCCTCCTCATATTTTTTCTTTTAAATTGTAATTCTTTAATTTCTTCAGCTTTAATCTGATGAAAATTATTTTAAGAAATGAGGAAGAAATTGGATTTATATAATATATATACATATATATATATGGCTTAATTTAATTTAAATTTTACATTTACGAGTATTTATTTGCCATATACTACACTTTAAATGTTTTTAAATTATTGCTTTAAAATTGCTATTAAAATATTTTAAATTCTATAAATAAATATATTTAAAAAAAATCAGCTTTTAACTTTTAATTAAATTAATACTTATATATATTCCATTTTATTCTTTTAATTTTATTTTTAGGGTAATTATTTATTAGAATATGAAATGATTAAAAATTATCATTCCAAATCTGATGAACAAATTAATAATCCTTCGACTAGTTGTAATATCCTCAATAATTTATTATATAAAGAGAATAAAGGAAATATAACAAATAATCTGTCCTTTAATGTAAACCATCAACAGACATTATCAGAAAAATCATTTCCTGGTTTTATTGAAGAACAAATGTCTGATTTTTCTCAACATTGGGGTCAAAAACAATCATCATCTAATTTACCTACTTTTGGAGATGATCCACCAATTCCTAACTATCAAAATGCAATATTAAAGCCTGAACCTACAAAACATTTAATTAATTTTGGAAAATACGATGAATTTTTTTCTGCCAATTTTCTAGGTCGGAATGTTTATAAATTAGATAAACATAGCATTATTTTAGGTGATAATGATCTCAACTCTGATCATGGAAATGAATTAGCTGAAAGGTTATTTTAATATATACCACTATATAAATTTGAAAAAATAATTTATTTTATTTTAAATTTATAGCTTTAATTCTGACCATTGTTTCTCAAGTATTAATTCTGACATTCATGATCTCATTGTTTGCGGTTCAACACCACCACCAATTATTCAAAATAATTTTGAATCAAAAATACAACAAAATAATAAAATAATTAAACAAAATAATTTTTGTTCAAACAGCTTTGATGATATTGGATTAGAAACTATTTATAGCAATAATACTAATAGTAGTAATAGTTGTAGTAGTAGTAGTAATGATAATGATTTTCTTGTAAAGAATAATCAGGAGATATTATTTGCGTTAATTTATATAATTAAATATAATTAAATTTTAAATTTTTATAGGGAACAAACGAATGGTCATTTTATATCTAAAACAAAAATTAACGTAAATGGAACAACTAATAATAAAAATATTTTTAATGGTCCATTGGGATTTGACAGTGATGACTTGAATGACATTTCAAAAAATGAGAAAAAGAATAATTCTGATGATTTGATAATGTTTTGATTTTATAAATACATAATTAAATTATTTAAAGGCATTTGTCTTTTTTTTTATTTCTGCTAAATTTTCTTGTTTTTGTTAAGTTTTTTCGATTTTATGACATTATATTTATACTCCTTTTTTATTTTTTCATATAATACTTACATATAATTTATTTTTTTTTTTAATAATTTTTTTTTTGTTTTTTTACGAATTAATACTTTTTTACAAATATATTAAAATATATACATAAAAAAAAATTCTTTAAAATATTTTAAATCATAAAAATAAAAAATTTTAATTGTAAAAAGGTACATAAACTAAATTAGAAAAAAAATAAATTTTAATAGGCACAATAACCAGTTTTTTTTCTAAAAAAATAATAGTAGGTACTATGTGAATTACTCTTTTATTTGTTTGAATTTTATTTATTTTTGATTTAAATTGTTCAAAAAAAAAAAAATAAAATTGAAAGTATTATAGAAATCAATAAATAAAGAAATTAATCATTAAAATATTATAGAAAATATAATTGGTTATCATTTAATTATATTTTAAATAAATAAATAAATTAATAAATATTATTTATTAAAATTTTAAATTTTTTTTTTAAAATTTTTATTTAATTATTTGGTATTGTTTATTTGTTTTTTTTTAATTGATTACCCTGTTTTTTCACCTTGGATTAACACTAAAATAGAATTTATTTACACATTTTTTTTTCTTAATCACTTCTTTCTCTACCTTTATTCTTCTCCAATACATACATATGTATATATGTACCTACATTCAACTGTCAAGCATTTCTTTAACACATTTAATAATATTTTTTAAATCAACTGACTTTTTATATAATAATTTTATTTACAAATAATTTATTTTTAATATTAAATTTAAATAATTATTGATAATACATAAATACATAAAACTTTATTAATAATATTTAAATATTTTTGGTTAGTTAATTTTTATTTTATTAATAAAAAATTATTATTATTATATACTTTTACATAAATATTTAATTTTTAATAAATAGAATAATACATTTATATTATGTATTTATTTCAATTTAATTTTTTATTATCATCTTTTTCTTTAAAACATTCATTTTCAAGTTTTATTCATTTTTTTTTTGAAATATTTATTCTGCTGATTAATTCATTTTATCAAATTTTTTAGGTTAATCATTTTAAATTCTTTAAAAATTTTTAAATATTTTAATAGAATATATATATATATTCTTTTTTTAATTTATATAATAATATTTATTTTTATTAATAAAAATGCCTTCAAAAGTTTTACATTCTAAAATAATATTTTCTATTTTTGGTCCAAAAATTAAAAAAAGAACAATAACTGAACCTAATAAAATTAAAAAAGAAAAATTAAAAAATAAAAATTCATTATCCGTTAAAAAGAAAAAAAATTCTTTAAAAACAAAATCTGTTAAAAAATCTTTAATTCCTGCACCAATATCGAATTGTGCACCAAATCCTCCACCTATTCCTTCTTCTCTTAAATTAAATAATAATAAAGTAATTAATTTTATTTTATTTTAATTTTAATTTTTAGATTTGTAAATCTAAAAATAAAGAATTTGGAATGTATCCAAAAATTGTCGACCAAATAACTGGAAGTTTAGCAAAAGTTGTACAAAAAGCAACAGATGCTTATGTTTTTCAAGATTTACCAGAATGTGGAGTGTTAATACATACTGAAAGACTTTCAATTAAATTAATTGATCCACAAATGTATTTTTAATTTTAATTATTTTAATTTTAATTTTTAGTCATCGTTGTCTTGTTCAATTACCTGCTTGGAGACCAGATCCTGAACGATTAGAATCAATAACTTTTTCAATTCGAGATGAAGCAAATCGTAAAAATCCATTAATGTGTGCTCAATTACAAAATAATGGTGGAATTATTTTAAAAAATATTATTGGGAAAACAATAATGTTAATTCGTTTACCAATTCATCATTCAGCTGATTCTTTAGGGAAAATATTACATCCATCACAAGCTACTTTATATAAAGTAATGTATTTCTAAATATTAATTTTAAATTAAAAAGTTAATGCGTTGTTCATCTGGTCCTGATTTTAAATTAGTTAAAGCTAGTTCTGATGAAGCTATTGTTTTACGTGTTGAAAAAGTAAATAATAATTATTTTAATTTAATTTTTTTAAAAATAGGTTCATATATCACTTCAATCGTTAGGTAAAGCAATTGGTTTAATGGGTACAGATTGTGTTTATTATTTAAAATCACCAGATGGTCAAACAGTTTTAGGACATGTCAGACCAAAATTTGCAATGAAAAGAAATACTTTAATTGTTAAATTTATGTTTGTTTTATTTATTTAATTAATTAATTAATTAAAAAAAAGGTCTAAACAAAAGGATATTCAACTTAGAGCAGCAATGTTGGGAACTGGACTGCTTTTATTAATTAATGAAGTTTATCCTCAATTAAAGGTTATTCTAGCTGATAATAATACACAACAAAATATTGAATAAATATAATAATTTTTATTTAAAAAAAGAAAATATATTCCGAGTGATTTTTTTTTTTAAATTAATTTAATCATTAATTTAAATTTATTTTAATATTAATTTACTCAAAAAAGAATAAATTGTTAATTATATTTAAAATAATATATTATCTTCTATTTTAATTAGAAAAAAAAAAGAAACAAATTTATTATTTAGTAAAACTATTCGTTAATTAAAAAATTAAAAAAAAAAAATAACACGAATGCATTATCTGGTTGAGGAATTTAAGGGGAATAGGAGAGAAGAGTAAATTATTAGGGGGTAATTTGTTTTAAATTATTTATTAATTATAAATTGAATAAAAAAATACAAAAAAGAATAAAAAGAGAATTTATTTTTATTTAAAAAATATGAGAAAGAAAATTATCAAATTTCACAAAGCAAATAAAAAAAAATTTTTTTAAATGACTGGGATGCATAAACCGAGGCGGAAGATTTTTTTAAATAATGAGAGAGAGAGAGAAAAGTTTTAGAGAGAATTAATTAATTTATTTATTAAATAATTAATTTTTAAAATAATTAATATTTATTTTCTTTTTAATTAATTAATTAATTAATTAATTAATAAATATATAATTTTAAGTAAAACATAAAATTAATTAGGAGAATTTAAGCTTTTAATAATTAAAAAAAGACAACAAAAAATTATTTATTTTAATTTTATTAAAAAAAAAAAGCTGCTTTAATATTATAGTGCATATTCCACCACAATATGAATTTTTTAACTATAAAAAATACAAAAATAAATTTAAAAATATTTTTGTTTTTTTTTTATTAAATATTAAAAAAAGGAAGGGGAATGTTTATTTTTAAATAATTAAAATATATTTAATAATATTTTATTTAATAAATAAATTTAAATATATTTTTAATTAATAATGGAGAAGAGAAATGCACCAAAAATATTTATTTATATAAATAAAAAGTGGTAAAAAAATAATATATTTAGAAAGAAAATAAAAATTAATTGATCAATCCAATTTGCGGTAATCGTGACTTGTGCGCTTAGAAAAAATAATTATTTGAAAAAAATATTTAAATAATATATATATATATAATTATTATTATTTCAATTCATTAAATAATTTTTAAAAAAAAATTTTTTAATAAATTATTTAAAATAAATTAAAATATATATTTTAAAATAAATAAATATAAATTAAGTAATTAAATTTATTTATTTTTTTAATTCATAAAAAAATATTTTTAATATATTTATTTCATAAATATTATTTTTTAATATTTAAAATTTCAATTCTTGTTTATTTTTCATTGTACATATTATATAAATATTTGATAATTGTCCTTTTTTGTTAATTTAATTATTGGTCATTTTATTATTATTTTTTAATGTAGCGAATATATTTTTATTTACACAATTAAATAAAAGAACAATTAAATAAATAAATTTATTTATTTATTTAATTACCCAACAAAATAAAAATTAGGTTATTATTTATAAAAACAAATGTTGATTGTTCATTTAATTATTTATTTTAAATTTAATAAATCTTTAAAAAATTATTTAATTTAATTTTTTTTAAACGTTCGCCTGCATCGCGCCGTCGTAAAAATTGAGCAATTCGTCGACTCTTCACGATAACCGCCAATTTGAAGACCAGAGATAATAAAATTTTAAAAAAATAAAGAATAAATTGAGGGGAAGTATTGTCTATTTGGGCTTTTTTAGTGGGCCAAAAAATATTAAACCTTTGAGAAAAAATTAAATATTTTTTTGGTTAAAAAATTGTTTTTTTAATAAAAATAAAGAAAAAAAAGTAAAGGAAAGGTTTTGTTTTATAATATATTTAAAAAGAAAAAACCTTCCAAATTTAATGCCTAATATGTAAAAAAATAAAAAAAATGGAAAAAATAAAATTAAAAATATTTGAGGATTTTATTAACTATTTCTTTAAAAATTAAAAGCTATTTATTCTAATTATTATTATTAAAAAATTAAGCAATAAAAAAGGCAAATAATGAGAAGACTTTTTTTTATTTAAATAAACAAATGCTAAAGAATAATTTAAAAAAAATATATTTAATGATTAGAAAATTATTTAAAAAAAAAAATATATAAATATATTCTGAGTGTATATTAATGTTTAAGGTAGAAAGAGAGAGAGAAAGAAAAAGAAAATTTAAAAATAAAAAAAAAATAAAATTGATTAGAAGAAAATTAAATTAATTTCTAGGCATTTATTTTATTATTAAATAATAATAGGCAGGTTAATTAATTAAGTGTACGTAGCTCTAAACGTTTTTTGTGGTAAATAATAAATAATTAATTAATTTGTTTAGAGATTATTTATTATATATTTATTTTCAAAATATTTATTTTAAATAATAATTATCTCTAACAAAAAAAAAAAAATAAAAAATAAAACTGACCAGGAAAATTAGAAAAAAAAATATTATTTAAAAGCTATTTTCTACTTTTAAATATTTTTTTAGATGCAAGAAAAAAAAAATAATTTTTTTAATTTATTGTGGTGGGTAATGCACGAAGTAATAATTGTTATTAATATTTTAATTAAATAATTAAAAAAAAAAAAAAGAGAAAATAAAGAGATTTTTATTTTAATTTAAAGAGAGGTTTTGTTTTATTTTATTGAGAAATACAATTAATTTAAAATAAAATTGTTTTTAAAAAATTAAACAATTTAATTAATTAATTTATTTATTTTTCAAATAATGCTTTCTCAATAAAAAAAAAAGAAAAATAAACAATAAATTTAAATAAAAAAATGACTCGATGTGTATCTTCTAATTATTTAAAAAATAAAATATCCTTAACATAAAACTAAAATAATTAAATTTAAAAAAATATTTTCCCCCTCCTTTTCTTAAAAAAAAATAATTAATTAATTTACTAAAAAAAAAATATCCTCACAACATTTTTTCTTTTGACTTTTTAATTTGTTCCTCCACCATTCTTTTCTCTAATATTTTCATTTAAATTTTCCATATTATTATTATTATTACTACTTAACATTCTCTTAAATAAAATTAATTAATTAAATTAAAATATTTATTTAATTTTTACCCTTCTCATTTTGTCAAAATTTAATGAAGGACGAGGTGGAGATTTATTGGAACAATGTCTTCCACGTTTATTTGCTAACATATAAGGAGGTGATTGACCTAATATTGGGGCAACTTGTCCTCGTCTTCCTTGAATTGTTGTTGTTTGAATTGAAGATGATATTCCTCCACCTCCTCCTTTTTGTTGTTGTTGATGTTGTGAAGATGAATATAAAATACGAACACGAGTACGACGAGCAGCTGTAAGAACTTGTCTATCATTATTTGAATTGTCAATATTTGTAGAACCTTTAAATTATTTATTTAATTAATTAATTAATTAATTACCATTTTGTAACATTAAAGCATTAGCCATTAACATACTTCTAGTTCTACCAGCTATTGGAGTTTCTGAACGTTCTGGTTGTTGTTGTTGTTGAATTAAACTTTCTTGAGAAGAATTATCATTTAAAATAACATTTTGATCACCCCAACGACGTTTTTCCCCTAATCCAAATGGAGAAATTGTACGTGCTGCTAAAACATTAGAAGTACTAGTAGTAATAGGGTGTGAATTAGAATTACGTCTATTTCTTCGCAAAACACGTCGAAACGCTCCTTGATGTTGTGCATCAGATTGTTCCTATTATTTATTTATTTTTTAATTTAATTTATAGATTAATTAAACTTCAGTTTTAGTTCTATTTTCTACAATAGCCATTTCCATTAAAGCAGCACCCTGTCCAGATGTTTTATGAGAACCAATAGGTGTTGGAGTATCATCAGAGGAAACACTAAAAAGATGTTCAGATTGACGTAATGCAGAAAAGTCAATTGGTAAAGGAAGTGTCCCAGTACTACCACAAGTTCTTATAATTGAAGAAGAAGAAGAAGAGGAGGAAAGAAAATGTGCTGGAAATGCGCCTTTGCTAAAAAAATAAAAATATTTTATTTTTAAATAATTTTTAGTCCCTCAAATATAAAAATAAATAAAATATATATTTTAAATAATAATAAATATATTATTCGTCTTTTTAATCTCGTAAAACATTTTTTTCTCCCTTTTTCCATTAAATATTCAACCCTCAATGTCATTCTGTGGCATTGTAATTTTCCAAAATATATAACAATGTTGCGGTCGGCATTTTTTACACAAAAATTTCGTTTTTTCATAATTTTTTTTGTCTCTTTTCAATCTCCCTTTGGCATAAACACATTCCCCCCAGGAGAGAGACAAACCTTGGTTGCCCCCCCATTAATAATCCTAAAAAGAAAGCTTTAGCCAATGTTATTGTCCAGAGGACACAAAAAGAAAATGAAGAAAAAAAGAATAAAGGGGCAAAGGGGTAAAGGGAAAGGAAAGGGGGGAATATTTTTATGTCGGTAATTTGTTTGGTTGGTTGGCTTAGGAGGGGTGGGGGGTTTAGCTTTTATGTATATTATTTAGTTAGTTATTTTACTGAATTCATCCAAGTGTGAATTAATGCTATAAAAGCAGAGTAGTAGTCTGATTCGGAAAAGGAAATTAACGGGTTAAAAAAAGAAGAGAAAAAGGAAATAAATATAATATATATATAATTATTAATTGATAATAAATAAAATTATTTAAAAATAATTTTATATTAAAATATTTTAATAAAATAAAAAACTTTAATTAGAAAAAAAAGAAACAAATAAATAAATATATTAAACTCCCAAGGGTGTATTTTTTTCCAAGAAAAAAAAATATTGAATTTTTTTTTAAAATATTTATAATTGTTCTTATATATATAATATTATATATGTAAATATATTCAAAATATTTAAAAAAAAAAAGAATAATAATAGATAGCCCAATTGGGAATTAAACTAACATAAACATTTTATTTTTCTTAAAAAAGAATTATTAATGAGAAAATAAAATAAAAAATAAATTCTAAAAAATTAATTATTTACTAAAAATTATTTTAAATTTTATTTTTTACCTTTGTATAGGTGTAGTTCCAGCAATTTCATCATTTATTTGCTTTATTCCATTAATATCAAGTACTAATTCACCTCCACCCAATGCAGCCTCTAATAAATCAACATTACGAGAAGCATCATCTCTTTCAGCTGAATCACGTAAAACAATACCAGATTCACAACCACAACTATCCCAACTGAAATTAAAAAGAAAAAATTAAATAAATATTTAATTTTAATTGTTTTCATCAAAAATAACAATTTTAAAATAATTTTTAGACAATAATTATTTATTTACAACAAAAACTTTTTTTTTTTTTTTTTATTATTTAGATAATTATTTAATAATAATAAAAAAAATTATTTTTAAATAATTATTCTAAAACAAGTTTTTTTTTTATATAAAATATATAATAATTATATATTTAAATTATATATATAAATTAAAATAATTTATTTTATTTAAAAAATAAAAAGATTTAAAAATTAAATATTTTTTAAAAGAAATAATTAATTAAAAGTAAAAATAAATAAATAAAAAGAAAAGAAAAGAAAATCATCATAACCTTCTCTTGTTCTCTAACACTTAAAAAAGAAAAGAAAAATACTAAAGAAGAATTATTTTCTTTTCCTTTTGAGTTTTTTTCTTTTCTTTTTTTTAATGTTCTCTAACTAATATTAACCAATAAGAAAAAAGAAAAAAAAAAAGGAGGGGGAGGGAGGGGAAATAAATATTATTTATTTAATAATAATAAATATATTTTTAATTATTTATTTTTAACTAAAAAATATTTAAAATTAATTATTATTAAATTTCAAAAAAAATAAAAACCAGAATTAGTCTAACAAAACAATTTAAAAATTGTTCCCTTTTTTTGGACCTGTTCCAAACAAATAAAAAAAAAAAAAGTAAAAGAAATTATCTAAAAAAAGAAAAATTATTTGGTAAATTGCCAATTGCCGATAAAAATTAAAAAAAAAAATAAAGAAAAGATGAAGAAAAATAAAAAAATATAATTTTGATAAGAAAAGAGGAAAGATTAGGATATAATCAAAATTGAAAATGGATTAATTTTTAATTAAAATAATAATATAATTATTTAGAATAATTATATTCTTTTTTTTTTATTTGAAGTACTTTTATAAATAATAAAAAGAGATAAAAAAAAAGAGGAATAAAGAGAACATCTCAATAATTTTAAATTTTTTAGTTCACAGCAGGAAATAAAAATTAAATAAAATAAATCCCCCTCTTTTTTTTTTCTTTATCATCTTTTTCTCCTCATTCAATTATCTTAAATAATTCTTTAAAATAATTAATATATATATATAAATATATAAAAGAAGAGAATATAACCATCATAAATTTTTTAATAATTTTTAAATAATTTATTTCTCTTTTTTATTAATTTATTCTTTTTAATATATAAATTATTAACTAATTATTTAAATAATAATTTTTCTGTGTTATATATATATGTACTATTATTATTATTATTTATATATTTATTTACTATTTATTTGCCTAACAATTTAAATTGGTTTATATGTATATATATTAGACAGGTGGTAAAAACAGGAAAATAAATTCTGTCGTAAAAATACCTAATGATGCATACATACATACACAAAATAATAAAAAAAAAATAAAAGAAATTGGTGTAAATTTTAAATAAAATTATATATTTATATTTAAAGAAAAAAAAGAGAAAAAAAAAATAAAATTATATATTAAATTAAGTTTTTGATTTAATTTTAATATTTATTTTTAATTTATTTAAATAATTAATTATATTTAAATAAATAAATAAATGGTTATAAAACATTTTGGTAAACTTAAAAGGATTAAAAAAAAATATTTTGGGATTTTTACGGAAAATATTATGACCTATAAAATGTTTTTGTTTACATATTATTATATCCATAAATATACATTACATATTATGGTCACATTTCCTTTATAATATTGTGGTATGACCAATAAAAAATAATTAAATTAAAAGACTAAAAATTTTAAATAAAATTAGGTATTCCTTCAAATATATATTAATTAGTCCAAAAAAGATACCAAAATTGTCATTCTTTTTTTTTTAATGTCCTTGAGTCTCTCTCCCCAAATGTCTCATCCCCAAATGTCGGGTAACCAAATAAATAAAGGACGAAAAAATTAAAAAAAGAAATAAATAGTTTGTTTTGTTGTGTGTTTGGCTTTAAACAAATAAAAATAAAACAAACAATCCTTTTCACAAAATAACACTTCCATTTGAGGGATTGGCCCCCCTAACAATATTTTTAAGATGTTTTGAAAATTGTTAGAGATAAATAATGGGAAAAAAAAGAAAAGAGAAATAATATAAAATTTAGAAAAGGCCATTAAAATGAGGAAAAATAAATAAACATTGCCACAAAAATATATTTATTTATTGAGAAAATAAACAAATAATAAGGAGAGAATATAAAAGTACAAAAGTAATTTTAGAAGAAATAAATATATTTTTATATTTTCCCTCTCTTTTTATTTTTAATGAAGTAATCAAATAAAGATAGTAAATGTACATAAATATATATATATATATACATATATATAGTACATAAATATATTGTGCCCTTAATAAATTTTATTTTTACAAAAAATTACTTTTAATTCTTTTTTACTTCTCAAATTCCAGTTTATTTCAATTATTTTTTGGCTTTTTAACGCTTTTTCCTTATGTATTAGGTAGAAAAAAAATAAATAAAAAATATTATTTGTGGGAAAAAAAAAAATAAAGTAAAAAAAAAATGTGAAATATAACACTTAAATACAACAACAATAATTTATTTAAGAAAAAGATTTAATATATTTAAAAATATATTAAACTAACCTGCTTGTTTCTATTTCACTAATAAGTGGTGGTGAACTAGTTAATGTTGGAGGACTTCGCCCAATACCTTCTTCAAGTGCAGCACGAGAAGCATTAGAAACTATAAAAAATATATTAAATTTAAAAAAAAAATAAATATTAAATTTATTTAAATTTTATTTAAAATATTTTTTTATTTTAATTCAAAAAATGAACAATTGTTAAAGAATTAAATATAATTTTTATTGATTATTAATTAATCTTTTATGAAAAAAAATATTATTTATTTATTTATTTACATATGACTATATAAAGTAAAGAGAAATAAATAAATAGTGTAATATGTGTGTATGTGTGTGTGGTCTTATAATATTTTTGTGATTTAAAAAAAATTCAAATCTTCAAACTTTAATATTAATTATTTATATGTATATATTAATTAAATTTTTTTATTTAATAATATTTTAAATAAAATAATTTTATTTATATTTTTTTCCTTTTATATTTTAATTCCCCATTTTTTGTATATTCTTTATATCTAAATTTTTTAGATATTTATGCGTAAATATATATATATATATAACAGTAGAATACATTATATGTACTAATAAATTTTTAAAAGAAAATTCAGACCTTAAAAGGGACAAAGAAAGTCAAAAAAAAGAAGAAGAAGAAGAAAAGATATGTCAAAATAATATTTGTCAATAATATCCCCCCTTCACTTCCCAATTATTTTATATACATAGATCTCTCTGCAGGATTATTTATTTATTAAAAAAAAACTTTTTTTATTTCTTTGGCATTATGTATATCTTTTTCTTTTTTTTTTATTTTTCACAATGCGCAAAATTTTATTATTCAGGGTGGCCGTTTAGTTAATTTAAAAGAAAAAAAATGTTTTTCTCTCCAAATAAATATACTTTTAACGGTGAATCAGTTTTTATTTTTAAAAGAAGAATTGAATGATTACATACAAAAGAATAGAAAAAAAACCTGACAAATACTTACATACATACAAGGAAGGACATTATAACAAAGAAATTATCTTTTCTTTTGTTAACAAAAAAAAAAAAAAGTAAAATATTTAAATTTTTTAAATAATTTTATTTTTTTATTGTATTTATTTTTAAAGAAATATTTAAATTATTTTTAATTAATATTTTAATTTAATTTAAAAAGAATAAATTTATATTATTTTGTCATTGCCAGATTTTGGCATTTATTGGTATTCTAAGGCATATGTCATATTTACAAAGTTTAAAATGAGGAAAAAGAAGAATAAAAGAAGGGGAAAAAAAAGTTAAGAAAAAAATGGTAAAAATATGAAGGAAGAAAAGATTAAAAGGAAATAATTAATATTTAAATATAATGTTTAAAATATTAATAATAGAGATGAACAAAAGATAATAAACACTTTAAATCAAAATATATTTATATATAAAATATAATATATATTTAACTCTAAATTTTAATTCAAAAATTTAATTTTTTTAATATATTATTTTCCCCTTCAATTCTTTACTTTTTTCCCATGGGAGAGAAGAGGCAAAAGACAGCCAATATACACATAAATACACATATAATATTTAACAAAGCAACAGCAAGAATAGGGCAAGAAAAATAAAAATAAAGATGGCTTATCGCCGTCGAGATCTTATTATTCTTTTTTATTTTTTAATATTGTACGCATTGAGAGATGTGAACAAAAAATTAAAGCTGTTGCTTTTAAAGAAAATAAATAAATAAATAAAAAGTATTTGTTTGGTTGAAATGATTGGACATAGTAAAGAGGAAAAAGGAAATACATCAACTGGAACTGTTCAAGCGGAAATGAGCAAAAATAAAAATAGAAAGGAAAAATAATTTAAAAAATAAAAAAGAGGAGTATAGCAACAAATAATTATGTATTATGGATTAAAAAGAAAATAAAAAGGGAGAAAAAAAGGAAAAGTAAATAAATTAAGTTAATAATTAAAAATATTTTAAATATTAAAAAATAAATATTAACAAAATAATTTATTTAAAATATAGTAAACCAAATGAACAAAAACTTGTTATAATAAATAAATATTTATTTATTTATCCTTCTCTCAATATTTTTCTCCTTATCGTCAAAAATTTTGACCCATCTCCTAATTTTTATTTTAATTCGACTACCCCTCCTCTCCCAACATTTATTTTAATGAGTTGATTACTTCCCTCCCCCCTCCTCTCTCTTTTCTTTTTTTTTTCTTCAAATAAATTTTCTTTCTTATGATTTAAAAAACTTTTTATTTTTTTTTTATATATTCAAGAGTTCTTTCTCTTTAAAATTTTTACGGTATTCAATTCTTTCCAGACGAAAAAAAACTTCCTTTTTCTTTTCTTTCCGATAATCTCTATTAAGCAATCTTTTCAATCATTCGTATATTTATTTATTTTCAATTTTTGTTTGGCAAAAAGCCAAAAAGCAAATAAAAAAAAATAAGAAAATAATTAAATTAATATAATAGATAATTAATATAAACATTATTAAAACAAATATAATAAAAAATTATTATTATCCAAAAAATTCCAAAATATTTATAGATATATTTGCTTACCTAAATGTACTTTCCTTTCTTTCTTTTTTTTTTTGACTAAAGATTAAAATTAAAAAGGTAAAAACACCTGTCATTTCCAAACAAATAAAAAAAAAAAATATTTAAGATCTACCTACAACCCCTTTTACTTTATATATATTTAATTTAAATATATGTGTACATACATAATATATATTCAAGACTAAAATTTAAAATAAAATAAAAAGAGGAATAATACTTTTATAGTTTAAAATAAATTATTTATTTTTAATAAAAAAAAAATATATATAATTATTTTTTAATTAATTAAACTAAAGTTTTTATATAAGTCAAAAAAATAATTTAAATTTCAAATTTCTTCTATTAATTTTCAAATATTTTTAATTAAATAATTTTATATATTTTTCTATTCATTAAATATTTCAATTACTTCCCCTCCCCCCTCTTTTTTAATACATAACAGAAATAATTAAAAGCATTTATGCAATTTTTTTTATTAAAAAGT
Source organism: Meloidogyne graminicola (assembly GCA_036172905.1). Taxonomy (NCBI): domain Eukaryota; kingdom Metazoa; phylum Nematoda; class Chromadorea; order Rhabditida; family Meloidogynidae; genus Meloidogyne; species Meloidogyne graminicola. The sequence goes on from JARPZY010000005.1 coordinate 939,808, forward strand.
AATATAGAAAAGGGGATGGTCGGGGGTCTAATTTAAAAATAACCTCTAATTGATAATAAATAAAAATATAACCAAAACCTTTTCCCTTTCCCCTAAATCTATTTTTATATTGTTAGTCTAAGCATTAAGATTAGGACTAGTTATTTAGTATTGAAAACGAAAAATAAGAAAATTAAAAAAAAAAAAAAAGACGGATCAGCGGCAGGTGTAAAGGGAAAAAGAAGTGGAAATTTAGTATTTTATATAAGAAATTCAATGCGATCCTTACACTACTCAAAAATCATCCAAAATATTAGTTTAGAGGGGAGAAAATGAGAGGGAGAGAAAATAAAAAGTCCCCAAAAAATATATATTATATATACTTACTTACTACCTTTATATATATATATATATGCACATTTCTCTGTAACCTATTTAACCAATTTTATTCCTCACCAAAGATGAATTAAAAAAATAAAATTTAAGAATAAAAATAAAAGAGAAGAGAATTTAAGCAAAAAATATATTTAACAAAATATTTTAATTTAATATTTATTTTAAATAAAAAAACATACGAGAATCAAGCATTTCCAATTCTTCATCATTTTCATCTTCTGAGGATTCAGTACCACTATCACAATTAGCCAAAGAATGATTTAATAATGTACTTGTTGTTGTTATTCCTCCACTTAATTTATTATTTCCATTATTAACAAATGAAGGTTTAAAAGAAAATTTTTGTTGTTCTGAAATTTCAATAGTAGATTCTAATTGTGAACGTCTTGACCTCTTTAAATAAAATTTTAAAAAAAAATAGTTTTATTTTTGTACCGTATTAGGAGGTGAGGTAGAAATTGTTAAAGAAACAGTACCAGAATTTATAATATCAACACCACCTTCACAACGTTCTTTCTCTGCTTTTTCATTTAAACGAGCACTTCGTCTAGTAGTTGCCCCCCCTTGTCCATTAATTTCAGTTTCTCTAATTGGTGGAGGTGAATGTTGAGAAGGAGAAGAAGAACCTCCAACAACAATACCATCTTGTAAAGTTTGTCGTTTGAATTTATTAACAAGTTTACCGAGCATTTTTAGATTTTCTTTTAAATTTAAAAAATATTTTTAAAAATTAATTTTTAATTTAAAATAAAATTAATTAAATATAAAATATTTATATATAAAAATAATTAAAATAAATAAATATATATTTATTTATTATTAATTTTAAAGAAATAATTAAAATCAAAAGAAGATATATTTTATTTTTATTGAGGATTTTTTTTTTTGTTGATTACTTAAAAACTTTTAAATATATATAAAATGTTTACCAAATTAAATGAAAAGAAGAGAGGAGTAGAAGAATCAGTTAAAGTGTAGAAGAATAGAGGAGAGGTAAAAAAAGAATATATATTAGTAGTTAAAGTAATAGCAGAAAAAAAAATGCTATTTTCTGCTAATATTAGCGGCGGCTGGTTGTTGTGTATGGAATGAATGAAAATGGGAATAAAAAGGACGTGAATGTTTTAAGAGATATGTTGTGTATGTTGTCGCAGCCGCGTAAAGTAGGCGTTTCCAAATAATCTAAGAAACAAAACGATGAGAAGAGAATTAGATGACTGACTGAATTTTTAATAGTTGAAAAATGGGAGGAGTTACTAAATTTAAACGTAGAGAGTGAAAAAATTGTAAAAAGCAGAATACGCACGCTGTTAAAGAAATAAGATACACTTGAAGAGAAATAACACAAATGTAAGATTGTGGTTGGAGTTATGTGTATTTATTTTATTTTGTCTGAAAAAAAATTAATATTAATTTTGTGTGGTCTTTAAAACATTTTAATTAAATTTGGGAATATAAATTAATTAATAAATTTAAAAAAAAAAAAAAAAGAAATATTATTTATTATGTACATATAATTATTATGTACATATTTATTTAAAATTGTTTATTCTTCACTATTTGCAACATTTGTAAATTAAAAGAAATGTAAAATATAGGAGCGAATTTTACCTCTTATTATTTATTTCCAGACGTAAAAATGCGCGAGCTTTAGAAAAAAAAGAATATTAAAGCTTTTACACGCGTACGCGCATGGGCAAAGGTCGTTTTCTGTGGTGCCTCCTCCTCTCAATCCATTTTGCCACATATAAGAATAACAAAATTTATTACAAGAGTAATATTTTAAAAGTAAATAAGGGAAATATAAGAAAAAAAAGCAAAGAATAAAAAAAAAAATAATTTAAAGGAAGTTTTGGAGAGGAAGATGAATCCCTCAGTAGTGGATATTGCCCTACTGATATTTTGATACAAGACAAAACAATAAAAGGAAAAATAATAAAAGCATCAGAAAAAAAAGATGGATGTTTTATATCCATAAAATTTACTTATTTACTATTTGTAGCATTAATTACATATATATATATAATATAATATAAAGTAATGGCATTACAAATTCAAATTAATTTCCTCATGCACGAAAAGATGAAAAAGTATAACAAAATTAATAGCACAAAACTAACATTTCAATGTAACCTTAATTTAATTAATAAATTTTAAAAAAATGTAAAAAAGAGAAAAAAGAAGTATTGAATTTTAAACTTATATTCAATATTAAAAAAAAAAAAAAGAATATTAAGAAAAGTCGGAATAATTCTATTTGATACATACAAGTCTAAAGAAATAATCAAAACAAAAATAATTATTAAATAAATTATTTAGAACAACAAGAATAATTTAATTATTTACATATTATTATTTTTTTTCAAATGAAAAATAGTTAATAAATATTTATTATTATTGAGGTAAAGGAAAAGCGAAGCTTAAAAAAGGAGAATTTTTGTAAAGTGTTGAGAAAAGAGTAAAAAAGAAAATGAGAGGTCAAGAGCTTAAAGGGGGGATACACAAACGGTGACGGATGGCCACGGGATAATTGAATGAAGGGAAGAAATAAAAAGTAAGAATAAAGGCAGTAAAAGTGAATGAGGAAAAAAGTATTTAAAGAGGGTGGAACGGGAAGAAGAAGAAAAAAGAGTGAATAATGGGTGGGGCGAGTTTTTAAAATATAAATATATATAGATATCGTTGTAAGAAGAGAAATAAAAAATATATATATTTAGTGGGCCAAATGACAAAAAAAAATAAAATATAAAAATTGAACTGAATAAATAGTTAAATATAAGAAAAAAGTTGATTAAAATTGGTTGATAAAATAAAAGATTTTAGAATATATGTACTATGTACATAAATTAAACAAATTAAACAATTGAATAAAAAAAAAAAGATGAAAATTTTTATTTTAAAAAATTTTACTTAAATTAAGGACCGCTGCACTGGTGAAATTGGTGAAAAAAACGAAAAAAGAAATTTAATAATTCTTGAAAAGAATCCTGACATTTATTGAAATTTTAAAAGTTTTGAATGGAAAGAAACAAATATTGAAATTACACAAAAGTATTTTTGAATGAATGAAGTTTGCATAATTGCAACTCTTGATAATTGGCACCCATTAAATAAGACAACTTTTACCCCAGAAAATTTAGAAATGTACTTAATATGCAAATATGAAATTCGGGATTGTTTTTTTGTTAAAAATTTTTCTTAAATTTTATGTCTATTAAATAATTCTAATTTATTTCGAAATTAAATTATTTTTGGCAATTTTTTATCAATATGTTGCGCATTTATTTCAATATATTTTATAGCCATATTTCACTATTTTTTATCAATAAAAATCCGCCCAATAAAAGTTAAATAAAGTAAAATAAAATTTAAAAAAAAAAATAAAGAAAATAATCAAGATTGAATTGAGAAAAATATTTAAAAAAAATGAGGAAAAATATAAACAAGTAAATAAATAAATACAAATCAACAAGATGAGCGCAGTGTCGGGTGGCATAATAAAAAAAAAAGAGTGAAACTGCAAAATTTAGAAAATAAAAAGAAAGGAAAAAGTAAAAAATAAAAAAAAATGAATGTGTGGGCCAAGAAAAATTAAAAAGGGGAAAAAAGTTAAAACAGGAAAATTAAGAAAAATAAATCTGAGAATCGGAATATGAGAATGAAGAGTGGGGAAATAGATGATTTTATATATATATATTGGAAGTGGAAGAAGAAGAAGAAGAACAAAAACAAATAAATATGTAGAGGAAATAATAAAAGTTAAATATAATAAAATAAATAGTTCTTCTCGTAGACGACACACGCCGGCGCCATCTTCTTAAAATTAACAACAACAAACATATACTCCTCTCCCCCCTGATTATATGCTTTTCCCCACACCCATCTTAAAAATATAAATGCTTTCCCGCACCAATATTTTCCCCATCTTTTTCATAATTCCTTTATGTGTGGTCTTTTAATATTATTTTTTGATGTTTTTCTTCTTAACCAAAATTTACATCCCCAAAATGCATGATGACTGGATTGTTGGCCACCCTGAAAGCCAAAAATCACAAATATACACATTAACAATCAACATCAAAATAAATGTATTTAAATCTAATGTAAACTGCGCTACAATTATAGAAGGTATAAAACAAAAAAAAAGGATTCTTTTAGCCCTAAGGCAAATATTAAATTGTAGGGGATAGTGAAACGTGAGAGCATAATAAAATAAAAAGGAAAATAATTTTGGGGTAAAAACTAAGGAAGGGGATGTTTGGCCATTTAGATAAATTGAAAAAGTGGGCCACACACATGCAAGCACCTGGATAGAAATAAAAAAAGATGTTTGCTCGTTTTTTGTTTGCCGTTAGTATTGTGCCATGCCGTGGAAGGTGTGATGGTCTAAAAAGTCGGAAAAAGTAATACTACCTTTAATTATGGAAGCAGTAAAATATACAAACAATAAATATTTCTTTAAATTTTAATATTAAACTATTTTTGTGTAAATAAACATTTAATAAAAATTTAATTTAATTTATATGTACATACACATAATTAGTATGTAAGTATATTAAAATAAAATAATTTATTTATTTATTATTTTAATTTTAATTTAAAAAAAATATTATAAATTGATAATTTAGTTGCATGATAAATTGTGAATAAAAAAAGAAAAATATAAATATTAAGCTTATTAGAAAAAAAATTAACAAAAAATCTAAAATAAAGGGAAAGTCCAAAAAAATAAATATTTTACAAAGACGATTTAAAAAAAAAATATTAAATTTTTATTAATTAGGTTAATTATTCATTAATTCTACTAAAAAATTAATTAAAAGCTAAAATAAAATGATACATAGTTTAAAATAAAACAAAAATTTAAAAATATGATTGTACAATATGTAAAAATAAAAATAAAAAAAAGTTTTTAAATAGTAAACAAAAAATATTTTAAAATAAATTTATTTTTAATAATATTTAATTAAAAAGTGCTTAAGTACTTTATATAATTTAATTGATTAAAATAAATTAAGCCCTTTAAATAAATATTAATTGAGAAATTATTTTTGAAGGACTTTTGTTGACATTTTAAATTTATTTCTTTAAGGGAAGGAGAAAATTAAAAACACAAAAAATCAAAATATTTTTAGGAATAAAAATTATTTATTTTAGGTAATCAAAATGTAAAAATAAATTTAACCCTGAAGATCTATAAAAAATTAAAGTGAAAGCATTTAATGACGTTCATTGTTAATGCAGAATTTAATCAAAATTCATAAGAAAATTAAATATGTAAAAAAGTTTTTATAAAAATAATAAAACCTTAAAAAACAAATCCCTAGAGGTTTAAAAAAACCTGCTGTTACAAAAGTCAAACACCAAATGTTTCATCCTTTTTCTCCAAACAAATCCACTTTTATTGCCCATTTCAACTTCTAAAGAAAATCGCCATTACATCGCATCCACTTCTCAACCTTCACTTCAATGAGGACAACAGAAATGTTTAAAAGAAAAATGAGATGCTTTGGTGTTGAGACGCGCATTTATATACTAGGTCTGCCTTCAAAAATAAGAGGCTGTCAGGAAAAGTAGGCGGGAAAATGAGAAATATTATAGAAAAGAGAGAACTCTCTTTTTTATATTCACTCTCTAATTCTCGTTGTCAACCTTCATTATTTGCGTTGGTTTTTAAGTATGACCGCCCATCTCTTATAGGCGGCGCACGTTTACTTTTTGTATGTACATATTATCTCTAACCCTTAAATATAAAAAAAATTAGACAAAATGTCAATAAGTCTATTTTCCTACAGATCGACCAGTCTTTATTTTCAACTTTTAATATAGAGATCTAACTATTAGCTGATTTATTAGAGAAAATACAAATCTAAGATTAAGTTTTCTAAACCTTAATTTGCTAAATTTCTTTCTTAAACTCTTCTTCATTTTTATTTCAATACTCTCCCATAACTTTCCTTAATATTAATTTTTTTTCTTTTTTAAAGCTCTAAAACTCTCGAAGAATGTACATTTCTCTTGTCCTTCACTATATATATGTAAGTATAATATAAAATGAATGGAGACTACGGGCAACTAGCCAAAAGTGGGCGGTACTTATGAAGACGCATGCGCATGCTCCCTCTCTCTAGGCTTCCCTTTATCCTAATAAATTCCTGTTTTAATTTTAACTCGTTGATAACAAGGCAGCTGCTAGTATGTATTAGTTTAAAAACCCTCCTGGCCAATGACAACTGTCACTCACCTCGTCTCGGCCTTTGCCCTTTACTGTGTTGCTTTTTTGTCTCAATAGTGCTTCGGGCACTATTTAGTGTGTTGAGGATAAAAAAAAATATTGAAAATTGTTCAAAATAAAGGAATTGTAAACTTATTTGGGTAAGACCCCAAAAGTCTACACCCTAAAGGCCTACTCGTTAGAATATTCATAATTTACTTGTACAGTCATAGATAAGCTTTAATCTTCAAATTTTTTTTATGGTTGAATGATTTTTTAAGAAAATAATAATTAAATGATTAAAAAACTAAAATTTAAAGGGATTGAACGATAAAAACAAGATCCATGGACTTTAAAATGAAGAAATCACTTAGCACGTCCCATAGAATGAAATTAAGCCTTATTCTAAGGAGAAGGCCTTCATGGAGGACTTACTTATTTAATAACATAAATTTTTTGAAAAAAAAAAGTTTGATTAACTTTCATTTTTTAGAGAGTTGGTGGGGAAATTTTTATTCAGTTTCCCATATTTTAATATAATTTTATTATTTTTATCGAGATTAGAAAAAAGATGATTAAAACGAATAATATATATACATAAAACAAAAAATTGGAGAAAAGGACATTTGGGTTTTTTTCTATTTTTGCTGATAAGCATTGCTTTAGACGCCGTTATGTCTGTCTTTTGTTGAGAAAAGGATGAAAAATATAAAGGAGTGGTAAATAAAAAAAAGCAAAATAGTAGAACTGACTATATGTACATAGTTGAGAATTGCTGATGCTTTTTACACAAACACACACACACACAAATATATAAATATATACTCACATATATTTATATATAATATATATATTATATATAATATATATATATATATATATATACATACAGCACTTGTTCCAACAAATTTGTGAAAAACTGTTAACCCCATACAGCTATTGCGTTTTTAAACAAAATATCTTAATAATAAAATTTTAGGTTGAAATTATCCCACGCCGATCCTGCCGCGACCAATCTTCGCAGACCCAGTTTGCCGCAACACAAAAAAATTTCTGATTAGCGCCATTTCATACAGATAACCCCTCCATTCTCAGGTCTTATTAAAATTATGTTCTTCTACAATTTCATCTTTATTTCAGATAATGATTACTTTATATTTGAATATTTGTTTCGACTAATCACTTTAAATGTTAAGCAAACCCAGAACATATGCAATCCCGTAAAATTGAAGAAAAATTCAGTTTAGTTGATGACAATTGCGGACGACGATAGCGGACACGACAAATGCGGACGACAATAGCGGACGAAAAGATATTTTTAAAAAATGCTAATTCGGGAGTTTAGCGCGATCATTTTACCTTTAAAGGAGTTGAGTATTCATAATATGGCCATTGATATATTTTTGTCCTTAATCCTTATTAATACAGCCATATGATCAAGAAAAAATAAATAAAGTTAAAGAATAAGAATTTAAAGGAATTGATGTTTAATTGGACCAAGAACTCGAGACCGTAGACCCCAAAAGAAAGAAGTTACGTAAAAGATCTTATGAGTTAAAATGCCATCAATGTATTATGTTTTAATTCCACAAAAATCCGGAATTACCCAAAATATCCCTTCGTCCGCAAATGTCGCGTCCGCTATCGTCGTCCGCAATTGTCGTCCTCATTTGTCCCATCCGCAAGTGCCGATCCGCAATTGTCGTACCGACAATAAAGGATATATTTTAAATTAAAATATTTAGTCATAATTGTTTTAATCCTTTGAAATATTTACTGTTTTTTTTTCGGTTTAAAAATGGAAGTTTTATAATTTAATAATTGCTCTAACTTTTATTTTTAAATACTAAAAATTGGTTATTTAATACATTAACACAATACACAAATTAAAAGTAAAGGTAAGATGGAAAAAAAACAAAAAATATCTTTTATAAAAAAAATTAAAAAATCTACTTACGATTAAAGAAGGAACGGTGTGTTGGTGATTTAGTTAATAGAAAAATGAAGGGAGACTTGATCGATGATGTTACTAGAGCTGGGTTGACGGATTGACGCGCCAAATAACGAAAAAGAAAAAGAAAAGAAAAAATAAAAATTAGGGTGGGCGATCAACAATAAAAATTAAAAAAAATGGACAGTTTAAATATTAAAAAATAATAAATATATTAATTTAAAATAATTGATAAAAAAAAAAAAATATATTTTTTGAAAAAATTAAATATTATTATAAAATAATTAAAAAAAAAACATAACTTTTTTTTTTCTAAATAAATAATTAATCAAAAATTAATATTTACTAAAAAATAATTAAATATATATAAGTATATTGTTGACCTATTTAATATGTAAATAAAAATTATTGGGGTGATTACTTAAAATATTAAATAAATTAATTATTAATTTGATAACAGAAAGAAGAGATATTTTTTGTCCTATTAATATTAATTATCAATTTATTTAAAAAAGAAAAAATAAATTAAAATTCTTTAATATATGTATAGAAATGAAAGTTTGTTAAATAAATTTATGAAAAAATAAAGGTAATTAAAATAAACATTTTTAATAAAATTACAAAAGGTAAAAAAAATTAAAGAAAAAATAATTATTTAAAATGTATAAAATAATTTTTGCAAAAATTAATTTATTTAGCAAAACATTTATTTATCTAAAAATAAAATTTTATCCAATAAAATATTTATTTTAATTTAAATATAATATTTTAAATAAATTTGTTATATTGTTCCTTAACCAGATAAAAAATTTTTTTTTATAAAAAAAATTACTTTCTTTCTTGGCCGTAATAGTTAATTAGAAAAAAAAAAAAAATAACTTTTCATCACTTATAGTGTATGTTAATTTGTTTTAAAGATATTTTATTATTATAATCTCTTTTTTTGTTAATTTTACATACAAACAATATTATTTAAATAAATAAATTAATTAATTTATTTATTTATTTAAATTAATATAATTAAATGTATTAAATATATTTTTAATTATTTATTAAAAAATAATAGATAATTAAAAATATTTTCTCTCCAAATATTTTTATGATTAAATTTAGACAATGAAAAAGTAATTTCACCAAAAAATTTTTTTTTTTTTTTTACTTAAAAATTTATTAAAAAACTAAAAATACATAAATATACCTAAAAAAAAAAAGTAATTTTGCCACTCTTAAAAATAAAAGGGAATAAAAAGAAAATTGCATTTTTTTAGCTTTACTTCCCCTTTTTGTTAATTAGAGAGTGCCTAACATTGAAAATTTTAAATAATCATGCAAACAAACAAACAAAAATTTTAAATTAGATATTCTCTCTAAAGAAATTTAATTTTATTTGTCTGAAATCAACTACTAAAATTAAATTATTTTTTATACTCAAAAATTCCTTTTGTGAATAAACCCGGAAAATTTTTTTTTGGTAGGAAAATAATAATAAATAATAAGAATATTATTATTAAAATAAATAAATAAATTCATAAAATATGTACATATGTATATAGATAAAAATTTTAAAAAAATTATTAAATAAATTATATTTTTTTTAATAAAAATAGGAAAAATAATTATAATTAATTAATTTAAATAATTAATTAATTTAAATAATTAATTAATTTAAATAATTAATTAATTTAAATAATTAATTAATTTAAATAATTAATTAATTTAAATAATTAATTAATTTAAATAATTAATTAATTTAAATAATTAATTAATTTAAATAATTAATTAATTTAAATAATTAATTAATTTAAATAATTAATTATTATATTTTATTTAAAATATATTGTTTTTTTTTCTCAAATTTACCCATTTACTTAATCAGTAATTGGCGCGGAATTGACGATAGACTATTTAGGCATGTGAGAATATATTGAATATAAAAATAAAAAATATATAAAAATAAATGGATAAATAAAAAATTAAAAATAAAATAATTAAAACTTTAAATTTAAATAAATATTTACAATTAAAGTTTATTTAATTAAAACTTTATTTTAATATACGTATACAATATACATTTAAGAAAATATGTGTAATAAAAATAATTTTAAATTATGTAAAAATTAAATTAAAATTAAATTATGGTTAACAAATCAATTAATTAATTTTTTAGGGAGATAATTGAGAAATTTTACTTTTTTATTTTTAATGTTTCGATTATAATCAAATAAATTTATTAGATTTATTTATTACTCTCAAATACTTGTTATATATTTATTTATTGTACTATTAATATATTTTCTACATTATTTCCTTCACAAATATATTTGTAATGTAAATATAAGAAAAGAAAAGTTTTTTGTTTGTTCATTCACCCAACTACCAATTTGTCCTAATAAAAAATTGTAAGAAAACTAAAAAAAAATAAGAAATAAAAAAAAATATTAAAAATAATAATTATGTAACTATTTTTATTAAATTAATTAAATAAAATTATCATCTGAATATTTTTAATTAAAATAATCTTAAATTTATTTAAAAAAAAATAATTTCATAAATAAGGAAATATAAAATTAATATTTAAATTATTTAATAAAAAATAAATATTTAAGTTCATACATATGTTTTTAATAAATTTAAATAAACTTAAAAAAGTAAAACAAAAAAATTTATTTATTATTTGTTTTATATTTTAAATATATATATTTATGTACAAATACTTAATTTATGTTTAAATATTTTTGTTGCAAAATAAATATATTTATTTATTTTTTAAAAATTTTAGGTTGTTGATTGAATAGACTGAGAACAAAAAAAATTTTTTTTATTAAAAAAATATTTTTATATTTTAAAATATATTTATTTATTTATATTTTTTTATAATTTGTTCCTAACCCATTTATTTTGTTATTTAATAAAAGGAGATCCTCCAGAATAAATAAATGAGCCGTATATTTAAAAACTTTAAAAACCTTTTTACCTATTTCCATTTCTTTGAACTTAACCGCCGTCACAAAATCGCAACAATAAAATAAATGGGAAATGGCGGACATGACAGATGCCAAATTGTTTTATTAGTTTTTATAAATTGGAAAAAGAAAAAATAATTTTTTTTTTTAATATTTTTTATTTAAAAAATAGTTAAATAAAATATTTTAATATTCTTTTTAAAAATAATTTTATTTTTTTTTTAATTTTTATGGTTAAAGATATATTCTTATTTCATTCATTCATAAAAAAAAAAAGTTTTAAAAAAAGGATAAAACAATAACATTTAAAAAAAAAAAGTAAAGAGAATAAATAGTCTTATTTACTCATAAAAAAAATTTTCATCTAAAAACCCTCATTTTTCGATCTACGCAAAAAAAAAAAAAAAGAAGAGAGTCTGTGTGTGCTTGTTTGTTTGTTTGTTTGTATTTAATGCTTTGCCATCAGTTAAAAATTCAATGGATTTTTTATATTACTAAAAATCGGAGTTATAAAAAAAAAAATAAAAAGACGTGAATATAAAAAATATAAAAAGAAATAAAAAAATATTTTGAAGAAGGAAAAATGGGAAAAAGAAAATAATTTATTTAAAAAAAAAAATAAAATTTATTTTTTAGGAGATACAATTTAATTTAAAGAATAATTTAAATTTAATCAAAAAAAAAAATAGTAAGTAAGTAAATAGTAAAGCAAAAACAAAACAAAAATAAAATAATAATTATTTTTTATATAAAAATATATATAATATTATTAATTTAATTAAATTAAAATTGTATAAATAAATTATTTTTGTAAATAGTATTATTCTAAACAAAATAAATATTAACAACAAATATTTAAATATAAATTAAATAAATAAGCCTTTATATTCTTTATAGGAAGAAAAAATTTTAGGGAAAATTGTTTAATTATATCTAAAATTAAATTTGCGTTTTCAATGCTTTTTTACCTTTAAAAATATCAAAGAAAAATCAAAAATTAATACAAATAATCAAACCGCAATATGTTCGCTCTGTCTGGAATATTGCCAATTTTTGCCCCAAAAGCTTTAATAAAAATAAGTGTTGTGTATGTACATACATAAATACATACATACATTATTTAAATAGAAAAATGACAAATAATAAATATTAAATAAATATAGTATTAATTTATATAATTATATTATTTAATATAAATATTTAAATAATTATATATAAATTAATTTCAAAATATTTAAAAGTAAAATATATAAATAAATATTAATAAAAATATTTTTTTTCTTAATTTCCTTAAAATATGTACATATAAATAAATCGATTTGTCCGAAAGAACATGTGTCGTCCTCCCAAAAAATTTGTTGTAAATAATTGACAAAAACAAATAATAATAAATAAATAAAATTTAAAAAAAAAATTTTTATGTATCAAAAATTTAATCAAATAAAATATAAATATTTAAACTTCAATATATTTTACTATTATTCATTCAAAATTAAATCTTAATATTATAATTTATTAATCAATTGGATTAAATAAATAAATAAATATTTATTTATTTTGTTAACATTATTTAATTATTATATATTTAATAATAAATTATTTCAAAATTTTTAGTAGTTCCTTATTTTAAAAAAAATTTATTAATTAAAAATTTAGCAGTAAAAAAAAAAATTAAAAAAGAGCCAATTTGAATTTATTAATTTTTTTCACTCTTTTTATCTTTTTTCCTTTTTTTATTCTCTACTACATATAAGCGACTACTTCTCAAAAAGAAAAGAAATGATGAAATAGTACAATATCAAGACGAATATAGTGAAAATGAATGGATAGAGAAAGGGGGAAGGAAAAGCATATATATATATATATTAAATAAATAATAATAAATATTAATAAAAAATATTAAACAACTAAGCGATAGCGTTTTTCGATTTTTGACATTTAAAAAAAAATAAATTAATTAAATAATTTTATTAATTAATTTATTTATTAATTTTTCATAAAAGGAAATGAAAATTGTTAATAAAATAAATAATTAAAAGTTTCAATTATTAGACAAAATTTAAATATTAAATTGTTTAAATAATATTAAAAATAAATTTATATATAAATTATAGAAAAAATTAAAATTTTGATTAAATGAATTGGGTGACCAAAAATGTTTAAATTTAAAATGGAGAACAATTGAATAAAACAAAAATTAAATAAATTAAATAAAAAATAAATATTAAATTAAGTAAATAAAAAAAAAACTTTTTTTCTACACAACTAAAGCATTTGACATTTGATCTTTTTACAAAAATAATCAAAAATTCTAAACTAAAGTCTTTCGATTAAAAAAATATTTATTTACTTCTAAAAAATTTAAAAAAAAAGAGAGTAAAAATAAATAAATAAATAAATAAAATATTTACATTATATTATTTAAATAAATAAAGTATAATATATAATATAATATATATATATATTCATTTTTTTTTATGAAATAATAAATTTATTATTATAATATTAAATAAATTTTATTTCTTTCATTAAAGTTTTTAATTTTTATATTTATTTTAAAAATAATGTTGAATATATATATTTTGAAGGACACAATCCCCCTCTTACAACCAATAATATATATATCCTTTATTTTTTCTTTAAAATACCACAAAATGGTCTCCTTAAAGGCCTCCCTGACAATAAAACAGAGAGGAACCTGTTCTTCTTTTTCTTTATTTATTTTTTTAAATAAAAATGTTGGCTCTGTCATCATTTCAACTTCTTTCATTCTTTTTGGATAGAGTTTTGCCTTCCTTAACCTCTTTAGTATTTAGATGTGCTCTTTATTCTTCTTTTTTTTTTCTTCTTTTTCTTTTTTTGCATAAAATTTCTAACCTCTAAATATATTATTTTTATTTTATGCACACTTGTCATCAATTTTGCGGCCAAAATGGCAGAAAATTTAAAAAGAAAAATATATAAACGATTGTTATTAATTAGTTTTTTTATATTATATGTATATAATAATTAATTAATTAATTAAATTAATTAGAATATAATTAAATGGAGTATAAATAAATAATATTTTTATTTATTTTTTAAAATATATATATAAAATTTTAAATTAATTAGTAAAATGATATGTAAAAGAATAAATGAGAAAATAGTTTAAAAAAATTGAAAAAATAAACATATAGATGATCAGAAACCGGATTTTTAGGTATTAAAATTTTTTCAATTTTTACAACTTTTCATGAAAATATGTAGGTAAAATGCCAAAATAGGTTATGGGAGGGGTCAATAGGTACCGTCTAAATACATAATTTTCCAGAAATAATACCAGATTTGGGCTTCTGTCATAGTAAATAATTTATGAAAAAAATAGATTGTAACCTCTGGTCTTTACAAATTAAATAAAAGGAATGTTAATATAAAAGAAATAATTTTAAATGTTATTTTAATTAATTAATTAATTATTTACATGTTAAGTGTATTTGAGTTTACTTTAGAATTAAATAAAAATTAATTTAAAAATAAATTATTTTAATATTAAAAAATATTCTTTAATTATTTTTTTTTTAAATTAAAATAATACTTCTAATTATTATTTAAAATATTTGGTTAAAATAATTATTAAATAATAATAATTATTTTATTTAAAATAAAAAATATTTAATATTTTTATTTTAACCCCTTTTTTCTCTTTTGAATTATTCTTTTTATTTATTTTTTTTTTATAAGAAAATGTTTCCTTTTATTTTTCAACCTCTTATGACTGTCTTGATAATATAAATCATTGCTTTGAAAATAACACAAGAAGAGGAGGATTAAACAAAAAAAAAAAGATTTTTTTTGTCAAATTCATGAATCCTTTATATATATATTTTTTTTTGTTAAATTATTATTGCGTATGCCTTTTTCTATTTTTCTTTTTTGCCATTGTCTCCCCATGAGAATTCTGACAAAAAGTGTTTAGATAGGACATCCGGATTTTGTGCCTTTATTTCTTTTTTAAGTAACCGACACTTGAAATAATTTATGTATATGTTTTTTTAGATTTTTAAGAAAAAAAAATAAAGAATTATAAATTTTGTTTTAGAAGTATATTTTAAATAAGAAGAAAAATTAAAAAAGAACATCAAAAATTTAAAAAAAAATAATTAAATAAAATAATTAGAGTAATTTATAAGAATTATTTTTTTTTAAATTTAATTATGTTTAGCTTTTAACAATAAATATATTTCTTTTAAATAAATTTTTGGGCAAATAGCCATAAAATATATTTTCTAAAAATAAAACAATAATATATATATATATAAGAGAATTATTATTTAATAAAAAAAAATATATTTGGTTAAAAATAAATAAATAAATATTTTATTTATTTTTACATATAAATAATAATAATAGATAATATTAAATATATATTATATATATATATACATATATGTATAAATATAATTAATAAATAAATAAAGTATTTAAATATTTTTCAATTTAATTAATTTAAATTTTAAATAAATTAACAAAAATATTATAGTATTTATATTATAGTTTTAAAATTAAATATAAATATATAATACTTACCTTTTAAATATATCTTAATAATTATTTGTTGTATTTAATTAATTAATTTTATTTTCTTCTTTTTTAAATTTAATTTTTATAGCTTTTTTTTTTAAATTATTTAAAAGCTCTTCTCTCTCTCTCTCTCTTCTTCTGTTATATTTATCGCAATTTTTTATAGTTTTGTTGACTGATTCTTTTTTTTTAAATAAAATAATTATATTTTTGTTAATCTAAAAATTAAATTATTTTAAAAATTAAAACTTTTATATAAAAATTAATTCAATAGGTAATTTTCTATTTTTTCCATCCTCACACTGTTATATTCTTTTTTTATTTTATTCAACCAGTAAAGTCACTAACAATTAACTTTTTTTTTTTTTCGTCGCGCGCCTCAACACTAAAATAAAAAAAAAACTTTTTTTTTTTTTATTGTGAATATTTTATTGAAAAAGTAATGGTTAGGTAGGTGATCATTTTAGCAAAAAAAAAATAAATAAATATATATATATATTATTAATTTTATTTTTTCTAATAAAAAAAAATGCCACCTTTGGAATAATAAACATGTAGAAATAAAAATAAAATAAATTAAAAAATGTAATAAAAAAAAAACAAATAAAAATAATTTTATTAAATTTAATTAATTTTTCTTAAAAATTATTATTAATACATTAAATAAATATAATAAATAAATAAATGGAAAAATAATTAATTATATGTATATTTAAAAAAAAAAATGTTAAATTAATATTTTCTTTTAAATAAAAAATAAAAATTTTTTTTAAATTCTAGAAAAATAAATATTTTATTTATTTAATAACTAACTACTTAAATGGAAATTATTATTAAAATATATAAGCATTAAAGCATAAAGAAAAACCTTTAATGGTCAATTAAATATTTTTGTTTATATTTTGGTAATTTAAATAAATTAATTTATTGGTTTATTCTAGTGTTCGGCAAATGAGTATTTCCAATACCAATACCAGTAGTACCGAAAAGTACTGGTATTGAAAAAGTACCGAATTTTCAAAAAACTGGTCGGTACAATACCAATACCAGTAGTACCGAAAAGTACTGGGTCGGTACTCCCGACTAGTTTATTCTGATTTTTTTTTAATTATTAAAAATAATAAATTTTTAAATAATTAAAATTAATAATAAATAAATAATATTTTTTATTAAATAATTAAATAATAATTTGAAATATTAATTAATTAATTAATTTAAATATATTTATTTATTTATTTCTTTTTTTTCTTATATGCATACATTTATTATAAAATTTTTATTTTATTTTATTCTTCGGCTCATTTGCTTAATTGACATTCCAAATTAAAATAAAAATAAAATTTTTTATTATAAAATAATTTATTTTCAGAAAATACGCGCAAAAATAGAAAAATTAATTTAAAAATAATTATTTACATTAATTAAGTAAATTTTTAATTAAAAATTATTATTTAATAGTAAATTAATAAAAATATATAACAACACTTCTTCTTTGACTGGCAACATTAATACAAAAAAAAAAAAAAAAAGTTAGAAAAATGTTGTCTATATGTGTGACGGACACTTCAATATTTATTTATTTATTTACCCTCACTATTTATTTATTTTATTTTTAAGTTTATTTTGAGAAGATGTAAATGATAAATTGAAAATAAACATAAAAAATAATAAAATAAATATACATATATATATTTATTAAATTAATTTTAAAAAAATATTTATATTTTATAATTAAATAATTATAAAATTTATTTATTTAATTGCTTTATTTTTTTTTGTAAATAAAAATAATTGTGTGCAAAAATACACCAATTATAAATGTGCAAAACTTATGGGAATTAATTTAAAAAGATTATTTATAGAAAATTAATAATGAAAAAGAGAAGAAAAATAATAAAAAAAGAAAATAAATTAAATTAAAAAAAATAAATACTAAGTATTGTATTAATTAATTTATTGCCAAATATTAAAAGAAATTCTTTTTTTTTTTTTAATATGATAACAATTTTTTAATAAATAAAGTAATAATAATTTATTTTTTTTTTAATTTTTAATAGAAACCAATTTAATTTTAATAAAAAAAAAAATAATTTTTATGACAAATTTAATATATTTTTAAGCAATAAAATGTAAAATAAAAAGTAGTACTTAGGTACTTATTATAATTATTGTCATTTTTTATAAATAAAATATTTAAAAATTAAATATATGTATATATTTACTAATAAAAAAAATTATTTTTTTTTTTTTATTTTGTTCTTGTTAACATATTTATTGGCTTTTGGATAAAAAAAAAAAAGAAAAAGAATATTATTGTCTCATTATTATTTTTAGTTTAAAACAGATGGACAGATTAAATTGACTTTTGCAATTTTTTCCTTTAAAATATATTTATTTTGTTCATTTAAAATCTTTTTGTCAATTTTAAAATATATATTTATTTATGTTACTATCGGTAACCAATTTTCCTCAAAAAATCCTTTTATTTTTATATTATTTATTTATTGGATGAAGAAAAAAAAAGAATAAGTGATGACTTTATAAAAAAGACATCTGGCCAATTAAATATCTTGAAAATATATTTAATAAATTATTTATTATTAAAATTTAAAAAATATATTGTAAAATAATTAAAGTTAAAAAATATATAGGAATACTCTCATTCCCTTATAAATTAAAAAAAAAATTGAAATTTTTTAGCAAGATAATAAAGAAAAAATAATTTATTTTAAATAAATATTTAAAAAAAAATCTTTATATTTTTTATTTATTTTGTAACTATAAATAAATATTTTTTTAATTTTAACTTTTTTTTTTATTTCTCCGTTCCATCTTTTATTCCTCGTTTTAAAAATTGTTAAGAGAGTAAAGAATAAATCCTTTGGGATAAAAACTATTGCGGGAATGGCAAAATCGGAATGAAAAAATGTAAAGAGTGAGTGACAGGGATGGATTTGGCATAAAGCCATTGAAGCGAAAAATAACAAAAAAAAATGGTTGAAGAGAGGAAAGATGTGAGTTGAAAATGAATGTTCAAAAAATATAATGAATTGATGGATTTTTTAGTTATGGTCTTTGGTTAATTTATAGCATGTGAAAAAGCTTAAATAATTCTAAAATCCCAAAAATAAAAAAGAATATAAATTATTTAAGGGTATAAAATATAAAATAATTTTATTTTAAAATTAACCTCTTTTTTAAGGCCAATTTTGTTATTTAAATTAAATATTTATTTTGTACATACATACATACTGTGATGGTTAATTGATTCGAACAATTTTATTTAGTATATAATTAAATAATTATTATAAATAAATAAGCTATCTACTGAATTATTTTTTATTTTATTATATAATAAAATATAGCTAAATATATATTTAATTAATTAATTAATAATTTAAAATTATTTATTAGTATGTATGTACATATAATTTAAATTATTAATTCAAAATTATTTTAAATTTATAATTATTATTTAATTATTGTACATACATACAATGTAGTATTTAGTTGACTATTATTATTATTAACACATATGTATGTACATATATATGTACATATTTAAAAATAACAAAATATATATGTATTGATGCATTATTTTAGTTTAATTGCAATGACAAAATAAATTTTAAATAAAAAAAAGTAATTTTTTCAATTAAATTTTATAAAAATAAATAGAGGATTTTGTTGATATATAATTATATTTTTAATGAAAATTGAGACTAATTATTAATTAAAAATAAATTCATAAAAATAAAAAAATTAAAGTCCAAGATTTGGAAATAATCTTAATAAGAAAATAAAAATTAAATAATAATATTTTATTTTAATTAATATTTTTTTTTTTAAAGATTTAACTATTTATTGTTCCTCTTTTTAACTTTCAAATTTAAAATATATTAGAATTATTCGGCTCTAACCTATATTTATCTAATAATAATTAAATCTAATTGATTATTAGCATAGATGAATTGAGTTGACATTAAATTATTCATTTATGCAACATTTTTGTGAAAAGATATAAGTATGTATGTATATATACATTTATATATATATTTTTAATATATTAAAAAGAAGAAAAAAAATATTTTTTAAGTGAAAAGTGCATTTGTGCGCGAATTAGTATTACAAGTAATATTCTCAACATGTTGTTTTTCCTAAAATTGTGAATAGAAAGAAAAAATAAATAAGGAAGGGGAAAGTGTGCATTCACACGAAGTAATTTTATGGAGGCCGAAGAATTGAATTTTATAAATAAATAAGGGTATATTGTATGTATTTATTCACAAAAATATACGGGTGAACGAATTGTGAAGGAGCTAATTCATTTTGTGTTATCGAAATATAATTTTACCTGTAAATGAAATTATTATTTTTTTTTACTTAATTGGCCTAACAAACGAAAAGAAGCAAAATAAAATATAGTTAAAGTAAATTTATTAGAAAATAATTATAGTTTGTAAATATTTGCATATACTATATTGTATGTATATTATCATCTATTCATTGAACATTAGGAAAGTTATAATATAATATTTTCTAAAAGGATATTCAAAAATCAAATTTTAATTAAACAAGAAATATTTAAATAAATTTTTTATCCATTCTTCTTTTGCTTTTGCCCATATGGTCGTATAAATCGGGCACCATAAGGCTTTAACTAAAAAAAATATTTTGAAAGATTTAAAATTTTAATTTAAAATTAAAAACATTAATAAACTAACCATAAAATAATCTCCATTAACATTTAATGATATTCTCTCCGACTCTGAGCTTAAATTAAAAAAAATTATATTTTTGTCTGGACATATTAAAAAACCTACCGAATATTCTCTAATTCAACCTGATTATATTCTCTGTAATAATCTCCCAGATTTTCGTCATCAAGTTTTCCGTCTTCTTTTAGCCTTGTACGTAACGGAGGAGGTGGTGGACGAAGTTTTCTCTAAAAATTAAAAAAAACATACTCTAGTTGTAAATTAATTAATTTAAACAAGAAAAGAAACAACAATTCCTCTGAATTATATTAATAAATACATAATTTTTTCTTTGCGTGTAATTTAACAAGTTGTACATCACTATCCGATGCTTGAGACGATTCCATTAAGGCTAGAGATAAATAAATATATCAAAAAATAAGTATTAAGATCACTCGGTTATCCGACATTTGGAGACGAGATAGGGACCCGATATTTGAGGTTGGGACTTAAAGGGACCCGACACTATAGTTAGTCTAAGAATCGCAGTGCGACACTTGCGGACCGACATTTGCGGAACGACATTTGCGGACCGACATTTGAGTAAAAAAAATTTGAAGAAAAAAAGTAATTAATTTTTTCATTAAAATTTAAAAACATTGATTAATAATTGGAGGAAAAGCCCACCCTCGTAGACTTCAAAATAAAGAAGTTTAGTAACGGATCACATAGATTGAAAACATTTCAATTAAGCATAATTCATTTTTAATTTTTAAATGTTTTTTAATTTTTCCCCAAGAATTTTTTTTACTCTAATGTCGGTCCGCAAATGTCGTAGAGCCCTAAGAATTGTTAGAATAAAAAAGGCGCTTAATTTTGTAATATTTGCGCCTAAAAGGGTAGTCTAAATTGTTGCGCCTAAATGGCTTGTGCCTAATGGCGCAAGGCTGACCCTGACAGATTTTTACAGGACCTGGCACAAGAATCCTGTTAACAGAGTTACAGGATTTACAGAGCTGGTCCGAATCCTGCCCTGTTGAGAAAGAAATTTCCAGCCTAAAAGGGCCTTACAAATGTAATTTTATCGATCTCTACTAAATATAACTAAAATTATTATTAAAAACAGTTCACAAATTATTTTTTGTAATTTTAGACTTTTATTAAATGAATGTCCATTGATTTGGATGTACAGATGATTGTTCCACAACAAAGTGAATCAAAATTACCTTTTTTTAAAGTTTTTCTTACTTGACAGTTTTATCTATTTTGTTCTTAAGGATGTTTCAGTAATCATTAATCATTTTGTAAAGAATGGTGTTTTAAATAAAAGAGTGGAAGCTTTCAAAAGAGAGGCAGCTGTATTCAATGGAACAGGAAATCAAATTATAACTCGATATAAAACTGAATTTGACATTCTAAATGTATTTTCTTAAATAAAAATTTAATTTGTTTAATTTTATAATCTTTAGGCTTTTTTTGTAACTTTTACTCCAAAAACGCCAGAAGACTATCTGTGCTTGATTGGAAATGATCAAATTGATTTTTATTCACAAGACGCCAATTTTGGGATGTGTTGTCCTATTGCATTGCCATTTAAAGTTTTATTCTGAATTACTTAAAGACTTTCATTTTTGTTCACAGATTTGTCGAGCGCATCCATGCAATTTTGGTGTTGTTCTTGAGAGAAGCTCGTTTCCTGGAGAATGTGGAAAGTATGCAGAAATTTTTTAATAGTTTTCCTTCCCTATTATTTAATTTTAGCCCTCCAGGTGCTGCACAACTTTTTTCTCTCACTCATCCATACAACGAAATAATGCCGATTCTCTGCAAATTTAAAGGTAAAATTTTTATATTATGTGACTATGAATATGTGTATCTTTAAACCATCCTCATAGGTGACTCTGACTGTCATTATGCATTTCGTTCTAAGCGAATAGCTGTTGTCTCTAAAGATATTGCTGCAAATTGGACTGCTTCATTTTCTGGTCCTATTGATTTTTTGATGTGTTACGATTTTGATGAACGAAGAAATCATTTGTTTTTAATACGAAAATGTACTAAAGAGGAAAGAATTGCAGCCAAAAATGATCTGGGTGTTTTGAACTCATCAGCACTTATGCATACACCGAGCACTGTTAGATCATTTTATTCACCAAATTTCTTTAATCGACGGTTTGCTGGTATGTGTTAAATATTTAGGAATCTGAATTTGCAATGATTTTAGAAAACCGACTTGCTGCAATTGGACTTAGAAACTCACAAATGGTTACTGATACTAATTTACATCAATCACCTGCTGGTTGTTTTAATAATCTTTTGTTTGCTAACAGCAATGGATCTTCTCAATTAAACCCTTTATCCCAAACTACAAGTGCCTCTATCTCGAACACGGCTCCATCGAAGGTTTAAAGTAAATTATATATCATTTCTCATAAATTCCTTAATGTTACAATTAACGTTTTTTATTCTAAATTTTTAATTCCGAATCTTTAATTTTGTATTATGTCGATTAAAAAACAAAATTTAACAAAGTTTATTTTTATTTAATTTAGACACCTATTTCTCGACGTATAACTCGCTCAATGGCAGCGGCTGTAGCTACGGGTGACTTTTCTAATCCTTCTTTTGGTATGGGGGCACTTTCCTCGGCCGACAAATCCGGTTCCTTTCATAGGTATAAAAATTTTTTTTTTGTTTCACTTTTCATCTTTGCAGGTCTCTTGAACACAATGCAGCATTGAATAGAATGCGTCTTAAACAAAAACGCGCAATAGCTGCTGGAAATAATGTTACCGGAAATGCTTACGTTAATTCGACTCCAAGACTTGCACATTCATTCGCTGCCGTAGATATGGATGATTTGCTAAGTTTTGGGGGGCGTGAGACCGATGAGGAACCGCCTTCCCCATTAAATATGGCAGTAGAATTTTGTTTGGATTGGTTATGGTCAGAGCCTCTCCCTTTACCGGTAAAATTTAAATATCAATTAAAGGTATTAATCATGGAATAATAGATTGAAGATCCAATTGTTACTAGGAGTGGGTCTATATCTTCCGTTGGCACAGAAAAGGTTGCTCAAAAATTGCAGACGTTACAGGTATCGTCCTCAGCAAGTTCACACTCCGACGAATCAACACATAAAATAAATAATGGTAACCTTATTTCTATATTTATTTCTTATTTTAAGCTGATCGAATGGCTTCCACTTCTTTCATCAGCCGACAGGCACTTACACGATCTGAACGTTGTATTGTTTTTCATATTCCTAGTGATAGACGTGTTATAGTGTTGAACATTCATTTTCCCAAAGCTTTAGAAGATTCTTCTAGATCAATACCTGAACCTGTAATAACAGAAAACGGCGGTCCATCTTGTTTTATCCGTGGTGATTCAGCTGTTCCATTTTTGGTAAGTACTTATTTAACTGATAGATAAACGAAAAGCATTTAAGATATCAATAGAAAAAAGATTTAAGTTATTCTCTAAATACAGTTTAAAAAATTTTACTTCATAAACATTATCGATGTTATAAACTTTTCTAGCATGCTCCATTCTTTATGGTTCTTTTAAATTTTTCATTTACTGATTCTCCAACTGCTTTTACAATTGCATTGTACACTGGTTGCACAAAAATTGCAAATATTGCATTAAATATTGGAATTCCCAATACTATATGTAATACTCTACTTAGGTTGTTGCCTGGAGGGCTTTGCGCAACTGGTTATAATCAATATGAGATTGGGGTATGAATACCTAAATATAAGAAAGAATTTTTTTCAGATTTTTGTTGGAACAGAATATGACTCTCGGGCCCATCATATTAATGAGGACGATGCTTTCATTTCTTCAACATTCAGGCATTTTTCGTACAAGATTCAGCTTGGTTTTAATTCTCGACTTGCGAACCGTTGTCTAATGGAGATTTGTGAATGGATTGGAACTGCGCGACAAATTCAATTTCTTTCACGTCTTTTCTGTTCCAATCCATGGAAGATTATTAAGGAGGCACAAAAAATTCCATTCGTAGATGAAGTGCCTACAGAATGTATTGAGCTTGCTCTTTTGTTTGAGCATGTTTTTGAAGATTTTTGTTATGATACTAAAGAGATGCCCTTCCATAACTTGGTAAGTGAAATTTACCTTTTTTTTCATACTTTCGTTCATATTCTTTAAGTTGTTAAGGATTCGATCTAATGAAGAAGGTGGTGAGGAAAGGGAAGCAAAACGAATTCGACAAAATACCCAAAATATTGAAGATTTATTAAATAATGATCATGTAATTTAAATTTTAAATTTTGCTTAATTTTTATTTAACAGTATTGGCTTTTGCTTAGAACAGACCGCCAAATTGCATTAGATGCTATGTCTCTTATGGATAATTTAAGAGGGATTAAATTTATGAATGAACGTATTTTGGAACGCATTCGTAAAATAATTTTTCATTCAAGTCGACCTCGTTTAGCAAATTTCTCTTTCAATAATAAGAAAAGGTAGATCTTTTTAATTTTGAGTTTTTTAAATTTAATTTTTTTAGGAACACGGACAAAGTGATTGACGATGCTTATAAATGGATTTCTTCTCCAATTTGGACAAATGATCTTCGTGTACATAATGTACAACAAATGCTTGATTCCTCACAGCCAATTCTTATTCCTAGCAAGGATTTAGGAGTTAGTTCTATTATATTTGCATAATGACAAAAAAAAATTATTAAATTTAATGTTTTATTTAAGCATACTCTAAACGAAGTTCATCAGCGTGAACAGCACGAGCAATTTCTTTTAAGTGTAGCAATTAGGACTGTTACTCGTCCTTTTGGAAAAGCTGCGGTTAATTTCCGCATACGTCATGCATTCAAAGAGAGTGGAACTGCTCCAGAAACTAAATTAATAAAAGATGAGGGCATTATTAACAATAAAAATTTTGTTTCAATAAAACATTCTCAAATGGGTTTACGGCCAATATGTTTGAATGGGCGAGTACATCCTGGCTGGCATCAAGTTGATTTTCCATTGAATGATACAAATCCTGTTTTTAAAATTATTTTATTTTTACTTTAAATTTTATTTAGTCTCACAAATTAGCTATGGATTGGGCTAATTTTTACAATGGGTTAGCTCATGGTTTTTCTTATTGTGGTGGTTTTTCAGCACATATTTTCTCTTCAATAAACAAAGAAGATGGGTGTAATGATAATCAACTATCAACAACAGAACGAGCTGGCCTTTTTTTAGCTGCTGGATTAACTGGATGTGTAAGGAATACAATGAACCTCTATGACATTCATGCTTTACTAACTCAAAATGATAAGCATTTGATTATTGCTTTACTGATTGGATGTGCTGCTGCTTATCGAGGAACTAGTGAAGTGCACGTTTGTTTTATTTTAAAGTATTATAAATAATTCTTTTTATTATTCAGATTTATAAGATGATTGCTGCACATCTTCCTTTTCTTCTACAACCAACTCTTGTTGAATTCAAAATTGAATTAAGCATCCAAACTTCAGCCATTTTTTCTTTAGGTTTACTCTTTGCAGAAACGGCAAATCACAATGTCTCTAGCAAGTATATCATTTGTTGAATTAATAAAATAGTTTTAGAATTAATTTAGGCTTCTAAATCAAATCTCATTAGAAGTGCCTTGTGAAAGTGATCAAGCATTTGAACGGTACTCTTTCGTTTTAACTGCAGGAATGGCAATTGGTTTAATTAATTTAGGTATTTATTTTTTAAGTTTATTTTGTTGAATATATTCTAGGGAAAGGAAAAGAAATAACTGATACAGAAATTCCTATTTCTTCAACGCCTTCTCTCAAGGAGCGACTTATTAAACTGCTTAACGGGGGTGAACGTCGATTGGCATATTTAAGTTATGATCGTGTAGAATGTTCAGGAATGTGTATTGGCAATTGTGCGAATAATAATGGTGGGGGATCTAATTTGCTATATTCATTAAGAAGATATACTCCTGGAGGTAGTTCTATGGATGTTGTTGGATCTGGTATTTTTTGTCATTTAAATTTAGCAAAATTGTAATTATATATAAGATTATTATTTAACTTTTACTAAATTCAATGTTTTTTTTATTATTAAGTTAATGGAGCAGGGAGTGTGGGTGTGTCTTCTACGACTACTTCTGTTAATCAACAACAAAATCAAAATATTAATTCAAATTCTTCTCGTGATTATTCTGGAATTGGTCAACCAATGTCAAATCATGTTCGTGAATTACCAACATTAAATACTCATTTAACTGCACCTGCTGCTGTAGTTGCTCTTGGATTAATGTATTTACGAACTCGAGATGAATGGATATATGAAGCACTTTCTGTTAAAGATTCTTTCTATGAAATTGATAAAATTCGGTAAATATTTAATTAAATAAAAATTAAAACTTTTTGCAAATTTAGTCCTGATATGCTTATGATCCGCACATTTTGCCGATGTCTTGTCAAATTTGATGACATTCAACCTACAAAACAATGGATAGACAATCAAATTCCTGAACTTGTTAGGAGATATTCGCAAAATTTTGTTGAAGCTCAATTACCTGAAGATATCTGGTGGGAGGAACATATCGATGTTGAGACAATATCAAAGGTAATAAAAAATATAAAAAATATTTTTTGTTAGTGAATACTTAAATTAAAGGTACATTTATACTGCTCGGCCGGAGCTTTGTTGGCCTTATCCCTTCGTTTTGCTTCTAGTTGCCAGAATGATGCTTTTTCATTAATAGTAAATTTATTTTTAATTTGTAGATATAATTTTTTTAGCTTAAATTTTATGAACGGATTACATCTATTGACATTAATCAAAGGAAATCAGAAGAACAATTTAGTTGGTCTGGATTTGCCTTACGAGCAGGCCGGAATTGTCTTCAAGCATGCACAAATGTTTGTGCACTTTCTATGGGATTGGTAATTTATTGTTTAAACTGATTTTAACTGAGATATTGTTTAGTTAATGGCTGGAAGTGGTGACTTGCAAACCACACGGATTTTACGCAAAATTCGTAACATTCTACCTTCTTTTGACGAATCTGAAAATAAAAATAAATCTACAAATTGTATTCTTCCCAAGGACAGTTCAGTACATAGTTTACATGTTTGTACAAATATGGCTCTAGGATTTCTATATTTTGGTTATGGAAGGTTTAATTAACCAATAAAATTATTCTAAAAATACTTCATTTAAAGGTATCGTTTATCAGATTCAAACTTGTCTATTGCAGCACTTGTTATCTCAATATTTCCTATATTTCCACATTCAATCACAGATAACCGTTTTTATTTTCAACCGCTTCGTTTTCTTTGGACTTTGGCTGCAGAAAAGAATTCTAATCCAAAGTGTTTACGAAAATTAAGTAGAGGGAGAAAAATAAAAGGAATAATAAAATATGGGGAAAAAGACTTTGAAAGGGATGAAGAAGAAGATCAAGAAATAGTTGATTGTCCAAGATGTGGACGTATAGAAATAACAAAAAATGAAATGTTCTCTTCATTTTAACTTTATTTTTTGTTCAATTTTTAGTTTAAATTTATTTGACAACGTTTATTTATAATAATTACACTTTAAATTCTTTTAATTGTGAAAAAATATAGAATAAAATATATATATATATAATACTTATATCTAAATTTAATAGAAATAATAAAAAAACTAAAAAAGAATATAATACATGATAAAGTACTCCGACATTTGCGCATGAGCTAGGTCCCCCTGTGGTTTTTCAGTTTTCAAGGACGGCCTGTCTCGGCTATAAAAAATTTTAATTCGTGTAGTGCCATCCGACTTATTTTTCTAAAGAAGTCTAATATATATTTTGACCTCTCTCCAATCTAGGTATTATTTTTTCTGATTTTTTAAAATTAATTCGACGATAATGTTCATGCAACAAATGTCATATAACTAATATATATCGAATAATTTAAATAAAATAAAAGATATTATCTTTTTAAAATCCAAAAATTGGACGAAACTTCTTTGAATAATTTAAACAAAGATTTTCAAAAGACCAAATTCACATTCACAACTAAATCAGAAAATTTTCATAAAAGATATTTTTAAATAAACCTTTCCAATTCTGCAGCCCTTTCTAATAATAATAGGAACCCCAAGACAAAATGATCAACAATAAAGTAAATAATGGTAATAATATCAGCGCGCAAGAGAGAAAAGAGAATGCCCGTTGTCTACGTAAATATTCCTCACCATAAGGATTAGGTGAAAAAAGAAATACTGGAGTTGCCAATTTTGACTCTAATATTTAAAAAAAAATTATTTTGTTTTTTCATTAATACCTCCTTGACTAATTATAATTGCAGGACCTCCAACATTTCCATCAATATAATATGTTGCTTTAGGTGTATATCCTCCTTCTATTCCTCCTTGCGTCCCTGAAATGAGGCAAGAAGCGGGTAATTGTCCTCCAGTACTTATTGGAGGGTAAAAAGTTGAATACCCTGGTGGTGGTGAATGCTGTTTAGTTTGTTCATTTGAAGCAACTATGGAGAATTATTTTTCAAAAAATATTTCTCTAATAACCTTTTGATTCATTAGTTAAGCCAAGAATTGGAAGTTCATTATTAGGTTTATCATTAGTTTGCTTAGATTGTTTGTCTTCAATATTCTTTTGTTTATCATTTACTTTAAATAAATAGATAAATAATTATTAATAATTTATTTAATTAATAACCAATATCAGTTTGTCGAGGTGGTTTAATTGGTTGTTTTCCTTCTGATATTCCTTCTCCACCAACTTGGTTAATTAATTCATTTTTTGCTTCAACAAAAATATCCTCTACACTACTTGTTTCATCAATTTCAATTCCAGATACAAGAGAATAAAATGCTGGTGATTCAGGGTTATTTAAGGCTGCTGGCATGGGAGGAGTTGAACTTGGAGTAATTGGTGATAAAGAACCAGAAGAAATCGAAGATTTTGGACTTTTTCTTTATTTTAAATTAAATATAATTTAATTTAAAAAAAAAAAATTATTTAATACTTAGGATTTGTTGATAAATTTTGTTTATCTCCTTCGGTTTGTTGTTGTTCATTTAATTGTTTAGATGAGGAATTGGTAAACTCATTACTTTGTTTTGTTTGTAAAGTTTTTTTATCATTTAAATTAATTTCATCAAAAGTTCCTTTTGATGATGACATTTTTAAAAAAAAAATAAATTTAAACTAAAAGATTATAAATAATATTTAAATATATTATATTTTGAATTATTTTAAGAAAAAAAAAAAAAATTAATTATTATTTCTAAATAATATTTAAATAAATTTATTAATAAATAATAAGATTAATTAATAATTAATTAATATTTTCAAAATTAAATTGACTAAGAAATGTAAAATACTTTGTCATAAGATAAAATAATAAAAGTCAGTCAAATGTTAGAGATATTTCACAAAAAAAGTCAATAAAATCCATTCAAAAAATTTAAAGGTAAATTAAATTTAAAAAATCCTATTAAGGTTATAGAATTAAGAATGTTTATTTGAATACGAAATTTTAAATTATAACAAACTTTAATTTTTATTTAAAAATAAGAAACTAATCAAATATTTTATTTAAAAAGGAATTAAAATTATTTAAGTTTTATTCTTTATTAAAATAATATTTTAATAATTAAATTTAGTAGAGTTAATAAAATCCATAATATTAAAAATATGAAAGTGAGAAGATTTTTCATGAAATAGTTTGATGGGAGTATGTTGTACACACATAAATTATATTTAATGATGATATTCTTTTTTTTTTATATTCTAAACAAACAAAACAATCAACACTGTGAAACTCAAAATTCTCTAAATATTAATTTTTTAAAATTCAATAAACCATTCAATATAAAATATGTAATATGTTAGTTTATGGTTGACAAAATATATAAATAAATATATTTTATTATATTAAAATAATAATAAACATTCATAAATACAATATGTATGTATACATATTGTGGAAAAAATATATTAAAATAATAATTAATTGTTTTTAAAATTAACTTTAATTTTTTAGTTAAAACTTGGTAAAAACAAGAATGTAAAAATTTAGAAAATTGATAATTTAATTATCGAAGTATATACTCACTCAATATTATTATAAGAATAAATAAATAAATAATACAAATAAAAAAAAATATTTTTATTTTAAGATTCTTCAACTCACATATATAAAAAATATACTACAAATTATTAAATATTAAAAACTACATACTATATAAATATTTATTTAATTAATTGTGAGGAGAATCATTTATTTCTTTTCTTCTCTTATTCATTTGTTTAAATAAAATTGTTGTTTTATGGAGTAAATTTTCTTCCTCTAGGTTTATATGTTTGTTTATTTGAAGAACAATTTGTTGGTTCATAAACTTTTTCAACAAATGTTTGTTGTTTATTATAATTATTTAAATCTAATAATTGTTGTTGTTGTTGTTGTTTATTATTTCTTCCTTCATTTCTCATTTTATTATTATTATATTGATATAATAAATGACGAGTTTCTGAATCAGAACGAGGTAAACAAATATAAGGAACATTTTTAGTTGTAAAATAATATTTATTATTTTCTTCTTTTTCTTCTTTTTCTTCTTCATTTTCATATTTATTATTCCAACCAGTTGGATAAGTACCCATTGGACAATGTTTTATTGGAATTTTTGAGAAACAAATATCATTTTCCATTTCAATTATATTTGTTTTAAGAATTGGTTCTTTAAAATTTAATTTTAATTAATTAATTAATTTTACCTAATTTTCTTCTCCAATTTCTTTCATTTGTTGTTCTTTTTTGTTGTTCATTATTTTCATAAATATTATTCCATTCTTCTTCTTCTTCTTCTTCTTGTTGATGTAATCTTTCATTAAAATATTTATTTTCTTTATTTTGATCATAATTTCCATCAAATCTTTCTTCATCCCAATTTTTATTATTTAATAATTTATTTTCTTCCATTTCTTCTTCTTCTTCTTCATTTAAATTACCAAATTTATTAAAATTTTCTTGATAAAATTTATCAAGTTCTTGTGAATTACATAATTTATCATCATTATCATAATTATTTGAAAGAGAATAAGAACGATGGAATTGAGCAAAATTTGTAGCTAAAAATTAATTAATTAATTAATTAAAATTAATTTTATTTTCCCTAATAAATTTTACCAATTTTATTATTTGCCATTATTAATTCATTTTCATCATTACTAGCATCATCATAATGTCCACAAAGTCCACATTGAGTATTTTTATAAATACTTGATATTTTAATCCAAACTTTATATCCATTAAAACGTACAGATAATTTATCCAAATTAATTATTAAATCATTTTTTTGATTATTATTATATTGAATTAATTGATTATTATTATTTAAATATTGTTGTTGTTGTCCATTAATTTTACATTTAATTTGTTCTTCTTCTTCTTCTTCTTCTCTTTGACATTCAATAAATAATTTTGGTTCAATTATTTTTAATTTCTAAAAAATTAATTTAAATTAATTTAAAATTAATTTAAATAAAACCTTTTGTCCATTTTTATTTGATTTCATTAAAACAACAAATTGAGGAACTTGATTTTCATTTACTCCACAATCTTTAGCTAAAACTGAATAACAATTTGTTGAAAGAGGAGAAGAATATTCTCTTTCATCTAATTTTAATTAAATTATATTTAAATTTTAATTTTAATTTTTTACCAAAAGTTTTAACA
Organism: Meloidogyne graminicola; assembly: GCA_036172905.1. Classification (NCBI taxonomy): domain Eukaryota; kingdom Metazoa; phylum Nematoda; class Chromadorea; order Rhabditida; family Meloidogynidae; genus Meloidogyne; species Meloidogyne graminicola. The sequence continues at coordinate 972,296 of JARPZY010000005.1, forward strand.
GTTTGTCCATTAACTGAACATTCAGCTCTACTTTTTACTTCTTGATGAGATAAATATTGGTCGAATGATTGAATATTTTGAGCATTTTGATGTTGCCACAAAGGGAAAGGATTTATTTGCATTGGTAATTCAATTTGTTGTAAATAAACTAATTGTTCAGGTGTTTTAATTGTTATATTTGAATGCTTTTGAGTAATTGGATCAATTAAAATATTTAAATATATCTATATTAATATATATTTAATTTATATATATATATTTAATTATTATTTTACATACCATTCCATTCCTTCTATTATTTATTTCTTCTTTTTGTTCATTTCTTTCAATTAATTGTGTTTTTGTATTCCAAAAATATTTTGATTTAATTAATTCTAAACTTCTTTCAAAAATATTTCTTGTTATTGGTTTTAAATTTAAATATTTTATTTCAAAATTAAATTTATTAATAAAAGATATTCTTCTTTTTAATCTTAAATTATTTTGTAAAAATTGTTTCCAATTATTATTATTATTATTAAATTGTTGTTGTTGTTCTCCATTAATTCTAACATTTATTTGTTCTTTATATTCATTATTTCCCCAAATTAAATTTGTTTTACAAGAATATTGATTATTTTTATTTTCATCATTATTTTCATCATTATTTTCAGGCATAACCATTACTGATTGACCTTTTAATAACCATTCATTATTATTATTATTATTATTAGTTGTTTTTGTTGTTAAACTTTTTTGTGCTTGCATTTCTATTTGACATATTTGCATTTTTTCTTCACATTTTGCTTGTAATTCTGTTTGAAATTTAAATTCTTTTAAACCACCAATAGTTTGTACAAACATTTCTAAACGATGTTTATAATGTTTTTGTTGTTTTAATGTTTGTTGATATTTTGATAAAAATGTTGACATTTTTTGTTGTCTTTTATTATTATTATTTTCTTCTTCTTGATTATTTTCAAATTTATTTAAATAAAAATCATTCATTTTCATTTTTAATTCTTCACCTCCAAATGGTTGAAAACTTTCTAAATTCATTCGAAAAACAATTTCTTTAGAATATTCTTGTTGTTGTTGTTGTTCTTCTCTTATTTGATAATTAACATGAATTGCATTTTCTGTTGACATTAACATTTTACAAATTTGTTCAAAATTAACAGAAGATGATGTTGGCCAATGATAATGAGCTAAAATAATATATTTTTAAAATTTAAATAATTAATATAATTAAATTATTACCATGTACATTAACAGGAATACCTAAATTCTTTTCTCCAATTAAAATATTCATTTGATGTTGTAATCTATCCATTTTTGGATTTCTTATTGTTTTTATTTGTCTTGGTTCAATAATCATTGAATTTTCTGAATTCATATCTGCTGTATAAACATATGGATGTGAATGAGCACCAAATAATCTAATTTTTTCTTTTGGAAGTTTAACATTTAAAATTAATGATTGTTTTTCATTATTTGTATTTGCATTAATATCCATTTGTATAGGAATATTTATTTCAATTGAACGAATAGATTTAACACCAGAAACAAGGAAAGGAGTCCAACAACGCTTTAATTTAAAAAATTTAAAAAATAAATTTAAATTTAAAATAAAAACCATTTTTTGAATATGTGCCATTCCAGCCATTAAATGACCATTAATTTGTACTTTTGTCATTTCTTCCATATTTTTTTGTAATTGTAAATTAACATTTCCTTTAACATTTAATAACATTGGAACTGAATTTAAAATTCCAAGAGGAAGACCAACAGAAGTTGGAATAACTGCTTGTTTTTCATTAAATATTCCAGCAATTGTATATTTATTATTATTATTATTAACATTTTCAATTTTTACAAGTTCAGAAAACATTCTTGCTAAATTTGGTTTTCTTCCATTTTGAATTGATTGAATAAATTCTGTAAATAATGGAGGTAATGTTGGCATAAATGATTGTTGTTGTTGTTGTTGTTGTATTTCATAACATGAATTATCTATATCACCAATTCTAATACAAAAAACATTAATATTATTATTATTATTATATTCTTGTTCTGTTCTTGTATTATAATAATATCCTCGTGGTGATGAATGTCTACTTTTAATTCCAAGTTGATTAAATATATTTTTAATTTTTTGTGTATTTTCATCATTTCTTTCATATTTATGAGTTGTTCGACGTTTTCTATTTTGATTAAACATTTGTTGTTGTTGAGTTGTTTTCATTACATAAAATGTTAAATCATTAACATTTGATTGTTCTTTAAAATATGAATCAATTTTAAGATAAGACAATCCAGGAATCCATGAACGTTGTGGATATTCAGTAGCCAAAGTTAAGAAAATTCCTTCCTCTTGTTCAGGACTATAAACTGGAATTTGCCATTTGCCATAATTCCAAAGTTGTTGTTCATCAACATTAGCTAATTGTAAAGCATTTTTAACATGTTTGGACCTTAAAAATTAAATTTTTATATTTTATTAATTTTTACATTTGTCTATCAGCAGGATTAACTGATTTAGCTACTAATTTCATTGTTTGATATGTATATGCTCGTACTCGTTTATTTGGTTCTTGACTCATTGTATAAATTATTTGATCAATTACTGATGGTTCTGGTTGTGTTCTCATTAAAACTTGAAGTGCAACAATACGAACATTTGGATCTTCTTGATTATTAAGATAAATAGGTAAAATAATATGTTGAACAGTTCTTGGCTGTTGTGTGCTTTGACGACGAAGAGCATCAATTGCTTTTGCTCGACAAAGAGAATGTTCATTTGTATCTTTAATTATTTGTTCAAGTTGTGGTGTAGCACTGTCAATTCCAGCATTGCCTAAAGCAGTCAAAGCATTTAATTTTTCTTGAAGATTTGTTGCTTGTTCATATTGTTCTACTAAAACCTTTAGAAAAAAAAAATATTTATTTAAAACATTTGGACTATAAATAAATACTTACTTGTTTATATTGTTCCTTCATATTTTCTGTGCATTGTTCCTGAATTATTCTTGATGCATCTGGGGTTTTTTGACTTTTTTGTTGACAAAGTTCATTAACTAATGCTCCAAATGTAAAACAAGCAGATTGTTTTACCATTGGCTGATTTTGAACTTGTTCACTTTGACATAATTTTTGAACTTCATTTACAATAGAATTTGATGGGGCAGGTAATCCTGTCAATTGACTAATTGTATAGGTAGCTTTGTGTTGAGGTAATTCCTTTAATAAATACTTGGTTTATTAATTTTAATTTTAGGTAAATACTTGATTTTTAATAATTTCAGCCAATCTAACAACACAATTAAAAGTACCACAAACAGCCATTGCATCAACAAGAATATGTTTTGCTGTTTGTTGTTTTTCTTCTTCTTCTTGATTATTATCATTTTGTCTTGCATTTTGTTCAATTTGTTTTAAATCTTCATAACTACACATTCTTAGCATTTCAACTAATCTGCTTAATTTCATTGTTTGTTTAGTATCAACGCCTTGATGATGATTTAAAGTACTATGTACCAAAACACGTAGTGCCTGACCAGCTTGTTCAACTTTTGGTACTTGTGAATAAGGTGAACTTCTTGAATCTGGGAATTCTTCATCACCAAACTAAATAATTATTTAAAAAATATTTTTATTATTTAAAGGAAATATAACCATATAAAAGCGATGACATTCTGCCTCCAATTGGTTTGAATAAAGCAATGATTCATCACTGTCTGATGTTTGTGTGGGTAGTACCCGGTTTTCCATAATCTGAACAGAGCGTAATTGTAAGTTAGCACAGACTTCAGTTCTCATTACTGAACCATATGGTCCACTTTCTGTTTTGGTATTTTTGAAGACATACATGGAACGCATTTCAGAATTATTAATTTGACAACAATTGAGACATTCCTGTTGTTGTTGTCCTTCAGGAGTCCATTGTTCATTTCCACATTTTAGCATTGTTCTCATCACAGTTTGTCTATCCAACTAAAAATTAAACAATAATAATTATTTTATTAATAATTAACCCACATTTTGTTCATTAACTACTTTTGGATCACATTTAGCACAAGGATGTTCTGCAGTTGCTGATTGTTGTTGATTTGTTTCATCTCTTTTGTACCAATCCATCATACACTGATTACATCTAGATTGTTGTTGCTCTGTTTGGAAACCAGATGATAAATCTCCAATTCTGGAACATTGCTTGAAATTAATTGATTTTGTAACATTAAAAGAACAGGGCATTTGTTGTTGTTTATTACTTTCATCCATTCCCATTTGTGAACAATGTTCAGAAGGTTTTGCTGTATTAATAGTATAACTTGTCATACATTCACCTTCAACAGTAACTTCAGGTATAGTGAATGAATGAGCTAATTGATCTCTCATTTGTTGTCCTCTCATCATTTCCTCCATTTGATTATTTAATTGTTGTCGTGAATTTCCTCCTTCCAATTCCTGAGCATTATTTTGCCTCAAATTCATTTGAATCATATTTAAAACGCCTCTCTTTATATTTTTAGACCAAGTTTCATCATTCTTGTCAAATTGTACTCGAGCAATTACTCCATCAACATAATCAAATTGACAACAAAGTTCAAGTTTTTCCCTCTTTTCTTGAGGTAATTGCTTCTAAAAAATTTATTTTTTATAAAAATTTATTTTAAAAATATTTACTGGTTCAAAACTTTCTAAAGGTTCATAACATTGTTGACTGTCCATTTGCTTCATTTGTTCATTTAATTGACCAAATCTATTTTCAGTCATACATAATTGAGCACGTCTTTGACTGACAAAATAAACTTTAACTTGTGATTGCATTCGAGTAACAGATTGTTGTCCATTATCTGTTGTTTGAGTTTTTGTGCCAGATTCATCCACAGTACTTAAACCACTTTCTACTTGAGCATCATAGCTATAATGATATTCTGTGCCTTCTTGGAAATTAGGTACTCTTGTTTGTTCAGAAGCAGAATTATCCGTAAAAAAGTGTCGGTAGAAAAATTGTTTTAATGTTGAAGAGCCAGAAGAATATTCATCACCATTTGAAGGAACTAAAAGGCCAATGGCCAAAAGAAGAAGAAGACTAGTTGTCCTCATTAATTATTAATTATTTATTTTTTAATTTATTTATTAAATTAAAAGGAAATAGAGAGAAGAATTTGAAACTGATGAATAATTGGTAGAATTGGATTGCTTATATTGGGAAAAATTGTAGATCATTGGCGCCATTATTCTTCAATAAATGTTTAACTTTGTCCTCCTATTTATTACTAAAAATTGTCAATTAAAAAATTAAATGCCAATCATTTAAGTTAATTTAGTAAAAATATTGATAATAATTTTAATTAAAATATTATTTTATTTTCAAACAGCTGATAAATATTTAATAAATTAAAGAATAAAGGTAATATAATGTAAATATATATATATGTCAATCATTAATGAATAAATAATATATTTATTATATTTAGTTAATAAATATGACAACAATTCAATTAAATTAACTAAATATTAATATATTTAATTATTTTACAAATAATAAATTAATTAAATAATTTAATTTCCTTTTTTATATATATACATATATCTAAAATAATCTTTATAATAAAGAATTAAACAAAACTTTTAATTAAATTAATCCAAAATAATTTAGTTATATATATTTTTTTTTTTGAACAAAAATATTCAAAACAAAATTTATTTATTAAAATTAAATACAAATAACCAATTTATGACCTAATTTAATTACTTAAACAATAATATATTATTAATTAATTAATTAATATATTCTTTCAATTTTTATATAGATTTATTGTAATCATCCATTAGGTCTTCATATATTGACTTCTTAAAATAAATAAATAAACTTTTTTAAATTATATATTATATTAAAACATTTGAACATCTCCTACAACATTATTTGGCTTATCATCGCCTAATAAAATAATTTTTAATGAAATTTTTTTATAACTATAATTTATTTTTATACAATAAATATTTCTAAATAATTTATTAATATATTTAAATTCGAGAATATAATTAATTATTAAAAAACAAATATATATATATATACATAAATACTAATTATATTTTTTTTTAAATTATTTTTCCGATTAATTTATGTTTCCTTTCTTATCCTTTGTTGATTCTTTAAATCCTTGATCATCAGCTAGTAAATTTTCTCCTTAAAAAAAAAAAAGAAAAAGTTGAAAATAAATAAAAATAATTATTATTTAATTACCTGATATTGTATCAATTGTATCAATAGTCATAGGAACAGCAACACCATGTAAAGCACCTGATGGGATAGGAGAAACCTTGCTACCTCTTCTACTGCCACTTTTTAATGAAAATTTTGCTCCTGCCTTATAACCACCTTTCTTTGTTTTATTTTTGTTTTCTTTTAATGTTTTCCCATGAAATTTATGCAAATTACGATAATAAGAATCAACCAATTTTTTCCGTTTTTGAAGTTGTTTCTAAAAAAAAAAAATTAATTTAATTTAATTAATTAATTACATACCATTCTAAAGCAATAAATACATACACTAATATAAACTATAAAGAATACAAAAAGAAAAGCACCAATAATTAAATAAACTGGATCTATTTCTTGAGTCCGAATCATTTTTAGAATAAACAAAAAATAGAATTGAAACCAATGAAAAGTTGTTGTTGTGTTATTGTTGATTTAAATTAAATAAATTAATTTATTTGCTTTTATATTATTATTATTATATGTATAATTATTTATTTAATTTATTTTTATATTAATTAAATTTAAATAATAAAATTATTAAAATATTTATTAAAAATTTATATTTTTTCTTATATAATTTTACATGTAAAATATTTGTTAAATAATAAATAATTTTAAAAAGAATTAATTATATATATATTATAATTATATATGTATAAAAGGATATTAACCCGAATAAAAATATAAGAAATTTAAATAATTACTATTTTAAATGATAATAATATTTAGAAATTTTAACATAAAAATTTAAAAAATTATGTAAACATTTCTAAATTAAATTAATTATAAGTGTAAATGTTATAAAATATTTAATTGAGCAATTTTCTATTTAATTTTTAAATATTATTTTGTTGTAATTTAGCAGCTTGTTGCATTGAAAGTTGTGAATGATGTCCAAATTCAGGAACAGTTTTGAAGCAATAACATTCAAGTAATTTTAAAGCTGTAGGCATTAATTGTTTTTTCATTTGTGGTGACCAAAATATATACCTTTTAAATATTAAAATTAATTAATATTTAAATAATTAAATATTATTAACATATAAAAAAGAACAGCATGATGTAAATAATAAAGTAAAAATGTTATAAAATATAAAAGTAGCCATAAATGAGTTTGTTCTACATTAAATAATGCATCATATAAACGAAATGCATAATTAGGAACATTTAAAAGAACAAAAGTACTAAAAATATAAAAAAGAATATATATTTATTTATTTAAAAATAAAAACCTTGTTACAATAAGCAATGATCTACTTAAAGTTAAATCTGATGATTTTAATTTTCCTCCACTACCACAATTACTATTATTTGGACTTGCTTTATTTAAATAATTTATATTAGTAGCTGCTGTACCAGATAACATTCCTGTTTGTGTTGGAGGTGCTCTAATTGTTGAATTAGTTGAATTACTAAATAATGATTGCTTTTTAATTTTATTTAATTCATTTTGTTGATTTTCTTCAATTTTTTTAACTTCTTTAAATTGTTGTTGATATTCTTCATTATTTTCATGTGGAACACGTAAAAATCTAACACGTAAAATACCAGAAGAATAAACCTTTATATATATATATATATTTTTAATTAAATTAAATTACTTTCATGCATTGCCTATAACGATAAATAGATAATGAATTGACAATCATAATTAAAAGTGATGGGACAACTGTACAAAGAATTGTATCCTTTAAAATTATAATTTTATTTAAAAAAATAATAATATATATATATAATAATAATAACCATTGTTAAAAAGAAAAGATGTAATTGATTTAAATCATAACTAAATAAATATTAATTTAATTAAAATATATTTAATAAAATACCCTTGAACAGCAGGATTAATTCCACAATATGGAATATTATCTGTTCCAATTTCTAATCCTGCAAATACAAGACACCAACCATATAATGTTGAACTTTAAATTTAATTAAATTTAATTTAATTAATTTAATTTAATTACCTAAATAAAACAGTACAAACAACTAAATTACGAGCAAATTTTTTGTTACAAACTCTACGACGAATTCCTGGTCTAAATAAAACTATAGCACGATCACATGATACCCAAGAAATCATCCAAACCTTAAAATATTATTTAAAAATATTTATAAAATTAAAATTACACAAATAAAATCACAACTATGTGCAGTAAATGTTAATATTTTACAACCAACTTCTGATTGTGAATATAAAGGTAATAAAGTTGAAGAAGAATCTAACCAAGTAATAAAAACTGTTGTTAAAAATAAACAACCACAAACAGATAAAGTACATAAATAAATATTTGAAGTTAAACGACGTAACCAATAATTTGTTCTTTAAATAAATAAATAAATAAATATAATTAATTTAATTAAATTAAATTAAAATATTATTTATTTATTAATAATATTATTTTTATTTTTTTTTTTAATTAAAAATAATAATAAATAAATTATTTAAAGTACTTAAACAATTTTTTTTTTCATATAATAAAAAAAATTATTTTTATTAAAATCTTTGTGTGAAAATTTATTTATATAAATAAATAAATAATTATTATTATAATTAATTTATTATTATTACATCATTTAAATTAAATTAAATTATTATATATAATATAACCTAATTAAAAGAAGTGCCATACAATTTCCAATAATTCCTACTAAACAAAATATTGGAATAAAATGTCTTGCATAATATCTTAAATATAATAAAACTCTATCATTATCATGAATATTAAGTAATCCTTTAACTGGTTGAAGTCCTTTTATAAATTATTTATTTATTTTAAATATTTTAAATACCTCCAACATTATTTAATTCCATTCCATCTTCTTCTTCTTCTTCAGGATAAATAGAACTTGCAGAAAATATTTCTGTTGTTGTTAAAGGTTGTGAATAAGTAGTACTAGTAGTAGTAAATAAAGAAGATAATGTTTTATTTATTAAATTATTATTATTCATTATTAATATTATTAAAAAAATATAAAATAATTTATTAATTTTTGTTCTTTTTAATTAATTAAAAAAAAAATTTTTTTTAGGAATATTTAAAATTTTAATAATTTTTTTTTTGTTTTTGAAGCAAATAAATAATAATAAAATATTTAAAGGAAAATGAAAAAAAAAAAAAATATTCAAAAAATAATTATTATATATTTTAGAGTAGAGATTATTTAACTAAAAAAAACATAAAGTAATTAAGTGTAAAAAAAATAAAAAAAAATATTTCAAAAATATATTTTATGTCAATAATAATATATTAATTATTATTTTATTGTTTTATTATAAAAAGAGGTTGAAAAGACGATTGTGATTATATAATTTTTTTAAATATTTTTAATTAAAATAAAAATAATTAATTAATTATTTAGAATAATAAATATTAAATAAATATTAAATAAATAAAAAATAATTTCTTTTTTCTTTTAAAGAAAAAAAAGGAAAAATATATTAAAAAAATTGAACAAAAATAAATGAATAAAAAAAAAGCCTTTTTTAGTTTATATTTATTGTTCAATACCTTAGGGAAACTAAATGAGGGAAAAAATAAAAAGAAGAAAAAAAAAAAGTTTAAGCAAAAATAATGGAGGGATATTAAAAAGTTATTTAGTTCTTCCGGTTTTTTTTTCTTTTATTATTTTTAGAAAAATTAACATTTCTTTAAAATTAATTTAATAAATATATTTTAAAATAATTATTTGTTTAAAAACATTTTAAAAATTAAATAAAAGAAAAAATAAAATTATTAAAAATTTTTTGTTCTTTTTAATAAAATTTTTACTTAAATATATTGGAATTTTTTCATGACAAAAAAAAAAAAAGTATTTTTATGTACATTTATTTTTTTTTGTTATATTAAAATATTAAAATTAATGTATAATATGGATTTTTATTTTTTTTTAAATAAATTGTAATTAAATTTTTTTTTTAAATTTTTGATCTTTAATAAAATTAAAATATTTTCAAAGTACTAATTAGTATATAAAATAAATAATTAATTATTAATTTAAAAAATATTTTTTTAAAAATTTTTGTGTGTGGGAGGAAGAAAATAACAATTAAAAGTATATACATAAATTAAAAAAAAAGAAAATATTTTAATAAAAATTTAAAATAAAATGAATAGAACAATAATTAATGTGAATAAAGATTTTTTTAATTTAAAAAAAAAAATTAATTTTTTATTAAAATATTATGAGAGAAATAATTTAATAATTTTTTTTTTAATTAAATTAAAATAAATAATTATTGTAAAGGGAAATATTTTTTTAAATAAAATTATTTATTTATTATTTATTTATTTATTTCATAAAAGGAAAATAATTTAAATGATTAAATTTTTATTTAAAGAATATTTTTTTTTTTTTTTTGAAAAAAAAAAATATAAAATGACAAATTATTTAATCTAAAGTATAATAAATATATATATATATAAGGTTTTACATAATAATAATGTAAAATTAAAATAATAATATTTATTTTAATTTAATTTAAAAATAATATTAAATTATTTATTTAAATTTAATATTTATTTATTTTTTAATTTAAAATTTTATTATTTAAATATATTTTTAATTTTTAAAAATTTATTAACAGTTGTTTATAAATAAATATATTTATTTATATTTTTCTTAAACCTTCTTCTTTTTTTTTCTTCTTCTTCTTCTTCTTCTATAAGTTAAAATTAATAAATAAATTAATAAATATATTTTCTTACATTTTACCGCCTGTTTTTTTTCTATTTTTTTTTCATTTGGTCTTATAAAAGAATTAAAAAAAAAAAAAAGAAAAAGTACAATTTAATTTATTGATAAATATATTTATTTTTTTTATTGAAAAGCTTTCGTTTAAGCAGTTTTTTAAAAATAAAATCTTTATAAATAAATAAATGAAAAAAAAAATATAAAGAAAAGGGAACAAATTTTTTTTTTTGACATTTTTTTTTCAATGAACTAGTAAATAGTATATTTACAAGAAAATAAAAAAAGGAAATAAATAAAAAAGAAGAAAGCAACAATAAAAATAAAAAAGGGAGAAAAATAATAAATTTAATTTAATTTAAAAATAAATATTTAAAAATTGTAAAAAATAAAATAATTTAAGAAAATAAAAATATTTTCGTTTTTTTTCTTTTTCTTTTAATACATATTAATTATTTATGTTAAAAAATAAAAATAATATTTTTAATTTAATAAAAAAATAATATTTTAAAAAAGTTAAAAAATAATTAAATAAAATGTTTATTTAAAAATAATTAAATTTAATTATTCAATTGATTAGAAAAGAAGATTTGTTTTTTTATATGAAAGGACAAAAGCACCTGACATTTATTCTTTTCTTCTTTTTTTTTTTAATTAAAAAAAAATAAAATCTAAATTAATTTAAATTAAATAATTTAAATATTATTTAATAAAAAAAATTATTTAAAATATATAAAAATATTTTTTTTTTTTTTAATTTTTTTTTGTTGATTTTTGTACAAAAATAGACAAAATGTTTTTTTTAATATGCTTCGTTTATTTCGTTTGACTAATTTATTTAAAAAAATAAATATATATATATTAATAAATAAATATTTATAATATATAAAATATAAAAATTTTAATTTTTAAAGAAAAAGACTACTTTATCCTTATATATTTATTTTTTAATATTTATTGATTTAAAAGAATTAAAAAAAAAAAAGAATTGTTTTTTTTTGTTTAATTAAATTTAAATAAATAATTTATTTATTTTTACAAATAAAAATATTTTTTAAATACAAAATAATTAAATTAAAATTCAAGAAATATTACAATAAAAATATATATTATTATGAGAACAAAAATGTTTTAAAAATAAATTAGTTGGCAATTTTTAAAAATTTATAAATAATATTTTTTAATAAACAAAAAAGTTTTTTTTTTTAAATTTTAAATAATAAATTGCCTGACCATTAAGGAAACAATAATTATTTTTTTTTAATTTTTAATAAAATATTTAATTATAAAAATTAAATAATTTCTATGACAATTCTATAAAAGAATTATATATAAATATATTTAAAAAAAAATTTTTTAAATTAATTTACTTAAATATTTTACTTTAACTTTTTTTTTTTTTAATTTATTTCTACCTTTACATATTTAAATAAATATTTATTTTTTTCCATATCCTCCACCTCCACATCCACCACAACCTCCACCACATCCACCACCTCCTCCACAACATCCACCACCTCCTCCACAACATCCACCACCACCACCACAACTTTGAACTTGATAAGTAGTTGTTTGGCAACAAGTTACTGTTTGTGTACAACAACAACTTTAAAAATTAATTAATTAATTTAAATAATAATAAAATTAACCCTCCTCCACCTCCACCTCCTCCACAACAACAACATGGACAACAACAACATCCACCACCACCTCCTCCCATATTTCCAAATAAAAATGCATTAGAAGTTAAAATATTAATAAATATAAAAATAAATAAAAATAAAAATAAAGACCGAATAGATAACATTATTTTTTTGATTTATATAAATAGTTAAATAAAATCTATTATTTATTAAAAAATAAAAATTAAATTAATATAATATATATCTAAATAAATAAACTTAAAAAAAAGAAATTAATTATTTAAATTTAAAAATATTTTAATTTAATTTAAAAAAAAAATATTTTTTAAACTGAAATAAATAATAGAATATAACACATTTTATAATCCGGATCCGGCGGAAGAAAAAAAAGGAGGGAAAATAAATAAAAACAAAAAAACAAAACTAGAGAAGCATTAATAACAGCAACAACATATAAAACCGTTTTATTTTTTTGCGCACCTGATTGCCGATAGCCGGTTTGTAAGTAAGAAAAAAAAATAATTTTTTAAGATGATTATACATAAATTTAATTTAAGGATGTATGTATGTGTGACTAGATTTTTTATACTTTAAAGAAATATATCCCGCTGACCTGCCAAAAACCGCAAAATAATTATTAAATAAATTTTTATAATAATAAAATATATCTAGTTTTAATAAATAATAATAATAAATATTTAAAGAATTAAAACAAAATCAAAAAAAAAAAGAAAAATGTTACTTTATTAAATTAGGCAAATTATTATAAAATATTTTAATTAATTTTATTTTCATTAATTAAATAATATATTTTATTAAATATTTAATTAATTAATTAATTTAAATTTTATTTTTTTATGTTTAAAGATTTAATAAAGAATTAGTTTTAAATTTTTAAAGTAGGAAGGTACAAATTCAATTAAATTTTTAGTTGACAAAAGACCAAAATCAAAGTGATTGGACAGAAAGTTTGGTCAATATTTGAGAAGACATAACTCAGCCGAGTTAAATTATTATTTTTAGTTAAAATTTCCAAAATTATACTTCAAATAATATGGGATTATTATTCTGCAAAATTTAAAAAATTTGACCGAGGATTATTTCACGTTCCTAAAATTTTCTTTCACACAAGAGGAGAGATTTCCCTGTATTGACCCTTCTTAAACTTCTCCTGCTTTTGACCCTTTTGCAACTTTTTACGCTGATACTATTTCGTCTTTTTCAAAATTTTCTGAAAGTCAGCCACAAGAAATATAATAAATAATTACTGAAAAGAGAAAAAGAGTAAAAAAGAAAGAGAGTATGTTGATTCATTTTATTTTTGGAAGGCAGTTAAAGACTTCAAATTTCCTGAATAATTATTTCCTAAATTGATTTCTATTTCAGGATATTAAGTATGATTTTTTCTAATTTTACTTCGAATTTAGATAAAACTTATTTGATTTTTATCGAGAGTAAGTCTTTGACATACATATTTTCACTTTTTGAAATCTACTACTAAATGTCTTCTTTACATGTAATTTTTTAATTTTTTTTTTTAATATTTAAAATCTTTAGATCAAATCTAAGTTTGATTCTGAATTTCGACGTTTTTCACTCCCGATTAATACGGATAATTTGATGAGTTATTTAGAATTTAGGAGTTTTATTGAAACAGTTCATTCATTACACAGTATTCCTTTTACACTTTCATACACGAGCTATTCTGGAGATTTACTTCCTATTACGAATAATGATGTTTGTTGTTTTTAGTTTTTAAAAAATTAATTTTAGAATTTTCGTAAATCTCTTGAATCTTCACGTCCATATCTTCAATTGTTAGTACAGCGAAAAGGAGAATCTTGGGAAGAAAAATATGGTTATGGGACTGAATCTTCGGACAAAAGACGTCGTGGGTTAGCATCAGTTCTTATTCCAACAAGCACTGGAAGAGGAAGTAACAAATGGAATTATAATATTTCTAACCCTGAAGATTTTAGACAGGTGTTTCAATTTATAAAAAAGCTTAGCATCTATTGATTTAGGTTGCCCAAGTTATTGATGTTGACATTGTGCCTGTAACTCATCGTCGAGTACGCTTGTGTAAATATGGGAGCAGTGATCGTTCTTTGGGTTTCTACATTCGTGACGGTTTTTTCATCTTTAACTAAATTTACAAGCCATTTTAAGGAACATCACTTCGAATGACTTCCCAAGGACCAATTAAATGTGATGGAATATTTATCTCACGGTTACTAGAGGGCGGGCTTGCAGAATCGACTGGGCTTCTTGGTGTTGGCGATGAGGTTGTGGAAGTTAATGGAATTGAGGTTTTTTGGTTTAATGATAAATTTAAAATATATACGTATAGGTTCATGGTAAGACACTTGACCAAGTAGCTGACATGATGGTTGCAAATGCACACAACTTAATTATTACAATTAAACCAGCTAATCAACGAAATTCTCTACAAAGAGCTGATAAAAATCGTACTTTTGCCTACCAGGTTTTAATTTAATACCATTCCTTGAATATTCTTTTATTTAATTATCCAATTATAGAATGAAAATCGAAATACATCTTCCTTTTCAAATGAATTAAACGGAATTCCAACAACAAATGGTAGTAGTGGAAGAGTTTTTCCAGCAAATCAAATAACAACATTAACATCTAATAATAAACATTTTCCTTCTCAAAATGAGAGACAAAAACGGTTATTATATTACAACGATATTATTAATGATGAAGAGGATAATTGTGATGATGGTGAAGGAGAAGAAGATGAAATTGTGGACCATACACAGACTTCACTAAAAATACGTTAATTGATTGCCTTATATAAATAAATGGCCTTTTGTCACAAATTTTTTAATTTAATAATTATACATATATTTAGAGTAATATTGTAAACTATAAAGATTTATTTTGACCTTTTTTTCATTTAATATGTTATATTTCATTTTGTTATTTCTAATTATGTATACGCATACAATATACTCGATTTTATTTATTAAATATTTTAGCCATGAATAATAGTAATCAGGCGACTTTGGATGTTCAACGTAATGCACTACAAGATGAATTGAGGGAACATTTGGATACATGGGTGAATCAGAATGAGAATGCAGATTGGGATGTTAACCCGCTTTTGCGCAAGTTTGTAAATTTTTATTTAAATAAAAAGCTTTCTGTATCCATAAAAAAATCAGACGTGAAATTTCTAATTTTTCTTTTAGAATTGCTGAACTTTTGGAGGAATCGACGAATGATTTTATGCAAAATAACCCGGATCCGATGGATGATCGGTTTGTTTATATTAAATAATTTACCTGCCATTTTAGACACCCTTTGAAATCTCAGCCATCACATCCTTTGGGGCATTTGCTCAAGATGATTACGCGTGTAGAAAGTTTTGTCAACAAGGTTTGTATTTTTTATTTTAAAATTATAATCAGTGTTGGAAAAATTATGTTATAGATGTCGGTAGGTATATATTTGCTTACATTTAAAAAAATTAAGTGAATTTTATCTCATATTTTGTTTATTTGCCTTATATTCATACTTCAAGTACACGTTTGATACAAATACTAATTTTACTACAATCTTTCCAACACTATTTCTAATTCTATTTAGCTGGTAATATCCTATCTTCTTGCTCGCGATAATATTGAGAGGAATGTCCTTGCTGCTAGACTTATTATTAATCTTCTTCCCGGAATTGATACTAATGTTGTACTTGCGGTATTATTTATTGTTTAAACGAATTATTTTAACTTTTATTTCAGGATGCTGACTCCCTTATTAATCAGCTTTTCCGTTGGGCAGAAAATTCAGAGTCAAGGGAGTTACGCACATATAGCATGGCTCTTCTTGGTGCTGCAATGGGTGCCGAGCAAGCACATCAATACAGACAGAATAACACTATTTTGATCCCCATCGCATTGCAAAGACTTAGAGATCTCCATGTTTTTTCTTCTAAGTTTTTAAATAATTTAAATATTTTAGGCTGAAATGCTTAAGAATAATCAAGCAAAAATTGATGAGTCCATAACAGAAGTTAATAAACGGAGTAGTTTAAAGTCTACCCCAACAAATTTTGCTCATATGCGTGTACTCGAACATCATGAAATTGGAGAATTCGTATGTTTATTTATTTTTTCTTTTCATTTCGTTTAGGCTTTTCCACTTCAACCTTCTTCCTCAAGCCGGAAACGATCAGGACAATTTAGACGTATCGAGGGAGAGCATTCGCCTCCTCCAAAACGTCCTCCCTCTTCACCAACGAATCATAAGGTTGAAACCCAACAAAATTCAATTCGGAATAGCTCCAAAGCTTCCTCTGATATTTCATCTTATACCAATTCAAATGCTACAAATGATGTCGTAAGTCCTCCAGCGGATTTCATTACTGAAGCAACAGGATTTGCTATCAACTACTATGACGAGTTTCAAGGAGTTGGGTGCAATAGTAATAGTAGTTGGCGTCAAACAATGCAACCAATAATTGTTGGTGCACCACATAGGTTATTTCCTTTATCAATTGAAATGGAACAACGATTAATTCTTCACTATTTGGGGCCTACAAGTGAATACCAGGATGTATGTTGATTATCTTTTGAATGGATTTAATGGAATTTTTAATTTTCGAGCTATTTAATTCTTTTTTTCTTTATCAAAAGTTCCAAAAAGAGAATAAAATTATTTTTTTAATTTGTAGCTTTTTTAAATGCATTTATTTTCATTATATCCCTATTAATTCAGAATCTGTCAATTGTATTGGAACACCATGCTTTGGATGTTGTCCTTTCTTATTTATCAGTGGAAGGTTCTCGACACACATGTTGGGATATTCGGCTTCTTTTTGATGCAATCCGTTACATATCTTCACTTTTAATTCATCGGAAATTTGCTTGGGAATTTATTTCAGCAAATGGTATTCAAAAATTGTTAATGATTAATCGTCAGTCATTGGCACTCACTGCTGTTGCAACTTGTCTATATTATTTGGCTTATTCATCAGACATCATGGAAAAGGTTTATTTCACAAAATAATTTCTAAATATATTTTTTATTAATTAAAGGTTTGTCATTTACCAGATTCTTTACTCAATGAAATGGTCGATTATTCACTCTATGCATTAGATCACAGTCATGAGAGTGGTCGAGCATCGATTGCTATGTTTTTGGCTTATGCATTGCAGTTTAGAGCAATTCTTGATCGATTTGATCAACGTTAGTTTTAATCAATTATTTTGGTTGATTTGCATATTAGGTGATGGTCTACGTCGTCTCTACAACTATGTTTCAACGCTAACAATTCTGCAACGAAATGACATTGATGAAGATGATTTGATTAATGATGAACATTATATTCAAAGCATTGCTACTATCAGAAATGCGATTTTTGCATTTAGAACGTATGTTTGATTATTTTTTAAAAATTGAGTAAACTTTAACATTTAATCTTATGTTCTTTAGTTATTTATCTTCTCATGTCTTTCTTAAAATGGAAAGTATGAAACAACGTTCACAACTTGGTCGGAGCAGTCATCATATGCATTACTATCAATGTCGTCGTTTGCCAATAATTCCGCATGCTATTCCAAATATTGCTCATCCACATTCTAAACCAATGGCTTTAGATGAAGAAACTGAGAAGGGTTGTATTGAATATTTATTAAGTACTCAATGCATGCTTCACCCACATCAACATAATTGGAAGCCAGTTGAGGATATGCGTGTTTTGGGTGTTTTTCGATTGTTATTTAATCTTATTTCTAAATACCCGGATTGGTGCCATTGGGAACGACAAGGAAAAGCAGATACACTTAAACTTGTTTTAGAAGTTTTACGTTTGGCAACAGTTTCTCCAAAAGTTCAATTGGATTCTTGCGAGACGATGATGATAAGACAAACACCAATGCAGGGACTAGGGTATTTTCAAGCTTTTTTTATGTTGATTAGAAAGAATCCAAATGAGTTTTTTTTTATTATTTTATTTCTAGTCTTATTTTGGAAATGGCAGATGGAGAGTTAATTAACGATTCTCAAATACAGCGTCTTTGCCTTGAAATTTTGCTTAATTGTTTGTGTGGCCCAACTGATCAGGATAACTATCTTGGATTGCATTATCGTTTTACATCTGATTTTGATCGTGACATTCTACCTAAAGAATTGGCGGATAAATTATCTTCTGTTTTTGATAAGCAGGGAAACTTGGCATTGGCCCCATCCCATTTGAAGCCTACTTCTAACACTTTATCAGGACATAGACGCCCGTTATTAACAAGAGCATGTACGCAACCAGGAACAACTTCCGAATTAATTATTAATAAAGAGAAAGGCGTTCGACTATTTCTTGTGCCTACACAAATTTTGTATATTCTTTGGAAATGTGCTCAACAAAACAATGCAATTATGGTTTTTCAATTTATTTTATTATTATTTTTAATTTCTTTAGGTATTAACATCCTTGTTACATAAACAGAGCCCAGCAACTGAAGCAGATTTGCTTAGGGAACTAGCTTGTCGGGCACTAAACGGAATTGCTAGATTTGAACCAATTCGTCAAATTCTTTCCAAATTACCAATTATCGCTGCAAATGAATTAAATGGTTACTTTTTAAATTATTCTTACCCTATTGAATATTAATATATTTTCAGCTTTAATGCAAACCCCCATTTTACTTGAAAAACGTATTGAGCATAATCGCTTTTGTGAACAAGCTCGTCTTTTGATTGAATGTGTTAGTCAAACTAAATTACAAGATTTTACGACTATGGAAATGACTCAGGTTTATTATTTTATTTTCTAAGTTCTATTAACATTATTACTCTCAATATTATAATTTAATCAAATATATTATATTCATTTAAATTTTTTAATTTAATTTTAAGGAAAATCTTTGGCGATCAGCCGTTGTTGCTCAAACTAGAATTAAATTTAATGAAAAAGAGCTTTTACAACTAATCTATCAGCATCTAACTGATGTTGGTTTCAAAAAAACAGCAAGACAATTACAGATTGAAGCTGAATTGCCTAATTTTCCAGCAAGTCGTATACCTTCCACGCCTGCTTCTTTGCCTGGATTTGTTAGTTATTTATTCAAATATTTTAAAATATTTATTTTAAGCCTCGCCAAAATCCTACTTCATTTGCAAATGTTATCGCTAGACGAATCATGAAATTAGATTCTCTCAATTATGCACAACTTCACTTAGCTACTCATAATCATGGTTTATTTGAAATTAATAATTTAATGCTTTTATAGTTTCAATAGAAAATTCGCCTACTTCTAATACATTAACTCGTGTTCATCCAACATTAATAAATAATGCAATTAATACAACCGCCATTGGCAGTCGAATTCCAATAAAAATTTTAAATATTCCAACTACTCCAATAACAACAACTGATAACAATAGTGGTAATGCTTTACTTCCATTTTCTTCTGCAAACTACTCGGATGTTCGTACTCCAATAATTGGAGGTGGATATTCCTCCAATTCTAATTTAGGTCCATCTGTCAGCACTTCAAGCATTTCATTTTCCTTGAAAGTTCGTCCACATAAATCACTTAGCGATATTGTTCATTCTTATTTTCGTAATGAACATGCAATGTGCAGAAATCCAGTGGCAAATTGTCCTCCTTTCTCCTTATTCTAGTAAGCTTACGATTTTTTGAAATAGGGGTTAAATATTATAAAATGATTTCATCTTTATATTGTTTTCAGTCCTCATCGATGTCCAGAGCCTAAATTGTTATATTCTCCACCATCCAATTTTGTTAATCGTCTTCGGTTTCGTTCTAATCCGCCTTATAGATGTACAATGGAAGCATTGAGAAGAGAAGATCGCCGTCTTGTTTTTAGTAGATTTAGGTTTATTTTTAAATTTATTTAATTCTTTTTTTTTTTTTAATTAGACAATCAAAAACTTTTATTGAGGAGAATGAAACATTCACATGCTGCCAACTTTCGGTTTACTTATTAAAATAATTTTAATATTATTATTAAGCACAATGATGAGCATGTATTTCTTGGAACATATGCGGGTGAAATGTTTGTTTTTAATATAAGAACGGGTGTTGTGGATTCAAATTACACATGGTATTAAAAAATTATCTTTTATGATAATTAATAATATTTTGCTATATTTACAGTCATCACTCTTCTATAACTTCTATTCGTCCCTCAAAAGTATTAAAAATCTAAAATATTTTTATTATTATAACTATATTTTTTAAGAATCGCTTAATGTTGACCTCTTCAGCTTTTGTTAAACCATTTTCTGTACTTTGGCATCTTGAATCAAATAATATTACAATGAGTGAACGTTTGATGGAGTTTAAGGAGGACCAATTTGTTGAATTTGGAAATCTTTCTACTAATCAAATTGTTGGAACACAAGTCAGAATTAATTATTTAATAGGAACATAAAAGTTTTTTAACTTCTACAGGGTCCAAAAGCAATTGTATATGACACGGAAACATCTTCTCCTGTTGTAGTTCTTTTTGATGAACGACTTGCAAATCATTACACTAGAAATCATGCGTACTTTGATCCAATGGATGAATTAATCTTAAATGATGGAATTCTCTTCGATCCAAGAATTGGTCCTCATGGTCGTGTTGTTCATAAGTTTGATAAAATGAATTTGGATAATAGTGGTGTTTTCCATCCTCGTGGTACTGAAGTGATTATTAATAGAGAAGTGGTATGTTTATTAAAATATATTTTTGCACCTTTAATTTTTATTTTTTATCAATTATAACTGAAGTTTTTTTTATTTTATTTTTTTTTTTGCTTTAGTGGGACCTTCGTACACGTCGTTTGATGCACACTGTTCCAGCATTGAATCAATGTCAATTGGCATTCAATCCTACCGGCTCTATTATGTTTGGTATTGTTCATCAAGATGCTGCGTCAGAAATTGATGATCGATTTTTCCATATTTTTGGAAATTTCTTTCGTACTTTTGATTCTACAAATTATGAGGTTGGTATCTTTTATTTTTAGTTCTTTAAACATGCGTCCTAAGGTAATTTCTACTCATGATACTCGAAAACCTCTTCTTGACTTATGCACTAGTCATTCTGACAACTTTGTTGGGGTGGTGGAAATTAGTCGAAATACTGATGAAGACACAAATCTTTTTAAACTTTATGAGATTGGTCGTCGTCGTGAAGTTGACGAAGAAGAGGATGACGATCAGGATGAACAAAATCCTGAAGAGGAAGAAGATGATGATATTTACACTTCAAGTTCTGCTGAAACGGTAACCTCAACGGCAACAGTACATGATGATGATGATGAAAGAAATTCAGACAGCGGTGGCGAATTGGTAGTAATACTTTAGAGAATAAAATGAATAAATATTTATTATGTGTTGTATTAATTCTATAATAATAATATAAATAGTATTTGCGTTCAATTAACCATTAAATTAACTTAAGTTTTTTATTTTTAAATTATTTTTATTTAATCTACCTATTTCTATTTTTAAATTTTACTAATTTAAAATATTAAAATTATCTAAGGAATATAAGGAATTAACTATTTTACAGAAAATTTTTTTAAGGAAAAAGAAACATTAAGTTAATTATTTTTAGTCAAAATTCTGTCTATATGTGATTGAACGCACAAAAGTTTCTATTATCTCACGATTACGATATCTTACAAATCAAAACCTATAATTAAAATAATTTTAACTTTTAATATTTTTTTTTGTAGTCAACACAAAGCATTGAGGACGTAGAAGAATTGTTTGGTGATATTGAAGATGATGGATCTACAAACGAACAAGATGATGATCATAATGAAATTGATTATTTAGATGAGCTTGAGAATGCTGCCAATAATGATGACGATTTTGATTCTTCTTATTCTGATGAAGATTTTCAAACTGATTCCAATGATGATTATTCACTCTAAATTTACTTTGTTGTTTTTTATATTGCTCGAGAATATTTAATTTGCTCTATTTTCCTTAATTGACTATGTGATATTGAAACATTTTATTTTTTAAAAATTTTATTTCAAATAAGACAGTTTCCTCTATTTGATGGAACTTACTTCAAATGGATCTTTTATCAAATTGTTTTGCTTATCTTTATTAATTTTGTTAATTTCTATTTCATTCCTTCATTTCCTATCATTTGAAAAAAATACATTCCCAGTAAATTTTGGCGAAAATTGGTATTTGTTAATTGCTCATCCAGATGATGAGACGTAAGAATAATTTTTTGATTTTCTAAAATTTGTTTTTTGCAGAATGTTTTTTTCCCCGACTCTTTTTGAATTTGAAGAGATGGGGGCTGTTTTACACATTCTATGTGTTACATCTGGCAATTCTGATGGAAAAGGTCTTTAAAGTTATTTTACAAAAATTTATTAATTTTAGGTTTAACCAGAATTAAAGAATTATATAAAGCTTCCAGCATTTATGGAATTCCAAGTAACCGTGTATATATTTTAGATCCAGATGAAAAGATTTTTAGTGATGGGTTTGTTGATTGGAATATAACTAAACTTGCTGATCTGATATTGGAAAGAGTAAAACAACAAACACTAAAAGGAATAATTACTTTTGATGAATGGGGTGTTAGTGGCCACTCAAACCATATTAGTTGTTTTAAAGCAATTGAAATAATATCAAAGCAATGGAATAACATTAAATTTTTTGCTTTAAAAAGTGTTCCTTTGTGGAGAAAATATTTAGGCATTTTTGATGTGTATTTAACAAAATTATTAGATGGAAATAGCCTAAATAGTTATCGAATATTGTCTAAAACAAATAGAAGGTCAGAATTTCTTTATAAAATAAATTTCCTATCTTTCAGTGCTTACATAATGGTTAACAATTATAAATCACAAATGCGTTGGTTTCGTTATTTATTTTTGACCTTTTCACGTTATTTGTACATAAATACTTTTGTTTTAATTAATTAAAAATAAATATAAAGTACTAAACAAGATTTTGTTATGGCAACTAATTTTTAAAAAATTTACTTCGAATGCAGAATAGCTCCAAAAATCAATTAATCTACAACAAATGGATAACTCAAAATTTTGAAAGAATTTCTTTCATGTTTTCATCAGGAACCCCCTATTCAACACCAATGGAATGAATTATGGCAGTGTAAAACCATGTTTTCTCTCTTACATTTGCGAATATGTATGTATGAAAGAAAGTTAATCATTTATTTCTTTACTCGCCACAAGAATAGGGAAAAAATTAAAAAGGAAAAATATGAGATACAAAAATTATTATTATCTATATGACTATAAATTCATTTCAAAAATATTTTGGCCGTATCTGTTGTGTTTCTTTTGTTATAAATGAATGACCATCTGATCGAAGTGTCGATTTAATAAATGGAGAAATAAATATCAAAAGCCATCGATTACCCAATCCTTCTTGCAAATTAATCCAAATTCCAAGATCATAAGCTTTAATATTCTGAAGATATTCTACACGTGTTTGTCCCATTAAAAGGCAAAATATTTGTGCAACAATTAAATAAATATTAAAAGTAAAAGCCACAGCAGAAAAGGCAAATGCTGCTATTAAATAAAATTGATAAAGAGATATTGCACCAATTAAAAGAGCTAAATGTGGAAAAACAATTTTCCAAATATCAAATATATTAGTAAATACTGGTATAAGCATAAAAATATTCCAACTAGAGAAGAAATGAATTATTTAAATTTTAATTATTAAAAAACAGACATAAGACAGATTGTTGTAATTGGCAAAAGATTAAATATAGCAGCAACAAAATAACGTTGATTAAAGTGACCAACACAGCAACCTATAAAAGAACAATGGTGATCCCTACTAAAATTTAGAAATTAATAGAAAATAAAAATAAATAAATATTTTACCGTAGAATACAAATATTACAAACTAAAAAATTAAATTAATTTAAATTAAATTAAAGAAATTACAAAACCTGGACAATGAAAGGAACGAGGCGGAGCATTTAAATTACATTCATAACAAAAACGATAACCAATCTTTTGCATTGTAGGTAGTAAAGAAGAATTTGGAGAATTAGGTCCAACTCTAGCTAATTTCCAAGCATTTAAATAAACATTTAAAGCAAAAAATAAAAGTGGAACAACTCGGATAATCCATTTCTAAATTATTTTATTATAATTAATAAATAAAAATAAACCTCAGAATTAATCTCAAACCAATTAGTAAGAGTAAAGAATAAAGTATATAAAAAGCCTAGAGGCAGAAGAAAACAAAAAGTAAATATACCCAGCTATAAGAAAAATTATAAATAAAAAAACAAATTTTATAAAATTAAATTAATATTATATACATAATATTAATTAATAAATAAAAATTTATAAATAAAGTCTTGTTAAAAAAAAATATTTTGAAAAGTAAATAAAACGTAAAATTATTCATTAGTTAATAATTTAAATAAAAACAAAACTTACAATATCTTGTGTTGCTAACCTTCCTGAGAACAAAGTCCCCCTGATTAACTTAGTAAAAGAATTAACTTTAATAGTATGAAAGCCAATTTGATCCATAAATATATAAAATAATTAACTATTTAATATATTAATTATTTAAATGATATGTAAAAAGTAATTTAATTAAAAATAATAATTTAAACAAAATAATTATATATTAAATAATATTTTTATACAAATAAATAATTTTTAAAAAAATTAATAAAACAAGAAAAAATAAAATTAATTTTTATTTAAAAAAATAAAACGGTCTTCTAATAACAATCAGGCATAAAATTTACGCAAATCACGTAATGCCAAAATAACGTCATAAGATCTTATAGAACTATAAAAATTTTAAAAAAATTTTAATTCAAACTTAATTAGACGTGTCCGAAACTCTAAAAGTTGAGCAGGTGTAGCACTATTACCTCCATTATGAGGAATTTGAGAGCATGTATAATTTAACCATTCAACTGCTTTCTAAAATAAAAATATAAAATCATTTAAATTAAAAAAAAACTTGTTTATCAAGTTGTATTAATGCAAATAATATTTCAGCCATTTCTTTACTTAATAAATTAGGCAAATGAAAAAGGGCAGCAGAAACAGCTGAAAACATTATCTGTGGAGAAATTGATAATAATAATTGTTTAATATTTTGAACATTTTCCTCATGAATAATTGACTCCTTTAAAAATTTATTTAATTAATAAAATTAATTTATTCAATTAAACTTTTCTTTTTCCAGCTGCAACATCAATAACTTCCATAATAAATTTACTAATTGATCGATTTGCATCTGTTTGGCAAATATTAAGCCCCCCTATAGCACTTTGGAGAAGATGACCAGCAATTTGATGCGAGAAAACAACAGAAGGAGCTCTCTGAATTTATAAAAATATTTTGATAAATTAAAATAAAAAACCTGAACAAAACGAACTGCTAACCGAAAGAGATCTTTAAAATAATTAAATTAAATAAATAATAATAATAATACCATCAACAGTTTCTGGATTCATTTCAAAACCATTAGGGGAAGAGGAAAGCAATAAAAGAGAACGAGTGGCCAAATTCTAAAATTAAGGAATTTTTAAATAAATAAAAATATATTTTAAATACCTCTAACATTGTTAACATACCAGGCTGTACATAATCTAATGTCCCGTATTCATCTACAAGTATACTAGCTAAATACAAAAGGCATGAATGTGGAAATTGATTATAAACCAAAATAATCTTTAAAATAAATAAATAATTTAAAAATAATAAATAACTTGATTAGCTAATTGTTCAATAAACACAATTGATTGTTGACCCATAGAACGAATTAAAAAACGAATGGTTCTACAACAATGCTCAATAACACCTAAAAATATATTTAATAATTAAAAAATATTCTCAAACGTTGTTTTTCCTTTTGTTGTTGCAATGTAACAATTGTACAACGAACTATTCTTGTACATAAAGGTAACCAAGGACATTCTTTAAGTTGATTATTTTTAAAGTCTAATTGGTTTTGCCAAGGTTTTAAAGTTCTCCAAACAGAAGAAAGTCTATCTAACCATAAAATTGGATCAGATGAAAGTATTTTCCAAGAATCTTTAATATTCTCTTTATTATTAACCGTTATATTAGAAGAATCTGTTGAAATTAGATTAAGAGAAGGTTGTGGATCTGGTGGAATAGTAGTCATAGAATTAATCTTTAAAATTATAATCTTTTATTTTACAATTTAAACCTTTTCAAGATTATCAATTGATCTAACAGAGAGAAGTTCAAGAAAAGAACAAAGTTGAGGTGAAGGTAAATCATTTATTAAATATGTTGAAGCTTTAAGTAAATGTTGAGCAGCTTTTTCCATTTCTTGAGCTTTAGATTCTGATATTTCAATAGTAGAAATTAACCCAGAAAAAACATTTAAATAATTTTCGTGTAAGGATCTTTTTTTAATCTTAAATTAATTATTGAAATATATTAATATAAAAATTATATAAAAATAAATACATTTTCACATCCACGTTCAGCTAAAAATTCTAAACATTCAGCAACTGTAAGTGCCATAGAACCATCAGGAAAACGAAAGAGTGTGCAAAACCATTCAAAAGCTTTTACTGTTAATATATAATATTAATTTAAAAAGAATTAATTTACTTATATAATCAGAATTTGTTTGTATATTTGTTTGTGCTACTAACCAATCTTGAAGATTACCCAATAACTGTGCACTAGTTTTTAGTAATTGTTTATGAGTATTAGCTAAATTCAATTTAAGAATTAATTCTAAAAGTTGTGGAACAAATATATTTTCACTTCTAATAAAAAAAAAAAGAAATATATATAAATTTTAAATTAAATAAATACTAACTCAACAATATTATTTATAAAAGAACTAATAATAAATAAAATAGCTTCAATTTGATCCCAACTCAAATTAGTTGAAGTATTTAAATGTTCCATAAGGAATCGTAAAAGATCTACAGAACCAATAATAAAAGTCTTAAAAAATAAAAAATTAAATATAATATTAAGCAAAAAAACTAACAACATCACGAACACTCTCCTGCGCCTTATGGCGGAAATCAGCCAAATCAGATCGTTCACTTAAAATTCCTTGAGAATCAGTATCAATTCTACAATGACGACAAAGTGATAAAATATGTCTGAAAATTAAATAAATATTATTTAAAATTGTAATTTTTCAACTTTTCAATAAAAGGCTTAAAAGTCACACGAAGTTCATCAAAGTCAGGTTCATCACATTGGTAAAGATATTCTGACAAACGATACCAGACATTAAAACACATTTCAACAAACTAAATATATAATTAAATTTAATTTAAAAATAAATAAATATTACATTATATTCGTGATAATCATTAATTAATTGAACCAGTTCTAATGCCCGTAAATTACCAAATCCATCACCTGGATGACTAGCAATTTCAGTAAGAAAAGCCTCACAATGTTCTACGTAAAGACGAGTGTAGTTAAAAAGTCTAAAGAAATTAAATTAATTATAAAATATATAAAAATTACATACTTATCACTATCCTCATCTCGAATAGCTGATTGGAAAGCATCAACAGTATGTATAACACCTTGTTGTAAAACTTGTGCAAGTTTTTGTTGTTGAGGAGCAATATTTTTATCATCTATTAATTGAAATGCATTAACTAAACATTCAGTTGAAGCATCATGTAAATCACAAGACACATTTGTTTGTGTTAAGCAACCAATTACAGAATGAATTAAAGGAGAATAGGCCAACTAAAAATTAAAATATAAAAAAAAAATAAAGAAAACAATTTCAGTTGGACATCGCTTGTTTAATAACCATGAAGCAAGGCAATTGACAGATTTTGTTAGATTAATATTGGAAGAAAGATCTGGCGATGAACAAAGCTGTGACTGAAATAAATATATTTATATCTAATTTTGGATAATTAACTAACCAAAATATTGAGGAATTGAACGGTTTCTGCAGCCATCTCTTTTTCAAGTTCATTTCGACGATTCTCACCAATTTTTAATTTTCGACTATATAATTCTTCAGGAAAAATTTTAAAAAAATTTAGAAAAAGATGTTGATTTTGGGCATTTCCTTGAACTCCAAACAAGGAAAGCAACTGTGGGATAAAACCATTCCATTCAATAACCTATTAAATAAATATAATTAAACAGCTTAGATTATTTAATTTTATTAAATAACTTGAATGTATAAATCAGACAAAGCTGCACATAATTGTATTATAATAGACGAGGCATCTCGGCTCAACTTAGACTCAATATTACTGAAAATAATCCTAAATCATGAGAAAATTTAAATAAACCTCAATAACGCCAAAAGTGAATCACGGAGGGCTAAATAAGAATCTGAAGGTAATTCATGCATTTTGTAGAGTAGCTTGTTTCGCAATGTTTGAGCTGCAAAAAAACAAGCATCAAAAGAATGTGCCTCGTTCAGAATAGAATCTGCAATAGTCCAAGCTTCAACCTATCAATTTGAAATAATTAAAATATTTTTTTATAAATAAATACCGAATTTTGGAAGTTCTCTAACCATTTTGTTGCCAATTCATTTCGTGATGGATCAGGACTATTTAATGCATGTACTGCCTCATAGACAGAACTCAAATCAATTTTTTCCATATGAAATTACTTAAAATAAGTAATTAAATTTAGAATAAATTCATCTCCCAATATGAATAAAATTCGAAAGTATAAAATAAGAATCAACAAAATATTTTAATGAATTAATTTATTAAAATATATTAATAATTAATATAAAGTCAGATTTATGTTTATATTATAATATATAACCAATAAATATTAAAACAAAAACAGATCAGCACGAGCTTCATACAATGCTCGCATACAACCAAGCTTTGCATGAAATCCGCCAGCAAATGATTGAACAGATGGCTCCCTTATATGTTTAAGGAAATTATTTTCAATTAATTCATATTCACTAATCATTGGTGGCCCATTAATAGAAAGAATTGGTGTAGCATGGAAATATGGTTTCCCAGCGTGACGAACAACACCATAAACAACTCTATCACTCGATCTTTGTTTTTCTTCTAAAATTATTAAAAATTAAGGTAAATAATAAAAAAAAATTAAATATAAAGTCAAATAATGAATTTCTGAAAATATAAATTTACATGGAAAACAAACCTTGTTTGATTCGTTTTATACGTTCTGCTTTTTCTTTTTCAGCCATGTCGTGTTCTATTTGTTTTTTCCTCTGCCGATCTAGTACAACTTCTGCAGGCAAGTCACTTGAACGAAGTTCTTCAATTACATCCCTCGGATTGAATAAAGATTTTATTTGATTCTTAAAATTAAATAACAAATATTTGTAACACTAATTGTTATCAAACCAAATCATTTTTATGTTCGTTTTCAAGCTTTTGCTTTCTTAGTTCATCTTCATCAAGCATTCGACGAATCCATAAGTCATCTTTTGTTGGCCGACGTTTGTTTCGTTCAATTAGCTCCGCATTTTCTTCACGAAATGTTTTAACCTCAGCTTCTACAGCATCAGTGTCAATGTCATTTGCTAATCTAAAAATAAAATTATTAAAATGTTATAGAAAATACATTTTATATCTAAAAATTTAATAGAAATATTAAGTTCATAAATTAATTTCTTAAAAACAAACAATCATCTATTTATTCACTTAAAAATTATATCCTCCACTCTTTCAAGATAATCATTATAATCTCTCAGATTATCAAAGTCATCTTCTTGCAGATTATATGTCTAAATAAAATATTGTACACTTATTAAAATTACAAACTAAATTTAATATAACCTTAAGAATTCGTTTCCTAATAAAGTTTTCCCGTTCAACACGGAGATCATCAAATTCTTGAATCCAAAAGCCAGACTTTTTTAGTGTTCGATCACAATCCTTGTATGGACATTGACCAACATTCCTTGCAAACAAATTCTCCATACAATTCTGACAAATTGGGTGACAACATTCGTTCAGCATCATTACAAGAGATCTGTTTTGAAATTCGCTGGTTTTGCATTTAGGACATTGCCGAGGTACATAAATGTCTTCCGTCATCCTTAAATTTTACAAGGAAAATTTTCAATATAAGGTGTAAAGATATTATATGACAATAAAAAAATAAATAAAACAATAATTAGTTAATAATAAAAATTTATCTTGTATCACATTTGAGAAGAAATATATCATAAAATTATTAATGATAGATTTAGTGGAATAATCTAGAAGTTTTAAGTGAGAAAAAAGGTTATTAAATAAGTGGGGAAAAATATAATAATTATAAAGAAATTTTTGAAAAATGAAAAAACAGACAAAGATTATAAAATAGAATTCTAATTGGAATAAACACTTCTCACCGTCGCCTTTTCACAAGTATCTTTAATGGACCAATAACTTCCCTTAATTTCTTTACAACATCCGATGGACTTTCATCATTGCGAATTTCAACTCCTTGTACACTAAAAATTTGATCACCAACACGAAGAGTACCCTCTTGGACGGCTAACGAGTTAGAAGGTCCAATACTACGTATATAAACCCCATCGTATCCTACACGTTTTGCTAAGCTCAATCCTTAATATAAATTGAATATTTTCATATACATAATTGTTAAAATAAATTATAAAATTATAATTAAAAAACAAATATAAAATCCATAAATAAAAACCGATTGGAATGTTCTCGTTTTTGTTAAGTGTCACAAGAATATCCTGAATATTTTCATTAACAATAATAATTTGTTCAGTTTGATTTAATTCTTTTGGTGAATGAGAGTCAATT
Organism: Meloidogyne graminicola; assembly: GCA_036172905.1. Classification (NCBI taxonomy): domain Eukaryota; kingdom Metazoa; phylum Nematoda; class Chromadorea; order Rhabditida; family Meloidogynidae; genus Meloidogyne; species Meloidogyne graminicola. Next base: position 1,003,637 of record JARPZY010000005.1, read on the forward strand.
GTAGAGTTATTGTTCAATAAATCAAATGTTGTAAGATCACTAGTCCAATCCAAGTTAATAAGTTGTTTATTACTATTTAATTCATTTTGTCGTGCAAAACGGTGTAAAGCAATATCAAAAGGAGAACAACACGAAGCAGTTGGAGTTGAATGAACTATTGTAGTATTTGACCTTTGATATGTGTGTACTTTAAAGAAATGATTTTTTGATGAAAAATCAGTTAATAATATATACCTAATGATTTTGGAGATTCATTGTTCTGTTCCTGTGCGTTCGTTGTTAAATCATTGTATTCATCTCTTTGATCATAATTTTCATCAAGTACCCCATACATTGCCGTTACTGAAGGTACTTTTTGTACGATATATTCACCACGTGGAGGGTGAGAACCTAAAGAGTGCTGAGTAATGGTAGAGGAACCATCAGTACTAACATCCTCTTCATCAGATTCCAACATTCTAAAAAGGTTGATGTGAGCAATTTAATCAAACAAAAACCTGGATTCCATAAAACCAACACTAGTTTTGTTTCTTCGGTATCGATCGGGCTTGAAAGCGTTAAGGCGAGTAGAATCATTTGTTAAAATATCATCTGTTCTAAATGTTGGTAACGGCATTCCACTAACTGCACCAAAATCACTCATTGTGCGTGGTCTACGTGTAACATTTGTTGAGACATTAGTGCTAACATTGTTGAGTTCACTTAAATTAAAAATAAAAACAAAAAACACTTATTTCTTTTGCCTTAAAAAATCCGGAAATTATTCTAAAAATTTTATATTAACATAAAAGAAATCAAGATGTTACAGAAAATTTATTTAGTTCAACAAACATTTTTCCATTAGAAATATTTGAATTAATTTTGTTATTTGTTTGTTCGCTATTTTTACTGACTGAAGAAGCAGACGTATGTACAGAACAATTCCTTGTCTGATCTTCCTTTGCATTTTTAAGATCAGATGTAATATTTAATTGTTTATTACCTAAAATAAATGAAACATTTAGTGTATATAAATAAAAAAAAACTATTAAATTCATTCATTGAAATTTTCGAATGTTCTCTTAGCAAAATATCAGAAATAGAAGGAAAACGTAGAACTTCTAATTTGACATGTCTTCCACAATTTTGAACAATATCTACAGCATCGTGCCGCGTTTTGTTGAGTAAAGAAATATCTGATTTGAACTTAAAAAAAATAAAAAATATTTAAAAATTACCATTTATACTCAAAAGACAATCACCAATAAGTAAACCTTTTCTGTGCCCATCACTATCATTGGAAACTGATTTGACATAAACTCCTTTTACACCATTGACAACTCCATCAATAAGTGTTAACCCCAACCCAAGTTCAGGATGCCTTTCAAGGACGATAAATAGTTTTTTTGCATCCTATAAATAAATTTAAAAAAAAATTAATAAATGATAACGATATCATCAGTATCTATCAATTCTTTATCTACTTCAATTTGTTTTCCAAAATTAAGAGCAGAAAGTCCCATTAGCGGCTTAGAGCCGCATTTAGTGGAAATAAATGGTCGAGAAGTTAATTCTCCATCGACATTTTTGTTATTTTGTTTTGAAATTATTTCAATTGAACCATCAATGGCAACATCACAATGCCCTTGAATTGCCTTGACACGATCTAGTGTCCCTTGCCATTGACGCATTTTTAGCATAAATCTTAATTTTATTAAGTCGCTTGTTGAAAGAAAAAATAAAAAAAATACCCATGTTGTGAAGCAGCAAAACGAACAAGATATCCAGATTTAGAATAATTATCGACATAAAATATCTAAAATTACAATTTACTGAATTAGGTAATATAATAAGAATAATAACATTATCTAAAGCTATCCCATTTTCAATTATTCCAAGCAAAAATCGTTTTTTATCAAATTGTAATGTTCGAATATGGCTCCATTGATACAATGAAGTAAACAAACGTTGAGCACCATTTCTCTCTTCACGACAAATACCTATACCAGAAGGCTAAATTTAAGAAAATTAAAATCTTTAATGGTTAGAGAAAAACCATAATAGCAATTAATCTTAAATCAGGAAGAAAGTTATGTTGTTGATGATTATTTTTTGGTTTTATTTTGTGAACTCTATAGAAATGTGAACCATAATAAGTCTAAAAAATTAGAAAAAAAATATTAATTTAAATTATTGAATACCTCTTCAATACAAAGATCAATAAAACGCTCCTTTGCTTCCAATCGGCAAAATTTACTTGAAAATTGTGCATGTAAAATAATAATTTCTCTTTGTATTGAAAGTATTTCACCAGATTTTAAGTCATAAAATTTTCCAGGCAAATAATTTTCCAAATTAAAATAGTCGTTTTGTGTATCATTTAATTCGTCAATATTTCCTGCATATTCAACACAGAGCGCTAAAGCCTTGAAAAAATAATTTTTCAGAGCATTAAATAAAATTAAACTAAACCGCCATTTCAATTGCTTTATCTCTCGGTTGAAAACGCAAATTGCCACTAAGCATATCTTGTCTTAATTGTAAGTACAGCTGATGTGCTGTTGTTGATGTTTTCATAAATTCTCTTTTCTTTGGGTAAAATCGAAAACGAAAATGCAATATAAATTGGTCATTGATTAAGTGAGGGTCTAAATAAAATGACTAAATTAAAAAAATTGTCAAATACAATTGTTACTCTTCCATCCTGGAGGGGCCCATTTATCCAAATGTTGTCCTTCTTCTGGAAAAATTGACTCATTAATATTGTTAAGAAATGCTAGTCCAAAGAACAAATGTTCGCTTATATTTAAGTGTTCGGCAACAGTGTGAAAAACAGCACCAACTAATTGATCTGATGTACAATTAACTTCAACAGTATGTCCATCAAGAAGTCGAACAAAAACTATTACTGGGTCTTGCCTATAAAGAGCAGCAACAATTTTTTTCTGAAAAAATAATTTTTTAATAAAAAATTAATTATGCAGGTGCAAAATAGATAAAAAAAACCTTTCTCACACTCTGTGCTCTTAATCGAATACTTGGTTGACTTCTATTTCTTAAAAATTCAGGCAAAGTTGGTAACATTAAAGTAGAAACCGTTTCTCTCGTATTAACCCTTTTTGCATTATTGACAGAAATTCTTCGACTACAACGTTCAGGTTGAAGAGAACTTTGTCTTTTAAATGTTCCACTCTCATTAAATGAATTTATTGGATTTTGTTGTAATTTCTAAAATTTTTAAAATAATTTAAAATTTTATGCAGTATTACTTTTTGATGATTGGAAGAAATTAAAAAATTTTCTAGATTTCCATCATTTTCATCAATTTTAGGTTTATCTACAGTTTGGCTTAAAAAATTTAATAGCGAAGATTGTGATTCTTTTCTCTTAAGTTCCATTTTTTCTTTGTCATTATCACAATCATTATTATAAAAAGGATTATGATCTTTATTATTAAAAGAATTTGTCGGAGAAATAGCTCTTGGTGTAGATGAATTTTCCTCCTTGTCCTCAATTTTAGCCAAAGATTCAGTGATTAGTAACGATGAAAAATCATTAGTTATATGTTGTGAAATCTAGAAAAGATACAATTGTTTAAGAACTTTTAAGCTAATTAACAAACATCGTATGCAGTAAGGCCCAAATCAGACTTTTTGTAATGAATTATATCATTAAAACCCAGATTAGCATCCAAATGATTAGAAATCACTAAAGTCGGAAAATTGGTACTTTTCCGTAATTCCTACAACACTTGCGGAAAATTTTTTGCGTACAAATATTAATTTGTATTACCTTCAATTTTAGAATTATATTTAATTTATTATGATAATTTGGGATTTAACAACAATTGAAAAATATTCAATTTAATTCTTACAGATCGTGGTCTTCTACACAAAACGAGAGTATGTCGCAATGAGGATTAAATGAATATTACTATCAACTCCTATTATTGGACATTGGATTGATTTTTTCTTTTATGTATACTTTTTGTCTTTTAAAAAATAAATTTTGTCCGTAAAAAATTTTCGCCAAGCTGTGGGGGTAATGGAAAAGTACCGGAAAATTTATCCTTGAATTTTGTATTATTTATATATACACTAACCATTTTGAGACTCGGGTGCTCCAGGACCTGGGACAATACTCAAATAAGATGAACGACAAGAAGAAATGCGAATATCATCACAGAATTCATCATTAATCTGAAAAAAAATAGTTAATATTTTACTCTTAAAAAATTGTAGACAAATATTTAAAAAAAAAAGGAAACTTCAAAAAAATCGAAACAAAAATAAGCTTCTGCTTACCAATTCATCCAAATCGCCCATTACTTCTCTGTACATCGCAATTATTAATTGACGCATCCCTTCAATATCAGCTACATCGAGTCTATTTCTGATAGTTTGTCTGACTTTTTGAAGAGAAGGCCGAGACTGTGGATGACTAAGAGTCATAAGATTTAATAAAGAAAAAAGAGCTACATCTGAATGTTCATTAGGCAAACACTGAAATTTGTAAATATAAAAATTTTTGAAGATAGGAGCAAATTAATGAAAATCGTTAAATTAAAACAAACCAAAATGCAACACTTTCCCAAGCACCAAACTATTCGAGATTCAATATTGTACAACAAATCTCCATTAAGTTCTGGTGGGATATATCCTGAAGGCACTTCTTTGATAGGGATAAATTGAACCTAAGAAATAAATAAAATTTTTTAATTGAAAAACAAATTTTGACAAACAATAATTTGTCCATCATTTGTAAGAAGAATTTGATTAAATGTAAAAAGCCCTGAACTTTCTTCCTCAGGAAGTCCATTAGTAATTAAATAATCAGAAGTTGTAAGCAAGATAATAAGAATTTCATATTCATTCAGTTTTGCATCGCGAACCTCAAATACTTCGGCAAGTGAAACATACTGTTTATGAATATTATTTTGTAACATTAAAAGAAATTGAATTTATACAATGAATCTGAAAATAAATCGACTTTATCATTTTCGCTTTGGGGAGGATCAATTTAAGTAATTTATCATTCTTTATTTTTAAATCTATAGTCACAACGTGCTTTTGGATAATACTTACTTACCTCTCAAAAGAATCATTGAAAATCACGTAAATTGAGTCTATATTTATTTTACGATTCTTAGGGACCTTTATCCTGATGATTAGATAATCTACTGATCTATCACCGTTATTCTGCCATTCGGCTCAGTTTTTTAACCTTTCAAATGATACCAAATTCCTCGGATCGACTCACAAACAAAAATCCAAGCTTATTTTCTCTTCTAAGATATAACACACTTGCACCTAACCCATCATCCCTGTCTAATTGTCCATTGTACAATGTCCTCATGTACAATTGGCGTGCCACCTTTTTATCCATGGTGAGGAAAAAATATTGTTGCGAATCGGCGGCGGCGCAATGTCTGAAAAAAGTTGATTGCAATTTTTCAATACATTAAATGAAGGTTAAACTGATTAAGAAGCTTGTTAATAATTCCTTAAATTTTTTTAGTTTTATTTTTAAATTTTGATTTGCATTAGATAATTTTGAATTTATAAAAATGGATGCAGGCTTTTATCGTGGTACATCTACCGATCAGGACATTCGCTTTACAGATAAAGAGAGAAAGTTACTTAAACAAATGCGTTTTGAACAAGTGCTTGATATTAAGGTTGGTGAAAGGGTACCTGTGAAACTAGAATAAGAACAATATTTTCATTTTTGGAAAATATAACTAGTTCGGGCTCGCAGAACTCTATTGGTGTTTTACTATCAGTTATAAAATTAACAACTTTGTTTAATATCCTTCAAATTGTTGAAGGATCGAAACCTGACTCTGAATCATCTTTTCTAGACTAGAATTCTCATTCAATTTAATTTTTAGTTGCTACTTGTTGCGGTTATGGCACTGAAAGACCATTCGCGAGACCTGTTCTAGATTTTATTTTTAAAACCTAAAAATGAATATTTTATAGAAGGGATTCCGTTCTTTTATGTTGTCAAACGGACGCTTTCTTCTATAGGTAGATATGCAGAAGGTCAACTTGAATATTATCAAACCATGGATCACTCTCAAACTGAATGAAATCCTTGGCATGGAAGACGATGTGCTTGTAGAATATGTTTTTACTCAACTTGAGGATCGTGATATCAATCCAAAGAAGATACAAATTAACCTTGCTGGTTTTTTGAATGCCAAACGTGCACGTGAATTCATGGTAAGTATTTTAAATAAATCAAGATTCATTAGATTTTAAGTAATTTTACTAGCTATAATCTATATAAATTCTCACTTCGAAGGGTGAGCTTTGGCAAATGTTCGTTGAAGCACAAAACAGTCCCGAAGGGATTCCATCCTCACTTGTTGAAAAGAAAGTTATGGAATTAAAGATTGCTTCTGCTAGTAAACCAGTTGAACAAACCTATGCAAAGGCTACAGAGGTTGATTGGCAACATCGCTATAACTCACTTACTGGTGGACGATATGGAAAACTTGATCCTGGAAGTTATGAAGTTATTTTTGTTTACCAAAATAACTATTCATTGGATAATTAGGTTGATTATAAGAGAGAAGAGCCGTATGGCCAACGTAGTCAAGAGCGTGATGAGCGCGATGAACGTGAACCGTCAGCTCGCCATCGGGATCCTGATGACGATCGAATTGCGCGAGCTGAACGTCGAATGCGTCATGAAGAACGACGATTCAAGGAACGAAAAGTAAGTCAAACCTTGATTAAAAATTTTATTTGCTAATTTAAAAAGGATTTGTTACGAGAAAAGCAACGCAACGAAGAGCGTGAAGTTCGACGACGTAGGCCCTCTCATTCTTCAGAAGAGTGTTCTCCAGTACTTGTAACAAAACGCTTTGTTGAAACTGTTGAATACTCGACGAAAAAGAGACATGAGTATTTAATTTTAATAATCTAATATACTCAAATGTTAAGTAGAAAGAGAGGTCGAAATGGTGATGAAGGTTATAGAAAGGAATCCAAAAAGTCTCGCAAACGGCACTCAAGTGCTGAAAGCAACTCTGGCGATGATGAGGACAGAAGAAAAAAGAAAACGAAGAGACATCATAAAAAGGATAAGAAGACCAAGAAACATAAGAACTGATCACTACTATTATAAGCAATTTCGTTTATTTTAAGTTGTTAGTAATCACTGAAAGGAAATATTTCCTAATTTTTCTATTTTATTACAATTCAAAGTTTCACGATTATAAAAATATTTAAAATGTAAATTCAATTATTTGAGGAGGTTGAATTAATTTAATTATTCACCGGTTACAACTCATATTTCCGCAGCATTTCTGATTTAATTCCTCAAATTCAAGTTTGTCATCGCCGTAAAACAGATTTTTTTGACCTTTGTGGGGATTCATTTGGTGCCTGTTTTGAGAGTTCCAAAGTTCTGCATACTTGCCTTAAAAATTAAATGTAAAATGCTTTTAGTTCCCTTTTACCTCCTTTTGCCAGTAATTGTTTATGTGTTCCTGTTTCCGTTACAATACCTTCATCTAATACATAGATAATGTCAGCATCCGCAATCGTTACCAGTCTATGTGCTATAAAAAGCGAAGTCCGACCAGAATAAGCATTTTTTAATGAATGCATTATATTTTCTTCAGTAATTGAATCCAATGAGGACGTTGCTTCATCGTAAACTATCTGAAGTTAAAAGATGTTAACTTGTATTAAAGGTTTCTTAACAATAGGAGAATTTTTGAGAATAGCTCGAGCAATTGCAACTCGTTGTTTTTCTCCACCAGACAATTTTAGACCTCGTTCACCAACCAATGTTTGATAACCATGTGGGATTCGCATAATAGATTCATGTAAATCCGCAGTCTTAGCTGCTTGATAGACCTATAAAATTAAAGAAATAATTTAAAATTAATCAAAATTAAAACTTGTTCTTCATTTGTATTAATATTTCCATAATGAATATTGTAATAAATTGTGTCATTGAAGAGAACACTATCCTGAGGTATTATAGCTATGGCACGACGTAGACTATCAAGTTCAACATCAGTTATGTTCTGACCATTAATAGTTATCTTTCCTGAATGAGCATCTAAAAGAATTATAAACAACAATTGTTATCGTTTTATCTAACCAAATAGTCTATATAGTAATCTCACAATAGTAGACTTTCCTGAGCCGGATCCGCCAACTATTGCAACCTTAGAGCCTGAAGGTACTTCAAAAGATAATCCATTAAGAATCATTGGTTGATTTGGGACATAACTTAAATTTAATTTAAACAATAAAGAATAATTAAGAAAATAAAATACCCAAAGACCACATCATCAAAAACAATTTTTGATTTAATTGGCGATATGATTAAAGGTAAAGCATTCGGATTTTGTACAATTCTACTTTTTTTCTCAGTTAAAGCAAACATAATTTGCATATCAAGTAGTCCTTTGAATTTAGTTTTATTTTAAATAATCTTGAAATAAAGTTATAAAACCTTGCCGAATATCACGATACATAGAACCGAGAAAATTCAACGGAATTGACATTTGAAATAAAAGAGTATTAACCAAAATTATATCACCAACAGTCATTGTTCCTAAATTAAAAATAAAAAATTTTTAAAAAGTTAGAGTAAAACCATTTTTAACATTTTCTGCTGCCAATAACATTACTCCAACAAGTCCAGCACTAAAAATTGCATTTTGTGTAAAATTTAGTATTGCTAGTGATGTTGATGTTTTGAGTGAAGCAAGTTCAAAACGACGAAGAAAATGATCATAACGATTAGCCTCTAACCGTTCATTATTAAAATACTTAAAGAAAATTTTAAATAAAATATTTTTAATAAAAAACAACATACTTTAACTGTTTCATAATTAATTAAAGAATCAATTGCTCTATTTCCTGCTTCGTTATCGGCTTCATTCATTTCAAGACGAAATTTTGTTCTCCACCTAGTAATTGCTATTGTAGCAATTGCATACATTCCCAAACCTGTAGTAATTAATTATTTTTTATTTTTCATTTAAATTTACATCCTGTCATTGCAAATGTGAAATGTGGTCCACATTTTACGTAAAAAATAGTTCCAACCAATCCCATTTCAAAAATTGTAGGAATTATATTAAAAACAAGCTGCAAAATATATTCTAAAATATTTCTAAATTTTATAAATTACCGAATTTAGTGTTGTACTAATCCCTCTTGTACCTCTGTCAATTGCTTTGGAAAGTGCACCTGTTTGTCTATTTAAATGATATGATAAATCAAGATTGTGTAAATGAAGAAATATATCTCTAGCAATATCACGAATTGAGCGCTGAGCAACACGGGCAAAAACAGCATTTCTCAACTGGAAAAAAGTGTAAAATAAAAAAAATATATGAAATTAAACCTCATTGAAAAAAGAAGTTCCTGCCCTTGCGGCTCCATAAGCAATAATAAGAGCAACTCCTGTAGATAATACAGCTTCACTAGGTGTTGACAACCCTAAAGATGAGATACCAGAAGGAAGTTTACCATCAAAATAATTAATGACATCTCTGAGTAAAAAGGGTACTGTATAAAAACTAAATAAAAAATAATTCTGTATAAATTCTATAACCTGTAGCATTTAACAATTTTGCTGCAATTAACAATGACATAGCTAATATTAATCTCCGTTTTACATTCCATTCACCTTTTAATGGCCAAACATGCCTAGCCAGCTTTTTTATCATTTGAAAATTACTAGGTTGATGGCCACCAATTTGTATTGGTTGTTGTATACTGGAGGGGCCAGCATGAAAATGATGTGATGTTATTTGAATTGTTCTCTGAAAAAATAAAACCATGAAAGTGAAAAAAAACCACAATCTTAATTTTAAAAAATTTCCAATTTAAACCATTTATAAAAACAAACCTTTAATCTAACCGCATACTTTCTCATAAAATATGGATCTGAGAATAACCGAAGAAGATACTTAGCTTGTTTATTGACTAACATTCCTTAAAAAAAAAAAATTTTTAATAAAATATAAAATTAATTTAATACATATATATAAATTATTTTGTCAATATAACTATGAAAAATAAATAATTTATAGAAAGTTTTTTTATCCAAGTCTATAAGTTGTGAGGAGACTGAGATTGTGAAATCTTTATTTTTAATTGGCCATATACAAGGACTGACAAAATTAATTGATGAGAAATAATGTATAAGAATAAGTCGTAATATCTCTGAATTGTAAATAAATATTTTGAATAAATTTAATTTTTTTCACATAATTTTAAATAAAAATTTCGAGTTATTTACAAATCTTAGATTTATTTTAGAGTTGGAAGGATAAGCGCCTACTCTTCGATCTAACTATAAATAAAATAAAAACCCCAAGATAATTTTATAAAATTTTTTTTATTTATTGTTAGAATTAAGAATTGTTATATGTACAAGATTATTTTTGTCTGTTATTTCATAAAAACCCCAGACCAACTCTATTAAAAATTAAGTCATTACAGTGGGAGATAGTTATTTTCCTTAAAAATAAAATATTAAAATTCCTTAATAACTTCCCATTAGAGAAATTAATTCAATCAGATATAGTCTTTAATTTTCTTGAAAATTCACTAATCCCAAAGTTCTTCACTTCGTCCGAATTTGTATGTAAGCGATGCAAGAAAAGTAAGAAGTGTATGTAGAAAGATAGCAACACCAGGCCATTTTGGGTTGTCATTTTTCTGAAGAACATAATCCCCAAACCTTAAAAGAATCGTTCTTAAGCCAAATAATTAATAATTTACATTATCCATATCCCAGCAATGATACATGCAAAACTGCCAATAAATCCGAACATAAGCCAGATACGAGTACCTAAAGGTTGTCAAATAAGTACTTTATTTCATTATTAAATCAACCTTTAACTCCAAGAACACCTTCTTCGGAATAGAGACCTTCAAGTGCTCGATTTGACACCGAATTTACCCTTAAACAAAAATTAACAATTTAAAACCTGTTGTATATATATAATATATTAATTACATGAACATGGATAAACTACAAGCCACGGCAAGAGTGAAATACCAATTATTCCAATTTCCGGATGGAGTATAAACAACTGCAGTGTCAATAACTAACCACCAAGCAAAAAAGAACTAGTAAAATATCAAAATGAAAATATTTAAAAAAATAACCAAGAATCCAGCAAAGATTGCAGAATATGTATTTCGCCGAGTGTCCCAATCAAAAGAAGTATTATGTTGAAGAGTATCGAAGCAACCAGCCATTGTTTAATTAGAAAAATAAAATAAAAAATACACTAAAAATAAATATTTTAATCTGTCACAATAGTTGGGTCGGGTCAACTCATCGCGAGCCAACTCATTGCAGGCCATTATTATTAAAAAATTTTTAACTTATAAGTTATTTTCCACCTCATTTTAAGTAGAATCTAGGCAAGTCCCAAAATCGATTTTTCATAGACAGGAAGTTGGTATTTTTGGATAAAAATGAGGTTTTATCCTGAAAAATGCCCGAGTGGACTTTTAAGTGAAAAAATCCGTTTAACCGTCCGATATTTCCAAAAATCCAATTTATTTTTACATTTTTATATACATAGTTTAAAATTCTCCCGCGATGAATTGGCCTCTCTTTGATTTGGTTCCGAATATTTCAGTAAGATATTTCGTAGAATTAACAGCCATAGATAAATTTAAATAAAAAATTAAATTTTAAGGGGATCAAGAGTAATTATGAGAAGTAAATGCGCAGTAGATTCCCATGACAAGTAATTCCTTATTGATTAAAATTTTCCACAATTTATTATTCCGTTACCAATACTAAAATGTCGGAACAAATCTAGACAACAAAATATCGTTTTTTAATATTATCAAAAATTTATTAAAAGAGATTGTAAAAAAAATTTGCGTAATAATATGTATTTATAGTAGTTATTTCAAAAAGTGATTTATTTTTTAAGACATATAGAATCACAGGTCTTCTGGATTCATAGCTCCTGCTAGAGCATGCGACAAACTTTCTTGATCCAAAATTCCAGCTGTTTGTTGGGAATTTATTTGATGTGATTGCATCTGATTGGTAGGAAATGTCACATGCTGTGGCAAACCAGTACCGTATGGTCTAAAAAATTTAGTATTAAATGTACGAAAATAATACGTTTACTGTAATGTTTGATAAATGACTTGTGGCGGCGCCCCTTGATGCATAAAATAGGCGGTTGATTGTTGAGGAACAAATTGTGACAAACAACCAGTCGGTCCTCCAGTAATTGGTTGTGGTGGCAAAATTGAAGGCATAATTGCAACTTGAGGGCTGCTTACTAAAATTTAATTGCATTATAAATTTAAAAAATTTCAAAATCAAAAATAATTAAATCTAAATAACCATTTGGAGGGGTATTATTTGAAAAAAATGGGAAACTAGTGGTAATAAAAGGTGCCATTGGTCGCTGCTGTAGAATAATACGTGTAGGAAGAACTGTTGTTAGATTTGCACTTGTAACCACTGGCGAAGAGGAGGAGACATGTATTGTTGAATCGATCTATTAATTAAAGAGGAAATTTTATATATTTTAATTAAAATCATACTTTTTGACTTGTAGATGGTGTATTAGAAGGACATAGAAAATATTGTGAAAGTTGTTGAGGATTTACTGGTTGAAAAACAGTTGTTGACATCTTTGAGGATGTCAAAGGTATATTTAAAGCTGCTACATCACTAGTTGGGATGGACTTGGATGAATTCATTGGATAGCTAATTAAATTGATTTAAAATAGTTAAATTATTCGGATTCTTAATAGATTAAAATTTATTACGTACCTTGCAGATACTGTTATTTTATCCATTATAGGCAACGACTTTTCCTTCACAAAAGATTCCAGCTTTGATTTTGTGCTAATTTCGATGGTTTTTATTTGTGAATTTGTTGAATCGACCGAAATGTCATTAACTTTTGCTTTGCCAATCGCAATTACCCTATCAGAAGAAACATAATTAGAAAGAAGACTATCTGAGATGTTGAACTCCTTTTTTTGAACTTTTGAAACATCAGAAGAGGCTATTGATAAAAGAAGTTCAATCTTTCTTGATTGTGATGGAATTCTTTGTTGTTCAGCGTTTGAAGACGTAGTTGGTGATTCTAATGAATTTTGCTGATCGGAATTCGTAAATTTAGACATCTTTGTCTCTATTAAAGTTGTGGGATTATAATGTTGCCTAGTCAAAGGTTGCGATGATAATTGTTGTGAATTAGATAGTGTCGATTTAAGACATTCAGTATTTGAAACTATTGCGTTTTTATCAATAATATTCTTCGAAGGTGAATGGGATATCGTCTGTTGAATAGATGTTGTAATTTTTTCCCTGGCCAGTCCAATCTTTTTGTCATTTGAGATCTGTAAGTAAAAAATAGTTTTGTACAAATTGTTTTGAAATTAACTTTGTTCGTTTTGCCTTTAACACGTCCAACCTTCTTAATTATACTTCTTACTTTTTTATTTCTTTTTGTTTTTCTTGGAGGAGGCAACTTTTTTTCTTTTCCTTTCGTTGAGGATTGTATTATCTTTTCATTTTTTGATATTTTATTTGTAATCTCCTCCTCCTCCTCACCATCATCCGAACTTACACTGCTGTCTTCATCACCAGATTCATCTTCAAAATTTTCATCGTCGACTGCTTCGTTTTCTAGCTCAACTTCAGCCTCTTCCTCCTCTTCATCTGCCTCAACTTCTTCCATTTCATCAGGCATAAATTCTTCTTCATCATCAATTAATGCATTTTCGTCTAGGCCATCTAATTCATGGGTAGTCAGATGGGAAAAATCCGTTTTACTCTTTAGAATACTTTCACCATTATTAAGATCTTCTGTCTGTGTTTAAATTAAAATACCGATTAATTTATTTTTAACGTAAAAATAACCTCATTCTTCAAAGATTTCGCTTCATGTGCTTTCTCATCGTTCTCATCCATTTCCTCTTCTTCATCCTCTTCATCATCCACAGACTGTTCAACTAAACGTGCACCCACCTTTGCCGCAGCCTTCCTTAGTGGCCGACCTGTTTCAGTCATTTCCTTTTCATCAGAAGAGTATACAGCTTTATTTTTATTACTTTTGCGACCCGATTTAACTGAATCAGAATCACTCATGTCATGTTGTATCTGGTTGTCATCTTCTGAAGTGCTTGTTTCATTTCGTCTGCAAAAAAAAATCCTCACTTAATCTATATAATTAATTAAAGTTAATAAATAAATAATCATTACTACCTTTTATTCATTGCTTTAGAAACTCTACGATTCTTTTTTTTGCCACGATTTCTCCCTATGTCAATATAATCAGGATCGGAATCGTCATTAATAAAATCGTCATCGCTTTTATGTCTAGACCACATTCCTCTATTAAGGGTAAAAATTTAAAATATAAAATTCAAGAGAAAACCTTGTTTTAGAACGACGCTCAGATGGAAGGTACTAAAAATTTGAGCAATGAAATTAATTTATAAATATGCATAGAAGTCAAAATACCTCATCCTCAGATGGCTCAGGATCTTCCTCCACATTATCAGCGCTACTCTCATGCCATTCGTCCTTAAACACACTACTTAAATATAAAATTTAAATGCCTACCGTGTCAGAGTCTGTAATATCATCAGCATCCAAATCAGTTAGTCGCTTATTTTTCCTTCCAACCTTGCCTTTTTGTAGTTTTCCTTTTGGTGGTCTTGCCGAAGCATCTAGATCACGTGAAAGCATAATAGACTTTTTTTTGTTATCAATAAAATCGCTCTTGCGCCGAGTGTTCTGCTGGTTTTCATCATCAGGTATATTCTTATAATTAGGCTTAAATTCAATTTAAAAAATAAATGCAAAATAATTGACTTGGTTTAAGAATTATTTAAAAAAAACCAAGATATAATATATAAATAAAAATAATAAAAAAAATAGATTGACAATGAATTGGAAAAAATAAAACAACCTGCATATATTCTCCATAAGATTCATTATTTAAATGTTCATTCTCGTTTAATTTTGCATCTGGATCAATTGAAAACATTGCTTCCTAAAAAAGGAATTAATATTACGAACAAATAAATTTTTAATAAAACTTGTAATTGTTCATCATATGATCGAAAATTGTAGTCAACTTTTTTCGATGCACGACGACTTCTACCCTCAGCTACTGTTAAAACTGGACAAAACTGTTCAATTGCTCTTCGTTGTAATCTAGACTTTGCGGTAACCATTTTCATTGCATGTTTTTTAGATTTTCTTTGCAGATATTCACCAGATCCCTCGTCCAATTCTTCTGATGATGAAACGTTATTTTGTTGTTCATCTTTAATACCCTATATTTTTATTTTAACAACAAAATGAAAAACAATAATGATAAAAAAAAATTATGAAAAACAAATTACCGAAGGTATTATATTATTCAATGATATTCCAATATAATCCATTTCACGTTTAAGACGATCAGCAGCAGCCTCCTTCCTAAAAAAAAATTATTTAAACAAATAAATATATTTAAATAACTTTTTCTGTTGCTCATATTTGTTTTTCTCGTCACGTAACATAAGCAAAACATATATAAAACGATCTATAAGAGAATTATGCTCACAAGGTGGACAAAACCAATCCCCATCAGGAACATACCTGAAAATAATTAGTTTCAAATCTCAAAAAATATAAATGCAAGGCTTAAGTAAATTATTTAAAATTTACGTTGGTAGTTACGCATTATCCCCCTAACTTTCTGCTGAAATGTTCTTGCGAACAAATATTAATGTTTGGCATCCGTATTTCCCTTTATACCGTGGGCAATTAATCAATCCATTAAATTTGTTGCTGGATGTAATACTCAAAAAGTGAAAAGAATGTGGGACAGTGCCAAATGAAGGAATAAAAAACATCGTGGAACCGCTTGTCATCATTTGAATAGTTATTTTGCAAAATTTATCTAAAGGGAAATGATTGATGATACTGGAGAAATTATGCTTGCTTGAGGGAAATAATAGAAATTAGGTTGATTTTTTATTTTTAGTATAAATGAATTTGCCAAAAAAATTTCTCTAGTTCTGGGGATAACATGTAAATACCTTTACTTTAGTTCATGACATAAAAGATACGTATTAAGGATTGCAAAATGTAGCATTTTCATATTAATTTTTCCTATTTTTAGTCTTTAGATAATTACCAAAGCTGCGGATGAAGACAAAAAGTGTGCCAAGCATCATCACAATTATCACAAAGAAGTAACTATAAATGAAAATATTCCCAATAATAGTATGCAAATTCATTTCTAACCAAATCAGGTCGATTTGAACCCTTACATTTTTTGCATAAAGTTAACTCAGTTGCAATTTTCTTTTTCTTCTCAGTCTCTTCTATAGAAGGATCTATTTCCTCCTCTTCGCTGGATTCATCGATAGCAAATGAAGAAAGTTTCTTTCGATTGGCAGCAGCAATCGCAATAGAAGCGCAATGGAGCGCGGCCATTTGTCTAGCACGATAGTTCCTTAAACAAAAAATAATTAAAAACGTAAAAAAATGTGAAGAATAAACAACCTTTTCCCACCCCTTGTAGGCCTTTTCTGTGATACTTTTTTCATTGTTAATTTTCTCTTTGTCGGTGGTATTCCTATCTTACGTGAAGTAGGGTATTCATCGCTATCCAATAAAAAATCATCATCAGATGAGTTTTCATTGCTTTCGTCATCTATGTCATCCAAATCTTCTTCATCGCTATTTTCATCACTATTAATTCCTGCTGTAGAAACAAAAGCCTAAAAAATTAAGGTACATATAGTCAAAAGTTTTCTTAGAATACCAGTTTATGCTTAAAAGTACTAATTGCAGAATCTGAAGAATCAATAGTAGAAGATAGACGAGGTGAACAAGTAAAACGCTTAATATTTGAAATTGCCACATTTCGAGAACTACGATGTGGAAGTATCCTTCGTTTGTCCTCCTAAATGAATGAATTTTATTCTATTATATAAAAAAATATATTTTACAGCATCAAGTTCGGCAGCAATAAGAGCATCATCAATTTCATTAGTAGCATTGGACACATTCTCTTCTGAAGATAATTTATTTGTTTCAACCTGACCTTGAACATTATATTCGTTCTTCTTATCTCTTCCAATATTTTCTTTTTTAGTCATATTAAGTTCATCCTTATCTGTTTTCAAGGATTTTTCAACAGTAATTGCTAATGAAGAACGTTCTTTTTTTCTCTGTTCACGCTCAGATTTTCTCTAAATTAAATTATAATTAATAATTGACGTTAAAAAGTTATGTAAAAGAAAAAAACTCTTAAAAATAACAAACATTATTTAACAATTCTGGTTTTCTATAACGATCCACAATAACTTCAAATTTATTTTGTAATGCAATTTCTTTGTATTGTCCTTCATCAAGTTTAAATTGCTTTTCAATAGAAAAGTCGGCGACCGATTTAGTCTTCATATCAGGTAGATTAGCATCAGTTGCTGATCCAGAAAATAAGATTTTATTACTCATAGACTTGGGCGAATCTAAAATTTGTTCCTCATCTATTTCGCCAACGTCATCATCTATCTGACCCTTTGCACTTATAGTCCCGAAATCTGGACGTTTCAAAGAGGTAAGCAACTCCATCAATCCAGCTTCATTCCGAGCACGTAACGTCCAACTAGTCCCAGCTTCATCTTCTGGCTCCTCCGTATAAACACGTAAATCTAAATTGCAATCAATCTGAACATAGTAGATGAGACCGCATTTATCACGACCAAAAGGTGCAATTCGAAGTTCACAGTTTCGGAATGTGTTCGAAATCTGTAAAACATTATTAGATAAGACTTTACTTTACGTAAGAATGATTTTCTGTTCTTTAATAGTATTTATTCCTAAATTAACAATTTTAATACATTTTTAGATTTCTTCAAAGTAAGAATTTAAGAAAAAAAGATTGCATCCAAAAAAGAATCTTTAAAAATTTTGTTAAAAAAACTTACACTTTCCTTAAATTTCACGTTACATTCAAATTGACTATCACAAAGAGCCTTGAGTAGAGATAATTTAGTATCAATTGAGACATCTACATAATGGTGGCGTTGCAAATGACGCGACTCGTTGTCTAACCCAGGACATATTGCACTAAATTTTTGTAAAGCTTTTTCCCATTTATCAGATCGAGCAGATTTCAAATATATTTTACGCATTAAAGTTACGTGCAAATCAATCAGCTCAGAATCAACTATTTAATAAAATTTGATAAGATGAAAGTGTTAAAAAATACCATCGCCATTAATAAGTGTACATAAAATTTTATCTAGTTTAGCGATTGGCATTGGTTTTAATCCGAGTAGATGAGTAAATGTATTGAAAAAAGAACAAATTTCTGCGAATATCGGATTTTGATAGAGAAGTGATGAATCTAAATGTTCAACAATATCTGCTTCTTTCTCAGTATGAGTATCATCAACATTCATATTAGCAGCGGCTTCCAGAGTGTCAATTTTTTGGTCAGAATCCAATAACTCATTGGCTAAGTTTGATTTCAGTTGGTGTTCAATATAGCCATCTAGTAAATAAATAAAATATTGCAAATAATGTATAATAATTGTGAAAACCTCTATCTAACACTGCAGAAACTGTTGGTTGAGCATCTTTTAGTTCAACATTACAATTCAATAAATTTTCATCTGTATTCGCCATACTTCTGGATTCAGTTTGAATTAGATTCTTATCCTCACAAAGATGTTCTGTTGAACAAGGTAAAATGTCATCAATATTTTTATCTTCGTTCAAATCAACGATATCTTCGTTTCGTTTACTTAAGTTGATTAAATAATTAGATGAGTCAGAAGAATGGACGACTGGGTTTTCTTTGGGGTTAATTAATTCTTTCGGATGTTCAACAAATTCAGTTTCGGAAACTTCAACATTGCAATGATCAATATCAGATTCTGAATATTTTTTTATATTAAAATTGACCTAGGTCCTAAATTGCAAAAAATAACAAAATTTCAAATCCGTGGAAAGACATGAAAATTCATATGCCTTATGTAATAAAAACAAAATATTACCTTTAATAGGAGTGGATTTTCCAGTTATTAATGGCTCGGTCATTTTGTTTAAAAAATCATTAAATTAAATTTTAAAAAAAAGTATATATGTATAAAGTTAAGTAAAACATTTTCAAATTTGTATGAAATAATAAAAGGATTTGGAACTAGCCGAAGGAATTCGAAGGATCTAAATTTCAAATTATCGTTTCTGACCGAGGAAAAACAGGAGAAGAATTCCAGGTTTTAAGTCCAGTTAAGTTCTTTATACTTTTGTCCTTTAATTGGCTGTCAATTTTGATCGCCGTTTTTATCAGCCTTCGCCTAGTCGATGGCGTCTAGTCAGCCGTGCTATTTTGCCGCGCCTAGTTGGGACTAAACAAATGATTGTCATTATTTTTTTATGTAGCAATTTGCTCATTTTTTTTTATTTTCAATAATTTTTTTTGTAATAGGAATATTTTAAAATGGAACGTCATCGAATTGCAGGCTTAGGTGGTTTGGGACTTGGAACTCCCGGCGCTGGTCTTGGAACTCCACATGATTCAAATCAAGTCGATACATCTGAGACGGTTTACATTAGCTCTCTGGCGTTACTTAAGATGTTGAAGCATGGTAGAGCTGGAGTGCCAATGGAGGTATTTATCACCATTTAAAATTGTGCTTATTTTACCGCTTACTAAGAAAATTATTTTTAAAGGTTATGGGATTGATGCTTGGTGACTTTGTTGACGATTATACTGTGAACGTCATTGATGTTTTTGCCATGCCACAATCTGGAACTGTAAATTATTTATATTTATCTCTAGCTGAGTTTCAGACGTAATTATTTTTTATCGTCGTTGTTCAAAATCCTACGCATTACTATATTTCTTACTTAATCGGTTTCTAGAACATTTCTCTTTGTTAATTTTTATTATTTTTAAAGGAATATATTTTATTTTCAGGGTGTTTCTGTTGAGGCAGTAGATCCTGTTTTTCAAGCTAAAATGATTGATATGTTGAAGCAAACAGGCCGTCCAGAAATGGTTGTAGGTTGGTATCATTCTCATCCTGGCTTCGGTTGTTGGCTTTCCGGCGTTGATATTAATACTCAACAAAGTTTCGAACAATTGTCTAATCGTGCAGTTGCCGTTGTCGTTGATCCTATACAATCCGTTAAAGGAAAGGTTAGCCCATTTAATTTATTTTTATAGTTTTTAGGTCGTTATCGACGCATTTCGTACAATCTCTCCACAAACAGTTGCTTTACAACAGGAACCTCGACAAACAACATGCAATATTGGTCATTTACAAAAGCCTTCAATTCAGGCGTTAATTCATGGGCTGAACCGTCATTATTATTCAATACCAATTGCTTATCGGACAACGGAAAATGAACAACAGGTAAACATTTTCATTAGTCAACTACAGATCTAACTATAAACATATTTTAAGTTGATTCGTAATTTAATTAAATTTAAGATGTTGTTGAATTTAAACAAAAGAAGTTGGATGGATTCGATGATGCTGGAAAAATATGCCGTCCATTGTTCAACAAATCAAACATCTGTCGAGCGACTTTTAAAGCTTTCTAAGTTGTATAAAAAGGTAAAATATAACGAATGTTCTGGACAAAGGTTCAAAAAAAACCTATGTAGTATAATTTACAATAACCAATCTAAAATAACTTTTTTTTTTATTATACTTAGTCGATCGAAGAGATGGGAAAAATGACTGATGAACAGATTGCAATAAAAAATGTTGGAAAGCAAGACCCTAAGCGTCATTTGGGAGACACTGTTGATAAATTGTTGGCTGATAATTTGGTTCAAGGCTCGGCAGCGATGCTCGATATTTCTGTGTTTCAGTGATTTTATTATAATCATTTGATTTCTCTCTGAATGAATAAATGTTTTTATTCTTGCTTTTTAAAATAACCTTTTTAAATTCGTTAACTAAATGTGATTTTACTTGTTTAATTAAATTTTTTGTTAAAAATAATTTAGATTATTATAAAACTTTATATTGAGTTTATGTACAAAGAAACTTAGGATTGCTGCTTAGATGGTCGAAAATGTTTTCGCTAATTTTTTCCCGAAACGGATGAATATAATAGGTTTGATGACTTAATCGATTCCTGATTTTGGAAAATTATTTTTATTATACTGGATTTATGATCTTTTATTATTAATTTTAGATTCGAGTAATCCACATGTTTATCATTTTTAGACATAAGATTGTCTGGGTTTTGTACAAACGAAGTTGGCTTTTTACTTGACACAAGTTTATGTGATTCATCTTCACGCAATGCAGCGATTATTGGTAATCCATTACGACATGTCTCATTTGATGATAATTCTGAAACTAAAGTTTTTTTTATTACATACTGTATAAGAACGTTTTCAGTTGCTCAATTTTACTGGTTCAGCCAACTTGATTGATAAAAATTGCAACGGAAAATACCTGTCGATAGTTTCTGGACCAAACATTTGTGTTTTTGACTTGCACAAAGGTTTTAGAATTTTATTATTAAAGTATTTACTAATCCTAGGTGCCATTTTACGCGAATTTCATGGTCATGATGGCGCCATTTTAAATGTTGCTTGGCATCACACAAACCCATGGTTGCTTGCTAGTGTTGGAATTGATTCAACATTGCGCCTTTGGGATTTGCGATTGCATCCTGCTCAATTACAAATGCGACGAACACCTCGGCCTTTCACGTAATTTATTTTTTCAATTTTCTTTCATTAGAAGTAATTATTTAGTTGTTTGGAATATTCCCCAGATTGTAGTTATATTGCATGTGGTGGTCAAATTATTTCAGTATTTGATTTGAATATGTCACAATCTGTTCAATATATGCCATGTACTTCGCCTGTAAGTATTCAAATTAGTTATGCACGGCAACTTATTTTTTAATTTTTTTTTTCGATGTTTAAATAATTATTTAAATTTAAGACAACAAACATTCGATTTAATCCAGCAGAATGTTTATTAGCAACATCGCATGAAGATCATTCAGTATGGTTTGTTTACTTTTTTTATATCGTTTTATTTTTTGAATATTTAATTTTTTTCAGTTTTTGGGATATTGATACAGGTATAATTTGTTTTAAATTTAACTCTGATTTTAAATTCTTCTCTTAGGAGAGTGTGTTACTCAATCACCATCATTTGATTCAAAGGTTGGACAAATCTGTTTTCCGCCTGATGGAAAATATCTGATTGTAAATAATGGGAAGAAAATGTGAAATTATTTTTAAATCTTTAAATATAAAAATTTGAATTATTTTTCATAGTTGTACTATTCAGTGGGAACCATTTCAATTAATTTCACAGGTTTTATTTCCGTTTTGTGGTCATTTTCCATCACATAATATATCTATACAATTTCCCAATAAATCTGAGGAATATACACCATTAACACATTTAGGTAAACATTATGATTTCTTTAACATTCATTATGTAAAATTATTTAATAAGATATGAAGGTTCGAGATGAGCTGATATTTGGGTTGAGCATTGTTAATGAAGATTCTCAAAAGATTGGGACTGCTTGCCTTTCAACTATCCGACTTGATGTAAGTTTTTAATTATTTTTATCTATTCTATTTGTAATTTGTGGAAGATGAATAAAAGTAAAATACTTCTTTTCATATATTCCCTTCCCCGAATTTTCCTTTTACCATCACATTATTCTAAATAGTCACGTTGTATTATTTTTTTCCATATCTTTTCTGGATTGCAATATTACTTGGATCGTGCAAAATAATATTTTTTCGATATGAAACATTGGGAGTAGAACTATATTAAAATAAATATTGTATCCTTAATATGCACAAATTAGGATCCATATTTTTTATATTTTTAGCAGATATATTTATTTTATAAATAGTTACCTAGCAACTATCTAAAGTGACCGCTCAACTTTATCCAATTGAATATATTGCCAAAAATAACTTTTTTTTTTCTCAGCAAGTTTTTTAATGTTTTTATTTCCAACAGAAATTAGATTGCTATTCAACTGATAATTCTACCATTTTGGATTGTGTTGAATATACTAGTAAGAGTATTGACTATGAGAATAATGATTTTGAAATCCAAGATCAGTTTGATGTTACACAAATAACAGCACAAGAAAAAACTTCAGCTGCGATAATTCAAGAATCATCTCTTGCTTCGGATAAATTAGTAAAGAATGTCGAAAGTGTAGAAGAATTAGCCCCCAAAACTTTAATACAAAATGTAAAATTTAAGTTTTTAAAACATTTTTAATAATTAATGTCATTTAAAGAGACCGACAGCTCTAGTTTTAAGCGATAACATTTCTACATCCTTCGAAAGTGCAGGCAGCATTTGTCACAGTTCTAGTGCAAGTGCTCGCTCATCTATATACAATTTACTTAGCCCCACAGCCATTCATAATAAAAATATATCCTCAAAAATTAATTGCAAAACAATTAAACAACAAAAGGAAAGTTTAAAGGCTTCAACAGAATTAAAATCTAACAACTTAAGTGGAAAAAGGCCAAATAAGTTACCTCTTATTAACCAGAATCAGCAAAAACATTTGGATTCATATAATTGTCATGAGGGGCAGAAACCTAGGTAAGACAAAGAATAATTAATAATCATAAATTCGAATGAATGTACCAGAGTTGCCAGATTAAAAAATTAAAAATGCACAAATTTTCATAAATTTGTGTGAAAAATATACAAATAATGCTAAATACTTATTGAAATAACTTTTTTCATTAATGTTTATATTTTTCGCTATTAACAGTAGATTCTAACTATTTATTGGAAATAATCATCTCATAAAATTTTGTTTTAAAAATCATAGTTATATAAAGCATTATTATTTCAGCGCCGCAGGCGATCCGCCAAATTTTATTCTTTTTCCCTATAGAAACAACCACTAAACTTTTAAAGGTCCAGCTGGACTAAGTGCAAGCACCACTAAACCAATATGAGAGGTTATCAAATATGATAAA
Organism: Meloidogyne graminicola; assembly: GCA_036172905.1. Classification (NCBI taxonomy): domain Eukaryota; kingdom Metazoa; phylum Nematoda; class Chromadorea; order Rhabditida; family Meloidogynidae; genus Meloidogyne; species Meloidogyne graminicola. Next base: position 1,027,617 of record JARPZY010000005.1, read on the forward strand.
ATAATTCGTATCGATATAAAATTTACAAGCATAAGGCAGAATATGGTCAAAAAGAACACGTTTAAAAACGTTTTAAATTTAAATTTCCATATGACTGATAACGTTTGTTTTTTATTCTTTGAAGTATTAAACCTAAACTCCTCTTTAACTTGTACATTTTTCATTTTTTTTTCACCTTACATTCCTTCTACTAATATTTAAGTCAATCAGAAGAGTAAAATTATAAAAAGAAGGAAATTAAAAAATGTTGGAAAGGGTTAATATTTGTTGTTCTACCTTACAAATTAGTTTTGTTAGTTTTTTGGATGAAGAGTTTGTTATATTCAAATTTCAAAATATTTGTGTTCTTTTGGCATTTTTAAAGTTTTTTCTCTGAAATTTTTACAAATGTTTTAGAATTTTATTTTTCCATTTTTCAATTTTATTTTACATAAATCCTTTTTGAAAACAAAACATTTTATCTTTAACCATTACAAAATTTAATTTAAATATTTAGTAACTATAATCCTAATCAATTATTCCGTCGAGGAAGTTCATTAACCGACGTTTCTGATCCTGCCAAAAACAATAACAACATGCCTATAGAAAATAATCGACACAAATCTGAATCTGATTCTGGGGATGAATTAGAAGAATTCTTACAGGTATTTTAGTTGATTTGAAAAGTTATATTTTTTTAGTTTGATCCTAAAGTCCGTGCCAATATTCTAAAACGAGTAAGGGATATAAAGGCTGTCTTTACTCGTTCAAATAGAATAAGTGGAGATACTTGTGAGTTCGTTTTTAACTATATTTACCTCAGCGAATAATTTAGGCGAATTTATCATAAAAGAGACAATTCGTTTTGATGATATACTTGCGTATGCTTTCCTTCTTAAGCAATACATGGACCGTGGGAGCTTTAGCATGTCATCGAACGAACTATTTCTGAGTCGGGCGGATGCTTTATTAGTTCATCGAAATAAGTCTTACATCCAATTAGGACTTAACTTTCTTAATATGGTCACTTCACGATTCGGTAATGCAATTCTTCATGGGTTAGCTTCACAAGAGTTTATAATTGGTGTTGATGTTGAAGCAGAAAAACGGTTTGAGCGCTGTACAAAATGCAAAAATGCACTTTTTCAGGTATCTTTACACTTATTTGAGAATTAAGCAAATATACTCTTTTAAGATTCGACTCAATACGGCCTTCAACATGGAACGCATGACTTTTGCTCAACGTAATCTGTTTGAAAAAGAGATTCTTCCTCGCATTGATGAAATAGTGAATGCTGAAAGATCTCCAGATGTTCGTCATTTTAGCAATAATACATAATGATTAGGCAGAAGATTTGATTAAATATTACATTTGTTAAAACAAATCTATTTTTTAAACATTGGGTTGTGCTACTATTCTAATTTGTGCCTTTCCTCTTGTATTTAAATACTGACATTATTATTTTCTGCATAATTTTGCTCATAAACTTTTGCGTTTCGACTCGACAGAATAATTTCTTTAAATACCTCTGTGTATAAATTATTTATTCCGAAACTTTTTTTTATCATTTTTATTTTATAAATTCAAGATTTTCTTTACCTATTATATTTTCTTTAAACTCATTAAAACGTATTAGTACGGATGAACGCGCCTCCTCGTTATGAATCCTTTCTTCTTGAAGAAGGAGAGAAGAAAATTGACATTGAAAAGGATACAAAAGTTCCAAATGCAGCAGTATTTACCATTAATAAGGAAGATCATACTTTGGGTAATATGATTAAACAGTATGTTCTTGCTTTTATTTTAAACATCATTTTTTATTTTAGTCAGCTGTTAAAGGATCCTCGCGTTCTTTTTGCTGGTTATCGGAATCCCCATCCTTTGGTACATAAAATTCTTCTACGTGTACAGACCGATTCGAGCACTACGCCTGCTGAAGCTCTTGACTCAGCCATTACTGATTCAATCGCAGAAATGTCTCTTTTGGAAGAACGATTTAGAGTATGATTTGAAATTTCTATCGAATATTATGAAATTTTTCAGGATGCTTTCAGAGAAAAACGAGAGGAATGAATTTGTTTTTAGATATTATTAATTTTTGAATAAATACTTCAACAAATTTTATTTTATGTAATTAGTCAGATACATCTCTAATATTTTTTTTAAAAATTTCTTTTAAAATAATTTTTTTCTAACGGAAAGATAATTAAATGACATCAACAAGACGTGTGTTTGGCGCGGGTAGGTGAGTATGCTTCTTTACAGTCATTACTATATTTTTTTATTAAAAGGTATGAGCTTGGTGTGGAGGATTTTACAAAATCCTTTGGTAAATTTTTTTAATTTTTATTTTACAAGACTGACATTAAATCTAGATTTTTTTGGCGACCGGGTGAGCTCTTGTGAGCGAGAGAAGCGTGACTATGGTCTCTACATTAAAATAAATTGAATAAAAAATTGTTCAGGTTTCAACTACGACGGAGACGTTCCAAAGGTTAGAGTTCGTCGTCAGAAGTATGTCCCACAAAAAAAAAGTGAACTTGACCTATTTGATGCAAAAGAACATATACAACAGGTTTTAATGAATGAAATATTTAATTATATTTTTAGGGTGAATATTTTGACGATCTCTTTGGAGCTGAACATGACGATGAGATTACTGTTTCGACTGATCGTGGACAATTATTTAATTATCGCATAACGTATTTGTTTTGTCCGAATTTTTAATAATTAAAACACAGTCATTTTGATCAATGCGGGTTCTCAAAAGAAATTGAAAAAAATATTAAGGTTATTGCTCATTTCTTTTAAAATAATAATTAAGTTGCGTAAATATGAAATTCCGACTCCGATTCAACGAGCAGTTATCCCTCTTGTTACGCGTACTCGACGTACTTTAGATTTATTCATTATTTTTGTCTAAAATTTTTTTTTATTTATTAGAGGATATCATTGGCCATGCTCAAACTGGAAGCGGAAAAACAGCTGCATTTATTCTTCCAATAATTAATGAAATTCAAAGGATAGTTGATCTTAAAAAGACTAAAATGGACAACTATAATTCTTTAGTAAATAAAGATTCTCCTTTTTGTATAATATTATCTCCAACAAGAGAATTAGTTCAGCAGCTTTATGAGGAAACACGTTCTTTCGTTGCAAGTATAAATTTTTTAACTTATTAATGTTAGTGAAAACACTGTAAAATTTTTCAATAATTTACATAATAATATCTATAATATTAAAGTAGAAAAGTTCAATTTTTAGGAACACATGTTAGTGTTGCGCAATCATATGGTTATTTGTAAATAATATTTTTATTTACAATTTATAGTGTTTCAGGTGATATTCCAATGCGATATACATTAGATTCAATAGATAAAGGATGTGACATTTTTGTAGTTACTTGTGGACGTCTTCGACATCACGTTATGGATAGTCATGTCAGTTTTTATAACTTTTCAATTTAAGAATCAATTATACAGATCAAGTTATCTAATTTACGTTATTTTGTTTTAGATGAAGCAGACAAATTAATTAAGGTTTTATATTTCTTAAATATTTTTAAAAAATATTTTTAGGATCGGCAGTTTTATACGAGCGTTTCAGACGTGAAAAATCATCCAAATATTGTAAGTTTATGTATTAACTAACAATTATATTGCTATAAAGTATCCTGATCATCGTATGTTATTATTCAGTGCAACATTTAATAATGATGTACAAATGCTTGCACAAGATTACCTCAATCAAGGCTATTATTTTGTTCGTATTGGTAAAATGAATAAAGCTGTTGATTTGATTCAACAAAATTTTATTGAAGTTTTTTTATATTTTTTAAATTATCAAAGTATTTAAGGTCAACAAGTATGATAAACTTGAATTACTCGTTGAACTACTTAAAAGGAATTCTATCCAAAAAATCTTGCCGAGTGGAGGTTAATCTTTTGGATTTAATAAAGAAAAAAAAATAATTAAATTTTTTAGATGAATATTTGGAGCCAGAATTAAAGACGATTGTGTTTGTGGAAGAAAAACGTGATTCTGATAGAATTGCGATTGCTCTTGCTTACCGCAAATTTAAAGTTATGAGTATTAATGGGTAGATTATGATTCAATTTTTTAAATTTTTGCTTTATATTTAAAGTGATCGTTCCCAAAAACAGCGAAGTGATGCGTTGGAGAAATTCAAAAGAGGTATTTTCCACATTTTGGTCGCAACTAATGTAATTGCTCGTGGAATTAATATTCCAGGTGTCCAACATGTTGTAAGTTATTTAAATATAATTTAACTACAATTGTGGGCTTTAGATGCTTTTAATGTCTTATTGTTAAATATTAATTTTATTTTTTAGATTAATTATGATTTACCTGAAAATGAGAATGACTTCGAGGTATACATCCATCGTATTGGTAGAACTGGCCGTGCAGGTAATTCAGGATTGACTACTTCTTTCTTTGACCCAACTAATTTTTCAAATACTTCTAGGGCAAATTATTATGTTCAGGTAAATAAAATTTTCTTATTAATAAAAATATACAATAAATAAACTTTAGGTTCTAAATGACACAAATCAACTAATTCCTAATTTTCTCAAAAATTGGGCAAATGGAGAAAATATTTATTTGAGAAGTGAAAATGTAAACAATAATTGGAACAATGAGTATGGAAATAATATTAATTTAATTAATAACAATAATAATGAGTTTGATGATGGAGAAACAATATTCTTGCCTTATGGATCTGATGCCTTTTCTGAACACACATTAGGTACTGAAAGCAAGAAATCTTATGAGAATGTTAATTCAACTGAAAAATGCCCTTTGGATGATAGTATGTATGATACATGGTAGAGAATAGGTGCCATTTCTTTTAATGAGAATTTAAATTATATATTCATTTTTCTTTTTAAATCTTATTTTCGAAAAAATAAAAAAGCGATTTATAAAAAAATATTGAAAATAAGCCTTTTTAAGGGAATAGAAAAAGTTTTTATAACCCGCTACATTTTTTAATTGCTTTTATTAGACAGTTTTGTTTTATTTTCTAAATGAGATCTCTCTTATTCTTTGGTACTTTTTTTTTTAAAGTTAACATTATAAAATAAAATCTGTGTGTTTATTCTTATACTTTATTTTCTTTAACATTTCGATTAATCTTCCCTCTAAATGAAAACTTATCTGAAAATTTAATTAATAGTTCATTTAATGTTTAATTAACTACGTTTATTTGTTACCACTGTCCAGTTATCACCATTCACGTCATCATTCTTGGTTGTTTTTTTCTATAAATATTAAATCCAAAATATTTAAAATTTAATGAGTTTAAAAAAAAATTAAATATAGAAAAGACCTTCTTTGGCGAAATACTATCGATTAAATTTTCCTCTTCCTTTCCATAATATTCTTAAAAATTAAACTTTATTAAAAAATTTTATTTTTAATTCAAACCTCGTTTCGACGTTTTTCCGTAAATTTTATGCCATGCTAGCAACTTAACTCCAAGCTTTTCAAGGTTGACTACTTTTCCAGAATTGTTCATCAATTTAGCTTTTTCAAAAGCACGCCTCTTATCTTGGATTGTATTAAAGAATAAATGACCAGATCTATAGCCCTAAAAGCGATTAATTAGATTGTTTTATTAACGATATCGAAATTTTACTTACTGCTTTTAAATTACAGTTTTGAGCGGTAGAAGTTGTAAATTGAACATCCGTTAGAGGAGCCTCAAGTGAGTCAGAGCAGATTTTATGTAAAACATTCTAAATGATAAAAATACTTGCTAAGTCTGCTTATTTTTTCTTATTACTTCATCGATATAGTAAGGAACATTTGTAATTGTAATTGCCTTAATATTATTAACATCAATTTTTAAGGACATATCTCGAGAAATTCCATTCAAATAATAGGTTAAAGCTAAAAAAATATGTAAATATTTAATGAAAAAAAAATATATATAAAACTTTTTTATTTTACATATAATAATTAGTAAAATAATTACCTACAATTTCTGATTCGACATCGTTATTAGAAGTACTAATAAATAAATGCTTTATTGGATTTTTACGTCCCATAAAAGATCAAATAATACTGCTAAAATATGACATAAATGTTTAAGGATTTTTTTTTTAATTTTGAACAAATTTTAAACTTTTATTGCCTTAAATAAATTTAACCCATTCATTTTTTTTTGAAAAATTTATCGAATTTGTACACAAATTTTTATTAATAAAAAAGGAAAAAATGCATCAAGAAAACTTTTAAAAAATTAAAATTACTGTCTAAAATTGACATTATGACCCTTTTGTCCATGATAAAATTTTTTCCTAATTGTCCCTTTTGACTTCCCAGTACTTCATATTAATTATTAAATATTTATTAAAATTTTCTTTAGGCTATTATGAAATAGAATGCTTTAATTTCTTTAATAATTTGATCGCGTTTTTACATTATTACAAATAATTTATTAAATAAACATATTTTCTTTTTAACCTTCAAATCTCTCCGTTAATGGATGTTCAACAACCTCAGGTTTATTATTTTATTTTAAATATATTCTAGCTACAAATATATAATTTTTTTTTTATTAAATACATATTTAAAAAATATTTTTTTTTAAATTATTTTAAGGATGACATAATGGAGGAAGAGGATACATTAGTCTTACGTATGGAAGCTATGATGATGGCTGAGGACCAAGAAGAACGTTTTTCTTTCGCAGTTAATTTTATAGAAATTTAAAAAGTATTTTTAAAGGATTCTGAGCGTTTTGATGAAGATGATGAAGAACAATATTCTTTTCAAGCAAGCGAGTCAAGTTCGGTCAGTCACCATTGGAGAGGATGGGATTCTTCCTTAGACAAGGATTATCAGGGTGTTTATGTTATTTTAAAATTTTCCATGAAAATATTTTTTAAATATTCAAAATCACTGAAAAAGAATTTTCCTATATTTATATTTTATTCATTTAGGAGACCTTGTTGCTGCAAATCCCTCTATTCTGAGTTCAGATAAGCTGACAGATTCTACCGAAGGTTAATATTTGTAAAAATGGAAAAAGAACTATATTTCATCCGAAATATTTAATTTATTATTTTTATTATTATCAACTTATTTTAAAATTCTTTTCAGACATACCATTACTTCGGGATTTGGCTGCAAAACGAGTCGCTTCTTCCATTTCTTTCGAACTTATTGAAACTACTTATGCTTTACTTCCGAATGCTCAGAAACGACTTCGTCCTATACTTAGAAATAGAGAAGAGAAAGAATTAGATTTAGAACAGATTCGGCTTAAACAAAATCTACAGGATTATTTGCCTGAACAATTGATTCTTCTCATTCTTAAACATTGTTTTCCAGAATCGTCAGAAAACATTCGCCTTTATAGGTTTTTAGAATAATTCCTTTAATTGGTTATAATTTCTTACATTAGTTGTCTCACAAATTGTGGTGATCGATTATTTGCTCTAGGTGAAGGTCTGTTCCAAAATGGAGCTGTATCACATCTATACCAGATAGGTTTTCTAAAAATATGTTGCTAGATATAATTGAAAAAAGGTTGTCATTTATCTGCAAAAGTACGAGAACATTGTGGAATAAATAATATAGGGAATATGAAAAGTGGAGAATTTACCAACAAATTTTATACTTGCAAGGAATCAACTGAAAATAACGCTAAAATTTTCGATGTCTGTATTCTCGTTGATCGTTGCAGAATTGTTTCCTGTGCTTGTTCTTGTTCAAATACTTCATTTTGGTGCCAACATTGTGAGGATTATGTTTATATGAAAAAATTATAAGAAAAAATCACAACAATAATTAACAAGCCGATTCATTTTGGGGGGTCTTGGCGAGTATATAATATAACCAAGTATACTTATCGTTGAACAAAAGTTTTATATATTCTATTATTCTAATTTGTTGTTGTCAACCGAAAACATACAGAATTTAATTATTTTATATTATATCTTGTTTTTATAATTTTCAATAGCTGTTGCTGCTTGTCTTCAACGAATTCAGAAACCAAGCTCTGTACAATATAGACCTGCAATATGGGATTCAATTACTTCATTACATGATTGGCAAGTTAAAAAAATGGTTCAATGTTTGATCAATAAACTTCCTAGGGAGGTTTGACATTTTTTATTCTTAAAGTGATTTGTTATTTACAATTTAGTATATTCCCGTAGCTCAAGATCTGATTGATGCGCTTAAGGATAATAATTCCGAGATTAACAAAATACAAGGGGCACCAGACCCAACAGCTGGCCCAACTGATGATACTCCTGCTGTTTGGTGTATGGACGAGAAATCATTACATGAAGAAGTGCGAAAGACATTAATAAATTTTATGCGCCCTTCTGCCATGGTTTGGTACGTTTTTAAGAATTCTTTCTGAATTAATTCAAATAATGAAGGATTATTGATATTTATTTGAATAATAAAACTTTAGTGAAGTACAAAGTTTATTGTCTTCTCCACCTGCATTGGCATATGAATGGAGTATACTTTACAGGACTTTATGTGCTAAACAACCTGAATCGATTTGGAATTTACTTGGAATGGTAAGTTTTTATTTTATTCTAATATTATCTTTAAGGTTCGAGTTATGTTAACACGTAATGATGCTAACGGTCCTGCATTACTTCATATACTTACTGAAGAATGCTTAGCACTTGATTCTATTCTTATTCGGTGGTATCAAATCTCGCTTTTTGCAAGTGGTCATTGGCATCTGATTGGTTTTAATGGAAGTAGTGGACAACGTGGAAATGGCAATGCTCAACAGAGCCAGTCACGTCAGCTGTCTGTTTTACTAAATAAATTTAAGGTTTAAAATAATCGTCTATTTTTTCTTCAGGCTTTGCTATTTGCTTTGTCAGGAATTGTCTGTAAGATTTTTTTAACTTTAATTAAATGTAATATATCGTTTAGTCTCTTTGGAGACTTGTTGCTTTAAATCCGCGCTTAACTAACGATGAAAGGGAGCAACTTTGGACATTACTTCAACTTTACCAGAAAACATCAGTTATACGAATTTGGACTCTTCTTAGTAAATCGTCCTCTGCTGAACATGTTTATATTTATTAATGAACTATTTTTAAATGTTTAATTTAAGTCTATTTTTGGGACGGCCATTGATGATCGTGGTAATCGACTCTGTCATCAAAATGCACCTTTTGGGAGCGAGTTCTTTCCTGCATTTTTTCCTGCTCTCCAAGCTTGTAAACAGTTTAGTTGGACGCGTTTTGAGGCTCAAAAATTACTACAAGAGATGAATATTGGTTCGCGATTAGAAGTAGACATTCAGGTAAATAATTTAATTTTTATGTTTATTTTTATTTAAAGATAGCACAGAAACAAAATGGTCGGTTTCCGACACTGCCTTTCTTGCGTGATACAACTAAAGGAATTTCAATAATTGATCTACTAGAAATGGAACACCAATTTGGTAATACATCACTTGCCTACAATCCTGATGCTGTTTTGGTTCCTTCATCAAAATCTTCCAAAAGACGAAGAAAACACAAAAAAGCGCAACAAAAACAAAAATTGCAAAAATTAGGTAATAGCAATGAAAATAATAAGAATATACGAGCCCAACAACATTTGTCAAAACTAGACAATGATAATAAAGGCACTCTAGAACAAGTCAGTGAAATTAGTGCCGATGAAGATAATGAGAATTTTGTAGAGAATGGTAATGAGGCTCAAATAAAAAGGTTGGTTTTTAAATATTTTTTATTTCCTTTTAAATTTTTCAGAGAACAATATGAGGATGCTTTCGACAAACTATTAGCAGAAGCACATAACGATTTTGATGATCCTTTTACTCTTCGTTTTATGTATTGTGAGGGTCTTTTTGCACATGGGTACTTTAATGAATCTCTACAATTAGCGAGTATTTTGTCTATTGGCTTAATACAAAATCAACCAAATCTTTTAATTGGATCATCTGATTTGCAACAATTAATTATGAAAAGTAGTGAAGAGGAGACGTTGGATTTAGTTATGGAAGCATCGAATACCTCGAAAATAAAAAAGGTTTTTTACAATTAGTATTTTTTTATATTTTATGTATTTCTAGTCATTTTCTTCCGTTTCAACCTCTGTTCGCCAATCTCATTTCCTGCGACAATTCAGTTCTGACTCCATACGTCGTCTTGAAATTAATGAACTTTGTTCTAATTCAACACGTGGGCGTCTCAATCGTGCGCATCCTCGTTTGATGTCTACATCAAATATTACAAAGGATACGTTAACGAGAACAATATTCCTTGCTAAATTGTTAATGCTTGGTGAAGATTTTTTTGAACAACGGAGGAAACGACGTTCACGACAACATATGACAGTTGACATGACAAATTTAGGGTCAAAAGGAAAATTCCAAAATTTCAATCATGCAATAAAGGGAGAATATCGATTACTAGCTTTAGAGCTCTGTTTAGAAACATTGCGAAATTTACGTGGACCATCCGCCACTCGATTGCTTGAAATGGAAATTAATCAATTAGAAGGTGATATATTCAATCTTCTTCATCGAATAGAAATTTCTCCTGATGGTTTAAAAATTGTTCGTTCTCTAGCACAGCAGTTTTTAACAAACCAGGCATCATTTTTAGTTTTAACATTTTTAAATCAATTTAGGTAACCGGAGGTTTGCCAAATAGTGTTACAGTTCCACCTATACGTTTGGCACATTATATTGTGAACGTCTTATCTACGCCATATTCTCCATATAATCAACAGCACGCGCGTAATATTCCGCAAAGTTCGGGAGGAGTTAACTCTAGGTAATAAAATTGTTGAAATATTCTTGCTATTTTATTTTTTAGCCAAATTCAACTCCCGCCTTTTCAATCAGATTTGTTATCTTATCGTTCACCATCCGACGAACAATTGGCACTTGAGCTTGCTCTTCATATACTTAATACAGGTTTACTTAATTAAATTTAAGGTTTTTAAGTCTGCCAAAATTTAATCTAATATGTCATAATAAACATAATAACAATCTTAAAGATGTACATATTTCTGAGCGTGACCACCCACTTTTATGCGAATGTATTCGACGCCATCGTAGAGATTTACAAATGGTTCTTTTTACAAGAAACAGAGATTCGCCCGAACGATTAGCTCGCATATTGGCTGCTGTACTTGATGAGAAAGTTCATCATATTTACGAGTATGCTTTCTTAATTTCTTGTTTTTGCTGAAATTATTTTTAATGATAATCTCTCAACGAAAAGTAATTTGTCTCTTTTAAGAGAGTCCAATCGTACAAATGTTGACTTTTTTAAACCTTCAATAACCAACTCGTCATCTCAACCTGCTACTCAACTTCTTCAACAACCAGAATTATTTACCAAAAAACCACCTCCTAGATCGATTGGATCAATTAATGCTGTGTTTAGTTCTATTCAATCCTCTTCAAGTGCTACTTCGACAACCACTTCTCCTAGCAGTTCACCTTTCGATTTGTGTATTGGACAACAGCAAGGTTCTGGAGATCGGTGAGAACTATTTATAATATATATAGAATATATGTATAGTCAACTTCTATATAGTAGAAAACTCAAAATAATGGAAACTTTTTTGTAAAAATTGTAATTTATTGTACCGAGAGTCGACTGTATATATTTTAAGAACTTTTTTTTTCTAAATAATTTTGTTTTCAGATTATTCACCACATCTCGTGCGTCAGTTTTACAGCAGTTTCCAATGTTAGCAAATCAAGCTAGCGAAGCACAGGCTCATCATATGTTTGAATTTGCCAAGTCACTCCTTCTAGAAGCGGGTGGAAATCAGAGTACTGCAATGTTCAATCCAGTACAGGCAATGGCTGCTGCTTCTTTAGGGGCTGCTTCTTTTCTTGGAGGTAACGGAGCACCTCAAAATGTTGGTCCTCATCGTAATTTACATATTTGCTCGTTGTTAATCGCTCTTTATGCTCTTGGGTTAAACAATAAATGTTCACCTTCTTGGAATACTCGCACCTATTCAACTCAAGTTTCTTGGATTCAAGCTCAGACATTAGATATCGGTTTTTTTATTTTAACATTTTAAGTTCATATATCTTTTTAAGGGCGACCAGCACTAGAAATTATTCGCCAATCATGGCGTAAACATTTAACTCCAACCGAAGTAGCATCTTTAGCCGATAAAGCTAGCCAAAGCACAGATAAATCTGTTGTTGAAGAGGCAGCCCAACTTGCCCTAAATGTTCTTCCTGAAGCTAATTCTCTCTTGCCTGCAGAGAGTCTTAAGGCATTAAACCAATGCAAAGAACGATCACCAGCAATGTTGGAAGATGCATGTTTGGCTGTAGAAAAGGCTACACAACGAGGTGGTGTATATCCTGAGGTTGAATTGATTTTTCATTAAACTTTAGTTATTGCTTCATTTTTAAAGGTACTCTTTCGAGTTGCTCATCATTGGCATAATCTTTATGTTTCGCATGTTGTCGAGTTGGAGGGAAACGTTGGACCTTTTTCAAATTTTTCTTTGGACAACAATAGAACTCAAAAGAACCATCAAATTCCTTCCTCTCTTTTAAATCAACAACAATCTTGTCCACAACATCCATCACCCTCTAAATGCTCTTTTTATCAATCTTTGAATATAAATAATTCAAATATTTGGCTTAATGCTGCACAATCTCAAAATTTACCATCTATTGTAACTCAACAAAACCAAACTATGCAATTTGGTATTAATTTGAGATAAAAATTTTAAAGAATTTAATTTCTAGTTCCCCCGATAGCACCATCTTTACAATTAATGCCGCACTTACCTCCACCTCCATTTTATTCGCCTTCTTTTCCACCCCCTCCATTACCTCAGGTGTCAGCACAAATGATTTTAGATACAAAAGATAACAGCAATTCGTTAGCTACTTCAACGGCAAATAACTCTACTCTTGTTCGTCTACATCCTAGTCTTTCTGTGCCAAATATTAGGGTGGAAATTCAACAATCTACTAACATTTTGCCAACTTCTACATTATATCAAGTTCCTCTACAGCATCAAATATTACAATCGCATCCGGCAAAGTCTGCTTTACTTCATCAAATGGATAATGTTCATTTAATGATCAAACAACCTCAACAAGTTTTTGTTCCTACAGGAGTAAATTTACAATTACCTCCTCCACCCTTGTTTCAACATGGAACTCATCATCAATTTGCCTCTAGTGCTGGGGTTATGATCCAGCCACACCAACAACAGTTTGTTCCAATTCAAAATATTTACCATCAACCACCACAGAATCGAAACTCTCAACAGGTTTATCTATTTTATAGTCTTTTTTTAAGTTTTTAATTTTAGACAAATTTTCAACATCGAATTCCTCCACCTCAAACAACAATGACTACTGGACATTTGGTTGTTTTGGATGATAGAGCACTTTATCTTATTCGTAATGCACATCGTCTTGGTATTATGGCTATGAATAATCTTCGAAGTTCTGATAGCTTTTCAGCAAAATTTTCCAAGGTAATTTCTACCTATTTGTTTTTAATTAACATTTTAGAATCCTCCATCTTGTGATGATGTTTCATGGCTATTAGATATCTCTATAGAAATTGGTGATCCTGAATATGTTAGAATCTTTTGTGAGAAGGTTATTGTTTCTATAAGTTCACCATTTGTGCTTGTTGAACTTTTTAGAAATGTTTTAAAGGTTAGCTCAGTAAAATTACAATTTACTCTTTTATTTTCCAAGTTCCTCCATCAGTTGCCAAATTCTCATCGAATTCCTGGTACAGGCCAAATTGAAACAATTCTTCTTTCTTCAAATAGCGATTTGTCAAAATTGTGTATGCAGCAAGCAAGGAATGCGATGTCTCAACATTCAATGTCAGGCATTGCTATAGAGTTAGCTCTTCATGCTATTTCATCTGCATTTTCAGCAGCATCTCATAAACTTAATTTTAACAATTTTAGTGCTCCTGACCAAGATTATGTAAGATAAAGAATAATAACTTTACAACTAATTAAAGGTTTGCGATTTGGCATTGATAACTCGGGAATTATTTCGTCTTTTGCCTTTGCCATCTCCCCATGACCAACAACAGCAACCCCAAAATCGCCGAAAATATATGGATATTTTTATGGAACATATGCAAAAGCAGAAATGTTTTAAAAAATCTAAAACAGTCCAAACTGCTATACAAAATGCTTTACAGCAACAACAAAGGTTATTATCACAACAACAACAAACATTGACTGAAGATCAACAACAAAATCAATTAAGAGTAAAAGGAGGCAATGGCTTGACAACTAACAATAATGGATAATTTTAATTATATTTAGATATTAAAGATTTGGTCCTGTATATATAATGGTAGTTGAAATATAAAAAAAATTTTATATTTTAATTGGGACAAAGAACAGTTTTCAGACTATTTTACTATAATTTTGTACATTTAAAAATAAAGTTTTTAGAGAAGGAGGAAAACCTTCAACTTCTCTTACGGGACCAATGAATGAATTTTTTAATTATTTTTTTTTGTTTATAACAACACAACTTGTACTTTTAAAAATTTCAATTTTTTGATTCCATCGATTTAATAAGCAATCACCTTTTGTTTATATATTATGCATATTATCTATCTTCTTTTTTTTTTTTTTTTACTAAAAATTGGCAATTATATAAATATATTTAAATTTTAAATAAAATAAGTAAGTATACATAAACCTCTTTATTTATTCTCCAAAAGTATTGACGAAAAATAATCAAAATATTTAAATATATTGATGAAAAGATCTAAAATTGAAAAAAATATGTATTGACCATAGTAATCGATTTATAAAATTGTTATCGACTTAATTTTGATTGAAATTACAAATATGTCGCTCCTCAGGCCAAAAATTTTCAAATAATATTATGTATTGCCAATTAAGTTCCTAGCAAATGAATACAGATCTGGGTGTCAAGGAAGATAAAAAGAAGAAAAAAATTTAAAAAAAAGAGCAAAATATTGAAATCATAAAATCTTATATTAACTTAATTGGCATTCTTACAATTTGTGCACATTTTTAAAAAAACTGATGCTGGATTTTTAATTTTTTTTATCTGGTTTATGTATTCCTAAATGTTTAATGATATATTTTTAAAATTTAAATGGATGAATTTGATGAATTTTCACTTATTACTAAATTGGATCAACAAAAATTAACACATTTACTTGTTTCAATTCCTGGTTCTAAAGAATTGTTAGTAGAATCAAATCTTCTCCGCCCTTTAGATCGAATATGCTCTATGAAGATTTTGAGAAGTTTAAATTGTCAACGAGTTCAGCAACTTTTTTTAGATAAAACAAATGTTTGGGATGAAGAAATTGAACAGAGAGTGTTTTTTGTTCGGCCTTCCATTTCAGTAGCTCGTAAAAAAAATTTTTGTTTTTAATTAATTAAATTTTAGGAAAAATATGTGAGTTAATTCGATCAGATCCTGAAAAGCCTTATTCTATTATACATGTTGGTAATCTTAAAAACTTTCTTCTCAAAGAATTAGAAAAAAATGGATTTGGCAATATTATTAATTTTTACGAATTTAATTTAACATTAATTCATTTGTAAGTTTTTAATTCTAATAATTCTAAATAATAATTTTAAGGGAATCTGATTTGTTTTCTCTTGAATTACCTCAATATTCACCAGATATGTTTTGTCGTTATTATGAATCTTTAGTTAAAACTTTATGGCAACTTCAAAAACTTTATGGACAAATACAAACAATTTTTGGATTTGGAAGTTCTTTTCAAATAATTGATAAACTTTTTAAACAAATTTGTTGTGAATTGGGTGAACCTGATGCTTCTTCTAGTCAATTTATTAGTCATTTGTATTTTCTTATTTAAATTATTTTTATTAAATTAAATGTTTTTTGATACATATTTTTTCTAAAATTAAAATATTATTTTTTATTTAGGTTTATTTTTGATCGCAGACTTGATTTATTTTCTTCTCTTCTTACTGGCATTACTTACGAGTCAATACTAAATGATATGTTTAATTATAATTGTGGAAAAATTTATTTAGGAGAATCTGTTCATTCTAAATTATTTACTTCACAATCATCTGAACAATCAATTCAATTATCAGTAAAATCTTTTCCTTTAAACAATTCAGATTTAATTTTTTCTTCGATTCGTAATTCACATATGTCAAAAGTTTTTCCTTTTTTAAGAGAAAAGTCCAAATCTTTGCAGTTAAGTTTTGCTAAAGTTTCTTGTAAGTTTTGAAATAAAAAATTTCAAAAAATTATTATATTTGTCTTTAGCAATTCAAAAGTTGGATGAAATGAAAAATTTTGTTTCGAGTGAATTTGTTTCTCTACGTAACCAACAAAAACAACTTGAAATTGTTTGTTTTTTTAATTTTAATTAAATGTTTTTAATTTAGCATATTTCTGCATGTGAACACATTATTGAACAAATGAAAGGTTTGAATGAACAACTTTCAATTGAATGTGCAATTTTACGTGGTGAATTTAAGGTTTTCTTTATTTAATTAAAGATTAATTATTATTGTTTTATTTAATCGTAATTTGAGATTATAATTTTATAAATTATTATCTTTCTATTTCTAAGCATTTGGATATTTTTAACTTTTTATTAAAAATGATAACTTTAAAATGTAATCAATGGAATGTTTTACAATTAGCATCTATTTGGTGTTTACGTGCTAATGGAATACCTGAAAAATATTTTCAGCAAATTCAAGAAGTATTTTTGCACAGGTTTTTTTAAAATCCTTATTAAAAATATCAACTAGAGTAAAACTTGTTAATGATATAGTATTTTATTTAAATTTATTTTTCCATTTTTCAGATATGGATTTGATAAACTTTTTGTTTTTTATCAATTATCATTAAATGGACTTTTATATAAAAGCAGTAGTCCTTTTTCTCCTTTATTTAAAGCATCTAATTTATTTGGAAAAAGTTTAATTAACAAGCATGAGAAAACTTCAGCACCTAATTTTCCGACAAATGTTGATTTAAGAGGGCAAATTTCTGACAATTTAAAGTTTTTCTTTCACTAAATAATAGAATATTCATAGATTTTATCTTCTACTTAAAGTATTAACTTTTACAAAATTAGACCGTTATAAATAAATAAGATAATTTTTCAGAAGTTTTCAATAAATTTTTTATTTATTTTATTTTCAGTGCAATAATTAATGGATTTAACCTTATTCCATCAGAAAATGAGGAACAACAACAAAAATATAAAATAACAAAGGAAAATAGTTTTAAGGATTTTAATAACCATAAAAGTATAACTTCAAAATCAATTCAAAGTAATATTAATAATCTCGGATTGGGATATGTATTTTCAAATAATTATATTCCATTAATTTCCTTTATAATAGACAGAACCGTGAATTTAGTATTTTTTTCAAATTAAAAAAAATTTTATTTGAACATTTTAGGGATGGGATGAAAATTATTTAAAGAAAATTCTTGGAGAAAATTCAGTTTTTTGTTCAAATCCTAATGCAAAAGCTCCAGATAATCGAATTCGTCGTGCTTTACTTGTTTGCTTTGTTGGAGGAGTTACGGTTATTTTTAATTGATTTATTCTTTTATTTTATTCTGGAGAATATTTTTGATTTTTATTTTGAATTAATTTAATAATATATATTTATTTAGTTTGCTGAAATTGCCTCTCTTCGTTGTTTTGCTCAAAATTCTGATTTTCGATTAATTATATTAACTACACATATAATACAAAGGGAACGTCTTTTTAAAAGTTATGCAGGATTTTCAGATTTACAATAATATTTTAATTAATTTATTATTTAAAAATATATTTATTTTATAGTTACAATGTTATTTATTTTTTATAATTTTTGATAAATATTCTAATTAAAAATTTTTATTTTTTAAAAATAGTCTTTATCACAAAATATTTAGATGTTATCGTTCTGCTAGTTTCATTTTTTGGTACGGTAGTTCCGAAAAGACCTGACGAAAATATCGAAATTTTAAAAATCCGACACACTGTCGACATCAATAGAATCTGCTGATCGTCGGGTTCCATCCCTAATGGATTGGAGCACATTTAACATTTAAAAGATGTTTTTCTTTTTAAAACACATATTTATCGATTAGTTATAAAAGTGTTAAATGAAGAGTGTTGAAAAGAAAAAAAAGAAAATAGAATATGCAAGTTCTTTCTAGCAAGTCTATTTCTAATTTCATCAAAATCCTGCGTGGAGATTTTGTTGAGTTGTAACTAATTTTTAACTTTAGTTAAAATATATATAACGATTATTTAAAAGATGGCAGACACGAAAATGGAAGTTGAAGAAGTTGCGCCTGCTGGAACTGCTATGAAAAAACGTTTTGAGGTTTTCTTTATAGGTAGAAATTTTAAACAAATTCAGGTTAAAAAATGGAATGCCGTCGCGCTCTGGGCTTGGGACATTGTTGTGGATACTTGTGCCATTTGTCGAAATCATATTATGGATTTGTGCATTGAATGTCAAGCTAACCAGGTTGATCTCTTACTTATTACCTTTATTCTTTATAGGCATCCTCAACAAATGAGGAATGTACTGTTGCCTGGGGTGTTTGCAATCATGCTTTTCATTTCCATTGCATTTCACGTTGGCTTCGCACTCGACAGGTTTAATGTTTTAATCTATGACATTTAATTTTGTAGGTCTGCCCATTGGATAATCGTGACTGGGAATTCCAAAAATATGGTCATTGAGAGAAATCATGAGTTTAATTGAAGATTTGTTATGTAAATGATCTGACTTTGATTGCTCTAGATAAATCAATACATATTTTTTTTTCGAGGAATTTATGAGTTTTAATGACTCAATTTATTTAAATTTGCATACCATTTAATTCTTTTCAAGTATTCAGCTATTATCTATCTTTAATTAAATACGTATAATGGACAAACCAATTAAGTTAGCGAAAGTGACGCGTGTTCTTGGTATTTATTATTAAATGTTAGCATTCTTTAAATTTACTGTTTAGGCCGTACCGGAAGTCAAGGTCAATGTACTCAAGTCCGAGTTGATTTTTTGGATGAAACCAATCGTTCCATTATTCGCAATGTGAAAGGTCCTGTCCGGGAGGGTGACATTCTTACACTATTGGTAACATGATTTCATTAACAGTTTGGGTTTTAAATCTTTTTATTTAAGGAAGCTGAACGTGAAGCTCGTCGTTTGCGTTGAGCAATTTTTGTGGTATAAAACGTTTTTCAAGCGTGTTGCCTATTACTGTTAAAACTTTGTTCTTTATAAAATAAATTTACATAGTTTTTGTTTTTATTAGTTTTGTTTTCAACGTATATATTTCAGACTTATTATCGTTTTTTTTTTTATTTAAACTTTTAATTTATAACATTTATTAGAAGCAAAGACT
This sequence comes from Meloidogyne graminicola, assembly GCA_036172905.1. NCBI lineage: Eukaryota > Metazoa > Nematoda > Chromadorea > Rhabditida > Meloidogynidae > Meloidogyne > Meloidogyne graminicola. Next base: position 1,046,987 of record JARPZY010000005.1, read on the forward strand.
AAAATGGCTCTTGTTAAAGTTGTTAAAAACCGCGCGTATTTCAAGCGTTTCCAAGTTAAGTTCAAACGACGACGCCAGGGGAAGACCGACTATTATGCACGTAAACGTCTCACTGTCCAGGATAAGAACAAATACAATACACCAAAATACCGGTTGATTGTGCGTTTTACAAACAAATGTGTTACTGCACAGGTAACTCGATTATTCTTTATGGATCAAATATCATTTGTTTCAGATAGCCTATTCGCGAATCCAAGGCGATGTTGTTGTTTGTGCCGCTTACTCACATGAACTTCCTCGTTATGGCATAAAGGTCTTGTAGTACTTTTGTTTTTCTTATTCTTTTTCCTTTTGGATATTATTAAGTTTTATTTTTAGCTTGGTCTCACCAACTACGCCTCTGCTTATGCAACTGGATTATTATTGGCACGTCGACTTCTACAGAAATTGAAACTTGATTCAGTTTACAAAGGAAAGGAGGATGTTGACGGAGAATATTATGATGTTGAAGGTAGTAACCCTAATCCTTTTACATGTGTTTTGGATGTTGGCCTAGCAAGAACTACAACTGGGGCTAAAATATTTGCTGTTATGAAAGGTGTTGCAGATGGTGGAATTCACATTCCTCACAGGTTATAATTTTAATTTTTTTAATGCTCTATTTTTAGTGAATCACGATTTTTTGGCTTTGACAATGAATCAAAACAATACAACGCTGAGGCACACCGTGATCGTATTTTTGGAAAACATGTTGCCGATTATATGAAGTTGTTTTTAATTTGATTTTTATAACTTAATTTTAGATCTTTGAAAGAAAATGATGAAGAGGCATACAAACGTCAATTCTCCAAGTTTATTAAGGAAGGCATCGAACCTGACTCTGTTAGTTTACCTAAATAATTTAATAGTGAATGAGGGTTTTTTTACTTTAAGATTGAAGGAATTTACAAAAAAGCTCATGAAGCAATTCGAGCTGATCCTTCACATATCAAGAAAGAAGCAAAGAAACCAGCAGAGAAAAAACGTTGGAACGCTAAGAAATTAACATTATGTGAGCGCAAACACCGTGTGGCAAACAAAAAGGCTTATTTGTTGCATTTGAATAATTTACAGGGACAGGAAATGGAGGCTTAAATGATAAATTTAATATATTCATGATTGTTAAATATTTCATTAAAAAATTAAATGTTGTTTTGTCGTTTTTGGAACATACTGTTTGAAAAATTAAAGTCTATCTTTCTGGTTTCAACCAAAAAATATAGTTTATTTTTTAAAGGATTTTTTATTATTTCGAAAAATTTTGTAATCCTTATGAGAGATGAAGTCTGCCACATCTCCTTGTGGAGATCTATTTGTTTGTCTTTATTGCCGTTTGAAATTTATGAAAGGTAACATAATAATATTGTAAGTTATTCTAATTTACAATCTCTTTATTCTTTTCTCGTATTTATTGATTTTATAGGTTTCCATCGCCAATTCAATAAATGGTCTTTAATTCCTGAACCTTTTAATGCAAATGTTGCTAATATAGATTCTTGGTCACTTCCATATGTAATTCAAAGGGATTGTCTCCGATGGGAGCGTTCATTACGAACAGAAATTTCAATGTCTAAGAATAGACATTGGCTATCATGTCCATTGGAATGTCTACGTGTTTTTATAACAAAAGGGAATATTAAATTATTACTTTCAACGAAAAATGTAAGTCCTTTAAAATTCACTTTTTATTTTTATTATATGTATTTCCGGGCTTCGATTTTGATTATCTTATTATAAATTGGGGATTTTTGATAATAATGTAAAGACTTTATTTATTTTTAGCTTTCCAAAGAACAAAAAAGTTCGTTCAATGTATTGATGGCTACTGGAACTTCTGTTAGACTTTGTGACACAGAAAATGATGTAAATAAAATAAGGATGGGTTTTGTTCTTTCACGTACCGAATCATTTATTGAAGTTCAGTTGGAAGAAAATACTAATATTAATTATTCTTTATTTCAAGTTTAATTTATTAATTTAAATATCTACATATGAATTCTAATTTAAGGGGAAATCATTTATAATTCAAAAATGGGCTTCAAAATCAAACATTGGTCGTTTAAAATTTTTAATGACAAGAAATGCTGATTGGGAATGTTTGCCTGGCTTTAAAACAATGCTTTACGCCTATAAATGTGACAAAAGGATTAATAAAGTCATTGGAATAAATTCAAGTTATTCTCATTCTATAGTTAATAAAAATGTATGTATGGAAATTAATTACTTATTTTTTTTTGTATTAACTTTTGACAAATACAATTTAATGAATATTTCAAAGTAATTTTTACTTTGTTTATTCAGAACTTTGACCATTCTCAACAACTTGCCATTGACGCAGTGTTAGATATGGATAGACCTTTAATTGCTGTTCATGGTGCTCCAGGTACTGGAAAGAGTCGTTTACTTTTAGAATGTATTGACATTTTAGCTAAACAGGTTTTTATTTATTTAAAAATATTTTTTTATAAATTTAAAGGGTAAACGTATTTTTCTTCTTTGCAATATTTCTTTGATACATCTTTACAGATTTCTTATTAAATATTATGAATTAACTAAAAGGACTGATTTTATTCTTTTCAATGGTTTTGATGAAGAATTATTAAATTCTTGTATTGATAATGTTAATTTACGTAAAATATTTCAAAATAAAAGTGTAAGGATGGACATAACACAAACAAATGTTAAAGAATTTTGTGAACGTAATGATTGGAGAATTGCTTGTTCAAGTGGAAGGTTATCAAAATTTAGAAAAAAAGAAATATTATTAAATATTAAGTAATTCTTTGTTGGATTCTTTTCTTAGAAATAAAATTTCATTTGATGTTTTTATGGCAGATGATGCTGGACGAATTAATGTAATTATTTATAATGTCCTTAGTTAATTGTTCTATTGCTATAAATTCCATTTAATATATATTTTAATATTTATTTATTAATTTTAGGAATTTGATAGTTGGCATCATATTCTTACTTTGGTTTTTTTTCAATATTTAAATATATAATTAATTTTTATTTTTTAAGTCTTCTTGTGCTCGACTTTTTGGTGATTATCACAATTTGCCATCTGCTGTTCAGAGTATAGAAGCTTATAATCTTCAATTTGGTCGTTCACTTTTACAACGTTTAAATGAACAATTTGGCAATGAAGTTAATTATTATTTGTCTACTCAATATAGATCAAATCCTTATATACGTGAATGGCCAAATAATATTTTCTACAAAAATAAATCTCCATTAAATGATAAAACGGTTCAAAATATTTGTATTGGAGAATATTTAATTAAAGAAAAAAAGGATGGAAATAATTTAATTAAAGAACCTTTAGTTCTTGTTGATATTTCACTTTTAAATGGTGAATGGAATAAACAAATGTTTATTGTATGTTTTTGAATTTATTTAAATATTTTAATTTTTAAGACTCAAAAATATGGTTATTCGTATTTTAATTGGGGAGATGCTCTTATTGCTGCTGCTCATTTATCTAAATTAATTGAGAATGGTTTTAACCCTAAAATGCTTTTATATATTACATGTAATGATGCACAAAGAATTTTAACTGAACATATTATATGTAAAAAAAATAATTTTTTAAAATATTTTACTAATATTAGTTTTATTTTAAATTGTAGTAATAAATATATAATTAAGCTATTCTCCTTCCTTCTTCACTTTCTAAAAACATTAGACGATTAGTAATTGGTAAACCAATTGATTCACTTATTGGTCAACAACCGGAAGTTATTATAAAATCTAGAGCATTTCATCTTCCATTGCATTATTCACTAGAACTTCACAAAAAAGATTATAATTTGGCTTTATGGAATTTTGAGGTTTTACTATTAAACCTTTTTTAATATTAAAAAAAAATTTAATTTAATTTTTTTTTTCTAGATGTCCCATGCCAAACGTCAATTTATGGCTATTTTGAGATATAAAGATCTAAAATTTAATTTGATGTCTGAATTTAGAGAATTATTAAAATGTTTTAAAAATAATGGACACATTTGTAGTCCAAACGATGTTTTTAATCTTAAACCAGGGCAATTTGAAGAAATTAAAAAAGAAGTAAAAGAAAGAGGTTTTGGATAAAAATTAATTTTTAAATTGTTTTGTTTTTTTTGATAAAGAATAATATATATTAAATATATTAAATGTATTTTATTGTTTAATTTATATTATTTATTATAATATTTAATTAATTTGTTACAATTTATTTTATATTAAAGAAAAATGTTGGCCAAAAAACATTTTCCTATTAATTATTTTTCTTTTTCTTCAATTTCAAAATATTCAAATATTGTTAATTCAACTAAGCAAATTCAAAGAATAAATGGGTATATTTTGAATTTATTTTTAATTTAAATTTAAAGATTATCTAATAAAAGTCTTTATAATAATAAATTGTTTATTTTACCTCAATTACGAAATTTTTCTGCAGTACCTGCTTTGTCAGAATGTTTTTCTTCTTCTTCTTTATTTTCTGAAAACTTTCCACTTAAAAATGAGTGGAATCAAAGGTTTAAACAAATTGAAAAGCTTCAACTTGGATATGATGCATCAGATTGGATAATGTTAGTCCAAAAGAAATATAGCGGTGGTGGAAAGGCTAGGTATTCATTTTAATATTTTTTTTCTCTCTATTTTATATTATTTCTATAAAAAAAAAATATTTTTATATAGTGCTGTTGATTTGGATATAGCTAGTATAATGTCTGAACATAATGACCATATTTATGATTTAATAGAACTTTGTTATAAATTTAGACATACAAATAATTCTTCTGATCTTTTTCCATCAACTGAGTTTAATTAAAATTAATTTTAAAATTAATCAATTTTGTTTTTTTAGATATGCAATATTTAGGCTTATGTTAGAACATGAAGATATTGAAAATTTTATGAAAGTTTTAAATGATCCGGTTTTTAAATTTAATTATTAAAATATTTTGTTTATTAAAAAAAAGATTAATTATGGACTTTTCCCTAATGAACATTGTTGTTGCTTATATTTAAATTATTTCTTAAATTTAAATGATCTACAATGTGCTGCACGTTTGGCTGTTTATGTTATGCATCAAGAAATGTTTTCTCAGCCATTACTTAATTTTCTTTCAGTTCAGGCTTTACTTCAATTTATTGAAAAAGTTAATTATTAAAAATAATTATTTTAAATTAATTAAATTAAGGATCCTAATACTTTTCCTAATTTTGAGGAAAGAGTTTTTCCTAGTAGAGCAGCTACTATAGAAGAAGAAATAAACTTTAATGAAGAAAATGTGGTTAGTTAGTTATTGATTAGAATTAATAATTAATTTTTAATTTAATTAATTTGTATAGAGTATTTTTCGTTTTCCGTGGCTTAAAACTCCTCATTTTGATGGACATTTTGATATAAAAAGAACAGATGAATTAATTGGTCGTTCATTAGAATTATTAAGTTTTAATTTAAATAAATGTAACAATACTATTCTAACTTCATTAATTGGTTTTTTGGGTATTATATTACAAGGGAAATATTCAAAAGGATTAAAAGTAATTGATGAAATACAAAATTTAGGTATAAATATTCTATTAATTAATTAATTATTGTTATTAGTTGTTAACTCAACTGATTTTTCTATTCTTTTAAAAATACTTGGAATTGCAATTCCATTTTTGAAAAATAAAGCTACCCCAAAAAATGAAGAGAAAGCAGAAGAATTTAATCAAATTAATTTAGAAAATGATTTAAAAAGAGAAGAATTAATTGTTAATTATTAAATATAAAATTAAATTAAAAATAATTAATTTTTAGAATTTATTAGAAAATATTTATTCTTCAATTAATAATAAAGAAATAAAATCAATTTTATTATGGCAAATATTACAAAATGAATATATTCCAATACAAGAAAGTATAGAATGTTCTTTAATGAATGAACAAAATAAATTATTTAAAGAATGGGAAAATAAAAGAATTAAATTAATTGAAACTCAAGTTAATTTAAAAATAAATATTTTAAAAATAAATAATTTAAGACTGAAAGAATGGAAATTAATTTAAGATTAGATGAAATTAAAAAACAACTTGAAGAAATTAAAAATAAAAAAGATTTACTTCAATTCTTTGAGAATCGTCATATTTGGGAAGATAAAGCACTTCAAAGACGTATACTTGAAGAAGAATTGGATATGTTTAAAAAAAGAGGAAGTCTTACGTAAAAAATAAATATTTATATATATTTTAATTTAAAATTAATTTAATTAAAGTGAAGAAGAATATGGACAAACAATATTCCAAATGGGTCAATTACTTAAGGAAGGAAAAACAGCAAATCGAGCACTTGAGACATTAAAACTTGGAACAAATCCAGAAGAAATTAAAGTTAAATTAACATCTAGACCAGAAAAAAAGAAATAAATTGGAATAAAAAAATTTTAAAAAAATAATATTTAATTGTTTTTGTTTTATTTAAAAATTTTTATTTTGTTTTTTTTTTTTTTGTTAAAAAGTTTTCAAGCATTTAATATTTAAAAAAATATTTTTTATATTTTTAAATGTATTTCTAAGCAAAGGAAATGGCTGCTATTAATAGAGAATTGCAAGGACATTCTAAACAATGTTAATTAATATTAATTAATTAAATTTATTTATTTTTTTAGTATCAGAACGCCTCTCCGAATCTTTATATATTTTGGATCATGATCCTTCAATGGCACTTTATAGAATTCAAGAACATATAAATAAAGTAGCACCAAAACTAGTTATTAGGTTATTTTTAAATTAATTATTTAAAAAGAATTATTAATAAAAGAAGGCAAAATATGTTTCAATTAAATAATCAAATACAAGGAGCTTGTTTTGATTTAGATAATGCTATTAAGTTATTTTACTATTTTTAAAATTAATGTTTATTTTAATAGAACTATTGAACAGATGAAAAGAGCACAATCTTCTCTTGAACGTGTTAAATCAATAATGGAAGAAAATAATAATTAAATATTATTTTATTTATTTTTAATTAATTAAATAAATATTAAATGGCAATTTATTCAGATTAAAAAATATTATTATGATTGAATTAAAGGCACAATTAAATAAAAGTGTGTTAATTATGTTTAAAAATAAAAAAATAATTATATTTAAATGTTGAATCTAATTACATAAAAATAATATTTTTATGTAAATAATATTTATTTTAAAAATTGTATTAATAATATGTATTAAATATAAAAAAATAATTATTTAGTTACAATACCCGAAAATAATTAAAAACAATTAATTACATATTATGTAGAAATTATTAAGAATTAGAAAATAATTAAATAGAAAATAAAATGAAAAAGTTTAGTTATTTAAAATTAATTAAAAAAAAAAGAAAGAGAGAGATTTATTTAAAAAATTATTAATTGTTTTTTTTTAAATATTATAAAAAGGCACTTTAAAATTTAAAAATTAATTAAATGCAGCAATAAAGCTTTAAAAATTTAAAGAAAAAAATTAAAAATAAATATATTAAACAATTGAATGTTCACCACCACAATTTTTATTAAAAGAATTATTTGTTGTTTTAATATAATGATGTTGATTAAGATTATGTTGATGATGATGATTAAAACCTATTCCACTTCCTCCATTATTATTTGAAATAAAAGGTGCTGATTGAATTCCTTCATCACTTTAATTAAATTAATTAATTAAAAATTAATTAAATTAATTAATTAAAATAATTTAATTATTTATTTACATACATATGAGGAATTTTTTCATTAACTAAAGGATCATGTTCTGGGCTAACACCTGTACTTGTTGTTCCTCCTGTTCCATTAAATGATGTTATTATTCCATCTGGAGGAATATTTTTATTATCATTTTCTACTACACAATGACGGCCTCTATTTCGATGAATAATTTGAGGATTTTTACAAAAACACTTTAAAGAATAAATTTTAAAAAATAATTAATAGAAATACCTGATAACAAGAACATAAACAACATATTCCTATTGATAAAATCTGAAATTAAAAATTGATAATAATAATAATAATTATTTAATTTATACAATAATTCCAGCAATAAAGAATTCAAAAAAAGAAGCACTAGTAATACTTGCTACTAATTTTTCATGTAATTTTCGTTCAGGTGGTTTAAGTTTAAGACAATTAAATTGAATTTGTGGATCTTTATCTCTTGATATATAGACAAAAGAAGAAGAACAAGAAATTTGACAACGTTCAATACAATAATCCTCAGAAATAAATGATGCACTTGTTATTTCTTTTTTTTTTTTTTTAATTAAATTAAAATTAAATTATTACCAGAATGTTTTAATAATAATCTTTGTTCTTTTTCATTATTCCATTCTTCTAATTCATTATTATTATTATTTCCATAATATTGTCCATACTTTCCAAATGAATTTCTTCCTAATCCTCCATTCCCACCACCACTATTTCCTCCTATAGAAGAAGTTGATCTCTTAAAAAATATTAAAATTAAATATAAATTAATTAATTATTTTACTTGATTAGTATAATAATTATTTCCTGTATTTCCAATTAAAAATAAATTTAAAAAAATTATTAAAATAAAATTATTTTTAGACATTTTATTATTTTAAATTTTATTTATTTTTTTTTCAAATCTAAATTAATAATAATAATAATAATAATAAAATAATAAAGGAAATATTTAATTTAAAATTAAATAATAATTATTTTGTAATAAATTAAAAAGTAAAAACAAGGCCAAGTAGATTGATTTTTTTTTTAAAAAGTACTTTTCTTTCATCTTTTTATAAGGGGGGAAAAGAGATAAAGCATTATTTGTAGAAAGAAGAAGAATAAAAACTGTACAAACATTTAAAGAAGCTATTTAATATATATATATTGAAAATAAATAAATAAATAAATAAATTAATTAATTAAATAATTAATTTTAATAAATTAATTAATTAATAATTAATAATTAATTTAATTTAAAATAAATAAATAAAATAATTAATTTAATTTATATATTTATTTTTTTTTTTTCAAAAAATAAAATATTTTTTAAATCAATTCTTTAAAGGAAAAAAAATGCTTATTTGTGAGTAATCAAAAAAAAAAAGTCTTTTATTAAAAAAGTTATTATAAAATATTTATTTATTTATTTTTTATTTAGCAACATATCTAAGCCAATTGCAAACAAAAAAAAAATAAAAATATTAAAATAATTTCTAAATAAAATAAAAAAAATATTTAAAAAAAACTGTCAATTGTTTAAATTATGAAATATTTGAATGATTGACAAGAAAAAGATTATACAGACATAAATAAATAAATATTTTAGTTAATTTATTTTTAAAAATAAATAATTTAATTTTATTTAAAATTAGTAATTAAAAAAAGATTTTAATCTAAAAATGATTAAGCTAATGTAGAATAATAAAAATGAATTTATTTAGAATAAAAAAAAAGAACCAATAAATAAGTAAATAAATAAATGACTATGTATGTATATACATATAAATAATTTAAAATATTTAAATAAATTTATAAAAATTAAAATATATTTATAAAAAAATAAATTTATTTTACTAAAATAATAATTTTTGGCAAAAATTTAATGTGTGAAAATAATTGTATTTTTATTAAATAAAATAATTTGATTTTTTAAAAATAATATTTTTATATTTTCCCAAACACGCAAACCTTTTATAAAAAGCTAAATTTATACAAAAAAATGAAATTATTTAAAAATTTTCACACATTTTAGTAATAAAATTAAATTAAATTGAAAATAATATTTATTTAAATATTTAAAGTATTAATAAAATATTTTAATTAATTTTTAAAAAATATATTAAAAATGCATTGAAATTAAAAAAAAAAAAAGAAGAAAAAGTCGGTTTTATTTTTTTCAATCCATTTATTTGTAAATATATTTTTGAAAGGTTATTCTTTTTTGTTTTTTTTTAATTTATTAATGTATATAACCCCCCTTTTATATATATAAAATGCAAATCAGGGATGGGAAGAAAATAAATTAAAAAAAAAAATATAAATATTAAATTATTTAATTTATTTAAATTAATTAAATTAAATAAATAAATTAAATAAATATATTTTTTTTTAAATGTTTACTTTTCTTTAAAGCAAAAAAGATTGTCATTTTTGCGAATGACCCTTATTTTGTTGGTAGTTGTGATGATGATGGTGGTCAAAAAATCTATTTTTTTTTCTCCCTTCTTACAATTTTTTTACAAAAATTTATTCATTACTACATAAATAAATAAATACCTAAATAATATATATACTTAACTATTACTACTGTTTATTTACTTTATTTATTTATTTAAGAATTGTTGGCCATTTTTTAAGTAAAATAGAGAAGCATTAAAAAGAGAAATAAAGAACTTTTAGAAGGATTAATTTTAAAAAATAAAAAGTTAAAGGAATAAAATAAAAGATTTTTTTTAAAGTACAAAAAATATTTAAATAAAATTTAAAAATAAAAATAAATAAATAATTAAATTAAATTTAATATTTTAATTTATTTAAAATAATAAAATTTAAATTAATTTAATTATTTATTATATTTAATTAAATTGAAAAAAAAAATAATTAAATTAAAATTAAAAAAAAAATATTTATTAAATATATTTAATTATTTAAAGTAATATTTTTCTTAAAAAATAAATAAATATATTTATTCTTAGCTAAGTTATTCGATTTTTTACTTATTTTAAAAGGTAAAGAAGTAGGGGAAAATGGTCTATACATATTTCCCCTCTAATGGAAGAAAATATATATTTATATTTTTTAAAATATTTAGGTATTTACTATTTAAAGGTAAATAATTTTTGTTGTTAAAAAATAAAAAAATAAATTATTTAAAATTATTATTTTTTTAATTAATAAATAATATATAAATATGTATATATATAATATTATTTAATTTTAAATATATATTTTTTTTAAATTATTTATTTGTCGGTAAATTTTAAATTAAAGAGAAAATAAATATTTTATTCAAAAAATATTTTCGGTTTATTAATTTATTTGTATTGAATATATTTTTTTTTTAAAAGATTTAATGATGCAAAATAATAATTAAAATAATTATTTAAAAGAATATTATATATATTTAATTATTTAATTAAAATATTTTTTTTTTATTAAAAATTTATTTAAATTTTATTTTTTATTTGTTGCCAAGAGAATAATATTTTTTTTTTAGTAAAAGAATTTAAAATTAAAAGTAAACTTAAAAATAAAGGAATAAAAGAATATTTAATAAAGTAGAAGAAATAAAGGAATAAAATTTTAGAAAATATTTTTTAAAAAAAAAATATTTTGAATGTTTGGAATTTTGTTAAAAAATAAAAAAAAAAAAAGAAAAATAATCAGCTGGAGCCAAGTCTGAATAAGCAAAATATATTAAAATAATTTTATTTTTTAAATAAAGTTCTTTTTTATAATAAAAAAAAAAAAAGAATTATAAATAATTTTAATATTATCAAAAAATAAAAATAAACAAATACATAATAATAAATATATATATTGGAAATAAAATATTTTAAAAATTAAATAATTAATTTTTAATTAATTTAATTAATTATAATTAAATAATTAAATTAATTAATTATTATTTAATTATAATTAAATAAATAAATATTAAAATTAATTTAAAAATATTTAATAATTTATTATTTCTTTTTCCTCTACTTGTATATAAATCGATTTGACAATCTAAAAGTTCAGTAGGTATTTCACTTAAACGAGTACCAATAAATTTTGTTGGAGAAGAACGGGAACAGATAAGAGAACGAAAATCTTCAATCTAAAAAGGAAAATTAATTTTAATTTAATTAATTTAATTACCATAGTAGAATGTTGTTTAATCCATTTAATCCAATTAATTGAATTACAATCACAATAATAATTATTTTTAAGTTTTAATTGTATTAAATTATTATTTTTAATTAAATTATTTCCAAATAATTTAAATTCAGAATCTAATGTATTAAAATAATTTCTTAATTTAAAATTTAAATTAATTAAATTAATTAAATAGAAAAACCTTTCCAAATTAATTTTAGTAATTTTTTGAAGACAAGAAATATTTAATGATAAACTTTTTAACATATTTTGACTTTAAATAATATTTAAATTTAAAAAATAATTAAATTATTAACCGTAAATCTAAATATTTAAGTGAAGGTAAAGAACATGTTAAATTATATGGAATATTATTAAAATAATTATAACTTAAATCTAATAATTCTAAATTTTTTAATTTTGCTGTTTCTAATAAACGAATTAATAAATTAAATTGATTAGAACGATTTAAAGGAGTAGTAAATGCTCTTCTTAAATAAAGCTTTAAATAAATAATTAATTTAATTTAATTAATTTTTTAAAATAAAACTTTTTTTAATTTTGGTGTATGAGTAAGAAAATAAATATTTTCTTCATTTAAAACAATCTTTTAAAATTAAATTTTAATTTTAATTTAAAATAATAACCTCATTATTACTTAAATCTAATATTTCAATATTTGGACAACCAATTAAAGCATTTTTATTTAAATTAACAATATACTTTAAATTTAAATTAAATTAAATTAAATAAAACAAACATTTGCTGATATATTAAGTATTCTTAAATTTTCAAGAATTGTTGAACCAAATAATGAATTATCTGGTAAATCTTGAAAATTATTTCCATGAAATGTTAATTGTTCAATATTACTTTAAATTAATTTAAATTTAATTTAATTATTTAAATTAATTTAATTAACCTATAATAACCAATAATATATTGAAATATTGATGTATCAACAAATTGTGCATTAATACAATTAACTTCTTTTATTTCATTATTACAAATACAAGCAGCATAATCACTTAATGCTCCTTTACATTGATATTGAATATTTGGATCCTTTTTTTAATTTAATTTAAAAATTAATTAATTAAAATTTAAAAAAAAACATTTTCAATTCCTAAATGTAATAATTTTCTTTCTTTTTGTTGTTGTTCTCTTCCTTTAGAATTATTTAAAATAAATAATAAAAATATTAAAATATAAAATTGTATTAAATTCATTTAATTTTATTATTTATTTATTTTAAATAAATTACGTCTTTTACGTTTCATATTTAATTTTTTAAATTCTAAAACTAAAATTATGAACAATTAAAAAGAATAAATAAATTGGTTTTAATTTTAATTTAAAAAAAAAAGGAAGCCATTTTGTGCCATCCAGCACTACCATTCACAAAACAATATTTTAATAAAAGCTTTTTTAAAAAATAAAAAAAAAAGAGAGAAAAGAGAAAAAAGAGAAAAAAGTATTTTATGCCAATATTGACTAAATATATTTATATATTAAATATAAAATTAAATTAAATATATTTTAAATAATTAAATATATTTATTTAATTAATATAAAATATTTAAAAATAAAATAATTTAAAAAAAAATAAATTAAATAAATAATATGTACATATATTATATATAAATTGGTTAAAATAAAACCAAAAAAGAGTCAACATTTTCGAAAATTATGTAAAGCATATATAACAAAATAAATAATATATTCTATATAGGTATTTTCTTTTTCTTTTTTTTTTTAAAGCTTTCTTTTTCTTTTTTTCTTATTTTATAGCTTTAAGCAATGAAAATAACAAAACTAACAACATAAGCTTTTTCTCTTTTTTTTTTCTTCTTTAAAAAAAAAAAAAGTTTAATTTTAAAAAATGTATTAAATAATATTTGTCAAAAAAAAAAAAAAGAAAAAAAAATTAGAAATATTAGATATAATAATAATTATTATTAAATTATTTTATTTAAATAAAAAAAGAAATATTAAAATAAAATTAAATAAATAATATTAAATAATAATTTATTTAAGTATTTTATATTATTTATTACACCTATTCTATATATTATTTTAATAAATATTTTTAATTTATTATTTATATTTATTTAATAATATTAAAGATTAAAAATAAATTATTTAAATAATTTATTTTTTCTTTTAAAAATATTTATAATTATTTTCGATTATTTGACCAAAAGTCCACAAATTTTTTTCTTTGAATTTTAATATTTATTTTCTCAAAATAATTATTTTATATATAAGAAAATATTATTTTAAAAGTATTTAAATTATTTTATTAATATATGTAAATATTAATAAATATTTGTTTTTGAAATTTAAATTATTTAAAATAAATAATTAAAAATAAAAAGTACATTTAATATATGTATATATAGTAAAGAATATATTATAGTAAAGAATATATAATAGTAAAGAATATATAATACCTAAATATCTATATATTAATTAAAATTTATTTATTTATTTAAAAATATAATAAAAAATAAAAAGAAGAAAAGTTGAAGCATTTTTGATATTCCAGAAAATAAATAAATTGTCCTCCAAAATACCTAATTGTTTTGAAAAAAAAATATAATAACTCGAAGAAAAAACTTGCCAACTTTTTGATCTATAAAATTAGTAAAAAGAATTAATTAATTAATTTATTTAAAAAATATTTACACTTTTTTTTCTAAAATAAATAATGTTCTTTAATATTTTTTTAATGACCTTGGACGATTAATATGTAGTAAAAAAGAGAGCAATTTTTTGAAATTAGGCTAAGCGGTTGTGACATTTAAAAAAAAATTAAAATAGGAAATAAATAATAAAAAAAATAATAATAATACATAATAATATGTACATTAAAAATATTTAATTTTATTATTGGATATAAGAGATAAATATGTAAATAATTTCTATTTGAAGAATATTATAATTTAATTTTTTTCTACAAAAATTGATTATTTATTTAATTAATTAAAATATTATTTAATTATTTATTTATTTATTACAACAATTTTATTTTTTAATAAATTCTTTTTTATTTATTTATATCGGTTATTTATTATTAAATAATTATTTATTATTTAGCTCATTTCATTCTTTCAGATTTATTTTAGCTAATTTATTTATTTATTTTTTAACAAAATAAATAAATAAATATATAATATTATGTGTGTATATTTCTTCTCCCCCTTCTCTTCTTTTCTCATGCATAAATAGTAGAAAAAAAAAAGAAAGAAAATAAAAGGAGATCTCCTCTTTTTTTTTTTATATTTTTGTATAAATCGAAAAATAAAGGAGAGAGATGAAAAAGATTTTTGTGTTTAGTTAATTCATTTAATAAAATAAAATATATATTTATTATATTTAAAATAATTTAATTAAAATTTAAATAAAAATTAAAATAATTATTTTAATTATTAATAATATTATTCTAAACCAGTTTTATTTTATTTACATAAAAATATTTATTACTTAAGTCTATTACATACTTAATAAACTAAAATAAATAAATAAATAAATATATTTTATTCTTTTGTTTATATATTATTTATTTATTTAAAAATATTAATTTTTTTTTAAATTTAAAAAATAAATAAAATATTTACTCAAAACTTTTATTTATTTTAATCCAAAATTTATTTATTTATCTAAATATTTTTATCAAAATCTATTTCTTTATATAAATTAGGATTAGAAAATTTAAATTAGATTAACTCATAAGGTATCCCTATAATTTTTTTTTATTCGGTTAAAAATAGTAAAAATTAAATTTTTAATTTAAAATTAGGTTTAATAATTTTTTTTTTATTATAAGAAAAAAAAAAAGATTTATATTTATTTATATGGCTAAATTAATAAATAAATTCTAAAAAAAAATGCGTTTAAAAACTTTTTTTTTAAATAAAAAAGAGCAACACAATTGCGCAGTTATTTTTATCAGAAAATATTTTATTAAAATTTATTTTTTTTTTTTAATTTTAATTAATTAATTAAATATAAAATTGTGTGTGGTCTTCAAAATAAAATATTTTTAATTATTTAAAAATATTTTTTGTTTTTAATAAATATTTAATTTAATTTAATTAATTTTTTATTTTGAGAATTATAAAAAAGTTATTTAAAATTATGGGAAATATTTTAAGTTGTTGTTGTGAAAAAGAAAATAATATAATAAATAATAATTTAAAAATAAGAAGACAACAACAAAATTTATTTATTAAAGGAATTCTTCCACCACCACCACCACCACCACCACCTAGTCTTCATTCACATCCTTCATCAACTATTATTTTACAAAAACATTTTCATCATGAACTTGGTTATTTTAAATATTTAATTTTAATTTAAAAATATTAAATTAATTAATTAAAGCTACACATTCTTCTAATCAAAATAATAATCAAATAATTACTAAATCATTAATAAATAATAGTTCACCTTCTTCAGGAATTGGAAGTTATTCAAGTTATTCTAATAATAAAAATAATAATCAAAATAATTCTTCAATAAATCAATTAGATTTATTAAAACAACAAAATAATGAAATTGGGGGAATTAATAATTTATTTATTGCTTTACATGATTATTGTAAATTAATAATTCTATATTTAATTAATTAATTTAAATTAATTATTTATTAAAGATGCTAGAACAGAAGATGATTTAAATATTAAAGTTGGTGAAACAGTAGAAATACTTAATAATACTGAAGGTGAATGGTGGTATGCTAGGTAAATTAAATTAAATTTAATTAAATTTAATTAATTTAATAGAAGTTTATCAACTGGTAAATGTGGTTATATACCTTCTAATTATGTTGCACGTGATAAAACTATAGATGCTCAACCGTAATTAATTATTTAAATAATTAATTAATTAATTAAAGTTGGTATTTTGGTAAATTACGTAGAATTGAATCAGAAAAGCTTTTATTACTTTCTGTTAATGAACATGGTTCTTTTCTTATTAGAGATTCTGAATCAAGAAAAAATGAATTTTCTCTTTCAGGTAATTAAATAAAATTAAATATATTTAATTATTTTAGTACTTGATAATGGTATTGTTAAACATTATAGAATAAGGCAATTAGATAATGGAGGTTATTTAATTTAATTAATTTAATTTAATTAATTTTTTAAAGGATTTTTTATTGCACATCGTGTTGCATTTTCAACACTTCAAGAATTAGTTCAGCATTACCAACAAGATGCTGGTAAGAGAAAAAATAATTTAAATAATTTAATTATTTTAAAGATGGTTTATGTGTTGTTTTAACAAAGCCAGCATTAAAAGTTGAAGTAATTAAAATAAATTTAAATTAATTAAATTAATTAATTAATTAATTAAGACACCAATTACTTCAACATTTACACATGATGATCAATGGGAAATTGATAGACGTAGTTTAAGGTTAATTCATCAAATTGGTGCTGGACAATTTGGAGAAGTTTTAATTAATTAATTTAAATTAAATTTAAATTTAAAAAAAAAAAGGTTTGGGAGGCAAGATGGAAATTATCTACACCTGTTGCTGTTAAAAAATTAAAACCTGGTTCAACTGCTTGTGTTAATGATTTTTTAACTGAAGTAATTTAGAGTATATATTTTTTTAATTAAATTTAAATTAAATAAAAGGCTCAAATAATGAAAAGATTAAGACATCCAAAATTATTACAATTATATGCTGTTTGTACAAAAGAAGAACCATTTTTAATTATAACAGAATTAATGCAAGGTTATTATTATTATTATTTAATTAATTTAATTTTTAATTTAAAGATAATTTACTTCATTTTTTACAAGGAAATGGTAGAAAATGTAATATACATCAATTAGTTGATATTTCTGCACAAATAGCTTCTGGAATGAGTTATTTAGAAGTACTATAAAATATATTTTATTTAAATATATTTTTAATTTTAAAGGAAAAAAATTTTATTCATCGTGATTTAGCTGCTAGAAATATATTAATTTCACATCCATTTATTGTTAAAATTGCAGATTTTGGTTTAGCTCGTTTAATTAGAGAAAATGAATATGAAGCACGTGAAGGGGCTAGATTTCCAATTAAAGTAATAAAATTAATAAATAAATAAATAAAAATTAATTAAAAGTGGACAGCACCTGAAGCAGCTACTTATAATAAATTTACAGTAAAATCAGATGTTTGGTCTTTTGGTATTTTGGTAATTTAAATAAATTAATTAATAATTTAATTTTTAAAAATTAAAGTTAACAGAATTAATAACTTTTGGTCGAATTCCCTATCCAGGAATGACTAATACAGAAGTACTTCACAAAGTAGAGGAAGGTTATAGAATGTCTATACCTCAGGGATGTCCAACTAATTTATATGAAATTATGCTTCAGTAATTAATTAATTAAATTATAATTAATTAATTTAATAGATGTTGGCATAAAGATCCAGAAAAAAGGCCAACATTTGAAACATTACATTGGAAATTGGATGAATTATTTACTTGTGATGGATCAGAATATAAAGAAGCAGTTATGAGCTATTAATTTTTAAAAATAATTATTTTAATATTATTATTTAATTTGCTCATTTATTTATAAACAAAATAAACTTTTTTATTCTCCCTTAAATACATTGGAGAAAAAAAAATTAAAAATATGTGCAATTTTTTAATTTTATATATTTTGTATTTATTTATTTTTAATAATTTAAATAATAATAAATTTATTTATAAAAATATTTTAATTAAAATAATACCCGTCGTTTAAAATATAATTATTTAAATATATTTAAATAAAATGTAAATGTTTAGTATTAATATTTGAATTAATTGATGTAATATATTCTTCTTTAAAAATTAATTAATTAATTAATTATTTAATTTAATTACCTTTAAAAGAAGGTTTAGTTATTTTAAGAAGAGGAGGTGATTGTTGTTGTTGTTTTGTTAAATATAAAGGTAAATTATGTTTAGAAGAAGAAATATTTTGTTTATTATTATTTATTATTAAATTATTATTTTTTGCTTGTTGTGCCATTGGACTTTTTAAAGAATTAAAAAATAAAATATAAAAATATATAAACCTAATTGAAATTGTTATTCGATTAATTGGTTTATTATTAGTTGAATTATTTAAATGTAAAGATGTTGAACGAGTCATAAATGGACTTTAAAAAATTAAAAATTAATTATTTAATAAATAAAAGAAAATAATATTTTTAAACCTTCCTGGTGGTGTAGTAAAAGGAGAAGAAAGGGCTGTAGGTGATTTAGCTCTTACACCATTAATAACATTATCCAAATGATCTTTTAATAAATCACAAACTAATAAAGAATCATTTACCTATTAAATATTTTTATTTTTTAAATTTAAAAAATATAAAAATTAAACCATTTTTTCATAAACATCAGATTTATAAATACAATTACGAGATAATCGTTCATTTACTTTTTTAATGTCTTGAGAAATAAAAGAATGTTTTGGTGTTGATCTAAATTAATTTTTATTTATTTAAATTAAATTAAATTAATTACCTAGCTACTTTTGGTTGTTCATCACCAATTGCCATTAATGCTTCAACTATATAATCTGGATCATTACGTAATTCATTTATTGCATCAGCAGACATATATATTGATGAATTAGGAGGCATTCCTTTTTTTGATATTCTTCTAGAACCAAAAAATCTTTCCCCTAAAAAAAAAATAAAACAAAAAATAATTAAATAAAAGCTATGGAATTGTATTTTTCAAAGGGTCTTTTTTGATATAGATATAGGGATTATATTTATTTTTTTAAAAAAATAATAAAATTATTTCTAAATTATTTACTTTTATTTGTTTTTATTTAAATTAAATAAAAGTAAAAATTAATTTTATTTTATAAATAAATAAAAAATAATTAAAAAAATAAATTTTTAATTAAATTCTTTAATCTTTATTTAAAAAAATAAATAAATAAAACTTTAAAAAATATTTTAATTATTATTCAATTCAATTCAATTTATTTTACGTAAATAAAAATAAAAAGCATTAAAAATATTTTTTATTTTATAAGAAATCGAATCATTTTCCTCCCAATCTATTTATGAAATTGAAAATAATTGTTGAATCATTTTATTTTATTACAATTATTTTCTTTCAATAAATAAATAAATAAAATTATTTATTTATTTATTTATTTAAATAATTATTATTATTAAACCTCTTCCAATTTCAAATCCAGGTGTTTGTTGTTTAAGTGCATCTACAGGTAATTTACCTGTTCTAACACCTTTATGTAAACGAATTCGTTGAACAAATGACATTGGAAGTGAAGAAGAAGGAGAAAGTGGTGGTTTTTCATTAAATGGTAATAATAATGGAGAATTAGAAAAAAGTGGTGGAGAAGAAGAAGAAGAAGGAGGAGGAAAATTATTTTCAACAGAAATTTTTTGAAAAGGTAAATTTGATGATTTTTGAATAATAAAAGAAGAAGGAATTGATTGAAATACTTCACAAGATTGAGGCTTTTAATTATTTAAATTAATTTAATTTAAATTTAAATTATTATTACTAATTCTTTTTGTTGTTGTTGTTGTTGTCCTTGTTTACGTTTAATAGGTATTGGAGGTAATAATTCTTTTTGTTTATTATTAATAATTAAAGAATTAGATGAAATAGATGTTCTATTATTTTGTTCTAATGAATTAATTAATTCTTGTGATTGAGTTTTTGTTCCTTTTATATTAAATGGCCTTTTTTTTAAATTTAATTTTTAATTTAATTAAATAAAATTAACCATCTCCTTTGTCGTTGTGGAGATGTTGGTGCTGAATTATTTAAATTGATAGTTGATTTAGCTATAAAATATATAATTATTTTTAATTATTTTAATTTTACTTTGTTCAATATTTTCTCTCCAATTTTTTCCTTCAGCTAAAGCTCTTTCTTTAGCTAATTCAACAGTAGACCTTGATTTAATATTTGATGGGGCAGTTGCTCTTCTATATAATGTTGCATCCCCAACATTATTTCCTTTAGCTCCTTTTAAAGCAGAAGGTATTATTGGTGGTTTATCAGAAGAAGAAGAAGTTGAAATAAATTTCTAAATAATTAATATATTAAATAAATTAATATATTAATTTATTATTACTTTATTTGTAATATTTAATTGTTCATTTTGTCCATCTAATTCTATTTTACTTGAAGATCTATTAATTTTTGAAGAAATCCCACGATAAAAAATTGAAAAAAATGGGGCCATTTCATGACTATTGGCGGTTGAAGTTTTTGTTGGTGCACTCTTTGATGACATACTTTTAGCTGAAGGCTTTCTTTTTTCAAGACCCGCTGTTGATGATTTCATTATTATTTTTTTTTTTAATATTTTTTCACTCCTTAATAATTAATAAAAATTATAAATAAATTTTAATTTAATTAAATATTAAAAAGTTTTTTTTTCTAAAAATATAAATAATAAATATATATAAACAATTTAAATATAAAGTACATAATATTTATATTTATATATGTATTGCTTTTATTTTCAACAGTAGAAGAAAATACTGCAAATTTTGTTTTTATTTTAAATTATTCTCTCTCAAGGGATTGGTTATTTTTTATTTTTTTTTTTTAAAATTTTTATTTATAAATGTGTGGTTATAAATATAATTTTTTTGATATTTTTAAAAAATAAATATTTAAATATAAATTAAATAAAAGGAAACCTATTTTTTAATAAGCTTTAGATTAAAAAATATTAAAAATTGAAAATATAATGTATTTAAGTAATAATAAATAAATAAACAAATAAATAAATATATTATAAAGATGTATATATATATATTAATGTAAAAATAAAAATTTTAAAAATAAACAAACAATTAACTAAAAGAAATTCTTTTTAAAAAAAAAATTATTTTGGAAAGGATGAACACTTAAAAAGAAATAATATAAATAATTTTAATGTTTATATATATTTAGATAATTTAAAAAATAAATAAAATCTATTGTTTTTATTTAAAAAAAAATAATTAAATAAATATTTAAATTATAATTAATTAATTCAATTTTTTTGTAGAGATAACTATATTTATTATTTTATTCTTTTAATTTTTTCTAAAAAGTCCTTGAAAAGTAATGTTTTCAGCTTTTTTATGATTTTAAGAGAAAAAAGAAAAATAAAAAAGTCTAAAAAATTTTTATTACTTTTTTGTTTTTATTGTCTTTTTGGCTTTATTTTTTTTATTAAAAATTTCACAACAAAACATAAAAAAAATATATATATATATATATTTGGCCTTTACTCTTTCTTTTCTTTAAATTTTTTTACATAATAAAAAGTTGCAAGTTTAGGAAAATAATAAAATTAATTTAAATAATAAAAATTTTGTATTAAAATATATTTTTATTTAGTTAAAAATATATTTTTAAAAAATTATTTAAATAAAACTAATAATTCTTTTTTTTTTTTAATTATTAAAGCTTTTTAATTAATTGATTAATTTATTTATTTGTTTATTCATTTATTTAAGTACAAAATTGTCAATCACTCAATTAAACAAATAATTAATTTAAACTAAAATACTTAAAAGAAATGCAATGAAAAAGAAATAAAAAAAATTTTTAGAGGTTAAAAATTAATTAATTAATTAAATTAATTTTTTATAAGATATATTTATATACTTATTTATTTATAATATTATTTTAAAAAAAATTATTTATAAATAAATAAATAAATAAATATATTATTTTTTAAATTTAATTTTAAATATTTAACTTTTATTTATTTTTCTAAAAATTAATTAAAAAATTCTTTTTCTAACTTTTTTTTCTATTTTTGGACACATTTGGATTATTGGTATTGACTTTTATAAAAAAAATTAAATTTAAGGGATTGTATGAAATTAGAGAGAGAGAGGAGAAGATATTTAAAATTAGATAAAATCTTTTTTTTTTTTAAATATTTAAATAATTCTTCTTTAAAAAAAAAATAAAAAGTAATTAATAAATTAATATTCTTAAATATTTAAAAAATAATTATCAATTTAATTATAAATATATTTAAATTATATAATAAATCTTTTCTAAAAATTAAAAAAAAAAGGAGAAGCGCAAATTGAGTGCAATTATTTTGCTCTATTGGTTTTATTCCAAAAATTTTCTTTAAAAGAATTTTTTAAAGAAAATTATAATTTAAAAATTTGTGAATAAAAGAAAATATAAATTTAGAGGAATAATTATTAAATTATTTTTAAATAAAAATAAATAAATTATTGACCTTTAAAAAAGTTTAAAAATAAAGTAAAACAAACAATTAACTAAATAAATAAATAAATAAATATTTATTTATTATAATTAGTAAACGAAAAGATAAATAATAAAATATATTTATAACAAAAAATTTTTGCGCAGAAAAGTAAATATTATTTACAATTTAAATTATATAAATAAATAAATAATTATTATTATAATTAAAATAAATATTTAAATCTTTAAAAAAGTTAAACTTCTTTTTTTTTGTTAGTTTCTGACCAATAAAAAAATTTTATAAATTTAAAATTCTATGTTGTATATAAAAGAGGTTATTCACTTGGAAAATAATTGTTTAGAAAATGGACAAAAATATTATGTAGGAATAATATATATTAAATATTTTTTTAGTTATATATTTTTTAAATAAATAAATATATTTATATTTTTTACTTTTATTTATTTAACATTTGTTTAATTGCGATTAAATTTTTTTTTACTTGTTTTTATTGAAATTAAAGAGGTATTTAATATATATATTGATTATTTCTTTCGAGATCCAGAGAGGAGGATATATTATTTTAAAAAAGAAATTGCTAAAGTAAATGGCTAAGTGGACGTGAAAAAAAAAAGTGGAAGAAATAAACGGATAAAGATATAAACAAACATATAAATGATTGGACAGACGATATACTTAAATAGATTATTGGGATAAATATAATAAAAAATAATAATAATAATAATAAAAAAATATTTTAGTTTCTTTTTGGTTTAAAGGAATTATATAAGAAAAAAGAAGAATATAATAAATATTAAATGTAAATAAATAAATATATGTATTATAAATATATAAAACAACTTTTAATATAGTAGATAATATATTTATTTATTTATTTATTTTTTATGATGTAAATAAATTTATTTAATTTTAATTATTTTAATTAAAAATTTTAAATTGAATCAAATTTAAATTAATTTTGATTAAAAATATTTATTATATACTATGTACATATATTTAATAAAAACAATTAAATTGGTATAGATATATGTATGTACTATTTTATTTTTAACCTCAATTATTTGGCAAATGAGAAAAAGTACAGCAATTGGCGTCTGTTTTTTGTGGTGTTTATGTAATGTTTCTTCAAAATGAAAAATTTTTTAAATATTTATCGTAAAAAGTATTTAGTAATTATTTTAATTCTTATATTATATATTTATATGAATATATATATTTATTTTTATTTATTACCAATTTTATTGATGATTAAGATATTGAATTAAATTTACACATTTAATATAACAAAAAATAAATATAAGAAAAGATTTAAAAAAATGTGTAAAGTCAAGGAAATTGAGTGGATAATTTAAAGCCAAAGGCGTTTAGTCATTAAAAGAGAAAATATTAAAAAGTAAAGTGTAGAAAAAATTAGGAACGGAATTATTTTACTATATCCTTTCAAAAGCAGCTTCAGTTATAGTTAAAGCAAAACCTATCACTACTGTTGATTTTTCGATTTCAAGAGCCTGTATCTCAGCTTATAGGCATTGAATAGTTTATTTCAAATCTAGATCGAATAAATTCTTAACAACCTTTCAAACTATACCTAATTTGAAAGGGGTTGGTCACGAATTAAAAGTTGTATACTCTATAGCAGTGAATAAGAAAGTAAAGTAATCTCTAACAATAAGAAAATTAAACCATATATGTACATATGGATGTTTTTTCTAATATTTCTTTAGGGACGAAAGATTCAGTGACGAAGGGTTTGGCGAAAGGTTTAATGACGAAAAGTTAGGTTCTAAACTCAAAAGTCACAGAACAGTTATAAAAAAGTTCATTTGGGGTATCATTGAGGGACGTATCATTTGAAGGGTAGCCATTATAATCCAGTAAGGGTTAAACTTTTAGGTACAAAATAGCAAAATACCAAAGAATAAAAATGCTAGGAAAAATAAAAAAAAAGAAGATATTATCGAAAAACCGCCTCGAATTTTTGACAAGATTTAGTTTTTCGATCGTAACTTTTTTCCAGTTTATTAAGAATTCTTTTTTTTTTAATTTTAGAAGATTTTCTGCGCCATCCAAATGTACCAGATATCTCTGAAATTACATCCCGTTCCTATAACAATGTTAAATGATACGTCACTCATATGATTCGATCCCGTAAGTGTATATTACTTGTTCGTTTACTTTTCTTTAGAGGATTTTTAAATTAATTCCATGAGCAAATCGATTTTACGGTTAAACAAATAATTTTTCCTTTTGACAGATTTTTAGACTATAACTAAATTTAAACGTGATGAAAGCGGAGAAGAAAGCCACATCATCATTAAACAAAAAGCATGCTCAGTCAACTTCAATAAATCAATTACTAGACGCTTCACAGACTTCTTCTGTTGAACCCCAGGAATCGGTGTCAACACCTTTTTCAAATACTTTACCTAATAAAAAAACAAGATTACAGCAGCATCAACAAAAACAAATGTTCAATGAGGCTGCAGTTCGTAATAATTTTTATGTAAATATTTTTTAATTTTACGTTATTTTTATTAAATATTTCCATTCATACACAAATGGAATTTTGTTTTTATTCATCTAGTTAAATTTTAGATATTAGAACAAAGCCGAACATGTCAATCTGCTGTTAGTGGAATAGCTAGCGGAATTCTCGGACTTAATGGTTTCATGGGGTTTATCTTCTATTTTGTTTGTGTTCTCTTACAGGTATTAACAGATTTTTTGTTGAATTAAAATTTATATTTAGGCATCTATTTGGGACTATAAGGCCGGTTTTCAATGGAACTCATTTTTTACAAAACGATCACTTTTGGTTGGACATTCGTTGGTTGGAGGGCTTTTCACTTATGTGCTCTTTTGGGTATTTGTTTATGGACTTGTTCATGTTTATTGATTTATGTTTGATTTGTGTCCGTGAAAATTAGTTGAATCCACTTAGAAATTTAAATACAAAAGTAATTATTAATTAAATTTTTTGTATCATTTATCCTTCAGAATATGCTTTGTTTTTATTTTATTGATTTAATATAATAATAAATAATATTTTAAAATTTATTTTATTTTTTATTTGTTTTTGCTAACAATAATTATATGTATACATATATATTTAAATTTTAATAGATCTATCAGTCATTCTATTTTTATAAAGATGACTTGTCCTAAATGTTCTCATTTGGAAAATGAATTATTGCAAAAGAATTCTCAAATTACTCATTATGAAAGCAAAATTCGTGGTAATTATTTTTTTAGAATAAGTTTAAACCTTATTAGACACGGTTAATGCTTATAAGATTCTCGAGACTCAGAAAAATTCTTTGGAGGTGGCATTAAGAGTTTTGTCTGATTCTGAGAAGATACCTGATGAATCAATTTGTAAAGAAGATCAAGTCGAGGGCACTAGTCACGAATCAATCAATCCGTTGGATGACAGTTTTTCACAAGAGCTTGTTGAAGTCGACAACCCCCCAATTAAGGTTATCTTTTCAACTTTTATTTATGGTGTGTATTAATTTTAGCCAAAAAGTCAGTTGGAGGCATTACGTGAGGCTATATCTACTTTGACTCTAACAAATAAGGTTTTTTGACATAATTTTGGAAATTATAAATTATTTTAATTTTTTTAATCATCTTCTTTTCGGCAATTTACATTTTATTTATAGCGCAAGGAAATTGAGTTTAAGCGAGACAGGCGTACCTTATTGGTTCGTAAAGAATTTCTGCCTTTAATTTTTTTACGATTCAGGATGCAAAAGAGGAAGCACAAAAACGAGTTGCTGAATTAGAAAATAAGCTTGATCAGCAGCTTCAAAAAACAAAATCTCAAAACCTGGTTTGCTTTATATTTTTTGTATAATTCTAAAGAAATAGCGTCGTCTTCGTGAGCAATTGGCCGAATCCCAGTCAGTGCTAGAACGAACAATGACAGAGAATGGAATGATATTGGCAGAGATGCAACAACAATATGGTAGGGAGAAAAGACGTTCTGAAAACCTTGAAAAGCAGGTTATTCAACAATTTTTAGTTAATTTATTCATTTAGAAATTCATTTTTGTTTAATATTTAATACTTTATTCTTTATTTACCAGATTACTGAAATGAGTCAACGTCTGGCTTCTAAAGATGATTTGCTGAAGAGAGCTGAATTACAACTAAAAGAATTACCAAAACTGGAACGTGAATTATGTTCTCTTCGAAAGAAGGCTGAATTGACTCCGAGTGTTTGTGTTATTCTTGATGAACTTGCAAATGTTAAGGTTTTGTTTTAAATTATTAATTCTATAGTTTTTGTTTTCATTATTTAAAAGATACAATATATATTTAATATTTTTTAGACAAACTCCGAACAAGAGATAGCTAATCATAGCACCAGATTTGCAATTCAGAGTGCACAATTGAGAGAACGAGATTCTCGTATTGAACAATTGGAAAAACGTTTACAAGAAATTATTGAAAAATACGCAGAAGCCGAGCATAAAAGTAATGAATTCATAGAAAAATCTAACAAATTGGAGAAGGAGTTGGCCGAGAATTTGTTAAAATTAAAAAAATGTGAAGATGGAGCAAGAAAAGGAAATTTACCAATTCATTTATTAGATACAAAAAATGTTGAGAATGAAAATTTGGAAAATTTGATTGAACATTTTAGTGCATTATGCAAACGAATTAACGAGTTTCGGCCTGGTATAGACATTGCAGGTCTGGTTTCCGTTTGACTGATTTTAATTAATTATACCTTTTTATGATTATTCATAATAAAAGAAATTTTTTAGCTTTACTCCCTTTTGGAGTTTCTACGTCAAATCGATTTCAACATCAGGTTGAAGACTCACCATCACTTACATATAGTGGAGAGCCAAATACTGATCGAAAAAGTCCAGGTCTCAACGGAGCAAACAGCCCTGAAATAAGTCGAAATACATCTTCTGTGAGTTTGTCAGCTGTTGCTTTTTGTGATTCATGTTTGTCCTCTCGACGCGAATTGGAACTTTTTAAATCACGTATTGGCCAGCTTCAATTCAAACTCAGCACATTGGAAGCTAACCATGAGCGTACTAAAAAGGAACATGAAGACGTTAGTTTTTTATATTTCTTTAATTTAATTTTTAGACTGCTGATTTGTTACGAGAACGAATTATTGAATTAGAAACTAGTCAAAGTAAGCGATATACTCAACTTACTGCCAATGCTAGAGACAAAGGTATTTTTAAAATATTTTTCTATTTATAAGAATACTTGTATAAAAATATTAAATATATCAGTCTATGTTTAAGTGGCAGAATTGGAAGAGGAGCTGCAAAAACAACGAGCTAGAATGCTTGAAATTGTGGCTGAGAAGGATCGAGAGATTGAATTTACAAAGTATGGCTTTTTAAATTATAAATAAATATATTATTTTAAGAAATAGTCTAGCTGCATTTTATGCTCGCAATTATGGTCCTTCATTAATTACCGATTCACAAAATAATTTTCCAATGGATCCCCTTCAGCAATCAACAAGAAAGTATTCTATTTCATCTCCAATAAATAGTCCAGCATTTGCTTCCTCAAATAATCAGCATCAATTACACCAAAAATGTATATCTAAATTTTACATTAAAAAAAAATAAATTAGAGTATATTCATGTTTTACTTATTTTTTGAAATTTTTAAATAGTTTTTAAATTTTCAGCAATTAATATCAGTAATAACAGACAAATACAATCTAAGGGAGTTATTGCTGAGATCGGTATAGATTCTACTTTAGATAATGTTTTTGGTGTTTCTTCTGAGGTTGGTCGTAGCAGTCCTATTTTATTATCACAATCACATGAACAATCTGATTTTTCAGGTTTTGACTATTAATAATATTAAATCACGAAGTGATTTTTTGATCAATTTTTTCTTAAAATACTTTTAGCATCCCACCATTCTTCATTACAAAATCGCCGCAAATCCAGTCGTCCATTATCCTTTCATTTAGGCGGAGAAGGCACATTGATAGCTGGCGCTGCTGCACGTAACATATTCTATGAACAAGAACTTTGCAAACGTGAACAAGAAATAGGGGAGTTAAGGTTGAAAAATTCTAATTAAATAATCTATTTTTTTTTAACTGTTTTTAGAAATGTAATTCGTCTTTTGGAAATGAAAGTACGTGATATTGAGCAAGCAATGCTTCTTAAAGATGTTCAGTACTTACAAATAATTGAAACACTTAAAGAGGAAATTCGCATTCTTGAAAGTATATTTATTGAATTGTTTAAATATCATTAATTTTTTTAGGTCGTCTTTCTTTAGTAAGCTCTCAAACGAATTTAGCATATTTGAGAAATATTTTTGTTCAATTTTTGAATCAAAGTTCAGCCAACGGACGTAAGCATATTCTCAAAGCAATTGGTATATTTTAATTCTTTTTTTTCAAATTTGTTTTTAAGGAGCTGTTTTACAACTTACTCCAATTGAAATGTGTAGAGTTGATCGTTGGACTTATTAAGGGATGGAGGGTAACCCAAAACTTTTTAAATCATTTTTCTTTAAAATTTTATTTGTGATTATCTTTGGATTTTCTTTTTATATTTCACTTCTTTTATATAACTATTAATGCCATTTTATTTAATTATTCTATTATTATTTTATAGTCAGTCTTAGTTAATAAGTTAAAATTTAATTTAATTCCTTCTTTTGATGTTTGTAACATTTTTATATCTTTCAATTTAATTTTAATTAAAACTTAAAAGGAATTTATCAATAAATTAATGAGCGCAGCAACACAACGACTCCAGGCTAAGCGGCAAACTCTGGATGAGGCTTATGCACCACCTGCAAACTTTCTTGAGATTGAGGTTGTGAATCCTGTATGTTTAATTTTTTATTAAAATATTTAAAAGGCTGGAAATATATTAACTAAAACTGTTTAAAGATAACTCATGGAGTTGGTAAGAACCGTTACACCGATTATGAGGTTCGACTGCGAACCAATTTGCCTGTTTTTAAACACAAGGTTTTTTGATTAATTTCTTATTATTATTTTTTCCCTAAATTTTAAGGAATCGAGTGTTAGACGTCGTTATTCCGATTTTGAATGGTTGAGAAATGAGCTTGAACGAGATAGCAAAGTTTTTAGTAAAAAAATTTTTGGACTAATTTCTATTCTTAAGATAATTGTTCCTGTTTTACCAGGCAAAGCATTTAAGCGTCAATTACCATTTCGTGCTGATGATGGCATTTTCGAGGAGACTTTCATTGAGGAACGACGTAAAGGACTTGAACAATTCTTAAATAAGGTAGCAGGGTAGGTTATGAATTGATTTAATTATTTTTTTATAATAAATTTGACTAGACATCCGTTGGCGCAAAATGAAAAATCTTTACATATTTTCTTACAAATGACCGAACTTGATAAGTAACTATTTTTTTTAAATTTTTATAAATGTAATTTAAGGAACTACATTCCGGGTCGTATTCGTACTGCTTGACAACCTTATGGGGATTAATGATGGATATCCTATGTTGATTTATTCACTATATCATTTCTTATGACCAGTAATATCCCAATACATATATTATCTACTATTCTTCTAAACCGATTGCGACTTATAATTTTTGTGCAAATTCTGCACTAATCTCTCCTTGTATACATACATATTTAATTATATTTTATTAAATATATTATAAATTTGTAAGTTATCAAATTTAATTAATTAAAAGTAAAAGAGTTAATAATAATATTATTATTTTATTAAATCTATTTGAAAAATAATTTATTCTATTATCTCCAGAAGTAGTCATTTCCCAGTTTCCACCGTTAAGGAATGGGGTATTAGTTCTCCCATGTGAATTAAAAGGTGTCAACTGTCTTTCAGCTTCTTTCCAATTATTTGAGGGTGTATGAGCTAATAATAAACATATTTTCTAAAATGACTACGTTTGTACCTTGTTGCCTTTCAAATCCTATAGGTGAATTACGCTGTGACATTCGGTCTAAAAATGCACCGACCCTATTGCGTCCAATATCATTTTCCACATCATCAGCCGGACCGATGTTACCTATCGATTCAGCTGTTTGAATACCGATGCCATCTAGATTTGGTGGTGGCTAAAATAATTTAAATGAAATTAATGAAATCTTTTTCCCCCGAAAAAATCAAGTAAAAATTCTAAGCAAATAATGTAAGAATAATCCGCTCCCCGGTTTGACACAATTTTTAACCATTTGTTGTTGAATCGCGCCTTCTGCATATTCGGGACCAAAATTACTTATGTGAAGAGGAGGTCGCACTAGAAATGTGTTTGGCCTGTAAAATAAAAATTCTAAATAATGGAATAACTAATTATTAAATAAATGTACCTATTTTGCAAATATTGTTGATCATTATTTACATAACCACCATATTTATTCTTGAAATAAAGAGAAGGTTGTGTTATTAGGTTATCAGCTTTAATATATTTATAAATGAATATTATTAAAATTATAGTTTTCATTGGTAAGCAGATAATTTAATTCAAATAATAATAAAATGGAAATTAAAAGAATTGTTTTTAAATAGAAAGTTTTCTTGGAAATTTTGAGAATTTCTTCAGAAGAACCTTTTTCCACTTGTGTGAAACCTTTTGAGGTGGTGAATCTATGTATGCGCGAGAGAGAATATATTTTTATTTATTTTATTCTTATTTACTAAAATTAACAAAAGCACTTTTTATGTAATAATAATATGTATTTATATTTTAAAAATATTTTAACTTTGTTTAAAAAAATTAAATTATTTTTTAGTTTTATTGTTGTTAATAAAATTAATATTATTTAAAAGCAAAACGATTAAAAAATATATAAAATACACATTTATGGTTATTTTCTATTTTTATTCGCAGAACACAAGGAAAATATTCAAAATAATAAAAATAATTAAATAGAAAAATCTTAGGAAATTAGAAGGCTATTTAGGCCTAAAAAAGAATAAGATAGATTTTAATTAAAAAAAAACAAATAATTTAAATTTAAATTATGTTTATTTTATAATTTTTAATAATAATTAAAAGATTAAAATTATTATTTATAAAAAAATTTTTATTTAAAAAATTATCCGAGTTTGGAAAGCAACACAAAGTAATTCTTCACCTGATTGATTATTATTGACTAACCTTAGACGAAGTTCGTAAGGAGGCTAAGTAAGAGAAAAAATAATAAAATACTTAATTATTTTGTTTATTTAAAATAAAACTTTATTATCACGAAGCATTAGTCTCAACATTGATAGAAAAACAATTTCTGGTTTCAATTGTAATTCAAGAACTTGGCGTCCTGGAAAAATAGGACATCCATCATTATTTTCGCATATATTCGTTAAATCACTTAAATTAAAATATTTTTTTTTTTGTTTTAAATATTTTTTTACAATGCTCCAAATATTGGAATATTTATCCATCCACAACCTGACCAACCAACTTTTCTTCTTAATAAAGCAATATCTGCTCTAATATTTTCATAGCTTTATTTAATTATTAATTAAATATTTTATTTAAAAATAAACCTTTGTGTAGAATAACTTGTTAAATCCAAAAATATTTTAAGTATTGGAGATATAATATCATTTAATTTTAAAGGATATTCATAATTACCACTACGATTAGCTAATGCTGTATCATGAACAACAAAAAGGGGAGGTCCATTTTGTGGATCAGAACAAGTAAATGCATAACTATATTAAATAATTTTAATTAATTAATTAATATATTTACGGTGTATTTAGTGTTCCATTTGGATACATAGAACAATCTTCATTTTGTAAATCATTAAATTTATTATTTATATAATATTGTTTATTATTATTATATTCTTTTTTATTAAATGATGGAAATATTGGAAAATCAGCAGAAATATAGAAAAACCCCGCAGCATTCATTTTACTATGTCCTTTAATATTTAATTGTTGTTGTTGTTGATTATATTGATGAACTGGTATTCCATTAAATAATAATCTTTATTTATTTAAAAATTATTTATTTATTTATTTAAAAATAATTATCTATTTATTTTATTACCTTTGTTTATTGAAATTATTTTTATTTAAATTTAAAGGTTCTAAATTCCATCTTTCTTCTCTAAATATTTCTTGATGACTTAAAATACTTTCAGAATTTCTTTCATTCCATTCTCTTTTAATTCTCAGAAAATATTTATTATTAAAGGGATTTTTACATTTTGTTGTTTTAATTAAAAAGATAAATAATAATAAGAATTAATATTTTAAAAAATAAATTCATTAAATTAGTAAAAGAATAAATTTAAAAACAAAATAATTAAAATAATTTTTATTTTATTAGTAACTTTAAAGTTCAAAGAAAAAAAAAATAAGAATTTTTTCGAGTCTTTAAAAAACAAGATTTTATTTATTTGTGTATGTACAAGTTGGAGGTCTCTTTCCGTTTCTAATAGAAATTGAAAAAATAAAAAGGAACAATTGACTGGAAATTTGACCTTTTAATAAATAAATATATTTTTGTAACAAAAATATTATTAAAAAAATTATGAACTTTTTAATAAAAAAAAAAATATTTTTAATAAATTAAAACGATTTATTTAAAAATATAATATTTATATGTACTACAAAATGAATATAATTTAAATTTATTTATTTTTTAACATAAATCAAATAATTAACCAATATCCATCTCTTCCTCAGAATTTTTTAAATAATTTTCTTCTTGTAATATTGAAGACAAAAAATTTGAATTTAGATTTGAAGAATCCATTCCCTAAAATTTTTAGAAATTTTATAAAAAATTTATTTAATAATTTTTTAAATAATATATAAATATATATTAAATATTAAAATTAAGTTTAAAAATAATTTTTATTTGTAAGTTATTAAATGTTCAGTTAACTAATTAAATTTACCATTTTTAATTTAAAATTAAACATATAACAAAAAACTATTTTTTTTTAATAAGGTTAAACCTTCTTAAATAATTTCCTGTATTTAAATATTTTTAATTAAAAAAATACCAAATATTTATAGTCCACTAAATTATTTTTATTATTAATTGTTATAACATTATTATTTTGTTCATTCTCTCCTTCTTCATTTACTTCTTCAATTTGTGGTTCTGATTTATTTGTTATCAAAGAAGAAACAGAAGGTTGAACAAATAAAACTAATTCATTTCCAATAATCTTAGTTTTTGGTCTAATAAATTAATTAAAATAAATTTAAAAAAAAACTTTGGTAAAAGAGCAAAATCTCCATTAATTCCATCAGAAATAAATTGGCGTAATCTATCACTTAAAATAATTTGCTGATTTGCATCTTCAAAATCTTCATCATCTATATCTTCAAAATCAAAATATTCTCTAGAATCTATTAAATATAAAATTAATTTTTAGTTTCTATTTAAAAAATATTTAAAATAACCTTTTTCATTTATTTTAAAAACTTTTTCTTCTTTAGGTTCTTCAATAATAGGCATAGAAGATTCTTCATCAAGAAATTCTGGATCCCTTTATTTAAATAAAAAAATTATTTTAAAAAATATAAACAAACCAATCAACAATTTCCACAATTTTAGGTCGACTATTCTTTTCCACAAAAGTCATAAAATTATTTTTCTTATTAATTCCTTTTACTTTACTTTCGATATGAATATTATCAAGTTTTGCACTCATTTTATCTTCATAACGTTTTTGTTTTGGTATTGGACCATCATCAACAAAAACTGAAGGATCATTTAAATTCATTTGAATTCTTGATGATTTTCGTTTTGTTGCACCAGGCAAAGTAATAAATGGAACAGATTGCGAAGTTTTAGAAGATAATAATGCTTCTGATATTTTAGAAGTTTTTTCAGAAATAGAATTAAAATTGTTTTGTATTTGATTAAAATATTGTTCAGATTTTTTACTTTTCTGTTGATTAATGTCGATATTTGTACTCATTTACATAAATGAAAGAAAAAATAAAGAAAAAAAGATAACAAAAATAACATTATTAAATGTAAACAAAATAAATAAATAAATACTTTATAAAAACAAGGAAATAGACAACGAGAAAATTCTAGAAACGAAGAAAAGAGTAAAAAAGGGAAAAGAAAATATAAAATAATTAGAGAAAAATAAAAATGATATAATATACATAAGATAGTAAATAAAAAGAATAAATTCAAAATATTAAACAGCGACACTTATTTCTTATTTATTTTTTTACTATTATATATTTAGATTTAAAAAGCAATAAAGTACCCAGGTCCATTCCATGGACATATACTAAAACGGTAAATTAATGTTTAATATATTAATTTATTTTTATTTTTTTTTTTATTTTTGATGTATTGGAATTAAAAAATATTAAATTTGAGTAAAAATTACAATAAGATTGTAATAAAACTTTTAATGTTTTTATTTGTAATATAATTAAAATTTATGTACATATTGTCTATTGTTTAATATTTATTTTGATTAAAATATTTGTATAAATTTAACATTTATTATTAGATATTTAAGTATTACCATATTTTACACATACACAATATATTTTTCTAAAGAATTTTAAAAAATTTATTAAATAATTTAGTGACCAATAAAACGATGTTTTTTTTATTAATATTTTTTAATTCTCTAAGTAGCGATATTTGGTCATTTATGTACATATTTAATTTTCCATTTATTGGATATTATACACATGTACATAAAAATATATTATTTACATATTAAATTAAACAAAATAATAATAATAAAGTATATGTACATAAATATATTTAAATATTCTTTACCAAAATTTTAGATTAATTTATTTTCCAAAAAAAAATTTTTTTTTTATTAAAATTTATTTTTTAAATATTTAAATATTATTTTAAATTAAACTTTAATTATTGAAGGTTAAATATTTGATATCTTTATTTTTAATCTTTGTCTTTTTTTAAATAAACATTTACAAGTAATTAATCTGATCTTTAATTTAATTAATTTTAAAATAATTATTTAAATTATTTATTTATTTATTAAAGTTTTTATTTTATTTATTTAATATTTTATAATATACATAGGTCATATTATTTGTGGTACTACTATGTACACTATATATATGTACTAGGTGTGTTGATGAAGATGAAAAAAGAATAGACGAACGAATTTTCTTCCGGCCATTGAATAGCAAAAAAAACAAAACATAAAAAGCAGTAAATCAATCCGTACACATATGTTTGTGCCCGCATAAATTTTTTTCTTTTCAATGTTTGCTATTCTAGTTGCTAAACATATGTAGTTGCTTTTTTATTTAATATTTTATTTGACATTTAATTAAAGGGTCATTAAAGGTTAAAATAAACTTATAATATACATATTTTATTAATTATTAATTTTTGTATTAAATTATTTAAATATTTTAAAAAATAGTTTTTTTTATTAATTAAATTTAAATATTTTTGATTATTCTTTCTTTCTTTACTCTTTATTAACTAATGCGTATTCCCTTTTATTTTCTAAATTATATTCTTTTAATCTTTACCTCATCTAAAAATCTTCTTATTTTCTCGTTCACTCACTCATTGAATCAACGAAAATTATCTATAAACCATTATTATTATTATTCTTTTTTTTATTTTTTCAATCCCTTCCATCAATACCTCGGCCTTTTTGCCTCTCCAAGCATACAAATGTGCGCTTTGGGGAAGAAAGAAGAAGAGGAGGAGAAGAGGTTCGGAGACGTCCATTAGATTTCAGGGCTAACTAAAGAAAGATGCTTTATTGTGTGTTTGTTGTTGTTGTCCTCCATTTATTCATTCATTCATTCACATTTTCTCCTCTACAGCGAATTAAATAAATAAATATATAAATATATATATATATAAGCATTTGGGTGATGAAGAAGTATGTAGAGAAGAAGAAAAAAAAAAGAGGAGAATTAATAGTTAAAAAGTCTTATTTCTCCATTTTTGTATGTTTATTACCTTACATATACATTTATTTGTCCTCCTTTTTTTTTTTTAAATTCTCAGTAAAAAATTATCAATAAAAATAGCCTTAAATATATATGTATATATTTTTTTTTAATAAAAATATTTAAATATGTAAATATTAATTAATTAATTTTATATTATTTATTATTATATATTTAAAAAAAATAAAATAAAATATTTTATGCAAATTAAAATTAAATTTGCGGTAAAGATTGTCAATAGAGAATAGATCAATCATTACCTATTTATTTACCTTCTCTATTTTTATTGATCTTTCATAAATTTTTTTTTTTTTTTGCATAAATTTAGTATTAATACTTATATATATCTACATATAAATATATTCATTTATTTACTACATAAAATAATTTAAATTTGTTTTTTTTAATATTTTAAATAAAATTAAACAATTATTTTCCACAAAATTAATTAAATATAATAAATATTTTATTATTTTTTTTTTATAATTTTTACATCAAAAATCGTCTGATTTATTTCTTTTTCTTCATTTATTTAACCTTTTCTCAAACATTGCTACTTTTTTTTCTCAAAAAACATTTTTTAATGTTTTATTCTAATTATTTTTTTATAAAAAGAAAAAAAAAAAGAATTTATTTTCTACTTAACAAATTTTCCACTTTTTCTAATAAAATCAGACAAATAAAACAATTAAATTATTTTAAATAAAATAAAGAGAAAATATTTAAGGGGTTTTATTTAAAATAATTTAAAAATTAAAATCTTTATTTTAAAAATAACTTTATTAAAAGATAATTTTCAGAGAATTAAAAGTTATTTTTTTTTTGTTAATTTAAATAATAATTTTAATTTATTTAAATTATATAATGTATATATATAATATATATATCCAATTTCTATATATAAACTTTATTTTAAATAAACTTTTTTTTTTCTTTCCATTCAAGTTGAATAATAAAATACATTGACCGCCACATTTTTCTTCTCTTTTTTCCCTTGGGGTCTTCCTCTCTATATACTAGTAAATTCCAATGTCGATAATTCACTATATGTATATATTTATAATATTTTAAATGGATGACTAGCTGGAATTTTTTATTTTTTTCTTATGGTCATCTAAGAAAAAACTTTTTTTTTTTAAATTTTATTTATGCAAATATTTTAACTTTTTGAGATTTTTATTTTAAAAACAGTAATATAATTATAGTAATTGGAGGTTTTTTAAAAGTTAAATATTTACGTTTATTTATTTGAAATATTTTAAAAATTAATTTATTATTATTATTTACAATATAATAAATATTATAATTAATTAATTATATTAATTAATTTATTTATTATTTTAGACCTTAAAATTATTGTTTATTTTATTTAGTTTTTATAATTACATATTTATGTTTATGTATTTAATAATATATTTAACTACTTCTTTAAAAACAAATAAATAATTTATTAATAACTAAATATTGTTTTTTTTAAATTATATTTAATAAAAAACAAAATAATAATTATTTTTAAATATTATTTATTTATTTTATATATTTTATTTAATTTTTATTTTTCACATTTTTACTTCAAGGACATAATTTTTATTTGTTATTATTATTATTATTTTGTTACTCTTCTAGTTCAAATTTAAAGAAAAGGTTTATTTGAAAAACGAAAGATTTTTTATTGGCTTATCTTTTTTTTAAAAAATTATTTATTTATTCTTTTATTTTTAAAAAATGGCAGAGACAGTACGTCTAAAAGAATGCCACAATTGATTATTGATGACCCTATTAAAATAACATTATTTATTTATTTTTTTTATTTAAAATATATTCTAAATATATAAATAATTAAATAAAAAAAAATAAAACCTTTTATTTTATTTATTTTATTATTATTTTCTCTCCTTTTTCTCAATATTTTTCTATATATTATTTATTTATTTTTCCATTGTCAATACTTTTAAATTTCCCACTTTCTTAAATTTATTTCCTTTTTAAGCTTTAGCCTTTTTTTCTATTTGCGCGGCCATTTTTATTTTTATAATGCTTATATGTCCATTTATTTATTAAAATATAATATATTGGATAGCTAATTGTGTTGTTGTTATTATTGTTGTTATTGTCCTTCCGCCTATCCGTTTGGTTGTATGGTTAATAGTACTTTTAAAAGAATGAGACATTTTATAGTGTTATTTATTTATTTGTTTATATTTATTTGTGTGGCACAATTATTTTTATTTAAAATATTTTTTAAAAAATATTAGTAAAAATATTTTAATTTATTTAAATAATTATTATTTTAGAAAACAATATAATTTAATTAACATAAATTAATTATTTTTTTGATCTTAATTTTTTTTTTCTTCAATTTAAAAAATCTACGGGTATTTTCTTTTTCTTCTATTATTAAAACAACTTTTTATTTATTTAAAATGATTAAATTATTAATAAATATTTTAATTTTAATATATTTAATTAATAATTTAATTATTTTTGAAATAAATGGAAGAAGGCATAGACATCATCATAAAAGTTATTTATTTAATTATTTAACTAACTAATTAATTAATTAATTAGTTCGTCATAGTAGAAGTCCTTTCACAAAAAATTTATTTAAACTTTCATCATCTACTCCAACAGATTTTCAATTTACTTCTTCCTTCTATAATTTAAGTATTTATGAAAATTCTATTGGTCAAAAGGCTATAGCTTTAAATCCTTCAAGTGCTCAAATGGTTGGAGTTTGGGTACCAAAGGGTTATAATCAAATACAATTTAGAATTACTGAAGTAATTTAAATTTAATTAATTTAAATTTAATTTAAGGGAGATAATCTTCATCGTTTTACAATTAATAGTCAACGTTTAGGAAATTTTGCTTTTTTACATTTAGAATATAAAGATCAAATGGATGTTCTTAATCGTGAATTACAATCAGAATTTAATTTAATTATTTTAGCAACAGCCAAAAGAAAAAGGGGAATTGCACTTGAAGCTATTACTAAAGTATAAATAAATAAATAAATATATTTAATTAATTAATTAATTAATTAATTTAGATAAATATTCATGTATTAGATGAAAATGATAATCCACCAATGTTTAAAAAATTAAATTATAAAATTAATTTAAATATTTTACCTTTACCAATAAATACTCAAATAATTCAATTAGAGGCATTTGATGCAGATGAAGGATTAAATGGAGAACTTTATTATTCTCTAATTAATCCTTCTAATTATTTTTATATTGGTATATTTATTTAATTATAATTTAATTAATTAATTATTAAGAACAAACTACTGGTTGGTTACGTAATTTTGTTTCATTAGATTCAATTAAAATACCAACAAATATTACTTTGGAAGTTAAAATTGAAGATAGAGCATCTAGATTACAAAATAAAGAAATAGCTTTAAATAGTAATTCTCAATTATCATTATTTAATATAAGAAATAAAGCTACTATTGAAATACAAATATTAGATGAAAATAAAATATTAAAACAACCAAAGGTTAATTATATATTAATTAATTTAATTAATTAATATAATTTAGTTATTATTTAATCAAATATATTTTCAACCAATTATTGAATTTCCTGTTCGTGTTGCTTTAATTGAATTTGCTGATAAAGAATTAAAAAATAAAGAAAATATTAATTTATTAATATCTAGATTAAATACTCAATTTATTTGGAATTGTGCTTGGATTGATAGATTAAATTTATTTCAATTTGCTTTAAATATTTGTCCACAATTTCCACGTGATTTGCTTGGATTAGAAGAAATATTAATTGTTAGAATAACTGTTACTCGGTAATTTTTAATAATAAATTATTTTATAATTAATTTTAGTTTAATTGATACTTTAAATTGTAAAAGTATTTCATTTGGTGATCAAGAATTTCAAATAAAAATAGATCCTTCAATTGGAAGAAAAATAATATTAAATAATAATAATGGAGAAAATATTTTAATTAATTTAAATGAATATATTCCAGTTGGGGCTATTTTATGGCAATTTGAAGCACAAATAAATAATTTAAAAAATAATAATAAAGAAGAAGAAGAAGAAGGAAAAATTAAGTAAAAATAAAATATTAAAAAATAATTAAATAATTTTTAAAAGATATAAAATTTTACGTCAACAACAAAAATTACCTTTTGAATTAGATCAATTTAATGGACAATTAAAACTTATTTCTTCTCTTGAACATTCATTATTACAAAAAGAATGGAATATTTCTGTAATTGCTCAATTAGAATTGGGAAATTTAAAAAAATCTTTAAAAATTCAATCAATTCCAATTTTTGTTAAATTAATATTTAATTATTTAAATAATAATTGTCCACAATTTTTAGAAATTCCTTTAAATAATTTAATTATTCTTCAAAATAAACATTTAAATTTTTCAAATGAAAATATTATTTGGAAAGCTAAAGTAATTTTATATATTTAAAAATAAAATAAAATTATTTAAATTAATTAGGTAAATAATTCTAAAATAATTTATAAATTAATGAATGATTATTTTCAACTTTTTGATATTAATCCTTTTAATGGAGAATTAAAAATAATTAAAGAATGGCCAAATAATGAAAAACAAATTAATATTAAAATATTAGCAATAAATATGGAAGAAGGAATAATACCTTTTAAACATCAAACAATTTTAAATTTAATTATTTTAAAGGAAGAAAAAAATTTAAAAAATTTAATTAATTATTCTTCTAATGATGAATTAATTAAAAATACATGTTTAATGGAAAATAAATATTCTCCTAAATTTATAATTCCAGAAAATGAATTAATTGGTGAAATAGAAGAAACAACTAAAATAAATACAGTTATAAATTTAAAATTAAATTAATATTTTTAGACAATTGGTTATATTAAAGCAATTGATGAAGATGAAGGAATTAATGGATTAATTAATTATTGGTTAATTAATACATTTAATAATTCAATTGGAATTGACCAAAATAATGGAAGAGTTTTTGTTAATGGAAAAATAAAAAGAGAAATTAAAAATGAAATAGAAAATAATTATTTTGATATTTTAATAGAAGTTTTAGTATTGGATATGGCAATAAATAAAGAAAAACAAAAAGGAATTAAAAAACAATTTAAAATTAGAATTAATTCTGGAAAGAATAAACATTATCCTGTAATTAAATTAAATTTAATTTAATTTTAAATTATTAGGTATTTGAATATTATTCTTATAGAATAGCAATTCGTGAAGAAAATCAACCAAATATAGAATTAATTCAATTAAAAGCTTTAGATAAAGATTTTGGTGATAATGGAAAAATAAAATATAAATTAATATTTAATCAAAAAGAAGAATTAAATAATTATATTTATATTAATTCATTAAATGGAATAATTTATTTAAATAAATCATTAGATAGAGAATATTTTGGTGAACAAATAAATTTTATTGGTAAATTAAATTTAAAAATTAAAAATTAAAATTTAAAGCAATGGCTAGTGATTTTGGAATTCCTCAATTAAAAACATTTACAAATATTACTTTAATATTAGATGATATTAATGATCAACATCCAGAATGTATTAATAAATTTGAACAATTTTATATTTTAGAGGATTCACCTAATGGACAATTAGTAAATAAATAAATAATTAAATTAATTAATTAATTAAATTAATTAAACTAATTAATTAAAATAAAATAATAATAAATAATTAATTAAATTAATTTAATTCAATTAAAATAGATTGGTTGTATTGCTGCTTTTGATAATGATGCTTTAAATAATAAAAATAGTGAAATAATTTATAATATTATTAATGAAAATAATAATAATAAACTTCCCTTTCGTTTGGATAAAAATAGTGGATGTTTATTTTTAAATTTAAATGAAAATTTATTAAATTATGAAATTAAAAATGAATATAAATTTAATATTAAGGTTAAAATTTAAATTAATTAATTACTTATTTTTTTTAGTTAAATGATAAAGGAACACCAAATTTAGAATCATTAAATAATTGTTTAATTAAAATTAATTTAATTAAAGTTTTTAATTATTTAAAACCAGAAAGACCTAAATTTTCTGAAATTGCTTTAGAAGCTAATATTTTAGAGAATTCTCCAATTGGAACAAATATTTTACGTTTAAATGCTGAAATAGATGAAGAAATTAAAGGAAAAAAAGAAATTAATTATAAAATAGTTGGTGGTAATGGTTTTGGATTTTTTGAAATTAATTCAAAAAATGGAATGTTAAAAACTAAAAAAGGTTTAAATTTTAATTAAATAAATAAATAATTATTTTTAAATTTAAAGAATTAGATTTTGAACAAAAACAATCATTTTGGTTAACAATTAGAGCAGAATATATTAATAATAATAATAATAATAAATTAATTAATTATTCTTTATTTTCTTCAACACATCAACATTTATTAATTAAAGTTATTAATCAAAATGATCGTTTACCTTTATTTTCTATGCCTTTTTATAATACAACAATTTCTGAAAATTCTGAAGAAAATATAATTATTTTAAAAGTAATTAAAATTAATTAAAATTAATTAATTAAAATTAATTCTTTTAAAATTAATTTAATTTAGTTAGAAGCAACAGATGCTGATGACCATTTAATAATTAATAAATTAGAAAAATCAATTAATAATTCAATTAACTATTCAATTATTAATGGTGATCCTAAACAACATTTTATTATTGATGAATATACTGGATATTTATTAACTAATAAAAATAATATTTTAGATAGAGAAGTAATTTTTATATTTAAATTTAAATTTAAATATATAAAGATTCAATCAAAATATTTATTAAC
The DNA here is from genome assembly GCA_036172905.1 of Meloidogyne graminicola. NCBI lineage: Eukaryota > Metazoa > Nematoda > Chromadorea > Rhabditida > Meloidogynidae > Meloidogyne > Meloidogyne graminicola. The sequence goes on from JARPZY010000005.1 coordinate 1,090,843, forward strand.
TATTAATGCTTGTGATATTGGATTAATTTGTTCAACTTGTTTAGTTCAAATTAATATTAAAGATGAAAACGATAATTTACCTTTATTTGATTTAAATTATTTATCTTCATTAAAATTCCAAGCAAATACTTTAGGATTTTTAGGGAAAATATTTGCAATAGATTTTGATAGTTATGGACCTAATTCTAATATTAAATATTGGTTAGAACCTTCAAATAATGAAAATATAGAAATGGACATTAATGGATATATATTTGCTAAAATACCTTTAAAAGCTGGTACTTTAATTAATTTTGATATTTTTGCTGAAGATGAAGGAAATCCTCCATTAAAAAATAATATTAATGTTAAAATACCTGTTTTAGGTAATTAATTAATTTATTTATTTAATTAATTTAAATAAAAAGAACGTGCAAATAATTTAAATGGTAATAGAGCACCTTTTCTTATTAAAACAGAAAAATGGAGAGAAATTAATTTATTTGGGAATGAACCTTTGGTTAGTTAATTAATTAATTAATTAATTAATATATTTTTAAAGGGTTCAATTATTTGTATAATAAATGCAAAAGATGATGATAATGATTATTTATGGTGGAATATTGAAAATGAAGAAGTAATTTAATTTAATTTAAATTTAAATTAATTTAATTAAGGATTATTTTTTACAAAAAATATTTGCTTTAAAAAATATTAAAGAAGGTGCTGAATTAATTTTAATTAAAAATATTTTTGAATTTACTAATAATGAAGAAATTATTTTAAAATTTTCTTTAAGTGATGGTTTAGATACAATTCATGATAAAGTTAATTTTTAAATTTTAATTTAAAATAATTTTAATTTTTATAGATTATAATTCATTTAAATAATTTAAATATTGAAAGAAATAAAGTTTTTGTTGAAAATAATATTTTTATTGAAATATTTAATGAAATGCCTATTGGACATATTTTATATAAACCAAAATTAATAATTAATAAATTTAATAATAATTTATTTAAATATTATTTTTATTTACATACAACAGATGATATAACTGCTTTTGATGGTTTAATTAAATTATTTAATTTTAAATTATTTATTTATTTTAGTATTTAATATTGATCCATTAAATGGTAATATTATTATATCTAAACAATTACCTCAACGTTTGGCATCTCCTTTTACTTTAATTATTGGAGTTAATTGTAAATATTATAATTAAATTAATTAAATTAATTTTAATTTAATTTTTAAGTAATTAATTTACAACAAAAATATAATTATACTGAATTTTTAATATTAAAAATTAATAGAGGAGAAGAAAATGAAAATACACCAATGGTTTATTATTTAATTAATTTAAATTTAATTTAAAGTTTATTGAATGTTCTTCTTCTTCTAATAATAATTTATTTGAAATTTTACCTGAAGGAGAAGGAAATATTAATGATTTAATTTATATATTTGAAGCTATTGATCCAGATTATGGAAATTCTGGAAAAATAAAATATTCATTAATTTATGAACAAAAAATGGAAGAAGAAATTTTTTATTTAAATGAAACTTCAGGAGAATTAAAATTAATTAAAGAATGGCCTAAACAATTAAATAAAGTATTATTAATTTAATTAATTAATTTTAATTAATTATTTTTTAGATAAATATTTTAATTCGTGCAACAGATTTTGGAAAAATTTCTCGTTCAAGTAATTGTTATTTAAATATTTTAATTCCTCCAAAATTAATTAAAAAACAATTATTTAAATTAAATAATTTAAATTATTTAATTAATAAAACAATTAATAATTATGGAAAAATTTCTTCTTCTTCTTATTCTCCATTAATTTTAAATAATTTAAATATTAAAAAAGAAAAGGAAGAATTTAATTTAATTAATTATTATTATTTTATTAATAATAATAATGATGAAGAATGCCAAAAATTATTAAATATTCATTTTTTAAATGGCAAATTAATATTTACTGGGTATTTAATTTTAATTTAATTAATTAATAATTTATTTTTAGTGTTTATACAGATAAAAATGAATTAAATTGTTCAATTTATTTAAATTTAAAAGAAAATAATTATTTAATTTCTAATATATTTATTAATGTAAGAATAATTAATTAATTAATTAATTTTTAATTTTAAAGTTAATTCCTTCAATAATTAATAATAATTCAATTTTATTAAATTATATTGAAGAAGAATTAAATAAAAATTTAATTAATGAAAATAATTTAATAATTAATGAAAATAAAGAAGAAAAAGAAAATAAAGAAGAAGAAGAAGAAGAAGAATTTCTTCCTTCATCTGAAATTTATTTGGATGAATTTTTAAAAGAAAATAATAATGAAAAAGAATTATTTTTTAAATTTCCACAACAAATATATAATGTTAATTTAATTAATTTAAATTTAAATTTTAATTTTAAAGGTAACAATTTTAGAAGGACGTCCTTTAAAAGAAAAAACTTTTTTACTTTCACTTTGGCCAATTCAAATATCTTTAGGCGTTCAATTAGAATTTAAATTAATTTTTAAAGAAAAAGAAAAAAATATTTTAAAAAATATTTTTCAATTAAATAAAATTAATGGAATATTATGGCTTATAAATAATGAATTAATTGAAAATATATTAGATCGTGAAAAATATTCAAAAATTCAATTTGGTATTAAAGTTAAAGGAGGAAAAAGTATTTAATTTTAATTAATTAAATTTTAATTAAAATTTAGATTTATTATCATCAATTTGTTTAATTCAAATAATATTAGAAGATATTAATGATAATCCTCCAATATTTAATGAACAAAAATATTTAATAAATGTTTATGATGATTCTCAAATAGGTGAACAATTAATTCAATTAAATGCTACAGATTATGATATTGGAATTAATGGAATTATTATATATGAATATTTAAATATATTACCTTCATTTATTAAATTAAATAAATTAAATGGTTGTTTAATTATTTGTTCATTAATTTCATCAGAATATATAAATAAAACATTTAATATTAATATTTATGCAATTGATAAAGGATTACCTCAATTAAAATCAAATAATATATTAATTATATTAAATATTATTGAAACAAAAATACCAATATTTTCTGCTAAAATATATAGAGTAGAAATGACTGAAATGATTAAAACATTTCCTATACCATTAATTCAATTAAAAGCAGAAATACCAGAAAGGAATAATACAAAAATTGGTTATAAAATTAAAACAATTGAATTAAATAATAAAAAAGAAGAAGAAGAAGAATTAAATAATAATAATATATTTAATTTGGATTTTAATAATGGATTATTATATTTAAATAATAATTATTATTTATTATTATTTAATAATAATAATTATATTAATTTAACTATTGAAGCAATTAATTTATTAAAATTAAATAATTCAAAATCAGGAATTACTAATGTAATTATATATTTTCCTTCAAAATATTTAACAACAACAACAATAACAACAATAACAACAACAATACCAACAACAATAATATCATTTAAATATCCAATATTTAAATGGAATATATCAAAAAATACTTTAGGTAGTAATTAAATTAATTATTTAATTTAATTAAATTTAATTTAGTTGGAACATTAATTGGTCAATTAGAATTATTAAATAATAATAATAATTTATTATTACCTATTAATTATTCTTTATTAATAAATAATAAAAATGAAAATAAAATAATTATTAATATTAATCAATTAAATGGTCAAGTTTATTTAATTACAAATTTATTAAAAGAAAAACAAAAAATATATGAATATAATGTATTAGCATTAATTAAATTAGAAAATGGAAATATTGAAAGTTGTGAAGGAATAATACAAATAAAAATTATTAATGAAGAAGAAGAAAAAGAAAAAGAAGAAAATAATAATAATATAAAGGTTAATTAATTTTAAATTTTAAATTAAATTAATTAGATAAATGAAATAAAAGAAAAAAATAAATTAATTAAAGAAAATAATTTATTAAATGAGAAAGGATTAATAACAATTAAACAAAATAATAATAATACGGTTGATATATAAATTAATTAATTAAAAAATATTTTTTATTTTATTTTATTTTTTTTTTAAGAAAAAAGAAGTTAAAAATAAACAAAAATTAAATAATAATGAAATATTAAATAATTTAAATAATGATTGGTTACAACAATTTGTAAATTTAAATTTAATTTTAAATTTAATTTTTAAGGTTAATTCTAATCGTTTAATATTATTATTATTACCAACTTGTTTATTATCTTTAGTTTTAATTTCTTTTATTTTATTTATTTGTTGTCGTTATTGTTTAAATAATCAAAATAATCAGAATAATCAAAAAAGAAAAAAAAGAAAATTAATTGGAAATAAAGGAGGAAATGGGGGGACAATAACATATTCTGGTTCTTTTACTAGAGGAAATATTGAATTCTCAAGTCAAAATCGAAAAAATCAACAAATACCTGATCCTGCCTGTAATCCTTTAGTACCTCGTAAAACTACAGGTAAATATAATTTAAATTTTAAATTTTATAAAATAAAGCAAATCAAATAATTATTGAACAACAACAACAACCATCATCATCATCATCACCCCCTCCCCGTCCTCCTCGTTATAGAAGAGATAATAATAATGGTTTACCTACTGTAGAGGTTAAACCAATAATGAATAAAATAATACAACAACAACAACAAAATAATAATAATAAAGTTATTTATTTATTTAATTATTAATTAATTAATTTATTTATTTATTTAGCAAATAATAATTAATGATAATATTTCATTAAAATCAAATAATAATCAAAATAATAATAATAATGATTCTTCTTCATTACCAAAAAGGAGAAATACTTCAACAAATAATAATAATAATAATAAAAGAAAAAAAGAAATAATACCAGAACCTCCACCTAGATATTCTTCTGGTGATTTACAACAAAAAATAAATGTACATTTAAAATTAAAATTAAAATTAAATTTTAATTATTTTAGAAGGAAATAAATAATACACAACTATTATTACATTCATTTGGTCTTCCTTTAAATAAAGAAGAATTAATAAATAATAAAGAAATTATAAAAGAAAAAGAAGAAATTAATAATAAAAAGTATTTAATTTAATAATTAATTTAATAATTAATTTAATAATTAATTTAATAATTAATTTAATTTTTAAGTCTTCTACTTTTACATCTAATTCTTCTTCTCCTTCTTCTTCTGATTATCTTACTATGAAACCTGTACATAGAGCTAAACCATTTATTTCTAATAATTTAGATAATAAAGGTATATATTATTTAAATAAATAAATATTATATTTAAATAGTTTGTTCTTCTTCTTCTATTAATTCTTCTCCACCTCCTCCACCTCAACATAAAAAAACATTTAATAAGCTTTATGATTGTCCAATTGAAGCAATTGAAGATGATGAAGAAAATGAATAAAATTAATAAAAATTATATTATATATTTTTTATTTAATTAAATAATTAATTAGTATATATTTTTAAATTATTTATTTATTTTAATTCTTTCAAACAAATATTTTTGCTTTTCTTCAAAATAAATTATTTATTTATTATATTTTTTTTTGAAAATTAATTAACGGGTCTATTACATATAATAAAATTTGCTTTCATTTTATAATTTTGTAATTATTTTATTTATTTATTTATTCTTTTATGGCCATTTTTTTTAAATTAAATAAAATTTATTTTTCTTTTTTAATAAAAATTATTTAATTAAAAATAGAATTATTATACATATAAAATAAAAACAATATTTTAAATTTAAATTAAATATTTATTAAATATATTAAATAATAAATAATTATTTAAAATTAAATATTTTTATAAATTTTTTAGAAATAAATTATTTAAATAATAGTTTGACGTAAATTAAAAATTAAACAAAAGGGAAATATTACGACGGAATTACTAAATAAATAAATATATTTTGTAGACTATTTTATTTTTAAATAATTTACAATATTTTAATTAAAACAAAAATCGCCTACATAATTTCCTTTTTCATCAAATAAATATTTTTAATATATGTACATATCTCTATGTATGTACTCTTTTTATTTAAAATTATTTCCTTTAATATTTCCGTTTTTTATTTTCAATGAGACTTTTTAATTGAAAAAAAGGGGAGGAAATAAATATATTTAAATTATTAAATATATTTTTTAAATTTATATATATATAATAATTTTATAAAATTAAATAATTATTTATTTAATTTTTAAAATTTACGATATAATATAATCTTTAAACTAAAATAAAATAACTTCATGTCAATTTTAAATTAAAAAATATTTAAAAGTTTATTTATTACAAATTTTCATCTTTTTATTTAATTAAATTAAATATATGTATTTAAAAATAAATAAATTAATTTTTTTTTTAATTTTTTATTAACATTAAATTTATTTTATTTTATTTATTTATTATATATATACATATTTTATTTAATAATTATGCTAATATAAATAAATAAAATTATTTATTTTTTATTTAAATTAATATAAATTTTATTAGAAAAATTAATAATAAATAATTTAAAATTAAATATAAATGATGTTTATTAAACAACAAAATAATTATTATTTTAATAAACAATTTAATATTATTTTAATATTTTTATTTTAATTAAAATATCTAATAGTAGTAGTACTTATTCTAATTTTTATAATTCAATACAAAATAATAATAATAAAGAAAATAATAATAATAATATATTTTTTGGAAGGTAATATTTATTTATAAAATTTAAAATATTAATTTTAATTTAAAAAGACCTATTAATTCAATTAATGATTTAAAAAAATCATTTAATAATAATAATAATAATTTAATTAATTATTCAATAAATGATGGATTTATTAATTCAGCAGCAGAAAAAATTAAAAAATCAGAATTTAAAGGAGAAAAAGAAAATGAAATTAATCAATTATTAATAATAAATAATAATAGTAGACAACCAAGGGCTAATGCAGCAAAATTAATTAGAAAAAATTGTAAAAAAATTTTTAAATATTTTTAATTTAATATTTAAAGGTTTCTTTTCTCCATTACAATGCTCTTTTTATTATAAAAGTAATTTTGCAAATACATTTATAAGAGGAGATGAATAAATTAATTAAAATTAAATTAAATAAATATTTAATTAATTAAAAATAATTTTTAAAATAAATTTTAATTATTATTTGTTTATTTTTATTTTATATTTAAAAAAAAAAGAATTATATAATAAACAATTAACAAAAATATATTTATTTATTTTTAAATATTTATTTCTATTCTAATTTAATTATTTTCATGATCCAATCAAAAGATAATAGATAAGTGCAGCAATAATACCAAAAAGTAAACAATAAATAAACATTTCAATTGGATTGTATTTACTTAAATAATTAATTTAAATTTAAATTAAAATAACCTTTGTTGTTCTATATTATCAGTTTTTTTGTCAATTAATTCTCGTTTATCATAAGAATATTTCCATCGTTCGTCCTTTTTAATTAAAAAAAAAATATTTTTTTTAAAAATTATTTAAAATAAAACCTCAATAACCTCTCCAATACAATAATCTTCCTTTAAATTAATTAATTTATATAATTAATTAATTTAAATATAAACTTTCATTTTTCGTGCATCAGTTGAATGTCCAATATCTTCAAAAGCTTCAGTTCTATCTTCACCTGCTTTTTCCAATAAAACTTCACAACCACCAGGATGTTCATCCAAAAATTTAGTTACATCATAAACCTTTTTTTTAAATTTAATTTTAATTTAAATTTTTTAAAACCTTATTTCCAATAATAATCCAACAATTATTACTAGAATTACGTTCAGCAACCTCAGATCTAGTAAATTGATTACCACCAGTCATTATATTAAAATATTCTTAAATAAAAATTTAAAAATAAAATAAATAAATCATACGAGTAATTTTTAAGTAAATATAATTTCTAATAAATAAATCGATTAAATATAATTTACCTATTTTATGTATGTATGTAGTTGACAATAAAATGAAAAAAAAAGAAAAGGAAAAAGAAAAGGAAAAGGAAAACGAAAAAGGAAAAAGAAGAAAAATATTTTGATTTTATTAGGTCAAAAAAAAATAAATATTTTATTTTTTAGATAAAATAATGATAAAAATTAAATAAATAATTTAAAAAATTAATTAATTAATTAATTTAAATTAATTATATTCTAAACATTAAATATTTAAATAAAAATAATTATTATTTCAAAATTTTAATTAATAAATTCAAATAATTGTAGTATGTATTAAATTAATTTATTACAATAAATTTACTAATTAAAACATTATTATTTAATTTTAAAATAAAATTAAACCTCAAAAATTCATTTTTAATTTAATAAATTTTACCTTTTTTTTAATATTAATTAATAAATTATATAAAAATTTTTATAAAAATATATATTTAAATTTACAAAGAAATGTACAAAAGATTATAGTATAAAATATCTATTTTTTTTTTAAATAAAATTGTAATATATTCTTCTCTTTTTTAATTTAAATTTATTTATTTTGTCGACATACTTTTGCACGTAAATGTTTACTTAAATAACTTTTTAATTTAAATGCTTTTCCACAATTTGTACAAATAAATGGTTTTTCTGCTAAAAATAATTTTAAATTTAAATTTAAATATATTTTAACGTTTATGTGTTCTTTCATGTGCACGACAATTTGAACGATCAGCAAAAGAACGAGAACATCCAATCCATTCACATTTAAAAGGTTTTTTACCATCTTAAAATAAAATAGTTAATTAAATAAATATACTATATTAACCATGTATTCTTTTATGTCCATTTAATAACCAAGGTCTACCAAATAATTTACCACAAACCTAATAAATTAAATAATTAAATTAAATAATTAAATTAAAAACATACATCACATTTTGCTTTTTTATTATTATTAATTAATTTTGTTGTTTTTGGTGTTTCTTTAATTAATTCATTATTTGTTTTAAATATTTGATAAGAAGAAGAAGATATCTTTTATTTTTTAATTTAAAATATTTAAATTAAATTTAAATTTTACCTTTTCTTGTTTTTTATTTTCTTTTGTTGAATTAAAAGGAATAAATGTTGATTTTAAATTATTTAAATATTTAATTGATGAATTTATATTACTTGTACTACAATTACTATTATTACTACTATATTCACTACTATATTCACTTGTATTTGTACTTTCTTTTGTATTTAATGACTTTAAAATAATTAAATTAATTTATAATAATTAAAAACAAACTAAAGGTGTTATTTGTTGTTGTTGTTGTTGTTGATAATAATAATAATAATATAGATTTAATTTTTGTTGAAATAAATCTAAATTTGTTGTTGTTGTATTAAATGAATTATTTATAAAATATAAAGGTGAATTTAAAATTAAAGAAGGAGGAGATGATAAAAATTGAAATTGAGAATAATAATTAAATGAAGAAGGTGATAATAATTGGATATTATTTTTAATTGTTGGAATTGTTGTCAATTGATTATTATAAGAAGAAGAAGAAGAAGAAGATGAAGAAGAAGGAGATGAAATAAATGGCCAAACTTAAATTTTAATTAATTAATTAATTAATTTTAATTAAACTTACAATTTATATTATTATTTTTATTTGATAATTGTTTATTTTCATTTTGATTATCACGTAAAATTCTATCCATACTAAAATTTGTTGATTTTCTTAGATTATTCATTGTCAATAAATTTTATAAAAATCATAAATATTTATTTATATCTAAATATATTTATTTACATATTTAATTGATTTAATTTATATTAATTTATTTATAAAATTAATATTTAATACATATATGTAAGTTAAAATTTAAAATGCCGCTTCTTTGATTGAAGGAAGGTTAACAAAAAAAAAATAAAGAAACAAAAGAAGTAGGAGGGAAGGGGAGGGGAGGGGGAAAAAAGGGAAAATCAAAAAATATTAGTTAAGGTTTTATTAATTTTTTGTTAAATTTATAATCTTTTTCTCATGTTTTCATAAGGATTAATTAATTAATAAATAAATATTGTTAAAAAAGGCAAATAATAATTAATAATTAAATTATTTTATTGATTAATAAATAAATAAATATAATATTAATTAATAAAAGGAATATTTAAAAAAAATAATATTATTTAAATTAATTTAATTTGAATATAAAATTTAATTTAATTTAATAATATAATTATTAGTATATATTAAATTAACTTTAATAAAAATAAATCTAAATTTTTAATTTCAAAAATAATTTTTTTTTTGTCCAATTCTTATTCAAATAAAATTGTTTCTTTTATGAAAATTAAAAAATTACTAAAAATATTTATTTATTATTTAAATTTAATTAAAAAATTAATTTTTTGTTTAATTATTAAATAATTGTTTTATATTTTATAAATCTTTTTTTTTTTTTTTTAGCAAATTTTATGGAATTTTTTTAATGTTTATAACAAAAAATTAATAATAATATTCATTTTTAGAAAATAATTTTAAACAAAAACTTAAATAATTATAAAATTAATTTATTTATTTATTTATTATTAATTAATTAATTAAATTTATTTTACATTCAAAATTAAATATTATGTGAATATATAAATATTTACTTTAAAAGATTAAATTTTAATATTTTATTTTAACTAAAATATTATTTAAAACAATTATAATTATATATAAATCTAATATAAAGGTTAAAATTTATTTAATTAAATTAAATATATATTTAAAATAAATAAATGTAAATAAATAAATATTTATTACAATTTTTCTTTCTGTTTTTTAAATAACTTAAATCCCCTACTAGGTAGAATTTTACAACAACTTTTTATTATTAATATTTATTTATATAAAAAAAAAGAATTTTAGAGCAGAAGGATAAAATTTAAAAAATAAAATTAATTTTAATTAAATAAATTACAGTAGTTAATATTTTATTTAAACAAAAAGAAAAGCCTTTAACAACAACAACCATTTTACATTCTCGAGAAATAAAGAAAAAAGGCGGTACTTAATTTATTTATATAAGTAAAAAGGAAATATAAATAAAATAAAAATAAAAAAAACTTGTAAAAAATAATTTAGTTTTAAATATATTTTTCGGCATTTTTTGGACACTTTTTATTTTATAAAATAAAAAAGTAAATAAAAAATAATTTATTTATTAAAAATAAAAGAAAAACCCGAACAGATATATATATTTTATTATGTTTTTTAAAAATTAAAATATTATTTATTTATAAATATAGATTAATTATTAAATATTTTTTAATTTTTTTTTTTAAATTAAATTGATTTAATTTAAAAAAAAAATTAAATTTTATTTAATTATTCAAACCAATAAAAATTTAAAAAAAAACTTGTGCTAAAATAAACTTAATAAAAAATTTATTTTTTTTTTCGAAAAGTCTTCTTTTAATGCCAAAAAAAAATAAAATAAAAAAAATATGGTTAAAAATAACCAATTAATAAATATATTTTTTTAAAAAAGAAAGTAATTTTATTAATATATTTGTTATTTTTTAGAAGCTAGTTCGGAAGTTATTTACTTACTACTACAACTATTGCATTTCCCTATCATCACATAATAATAATGGGTTTGGTGGCATCTGGTTAAAGAAAAGAAAAAATTAAAAAAAAAAAAAAAAGAATTGGCCAATTATTTAACCTTTTAATGTTTTATATAAATAAAAATAATATTTATTTTTTATTAAATATATTTATTTGATAAAGAATTATTATTTTAAATTAAATTAAATTTTATTTTAATTATTTTGATTAAAAAATAATTTTAAAAATTAAATAAAACAATTATTATTAATTTTAAGAGAAAAGTTCAAATAAATAATTATATATAATATTTACTGTTTATTTTTTTTTATTTTCCGACAATTGTCAATTATTATTAATTTGTATAAAATTTAAGGATATTATTTATTTATTTATTATTAATAATTAAAAAAAAATAAAAATATATATATTCTACTTTTTCTTCTCATTTTCCAAGGCCAAAACATATTGTTGAATATAAAGTAATTTAAAGAATAAAAAATATATTTGATATAAAATAAATAATATTATTTTTCTAAAAAATTAAAAATAATTTAAATTATTTTAATAAAATAAATTCAAGAATTATTTAAAATATAATATTTGTAAAAATAATTATTTATTTATTTTTATTAACTTTATAATTTAATAAAAAAATCTAAATAAATAAAAATATTTAATTTTATTTGAAAAAAAAATGAATGGAAAGTAAATTGAGCGTTTAAATTTTGTTAATATTAAATAAATAAATCTATAATTAAAATATTAAATATTATTTATTTTTAATTAAAAAAAAAAAAAAAAATAATATTTTAAAATTAATTAAATAAATATATATTTATTAAATTTTAAGAATATTTCTAATGGGGGTCAACAATGACAATCAATTATTTTTTTATTTAATACGAAAATAAAATTTAATTTTATATATTGTAATAGACATAAATAAATAATTTAATTGTTTTAATTTTTTTTTTAATTAAATAAATAAATTAAATTAAAAAATTAAATTTAAATTAATTAATTATTTAGTTAATATATATATTTATATTTAATATAAAAATCAAAGAATTTAATTTAATTAATTAAAATCTAATATATAAAAAACAATTTATTATATTAATATATAATATATTTATGTAAAACCCGTTACAGCCACAAAAAAAAACTTTTTTTTTTTTCTTTTCTTTTATTTATTTGTATTGTTTTATTTTTCTGAGACGCGCACTTTGTTTTAATTTAATTTTATTTTTTATTAAATTTATTTATTTATTTGTTTATTATTATTAATTTTATTTAAATATTTTATTTATTTTTCTCATATTAATAAATTTTTTAAGTGTTTGGTTGTACCAGTAATAAAATTTAGAATAATTAAAAAATCCAAAAAATAAATTATTTAATAAATAAATAATTCTTATTTTAATTTTATTTTTTTTTTATCTAATTTTTTTTTAATAATTAATAAAAATGATTGTTTAAATAGATAATAAAATATTTAATAAATAAAAATTAAAAGAATTACTACTCGCGCATTCCATTCTTTTTTTTTAATAAAATTAAAAATATAAATAAATATTTTATATTTTTTAAATTAATTAATTTAAATTATTTAATATTATTTTTTTTTAATAATTTTTTTATTTTAAATAAAATATTTATTCAAAAATGGACTTAATTTTTTTTTAATAATTTTTATTCATTTTTTCCGATTTCCTTTTTCTTTTTATATTATTTGTCCATTAATAGGCTTGAATTAGTTAAAAAAAAATTAAATAAATAAATAATATATTTATGTATTCCCACACACCGTGGAACATTTATTTTTACTTTTACTTTTTCATTTTCTTTTACTTCTTTTCTTTTTAAATTAAAAAAAAAATCTAGTTGCGCATTTTTTTCCAAGAAAGGAAGAATTAAATAAATATTTATTTATTTATATACTTTTAACTAAATAAATTAATTAATTTAATTAATTAAATATTATTTTTTTATTTAATAATTATTTTAATAAAATTTTTTTCTTTTTTTATTTTAATATATATTTAATATTTATTTTCCCAAGAACTGTGAAATAAAAACAAGAAAAATTAAATAATTACATTGTAAAGTTAATTATCTATTTTTCTTATATTTTTATTTTATTTAATTAATAAATTAATTTTTTAATAAAAATATTTAATTAAATTATATTATTTAATTTTTTTTTTAAATTTTGTTTAAAAAAAAAAACTAGAATTTAATTTAAATTTATATAAAATATTATATTTAATTCCTTTAATTAATTAATTAAATTAATATATATTCTAAATAAATAAATTTTTTTTTTTAATTTTTTAGAATTTTATTATTTTTTTCTTTTATTCTGATTTTTCGGCCTTGGCCGTCATCAAAAGGTTTTTTTTTCTATTAAAATGTCTGACAGTCGATTGTCCGAATTTTTTGTTTTGTTTTTTTTTCTTCTTTTTCTTACCCAAGGCCGTTTGTTAAAATTTGTCAATTTCTCCCCATTAATAATAATATACAACCTATATATATACTCTAAGTAAGAATTTAATTTTCTTTTTTAGATATTATATACATATATTTTATTTTTCTTATTTTCAATTTATTTATTGCTTTAAATTAAATAATTTTTTATTAAAATTAAAATAATTTAATTATAATAATTTAATATATTTAAATAAAATATAAATAAATTTCCCCAATTTCTTCCATTATTTTATTATTCAATTAATAAATCAAGTCCCCAAATATTTTAACCATTACATTTTTAATTTTTTTTTTGTTTATTTGAAGCCATTAATATTATTTTATATTTTTTGAATTAAAAATATTGGTTATTATATTTATTTTTAAAAAATATTTTTTTATTATTTATTTTATTAAATTTATTTTTTGTAATATTTTCTTTCGAAACCTGCTTCAATTTTATTTAAAAATAAATTTAGACAATTTTCTTTGTAATATTTAAAAAAAAAATAGAAAATAAAAATATATTTTTATTATTAAAAATTAATTTTTATTTAAATAATTTTAATTAATTAAAATCAAATTTTTATTAAAAAAATTTATTTTTACTATTAAAACAAAATTATTATTATTTATTTTTTTAAGAATTATTAATAAATTACGCAATTAACTAATAACATTTAATTTTTTATTAATTTTTATTTTTCTTTTTTTTTTACTTTACTATTTATTTACTTATTGTTCCAATTTAAAAAAATCTAATAAAAAATAATAATAAAAAAAAATTTATTTAAATAAATTAAACATAATTTATTAATAAATTAATATAATTTTTAATTTATTTTTTTAAATAATAATTAAATAAAAAATAATTTATTTTAAAGTAATTTTTATTATTTTAAATTATTTTATTAATCAATCAATTTATTTCAAATAATTTCCTTATTGAATAAAGCTATACATAATAATTGAAATTATTTTATTCTATCAAAGTCTTTTAATTAAAAAAAAAAAAAGAAGAATTTAAATTAAAATTAATTTTATTTAATTATTTTTAATAATTAATTTAATTGTTTTAACAATTTTTTTTTTAAATCGAAAAAAAGAATTCGCACATTTTTAAAGAGAATCAATTAAAAAATTAAAAAAAAATCTAATTTTTATAATTTTTTATATTTTTAATTAGTCTTGTGATATAATCAATTTCTTTATATTTTTATTAAAAACTTTTCTATTTATTAAATAATTTAAAGTTATTAACATTTATTTATTTATTTTAAAATATTAATTAATATTAAATAATATTTAAAATATTTATTTAATTTTTATAAATCTTAATTTTATAAATTTTTTTCCCTTTTCTTTTTAATACCACCATTAACTCAAAAAACTATTAAAAATAAATACATATGTAAATATAATATTTATTTAATATTAAAATAATTTTAAATAATTTACCTATTTTTTCTTTTCATTTATCTTTTTATTTGTTTTTTTTTGTTTATCCCATACATTTTTTTGCTTCTCATTAAATAATACTTCACCCAAAATAATGTCAACAACTAACTGTCTATACATCAAATAATTTCTTCTGATTTAATGTTAATAAAATAGAATTAATAAAAAGTTTATATGGAATTATTTTTGAGTGTATTTATGTTGTTATTTGAATGAAAGGGTGAAGAAAAAACAAAAAAGAGAGATAAAAGCATAAAAACAAATCAGTTATTTATTTATTTTTATATAAAATATTAAAAGTTTATAATTAATTAATTTATAAAATATACATACTTACTATTAACATTATTAATTCAATAAATAAAAATTAATTAATAATTATTTACTTAGAGAGTAAATTTTTTTTTTTTCAAAATATTTGTGATGTAAATTTTTCTTAAAATATCCCCAATTTCTAAAATAAACTCCATGGTACTATTTTTGGATATTCACATTAATTAATTTAAATTTAAACTAAAATTGGCATTCTGATTAATTAAATTTTAACTTATTCATTTAAATATTTTTTTGATTGAATTTTTATATAAGTACCTACATATTATTTATTTCTAATTGTTCTATTAAATGTAAAAAAAAAACCACGTTATTTTATTTTAAATATTATTTATTTAGATTTACAATATTATTACATTAAAATGTGGAAATTTTCAAAAGAAAAATTGCAACAATATTTTTTAATTATTTCAACACTTTTAATCATTTTTCTTTTTCAAGGTTAATTTTTTTTATTAACTTTAAAATGTTTTTTGAATAATTATTTTATTCTATTAATTAATCTTTTTTTTTATTCGTTAAATTATTTTTAAAAATTTATATCAAAATAAAATTATTTGAATATTTTTAGACATTTCTGGTCAGACATTTGAGTCAACTTCTACAGAAGAAAAAAAACCATCACTTTTTGATGAGTTTTCTCATTCAACTACTATAATTTCAATAACTGACAACCAAAAAGTTATTTATAATTTTATTTATTTTTAAATTTTATTCTTTTGTAGTCTCGTAAAGATTTAAATGAATTACCTGAAATGAAAAAAGCTAAGGAATTAAAAGCTGAAAATGGAAAGGCTGAACTTGATTCAAGTAGACTGCATGAACTTGCCCAAATTGAAGAAGAATTGAGACAAAAAGAGACTACCGAAGGGTTAGAGTTAACAACAACTATATTACCCACACATTTAATGTTCAATAATAAAGACGAGGTAATTTTAGTTTTTAAATGGAAATTATTCTTTAGAAACCATTAAATGAAACTATTAAAAAACCAATGACTTTTGAAGAATCAAAAGGAATGCATCAAGTAGAGCCTTCACCTCATTCTGGAGATATTGAAGAATCTTCTTTTGGTTTAGAAATTAATACAACAATGGTTACAACTACAAAAAATTCTGAAATATCATCTCCGCCATTATTTACAACAATTAAAACTACTACAAAATTAGAGAATAGTGGAGATGGGGTATTTCTTATTTATTTGAATAAAAAAATATTTAAAATTTATGCAGGAAGGGAGTGCTGATGATCCATTTCAAACATCTACTTCAACTTCTGAAGATGGAATTGAAAAAGAGACAATACATGAGACAATGCATGTTCAGACACCAATTATAATAAAGAATATAACTAATGAGGAGCAAGAAGAAGAAAAGGGAGGAATTAAAAAAGAAGGTAATTATTATTTTTATTTAAAAAATATTTTAATAATTTAAAGGAAAAGATAGCAAAGAAATGGCTGAACAGTCTTTTAAAATGGAGGAAAATTCTGATGATAAGTTAAAAGTTGAAGAAAAATTTAGTAATTCAAAAGAAGTAAAGAATGAAGAAATGAATAGTTCATTTCCAGAATTGACAGAATCTAAAGTTGAAGGTGCACATCCAATTAATTTTATGGGTTTACATACTGAAAAACCATCTTTAATATCTCAAATGAATTTTAAATTTTCTTCAACAACAGAGTAAGTTAACAGAGTATTTTTCTTTAAATATTCTTTTATAGAGAACCAGAAATTATGGTTGGTGACAAATCATTGTTTGAGGGTAGTGAAGATGTTGAATTACTAGAACCAGGAAAAGCACTTATTCATCATATGAGCAATGAAAATGGGGTAAAATATTTTATTTATATTTATATATTTAAATATAAATTAATACTTAAAGGAAGAAAAGAAAAAGGAGGTGGTGGATGATGAGGAGGAACCACACATTGAACAACAACAAACTTCTTCAAAATCTCCTATTTCTTTCATCAATGTTGGAAATACTAATAATAATAATCAAGAGGAGAATAGTGATGTTGGTTTTATTTTATCTAAGGAAGAAGAGACAGATGAATCAAAAATTTCAACGAAAGGATCAATTGATGAAGAAAATATTAACATTAAAATGTCAACAATTTCCAATAAACCTTTTAATAATGAGGAGAAAATGGATGGAGGAATTGAAGAACATGGTAACAATAATCTTTACTATTATTTAATTATTTATTAAGAAAGTATTTTTTTTTTAGATAATAATTCTACTTTAAATAATTTTATGGTTAATTCTCCAATGTTGTTTACAACAACAGAACGAATAATGAACAAAGAATTACTTGATAACTTAAATATGAATGATTCTTCTATTGGATCAACAGAAAATTTAATTACCTCAACAATAATTAACTCTAAAAATGATGAGGATAAAACAGAGAAAATTGGAAATATTAATGAAAAAGAATTTGCAGTACAAGGAAAAGAAAGAAATGATGATGATTTTGATAGTCATTTACTGCATAAATTTCCCAACAATGATAATTTAGATATTACAACTCCAAAAAGAGGCATTTTTATTTTTATTTAATTTAATAAAAATTTTTAAGGCGATTTACCTGTAATTGAGGAAACAACAATGATTCTTGTTGAACCCCAAGATGATGGTAAACCTGAGAAGGTTGAAGAGAAATCTTTTATTTCTTCTAATGAAACTTTTGAAGATCATAATAATGAAGAAAATCAAATAAGTATTTAACTAATAATTCAATTAATTAATTTTTATTTATTTTCAGCTGAATTACAATTTAAATCTAGTACATTAAATCCTGAACAATTGGAAAAGGCCAAACAAAATGCATTTCATACTTCTTTCTCTATTCGATTTCCAGATATTGAATGGAGGCCAGAATTTTCTGATCTTTCGAGTGGAGCAGCCAAAAAACTTATTGAACAAATTATGGAAGATTTACGAATGGTAAAAAAAAAAAATAATTAATTAATTTTTAGTTATTATATATAATTTATATAGGTTTTATCAAAAGCATTGGGTCAATCAAATACTTTATTAGATGTTAATATTTCAAATCTTAGAAAGGGTTCATTATTAGTTGAAGGTGAAATTTTGACTAATGAGGAAATTATAGAACCTCAAACATTGTCATCTGCATTAGAACAAGTATTTCTTTTTAAAAATTTATTTATTAGCTTTTAATTAGGCAATTCTTGAAAAAGGTGGAGAATTAGGAAGGAATTTAGTTGATACAGATAAATTACAAATTGGTGGACATTTGCCTAATATTGAAATTTTATCAAATGATATTTCTTCTTCATCTAATGGTCAACAAAAACGAGAAGAAGTAAATTAATTAAATTTTATTAATTAAAAATAATTTATTAGGAAGGAAATAATTCAATAAATACTGGTTTAATTATTGGAGGTGCAGTTATTGTTGGTGTTCTAATTATAGTCTTTGCTATTTTTGCAATTGTTGTTTTTGGTTTAAATAATAGAAGAAATAGTCAAGGATCTCTTAAATTATCTGGTCGTGGAATTGTGGGAAAAGGGAGAGAAGAAATATCAATGGTAGAAAATGGTAATGGAGCTTTTGGTCAGAGACGTTTTATTTCAACAAATGATGGAAGTAATTCTCACAATAATCGAGAAGATGGTGTTAATCTGTATATTTTTAATTTAAAAAAATAAAATAATTTTAATTAAAAATTAGAACGGCTCTGAGAAGCACAAATGGATATTCTGGATCACAATTTATTTCTCCTACAAATGGAACAAACAGGCATTAATGAGACAAAATATTATTATATTAAAAAACGGGGATAGATTATAAATTAAAAAACAATCAAATTATGAAAAATCAAAAAAAATCCAAATATTTTATTGTTTTAGCATAATTTCAATCAAAAATTATTCCCTTATATATTTTTTTTAAATTTTGAATGTTTTCTACTCTTTTGGTTTATTTAAAAAATTAATTGTTAGTTATTTAATTAAAAACTAAAAGAAATTAAACCAAAAGTTTAGAAAGATTAATTGGTCACTTTCAAATAATTATTATATTTTTCAAATATATTATATAATTTTGCATTTTGTAAAAATCCTGAAGACAATTGCTGAAACTAGAATTTTTAATTGTTTTAGTTAATTTAGTTAAAATAAAAAAGGAATTAAATAATTTATTTATTAAAATTACTTAACAATTGTCTAATTAAAATTCACTTATGTAAAGATATTTAAATAAGAGCTGCCACGAAAATAAAATTTTGACAAAATTCAAAACGAAATTAAAAAAGCTTCTTTGTCGAAATGAAAAATTCGAATCTTAAACGAAATGAAAATTTAAATTATTTTACTTATTTTTCAAAATCATAAATTATAATACAAAACAAAATGTTTTTCAATGTTTTCTAATGAAAGATTTTCTCTTCTATGACTTTCTGACACTCACCTGTTGAGCTGATAGGAACCATTGTTGGAAAAATTTCATTTTGCTTGTACTCTCTACTATTTTACTGGCATTGGTATTGAAAAAATTTACCGAAAACTAATTATTTATAGGTATTTTCTAATTCTTAATTATTATAATTGCAGTTAATTTTACGTCATTTAAAAAAATTTTCTTCAACTTGTCTTTTTTATGTAATTTTTTTTATTTAAAAACCTCCAACTTTAATTAACTTTAAAAAAGTATATTTAATAATTGGCAGAATCGTCCTTTCATATTGATTTTTTATTCAAAAAATTTTTGTTTATTTCGTTTAGACGAACTCCGAGAAAAATAGAACATAAAAACGAAACGAGAAATAGTAAAATTATTTTAAAATTTTCATGTAATCTACATATTTTTAAATACATATGTATATTACATTTATCAAAGAAAATTTTACAAACAAAGTGAAAACAATCATTTTCTAGTAAAATTGTATATATTAATATTTACATTTTTGAAAATATTTGTTTTATTGAAAGGATTTATTGTTATGATTATTATATTAAATAAAACAGAATATTTCTCTAGATGGTTTTGCGCATAATTTAATACTCCTTTGGGTGGAATTGATCATCAACTGAATGTCTTGTTCTGTCGAAGAAAATTGGCATTGAAGTAGTCATTGGAGTGAAAGGAATACAAACAGAACGGATTTCAGCTTAAAAATTTTTTGTGGGGTTTTTATTGAATTAGAGTTATAATCATTTGAACTAACCGATACTTGGTGCTGTTGGCGTGGCTGCAGAAATTGTTGAATTTCTACGTTCTGGTAATGGAGGAGGCTTCATCACTTTATTTTGTTGTTGACCAACTAATAAATTACCGTCATTTCTAAATCTAACTCCAACTGTTTGAAACATATTCTATAAATTGTTTTTGAATTATTAAATTACATTAAAAAATTACTTCACAATTTAACATTTTAGGTGGAATTGGCGGAGGCTGTTTTTGCTGTTTATTTTTATCTTTAGATTTATTTTCTTGATGTTTATAACATTTTTCTTCCCTATTATCAATTGCAATACCTAATCCAGTACAATAACTATCTAATTCTAATCCAAGACGGTCAATTTGTTGCAGAGTTTCAGCTATGAGAGCAGCAGAAGACGAATTAGTTGTTACAGATCCATTCGCTTCAATTAGAAATAATAAATATATACCATTATGTTATTATCAGAAAAACAATTTTTAAGTAAAAAATGACTGATATGATTTTATAGTACTATAAAAGAAAAATACCAGAATTATTAGGATCAGCAACGGCTGTGCTACCAAGACTTGATGGTCTTCGTTGATTTAAATTCTCACCAAAATAAACATTAATCATATTATTTGCCTGTTCAACTCCAGAATAATTGGAATTGTAGATTCCAGTACAATCATTAGAATCTAATGTCCGGATAGATGAAGAACAATTACTGCTACAACCAGGCAATGATTGTTGAATTGAACTTGAACATGCAAAGGTTTCTGATGACGAAACGATGAAATCATCCGGCAATGGTAGTCTCTGTTTAGATGGTACAGAGGTGTTAATAATTGAAGATTTTGAGGAAACATGATGCAATTGCGTAGGCAAAAAACACTAAAAATTTATGCGAGGTCTGAAGAATATTTTTTTAAGGTAAACAAAAAAATTGCCCAAAAAAGTTAAGCAGTACTCTATTTAATTCAAATATTGTATAATAAAAACCTGGTTTTGAGAATAGTATTGTGGCATTCGAGTACAAATTGTTTCATCATTGTATTCTTTATTGACCATAGAAATTGAAGAGGTAGAAGGATAATTAAATGAATTTCTTGTTCTTATTAAAGGAAAAAATTATATTAAATTTCAAAAATAAAATTAACTTATCAAAATTTACAAATAAATTTTGTTTATCTAATGTGTTTAATTGCTCAGATTCAGTATCTAAATCTTCATTAATCATTTTTGAATTATCAGATAAAGAAGAACAAAGAGTAATATCCTCTTAAATTTTTAATAATTTTTTACAACTTATTTTTAAATACCAATGAGTGCATCTACTAACATATGCGTATCAGAACCATTTACAGTCAATTCCATCGAATCGCGTATTTGTCGTAAATGAGTATTCTCATCTAAGACATCTAATTGAGATCCCTAAACATTAAAAAAATATATGTAAAAATAATTATTAAGTAATACAATAACTGGAAGAAGCAAAGTTATAAAACCGGTATAATAGTCGCGCTGTAAATGTAAAAGTTCCACAAAAGAATGGCGCTTTTCTGTTTGAGTTGTTTTCGATGATTTTCGCTTGCTTGAACGCTGATGACGACGCTCAACCTCGGTAAGCTGTTAAATGTTTAAAATTTTGTTTGAATAGCTTCAGCGTTTAACAAAGTTTTAAATTTTATTTAATTAATTACCGAATTTTTCCATTCAGAACATTTTAGTTGCAATTCATTTGCAAAATCTCCAATCAGAGATTGTGAAACTTTTCGCAGACTATTTTCAATGCTTCTTTGTCGGATACAATACCGAGTTAGTACTCCACCAATATCACGACTTATACCTTAAAAATGATAGAATAATACCAAAAAATATATTTAAACTCACCGTTAACATTGTTAGCAGAGTCACTAACCGACTGCAATGCATCAACAAAATGAGAAAATGCAGACGCTGTTGCATTTAATTGTGTAGCTAATTTGGCTGCTCTTGTAGAAACACATTCCAACAATGAATTAGAAGTCTTTAAATCTGCATAAACCTCCCTGAATAGAACGTTGAATATTTCTGATTTGTCATGGGAAGCATGCACACTCAATGCAACCATTCAATTATTTTATCTCTATATATAAAAAAATCAATTATCATCAATAAAATTGGTTTAATAATAAATAAAAATAGCATTTAAGTAAGTTTAAATCATATGTATTTTTATTTAAATTACATTTAGTTAATTTTAATCAAAAATTTATGTACATATTAACTATCAATTATTTAAAGAAAACAATGAAAACACATTTATGTATAATTATGAAGGATGTATATGTTCCCTTTTGTTCTCAAAACAAAATTTAATGTCAAGTAAATCCTTCCGCTGTTAGATAATGGTCATTAAAGTAAACATAATTCTTAGCATTTTCACTAGAGATCGACGACAGGACCCTGGCAGGATCTTACAGGATAAATCCTGTTACTTTTTGTATTTTACAAGATTTACAGAAATAGTCCTGTTGAGTCCTTTCCTGTTGAAAAAAATTTTTTATCTGTAAATGCGATTTTACCAATTTCTCCCATTCCGGACGGAAGGTGACCAATAGTCCATGACAAAGTGCCTTTACTTTTTGTAATGTTAAATTTGCTGACGCGGCAAAAATTGTCATTCATTTTTTAAGAAATACTTTAATTAACTTATTTCTTTTATTTATTTTTATAATTATAACGAATTTTTGTGGCTTACTTTCACATTGTCTTTATATGTATATGAAAAATCTTTCACTTTTTTTTATTTTTTAATAGAAAGTTTATTACAAATAAAATGAGCAAGACTGTACTTAAGGCTCGTTATGGGTCAGAGTTACGTAAAAATTGGATTTATCATAATAATGACGTTAGCCTTGACGATTTAATTACGAAAATGCAGCGTTATTTTAACATCAAAGAATTTGATGGAATCAAGCTTAAGTACCGTGACGAAGGTTTATAATTTTTCTTTTTATAAAAATATGGTTTAAATTTTGTATTCTTTGTTTCCTAAGTTTAGTATTTTTTTTTGTTCCATTTCCTCTTTTGAAGTCATTAACTTTTTTTACTCTGGAAGGATTTAAAAAATTTCTTACTATCTACTTAAATTTTAACATTTAAGAAGATGATTGGATCACTCTTACCAATGATGATGACTTATCTTTTGCACTGTCTACCATGGAAGTTCTTTTTGTTGAGGTTTTTTCTGAAAATGTAACGACTGTGAAGGAAGAGAAGAGTTGTATTTCCGATGAGAAGGTTAGTGCGGAAAACACCGACACCGTGCAGAAAAAAATATTGACTACGAAACAGATGTCTATTGAGCAGCTCACTGACATCCCACTTAATAATGAGGATAATATGCAACATCAACCTTCATATATTGGAGGAGCTTCTCTTCTACCGCCTGTTCTTTCCAATTTTGGGTCGCTCTTTACAAAGGGTGCGGAATCTACTACAATTACTAATGCAAATGTTACTGCTGTTTCCTCTGCAGCAACAGCAGCAAACAATTTGGCAACCATAGCTGATAATTTCGGAAATAATTTGATGGCGACCCAATTGGCAACGTTTGTTCCCGCTCCTACAGCTACTTTGCAACCATTTCAATATGCTCAAATTCAACATGTATTTTTAATTTTATTGATTAAAATATATAAATATTTTATCAGGCTCAGCAGGCATTCTCACATCAACAATTGCCATCTCATGTAATTTCACAAAGTCCTTCAGTTCAACCACAACACCATCATACTGTCCAACAAGGTAATTTTTAATACTGAAGACTATTTTTGCAACATTTTTTTTATCCTTTTTGGACTATTGACTATGTTTCTATACGTAGAATCTTTTTTTGTTTTTTTTGAAACACTACTAGTTCAGTTCATGTAATTTAATTAAAAAAATTTTTTATTTTTTGTATCATTTTATTCAGAAAGTTTAAAAATGAATTCTATGTGATTAAATGTATAAAGTAATATTATTATTAATTGCAACCCATCATTTCTAAGAAAAAGTTCGCAAAAATAGTTGCCAGAATTTTGCTTTTAATTTCTGTTACTTTTAAATCTCTTTAATCAGTTAATTAATAAATATTTTAAAAACACTTGTAGCTACATTACATCAACCACAACACGCAGCATTTCAGCAGCAGCAATATACCGGATCAGGTGTTCTTCCGCCGCCTATGGTTTCTTCAGTGGCTCCTTCTGGAGCAGGAGGGTTTCTTCCGCCGACTATGGTTTCTTCAGTGGCTCCTTCTGGAGCAGGAGGGTTTCTTCCCCCACCTATGGTTTCTTCAGTTCCTTCCGGAGCAGGGGTTCTCCCACCACCTCCCATTGGTCAGTAATTATAGTTTTTATTCGTATTCAATGACTCTAAGAGACAAGGAAAATTGAATTTTAGGTTCTAATTGGTTCATTAGTATCATTCATTACATTAATTTTTAGGTACACATGGCACAGCAGTAAATCCATTCAGCCGTCAGCGTTAAAAGAAAGAAGTTGAAACATTTTTTGGATTATTTGTGTATTAGGACTGAGATTGGGAAATAATGTACCGTATTCCTTCTAATACAAACGCGTGATCTTCTATTTCACCCCCCTCATAAGGTACGCTTATATTAATACGCTTCGAATAAGCAAGTTTTACAACAGCAAGTTGTGCCTGAACTAGAGCTGCTCTTCTAATATTGCGTATACTTATATTTTTCGACATCGTAGTCGCTTCTAATGAACCGCGCGACTGCATTAGAAGAAATACGGCACATTTGCATGTTACTATAAAAATTATAAATTTTTGTTTCCCTTTTATTTATATACTATAATCCTGTTGTTGACCCAAATAGTATTTAATTGGTTGTGGTATTTTCCGAAATATTTCAAATACAAATACAAATTTTTGAATTGTCATAAAAATATTAGTATAGATATTACAGCTGATGGTATTAAGCTCGTGTATTTTAAATAAAATGTTTTTTTTTTCATTGAATGGTAATATTGTCTATATGAAAGAATGAAGAGTAGAAAATATTCGAAAATTGTTTTTTTTATTTCCTTTATAATACTTAAATATAACTTGGAAAAAATTGTCAAATTTCTATTTTATGCGATTTAAGATAAATAAACATCACTTTATGGTTGGAGGTAAACAAAAAGCGAATATTGTGGAAACAGATGTATCAAATATAATTTGAAAATCGATAAAAACTCATCAGGTTTTAAAGAATTTCTACATTAGTAACGTCCTGCATTCCATTGTTGTTGTGGAGGGGGAACGCCTTGCGGTCCTTGAGGAGGCCATTGACTCGCTGCTGAAAATTATAAATTTAGGATATTTCATTGGAGATTTAAATTAAATTTAAATCGAACAACACAAAGCATATATATTGTTCGATTCGAAATATAGATTTCAAATTTAGACTGGTGTGTATAAAGTGAGTTAATTCAGGTTACATCACAATTTTGATTTACTAGTAAATTAAAAAATAATAAACCCAGAAATTCAAATTTAAATTAATTTTAGAATTTTAACTGTAATCCTGCTGAGAGGATGTGGCTCCTGTGCCTGTCTGAACTCCACCAACACCTATATGATCAAATAACAATGCATATTGCTAATTTGCATTCCAATCTAAATTATAAACAAACCTCCAGCTGCAACATAACCACCACCTCCACTTGCCGCCCATTGCCCTTGCTCTGCAGCTTGTGGACCTGTAGGTGCACCCCATGGCGCTGGGCCCTGTCCATAACTTGCAGCATAACCACCCCCTCCATAACTTCCAACATAACCTCCACCACCTAAAATTTAAAAACTTAAATATTGCCTAAAAAGCATTGCTACCCCATTGTGGAGGCCCAGCTGGTGGTCCCCAAGCAGGCGGAGGATAACCACCACCATATTGTCCACCATAACCACCTCCGCCATAACCTCCACCTCCTCTCCCGCCGTAAGATTGTGAACCTCGACCACCAGAATCTTTAAGTAAAAAATTAAATAAACATGTTACAAATAATATATTAATACCTCTTGAACGAGTGCCTCTTTCCATACGATCACGTTCTTTTTGGGCTGCTTTTTGCATTTCGTCTCGACTCAATGCTTTTTTCACATCACATCTATAACCATATATCATATGTGATTTGAGAAGAACACATCTTTAAAAATTAGTTAATCTTCATTTTAATTGAACTTAAACAGACCTATCAACAGAGTCATAGTCATCAAAACTAATAAAAGCAAATCCACGTGTTTTTTGAGTAACCTTATCATTGATTATTTCTACCTTCAAAAAGATAAAAATTGTTAGTCATACAAAAAATTTAAAATATTAATTCTAAATGACTTACCTTTGTGACAACACCAAATTGTGCAAAATATTTGCTGAACATCTCTTCTGTGTGCTCCTCTCGAACACCAGATACATAAAGTCGTTTAGTTGACATATTCTGCTCAGATTTTTGTGATTGATCACGAGGTACCTTAATGAAAAACATATAATCAATCATTTAAAAAAAATAGATTGCTCTTATTTGCATGGATATAATAAAAATTTTATTACCGCTCGTTTAGGATCAACTACTTTACCGTCTATGGTATGTGGACGTGCAAGCATGGCTTGGTCTACCTGTAAAAAAATATTAAAAGATTCGAACATTGTATAACCAGTAAAAGTTATAACGAACCTCGGCCTGACATGAATAAGAAACAAAGCCAAATCCGCGTGATCGTTTGGTCGCCGAATCACGCATAACAATACAGTCAACAAGTTCACCATATTGTGAATAAAAGTTATGAAGAGTTTCATCAGTTGTATTCAAAGAAAGACCACCAATGAAAAGTTTTCTAAATTGTTCAGGTTCAAGTTGAGCTGTATTTTTTGTTCCACCACCAGCAACACTACCACCACTACCACCGACATTACTAGTAACTGGAGTAGAGCCATTTCCATTTTGATAAATCTTAAAATTGTTAATTTTTTACTTAATTTTAAATATAAATTTAGGCCATCCTTTTACTTGTAAATTTAATAACTGCTCTCTAATAATATAAATTATAAATAAATTAATCACACAAATTTTATTCCCCTATTTCTAACTTACATCAGGCTTAACGTCTTCAACATCAACCATTTTGATTTTGAATGTATTTGCTCAATAATAAACTGCCTAGATGAGATTATTACTCAATATTTATTAAGGCTAAAAGTTGCACTAGAATTAAGAAATGAACTTATTCTTTGTTGAACTATTCTAAAAAACTAATTCGTAAGTAATAATTAATTTTAAAATAAGTATAAAAATACGCAGGAAAATGTAATTACTAAAATATTGTAACTAGGATTTAATAATAACGGAAAATGAATAACTATTCAGTAGAATAAGTAGTTAATTATTTGATTTCTAAGTTGCCTGTAGTTGAAATAAACAGTCCATGTAATCTGACTTAATCTAGAACTTATTAGGCATCAATCTACCATCTATGGTGACTATTTTAATTTTATACCTTTACATTTGTTGTAATTCACGCATCACATAGTCACCGTAAGGACGTGCCACAACAACAAAGTTGTTCCGTTGTCAAAAGTATAATCATACAAATAGCGTAAAATTTAGAAATCTTAAAAAACTGACCAAAATTCATTTGATTAATTAATTGATTTTGAAATACTACTGTATTTAAAGAATTCGTTGCAAATCTTAATTCAAAAAATATTCCAGGTCCAAATTAGAGAAGTCGTAAAAAGCATATGTACCCACTACGATTATTTATTATATGCAAGTTTACTAAATATGAAAATTAACGAACAAAGTAAACGGATGGAACATTGAAGTTTATGTCTATATTTTTAATTTCATAACAATCAAAATAAATCTTATTTATTTATAAATTTAGGAATACCTTATCAAGCATTTAATTTATAGCTTAAATTCAAAATATACATATGAAATATGATTCGAATAATTTTAATAAACCAAAATGTTGCATACTTTTCATCCAAATGAATAATCAAATACTATCATATAAAGGTATTTATATATTACGTCAATTATTAAAATAAATTCTAAATAGGGCTAGTACTATTATATATGTAAATACTTAACTCGCAATATAGTGAAAATTCTTTAGAGATCTGATAACGAGCCCTATTTATTAAGAAATATCACACCAAAAAATTTAACACTAACAGGCATTTGCTTGTCATATGAATTTATTCTTCATAGATTTATATAAAATTTTTATTTAATGGATTGAAGTGAACCAGCCAACCATTCCATAGCTTCATCTAATCCATCGCCTTTTGTTGCAGAAGTTTTAAATATTTGGAAGGTTCTATTACGAATTGCCTAAATGTATGACAGAAGTATTAAATTTTTAAATAGAAAAATACTTCAAGTCCTAAAGCTTTGTGTACTTCGGCCAATGAAAGACAACCATGAATGTCTTGTTTATTTGCTAAAACCATGAGAACAGCATTCTTTAACTCTTCTTCTTCTAACATCGAAACTAACTCCTAAAATAATTTTTAAATCATTTAATTAAATTAGAAAAATACTTGTTTTGATATCCCAATCCTATCACGGTCTGCTGAATCTACAACATAGATAATTGCATCAGTATTTGAATAGTAACATCTCCAATAGGGTCTAATCGATGTCTGACCTCCCAAATCCCAAACTTGAAACTTGAGATTCTTATATGTTACCTAAAATATAAATAAGAATAATTTAATTAAAAAATTCAAATCAATAAAAGCAATTCTTAAATAACTTATGACGAAAAATAATCATCGATTCATTTTATAACCTGTTCAACGTTGAAACCAATAGTTGGAATCGTTGTTACCACTTCACCAACTTGTAAACTTAAATAAGTAAAATTAATCTATAGTATAGAAAATGCTCATTGTGAAAATACTATTTTGTTTATAATTCAATCAAGACTGCCTTGGTGCCTTCAACTAATCTCAAAGTTGAGTCGACTAAAGGTGGGGGAAATTATTGAAAAATTACTAGCGATAGAAAATCTAAACCCACTCTGGAGCTAAGCTCATTGTTGGGTGAAAGTTTGAAAAAAAATCCCGAATAAAATAATAAATCAAAAACCCAACCTAGTATTAATAATACTTATAAAATCAAATACCGATATAGAATTGTCGTCTTTCCTGCTCCATCCAAACCAAGAACTAGAATTCGAAGTTCTCGTTGTCCGAACAGGCTTCGAAAATAACTAAGAACCAATCCCATTAGTCAGGCTGAGATTATTTAATTTTCAATAATTAATATATAATTATGCTAAATAATTTATATAAATAAACAGAGTCTGTACAAAACAGAATCTAAAATAAAAATAAATAATAAAAAAATCCAACAAAAATATTTATTAAATTCTTATCCACGACTAATATCATAATGCCAAAAATTTGAAATATTATTTTAATAAGGAAATAGAATAAGTATTATAGAATGTAAAATCTATTCTGACTTTAAATTGGTATTTTAATAAAATAAAATTCTTCAAATTGCCTTTAACTTTTTTACTGAAAATTACAGTCAATAAAATAAAATAACAAGTTTAATATAATTTAAGAATTATTACTTAAAATAAAAAAATTTAACAAACAATAACATCAGAGTTCAAAATGCAATCGAAAATATTCACAATTCTCGGGTGATATTAGATGACCAGATGTGCATTCTCTACTCATTGGACATTGTAGGCAAGAAATTGAGGCCAAGGGAGTTGCACGTTTACGTGGACGAAGTGCTCTAAAAAAAATTAAATACATATTTTATTATTATATAAATACCTATAGGTATGATTAAGTCGTTTTTCCATGCGTCCATCGAGTACTGCTATATCAAGAACACTTTCAATATCAGCAATACCAAGCTGAATGCGACATATGCCTTTTTCATGGATGTATTGAGCAACATAAAATAAATTTAAAATTATAAATAAATTCAGTTATTATTATTAAATCTTTACATAATTTATTATAAATTAATAAATTAAAAACTTCTTCCGACATAACAAAGGAAGCCTCGCGTTGGGCAACTAGATCTGAACGGTGTAAATCTTCAGCTTGTCTAGCACGTTGCTTTAAAGTTTTATCTTATATTCATCTAATTAAAAAAGTAACCAATAACCAATTCGTGCACACATGAATAAGTGTTTGAACAAATTCAGAATCCAATTGTTGATCAGAATAAAAAGTACCACCTGTTAATGATTCATCTGCCTCAAGACCGCAAAGAATATAACTATGTATTAACCAGTAAATTAAAAATATTTTAATTTTTATAAAATTTATTTATTAAAATTTTTACGTTTTCCGAGTTGTCCCTGCTGCTTTAATAGATCTAATTAATTTTCGCTGTTCAAGTGCTTTGAGAACACGTCGCATCTGTAAGTCATTCAAACCAGACCGTTCCCGAATATCTCTAATCCAAACTCCCATTCGTTTTGCTTCTTCAACAATAGAGTAAACCAATAAAAAAAAATTAAAATAACTCAAAAATATTGTGTACCAATTGTTCTTCAGGACTAGCATTAGATAAATCGCTTCCCTTCTTTAAACGTAAATAAAAATCTCCACCACCTAATCAATTAAGTTTACATAAAGATAATATTTTCAATACCAGTTTGGCGACGTAACATTTCAATTTTTGATTCAGCTAAGAGTCTATTTATAACAGCACCCAACTCAACAGCTGTTGTAGGAGTTTCATCAGCAGAACTAGTAGCCGACATTTCTAAACATATAAACATTATTAATTAAAAAATATTAAAAAAATATACTCTGAAGAAGTTCGGCGTTACTAAAACCATCTGGTCGTTGAGCGAGCAATTGCAATACACGAGCATCTAATTCTTCTATACCGCCAGTGTCAATTTCATTCACTCCAAGAGAAAAGCTTGTTCCAGACATATTCCTTTTTATTATAAAATATAATGAATGAATAAATATATTACTAATAAATACAAAATATATATTTACAATAGAAAACAATTATAAAATTTATTGATATATAAATTAATTAAGATTATATATATTTTAAATTACATATGTATGTATATATATCACAGAAAAGCAATAATAATCAATTAGATTTGAAAAACATTTTTATTCTAAAAAAAAATTAATACTTTTTTTATTCTTCTCTATTAATATTGTTAATTAAAGGTAAATTATTAAATATCTTTCGAAGAAAATGACAAAAAATTTCCTAAAATGAGAAATAAAAAAAAAAAAAAAAAGAAAATAAATACATAAATGCTTTGAGGCAAAAGTGATCGTAAAAAAGAAATAATTAAACCATAACTTCTTTCATTTAATTTTGATTCGTTTATTCCATTATTTATTATAAAATCTTCTTTATCAGATTTATTTTCTAATTCAAAATATTCTTGTTTATTTAATCTATGAAATATATTTTATTAAAACTATTTATTACTAAAAAAGTACTTACTTAGGAGGACAAGGATTTGTTTGAATACATTCACCCAATATTAAATTTGTATCAAGTACAAGTGTTTCTGGAATAAATAAACCATTAATCATGCAATGCCTTGCCATATTTTCCGGTAATCCAATAAATATTTGTTTTCGTCTTAAATTAAATAAAAATTAATAAATAAATTAATTAATTAAATAACTTTTTTGCCCATTGATCCATTTCTTGTTTCCTAACAGAATTTAATCGAGGAAGGACTAAATGTGTAGTTGTTTCAAGCCAATTAAGAATTGAGGGATCACTCCAAATTTTATTAGAATGATGCAAATAAATATGTACAAGTAATAACAAACCTTTAGGTTCTCTTTTTAAATATTTAAATAAAAAACAATTAAATTAAAAAATAAAAAATAATTTAAATAAAAATATTTTTTTATACCTATAAGAGGCCAATGTATTTAAATAATAATTATTTTCAATTAATGGATCTGACCGAATTTGCAAATAATCGAGTATTTGTGAAAGAACAAATGGGAAAGCAACTAATGCATCTTCAAACTAATAGAATAAAAATATTATTAAATATAATTTAATTTTTAATTAAAAAATAATTTAACATTTCTAACTGCTTCTTCTTCCATTCCAAGTAAATGAAGTGCTAATGCTATAGAGAATTTATAATTGGGTAACATATCAAGACGTTTGCTTTTAACAAAATATTCATAAAAATCCAACAGAAAATTAGGACAATTAGCTCTAAAATTTTTAAAAGAAATTTACTTTTTTTATTAATAAAACCTGAGTGCTAAAGAATCAAATAAAAGCAAAATTCCCAAAGGATCCTTTTCATAATCTTTGGCGAATAATAACTTAGCAATTTCCAAAGATGAATTAAAATTTCCTGATTCAATATTTTTTAGTAAAAAACGATAAAATAATAGAAAAAATGCACGATTTTCTTTCCATGAATAGTCCTTTTAAAAATAAACTAAAACAAAATAAGATAAAAAACCAATCGATGATTGCTAGAACAGATATTAAAACTGGGGTGATAAACACTTTCACAAGCTAAAATTCCACGTTCTAAAAAATAATATATTTATAAAATTTAAAACAGAAAAAAATAAAATAAACTAATAAAATCATAAGCCTGTTCGAATTCACCCTCTTTTTGAATAAAATCTGACATTAAAAGCAAACTGTCAAGATGATAACCATTTTTATTTTGAATAATATTCTAAAATTAAAACAAATAAATAGTAATTTTAAAAAAATTTTGTTTTAAAATAAAATAATTCCAAAACATTAATTAAATTTAAAAAAAAAACATTTTAAATTATATTTTTAATTTAAAATACCATAATGTCAGAAAAACGTCTTTCATTATTATAAAGAAAGAAAAGCTTCTGCTGATTTTGATATTTCTCATTATGCCAGAAACGAAACCAATTAATTGTATTACCATTATTGTATTGAATAGAATCAAGAATCATTCGAAATTCTTTAATATTTAATTTAAAAGAAGAAAATGATTAAACCTAAATTTCTGAGAAAAGGCCAATTAATTTTAGTAATAACAAATTTACTGTCAAAATTTAAAAATTGATTGTTTAAAGCTAAATCTTTGTTATTAGTTGTCTGTTTTATAATACTCAAATTAATATTGAGTAATTCATCCAAAATACAATAATTAAGCTGTTCTTCTTGACATTTATTATATGTTACTAGAAAAGAATAAAAATTTATTTAAAAATTAATTTTAAATCAATTACAAACCTTCTTTTGGCAAATCTTTAATTAATTCAGTTTTTGATTCAATTAACTTAACTAGTTCCTCTATTTTATCCTCTTTAAATTTCTTTTTCATTTTCCTTTCCCGCCTTTTTGTTTTCTTTGTTGGTTTAGTTTTTAATGAAATATATTCACACTTAGCATTTACTTCTTCTTCTTGAGTAGAAAATTCATTTGGAATTTCGAGAACACAAAACTTATTATAACTGAAATAGATTTTCATATAAATATTATTTTATTTAAAAACTATTACTACCTAAACATTTCATCTTCGCCTTCATTTTCAAATTTTGAATTTTCACTTGGAGTTAAATTTTCCATTTATATATAAACAAAAAATAAATAAATAATAATTTTCAATTAAAAAAAGTGAAATATCATTATATTTATAAAACATTTGAAAAATAAAGTTAAATTAAATAATTTTTATTATTAGATTTAAATTGGACAGGATTATAATAGAAAATCAAAGTTTTAAGCTTTTGGCCACCATGCAGGCCTCCACACTTCCAATATTCGATTATTTGAATCGAAAAGATTTATAGAAACATTTTCAGGTATTAATCCGACAGAAACAAGACAAATGCCAGTTTTACCATTTGAGCTAATCAACTTTAAAGATAATAGAATTTTATTAAAAAATAACCAATTTAAAGACCTTTCCTTGTCGTTGACCTTTTGCATCCTTTAAAACTAAATCTTCGGGTAGTTCATTAGTTGAGTCATTAACTAACCAACGAAATGGCATTAGACGACGTCTAACAATACCACTATGATAAGTCCGAGAAATTAATTCCTGGCCAATATAACAACCAAAAAGTCATTTATTAATTTTAAAAAAAACGCAAACCTTTATTAAAACTTATTCCATTTAATAAATCTCCATTCATGGCTAAAGGTATTTGATCAGTTAGTTCGATACCTTCACCAATTCCCCATTTGTATCGATGGTCTATATATTCATTTTCATAGTTTTCCAGCAAATTTTCTTCATTATTTTCAATTAAAGAACGATATCCGAAATTCAATACTCTAGGATCAGGAGTCCAATTTATAATAGTTGATGAAGATAAAGTAGTCTCAATAAAATTAAAAATTATTCATTTAATTTTTTTTAGATTAAAAATACTTTTAATGAATTATATGAAGAATTAAAACAAACACGATGTTTTGGTAAACTTTCAATAATAATTGGTCTTCGAAGTTTATAAACATTTAATACTTTTTGAAAAATATCAAATTTTCTTGAATCAATTTCGAGTGCATAAGCTTCTATTTCTCTTTCCAAAATATTTGTTAATCTCCAAATAAACATATCCACAAAAATTCTTCCTTTTACATTTAACAAAAATGTATAGATTAATCGATTAGTATCATTCAATATACTTAAAAAGATATTAATTTAAACAAATTATTAAGAATTAACTAACTCAATATCTTTTGTTATTAATCCGTGCAAAAACTGTTTAGAACCCCAACCTTTAACGAGAAGTAACCGTCGAAAATTTAGAAGCATAGTAGAATTATAAATAAAATTCTAAATATTATTTAATATTTCTTTAAATCTTTAAGGTTTATATGACAAAAAAGTAAAAATTATCTCCAATGTGCGCCAAAATTATTTTACAATAGATAATAAACGCAAAACAAAAATTTCATTTCCACGGGATTTGTGATGCCATTAACTTTTAAAAATATATTCAAAAAACGACAGGAAGGGACAGTCTTTCTTGAGGTTGTAGGAACAAATGTCGACTGATCAGAGCACCTCTTAAATATTATGATTTTTAATGATTGATTTAATTCTCTTTATTATTTTTTTTTAAATTTTTAAAGAAAAATAATTTTATTTTATAAATTATTAAAATATCATTAAATTAAAAATTTTATGTACATACACTGCCGGCCAAAAGTAATGATCCCTGGGTATTTAAATTTTAAAAAAGTGATTATTTTGTCAACAATATGTATTAAAAAAAAACAAAAATGAATTTTGTACTACTACATACATAAATATTCTTTTAAAATTTTTCTTCTATTTTTTTCTCAACAACATCTGTATTATTTATTATTGTATTATTATTTGTTTCTAAAGCCCATTTTCTTGGACTAGATGTTGCAAATAAAATAAAAATAGTTATTGAAATAAAAACAATTAAAGAAATAATTAAAAATATAAATGTCCACTAAAATAATTAATTTAAATATTTATTTATTTTACTTGTTTAATTGTATCATTTGGAGCTATTAAAGCAACAATTCCAGGAAGAGTAAGGGAAATAATACTCATTACTATATTTAACCAAGAAATAATTAATTCAGAATATTTAACAGATATCTACATATAAAAATAATTTAATTAAAATTAATTAAACATATTGTGAATATCGAAAAATTCCAAGAAAATCCAAGCCAGTAAATACATTTAAAAAAGCATAAAATGGTAAAATTATCCAAAATGATGAAGTTATATTAGGAAAAAATGCTAAACCAGCCATTGATATACAAATTCCATACTTTATTTATTTAAAATTAATTAAATAAAAAAATAAATTTACTTGAGAAATTGCAGCAAATAATTTAATTCTAAATTGTTCACTAAATATTTTTGAAAGTAATTTATCATTTATAGGCCCGCTTAAGATTTTTGTTATTAATGAAAGAATATAAGGAATTGCTGCAAAATATCCAGTACCCGTAATTGATATTTTAAGAACCAAAAAAGAATAATTTAAATTATTATTAAAAATTAAAAACTTTATTTAAATAATAAGGTCCCATTTCTGTAAATAATTGAAAAGCAATTTCATCACTAATAAATGCCATAATTAATAACCAAATTGACCAATCAGTTATTATTTCATAGTAAGGAATATTTTCTTTTTTATTTTCTTTTTTATTTTTTAATTTAGATTTACCAAATTCAATTTGTTTTAATTCATTTTCAGATATCCAACTTAAAATACAAAATAATTTAAAAAATAATTTAAAAACTTTTACGGATGTTCTGATGGACAATCACGAAAAAATAAATAAAATAATATTGTTAATATAATTGTTAAAATACTCATTAAATAATAAATTCCCTCCCATCCAAAATTACTTACGCAAAAATAACCAGCAATAGGCATAGTAAACAATGGACCAATCTTTTTTTTTAAATTTTATTTAAATTTAAAAAAAATACTTGAAAATGTGTAGAGGAAAGAACTAAAAAGGTAGAAATTGAATTAATAGGTGCCCATTTACGTGAAACTATTGAGATTATAACATATTCAGCTGGAAAACAAGTACCCTTTTATTTTAATTTTTAAAAGTATTTAAATAAAATAAAATAAATACTTGAAGTATTCTTAAAAAACAAAGAACCAAAAACCCTAAAAATTTTTCACAAAATGGAAAAATTAAAGTAGATAATGCAGAAATAAGGCAAAATCCAGTAATTGTATATCTATTAAATAATAAGAATTAAATTAAAATTATTTATTTATTTACCTAATATTAAATTTATTTATTAATGGATTAATTAAAAACCCCCCAATAATTGAACCAAGTGCTGGTAATGAAAATAAAACAGAACGTTGAATTGCTGAAAATTTATTTGTAATTTCTTCTTTATTTTGTTGGAATTTAGGAAGTGTTTGATTATAATTAACTTAATTTTTAAATAAATAAATTATTTTATTTATATTAAAATATTTTTATTTAATTAATTTATTTATATTTAATAATTAATAATAATTTTTTTTTTACCAATTTTATTAATATTTATTATTTCTTCTTTATTCATACAAATTATTGTAAAATTTAAAAGTATACTATTAGAGAATATAAACATCATACAAATAGTTGATAAAATTAAAATTAAATAACGAATTTTTAAAAAATAATAATTAAACATTATTTTTATATTTAAATTTAAAAGGAAATATATAAAAATAATTTTATTAATAATTTATTTATAAGTAATTATACGTATACATATATATATATTAAATATAGAATACTAATACATATAGATAATATATACATTAATAAATAAAAATTATTTTGCAAATATGCAAAATCCTAAAATGTAAAATGATTTTAGTAATTATTTAAATAATTTTTATTTATGTATTTTAATAAATACTTTTAAAAATATAAAAATTATATATGTATGTAAATTTAATTATATAAATTATTATTTATTGCATTTTAAATTAAAAAAAGGTAAAAAAGTAAAATAGAAAGAAAAACTTTTTCTTAATTTTTAGTCACATCTGAAAAAATAAACAAAAATATATGTACAAATTATTGATAAAACTTCAAAAAATGAAATTACCGTATTTCTTCTTACGACTCTTCTCCCCTTCTTTATAGCGACTTTTTATAACAAGATAGAAAAATAAACTGAGCTCTTCTAGAACGACTCCCCTAATAATATTAGAAGAGTGTCATAATACTTAGAATTCGATTACTCCTGAAAAGTCGAATGAATTAAGATAGAGAATAATCAAGATTTTTGGAGTAAACTGAGAATGGGTTAACCAAGGTTACTGAGAACGAGGAGAAATAGGCTTATTGCCAAGGGGTAGGACTGAAACTTTCGATTCCGAAGTCTAAGTCGAAGCTAGGACCTCGGTCTCAAAAAGATCGACAAAATACTCAGATCATATCATAAGTGAATCAGAATTTACTCAATAAATGATTATTGTCCCCAATGATTTTCAATTTTCAGAATTTATTTAGGACAGTGTTGATCATGAAAAAATGATACATACTATGTGAATGACACTAACTTTAATTGAATGACAGTTGACGGCATTGAAAAAACTAATTCTATCAGAGTACGATCCTAAACCCCTAGAGAAAACAAATTAACACAAAATTAAAAGAAAATTTATTTACATACATAGATAATACATACACATACAATAATACAAAAATGAGTATACAAAAAACAAGTGTAATTAGGCATAGATAATAGTCTAATATCAATCACATATATACTTATATATCTCGACGTCCTCTCCCATCTATTGGAGCATTTCAACTACTTCTTTGAAGTGAGGCCGGCCAGAAGGATTGCCGTCCCAGCAACTGTTGATCAGTTGAGCAACAGTTTCGGGAACGTCCTGAATTAGAATTAATTTATTATTTTAATTTAATTTTTAAAAAAGTTACCTCGGGTATAGGCATTCTATAGCCATGAAGCAGAATGTGAGCTCTCGCCTGCATATTGCTCATCCCAGGATACGGCTCTTTTCCATTACTGTATATCTCCCAACTGAGTACACCAAATGACCAAACGTCCGTGTGTGCATTGTAGATGCCGAGCTCAAGCGTCTAAAAAGTAAAAGCTCATAATGATAAAGAAAAATTATAGATTACCTCTTTGGCCAACCATTTAACTGGAACTTTTCCGAGGCTCTCCATTTGCGTCTGTTTGGTCTTTAATGTGAGCCCGAAATCAGCAATCTTGAGTGTTGTCGTCTCGGTTAGTAAGCAGT
Organism: Meloidogyne graminicola; assembly: GCA_036172905.1. NCBI lineage: Eukaryota > Metazoa > Nematoda > Chromadorea > Rhabditida > Meloidogynidae > Meloidogyne > Meloidogyne graminicola. The sequence goes on from JARPZY010000005.1 coordinate 1,130,649, forward strand.
TCCGAGCAGCAATGTCCCTATGCACGTATCCCATGGAATGGATGTAGTTCAATCCTTTGGCTGCTTCGAAGACCCAGCGAAACTTCTCCCCGGCAGTCGTCTGACGAGACCGTAGTTGATGCAGAAGACTTCCACCAGTGCAGAGCTCCATTACGATCATCATTGGATGCTCATAGACAGCGACACCAAACATCCTAACCACGTTCTCGTGACGAAGCTGGCGCATCAGACGAGCCTCAGCAAGAAAGCTTAAATAAATAATTTAAACAAAAAATTCTGAAAAAGTACCTTTTCTGGTTCCCAACTGCTTCGCTATCTCGAAGCGTTTTAACGGCAGCATCGACTTTTGTTCCTTGGGTGTTCTTGAATTTTGCCTTGAATACCTTAAAAATAAAAAAGCAATAAATTATATATATATATAAGGAAAAACCAACCTCACCAAATTGACCAGCACCAATCTGCTCACCAAGACTCACAGATTCGTGAGTCAAGACCCACTCTTCTCTGGCGATGGCCCTTTTTATTACAACGCCGCTCGTCGAAGTTATAGGTTTCCTCCGTTTAAGATGCCAATTGACTAAAGCATCGACTTCCTGCTCCCGGTGTCCTTGCTCCTCGAAAAAGACGTCCTTCCCATCCTCAAGAACCACGAAGTGCCTGATGGTTTCGGACCATTTGACGCTCAATGCCAGCCGTGTTTCACCGGCGTTCGTCTTTCGGAGCAGGAAGTCTCCATTTTTGACGAGGAGCTCGTTGACGTCTGCACGTTGTATCATTCCTTAATAAAAAAAAGGTTAATGTTATTATTATTATATTATTCAAAGAAAACTAACCATGGTAAAAGTCACGGCCTCGAAGTCGTTGTGTCCGCGTTTTCTGACCAGATGTAGAATCCGCTGATGACATTTGATCCCGTTGAGTTCCTTGACACTGAAGAATGCGGTGATTATTGAATGAGTTGATTGGCTTAACTTTCTCCCAAATTTGTTTTCCTTTTATAGTTTTTTTGATTTAATAAATTTAGACTATAAAAGGAAAACAAATTTGGGAGAAAGTTAAGCAGCATCAACTCATTCAATAATCACCGCATTCTTCAGTGTCAAGGAGCTCAACGGGATCAAATGTCATCAGCGGATTCTACATCTTGTCAGAAAACGCGGACACAACGACTTCGAGGCCGTGACTTTTACCATGGTTAGTTTTCTTTGAATAATATAATAATAATAACATTAACCTTTTTTTTTTATTAAGGAATGATAGTCCGAAACCATCAGGCACTTCGTGGTTCTTGAGGATGGGAAGGACGTCTTTTTTGAGGAGCAAGGACACCGGGAGCAGGAAGTCGATGCTTTAGTCAATTGGCATCTTAAACGGAGGAAACCTATAACTTCGACGAGCGGCGTTGTAATAAAAAGGGCCATCGCCAGAGAAGAGTGGGTCTTGACTCACGAATCTGTGAGTCTTGGTGAGCAGATTGGTGCTGGTCAATTTGGTGAGGTTGGTTTTTCCTTATATATATATATAATTTATTGCTTTTTTATTTTTAAGGTATTCAAGGCAAAATTCAAGAACACCCAAGGAACAAAAGTCGATGCTGCCGTTAAAACGCTTCGAGATAGCGAAGCAGTTGGGAACCAGAAAAGGTACTTTTTCAGAATTTTTTGTTTAAATTATTTATTTAAGCTTTCTTGCTGAGGCTCGTCTGATGCGCCAGCTTCGTCACGAGAACGTGGTTAGGATGTTTGGTGTCGCTGTCTATGAGCATCCAATGATGATCGTAATGGAGCTCTGCACTGGTGGAAGTCTTCTGCATCAACTACGGTCTCGTCAGACGACTGCCGGGGAGAAGTTTCGCTGGGTCTTCGAAGCAGCCAAAGGATTGAACTACATCCATTCCATGGGATACGTGCATAGGGACATTGCTGCTCGGAACTGCTTACTAACCGAGACGACAACACTCAAGATTGCTGATTTCGGGCTCACATTAAAGACCAAACAGACGCAAATGGAGAGCCTCGGAAAAGTTCCAGTTAAATGGTTGGCCAAAGAGGTAATCTATAATTTTTCTTTATCATTATGAGCTTTTACTTTTTAGACGCTTGAGCTCGGCATCTACAATGCACACACGGACGTTTGGTCATTTGGTGTACTCAGTTGGGAGATATACAGTAATGGAAAGGAGCCGTATCCTGGGATGAGCAATATGCAGGCGAGAGCTCACATTCTGCTTCATGGCTATAGAATGCCTATACCCGAGGTAACTTTTTTAAAAATTAAATTAAAATAATAAATTAATTCTAATTCAGGACGTTCCCGAAACTGTTGCGGGACTCATCAAGAGCTGCTGGGACGGCAATCCTTCTGGCCGGCCTCACTTCAAAGAAGTAGTTGAAATGCTCCAATAGATGGGATAGACGTCGAGACATATAAGTATATATGTGATTGATATTAGACTATTATCTATGCCTAATTACACTTGTTTTTTGTATACTCATTTTTGTATTATTGTATGTGTATGTATTATCTATGTATGTAAATAAATTTTCTTTTAATTTTGTGTTAATTTGTTTTCTCTAGGGGTTTAGGATCGTACTCTGATAGAATTAGTTTTTTCAATGCCGTCAACTGTCATTCAATTAAAGTTAGTGTCATTCACATAGTATGTATCATTTTTTCAATGATCAACACTGTCCTAAATAAATTCTGAAAATTGAAAATCATTGGGGACAATAATCATTTATTGAGTAAATTCTGATTCACTTATGATATGATCTGAGTATTTTGTCGATCTTTTTGAGACCGAGGTCCTAGCTTCGACTTAGACTTCGGAATCGAAAGTTTCAGTCCTACCCCTTGGCAATAAGCCTATTTCTCCTCGTTCTCAGTAACCTTGGTTAACCCATTCTCAGTTTACTCCAAAAATCTTGATTATTCTCTATCTTAATTCATTCGACTTTTCAGGAGTAATCGAATTCTAAGTATTATAACGCTCTTCTAATATTCATTCATCATAATAAACAATGTCTAAAATTGTCATTTAATCTGAGGTTGTCATTTAAAGGAAGATATGGTATATTAACATAGATTTATAAATATATTAAAAATTTAATTCTTAAAAATTAAATCCAATAATTAATTTATTAAATATAATAATATTTTACAAATTAAAAATATAATAACTTATTTAAATTACATATATGTATAACCACTATTTATTTATTGGAAATAAATATTTTTAGATCGAAATAACTAAAAAAAAACAATATAAATTAAATATATACATACATACATGTATATATCTCTTTATTATTTATATAAAATATTTATTTTTAAATTATTAAAAATAAATAAATAAAATTATTTAGAATATAATTTTTATTTTAAATTTTTTTTCTATTTATTTTCCCAACTGTTTTAAAATAATTAAAAATTGAACAAATGCTTTTGACAATTTAGAGTGATTTTTTTTCTTTTTTAAATAAACCTTTGGTCATTTTATAGATTATTTAATTAAATATAAAATGGAAAATAAATATTTAAAATTATTATTATTTTTTATTATTATATTTATTTTAATAATAATTTTTTTAATTATTTTTATATTTTTTATTGAAGAACATTTAGTTGAAGTAAATGAAATATTAAAAAAAGAAAATGGTATTTATTTTTAAGTAAATATTAAATTTAAATAAAAAATATTATATAATAAAATTAAATATATTTAATTATTTAAAAGAAACAATTAATATTAAATTATGGGGATGTACTTCATTAGAATGTTCTTTAAATATTTCATTAAATCCTTGTGATGATTTTTATAATTTTGTTTGTTATGGTTTTATTCAAAATACAAATAATTTACCTAAAGAATATTCAATAAAAAGTCAATTTAATATTTTATGGGAAAAAAGTGATAAAGAATTAATTGGTTTATTTTTTTTTTAAATAAAAATTATAATTATTTATTTTTAATAAAGGTCTTTTAAACAACAAAAAATTAAGAGAAAAAGAAAATAATTTATTAATTAAACAAATGTTTTTATTTTATGATTCTTGTTTAAATAATTTAAATAGAGAAAAATTAAAAAGTTTACCCTTACTGAAATTTTTAGAAAAAATTATTGGAAATAAAAGAGCTTCTGGAGAATTAAGAAATTTTGATACTGAATGGGTTATAAAAGTTTAATAAAAAGAATTATTTTTAAATTTAAAAAATTAATTTTTAAAAGGCATTTCCATTTATACCTTTTTTTGAAATTGAAACAACTTGGAATGTTTTAAAAGAATCTAAAGAAAAAAGTTTTTAATTAATTAAATAAATAAATATTTTATTTATTTATTTATTTATATTTAGGTATGTTTATGTTTTTACCAAAATCACCATTTATTTCAAATAATTATTTAATAGAAAATTCTACAAATAAAATAATTTTAGAAAATAAATTAAAAACAATTTTAAATTATTTAGTTAATGATTCTTTAAAATTACAAAAAAAACTTCCAGCATTTATGGAAGAGGGACTTAATGAAAAAGAAATAAATTGTTGAATAAATTGTAATATTTAAATAATTTTTTTATTTTTTAAGTAAATATTGAAAGACGTGTTAAAAATTTTATTTTAATGGAACAAAAAATATCAAAAATATATGGTTATTAATTTAATTAAATTAAATTTAATTTAATATTTAGATAAATATAAAAATACTTTAAAAAGATTTTCTAATTTAAATATATCAGAATTATATATAGAATTAAATAAAATTAATTCATTATATTTACCAATTAATATAAAAATTAATTTTGTTCAAATTTTAAAAGAAATTGCAAAGTAATTATAAATTAATAAATAATTTTAATATTTTTATTTATTTAAAGTGAAGCAAATCCTTTAATTAATGAAAAAACAAAAATATTAATATTAGGACATGAAATATTAAATAAATATCGTTTAATAATTGAATGGGCAAATAATGAAGATAAAGGAAAAGTTTTATCTGATTATTTAGATTTTGCTTTAATTTGGAGAATTTTATTTGAATTAGATTTTAAATATTCTTATTTATTAAATTCTTATAAAAAAGATGAAATTGGATGCTTAAAAAATTTTATAAAAATTTATTTTAAACATTGGATTGATAAACTTTATATAAATAATATTATTAATAAAAATGATATTAAACAAATTAAATATATTTTAAAGTAAATTATATCATATTATTTAAATTTATTTAAATAGTTTTATTTTTCAAGGTTTTAATCAATTAATAGAAGAAACTAATTGGTTAGAAAATAATTTTAAAAATCAAATAAAATTTAAATTATTTAAAATGAAACAAAATATTGGTTATTATCAATTAATTGAAAATAATAATTTATTTTTATTAAATAAATTATATAATAAATATAATATTAATAAAAATATGTCTTGGACTGAAATGTTTATTAAAGTAAATAAATTATTTTATTTATGGCCAACAATTGATTATCAAGTTAATTTAATTTTATTTTTTAATTAAATTAAATTTTAAGGCTTCATTTGTTGTTGATGGTTATTATAAATGGGTATTTAATTCTTTAGCTATTTATGGTGGTATTATGTATTCACCTTGGTTTAATTCATCATTTCCAAATTCTTTAAATTTTGGAGGTATTGGAACTTTAATTGGACATGAAATTTCACATGGATTTGATTCTAACGGTTTTTATTTTGATGAAAATGGAAATAAAATTAATAATATTGATAATAAAATAATTGAAAAAATGGAAGAAAAATATAAATGTTTTATTGAACAATATAATGATTATGAAGTAAGAAAATTAATTAATTAATTATAATTTAAATTAATTAATTAATTATTCTTTTTTAGAATGAAAAATTACGTCCAAATCCTCGTTTTACACTTTCTGAAAATATTGCAGATAATACAGGAATTCGTGCTTCATATAAAGCTTGGAAATTATTTATAAAAAACAAAAGAAATATTTTCTATTTTGGACCAATTTACTGAAGAACAAAAATTCTTTATTGGAAATGCATTTGTAAAAATAAAAGAAAAAAATTATTAACTTAATTTAAAATTTAAAGACTTATTGCTCTTCAATGAATGAACAAGATAAAAATAATTATGCAATAAATGATGTACATGCATTTCCTAAAACAAGAGTAAATTTACCACTTAGAAACTTTGAACAATTTGCAAAAGCATTTAACTGCCCTTTAGGAACAAAAATAAATGGAAAAGGAAACCAATGCAGGCTTTGGTAATGAACAAAAAAAAATAATTTTAAATTTTTTGTTAATTTTAATAATTAAATAAAATAATTAAATAAAAACCTATTAAATAATAAAAGGATTCAAAAATTTGAACATTAAATCAATTGGAGTTAGCCTAAATTAAATTTATAAAACCCGCTACGTGATACTTTATTTGGGAATTCTATAGGTGTTTGGTTTCTAAAATCCTACTAAATACTTATGTATGTATTTATGTACTAATAAATTTATTTATTTTTTCATTTTGAATAAATTGTAAGTCTTAAGAAGAAATGAAATTTAAATTATTATATCTACATATAGTATAAAAGAGTAAATAATTAAAAGGGGTTTTCTACCAAAATCTAATTCATATACAATTAGTAGTAACTGTTTCCTTTGCTTATCGTTGCATTCTCTTCTACAAGGTATGTAATTTTTTTTGTTTTTCTTAATCTATTTTAATAAGATGAAGTCTGGCGCTGCAAAATCCAAAAGTTCTGAAGGTAAAAGTAAGGGATGTGAACAACTGCAGAAGTCAACTAAAGAAGAAAGTGATCCTCTCTTCTCTTCTATGTCGCATTCAATTGCTAGTGAAAAGGAGACGACAACCTCTGTCCATAATGTGGTAACACCACCAATGCAATTCAGGCCATTGCCAGTTGCTAATTTGTCTATGACGGAGACTGACAATAGTTAATATATATTTTAATTTATGTACATAAAATAATTTTTTAGCTACTAGTGGAACAAGCGTTGATGACAATAAGAATGAGCAACGTAAGCGACAAGGAACTGCAAGCGTCTGGAAGGTCCCAAAGGGAGTAGATCGAAGTGTTGACCCACGAAATAAGAAGAAGGATTGATACAAAGGATTGTTGATGTAAAAAAAGGATAAATATGTAATTAAATACTAATAAGTAATAATAGTTTTGCTTATTACATATAATATAATTTGTAATTATCCATAATTGTATATCATATAACTTATTCATTTCTGTTTATTGTATTAAATTCTATAAATAAAAAGTATTTTCTGTTTTTTCAAAAAAAAAATTTATAAATTTAAATGCGTGGATCCTGGTTAATAGGGGGCCAGTCAACGCTAGTATGTACATATGTATAAATAAATTTCCTTTAATATTGCGCTTAACTGTCCGCCGAATTTGTTTTTCTAGTCCTGCTTTGATTTATTTTTTTATACCAATAAATATTAAATGTTGTAAATTTATTTAATATGTAAATATTTTAAATTTATTTAGAAACTTTTCTTGGAATTTTTAAAGCAAAACGATTTCCTTAAAATGGAGAATGAGATGGAAAACAATATTAACAATCAAACAGTCAAAAATATCCTTGATGAGCTCGTTCAAAAAATATCAATAGCAGAAGATTTGTATGGATCACAAGTTAATTACTTAAAAGATGAAGGTGATCGTAAAATTGTTGATGAGGAACATGACGACGAAGAAGAATGGGAGGATGCCAATGGTGGTGATGAGACAGAACAAGCTAAAGAAGATTTTGAAGATGAACATGAATTCGATGAAGAAGAGGAAGGAGATGAAGAATATGATGAACAAGTGGAAGAAGGAGAAGAGGATTATAAGAAGGAATTGGACGATGACGAAATTGCAGAAAATCCAGCCTACATCCCAAAACAAGGTGTGATTTTTAAAATAAAAATATAAAATTATTGGGTCCATTCCTAAATTATTTCCTAATCTTAAGAATTGAAAAAATTAAAAGAATATTATAAATAAGATATTTGTTGAAAATTTTATTTCCGAGTCCTTTGTTAGGAAATTTTTATAGCAAAAAATAGTATTCAATGTATTTATACTAACTTATGGCGGATTAACAATTTATATATCCTATTACACTTTTTTAATTACTAATTATATTTTCGCCTTAAAATTTAAAAATTATTTCTTTCAGGTAAATTCTATATGCATGACCTTGATCGTTCTGTTCCACCTGCACATCGTAGTGCTTTTGATTCCTCATTGTCTGGTGATGAAGATAAAGATCTTGAAACAGAAGAGATATCAGCTGTATCAAAGCATGAAGATGATGAGCCAAAATCGAGAGCAGAACGTGTTCTGCGTAATTTTTACTTCAAATTTTTTAAAAATAATTTAAAACTAATGATTTTTAATTTTTCTGAAAATCTTATTTTATTGTGAATTTTTGTCAGAATTTTACTCTCACCCAATTTATTTTTATAATTTTCTCTATTTAACCTTTCCAGGTTGGAAGCACGATATGTTTGATGAACGTGCACAAGGACCTAAAGGAAGACGGGAATTGGTAACTATTTAGGTATTTTTAAACATTTGATTATAGATGCATCGTTATGGGTGTGATATTCGGCGTGATAATGAGGCCGAAGATGAAGGAAATATTAATCGAAACTTTCGAAGAACTAATCATGACCAACAACGAACAAGAGAAGTAAGGGAAAGTGGTCGAGGGATAAGAAGACCAAGAGGGAGAGGAGGAATAATTGTTACAAATAGGCGAACATCTCCTTCTACTTTTTCCAACAAAAAAGATGAAAAAATTGAGGATGAGCAACAAGAGCAAAAGGGAGAATCACAACATTTTAGTAGCAGTCGTAGTCGTATTGTAATTTTTTAATCTAAAAATATTATTCATTTCATTATTTAAAGATTCGAAATAGTGCTGTTACTCCTGGAGAACGTGGGAGAGCTTATGGACTTGGGGGAAAAAATGGTGGCTCTGCTGTTTCCAATAGTGGTCGCCTCGCATCAAACAATGTATTTCTTAAATATTTTTTAAATAGAATTTTTGGTAACTAGTTGCAATTTAGTTGAAGCATTATTAGTCCTTCTAATATAAAATATTTTTTAACATTATTTCAGCAACAAATTCAAAGAGAAGGACGTTTTGTACGAGGGGAGTCACAACAACAACAACAATATATTCACAATCAACATCATAATTCACAACAATATTATAACCAATCTTCAAATTTTACTCCACAAAGTGTTAGAGGGCGTGGACGGGGAGGAGGCAGAGGATTTAAAGTAATTATTTTATATTTAATTCTCTAAGTAAGTATTTTTTATTTCTTTTTCATTATTCTTTGGATGTTAATAATTAATAAAAACAATATTAATTGCTTACAATTAGTTTTTTATATTTTAGCAACCGCCAGTTCAGAGAGAAGGACGTTTTGCTGGGGGAGAATCTAACCGAGAAGTTCGATATATTGGAGGTGAGTCGCAAAGAGGACATTTTGTTAGAGAAGATCCACAACGTGGACGACGATTTGCTAGGGGAGGAAATTCACAACGAGGAAATTATAGTAGTAGGGATTCTCATAGAGAAGAACGTTATTCTGGTGGAGAGACAAAGTCATATAAATATAACCAACAACCTATTCCACAACAAAATATTGCAGAGCCAATACGTGGGGGACTTGGAGGAAGTGGTGGAGGATTTGGAGTATTATTTTGTTAATAAATAAAATAATTTAATTTTTTAAGGGCGGCAGTCAAAGAAGTAATATTTTTAATCAAGAATCAAACCTTCAATCTCATATGGTTCCGCCACAGCAACAATACAACCAACCATCACTTATTAATTATCAAACTCCAATGCGTGGAGGAAGAGGTGGAGGAGGCGGATTTGGGGTAACATTAGAAATTAAAATCTAAAAATTATTTTAAATTGTAGGGTGGAAGTCAACGTGGTAATCACTTTCAAGGATCAGTTCCCTCTCGAGCACTTTTGCCTCAGGGTATGCCACAATATAGAGCGAGTGAGGACAATTATAACGCTAATGTAAGCAATGCTCTTCCACCTATACCACTTCAACAATCTACTCAACATTATCAACCTCAACAGCATCAGGTTTATCAATCACCACAACAAATTTCTATACCGCCTCCTACTCTCCTTGGACAGCAGCAAAACTACCCTCATCCGCGACAACCGACCGAGCCGGTAAGTTTAAATCTTAGAAATATTATGTAATAATTTAATTTTTAGGTATTTTTTGCCACTGATCAGCAACAAAATCGAATGATGAATCAGTTTCCACAACGAGAGCGTCAACGTTTACATATTGAGCCACCTCCACATTAATACATATATTCTAAAAATTTATTTACTAATCTCTACTATTTTTCTTTTTTATAAGATTATTTCTGCTTTATTACACAATATGTGTTCAATCAACGTTTATCCGTCCAAATGAAATTTTTTAGGGTAAACCCTTTAGAGCAATCCGATTTATTTATTACTAAGGAGTCGATCGCCTCTTCAAATTACTCATCCTTCATTTTAAATTTATTTTTAAATTATTTTTTTGAACATATTTAAATAACATACATACCTACGGAATTTTATTTCGAACCAAATATAAGATTATTAAAAATTTGGTTGATCTTCGGGTTATCCCCTGAAAATTTCGATTGAAAGTATAAACTTTGTTTGGGCATAAAAAGCTGATTGGACGGTTATTGTGTAATGAACCAATTATTTCATTTATTTAAATATGCAATGTTATTTCTTGGATTTCAATATTAAATAGTTCATTAAACTTCATTTCGTTTTAGTAAGATCTTTATATAAACAGTTTTCATGAGAAAAACTAGTGGAATAAACGATCTAAAAAAATCATATAAAACGTTATTTGTAAAAAAATACCCTAATTTTATTATAAATTTAATCAAAGGAATATTTGTAGAAATACAATAAAATGAAAATTTTTTTGTTATAATTTTTAATATTTAACTTGAGTTTACATATCATGTAGCCAAACATCAAAATCATTGTCATCCAAATTAAATTTTTCATGTAGCTCATTGAAATCGTTAAATTGTTCCGCCTTAAATTGAAATGAAGAGTGATTCTCGTAACTATTATACCCCAAAATAATAAACAATTGCTAAAAACCTAATAAGAAAATAAGAAAAAAAAGGTCGACAATTTAAGGATGAAAATAATTTTTTTTTGTTTTATCTTAGTACAATTGAAAGTTCAAGCTAACCTCAATCACTTCGGCAATTGTTGGTCCATCAGAACACCGAGAGGTTGATTGAGTTAAATGTTCACCGCTTTCTTCACCAACAGGATTTACCACATCTCCTGTATAAAGTTGTACTTGTTGATTGTTAATATTGTTATCCAACAAAATATCATTTATTGTATTGATTTCTGGTCTCAAAGCGGGCCCATCCTTGGGGGTAATATCATTAATAAGACGATCCAATATTTCCGAAGCATTAACAGGTAAAATAGATTGAAGTTGACTAATTGCATTACTAGAAGATTCACCGGTGTGATTGACAGGATGTTCAGAGCTGAAAATTAAATTAAAATTAAATAAGTATAATTATTAACATGAGACGCTTTCCAAGACGAGTAGATTGTTTTCCACACGGTCCTACTAAAGCCACTAGGAACTGAATCAATTTATTCACTAATTGTTGTTGATTTAAATGAGTTCCCTGCAATGTTAGAAATTATTAAATCTTCTAAAAAAACTTACTCGAACATGAGCCATTTCATTCCAAAGCATCTCATTTTCTCTAGAAATTAATTTAATAAATTACTTTAATTAAATAAATAGAAAAGGAATACTTAGTCAACTCTTCAATTCTGATTTCCATATGATGCTGACGTTCACGCAACGTTCCTATCTCTTCAAGAATTTCTTTCATATCAAACGAGTTTTGTCCACCCCCTCCTCCTGCATCAGTTGAGATCTCTATAGGAATAGCATTGGTTTGATTAAAACGATGTTGATTAGAAGTTGGCGAATTTTTTCCCCCCGGGGCCTTTCTTTTGATGTTCATAAGCAAATGTGGGTGATCCCGACGAAAGAAAGGGTGAGCAAATTCTAAATGATCCTGATCAGATTCAGCACGCGTTAATCCAGAACGGTCAATTGGTGTATTTTTACGGAAACCATCTGAAAAAGAAATTAGTATCTAGATTAAGTTTTTGACTGCAAGTATAAAATTTGTCGAAAATAATTATTGAATAAATAAAAACAGTTAGTAAAATCATACACATGTTTAATTGTCGCACAAGACTATTTAAGTTCTTGTGTTTAAAATATTGTGGAAGTACATTGTTACAAAATGCATACGGGTCCATTATATGGAAGCTGAGACCTGACTAAATTATTTAAATATAAATTAATAATTAGTATAATTAAAAGATACTTCATCCCAGCAAACAATATCTTTATATGCTTGACCCTCAACAATGTTCCATAGTTTAACAAGAAATGCAGGAATTTTTCGTTCGTCATCTTCTTTTAAGAGATATGGCTTATACGTTACAACAGGAAAATTATGTTGTAGTTGATTATTACTATTATTATTAATATAAGGATGAGTATCTCGCGAATGATGCATAATTAATCTAGAATATAATATACATATAAGGAAAAGCTATGGAATCTGAATAAATAGTGTTTATAAAGTACAATTGTCGCCAATTTACAATTTCTAATTTAAATTTTATAATGAGATTTAAGGAAGCCACCCATTATCTCACTTTGAAAATGAACATTAATCTCCAAAAGATCAACTGACACTGAACGTCAACACAGTTGATTTTAGAGTAAGCTTAATTGATCTACATATAACTCATTAGATCATGATTAATTCTTTTTCCATTATTATGAAAAAGAAATTCTTAAATTTTTTATATACATACATATTATACTATTTATTTATTAAAACATTTCATTTTTCACATTTTCACATGTAACATTTTGATTTTTATCCATTTTTAGATAAAATGGAGTCTCAAATTAATACAAATATTAATCCAGACAATGAATTTTCATCTAATTTGAAACAGCCAAAATGCCCACTAATTGAAGATGAAGGAAGTAATGTCGAGATCGTTGTCGATGACGATCAAATACTGCAGTTTCCGGAAAGTACTGAACAGCCAATGGAAAAGCCAATTAATGATCAGCTTGTAGAATTTTTGAGGGGTGTTACTAACTTTGGAAATCTTTGTATTTGGCATGAAGGTTCTAATTATTATTATTTTAAGATATTTTCATCTTTATAGGGTATCGATATTCAAAACTGAAAGGACCTTATTGGCGCTGCTCTGATCGAAAATGTCCAGCCAAAGCCATTGCGCATGTTCAAGAAGATGGCAGAATTTTGGGAAGAACTAAACTAGAACATACTCATTTTCCCCAACCAGAACGCCGACAAGCTGAATTAAAACGTTTTGAACTGAAACAACGTGCCTTAGAAGAACCAAATGCAGTACGAAGCAGACTTATTGCTAATGTTCGTTCAGAAGTTGATGATGAAACTTTTATTGCTATGGGTACGGATAATGCATTGGGGCTTATGACATACAGGTTTTTGGTTTCATAGTATTAATAACTATTAAATTATTAATTAGGGCTAGAACAAAGCTATTTGGTAGGGTTGGTTTAAATGTTGAGTTTTCATCTATACAGATACCACCAACATTAGTTGAAAGGAATGGTCATTCCATTTTATTATACGATTCCCGGATTCAAAGACCGAATGATCACCAGCAGACTGTGCTAGTGTTTGCACATCCATTTGTTTGTTTTTTCACAATCTAATTGTTTAAATTTTTACTTAGATGCTACAACAACTTTCAATACATCCGTCATGGACAATGAGTGGCTTGCCAAACTCCGCTCCAAAGCAATTTAAGCAATCTTTTGTAATTGGAGTTATAATAAGAAATCGGGTAATCTTTGCAGCCCGTGCACTTCTAACTGGAGATAGTTCAAGTTTTTATGAAGAAGCTCTAGACGTTATTGCTAATTCAATTGAGCCTTCAAAACCTACTAAAAGTATGTTATTTGGAGCCTTATTATTCCCGTGAGATATTTACAGTAAAATTATTTTTTTGTATAATTTTAATATTCCATTTTATCTTCTTATTTTTATTCTAGTAGTCTTGGATTATGATAATGAGATGGTTTGTGCGGCACAAAATGTTTTTCCGGAAGCTTTATGCAGTGGAAGCTATACCCGATTTTCGCAAACTTTGTTCCGGAAATGGAAAGAATTAAAGCTTGGTGCACTTTATGGAAATGAAAAAGGACAAGAGGGAAGTATTGCTAGAATGACATTTCGGTTAGATTCTATTTTTTCTATTATTTTCTATTTTTTAAATATTTTCAGTCGAGTTCTTTGCTTGGCACTTATTCCCGTTGAATATGTTATTCGTGCCTTTTATATTATAGCAGAGCTAGCATCAATCCCTCAATTAGCTGAATTTATTTATTTCTTCAAACGTACTTATATTGGATTAACTGATTATGAATTTCGAATGAAATCATTGGCATTTGGTCCAAATTTCGAGGATAATCTCATGCAAATAGAACAAACTGTTGCTTTTACAGGTTTTAAAAATATTTTAACATTTCTTTATTAAATTAGAGGAAGGAAATAGCCATGCTGAGCATATTTACTCTTCTTCTCAGTCAAAGTATGAATCTTCACGACATTCTGAAATTGTCGTAACAAATATATCATTACCAATGAGTTTACAGCCAATACGTCATCGGCCTTATTGTCCAATTGAATTTTGGAATATTCATGATAGCACTTTATCTGCATTAGCGACAACTAATTATGCTACTGAATCTACAAATTTTCAATTTAAGGTTATTTTATTTTTATTAACAATATTTAAAACATATTCAGACTCAACCTTTATTGCCTGATTATTTACTCGCATTTTGGGAGGATTTTGAGAATCAACGTGATGCTGCTCGCTCTGCTATAACTAATAAACAGAAGAGACACAAAAAAAGTGCTGTTAGAGAAGAGCTTGTTGACTTAACTCTTAGGGAAGCATCTTATGAAGCTGATCAAGATATTCTAAACACATTGGATATGCTTTCTCATCATATTCAAGGCTATGTCAATTTTCTTCATTTTGATACAAGAATTATTTACGAAAATTCTGATACTTTTTTAAACAATTTAACTCCTAAATGTGAATATGATAAATTTTCTTCACCATCAACTTCCATGCAAAATACTTCTTATCTTTAAATTGTTATTGTATATTTTATTAATAAAATGAGATCTGTTTTATTTTGTCTTTATTGATATTACTGATACAATTTATATTTTAAAAATATATTTATTTTTAATATTTAAAAAATTATTTTATTTTAAAAATATGGAATCTGTATAACACTAGTCAAATGTTGCTGTTTCTTATAATGGTATGTTTTATTTTTTAAAGGTTTACCTTGGGACATGGACTTCGTTTTCTTGTTACTACTTGCATTTGATAATTTAATTATTTTATCATTCAGGTTCTTTCAATTTTCAATTCAAAACAAGATGTACTTCAAATGAACAATGCTAATATTGAAGAAGCACTAGACCGGGAGATTGTGTTTGTCAATTTTTATGCTGATTGGTGCCGATTTTCCCAACAATTAAAACCTACTTTTCTACAAGCTAGTGATAGATTTAAGGTTATAATTTAATTCTTTTATTGTCTAAATTGTAATAATTTTTAAACACGTTTCAATAATTTTTAATTAATGTTGATTAATAATAATAATTTTTAGGATAATCCTAAAATATTATTTGCGGCAGTTGATTGTGATAAAGAGGGTTGGAGTTTATATAAAACTAATTTAATTTATAAACTTTAGCTAATATTGCTCAGAAATATAATGTAAATAAATATCCAACAATTAAGCTTTTCCGTTATGGAGAACTCGTAAAAAAAGAATATAGGTTTATTTATTTATATTAAAATATTTATTGTTAAGATCTCAACGATCTGTTGAGGCAATTGAGGCTTTTATCCGTAAACAATTAGAGTCTCCTGTGATTTTATTCAATTCTGATGAGGAATTAGATTCTAAAATTGAAGTATTTTTGAAATTAATATAAATAATATATGTAATTTTGTTAGTCTTCGAAACGTAATATAATTGGTTATATTCTTAATGATCAAATTCAGCCTTTTCATTCAAACTTTTATAAATCAGCTTCAACTCTTCGGGAAGATTGTGGATTCTGGCTTGGATCTGGTAATTGGATTTTAGAGCGTGATGGGCAGATGAAACAAAATGCAACAATTTACTTTCGTGAACCAAATGTTTATTTTTTTTTATAAAATATTTATTCTTAATTTTAGAAGGGGAAAGAAAGTAATTTTCAATACACGGGTGCATTGGATAATTATGTTTATCTTAGGTATTATTTTTTAAAATTTTATTTATTATTTTCTTTTACTAATTTATTTAGAAATTGGTTAACAGACAAATGTATTCCATTAGTTAGGGAAATCACTTTTGAAAACGCAGAAGAGCTAACAGAAGAAGGACTTCCATTTTTGATTCTCTTTCGTCAAAATAATGATATTGAATCAGAAAAACTTTTTAATTCTATTGTTACAAATGAATTAATTGATCAAAAAAGTATTTAATTAATATTTTTAAAAATATATTTTTTTATTTTTCAGATTTAGTTAATTTCCTGGTTGCAGATGGAAAGAGATTTGCACATCCATTACATCATTTAGGAAAATCTGAAAAAGATTTGCCATTAATTGCAATTGATTCATTTAGACATATGTATCTATTTCCTGATTTTAAACAACTTGGGTGATAAATAATTTATTTTTTGAAATTATTATATTTCAACATTTTAGAGTGCAGGGAAAATTGCGTCAATTTATTTTGGATTTACATTCTGGGGTATTATTTAATTAATATTATATACTAATTATATTAGAAACTTCATCGTGAATTTCATCAAGGACCAGATACTACACCTGAATTACCTAATAGTAATAAAGGTACTCAACCACCATCTTCTGTCTTCAAACAACTTAAACCTTCTGAAAATCGGTTATCTTTTATTTTATTAATTTTTTATTGAAATTAATTTATTTTAAGATATTCAATGAAGGACAAGACTGAACTTTAAATGATATAATATATTTAGTTTTTGTTGTTTATTTAGAATATATTTAATGCTTTCTTTATTCAAAATTCTTTCTAAAATTATTTTTTTTTTCTAAATGATTTGTTTAAAAATATCAGTATTTATTCTAGTCATTAATTAGTATAATATTTAAAAATAATTAAAAGTTTTTATTAAAATATCAATCAATGGCCTATTTATTGCCAATTTACTTCATTATTTCATTTATAATTTATTTTCTTTATTAAACTTTGAATTATAATCAGACTTTTTATTTGACTTTATAAATATTTTGTTTTCTATATTTCATTTTGGTTTTATTTTCTGTTTAAATCTTTTTCTTTTTATTTTATTTTATTTTTTGAATGCTTTAGACAACTTGATTATTTTTATATATTTAATTTTATTTTCATTTATTTAAAAATTTTATTTACAATTATTATTTAATGTATATTCTACCAAAATTTATTAGAAATTTTAGTCCTTTCAAAAGAAGCTTTTCTCCACATATTTTTGGTAAAAATAGATTTAATAATTAGAAATAAATATTTTAATTATTTTTTAAAGAAGCAACATTAGAACCTCAACAACAATATACTGTAGAACTTCCAAATGAAATAACAAAAATGCTTGGTTCACTTAAAGTATTAATTTAATTTTCTTACCTATAATAATATTTTCAAGGATGATATTCTTGAATCATTAATGGATCATACAATGATTAATGGACTTAAATCATATACAGATAGTCCTTTTAAATTTACTAAGGAACTTCGTGAAATGTCTAGATATTATTTTGATAAAGGGGGTAAAATGATTAGACCTACAATTTCTTTACTTATGAGTGCTGCCTGCAATCAACAAATGTTTAAATTATTTATAATTCTAATTTAATATTTTTAGGACTTCTTCAACCAATTCTATAGTTGATATTAACCTAAACCAATACAGAATTGCTATTGTAGCTGAAATGATTCACAGCGCCACTTTAGTATATTATTAATATTATTTTTTAATTATCACAAATCTTTTAATAGGTGCATGATGATGTAATTGATGAATCAAATACAAGACGGGGACAACCAACAACAAATGCCCGTTGGGGAAATAAAAAAGTAAAAATAAAGAATAAATTATTTAAATTATTATTTATTTAGGCAATTCTTATTGGTGATTTTATTCTCGCTCGTGCTACAAAAGTGCTTTGTAGTATTGGACAACCTCAAGTAATAGAAACAATGGCAGCAATTGTTGAGGATTTAGTTAAGGGAGAATTAATGCAATTAAATGCCTTACGTAAAATATAAAATATAATTATTATTTTATTTTTATAGCTCAATCAAAAAATGCTCGATTTAAGCATTATATGATGAAAACATTTTATAAAACAGGCAGTTTATTCTCAAATAGTTGTAAATCTGTTGCTATGCTTTCTGGTATTATTTAATTAATATTTAAAATAATTATTTTTTAAAAAAAGGTTGTTCAGAATCTACCCAACAATTAGCTTGCGAATTTGGACGTAATTTAGGCCTTGCATTTCAAATAATTGATGATGTACTTGATTATGTTGCCTCAGATTCTGAATTAGGCAAACCAACAGCTTCTGATCTTCGTTTGGGATTAGCAACGTGTCCAGTCGTTTTATTTATTTAATAAGTTATTTTTCTTTTCAAAAAGGTTCTTTTTGCTGCAAATGAATTTCCAGAATTGGATTCTCTCATTGAAAGACGCTTCTCTCAATCAGGCGATCTGGAAATGGCATTAGAATTGGTTAAACGCTCAAATGGGTTGCAAAGTTCAAGAGAATTAGCAAGGAAACACGGGGAAGCTGCAATTGGAAATGTTTGCTAGAAATCATTTAAATTAATTAAAAAATTATTTTCTATAGATAAATCAACTTCTTCCTCAAAAAGGTCAAATACATGATTGTTTAGTTAACTGTGTACTTAGACAATTGGAAAGAGAAAGATAAAAGAATTATTTTTTAATAGTAAATATTTTAGTTTGTTTCTGTTATTTCAATTGTTGAATTTTTTATTCTTTATTTTAATTCCCTCCTTATTTACCTTAAAAGAAATTCTCAAAAATATATACTTGCAGATTTTTGATTAAAAAAAAATCTTTTAGAATTAAAAAAAACCCCGGTAATTTAAATAAAAAATTCCTCTTTATATTGAATTTACTCGAAAATTTTATTCTATTTTTTTAAAAATAATTTTGTCTTTTCAACAAATGGAAAAAATAATTAAAATAATGATTTTCAAATTATGTTAAAAATAAATATAAAAAAATTATAATTTTTATGGCTTTTTTTATTTTCTTTATTGAAATACACTGTCGTCATCATCATCATCAATACTATAGACAATTGTATCCTTATTGTTGCTAAATTTTATAAAAATTATTATTTAGATTTTTTAAATTATTTAGTATTTAAATTATTTTTTAATATATTTTACCTATTCTCTCGCCTTAATTTTTCTTTTCTCATTTCATTACTACGATTAGCATCAAACCTTTCATTTCCATTCCATTCTTTTTTTCCATTAAACATTTCACTTCCAATTTTATTTCCACTAATAAGAATGTCAGAAGATTGTGTAGGAATATTATCAGCAATAATAGATTTGTCATCAACCATATTTTTATATTGTTTATTTGAAACTAAAAAAAAAAGAAAAGTTTTAATTTTTATGTTTAATTAATTATAATTAAATATTAATTAAATACAATTTCCATCACGAGGTTTTATATAATTATTAATTCCTCCAAATTCTGCTTGCAAATTTGCTGCTTCTACTTCTTGACGTATTTTATTATTGTCAGATATTTGAGTTTCTTTAGTTTCTAATTAAAAACAATTATTTTATTTAATAATTAAACCTTTATTATTATTATTATTAGTTTGTTGTAAATCCACATCCTCCAAAAAACCTTCCAAATCAAAATCAGAACCCTTAAAAAACATTTAATTGTTTTTTATACCTTTTAATTATTTTATAATAATTAAAATTATTTTTAATTACCTGAATAAATACTTTATAAAGTAAATTTAACACAGCAGCCATTCGCATATGAGCAATATGTGGAACAGAAGTAACATCAATACGAATATGTAATCTTTAAAAATATTTAAAATAAATATAAAAAACATACGGTCCAGCAAAATGGGCATATCGAGGATCACCAGAATTAAGTAATTCAATTTCCTTGAAAAATTTATAAAAATATAATTATTTTATTGTGATATTTAAAAATTAGAATATATTTTTCTCCTCCTTTTTTTGTTAACAAACCTGTGCTCGATCCTTTGTCGAATATGCTCCTTGGATGGACAAAAAACATTTATATTTTTTACAAATCTTTTGTAAAGTTAATCCACCAAGACCTATTAAACGTCCAATCAAATTACTCTTAAAAAAATGTTTAAAATAAAAATACTTATTTTTACCTTAGCATGTCGATAAACGGGCACAATAACATAACGACAGATTTTTATTCGTTTTTCTAATTCTAACCATTCCAAATTGTAAGAATCTTCGAGTTTATTAATTTCTTGAAGAAGTTCATAAAATTAAGAGTTAAATGTAAAAAACCTCCAATTAAAAGTCTTTTAGAATGACTGAGATTTTCAATTATTGATGGATCTAATGAATTAATAAAATTAGATTCTTGGCGCATTTCAAGTACCAAAAACTTTATTAAGAAAAATATTAAAAATATTATCTTTCTTCCCAAACCTTTGTTTCTTTCTCTAATGGACTAATTGTTGCCATTATTTCAGTTTCATAACGATCAGACAATGATAGATTAAGTCTTGTATTTGACATAGCATAAAAATATATTTAGATTAATTAAAATATTTGTTTAAATACCGAAACAAACGAAAATCTTGCTTGTTTAGGAGGATAAATAGGAGTCAGATGCGAATCATTTGGTTGTAAAGAGCTTAATCTTCCACTACTAGTAGGAATTGGATCCTCAAAAAATTGCTAAAATATAAACAATTAAAATTAAATTAAAAATAAATTTTACTCTTTTTCTATTTCCATAAACACTTGGAGGTAATGATTGCCGTTTATGTGAACGTTCAAGTGTTTCATTTACATCTGGATGATGAGATAATTCATTATTTGTTGAACGTGGATTCTAAAGATTAAATATTAAACAATTAAAAAGTAAACTAACACGATGAAGTAATTGTTGTTTAAGACCCAAAGAAAAATAACCACCAGTATCAATTCTCTCATTATTATCATGTACACGTCTTTTTTCTCTGATTTAAATTAATTAAATGATTATTAAATAAAAAAAACCTTTCAAAAATTCCTCTATCTCTTTCATTACCTTCAGATAATCTATTTTCAAAGAAACTACGTTCATTTGTAGATCGATTAAAAAATTGTCTAGATTCCATTGTAACTGGAACATTCCCTATTGAATCAGTATAGTCCTCAACACGACTACGTCGTGCATATCCAAATTCACCGGGAACAGCCATTGAATTATGGCTGTCTAAAAATTAAATAAAATTTAAATTATATATGTAAAGCAATTTACTATTAATTCTCCAATTTCCAATTCTAGAGACACTTCGGTCAGCTCTTACTGTTCGACTTCCATCCATTTGAAATGCTGGATTTCGATTATCATCATAAGGTTCAGGACTACTTTCAACCAAATCAATAAACTAAAAAATTTATTTAAAATATTTAATAAATAAAAAACTTACATCCATTTTATAATTTAAAAAAAAAAAAAAGTTATTTCAAGTAATTTAATTTAATAAAAGAAACTAAATTTTAAAAAACAATTTTCTAAATAAGTTTCTTAACCAATAAAATAAACAACATTATGTATCTAAAGTTTAATATTTATTTAAAATTGGTAGTTCAGACATTTGAGTTTAATTAATTAATTTTTTTGTTTGAAAAGACTTTAAAGTCTATTTTTATTAAATTAATTTATTCTTTTAAGAGTATATATATATAAATACATATTTATTTATTTTATGCGTTTTGTTCAAAATATTAGATTGTAAGTTTTTATTTAATTTATAAATAACTTTTAAAATTATTTATTTTTAAAGACTTTTAATGGGGAATTCTTTAAAGTTTTTTGAATCTTTTCTTATTTGGAGTCAACGCTCAAATATTCCACGAATTCTAAAGTCAAATGAATTGATTAATAAAAATGTTGTGGAATTTAATCCAAAATTATTAGATAATCGTCTTTTCATTAATACTTCGTCATTAAAGGTTTTTCTTCGAAAATTAAAATTTTTTTAAATAATTAAGTCTTTTATTTTTTATTTAAAAAATTACAAACTCATTTAATCAACTTTTTATTATTAAGGTTGCTGCAAGAAAGCCGATGATCAAATTTTTGGGTCCTCGTTCTCCTCAACCAAAATTTGATCCAAAACAAGGAGAACACAATAAGAAAGGATTAAATAATTCTACATCTATTGAATTTTATCAATTACCAGAATGTTATAGGCCAAAACCTTTAAGTGAACAAGAAATTCAAATAATTAATGTTTGTTTTATTTTAATTATTTATTTTTATTTAAATTTTTTTTCAGAGTGGTGGGTGTATGAATTAATTAAAGAATGTTTTTTTTTCTTAAATTCTTGCTCAAAATATAGTCTTATTTTCCAGTGCAGTGTTTATTTTATACCCATATTAATGAATAGGAAATGATTTTTAAATTAAAATGTTTATTTCGTTTATTACAAATAAATAAATTGTTTAAAATTAATTTAATTTTTTTTTTAATTTTTGTTTAATT
Source organism: Meloidogyne graminicola (assembly GCA_036172905.1). Taxonomy (NCBI): domain Eukaryota; kingdom Metazoa; phylum Nematoda; class Chromadorea; order Rhabditida; family Meloidogynidae; genus Meloidogyne; species Meloidogyne graminicola. The sequence goes on from JARPZY010000005.1 coordinate 1,153,649, forward strand.
TACAAATTCACTTTATTGCTTTTAAAAACATTTTTTCTAAACATTTTTTAAAGGTATTTTATTTAGATTTAATTTATTATGACCAATCAAAATGTTAAATCAAATGAAGATAATTTACCCTCTACTTCTATTAAAAGGTTTAATTTTTAAAGAAATTTTTTTTTAAATTAATTTAATTTTAAGTGATCAAATAGAATATTATTCTAAAGAATTAGATTCTCTTACTTCCTTTTTAGTTCAACTTTGTTTAACTAATTCTGATGTTTGTGAACAAGAATCAATTGCTAATTTTATTTTAAAAAAATTAAATAATGACAAAATGTCCATAACTTTTAAGTATTTTTTTTTTTTAAATTTTATAATAATTATTATTATTATTTAGTTTTATTGAATTATCTCCTGTTATTTGTTTACCATCATTTTTTCAATTAAATTCTGAATTAATTGAAAAAAAAGAAAATAAAATGAATAAAATTATTTATAAAAATAATTCAATTAAATCATTAATTTCTACACAATTTTTAGAAGAAACAAATGAAGAAAAATTTAATAAAATAATTAAAAATGGAAATTTATTTAAAAAGAAAATTGATGAAAAAGACAAAGAAATTAAGAAAAATAAAATTTATAAAGAAGAAAATCAAAAAAAAGTTAAAAATAAATAAATTAATTAATATTTAAAATAAAATATTTATAGTTTAAATTATTTTCTGAAAAATCATTTAAATCAAAAAATTTAAAAAAAGAACAATTATTTTCAATAACTTCTTCAAAAAGAAAAATTAAACAAAAAATAATTAAAAAATCAAAAAGTAATTTAGATTTGTATAAATTAACTGAAATAACAAAATGGTAAATTTTTTTTAAAAATATTTTTTTATTATTTTTTAAGTAAATTATGTCGACCAAATACTTCAAATAGTACAGGAGGAAATACAAAGAAAAAATTAAAATCATCACCAATTTACCAAAATAGAAAAGAAACCTTTTCTGGTGATCGAAATAATAAAAAGGAAAATAAAAAATTAAATGAAAGTATTAAAAGTCCATCATTGGTCGAGTACATTCTTAAAGCAATTGAAGTTTGTTATTTTAATTAGATAAATCCTATAGATCAACTCTTTTATTTAATATTAATTATAAATTGATCTATAGGGTTAAATAAGTTCTTTAATTAATTAATTAATTTTTAAGTTAACAAATAATTCATCAAGTTTATTTGTATTTTGTAAATTATTAATTGGATATATAGAACATTGTGAACAATTGTCAAGTATTTTAATTAATTAATTAATTAATTATTTTTTAGTTAAACAAAATCGTCAAAAATTTCTTGTAAAATTAGATATAATTAATTGTATTTTACGTGCTATTAAAAATTGTTTTGATTTATTTAAACTTAAAAATTGTGAAGAATTTGATTATATTATTATTGATATTTTAGCTAAAACAATTTTGCTTTTTCATGAAAAAGGTAAAGATTTTAATTAATTTAATTAATTAATTTTTTTTGAGATAAAAAATTTGTTTTAAAAGTTAGATTAAGGTAATATATTTTAAAATTATTATTTTTTTTTAATTATTTTTTTAGTGGTGTTCTTTCACTTTTAATAAATCATTTATTTTTTTATGAATCTTTTGATATCTCCTTTAAACAAAAAAATATTTTTTCTTTACAAAATTTTAATTTATTTTGTTTATTAAATATTTCACTTAATTCAGGTTATTTAATTATAAAAATAATTTTTTAAATTAAATTAATTTAGCTAGAAATTCTCAAATTATTATATCTTCTGAACAAAATTTTATTAAAAATTTTTTATTTACATTAGAATCTTTTAATTATTATTTATTAAATTGTAAATTAATATACATATTTAATTTAAAAAAAAAAAATAATTATTTCTTTTTAGTAATTAAAACATCATCAAATAATTTATTTAAAAATAATAATTTAATTGAAGAAGAACAATTATTTAATAATTTTAAATTTTTTGAAGAAGATTTAATATTAGATAATAATAATATTAATTATTCTTTAGAATTAATTTCATTAAAAATATCTAAAATGTTGGAATGTTTAATTATAATTTCGAAAAATGGTAAAATAAAATTAAATAATAAAATGACAAATATTTTAAAAATTTTATATTTTTAACTTTTTATTTTTTTTTTTAAAAAGTTTTTTGTTTTATTTAAACATTTGTTCACATTTTTTTTTTCAGTTAATCTTTTATATCAAAAAGTTAAATAAAATATATATTTTTTTTTATTTTTTTTATTTACTCTTTCTTTTTTTTTTTTTAATTAAAAAAATAAATTAATTAATTATTGATTTAAATTATTTTTTAGAAAATATAAAACTTTTATTTATTCAATATAATTGTTTACCAATATTAAAATTAATTTTTGAAAATTATTTTCCTTATCGTTATGTTAATATTGGATGTCAACAAATTGTTTTATCTTCTTTATCAATTTTAAAACAATTTATAAAAATTGGTATTAATTTTTTAAAAATTTTTAAAAAATATTTTTAATTATTTTAGAAGAATGTAGAAAACAATTATTAGAATTAAATATATTACAAATATGTCAATTATTTATTAAAGAATTATCAGAAAAATTTGAAGAAATGAAACATTATTTAGAAAATAATAATATTAAAGAAAAGAATGATAATGATATTCAATTAAATGTAAATATATTTTAATTTTAAATTTAAATTTTTAATTTTAAAGGATTCTCTTTATTCTTTATGTTTAAAATGTTTACCTTCAAAAGAATTTCCTTATTGTTTTAATAATTTTCCTTTAAAATTTATTCTTCCTTCTTCTGAACAATTAAATAATAAAAAAATGTTTATTTAATTTAATTAATTTAATTAATTAATTTTTAAGAGAAAATAATAAATTAATTTGTGAATTTATTTCTTCTTCTTCTTCTTGTGATATTGAATATTTAAAAAATAATTTTATTAATGAAAATGGTAAAACAATTAGTTATTTAATTAATTAATTTTTAGGTGAAGATTCAAATATTTTAATTTTAAATAATAAAGAAAAATATTTAATTAATGAATTAAATAATAATAAAATAAATAAAGTTAAAAAAATAAAAAAAGAAGAATTACCAAATATAAATCAATATAATCGTTTAAATTTAAATGAATTAATTGTAAGTAATTAAATTAATTAATTAATTTAAATTAATTAATTTAAAGAATTATCAAAAATATTTCCCAGAATTTAATAATAATAATAATAATATAATTAAAAAATTAATTTTTGATGAAATTAATAATGAAGAAGAATATTTAAAAGAATATAATAAAATTGTTTTAAATAAATGGAAGGTATTAATTAATTAATTTAATTATTTTAATTATTTATTTTAAAAATAAATAAATAAAAGAAAATAAATTCTGTTGGTTCTTTTATTAAAATAGCTAATCCAGAATTATTTGATTGTTCTGATAAAATTAATGAAAATAAACAATCTTCATTCAAAAATTTATCAAATAATAATATTATTAAGTTAATTTTAAATTTATTTAATTTATTTAATTTTAAATTTTTTAAGAGAAATAATTAATGAAAATATATTTAATTATAATAATAAACAAATTAATATTAATAATAATAAAGAAGAAAAAAAAGAAAATAATAAAATATTTCCTCGAATTGTATTTGATTTAAATAATAAATTAAATTTAAATAATGAAATAAATTATTTAAAATTTGAAAGTCGTTTTGAATCAGGGAATTTATGGAAAGCAATACAAGTATTTTTTTAATTAAAATTAAAATTAAAATTAAAAAAGGTTGAACAATACAAATATCAATTAATTATTTCTCCAGATATTAATCAACAAAATATTCATTTTCAATGGTTTTATTTTGAAATATCAAATATGGAAAAAGGAATTCCATATAATTTTGAAATAATTAATTGTTTAAAAAATATTTCAATGTTTTCTAAAGGTTTTTTAATTAAAATAAATTATTTAATATTTAAGGAATGCAACCTGTTTTATTTTCAACTATTGAAGCAGAAAAATATGGTCGAATTGGTTGGATAAGAGCTGGAACTGAAATAAATTATTTTAAAAATTTATATAAAATTCCTAATTTAGAAATTAATTTAATTAAAGAAAATAATAATAATAATTTATTATTATTAAATAATAATAATAAAAGAATTAAAAAATCTTTATTAAAAAATGTAAGAAGAAAAATTTTAAAAATTAAATATTTATTTAGAAAAATATTTGTAATAATTATAATAAATTAAATAATCAAAATAATAATTGTTGTGATAATATAAAAACAAATAAAATTATTAGGTTAAATTTAAAAATTTAAATTAATTAAATTTAAAATTTAAAGAAATTTTTCTTCTCTTTATTTTACTTTATATTTTCCACATAATGAAGATCATTGTTATATTGCATATCATTTTCCTTATACATATACAAGACTTCAAGTAAGTATATAAATTATTTTTTTTTATTAAAATTTATTTATTTTTAAGTGTACAATTGAACGTTGGATTTCTTCAACTTCTTTACCTTTAAATATATTCTTTTGGCGTCAAAAACTTTGTAATACATTATCTGGAAATTGTGTACCTATTTTAACAATTACTAATTATAATAAACATTTAAAATCTAAACAAATAATTTTAATTACTTCACGTGTTCATCCTGGAGAATCTAATAGTTCTTGGATTATTCATGGTTTATTATTAATTAATTAATTATTAATTATAGGTTTTATTCAATTTTTATTATCTACACATCCTTTAGCTAATCGTGCTCGTGATATATTTATTTTTAAATTAATACCAATGTTAAATCCAGATGGAGTAATTAATGGAAGGTTTTAAATTAATTAAAATTTTAATAATAATATTTATAGTCATCGTTGTTCACTTACAGGGCAGGATTTAAATAGAGTATGGAATTGTCCTTCACCTATTCTTCATCCTTCAATTTTTAATACAAAAGCATTAATACAATATATGGTAATATATTTATTTTAATTATTTTATTAATTTTAAAAAGGTTGAAATTCTTAAAATACCTCCATTTTCTTTTATTGATTTACATGGACATTCAAGAAAAGCAAATATATTTATGTATGGAAATAATCCAATGGAATCTTGGTGTTCAGCAGATAATTCTTTTGAGTCAAAAACATTTTCTCTTCTTCCAGAAATTCTTTCTAAAGTTTTTTTTTTTAAGTTTATAATTAATTTAATTTTTTTAGTTTTCTGATTCATTTTCATTAAAAGATTGCTCTTTTTCAATAACAAAAGCAAAAGAATTTTCTGCAAGGGTATCAACTTGGCGTCAATTTAATCTTGAACGGGTCTATACATGTGAATCTAGTTATTGGGGTTTTGATTTTGGATCAAAATCTGGAACTCAAGTATTTAAATTTAAAAAAATAATTATTTTATTTATTCTTTTTAGATAACAATAGCTGATTTAAAACGAATGGGTACAGAATTAGTAGAAGGATTAGTACATCTTTATGATATTCATATAAATGAACTCAATAAAAATATTAATAAATTAATCCCAAATCTTTTATAGAATATCTAAAAATTATTTTGAATAAAATTTTTAATAAACAAATGTTTTTAATAAATATAGTAAAATATTTAAATTAAAATCAATGGTTAAAGTCGATGTTATGTTCCCAAATCCTCTTTTTTCTTAACTAGCATTAAAATTGTTTAAATTATTTTAATTAAAGATAGGCGCAGGACGAATTTATTCTAATAGACACCTCTATTTGAATGGCAATTCTATAAAATGGTTACCTGACATTTCAAGTGAAAACTGGACAAATAAGGATTAAACAGTATTGAAAAAAGTGGAAATACGATATGTTTGTGGAACAAAAACATTTCCTGAAATTGACTTTATCTATTTATCAAGGTAATAATTTTTTCCTATGGGAATAAAAAGAGCCGAGATTCCCTCACCAAATGAATTAATATTGAGCTGTGAAAAAATTTTTTTTTTTTAAAATTTATTTAATAAAAAATAAAAATTAGGTCCGTTTAAAAATCATAAAAAATAAATTATAATTAATTAAAGTGAATAATAATTAATTAAATATTTTCTAAAGTGCACTTCCTTCATGTGTTTCCCCATTTCCATAATGTAAGGATTGGGGTTGATAAACAGGTGGAGGATAATTCCGAACAATTGTTTCCACATTTTCATTAGCAACATAATTATTTAGAATAGTGAAGAGTTGGTTATTTTGGGCTTGAACACGACGTATTCGATCAATAAGTTGATTAATTGCCTTTAAAATTAAAAAAAAATTTATTACTATGTAAAGAATTAAAAAATACAATTTTTTGTTGTGACCCCAATTCCAAATGTTCCTTTCCTTCGATTGTACCTCCAACTGTTCTATTAACACGCAGTAAATGATAACAAAAATCTAATACTTCAAATCGTCTATGTTGACCTAATAAACGAATTAATGTACATCCAGTCCAATAAATACCATCCCCAAATAATTCTTCAATACTTAAACCTTGCCAAATTGTTTCAATAATTGCTGGAGAATTATTTGTCTTCTTTAATGTACTATATATATCTTCATTAGAAATAGATTGTCCACCAATATTTTGATTAATATTTGTTGTTTGATTAGAATAAGAAAAACATAAAACAAATAAAAAACCTGACCTAAATAAATAAAAATTAATTAAATTATTTAAATAAAAACCAAATTCTATGAAATTCTACACATTCATCTATCCACATAACTCCATTTAAAGGTTTAGGTCCATTCCAAATTGGATCTAATAAAAGAGTTTCTTTTAATCGATTTAAAACCCTTAAAAAATAAATATTATATATTAAAATTAAAAAATTTTAATTATTACATTCCAAATATATTAAGTCCACAACAAAGCCTTTCTCTTGTTAATAATTCACTCTCAACAGCAACTTTTGCTTGCTAAAAATGATATAAAATTATTTTTTATTTATTCTCTCACAGATTCAGTCCCAAATTGTTGACAAATTGAGGCAATTTGAAGACGAGAATATTTTGTTTCTAATCTTTGTATTTTTAATTCTTCTTCATCAGAAGCTTAAAATTTAAAATTAAATTTAAAATAAAAAAAAACATTTTGCATAAGGTTTTGGAATTTGTCCAGTAAAAGAAGAAGCAGAAAGTAGATCAAACATTTCTTCATGGGCTAACCCCATTTCCAACCCAAGTATAAATGTTAAAATATTTCCAAATTCACGCAAACATTGACAAAATTCTTTTCGAAGATGATTATAACCAAAAAATGTTCTTAATTGATGAACAAAATATTGAAGATTACCTAAAATTAATTTAAAAATAAAATATTTAGAAAAAAACCTTACCTTCAATTCCATAATCAAATCGTTGTAGTTTACATTGTTTAGGAGCTAAACCAAATAATACTCTAACATGTGTTTTAATTTGATCATTTAATAATCTTCTTGCTGAACTTAGTAAATCTCCCAAAATAGCAGCAATTCCCTGAAATATAAATTAAAAAATAAAATTGCATTATCCTTACCTGATACCCAATTAATTTAGCTATTATTCGAAAATGAGAAAAACCAATAAAGCCACTATACATCATAGAAAGATTGTAAAAAGCAGCATTTAATGATTTAGAACCAAATTCATATTGAGCAGCAATAACAGGAGGACGTCCTCTATCCGGTGGATTTCGATAATTAATCTAAAAATAAGAAATGATTAATTTAAATAAAATTATGAAAAAAGAACATAAATTAAAAAATTCAACCGGATCAGAACTTCTTAGAGGTTAAAAGGTCATGGGAAACTCCCAACAGGTCTGCTGTTTTTAACATCATATCCGGTAAATTAACAAACATAAACAAAGACATAACCAACTAAACCACAAAATCCTCGTTTACCTTTCCCCTAACAAATCGTTTTGTTGTTGTATTATAACAAAAATTAGGGAATAAATCATCATTTAATTCAGAATAAATATGTAAAGTAATTCTTCCATTTTGTGATGATACTTGACGATTTGCTTCAGCAAATAAATCGTCGAAATTAGCTAAAGAACCCAAATTTTCAGATAAAAGACGATGACAAAGTCGATTAACTTCTAATAAATTATCTAAAACAATAATAAAATATAAGGCTTCTGATTCAAATTTAGTAATTGAATTTTCTAAAGAACGAAGAATACAAGCATTTATTCGTTGAGATATTAATCTATTTAGATCAATAGAACGACCAAGTAGCTTTAATTAAAAATAAATAAAAAATAAAATAAATAAAACCTGAAAATGTCTTTGTCTAAATAATGTTTCAAATTTAATAGCTGAAGGTGTTCTAATAGTAAAATATTGTGTACAATCAGATTTAAATTCTTTATCTAATAACATTCTTCAAAATTATCAAAATTTTAAAATTGTAAAAAATAAATTTACGTTGCTGCCAATTGTTTATAATAAGTAAAAATTGCTTCAGATAATTTATAAATAAATTGATCAAAACATAAATTAACCTTTTTACAAATTAATTTTAAAAATTTTAAAAGAAAAACCTCAGCTTCAACTTCATCATAAAGAAATTGTTTTTTAAACATTTTTAAGGCAAAGGAGGCGGCATCATTATATAAATCTAATTGAAATAAAATACATTCCAAAAGAGCAGAATCAGAAGAATCCAATATAAAATTAACAAAAATCCAAGGCAAAGACATATCAATTGGAAACTAATAAATAAATATTAAATAAAATTGTAAAAAATAAAAACCTGAATTCGAGTTCCCATTGCCATTTCAAGAAAAAATTCACGAAACCTTTCAAAATAAAATAAATAATTAATTTAAAAAAACCAAAGTTGAGAAAAATCAGCACATTTTTCTAAAGAAAATTTAAATTCCAAAAGTGTTGACCAAAAATAGGAGCAACGAAGGAAATTAACCTAAAAAAGGAAATGTAAATTTAAATAATAAAAATATTTTTTTACCATTTTTTCTCTATATTTTTCATCAATTTCTTTTTTATAAATTCTACGACCAGTAGACATTGATTTTTCGTAAATAATAGATTCTAACATTGTTCTAGCCAAATATAACTATTAAAATAATTAAAATAATAATTATTAAATAAAACAAACTTGTGTATTACTTGGAACGACATTTCTCTTTCCAATACGCAAATCAGGCATTGAACCAATATTTTCTAATTTTTTTCCTTTTTTTAATAATTTAGATGAAGAAGAAAGTTCTGAAGATCTTGAACTAAACTTCCCCAATTGACTACCAACAATTATTGACTGATCTGAACAAGTTTCAATTATTGCTGTTAAAATACATGACAAAACATCCTTTAATAATTAATTAATTAAAAAATTTTAAAAATTAAAACTTTTTTATGTTTTAAAGCTTTCGTTTGAAGTTCAGTTAATATTCCCCCAACAAAATCACGCATTTCAACATAAATATGTTGTCTAATTGCTACACAGAATTCATCCTCCATTTGTCCAAGTAATGACTGAATCCCTTTAACCATTGAAATTATCTATAAAATAAATAATTCATTTTCCTATATAAACAATACCTCAATAATTGCTGATTTTTCTTCACAATTATAATTATATTTTGTTGCTAATTCATAAGTTTCAGCATTTTCTGGACATTCTGGATTTTTTCTATTATTCGAAGGATTTAATAGTTTCCAGGCAATCTTTAAAAGGAAAAGAAATAAATTTAAATATTATTTAAATATTTACAGTTTCAATAACATCACTAGACCATAAACAAAGTAATTGTAATCCATTTAATGTTAATTCAGCTATTTTTTTATTTTCATTATCATTTAAAGGCCCTTTTCTATTATAAATTGAAAATTCATTTCTTATTCTTCCTAAATTAGTAATGAAATGGTTATGTTGTTCTCTAATTTGACTTAATTTATTCGTAATATTTACATGACATTTTTCCGCTAAAATTGTTATTTTTCGAAATTTAATTAAAAAAGAAACCTTCAATATTCGATAAAGGCCATTTATTTGGATCATAACATTTACATTGTCCAGCACATTGATTTGGATGTTTACATTGAGAAATAAAAGTAAAAGGAAGAATATTCATATCTCCAAATAAAGGTACTACTTCTACAGACTTTTTTTAAATATTTTATTTTATTGATAGTTTAAAAAAAACCTTGAAAATTTTATCAACTTTTTGAATAGAAATTCTTTTTTTTTGTTCTAATTTATTATAAATATCAACATTCATTAAATAAAAACAAAAAGCAATAACTTTAACATGTGTATGTTTTTCTTCAGGAGTTGTATAAAGTTTTTGTTCAAAAAAATAAACATTTAAATCAATTAAATCAGCTAATATTTCTTCAAAACCATCAATCTTAATATTTTTAAAAAATTAAAAAAAATGATAATAAGTAAATAAACTTTTTGAATTTTATCTTTTAATGTTTGTTTAATTCTATTTTGAGTAGCAAGAAAAAGAGTTAAGCTATGTTCAGGAGATTGTGATGCTCTAAAAAATAATACATTTTTATTAATTATTAAAAAAAAAATAACCTATGAAATGTTGAAAGATCATTCTTTATTGAAGCCTTAAAAAATCAAAAAAAAAAATCAAAAATAATTAAAAATAACCTTCATATCTTTTAAAGCATCCAATACAACAAACATATTTAATAATTTTCCAATCATAAGTAGAAGGGATTCAGAAATAAAATCTTTGCGCTTTTCTGGATGGCAAATTGATTGAAATTCTTCAATAAAGCGATCGATTGATAATGACTAAATATATAAAAAGATAATTTAAATAAAAAATATGTACAGTAAATCGCATAAAATCATTTAATTTTTGAATTTCTGGGCTTAATACTTGAACTATTTTCTCATTAATTTCAACACGATTTGGCTGGTCATTTGAACGAGGCATTGGAACAGCTCTAGAACAACACCTCCAAGTATAAAGATTAGCAGCATGTTGAAAGCCATTATTTAGTATTTTTTCCTTCAAAATAAATTTAAATAAAAAAAAATACAAACGAATTCAGCTTGACGATTAGCTTCTTCAATATATCTTTTAAATAATAAATGTTTATTTTATTAAATAAATGAACTTTGAACATCCAGTAATAAAAGCACCTCTATCCTCAAATTTTGTATCAAGTGAAGAATAATATAATAATGATTGGGAATTACCCTCAATACAAGGTTGATCATCAATTATTTGTAATTCATCTAATGACTTAAATTAAATTTAAAAATTCTTTTTTTTAGTAATATAAATAAAACCTGAACATTACGAATTGCATTTTGATAATTTGAAGAATCATTATTTAATAAAGACATTATTAATTAATATAAATAAATAAAAATAAACATGAGAAAATTTTAAATCTAAAAAAAGATTGTTTTTACTAAAATACAAATGTACGTTAGCACATTTGTTTTAAAAACCGCTACACGCTTTTAATAAAATTTAATCTAAAAATTTAAAAAAATTAATAAAACAAAGGTAGAAAAATAAAATTGTGAATAATAAATTCAATCTGACATTCTCAAAAATACGTATCTAGGGTGTGCGTTAATCATCTAAGAACGCCAAACATGTACACTAAAAGGGAGACACTTTAAAATTTTTTTTTATTTACAAATATATATGTACATAACAGGGTTGGAACGAAATTTCGAGGTTTATTTTCCAATTTTTTTCGATTCCACGAAATTTGAAAATTTCGATTTCGAAGGAATTTTGATTTTGAACTTTTTTAAATTTTGATCCATTCCTGATATATAAATAATATATACCTTTTTTATTTATTCTCCTAAAATTTATTTTGTTTTCATCAGTTATTTTTTATTTATGGTTTTTGATTTTTTTATTATTTTTTTCATTATTTGAGAAAATACAAAAGTTTTTTAATTTTAATTATCGTTATTAAAATACTTCAATAAGAATACAATTAAACTTTTAAAAAATTAATAAAAAGGTTACATACATTTAAATAAAATTTAAAAAAATATTAAAAATTACAAAATAATTTAAATTATTTTTTTTTCTTATGTAAATAATTTTATTTTTAATTTTTCCCGGTGCACAAAATTAAATATTCTTTTTATATTTATTAAATTAATTAATAATCTATTTATATAGTAAAGCTATATGTATTTATATATATTTTCTTATTTTAATTTATTCTTTAATATTTTTTGATATTAAAAAAGTTTTTTCCGCCTATAATTCGGAGAGAATGAGATAGAAAAAGAAAGAGTAAATAAAAAATAATATATTTTATCAAAAAAAAACATTCAAGGGAGAAATAATCATCTTCTTCTTCATTTTCTCTTTACTGCCAACATGTTCACGTTGTTCCAGCAAGAAATGACCAAAACTAACCAGCCACACATATTATTTAGGAAAATAAATAAAAAAATAAATAAGATAAATATATCCGCCTAAAGAAATATATTCACAACATATTACTATTTATTCCCCCCACACACACACACACACATAACCACAATGCAATAAATAAAAGTAAGGCATAAATAAATATATATATATTTTTTTTTGGACCCGTTCATTTATTATCCATCACTTTTTAAACATTTAATTATTTAATTATATATTTTTTTTTATTTCAAACCTTATTTTTTATTCCTTCTTTTTTTACAAAAAACATCCAATTTATCAAGTAAAGGAAATTTCAAGTTTTAAAAATATTTATTTGTTGATCTACTTTCTTTTTTGTAATTATTTACAAAAAACGCCCATTTAAGCAGGTAATATTTTTTATTAAATCATAAAAAAAATGTTTAGAGAAATTAAATAAAAATAAATTATTTATTTATTTATTAGATAAATGGAATATATATTTTTTATTTACAAACAAAAAAAAAATAATAATTTTTAAATTTTTACAGTAAAATGTTATTTAATTTAATTAAACAATTATTTTTTATTAAATTGAAAAAACAACAATTTAATAAAAATTTTATTAATTTTTTATTTTTCTTATTATTATTTCCTTCTAGTATACAAATTCCTATACCTAATGGACAAGTGGGTGAGATTATTTTTTTTTTTATTTTAAATTAATTAATTATTATTTTATTTTAAATTTAATTTAATTTAAAAAAAAAATATATTTTAGGTAGAGCAGAAGTAGAATGTGGACAAGAAGAAATTGAAGTAGTTTTTTTAACAGAAGATATTTTCCAAGTTTAATTTATAATAATTTTATTTAAAATAAAATTATAATTGAAGGGTCGTGTTTTTGTTGTAGGTCATGCAAATGAGACAGGTTGTTCATCTCGTGATATTGGTAAAAAATCAACATCAATTATTGTAAAGAAAGATAATTGTGGTGTTGTAACTATTCGTTCAGTTAGAAAATATAAATAAATATAAAATTTATTTAAATTTTTAAAGCAAAATCCACCAGGATTATTTGTTAATGTAAAAATTATGATTAGTTTTCATGAAGAATTTATTACTAAAGTAGATAGAGTAAGTTAAAATTTAATTTAATTAAAATTTAATTTAAAGGGTTATGAAATTTCTTGTTTTTATATGGAAGCAGCCAAAACAGTTACTTTCCCAATTTCTGTAGAACCAAATACTTTACAACCATTTACTGAATTTGCAGAAATGCCTAGATGTAGATATGAAGTTGTTGATCCAAATACTCAAGAACCTGTTAGTGTTGTTTCTGTTGGAAATAAATTATTACATAAATGGTAAAAAAATATTTTATTTATTAGATTAATTAATTAATATAAAGAGAGAGAAGGGATTTACATATTTTAATTTATTTAAATAATAAACACAAAATTAAAAGTAAAACCCAATTCATTAAAGTTAATCAATTATATTTGATTAATTGAAATATGTAGTGTTAGGATATAAAATATTTTTATAAATAAAATTATTATTTTTTTTTTAAATTATTTAATATTAATTTAATTAATTCCTTTGTTAAAAATTAAATATATTATTTAATTAAAACTTTATTAATTATATTATTAAAGGACATGTGAGTCAACAGCTACAGATCTTTGGTGTATGGTTGTCCATTCTTGTTTTGTTGAAGATGGTTCCGGAACTGAATTCCAAATTTTAACAGATGAAGGGTTTTCTTTTAAGATAATTATTTTATTTTTTTAAAGATGTGCAATTGATAGATATTTATTAGATAATTTAGAATATGGACCAGGTTAAAATTCAAATTAATAATTTAAAAATTTTTTTTTTGTAGGTCCTTTACAAGCACAAAAAGAAGCACATGCTTTTAAAGTAAAAATTTAATAAATATTAATTATAACATTAAAATATTTATTTTATTTTTCTCAGTTTGCTGACCGTGTTGTTGTTAACTTTCAATGTTCAATTAGATTAGATATTCGTGATGGAGAATGTCCAGTTATTTTTAATATAGTTTTTATTTTTATATAATTAATTTTTAGATTCCAAAATGTCCAGATTTAACTAAACAAAAACCTAGACTTACAAGATCATTAACAAATGATGAATTAACTCAATTTACTACTACTAATACAGAAAATGAAGGTTTTGCACAAATTGATGTAAGAGCACAGGAAGTAGATATTTTAGATCCAGAAATTGGTTAGAAAATAATATTTAAATTATAAAAATTAAAAATATTAGGTTATGGACTTGAACGTTCCTTCTTAAATAGTAAAAATGAAAATCAAGAATTAAGACGATTTAATCTATTAAATCAAAGAAAACTTTTAACTAGCCGTTGTGTTCCTATAGAAGATTTAGCTTTTCCAGCAAGTTTATGTGCTGGACTTTTATTAGTAATGCTTTTGGTTGTTACTTGTATGTCTATTGAACGACGACAAATTAGGCAATCTTTATAAAACAAAATGGTGGAAAACAAAACGTAAATAATGTTGTGCAATATATTTAAATATTTTTTGATATTTTTATTTAAATTGAAAAAAATCACAATTTAAAAATATTGTTTTTTTTACACAGCAAAAATACTAATTGTAAAAAGAGCTGTTTCGAAACAGAAAAAATATCGAAACTCAAAAAAAACAACTATCGAAAGTCGAAATTTTTTCAAATCTTCGAAATCGGAAATCGAAAGAAAAAAACCGCGAAAACCGAAATCCGAAAAAATTTATTCAGTGGTCAAAATTATAAAGTTCAATATTTTTATGTGAAAACAATATTCCAAGGGATTAGAACTGACAAGGGAACATATCAACATGTCACTCCCCGATTTTGGTAAAAGTTATACCATTCGAAAGAGCTTATTGAGTAGGGTCAGAATCTAAATTTTTACGTGCTGTGGTTAAGGTCTTGTAAAGTTACGAGCTTTTAGTCTCAGAAAAAGAGCATTCAGCCACTTTTGTCACTTCAAGATAAAGAGAAGGGAAACAGGAGAAGGATAGCGGCCATTACAAAAGAAAAGGAAACGAGAGAGAGAAGAGTGGTGATCTTCAGGGCGTGGTAAAGATTTAGAAGGAATGGCTATTTATAACACCCAATACATATATCTCTTCATTTAATATATTCATCATCATTACTAGTTTGGCCTTCTTGATTTTGGTCTTCCTCATCTTGATCAGACCTATATTCTTGTCCCTTTTCTGGAGAAGCTGAACTTTCATGTTCTTCGTTACGAATCAATTCATGATCTTCTCCACTGCCTTGTCCGACAGTAAGAGGCGGAGGTGATGGTGATGAGGACGAAGATGATGAAGAAAGAAACGCTTTGCTTTTGACTAAAAATTTAAAATAAAACACTTAGAAACATACAAATCAATTAAATGTAACAAACTTTTTCCACGTTGACGTGCTGGCACCAACTCATCCTCTTTTTCAGTACGTCTTCGTTCTGACATTTTCAATTTTCTTCTCGAAAAAGAAGTTCCAGAATCTTCTTGTACCTCACTTTCATCACTATCACGTTCATGATGCCGACGTTTTAACTTCCGTCTAGACGAGGAAGTATTTAATTCATATTCATATTCACCCAAATCAGAACTGTCATTGACAAAATCTTCAGCTTCATCTCCTTCTCTGCGTTTCTTTTGTGTAGCCATACGTGCTGGACGTCTTTCTTCCCTGAGCTATAATAAAAACATTTACATAAATATAATTTAATATTAAATTTACTTGTTTAAGTTTTAAAATCTCTTTAGTTTTATCCACATATTCTTGTCTTAATTGTTTTAATTTTTCTAATTCTAAAAGTCTTTCCTCTTGTTTACATCGCTCTTCTTCTGCTTGTTGTGCAAGTATCCTTTGCCTTTGCTCCTCTTGAATAGCTTTTTGACGACGTTCTTCTTCATCCTTTAATTGTGCTCTTTCAAGGTAAACTTTTGCTTGTTTTGTTAAATCTGTACATGATTGAGCTTCATTAGCACAAACTGTTCTACTGATGTATTTTGCTCTTGCAACAATGTCAGGGGGTGTACTAGCAATAGATTTGAAAGTTCTAAAGAATAAATAATTTTAAGCATTTTAATTTAAATATAAACTGTTCAGCAGTTTTTAAATCTTCTACAGCATTTGTAACTTCTTCTAAATTAGATTTAACATCTTTTAACACTTGAGTAGCCATTTTTTGTAAAACAATTGCATAATTGAATTGATGAACAATTTTATCAGGTTCTTCTTTTAAGATCTTAAAATATTAAAAAAAAATAATAAATTTACTTATATTTTAATACCTTCTCAATATATTCTCGGCATTCCATAAGTTTTCCAGCTTTCCAATAAGCACGGGCAATATACCCCATTAATTGAATATCATTATTTCTATCAAACTTCGTCATACAATTTTTGTACATTTGTAAAGCACTAACATATTGTTTTTGTTCCATATAAATATGAGCAATATTAATCCAAACATCAGGAAAATCAGCAGTAGCCTCACGAACTTGTGAAAATATATCACGGGCATCGAGAAATGCACCTTTATGTGCAAGTACACAACCGACACCATTAGCAGCCCAAATATTGTGTGGACGAAGTTTAATAACTTTTGTATAATAACTGAGGGCACGATCTCGATAAAGAGCATCCTAAAAAATGAAATTATAAAACAAGGAGTTTAATTATTTTAAATAAAAAATAACCTTTTCATGTGTCTTTGAAGAAAAAAGCATTTCTAACCAAATATTGCCCAAAGCGACAAAACTATAAACATCCATATGATTTGTTAATTTAAGAATATGTTCAAATTTCTTCTGTCCAGGGCCCCATTCTTCTTTAGCCATATGCATATTGCCTATTAATGTCCAAGGATCAGGATGTGCGGGATTAACAGATATTGACTCTTTAAAAAGCATTGAAGCATGATGTAAATCGCCCTTATCACGAATTAAGCAACCTAACCGTAGAATACCTTAATAATATTTTATTTTCAGAGAAAAACTTTCTAAAAATCTCACAATCCATATAATTAGGCCTTTGCTTAATTATATCTCTATATAATTTTTCAGCTTCATCATGCAAACAAAGTTTTTCATTCACACGTCCGAGATTGTAACTAATTGTTATTAAAAGGGCTGCTGCCTCATCGTTAAGGTTTTCCATACCTTCTGCCATTATATGTTCCCTAGCTTCTTGAAAATATTTCTAAAAATTAATTATTAGAAAATAAATTGATTTTAAAACTAGCCTTAGATTCTTCCAGTTCATTCAACATAAAATATAGTGAACCAATATTGTTAAGAATTTCTGCAGGAATATCCACACCAATTTCTTCTTTTAAAAGTGTAGAAACACGTAAATAAAGTTTTAACGATTCTTGTGGATTTAATTGTTCAAGTAATTGCCCAAGTTCAATTAAAGCTTCAATTGGCGGTCTGTCTGTTTGGCTTTCAACTACTTTTTTAAGATATTCTCTAGCCTTTTCTCTTCGATCTGCACAGATTTTTGGGTCTTTATGTGGTACATTAACATAAAGAGAACCAAGGACAGCAAGTGTGTCCAGGTCATTAGGAACTATTTTCAGAATTTTCTCGAATGCAGAAATTGCCTGAAAAAGCAAAATAAAGAATTTATTTTATAAACAAATAAACAACATTTTCGTATTCTTCACGATGTATATAAATTAATCCAAGGCCATAATAGGGAAGTACAAATTTAGGATGACACAATGTTGTAGCTTGATAGTAAAATTGAAATGCATGCTGATAGTCCAATTTTTTGTGATAACAACGAGCCTATAATTGAAATTTAATTAATTAAATATTTAAAAAATAACCATGTGATACATGCTTTCAGCACGCATTGAGTCATTATCAGCTAATTGATGGGAAACTTGAGCCAAATTAAAAGTCTTATCTGTATCCTATAGAGTTTTATTTAAAGAACACCAAGACAAGATTGAAAATTCCAAACCTGCTTATAAAAGAAGTGATTGGCCAAATGATTCAAAACCATCGGATTCTCTGGCTCATGATGATAAGCTAAACCGAGAGCTTGAATTCCATTTCGAATACCTTCAGGTGTTCCTAAATTCAGATCAAGAACAGCTAATGCAACAATTGAGGGAACATTCTTTGGATCTAATTGAAGTGCTCGTTCAAAAGCCAATCTTATATTAAAAATATTATGAAAAAATAAAAATAAACCTTGCTTTATCCATTCTACCAAGTCTTGCAAAACAATAACCCATACCAACACGAACATCTGCTGGAGCATTTGGGTTTAAACGAAGACAACGTTTATAATATTGAAGTGCGGTTTTATATTCTTTTTTATTAAAGGCAATACAAGCTTTTCCCATCATTGCAGGAATTACACGTCCATCGTTAGCCATTTGTGCCTTAAATTTTCAAATAAGTTTAGAAAAAAATTATAAAAATAACTTGATTCATAACAAATGAAAATTGCGCATCAGCTTGCTCAACTTTATTTCCTTCAAGAAGACAAAAATAAGCACGGCCAAGTAAATGATTTTGATCATACATAATTATTTTATCCGCTGTAGTATAGAGAAGGGTAGCACGTGTAAACCATTCTTTACGCTTATCTTTATTTCTTTCCTTATTCCCCTTTTTTAAAATTTAATTAAAAACAGTAAAAGGCATCAAAAAACCTGAAGTACATAGTGAGCTGCTAACATATCAAGTGCCCTCATCTGGTCCCTTTCATAATCTTGATATTCCAAACCAGCTTCACCTCCACTTAATTCTAAAATTTTCACAAAATCTTGCACCATTCCTTGTTTGTAATATTCAAGCTAAAAATATTTAAAAGCTAGAATTTTATGATAAAAATAAGAATACAGCAATATCAAGCCAGTAATGTAATGCTGCTTTTTCACTTCTTAAAATTTGCAAAACTTCATCACTTTCAGGAAGTTCATTAAAGTCAATTTCTATAATCTCCTACAAATTTTAATAAATTATTCTTAAAATAATAAAAAAAATTACATCTTCTGTGCTGTTTCTTAATGGAATAACAATTGAAGTTTTTTGTTGATAATTTGAAGACATCTGTACAAATTAAGTAAAAATGAAATAAATATGTATGTAAAAAATTAATAACAAAAAAAAAATAAAAAAATTTTCTAGACAAACTCAAGTTTTTTCGGTCTAATCTCGCACAATTAATTTCTTAAGCTTAAACTCAGCTTCTTTTACTTTAACCATTTTACTATAAAAACCCCCATTTTCGCTTCCCACAGATCAATTTATTTTAAAAGCCCTCATTTTCATTCATTTAAATCACCTTACTATAAAAGGGCAGACAAACAAACAAACTCTTTTCAATTATGTATATTAAATTTTTTAATGTTTTTAATCATTTATTTTATAATAAAATAAGAGGGAAAAGTGCAAAAATTTTATATAATATTTTAAAAAGAATTATTTCGGTATGGCCCTTTCGTGGCCCAAATTTGTGGAAAATCTTATTCCACAGAAAAAATAAAACATAAATATAAAATATTTATTTATTTAAATCTTTCAAAAGAACATTATCATTATATATACCCTCCAAAATGATGATGAAATATAAAAAGTACAAAAAAAGAAAAAATTTGAGATAATTAAAAATTCGTCGTTTCATTCAGCAGGTGATGGTGATGAGGATGGAGATGAGGATGGAGATAATGATGATGATGAAGATGATGAAGAAAGGAATGCTTTGCTCTTGACTAAAAATTTAAAATAAAACTCTTAAAGACATTCAAATCAATTAAATGTAACAAACTTTTTCCATCACCCCCTTCTCTGCGTTTCTTTTGTGTAGCCATACGTGCTGGACGTCTTTCTTCCCTGAGCTATAATAAAAACATTTACATAAATATAATTTAATATTAAATTTACTTGTTTAAGTTTTAAAATCTCTTTAGTTTTATCCACATATTCTTGTCTTAATTGTTTTAATTTTTCTAATTCTAAAAGTCTTTCCTCTTGTTTACATCGCTCTTCTTCTGCTTGTTGTGCAAGTATCCTTTGCCTTTGCTCCTCTTGAATAGCTTTTTGACGACGTTCTTCTTCATCCTTTAATTGTGCTCTTTCAAGGTAAACTTTTGCTTGTTTTGTTAAATCTGTACATGATTGAGCTTCATTAGCACAAACTGTTCTACTGATGTATTTTGCTCTTGCAACAATGTCAGGGGGTGTACTAGCAATAGATTTGAAAGTTCTAAAGAATAAATAATTTTAAGCATTTTAATTTAAATATAAACTGTTCAGCAGTTTTTAAATCTTCTACAGCATTTGTAACTTCTTCTAAATTAGATTTAACATCTTTTAACACTTGAGTAGCCATTTTTTGTAAAACAATTGCATAATTGAATTGATGAACAAGTTTATCAGGTTCTTCTTTTAAGATCTTAAAATATTTTTTAAAAAAATAATAAATTTACTTATATTTTAATACCTTCTCAATATATTCTCGGCATTCCATAAGTTTTCCAGCTTTCCAATAAGCACGGGCAATATACCCCATTAATTGAATATCATTATTTCTATCAAACTTCGTCATACAATTTTTGTACATTTGTAAAGCACTAACATATTGTTTTTGTTCCATATAAATATGAGCAATATTAATCCAAACATCAGGAAAATCAGCAGTAGCCTCACGAACTTGTGAAAATATATCACGGGCATCGAGAAATGCACCTTTATGTGCAAGTACACAACCAACACCATTAGAAGCCCAAATATTGTGTGGACGAAGTTTAATAACTTTTGTATAATAACTGAGGGCACGATCTCGATAAAGAGCATCCTAAAAATGAAATTATAAAACAAGGTGTTTAATTATTTTAAATAAAAAAGGTTCTTTTCGGTTATGGCGACAATTTTCTGCAAGATTTTTTCCGCAAGTATTAATATTTATTTTCTCAAATCGCCATAAAGGAATTAGTTTGTCACGCATTTTCTCTTATATAGGATTTATTTTCATGCCACAGCAAGACCGCTCATTGTGAATGATTCCAACTTTTTGGAGGAATTTTGCTGCATGGGTTTCATCGGGAATTTAAAGGAGTAATTTTTTGTAATTATATAGTTCATTTTAAAAAAAATTTAATACAAGAAAAAAATTTAACATTATATATACTTCTTAGTAAAATAATCTTATGCTCCCCCAAAATAATCTTTTTCTTTAAAAAAAAATAATCCTTTTGAGAAAATAAATATTAATACTTGTGGAAAAAATCTTGCAGAAAATTGTCGCCATAACCGAAAAGAACCATAAAAAATAACCTTTTCATGTGTCTTTGAAGAGAAAAGCATCTCTAACCAAATATTGCCCAAAGCGACAAAACTATAAACATCCATATGATTTGTTAATTTAAGAATATGTTCAAATTTCTTCTGTCCAGGGCCCCATTCTTCTTTAGCCATATGCATATTGCCTATTAATGTCCAAGGATCAGGATGTGCGGGATTAACAGATATTGACTCTTTAAAAAGCATTGAAGCATGATGTAAATCGCCCTTATCACGAATTAAGCAACCTAACCGTAGAATACCTTAATAATATTTTATTTTCAGAGAAAAACTTTCTAAAAATCTCACAATCCATATAATTAGGCCTTTGCTTAATTATATCTCTATATAATTTTTCAGCTTCATCATGCAAACAAAGTTTTTCATTCACACGTCCGAGATTGTAACTAATTGTTATTAAAAGGGCTGCTGCCTCATCGTTAAGGTTTTCCATACCTTCTGCCATTATATGTTCCCTAGCTTCTTGAAAATATTTCTAAAAATTAATTATTAGAAAATAAATTGATTTTAAAACTAGCCTTAGATTCTTCCAATTCATTCAACATAAAATATAGTGAACCAATATTGTTAAGAATTTCTGCAGGAATATCTACACCAATTTCTTCTTTTAAAAGTGTAGAAACACGTAAATAAAGTTTTAACGATTCTTGTGGATTTAATTGTTCAAGTAATTGCCCAAGTTCAATCAAAGCTTCAATTGGCGGTCTGTCTGTTTGGCTTTCAACTACTTTTTTAAGATATTCTCTAGCCTTTTCTCTTCGATCGGCACAGATTTTTGGGTCTTTATGTGGTACATTAACATAAAGAGAACCAAGGACAGCAAGTGTGTCCAGGTCATTAGGAACTATTTTCAGAATTTTCTCGAATGCAGAAATTGCCTGAAAAAGCAAAATAAAGAATTTATTTTACAAAACAAATAAACAACATTTTCGTATTCTTCACGATGTATATAAATTAATCCAAGGCCATAATAAGGAAGTACAAATTTAGGATGACACAATGTTGTAGCTTGATAGTAAAATTGAAATGCATGCTGATAGTCCAATTTTTTGTGATAACAACGAGCCTATAATTGAAATTTAATTAATTAAATATTTAAAAAATAACCATGTGATACATGCTTTCAGCACGCATTGAGTCATTATCAGCTAATTGATGGGAAACTTGAGCCAAATTAAAAGTCTTATCTGTATCCTATAGAGTTTTATTTAAAGAACACCAAGACAAGATTGAAAATTCCAAACCTGCTTATAAAAGAAGTGATTGGCCAAATGATTCAAAACCATCGGATTCTCTGGCTCATGATGATAAGCTAAACCGAGAGCTTGAATTCCATTTCGAATACCTTCAGGTGTTCCTAAATTCAGATCAAGAACAGCTAATGCAACAATTGAGGGAACATTCTTTGGATCTAATTGAAGTGCTCGTTCAAAAGCCAATCTTATATTAAAAATATTATGAAAAAATAAAAATAAACCTTGCTTTATCCATTCTACCAAGTCTTGCAAAACAATAACCCATACCAACACGAACATCTGCTGGAGCATTTGGGTTTAAACGAAGACAACGTTTATAATATTGAAGTGCGGTTTTATATTCTTTTTTATTAAAGGCAATACAAGCTTTTCCCATCATTGCAGGAATTACACGTCCATCGTTAGCCATTTGTGCCTTAAATTTTCAAATAAGTTTAGAAAAAAATTATAAAAATAACTTGATTCATAACAAATGAAAATTGCGCATCAGCTTGCTCAACTTTATTTCCTTCAAGAAGACAAAAATAAGCACGGCCAAGTAAATGATTTTGATCATACATAATTATTTTATCCGCTGTAGTATAGAGAAGGGTAGCACGTGTAAACCATTCTTTACGCTTATCTTTATTTCTTTCCTTATTCCCCTTTTTTAAAATTTAATTAAAAACAGTAAAAGGCATCAAAAAACCTGAAGTACATAGTGAGCTGCTAACATATCAAGTGCCCTCATCTGGTCCCTTTCATAATCTTGATATTCCAAACCAGCTTCACCTCCACTTAATTCTAAAATTTTCACAAAATCTTGCACCATTCCTTGTTTGTAATATTCAAGCTAAAAATATTTAAAAGCTAGAATTTTATGATAAAAATAAGAATACAGCAATATCAAGCCAGTAATGTAATGCTGCTTTTTCACTTCTTAAAATTTGCAAAACTTCATCACTTTCAGGAAGTTCATTAAAGTCAATTTCTATAATCTCCTATAAATTTTAATAAATTATTCTTGAAATAATAAAAAAAATTACATCTTCTGTGCTGTTTCTTAATGGAATAACAATTGAAGTTTTTTGTTGATAATTTGAAGACATCTGTACAAATTAAGTAAAAATGAATTTAAAAAATATTTCTTAAATGACCACTTTGCGCAAAACCACTTTGCCATATTTGTTTTTTATAAACAAAGTTATAGCTCCGCGGTAAACTGGGCTTGGTACTCAATTTTTTTAGCGCCGCAGGCGAAAAATTTTTAATTGGTTCAGTTGTCGAATTTTTGCCTTTTTTAGGCATTAAAATAAATTATATGGTCTTTTAAATTTTAAAGAAAAAAAAACTTTTATGTGATAAGAACCATGCATGCAAAGTTTACCGACATTGAGATGGAACCCACGTACCCCCATGTAATCCATCACGTTAACCACCATACCACACTTCTTTTCTTATTAGAAAAGATTTTTCTTTATAATTTTCTGCAAGAAATGGAAAAAAATTTGCTTTTTAAAAAGCGGGTATCGGATAATACTGTAAGTGTCGGATCGGGTCGACCAAAATTTCCTCGGGTCGAGTTTCGGATCGAAAAAAAGGCCGGGTTTCGGGTAACCCGACGCATCCCTGATACATATATATCAAATTACCTTATATAAAAATCAGAATTATGAGCGATTTAATTTAATATATAATTTTCCTATTAAAAGTAATTAAATACATAAAATAATTCACAATTTATATATTTTTTTACATTAAAAACTAATTTACAAAATATTAATTTTATTTTTTAATATAATATTCCTTTTCTTATTTTATAATAATATTTTTTTTCCTTTATATTTATTTTAAAATATATTTAAGATTTTCTTTTTATTATTATTTTATATTTACTTTACTAATTAATCTTTTATATAAAATACCTCTAAACAAAGAAAATAATTTTAAAGTATTTATTGTTTGCTAATTTATATTTATTTTTATACAAGTTTTTTAATTTATTTATTTTATAATAAAATATATTAGGGAAAAGAGTAAATATTTTATATAAATATTTTAAAAAGAATTATTACTTTTAATTAATTAATTAATTAATTAATTAATTA
Source organism: Meloidogyne graminicola (assembly GCA_036172905.1). NCBI lineage: Eukaryota > Metazoa > Nematoda > Chromadorea > Rhabditida > Meloidogynidae > Meloidogyne > Meloidogyne graminicola. The sequence continues at coordinate 1,178,777 of JARPZY010000005.1, forward strand.
AATAACCTTTTGTTGTTATATACTTTATGTATTATACTTAAATAATTAAATATATAAATTCTTTTTAAATAAATAAAGTTTTTTTTCCTTTAAATATTCTTTTGGCATTGAATATTAAATATATACATATACAATACATATTTTTAATTAATTAATTAATTTTATTTAATACATCAAAAACATATAATATTATAAAAATATATTTATTTTTTTTTAAATTTATTACAATTTTCTTTTTTTTTTTAAATTCTTTTTCTCATGGTCATTATTATTTATTAATAAATATATACATAATATAATTTTTATAATATTAATCTTTAAATAAATACATTTATTTATTTATTTATTTTCAATTTTTTATTTCTCAAATAATGGAGAAAAAAAAAAGTGGGATTATTTTTCGCAAAGCTTCTTAAATATAAATGCGAGGAAAGAAAATCTTTTTTTAGTTGACCAATGAGAATTAAGCAGAGAAAAGATTAAATAAAATTTAAAAAAAAAAATAATTATTTTTTAATTTTAAATATATTTATTTTGTTTAAAATTATTTTAATTATTTAAAAAAAATTTTAATTGATTTTTACACAAATAAATAAATAAATATTATTTTTAAATATAAAAATTTATTTATAATCTTTGACAATATTAAATTTTTTTTATTAAAAAATTATTTTATTTTTTCATTTTCATCGGACTTTGAAAGACCGGGTTTTTAAAAAAAAAAATTCTTTTATTTTTTAATTCAAAGGATTTGTGCAGCATTTGATCAATTAAATATATAAAACTAGTTTACAAATATTTTTACATATATAAAATAATTTGAAAAATTAATAGAAAAGAAATATTTTTATTTATTTTTTAATATTTTTAATAAATTTTTTTTTAGAATTATTTAAATATTTTAATGTTTAATAATTTTTATCAATTATTTAAATTTTATTAATTTTTTTATTTTTTATTAATAATTATTGTAATTCAGAAAATAGGTAAAATTAAATAATTTAAATATTTATTTTATTTTAGTAATAAACAAAATAAATATTCTGTTCTTCGAATACGTGCTGAAAATGAAACTCAATTAAATTTTCTTATGAATGAATTTCTTCATAATAGTGCTAAAGTAATTTAATTTAATTTAATTTAATTTAATTTAATTAATTTAATTTAATTTAATTTAATTTAATTTAATTTAATTTAATTTAATTTAATTTAATTTAATTTAATTTAATTTAATTATTAATTTATTTAATTTAATTTAATTTAATTTAATTTAATTTAATTTAATTTAATTTAATTAATTTAATTTAATTTAATTAATTTAAATTTAATTTAATTTATTTAATTTAATTTAATTAATTATTAATTTAATTAATTTAATTTAATTTAATTTAATTTAATTTAATTTAATTTAATTTAATTTAATTAATTAATTTAATTTAATTTAATTTAATTTAATTTAATTTAATTTAATTTAATTTAATTTAATTTAATTAATTTAATTTAATTTAATTAATTAATTTAATTTAATTTAATTTAATTTAATTTTAATTTAATTTAATTTAATTTATTTATTTTACATTTAATTTAATTTAATTTAATTTAATTTAATTTAATTTAATTTAATTTAATTTAATTTAATTTAATTTAATTAATTAATTTAATTTAATTAATTTAATTTAATTTAATTTAATTTAATTTAATTTAATTTAATTTAATTTAATTTAATTTAATTTAATTATTAATTTAATTTAATTTAATTTAATTTAATTTAATTTAATTTAATTTAATTTAATTTAATTTAAAGTTAGATTTTTGGAAAGAACCTTCTAAAATAAATGAAGATGTTCATGTAATGGTTGCTAAAGGATCTATATTAAATAATTTTTATAAACAATTAAATGAATATAAATTAAATATTCAAATAATGATTGATGACGTTAATGAGTTTAATTATTTTAATTTTAAAATTTTAAAATTTTTAAAGATTAATTCTTAAAAGACAAAAAGAAATTGATGAAAATAAAGAAAATGAAGAAAATTTAGAAAAAAATATAAACCAAAAAGAATTTAATTTATTTCGTCGTCAATATGATCAACCAATTATTTCTTCTTTACGTTTAAAAAAAGCAACTAATAATAATAATAATAATGGATTTTTAGGAAGATTTTCATTAGGGAAATATAAGTATTATTTAATGAATTAATTTAAATTAATTTAAATTTAAAAAGATCATTTGCTGATATAATTAATTATTTGAATGCTTTAGCTATTAATTATCCTAATAGAGTATCTGTATTACCAATTGGTTCAACACATGAAGGAAGACAAATTCCTCTTATTAAAATTGGAAATAATAATAATTTAATTGGAGGAGGAAAACCAGCTATTTGGGTTTTTAATTATTTAATTTTAATTTAATTTAAAAAGATTGATGGTGGAATACATGCAAGGGAATGGGTATCTCCAGCAGTTGTTTTATTTATGATTGATCAATTAGTATTTGGTTATGAAACACAACCTTTAATTAAACAATTTGTTGATCAATTAGATTGGTTTATTGTTCCTTTATTAAATCCTGATGGTTTTTTTTTAAATTAATTAAAATATTTTAAAAAAAAAGGTTATGAATATTCTCGTAGTAGTTCAGATCCAGAAGTTCGTCTTTGGAGAAAAAATCGTTCACCAGTTCAATGTACACAAATAAGTACAGGTAAAATTAATTAAATTAAAATTAAATTAATTATTATAAAAGGTCTTTTTACTCCACCAAATACTCAATGTTGTCAAGGTGTTGATTTAAATAGAAATTTTGATTGGTTTTTTGGTCAAGTTGGTTCTTCATCTGATCCTTGTTCTGAAATATTTTCTGTAAAAAAAAAAATAAAAGAAATAATTTAATTAATTAAATTTTATTTAAGGGAAATTTTGCTTTTTCAGAACCAGAAACTAAATCAGTTAGAGATTTTATATCTCAACAACAAGGAAGAATAAAAACATTTATGACATTTCATAGGTTTAAATATTTAAATATATAAATATATATTTATATTAATAATAGTTATTCACAAATATTAATGTATCCATTTGGACATTCATTACGTACATATCCACAAGATGTAATTAAATTTAAATTAATTTAATTATTTTATTTTTAAAAAATAAAGGTAGAAGAATTAAGTAATGTTGCATTAAAAGCAGCTCAAGCATTGCAATCAACTTATGGAACAAAATATACAGTTGGAACCGGCGCCGATACTCTGTCCGTATAAAAAATGATTTATTGTATTTTTTATATAAAAATTAAAGGAAAAATTAAAAATAGATGAAAAAATTGGCTGCTTTGCAGCTATCCGGCATCTGGAGGAAGTGAAGATTGGGCAAAAGGCAGAATGGGCGTTAAATTCTCTTTTCTTTTTGAACTAAGACCTGAAGATAGTGTTTATGATGGTTTTCTTTTACCTGAAAGTCAAGTAAAATAAAAATTAATTAATTTAATTTAAATAAATAAAAGATTGTTCCAACAGCAAGGGAAACTTGGGAAGCTGTTAAAGTTATTGGGGTATATATATTATTTAATTAATAAATATATATATTTATTTTTAGTCAACAACAATTAAACAATTTCAACAACAATTAATTCCTTCTAATTTTAATAATGGACAAATAATAAATAATAGAGCAAAACGAATATGTCGAGATATTGATTCTTTATGTTTATATTGGATACAACAAGTAAATATAAATTAATTAAATTAATTAAAATTATTTTTAAAAGAATTCATCTATATGTCAACAATGGCCAGCAATGAAAGAACGTTGTTCACGTACTTGTGGTTTTTGTTCTGAAGAAAAATAATAATAATAATAATAATTTTTTAAAGAAAAAGAAAGGAAAAATATTTTTTTAAAATTACTAATTGAAGGTTATATTTACAATATTTTTTTTTTTTTAAATAAATAAAATAAAAAATGATTTATTTTTATTATTTTATATAATTATTTTTATTCTAACCCTTTAATAAACCAGTTAGTCGTTTATGACCATGGCCGGGGAAAAGAAAAAATATTTTTTTTTTAATTAATTGATCAAACTTAATTATTTATTTTACCTTAAAAAAAAAAAAGATGAATAAAAAAAAAAATAAAAAGAAGGAAAAAGAATAATTTATCTAATAAAATTAATTAATTAATCATAATTTAATATATAATAGAATATATATAAATAGATAAATAATATGTACTTAAATAAATAGTATTTTTAATTAATTAATTATTCGCTAAATAATAAATATTTATTTTTTTTAATATTTAAAAAATCTGCAAAAAAAAAAAAAAAAATAAATAAATACAATTTTTGTTTTTTATTTAAAAAAAAAAAAATAAATATTTTTATTAATATTTATAACTTTTTTATATTTTAAATTAATTGATTAATAATATATTAAATAAAATAATAATTATTTATAACAATTGTTTTATTATATATATATTTTATTTATTAATAATCAATCATTTATTTAAATATATATATTATATATATTTATTATTTATAAATTATTTAAAAATAAATAAATATATTTAATTATTTTATATTATTTAGGGTAATATTATTTAAAATAATTTTTTGTTGTAATTAATTAAATGAATAATTTTTTAATTTTTAATATTTTATTATTTTATTTTTTAATTTTTAAATTAATTAAAATAAATGCAATGCCGTAAGTTTATCTATAAAAAATAAAATTTTTAATAATTTTTTAAAAAAAAAAGGAGAACAAATAATTTAGTTGATATAGAAATTAATAATGAAAAATATAATTCAAATAAAGTAATTTTTTTAATTAAAAAAAAATTTAATTTTTTTTTTAAAAAGAATTCTAACAATTTAATAAATGAAAAAGAATTAAATTTAAAAAATTTTTTATTAGAAGAAAATGAAGAATTAACAACTAAAACAATTAAAATGAAAGAATATTATATTGTTATTAGAGTAATTCCACAAAATAATATTCAACTTAAATTATTAGAACAATTAGAAATTAATGGAACTGAAATGGAAGTTTAAATTAAATTAAATTTAAATTAATTTAAAATATTATTTAATTAAGTTAAATTTTTGGACTTCTCCAATTAGAATTAAATTTAGTGTTGATATTATGTTACCTAAAAATAAATTAACAATATTAAAACATTTTTTAAATAAACATAAAATTAATTATAATGTTAGTAATTTTTTTAAATTTAAAATATTTTTAAAAAAAGATTATAATAAATGATGTTGAAAATTTAATAATTAAAAGAGAAGGAAATAAAAATAATTCAATAATTATACATAAACATCGTAAACGTTTAGCAGATGAACCAATTAATAATAATATACCTAATATTGAAGAAGAAATTAATTTTTATAATTGTAAGAAATTAAATTTAAATAAATAAATAAATATTTAAATTTAATTAAAATTAATAAATAAATTTAAATTAAATTTAAATAAATAAATATATAATTTTTAAAAAATAAAAAAAAAAAAAGATAATTCTTATTCACAAATGGTTAATTGGATGAAATTATTAGCTAAACAAAATTCAAAATTTGTTCAATTTATTTCAATTGGAAAAAGTCATGAAGGACGTGGAATTGAAGGACTTGAAGTTTTAATTTAAATTATATATAAATAATAAAATTAGATTGGAAGTAAAGGTTTTAAAAAAAGAATATTTTGGATTGATGGAGGAATTCATGCTAGAGAAGTTTTTTTAAATAAATAAATAAATTAATTAAATTTTTTTTAAAGTGGGCTTCTCCACATACTGCACTTTATTTTATTTATCAAGTAATAAAAATAATTAAATTAAAATATGTATATATATACTTTAAATTAGTTAATTTCACGTTATGGTAAAGATGAAGAAATTACTCGTTTAGTAAATGAAATAACTTGGATTATTATTCCACTTTTAAATCCTGATGGTTATTTTTTTTTTAAATTAAATTAATTTTTAATTTAAATTAAAAATAAAAGGTTATGAATTTACTCGTTCTTCAACAAATCCAAATGTTTTTTAATTATTTTTTTTTAAAATTATTTTATATTTTATTTTTAAAAAAATAATAAGATAAGACTTTGGAGAAAAAATCGTTCACCAATTCATTGTATTAGAGATCAATGGGGAAGAAATAGATGTTGTAAAGGTGTTGATTTAAATAGAAATTTTGATTTTCATTTTAAAGGTTTAAATAAATTAATTAATTTTAATTAAAATTAAAATAAATTAATTTAAAGAAAGTGGTTCTAGTGATGATCCTTGTTCAGAAATTTATCAAGTATTTATTTAATATATATTTAAATAATTTTAATAAAAAGGGAAAATATGCATTTTCTGAACCTGAATCAAAGTATTAATTAATTTTAATTTAATTAATTAATTTTAATTTAAAGAGCAGTTAGAGATGCTTTACTTTCTAATCGTTATAGAGGAAGAATTGATGGTTTTATTACTTTACATACATATTCACAAATATGGATACATCCATATGGACATAAAAGGTATTTTAAATTTAAAATTAATTAAAATTTAAATTTAAAGAGATAGTTATCCAAATGATGTTCAAGATTTATTTTCTTTAGGACAACAAGCAACAACAGCAATTAGTCAACTTTATGGTACAAAATATATTGTTGGTAGTGGTGCTGATACTTTGTATTAATTTTAATTAAATTAAATATATTTTTAAATAAAAAAAAGATATCCAGCATCTGGTGGAAGTGAAGATTGGGCAAAAGAAAATGCTAATATTAAATATGTTTATTTATTAGAATTAAGACCAGATGAAAAAAGTTGTTTTTTTTTAAATTAATTAACTAATTTAATAATATTTATTTAATAAGATTGGGATGGTTTTATTCTTGATGAACAACAATTAATTCCAACAGCTACAGAAACTTGGGCAGGTATTCGTATTGTTGCTGAAGCAATAATTCAAAGAGCTACTAGAGCAAGAAGAGTAGTTTTTAATGAAAATAATGGAAATTATTCATTAAATAATAATATAAATAATGAAAAAATAGAATTAAATAAACAACAACAACAACAAAATAATAATAAAATATGTATAGATAGAAGAAGAGCATGTCAACGTAAAAATAATTTAATTTTATAATTAAATTTTTATTTAAAAAAAAAAGGTTGGGTAAGACAAAGTAAAAATCTTTGTCATTCTGTTTCAATTTTTATGACTGATCAATGTGCACGTTCTTGTGGATTTTGTTAAAATAAAATTTTTTAGAATTATGATCTCAGTTAAATTTAATTTAAATAATTACAATATTTAACTTTTGTAGCTTTTAATTTGTTTTTAAATAAATTTAATTATAATCTTTTATATTTTATTTTACATATATCTCACACCAAATTTTTTTTCCAACATAAATATTATTAATTTTAAATATAGAAATAATTTTATATGACAAATTCCATAAGAGACCTCAATTCCTTTAAGATTTACTCAATCAAATAAACTTTAATAGGGTACTAACTTTCAATTAAGTTTTATACCTTAGAAATGGTTATGTAATTTTAGTTTTCATCACATTCTCTTAATTAAAATTATTTTTTTTTTCAAAAATTGTTATCATAAATAGCTACACCGAAATTTATGTTAAATATTTATTTATTTATAAAGATTTATAAATAAATGGCTTTTCATAATTCTGTGAACAGTATTCTCACAATTGATGGTGTAATGTGAAAGATAGAGTGGGTGATGATCAATCTACTGAAGTTGGATGAAAGATGTACTAATGCAAAGGACGATTTGAACATTCTGGCGAACCTCGGCGGGAAAATTTGATCTCTTCCGGCCTCCTCTTATAAATAAATAACTTTTTCTACCTCCAATTGATCTGAGTTCTATCTAATCAACTCATCTAGCTCTCTCAATTAAGGTCCATTGACAGAATAAAAAAAATCTTTTTTATGTATTACAAGTAACCAGGGGCAAACAAAGTTCCGCGACAAAGTGCCTTGGTCTTTTTGAATTTTTAGTGTAATTAAATAGTTTGAAATTCTTTTTGCATCAAAAATTCAGGATAAATGACAGTTTGTCACAAGACCAGTTTGTCGCAAAGCCATAACTTTATAAGAACACAACGATTTTGGCACCAATTGATGCGGCTTGATATGCGCATTAATCACCAAATTAGGAATTCATCAAAAATTTTACAATATTAAAATATTTTATTAATATATTTGAATTTTATATTTTTAAATGATTTATCCCTTACATATTAGATTTGTTCAATCCATTATTTTCCACTTTGTTTCATTTTCATCTTCTCTTAGATTGAGCTTTTTATTTTTTATCATGCCAAAACCTGGTATTTTATTTAAATTGAAACAAGCATTGTGCAATCAACGATTACTAAACAATCATAAACACTCATTTTATTTTCCTAAATATTTTAAGAGATGCTAATTTTCTACTTTTGCTTTTTTAAATTACTTTTAAATCATTCTTTATGTAATTTATGCTTAAGATATCAGAAAAATTTGTATATTTTTTATTCCAGTTTAATATATACTTAAAAATGTCGTCGAGAGGTGTAAGAGGTGGTAGTTTTTGTGGCGGACGTGGTGGATATGGTTCTGATCTGATTATTTAAAATTAAATATTATATAATTTTAGCTGATTCACAGACGATTCCAACTTCTAATCCTGATCAGGGTCTTTTAGTGAATGACCGACAAGAGCAGCCTATAATCAGGAGAGGTGGTGCTCGAGGTGGTCGAGGGAGTCTTGGTTCTGGTATTGATTTATACTTTATTTTCACTAACTTTTTGTACAGGTTCAATTACTGACATTAATAATTCTGTAATGAATGCAAAGCAAGAATGGACGTTTGGTGGGAGAGGTAGTTTTTGTGGCGGACGTGGTGGTCTGATCTGATTATTTGAAATTAAATATTATATAATTTTAGCTGCTTCACAGACGATTCCAACTTCTAATCCTGATCAGGGTTTTTTAGTGAATGACCGACAAGAGCAGCCTATAATCAGGAGAGGTGGTGCTCGAGGTGGTCGAGGGAGTCTTGGTTCTGGTATTGATTTATACTTTATTTTCACACTTTTTGTACAGGTTCAATTACTGACATTAATAATTCTGCAATGAATGCAAAGCAAGAATGGACGTTTGGTGGGCGAGGTAGTTTTTGTGGCGGACGTGGTGGTCTGATCTGATTATTTGAAATTAAATATTATATAATTTTAGCTGCTTCACAGACGATTCCAACTTCTAATCCTGATCAGGGTTTTTTAGTGAATGACCGACAAGAGCAGCCTATGATCAGGAGAGGTGGTGCTCGAGGTGGTCGAGGGAGTCTTGGTTCTGGTATTGCTTTATTGAACTTAAATTTTTACACATAATGTTCTCTAGTTTCTTCTGCCACAAACTTACAACAACAACTACATTCAACTCGTGGGCGAGGTGAAGGTCTGTTTGGACGAACTTCTAGCCGAGGAAGGTTTGCTTCTGGTAAAATTTTTACATTTTTTGTTATTTTTGGATATTTTATTAATTTAAGGTGGTAATTCTACCCCGCTTTCAGAGTCAGTTTCTAAAAAAAGACAGCACAGCGATGAAAACAAAACAAAAAATTATTTTGACCGCCAAGAACAACCTCGCTCTTACGTTTCTAATGAAGAAGCAGGTAAACAACGACCACTGCTTCGATATAGACCGGTTGATAAGCCAATTGAGGATATTTTCGCAGAGGATTATGAATGTAAGGAAAAGTATATTGATGTGACTGATAATGATGATAAAGTGGAAATTACTGGTGTTGGGAATATGATGGAAATGAAATTCGAGTGAGTTTTTACTAATAAATTTTTATGTTAATTAAAACTTATTTTTCTATTTTAATAGCTTTATTCACTTTTCCTTTAACTTTTTCTTCTTAAATTTTTTTATCTAATTGTAATGTTTTTTTTTAAATTTAATTATTTATTTTAATTTTATTTATTTTAGGAAATGGGAAGAACTTAATCTTCATCCTCAACTTTATCAAAATATTAAGAAATCAGAATATATGCGTCCACGTAAAATTCAATCTCATGTTATTCCTTACATTATTTCTGGTTATTTTAATCTTAATTTGAGTCATTTTTATTGTTAGGTTACGATTTAAAAGTTCATTCGGAGACTGGAAGTGGGAAAACTGCAGCATTTGCAATTCCCATAATTCAGGTTTATAATTAATTATTGTGTATAAATTGCCTTGTATTTTCTTTTTTATATTTTTTAATTTTAAGAAAATTCTTTCTACTCCTGAATGCAACCGTGCAGTTGCTTTTCCTGCTCCTTTTGCTATCATTATAGAACCAACGCGTGAACTTTGTCGTCAAGTTTATGACCAATTTCGGAAATTTGCAAATGGCTTAATAAATAATATTTTCTTTTAATTTTTATTTTTAGATACTTTTATCAAAGTATGCAAGATATATGGTGAAACAAATATGAATTATTCAATTATGGAAATTAAACGTGGTTGTGATATTCTTATTTGCACGCCTGGACGTATTAAACATTTTATTAAAGCAGAATTTGTATTTTTAAAATAAAAATTAGCTTGAAGTTGTAAATTTTAATTTTAGGTTAAACTTTCTAAAATGCAGTTTTTTGTGTTAGACGAGGCTGACCATATGCTAAATACTGAGTTTTTGGATGATATTCGAGTAATTTCTGAGTTTAAATCGTTTCCATCGGTAATATTTTATTTAACTTTTTATAAAGAAATTGAAGTACTATAGTTTGTAAATTTTTATTGTTTTTAATAAAGAAAAGTCGCCGTCAGACTCTTCTGTTTTCTGCAACTTTTCCTCCAGAAATTCAGCAATTAGCTACCGAAATGCTTCGAGATGAATTTATTTTTGCTTCAAATAAAAAACCAGTCGCACCAAACTCCAAAATTGTACAAAGTTTTTTCCAAGTTCAATCAAATCAGAAGAAAGACTTTCTCTTAGAATTACTTGGGAAAGAACTGAGTACATCTGAGGACAAAAGTAAATATTTTTTTAATTTAGAAATGGATTTATCCTTTATTTAAATTTTCTCAAAGCTTTAGTTTTAATTACTTGCAGTATTAATATTTTAGAAAATGGTAAACTTCTACGTGCATTAGTTTTTGTTGAAACTCGGAGGGATTCTGATGTAGTATCTCATTATTTAGTGATGAATGGGATTAAATCTTTGTCACTGAATAGGTAAACATTTTAATATTTCATTTAAAAAATAATTTAAGTAATCGTTCACAACCAGAGCGAGAAGAAGCATTGAAAAAGTTTGACAAAGGGGATATTGATGTTCTTGTCGCGACGGATGTATGCGCTCGTGGAATTGACATTAAAAATCTCGATCATGTAAAATTAAATTTATCTTAATATTTCTTTTAAAAACAATTAATTATTTTTGGGTTATTAATTTCGATCTGCCTAAAGATGCGGTTACTTATGTACATCGTATTGGGAGAACTGGACGATTAAATACTGGGTATGCAACTAATTTTGTTGATACGGAAATGGATTCTGCTCTAATCCCATCACTTGTTGAGGTTTATTTAAAAATAAAAATATTTTAAAATTTTTTGAATAATTATTTTAGTTTATTTTACAATCTGGCAGTGAATTACCACCATTTTTGGATTCGAATAAATCAGAACTTAATTCAAAAGATAATTCAGATGAAAATAACAACTGTGTTGAGGATTATTGGTAATTCAGAAAGAATATATTTAATAGAATATATATAAATGACATTTTTTAAATTTTTTGATTTTCACATATGAAGAATTTCTATTACATTTAATTTTTTGTTTTTACTGATACTTTATTATAAATTTGATTCAAATTATTTTTATTTTCTTATTCTTTTAATATTTCAAACTCCTCATCGAGGATTTGAGCATAAAATCGGCCAAATGTATTCCAATTATGCATTACAATTGCGTAATAACGTGAAGTAAATGAAGCTAATTCTGTTTGGAGCGTACTCATTCCAGGTGGAACTTTAAGAGGTTCACTGGTTTGCTTTAATGCTTGGCGAACAAAATCGCAAATTCTTGACACTTTAAAAAATAATTATTATTCTCTCATAAATATTTTAATATTATTTACTAGCAATTTTCCGAACAGGTTCTTCTGGATTCGCAAAATTTAATATTTGTTGTTTAAGCATTTTTGAACGCTCTTCATTCCATCCAAAATTTTCTGAAAATTCTTTTTCGCAATGTTTACAGCATTGAATGGAAATACTTTCAAGCCTTTCTGAACAATTTCTAAAAGGAAAATTTAAATATTTTGAAAATAATTTTAATTAATTACAATAAATTTATATCATTTAAAAGAACAATTAATTCATTTTTTAATTCAAATTTAAACATTTTTTTTGATTCAATAGCTAAACGTCCAGCCAAATTAATACTTGCAAATAATGAACTAGCCAATAATTCTAATTGTAATAAATTTTCTCTTAAAAGTTTAATTCTTTGTTCATCCATTTTTAATGTTTCTGGGAATTGAAATAAAGAGAATTTAGATTTTAAAGAAACACAAGTTAATAATTCCATAAAAAATTTTAAAATTAATTCATTAATATCAGAACGTGAAAGACAATTCTTTTCATCATTATTTACATATTTTGTACAACTTGTTAAAGCAAATTCTTTATTTAAATATTTTTCTTTAATAAATTCTTTTAATAGTTCACCAAACCATTGTTTAATATTATTATCAATTGCTTAAAATAATTTTTTTAAAAAAAAAGAAAATTTTTCCCTCACTTTTATCAATCTTATATAGCTTCATAAATTCTTCAAATTCAATTCTTGAAGATTGTGATCTAATTAATTGCCTATTTTGTGAAAGTGTAAAATTAGCCATATCCATTTTCATTAATTCAACAAGTTCAAAAATTCCTCTAAAAATTTAAACTAATTAAATTTTAATTAAAATATAAATCATACTTAAATAAATCTACAATGTCCTCTGTTTTCTTAAGTTTTGCAATGAATTCATCTCGAATTGGAGCACATAATCGCTCTAATATTGAAATAACTGTTCCAAGTACTTCATTTAAATTAAGAGCATCTTTCTCAAATAAATGTTCTAAATTTTCATTATCCAAAGCTTCATTAACAGCAGAAAGAGCATTTAATAAATTTGCTGACTCCAAATGTTCAGTAATCATCTTAAATAAAAAGATTAATAATCTTTTATAAAAATGTGATCTAACATTATTAAGTTCATTTTTTCAAAGACCAAATTTTTTCTTAAAATAAAACTACTTTTACAGATAATATTAAATATAAAATAAATTTAGAATATTTAGTTTATACATTCTTTAAGTCAACAAAAAGAGAAAAAGCAGTTTTCTTTTCAGGTGGTTTTTTGGACAAATCATTACGCAACAAATCCCAAAAGGCCTTATGCATATTATTTTTGACTGCTTCATGAAGTTTAGTATTTGGATATTGACGGCGAAGGTCTTCTACTTTGCATAAAGGATCTACAGCAATTTGATGAACAATAGACATTTTTTCAATACTATCATGAACTTTAATTAAATCACTCAATGATAAATATTTTGCTGGGGACGATCCTTGGATAGTAAAAAAGAAATAATAAATGTTTTATTAAAATTTAAAACCTGCAACCCAAATTGGAATATCCCCTTCATTTTCTGAAAATGTTTTTTGGCTAGTAGAACTTTGAGGAACTTGTTGAATTATATCAGAGCTATGCCTTTGACGTTTTTTCTCAGGCCTATCATTCAAATTTATTTCATTCTCTTTAATTTTTTCATTCTTCTGTGATTCTGATTTATTATTTTGACTATCTTCTTGAAAATCTCCTTTAAAGGACATAAGTAGAAAGCAAATCTATAGATTTGATCATTTAAATTTATTTTTTTTTTTTGATTTTATAAAGATTAAAAAAGAAAATAGGAGAGAGAAAAAAAGACAAGAAAGATTTTGTTAGTAAAAGAAATAAAGTTATTTCTTTTATTTTAAAGATTATTTTACATAAAGTCCATACACAAATTAAGATTAATAGGTGAAATGATTAACGGTGAAAATGAAGCTAATGATGAGTCAAATATCCAGGATCTGGTATTTTTTGATATATAAAATTATAATTTTTTTCCAGTTTGTTCTTGTTCTTGATCCTAATGATAATGATCCAGTAGAGATTCTTCTTTCCAAGGATGGGACATTGCCAATAGCTTCACTTGATCATGCATTTCCCGGGGCTCATGGATTAAAATATAAAAATCCAAATACTGGAGGAAAAAGAATTGTTTCGTACGTTTGTTAGATTTTAATTTTTGTTCATTTATTTTTGAAGCTTTGATGCTAAGAAGAATTCTTTTTTGGCACCCTCCGATGGATGGGATGGGAAACTGTTCGAAATTATTTTTCAGTCAAAACCTCCAAATGTTACTATGCCTGGTAGGTTTTTTTTAAATTTATTTCGGAGACCTTTTCATTTATTTTAAATTTTTAAGTGCTGAATTTTTTTATAAAATATTTAAAATTTAAGAGATTCTTTTAAGGTGTAAATTATCAGTGGAAATAATTAAAATATAAATCGGAGAAATTTAAGGTTTTTAAAAATATAATCCAGATATAGGTTTATAATTTTTGAAAGAATTGCAAATTAATGATAATGTGTACTAAAAAGTTTGTAAAATGAATTTTAAATTTTTTATAATATCCTTAACTTAAATTAGTTGTACTTAGGACATAAATTAATATTATTTAAATAAAAATATTTATGTTCTAAAGAAAAAGTAAGATTTGTGTTTAGGGAAAAAGAAACAATTTTATACATTAAATTTTGAGAAAAGTATGAAAGTAAATATGTTAGAAGTTTTTTTTATTTATTATTAGATATCGATGTGAAGACTGAAACAATTGAAAATGAAACCACTTTTAATTTAAAAAGAAAACATGAAGAATTAATTGAAAATAAAAATAACAACAATAAAGTTTTTAAAAAGAATAATTCGTTAGTAGAGGAAGTTGTTGAAAAGTCAAATATTGAAAAAGTTGTTAATGAAGAAATTAAGGATTTTACAGTTAATGTTAATTCTAAAGAGGAGTTAATCTCCAAAAGTTTAGTAAAAATCGGGAATTTTGAGTTTCCACCAACTGTTGCCGGTAAAGTGCCGTCTGACCTAGTTATTTTTGGTCTCCCTTATGATCTTGAGGAAAAGACATTAAAAGACTATTTTGAACAGTTTGGAGCTGTTGAGTATTTAGAGGTTTGTATTTTGTTAGTTATAATTGTGTTAATGTTTTATAAAGAGTAAAAGTTTTTAATATTTATATTAAAGATAATTATACTTTTTGAGAAAGAATGAGGGGATTAAAAGTTTTTTTACATATGACAATGATTGAACTTTTTATTTTAAGTTTTTTTTAAACCATTCTTAGTCTTTTATTAAATAAATTAAAAAATCAATATTAATTATTATAAATATTTTTAGATTAAAAGAAAACCAGATCAAACTTCTAGAGGATTTGCTTTTGTTAGAATGGTTAATTATATTGATCAGATTCGTGCACTTTCTGTCTCAACACACAATATTGGTGGGCGTGAATGTATTTTGAAATTATCTGTAACAGACAAGGTTAAATTTTACATGAGAAAATTTGTTTTTTACTTTTCATTTTGTTCATTATCTTTTTTATTAATTTTAAAGGGTCGTGGTAGTGGTTTTTATGACAATATTTCTGCTCAACCGCGTCTTTATGTTGGGGCTTTGGCTGGAGATGTTGGAAGAGATCATTTACGTGAATATTTAATTGATCATCTTCATCGTTTTGATAAACGATCAGCCATTCTGGAAATGTTTTATCCAAATCCTTTTCGTCATTTTGCTTTTGTTACTGTTACTACTTCACTTGCTGCACGGGAATTACTTAGGTAAAGTTAAATTTGTTAAAAATTTTTTAATTTTTCTTTATTAAACTGTTTTATTTTAGACAGCGTGACTTTTTCATTGAGGGTCATTATTTTATGTTGACACTCGCTATGCCAAAGAAAGGTGAAGAAATAGTAACTACACCTGGAATTGTTGCACCTTCTTTGCAAAATCAGCGTAGTGGTTTGTATTAAAGCAAGTAAATTCTTAAATATATTATCACAGGTCCTCCTCCTGTAATAAATAATTGGTTACCAGATACTTATTGGAATAATCATAGAAAACAACATTCTTCTATTCCTCCTCCATTACCACAACAACAACCAATTAAATATACTCAACAATATTTTGGAGCGTTTAAAGGAAGTATTAAAGAATATATAGGACAAAGAAATGTAAGAAGAGGAAGTATTTCTTCTGATTATGCTTTACCTCCAAGAATTGAACGTGGTCCACCAAATAAACCTAATCCACCAACTTTTAATCAATCTTCGGTTTTTCAAGTTAGTTTTTTTATTTATTATAAATATATATATATATTGTAATTCAGTATTCTACTCCATCTCCTTCATATAATCCAACATATGACAATTCTAATTTATCATTTAAAAATTCTCATAATTTGGGTATATTTATACTTTTTATTTAATATTTTGTATAAAGATTGGCCAAACAATAATGATTCTTGGATTGAAGGTTGTGCAAGTACTAGTAATGATCCTATATCAATTAATAATACTTCTTCTAATATTATGAATGCAACATCTGTATTAAATAAACTTCCAAGTGATGCAGTTAATACAGCACTTAAAATGCTTCAATCAATTATGGCTGCCCAAAATAAACAAAATGAATTAAATTCTGAAGAAAAAAATGAAGAAGCTGAATGAAGAGATATTTAAAAAATGATAAAATTAAAAGTGGAGAAAATTTAGAAAATAAAAGGTTTTTTCTTTAAAAAATAAATTTTGTTTATTTCACACATTTTTTCAATTATTATTTATTTTTGAAACATTAATTTACTATATATTTTTTATTTACTACTTTTAATTAATATTATAATATTTTAAAACAAGAAACATTTTTACTTTTATTGATAGATTATTTTTTAAATAATTTATTAGAAATATTCATTAATTTTTCAATTTAAAAAAAAAATAAATATTTTAAAAGAAAAAAATAATTTAAAATAATAATAATTTTTTTTACATTAGATTTTTATCTAATGAATATATTTAATTATTCTTTAAGTTTATCTTTTATATATTTAAATAAAAATTGTTTTTTCTTTTTTATATTTTTTTTTAGTTTTTAAGAAAATGTAAAAAATAAAAAGGGAATGACTAAAAAATTAAATAATAATTCTAATAATAAACAACCAATTCTTGTTTATCTTAATAATAGATTATTTGATATTACTGAATTTGCACCTAGACATCCAGGTTTTTTTTTGTTTTAAATAATTAATTTTTAATACAAAAATAGGTGGGAATAAATTAATTGAAATAGCAGCTGGATCAGATATTAAACAATTTTTGGAAGGTAAAGAAGAAATAAATGGATTTAAACATGAACATTCAAAAGCAGCTTATGATATTTTGAATAGATATTCACTTGATAAACAATTTAAGGTTAAAATAATAATAAATTAAAATTAATTAAAAAGAATGATCCTTTTATTGATACTCAAAATCCAATTTTAATGAATATTGGAGAATTAGGTGAATATTATTGGACATGGTAATATAATATATTTTTAATTTAATTTAAATTTTATTTAGGATTCATCAACCTTTTGATGGTTCTGTTCGTATGTTTCAATCAAATTTTTTAGAACAACTTACACGAACGGTTTTATTTAAATAAAATAAATAATTATTTTAAAGAAATGGTGGATTATTCCATTAGTTTGGTTACCTTTAGTTACTTTTTTTTTATTACAAGGATATAATTTATTAATTAATGATTTTGGTAATTTTAATAATAATTATTATTATTTTAATTAAATTTTTAGGTCAATCAATTGGTTTTTTCTTTACATTTTCTCTTTTTATGTTTGGTATCCTTATTTGGACTTTATTAGAATATTCATTACATCGATTTATTTTTCATTGGCATCCTAATCCAAATTCAAAACAACAATTAACTTTACATTTTTTAATTGTTTTAATTTATTTTAAATAATTTAATTTTAATTTTTTTTAAAGCATGGTTTACATCATAAAACTCCACTTGACAAAGATCGTTTAGTATTTCCACCTGCAGCTGCACTTATTTTTATTGGATTATTTTATTGTTTTTATCGTTTATTACTTCCATATCCAGTTAAATTTTTTTTTTTTTTTAATTAATTAATTTTTTTAGATATTTTGTTGTTTTGGTTCTGGTAAATTAACTGGTTATATAATTTATGATATGATACATTATTAGTTATTAAATAATTATTTTAATTAATTTATTTTTACTTTTATTCTAGTCTACATCATGGAAGTCCAAAGTCAAATAGTAAATGGCATAAAAGAAAGATATATCATCACAATCATCATTTTAAAGACTCAGAATCTGGATTTGGTATTTCAACAAAACTTTGGTTGTTTTTATTTTGTTTTTAATATTAAAAAATTAATTTATTTTTTTCTTTCTAAACAGGGATTATGTGTTTAGAACATTGGGTGCTGTTAAATAAATAATTAATTAGATGACTTTTTTTAGTTTTTCATATTGACAATATTTTTATTTAAAAAATAAAGTCAAGTATAGTTATTAATAATAATTAAAAATTTGGAATAAATTTTTTGCAATTTACCAGAGACTTGACTTTCTTTTTAAATAAATTTTTTTTAAGTTTTTTTTTTTTTAATTTAAATATTTTTATTTAAATTTTTAAAAATAATAAATAAAATGATGAATGAAAGACTTTTTTTAAAAAAAAATTAAAAAATATCATTATTAATTTGTTGTTCAAACTTTTCTCCTCTAATTGGGCAATTTTTAATATTTTCTTCATTTGTTTGTTCATATAAACTTTGCCATTTTGATAAATTATTTCGATAATTATCCATTCTTCTACACCATTCTCTTTGAATTGCATGAAATTGTTCAATACTTTTTGGTTTAACACAATTCTCTTTAAAATTAAATATATTTTTTATTTTATTTAAAAAATAAATATACCTCCATCTATTTTAATTGAATATTCAATTAATTTATTATTATCTTCTAAACAAGTCCAAATACCAATTAAATCTTGAGTAATATTTAAAAGAACTATTCCACCATTTTTTGTTAAAATATATTTATCAAATACTTTAAATAATTAATTTATTTAAATTAAATAAAAATAATTTACTATTTTCTCCATTAAAAGTCCATTTTATATTATTATTTTCATTATCTGCTCCTGGACATTTTAAATGTAAATAATCCCCTGGGAATACAGTTAATTCTATAGGTTTTATTAATTTAGAACAAGTATAAATTGATGTTTCATCTGTTAACCAACCAGCTGTATTTTTATGTGAAAATTCCTTTAAATAATTTAAATTTAATTTAAAAAAATAATAAACCAAAGGAAAACATTCCCTTCGTGAAATTGACCAAGAACAGAGAGGATCACGTACACAATTTATACAATTTTGACCATAAATTGAGCATTGAACTATTCTATATTGTTCAACTCTTTTTTCATTACTTAAATAAATATATTCTCCAGGTAATATTGCAATTGAATTAATTCGTTCATTATTAGGTAATTTATAAATTGCTAATAAATATCCTCCAATATTATTTCCTTTTATTTTATTATTTTTTATTTGTTTATGTAATATTTTAAATAAAACATTTTCCCTTTAAAAAAAAAATTTATTTAATTAAAAAACTTTTTTTTTTTTTTAATAAAATTCTTACTTTGGAGAATAAACAAATAATAAAATTTTATTTTCTTTATTTTTTTCTTTTTCTTCTATAATATTTGCTACTAATAAAGTAAATATTGTTTGACCTCTATGAATTATTGGATTATTTTCTAATGGCTGAATTTGTTCTGCCATAAGTAAATGTTGTTTAGTAAAATGTAAATCTTCATCAGAAAGTTGACGAGAATCTTCTTGACACTTAAAAAAGTTTTTAAATTAAATAAAAAAAAATTATAAAAAGAAAAAAGAAAATTTTACAGTTCCAGGTCTCCTTCCTTGAGTAGAAATTTGTTCAGAAGAAATAATAGTCCAACAACCATTTTCTCCTGATTGTTGTTCCATAAATGGGCTATTATCAAAAACCTTTTAATTAAAAAAAAAAAAATTATTTATTTATTTATTTAAATACTTTATTTATTTCAAAAAGAGAAAATACACAAATTGCTGAAGATTGATAAGGGGTATTCTCTGCAGCAATAAATGTTGAATAAAATAAAGAATTACTACCAATATCATCCGATAAATCTACACGAGTAACACTTTCTAATGAAAAAAAAAATAAAAATAATTTTTAAATTTATTTTAACTAAACGAATTTTATTAAAAGAAAATCCATTCAAAGAACAATTTAAAGTAGCTTTTACAAAAGAAGTCCAAACCTTAATATATTTTTAATTTTTTTTTTTAATTTTTATTTTACTTGACGTAAAACTTGATTTCCACCTAAATCAGATTTACAAATTCTTGCAACCCTTGACACAACAGAATCTTTATTTAAATTAAAATTGGAATTAGTAGTTAATTGTTCTCGAAAAAAGAAAAATATATAAGGACCAGACGAGAAAGAACCAACAAATTGAGGTTCTAAAATAAAAATTAATTTAAATATTTTAATTAATTAATTAATTTAAAAAAAACCATTTAACCAATTAGAATCATATATTGGAGTACGTAAAGCTGGATATATTTCTCTATTTCCATCTATACTCATTAATGGTGGTCTATATATTAATTGATTTTCTAAAGAAAGTCCAGTTTTAATTCCAGAATATATAGCTGGTAAATTATCTGGATTACCTTTTTCTAAATAAAAATATATTTAAATATTTTAATTTAAAATATTACCTATATAAATTGCTGTAATATTTAAACCTTCATGTTGAGAACATATACCTATTTGAGTATGAAATTCTTCTTTTTCAATAAGTGAATGTCCATCTACTAAACCAAGTTGGGGTTTCATTGATTGACTTGAACAAAACTAAAAAAATAAAAAAAAAAATTAAAATTATCTAAATTAACCAATAAATCTCCATTAGATTTTATAAACATTTGTCTAATCCAAAAATCACATTCCCTTTCACTATTACCCATTTTTAAACATTCTTCTTTTTCTTCTGGATTTATTGAAAATATTCTATGTGCAAACTAAAAATTAATTTAAATTAATTTAAATTTATTTTATTTTACTAAAGTAGGTGAAGAAGTATCATTAATATTATAAATCCAAAGACGAAATAAATTCCCTCTAGCACCAACATAAAGTGAATTAAATTTTAAATTAATAATTATTGGACCAAAAGAAGGAAGTAAATTATTATTTTTGACAAATTGTTTTTGTTGTTTATGAACATCCCAAGTAAAAATATTATCTAAAAATTTTTATTTAATAAAAAAAAATAAGGAATTTATAGTAATAAAAAGTAAACAAAAAAAAAAAAAAAGTTTAAAAAAAAATTAAAACCTGGATATATTTGAATATTAAAGCTATTACATAAATTTATGAAGTAAAAAATAAATAAATTTATAATAATTAACATATTAAATAATTTTGAATAAATTCATTTTTATATTTTAAATAATTTAAATTTAAATATTTTAAAAAAAAATTTATAAAATAAAATAATTTATTTTTGCTTTCGGACAAAATATATAAAAGAAGAAGAATAAGAAGAAAAATAGACAAGGTATAGTGTTTGAGGGGCTAAAAACTAAAAAAGAAAGCAGTCGATGAATGGACAACCAAACCTAACGAATATAATATTAAAAAATAGAATATAAGAAAATGATGACAGGCAATTAAGTCAACCAATAAATAAAAAATAATTTTAATATAAATTTCTTTTTAGGTATTTTCAGGGTCATAATAAATATTTTTAAAGAAATAATTATTTACATATATTAAAGGATTATTTGTTTAATTTAAAAATGCTGAAAGGCAAGTCTGAAAAAAATTTTGAGTAATGAAAGGGAGAATCCCCTAATCAATGCTTTTTCCGGTAAAACTGAAGTTTGTGCTCCCCCCCCCCCCCCCCCCCCCCCCCCCCCCCCCCCTTTTTTTTACTTTTTTTTTTATTTTTACCTTTTTCTGCCGTTAGATTACATCATTCATAAAATGGATCAATTTTTATTCAAGTTTTTCAAGAGGATAAAAAATCGAGGCATGATGCCAAAAATTATAAAAAAACATTATAAATATCTATGGGAACAGGTACGTCATTTCTTTGACATTGAGTCCATGGGCTTGGTTGTGCACTAATTTCATATTTTATGGTTAGGAAATCTAGCCAATAGAATATTTTCATATTCTTGATAAATCTCCTAACCATAGAATATGAAATTAGTGCACAACCAAAGCCATGGACTCAATGTAAAAAAATAATGTAACTGATGCCATAGATAGTTAAAAGATATTTTCTACGCTTTTTTTGTCTTTTTCTTAATATTCAGTATTTTATAGACAGAAATAAATCCTTTTTATGATTGATGTAAGCCAACGGCAAAAAAAAAGATAAAAATAAAAAAGGGGGACACAAACTTCAGTTTTACCCTTTTTCCTTCCAAAAATATAAATACATATAGCCTTTGACATTTTTAGCAAAGGATATAAAACAAACAATAGCCACAAAAATAGTAAGTCTTCAAATATTTACTACTACTACTACAACCATTCTATATATTAACCATAATATATTAATAAAATATCCAATTTTTAAACTAAAAAGTTAAAAATAATGACCAAATGAAAAAATTATTAAATTTTAGATTAAAGAAAAAATATTTTTTAAAGTAAAATATCCATACCAAAAATATTTATTTGCAGAAAATTCTAGGCAATATTACAAACAAAAATATAATAAATAAATAAAAAAAAGTATTTAATCACAATAAAATTTTATCAAGTCAATTAATTAATTTTACATAAAATTTCTCAAAAATTGTTTTGGTAATAGTAACATATTCAAATCTTTAAAAAAATAAATATTAATTTAAAGAATGGAAATTATTAGAAATTTAAAAAAAAACTTACAAATTAATTATGCAGGGGGTTGTTCATTATTATTAGTTGAAGACGAATAAATAGATGAAGAAACTAGTAATTTAGATAATTCTAATCGATCATCAATTGATTGTAATTCAACCAAATCAAAAAGGTCAGGACGTCGTATTTCGAATTCTTCCAAATCTTTCATTATTTGATTTTTGTTATTTTCTTTCGTTTGTTTAGAATTTATAGTAGAAACTTGCTTGGCCTCAATTGATCTTTGAGGATGTAAAAGTACTTAATATTAATTAAAATTATTAATTAGAAAGGAATTTTTACAAGGCTTTGCATTTAATTGGTTATTTAAAGGTAATAAACTATTTGTTTGAGCATTCATTTTATTTATTTGATCATTTTCTAAATTAAAAAACGAAGGAGAAGATATTGATGAAGAAAAATTCTTTGAAAAAACTCCGAATTTAATTGGGTCTATTTTCTCTATATTTTGAGCGGTGCTAGAAACCTCAGACAAACTTAAAAAAGACAAAGTTAAACGTATAATAAAAAACTAAAAACCTTCTTTGTTCATTAACTGTTGAAATTAAATGTTTATTATTAATATTTCTATTTTCTAAATATAGTTTTTCACTATCATATCTTTCAATAGTAAGCCTTTCATTATCGAATTCGTACTAAACATTATAAAATATATTGAAAGTTAATATAAAAAACCTTATATTGTTTCAAATCAGGTATTTGAAGATTTGGTAAATGAACAGTTGGAAGTGGATAGAAAGCAAAATTAAGTTCCATCGGTAAATCATGGATAAAATCTGTTTATTATTTCGAAGTAAAAATTATAATCATACCTGTAGGTGTTCGTCTACACATTAAAATTAAATAACCAATAAATAAATATAGATCTAAAAGAATAAATTAATTATTATAAAAGAAAAAAGAATGAAAAGTGACTAAAACGAAAATTATAAAAAGACAATTAATAAATTAGAAACTGGCAGTTTGGTAAAAAAAAAAAAAGCGAAAATGAGAAAATATTGAGAACTCCCATAAACATCTATAACTTTTAATAACGAAATGTTGTTACCGAAATGTCGAATACCCAAATGTTAGTCTTTTTAAAACGAGAAGACAATTTCCACTTTTATTTGTTACATATGTTTTACGTGAACATTTGTTTGTTTAATGGTTTATCCCCTTCTTTCGTATTTTTTTTTTGTTTTTATTTATGTTTTTGTTATATATTCATTTTTTCCATTGTACTGAGTGTCCTTTTTTCCATAAAGGGCGCAATGAAGTTACTTGACAATGAGAAACTTGACGAAATAGCTACTACAATAGCACGGAATGCTCAGGATCTACTTTTGGATCTTAGGTAAATTTTAATATATAGTTGTAACTATTTTATTTATTCAAATAGATTGGAATCTTACTCTTGTAAAATGGTGACAAGTGATAAAAAGGAATGGAAAAAGAGTATAAAATGCCCGGTAGAAGGCCGTGAGCTTCAACCACTTTCTTTGCCAGAGGAATCAGTGTTGTCTTCGTCGCCAAATTTAACAACTATGCGTTTAAGGTATTTATAATCTATACTATTTAATTGTTTTTATTAGGCACTTATCTGAGATGAGTAATTCTGGTTTTTCTGACAATGATACAGATGAGAACGTTGGTTGTGGTGATAATGTTGTTTTAGTTGAAGCGATTTCAAAACGGTGTGTCTTTTATATACATTCATTTAAATAAGGCAATTATTATTCAGAACTCTCTTCAACATTTTAGCTTTACTTAATCAATGTTATCCAGACTATGATTTTTCTCAGACAAAAAGTGCTTCTTTTAGGAAAGTCACTTATCAGGTCCCTTATTTTTTCTGATTTCATTCTATTTATATCAGGATTGTATCATTAGTGTGGATGGCAAGCTTGTGGCCACGGTTCACAATTATGGACTGGTTCGTGATCTTCTTTGGCGTACTATTGAAGATACGATTAAAATAGAGGACTGTTGCATATATAGGTTTTTGATTATTTATTTAATTTTTTTTTTTAAATTTTTTCAGTTATATTCCTCAATATTGTGGTGATCCATTTACAGAGGATGGATGTATTTGGTCTTTCAATTTCTTTTTCTTTAACAAGGTCAAAAAATTTTAAATTAAAAAATAAGATTTATTATTTTCAAGACACTTAAACGATTTTTATTTTTTGCTTCTCGCGCGTTATGCAATGAGCGTATTGGGCGACAGCCAATCAGTCAACAACTCGATTTGGAAACTGACGTAATGCCAGGCATTTTTAGAATGCAGGACTGATTAGATAAGTTGTAGCTTTTGACAATTTTGTTTAATAGTTTATGTAAGCATCTCATAATTTCTTTAGAAGTATTCCTCTTTTTTTGGAGAGAATTTTAGTTTTTTGAAACAAATTACCTTACAACGTACAAATGATCTACATTAAATTCAAATTACTATCAAATCCACTTGTATATTAAATACAGAGCTGTAACTAAAATAATCCTGTAAAAAATACGGTTTGTTTTTAATAAATCACTTTTTTCTTTACAGCTCTGAATTAATTTACTTATTCTCTGATTATATTATATATTTTGATTGAACTTTAAATTAATAAGCAGAAATTGAATTCTTTAATTATTTTTGGATATTTTTGTTTAAAAATTGTATTGATTCTTTTTAGTTCAATTCATGCACAAAATATTTTTCCTCTCATCATTCATTCATTTGCCTCACGAAAAATTAAAACCAGAAACCCTTTTCTTTTATGTACTCAAATCTTTATTAATCTCATCATTAAATTTACATTTATGTAGAAAAACTTTTTTGATTATATATTTTTTGATAAAAAAAGGATACTTTTATACAAATTTTAATCCTCCTATTTAATTAGATTTTTCCCCGTTATTATCTTTTATCGCAATTACAATTTTATCAAAAAAATGTATTTTAGTTTTTAATAATTGCCTATATGTGAATAAATGTAAAATATAAGTGAAAATATATTTTTATGTTTTTTAATCATTTAATTTTAATAGAATTTCACTTATTAAATATATTTTTGTAGAATAAGCGAATGTCTGAACAAAATAAAATTGAAGATAAAATAGAACCTGTAATTGCACCTGTTCACTATAATTATTTGGACCATACTGCTGATGTTCAATTACATGCATGGGGAAATTCATTGGAGGAAGCTATTGAGCAACTTGTTATTTCGCTTTATGGTTTGTTTTTTTTTTTATTGAAGATTAGTTGTAATAACTTTTTTATATTGTTAGGGTATATGACGCTTGATATTTCGTCAGTACAATTTGGTTATTCAATGGACTTCACTGCTACCGGACATGACCTTTTCTCATTATTATATAATCTTTTGGATACATGTCTATACAATTTTTCAACAGAGCCATTCTTTATCGGTTCTTCAGCACATATTCTTGATTTTGGTCGACATGTTACTGATTCTGGAGGGGAAGAGTTCTCGGTATTTTAAAGTAATATTTCACATTAAATTTTTCTACATTTCAGATTCATTTGCGTGTTTGGGGCGAGTCGTTTGATTTAAAAAAACATCCACCGGGTACTGAAGTTAAAGCAATTACTTACTCTAATATGCAAATTTTTGTTGGCGGGAAAAAACTTTTGCCTAGCAGAGAAACAAATCAAAATTATATAAATGAAGGAAAAAATAATAAAACAGAAATATTTGTTATTATTGATATTTAGACATATTTTAAAAGTTTTAAATGTTTTTTTTTAACAATTTTGTACATTTGAGTGGGTTCACTTATTTTTTCTTTTTATTTGACTTCAAATTTTTTTAAATTTAAATATTAAAATGCCTTCATTAAATGTTGCAAAAAAAGTTTTTAAGAGGAAATTGGAGCAATTCAGACGTGGAGATCGTAAAAAGAAGATTAAAAAATCGGATGAAGAAGCGTTGTTCAATGGTGAAGATTCAATTACTTCTGAAAATTCTCAAGATGGGGAAATTGACGATAAATCTATTGGGCAAAATGTAAGTAATTATTATTATTTAATTATTTGTTGAAAATGAAATGAACTATTAAACGTTAAGAATGATGAAATTTCGGATGCTCAACAGAAGGAGTCGACAGATAAACTTGCAATTTCTTCATCGATTCTTACAGATGTGACTTTTCATTCTTTTCAAGGTCGTGTTGCAAACGCAACATTAAAGGCAATAGATCAGATGGGATTTAAAATGATGACGGAAATACAAGCAAAAAGTATTCCACCACTTTTAGAGGTTTTTTAATTTTTATTTTTCAGATTTTTATAATTAAAATTACTTAAGGGTGCTGATGTTCTTGGTGCTGCAAAAACGGGAAGTGGTAAAACATTGGCTTTCCTAATACCTGCTATTGAACTTTTAATTCGTGCAGAGTGGAAGCAACAACTTGGTTATAATTTTTTATCCATAAAAATTATTTTCTATTAGGTACTGGTGTAATAATTATTTCACCTACTCGTGAACTTTCAATGCAAACATATGGGTTTGAATTTATTTCTATTTATTTTTTATTTCATTTAGTGTTCTTTATGAATTATTGGAGAAACAACCAAGTTTATCACATGCTCTTGTTATGGGTGGTGCAAATCGACAAACAGAAGAACAAAGACTTTCAAAAGGTGTTTCTATCCTTGTTGCAACACCAGGCCGTTTACTTGATCATTTGCAGGCATTTTTACATTTCTTAAAAAATAGAATTAAATTTTTTTTTAAATAATTTTTCATTTTAGAATACTTCAAGTTTTGTCGTTCAAAATCTTCGCATGCTTGTAGTTGATGAAGCTGATCGAATCTTTGATATAGGATTTGAACAGGAAATGCACCAAATTGTTCGTTTATTACCTAAGAAACGTCAAACTGTTCTATTTTCTGCTACATGTTCACCTAAAGTTGAAGAGTTGGTACGTGCTGCATTACGTACAAACCCTTTAAAAATTGGTGTAATGGAACATTGTGGAGACTCTTTAAATGATCCAAATAATAATGATTTAGCAACTCGTGAGGGTTTAGAACAGGTTTTTATAAATAAAAATTTTTTTTTTAATTAATTAAAATTTGTTTAGGGCTATGTTGTTTGTTCGTCAGAAAAGCGTTTTCTCTTACTCTTCACATTTCTTAAAAAGAACAAATCAAAAAAGGTATTGTCTCTTTATTATTTATTAATAAAATTTTAATATTAATATATTAAACTTCAATAAAATATAATACTACTTTAAATTTTAAATAAATTTGTGAGTATTTTAGATTATGGTTTTTTTCTCGTCATGTGCCTCGGTTCGATTTCATCAAGAATTGCTTAATTTTATTGATCTTCCTGTTTTAAGTATTCATGTTTGTTTTTTTTTAATATTTAACTTTCAAAAATTTTTAACTTAGGGTAAACAAAAACAACAAAAAAGGACGTGCACTTTTTTTCAATTTTGTCGAGCTAAAACGGGAATTTTGTTATGCACAGATGTAGCCGCTCGTGGTTTGGACATTCCGTCCGTTGATTGGATTATCCAGGTTAATCTATGTACATAATATATATGTTTAACATAAATTTTAGTATGATCCACCGGATGAGCCTCGTGAATATATTCATAGAGTGGGAAGAACTGCTAGAGGAGAATGTGGAACAGGAAATGCTCTTTTAATTTTGAGACCTGAAGAACTTGGGTTTTTGCGATTTTTGAAAGTTTATTTTAAAAAAAAAAATTTTTTTGCAAATAATTTAGGCTGCCAAAGTGACATTAAATGAATATGAATTTTCATGGAATAAATTAGCAAATATTCAGCCCCAATTAGAACGTTTAATTTCTCAAAACTACTATTTGAATAAATCAGCTAAAGAAGCTTATAAAGGTTATATCCGTTCTTATGACTCCCATTCACTTAAACAAATTTATGATGTTAATAATTTGGATTTAATTAAGGTTAATATAATTAATTAAATTTATAGTTTTTAAATTATAAAGGTTTGCAAATCATTTGGATTTGACGTTCCACCATTCGTTGATTTACCAATTTCGAATCAATCAAAACTTGAAAAGTCTAATGCCAAAAAATTAGAAATAAGAAATAAACAAAAGACAAATACAAAACTTGAGAAGAAATTTGTACCTATTAGAAGAAAGGATAAAGGAAGAAAAGATAAATTTAAACAGAAAATTTAACAAATTTAAAATAATTGTTTATTTTTATTGTTTATTTAATAAAAAGTTAATTTTTTTTTCTTTTTTATTTACATATAAAATATTATATATTTAAAAAATAAATAATTAAATGATAACAATTAATTTAAATCAATTACTACTTTTATATAATAATAATAATGACTTCTACATTAGACAATATGACAGATGAAGAATGTGAACAAGTTGTTTTATATTTAATTTTTAATAATTAATTTAAATAAAAAGGCAATTAAGCGTTTTTCTGAGATGACACAAGTAGATGAGGCATTGGCTCATTTTTTGTTACAAGAGAATGATTTTGATATTAATGTTTATTTTAAAATTAATTTTTAAATAATTTTTATATTTTTAGCGTGCATTGACCGAATTTTTTAACAATACAAATCAACTTATAAATAATACTTCTTTAACTAATAATAATCAAATAGATTTAGTTAATGGATTACAACAACAAATTAATAATAAACGGTAATTTTATATTTGAAAAATAATACTTCAATATTTTTAGAATATTTAAAGAGAATAAAGAAGAAGAAGAAGAATTATTTCCAGAAGAGTTAACACTGCTTTCTTGGAATATTGATGGACTTGATAAAAGACAAAGTCAAAAACGTTTTACTGCTGCACTTGTTATAATTGCAAAGTAAAATTTAAATAAATAGATTATTATATTTTAATTTAAATTTAGAACCAATCCTGAAGTGATTTTCTTACAGGAAATGGTTGAAACTTTGATGCCTCAACTTAATGGATTGGTTTAATTTTTTAATCAATTAAATATTAATAATATTTTCTTTAGATGTCCTCAATGTACAACACGTTTATTCAACAACCAAATTGTGGATATTTTTGTGTAATTTTAGTTAGCAAGGTTTTTAAATTAAATATTATTTATTTTATTATGTAGAATATTAAAATAACAAAAGATGAATTTATTCCTTTTGAAAATACAACAATGGGACGTGGAATGTTAATTGTTGAGGTTATTATTTTTTTTTTAATTTTTTTACATTTTTAAAGGGTGTATGGCAAAAATTAAAATTAAAGCTGTTGAATACTCATTTGGAATCTACAGCTGAGTACTCAAATGCAAGAAGTTCTCAATTCGCTAAATGTCTTGAAACGGTGAATTTGATGGAACAAAATGATGAGACGACACTTACAATTTTTGGTAAAAATTATTTTTTTTTTTAAATTATTACTCGATTATTGTAAAAATTATTTTTTAGGAGGTGACTTGAACATTCGAGACAAAGAGGTTTAATTCTTTTCTAATGTTATAATTTTAATATTTTTGTAAAGGTAGGTAATTTGCCAGAATCTATTAGAGATGCATGGATTGAGGCAGGCTCAAAAAGTCAATATCGTTATACATGGGATCTTAAAAGAAATGATAATTATGCTGGAATATTTGGAACAGGACAGGTTAATATTAAATTAATAACAATCTATTATATAGAATTTAAAATTATTTTATTCCTAGCCTCGTGCCCGTTTTGATCGAATTCTTTTTAGAGGTCCTCCACAAACAAAAGTAGATTTTCATTTGGATGGAATTAATCGTATTAAAGGTTAAAATATAATTTATTATTATTCTTTATTTTAAATTAAAATTTTAGGTCCAAATTGTTTTGTTAGTGACCATTTTGCATTGGTTTGCCATTTCTTAATGAAAAAGTATTTTTGATTTTATATAAAGAATTATATATATATATAATATTTTAAGTAAAGAAGTAGATATTTGCTCAAATGAGGTTGTATCTCCAAAAAGATCGAGGAAATCAGAAGAGTTAAATTTGACTTAATTTTTTTAAAGAAGATGATTCTCAAGCACTTAATTATATTTTATAAGGAAAATTTTTTCTAGTATTCTAGATTTTTATATATATTTATCAAACAAAATATTAATTTTCTTCTCAATTGTATTTATACAATAAAAATGCATATTAGGTGCTGGGTACGACTCAAGGGTTAGCTCTCGAGTAGGCTGAATCTAATAAATTTAAAATATTCAAGGTCGAAGCCTTAGGGCCCTATTGTAGTGCTGATTTGTCACTTGCCTGCGATAAATCGGTCGATCATCGCTGCGAATAGACGGAGTTCTTTTTTTAAGTCAGCATTTTGGATTTTTATGAAATTTTTATGTTAAATTAACAAATTTAATCTATTTTTATATTTACATATTTAGATTGATTAATTATATTTTTAAATAATAAATATGAGTCCACCAAGTAATTCAAATTCTTGTGAGACAATGGTTGCACACCCAATTCAACCTTATAAGTCAAATGAAGCGAGTACTCTTCGACAGTATTATACTTCAAAGATTCAGGAAGCGAAGCAACAACTCACCGATAAGATGCAGAATGTTAGAAGACTTCAGGCTCAACGAAATGAAATGAACAACAAGGTATGAATGTTTTTTTTATTTCAGTACATTTTAGACGATTTATTTAAGTATACTTTAAAAATTCTTTGTTATTTTTAATATATTAATTATTTACTTTAAAATATTTGAGGTGAGAATGTTAAAGGAGGAGCTTTCAAAACTTAATGAACAAGGTTCAAATGTTGGAGAAGTCGTAAAGGTTATGGATAAAAAGAAAGTTCTTTCAAAGGTATAAATAATATTCTTATCTATTGTAATGCTAAACTAAGGTTCACCCTGAAGGAAAATATGTTGTTGATTTGGACTCCTCAGTTGATGTGGCGAAGTTGACTCCAGGTTGCAGAGTTGCTTTACGTGCAGATAGCTATGCTCTGCACATGGTTTTACCAAATAAGGTAAGACTTGAATATACCGAAGCTTGTATTAAATTGAACTAAGGTTGATCCTTTGGTCAGTTTAATGATGGTAGAAAAGGTGCCCGATTCTACTTATGAGATGATTGGCGGATTAGATAGCCAAATCAAAGAAATTAAAGAAGTAATTGAATTGCCTGTGAAACATCCGGAATTATTTGAGGCGCTAGGAATTGCACAGCCTAAGGTTAGGGGTTTTAACATTACTATTTTTACTTTGCTAAAAATTTTTAGGGTGTTCTGCTTTATGGCCTTCCGGGTACTGGTAAAACACTTTTGGCTCGTGCCGTCGCGCATCACACTGAATGTACCTTCATACGTGTTTCTGGTTCTGAGCTTGTCCAGAAATTCATTGGAGAAGGCGCTCGTATGGTTCGTGAACTTTTTGTGATGGCTCGGTATCAATTTTTACTTTTCTCTTTCTTTTGACAAAATGTTCTCTAAGTGAGCACGCACCTTCCATCATATTTATGGACGAAATTGACTCAATTGGATCTTCTCGAGTAGAAGGAAGTCATGGAGGGGATTCTGAGGTTCAGCGCACAATGCTCGAGTTACTCAATCAATTGGATGGATTTGAAGCAACAAAGAACATTAAAGTGATTATGGCTACAAATAGAATTGACATTTTGGATCCAGCATTGCTTCGACCTGGTTACTTTTACTTTCTGGATTATTTAAATGGTTTTGGTTTAGGTCGAATTGACAGAAAAATTGAGTTTCCTGCCCCTGATGAGAAGGCTCGTTTGGACATTTTAAAAATTCACTCTCGAAAAATGAACTTAATGCGAGGGATAAATTTAAGTAAAATTGCTGAGGCTATTAAAGGAGCTTCCGGAGCAGAAGCAAAGGTTATATAACATTTTATTTATCTAATTTTATTTTTTAAGGCTGTTTGCACAGAGGCAGGAATGTTTGCACTTCGAGAACGTCGAATTCACGTCACTCAAGAAGATTTTGAAATGGCAGTTGGAAAAGTGATGGCAAAGGATCAAGAAAAAAATATGTCGTTAAAAAAATTATTTAAGTGAATTAAAGAATTATGACTTCGTTTTTATGTTTAAGATTTGCAAATATGAAAGTAACAAATTTGCCCTTTTAATTATATATTTTTTGTTTCACCTCATATGTAATCAATTTAATTGGAGTATTATTGCTTTGTGTAAAAAACATTTTTTCTTTAGAAAAATTATACTATTGGCCTTAATAGGAACCTTCAATGTTTTATACAAAACTCTTTTATTCAAACAATTCATTTATGAATAAGGTTTTAAAGAATACCAAAAATTCTTAAACAGCTAATATTTTTGTTTGAATTTTTCTTTTTTATGTAAGACGATTTTTCGTGTAGAAACTAAAATATTCAAATGATGAGGTACTTTACTTATTTTGGATATATTGAAACTAATTTTGTATTAGAGAAGCCAAAAGAAGAAATAAAAGTAACAGTTGTTGATAATTTTTCAAGGTTATTTTTAAGTATTTAATATATTTTATTTAAATTATTTTAGTAAGATTATCGAATTTGCTCTTCCTGTTAATATTATAGAGCAGATTGGGATTACAGAACAACATGTATTGTTTTTGGATGATGCTAATAGTGGTTATATTTGGTTATACAAAATGAATACTGAGGTATTATTTTACTTTTGATTTTATTTATTTTTTGTTAGGAAATTTTTGTACTTCCACTTGGTTTACCTTCACAAGCAGGAATAGACGATGAAAAGAATTTATGTCTGAACCCACCAATTTTTTTACGGGTTAAAAATATTATTGTTAGAAGTAAACCTTTAGAAACAAATAATAAAAATTCCTCAAAATTGAATGGATTGGAGGGAAGATTTTCACATTGGAATGAATACCAAAAAATAAGTAAATATTATTTATTTAAAGTATTATTTATATTAGATCAAAAAGCTTCAATTTGTTCACCACCAGCTAATCGATTATTAACTTGTACAACATTTGGTGCATTTTTAGTAATTAATTATAGAAGTATTGACTTTTCTATGTGTTCTGTTTTACGTTGTCTTTACAGAAATGAGGTTGTTAATTTTATTTTAAATTTTAAATATTTTTTAGTCTCCACTCCTTACTGACGAATTTGTTGAATATTATGATGGAGTCTTTAATTCTGTAGTTAAAAATAGTATTATTAATTCATCTTATTCTTTTATAAAAATGCCTTTTCATGTGAAAAAGGTTGCTATTCTTTTAATTATTTTTTAAATTCTCTCCGTTTTTTTTAATAGCTCACATCTGGTTATGACCATTTAGCATTACTTAATCCTCTTGGACATGTTTATACAATTGGAACTGGAACAAAAGGGGAATTAGGTCATGGATGTATAGAACAAGGACAATGGATGGAACCAGAGTAAAAGATATTGAATAAATTGTTTGTATTAATTTTTTTAAAGGATTGTTTCGGATTTGGCAGATTTTGGGATTCATGTTACTGACTTGGCTTCCTCTGCATGGCACAATGTTGTTTTAACTGATGATGTGTATATATATATAAACATTTTAATTAATTTATTTAATTAAGGGAGATATTTATGGTTGGGGATGGAATGGATATGGACAATTAGGTATTTCTTCTGAAGAATGTTCAATACAAACTACTCCATATCCTTTTGATTTGCCAGATATAATGAATGAAAAAGTATTAATTATTTATTTTTATTTTAATTAATTTTAGGTAGAATTTATTAATTGTATTGGAAATAATTCTTTTGTAAAATTTTCAAATGGAATTAATTATTGTTTTGGCGAATTATGTAAATAAATAATTAATTGAATTAATATTCCATTAGAGTCTAAATTATTTATTTAAAAAAATTGATTTATGAAAATTCTTTAGTCCTACTTCAGATTTGACAGTGGAAACATGAACAACATTTTTCTATATTTTTAAACTAAAAAATATTTTGTTTTAATTATTATGTATTATTTACTTATAATTTAAATATTATTTAATAGATAATATATTTATTTACTTTTAGCAAACTCTTCAGGAATGGATTCAAACGAATTTGAAGAATCTACTTCAAAATCAATTCTATTAAAGAATGAACCTGATAATGATGAACCAAGTATTAAACGAGCAAAACAAAGCCGTAGTTTAAATATTGCTGTTGCTGGTTGTTCTCATGGCCAAATGGATATAATTTATGACCGGTTGTGAATTTTATTTTATTTATTTACTCAAATTAATCTAATCAAAATATTATTGCATTATATTTTTAAATTTAATTAAATTTATTTGTTTTTATTAAACTATTATAATTTATTTATATAATTATTTAATTGGGGTAAAGATAAATAATTATAAATTAATTTTTTTATTTTTATTTAGTTTAATAAATATTCAAAATCAAACGAATAAAAAAATTGATTTACTTTTATGTTGTGGAGATTTTCAGGTTATTTTATATAAAATATTTATAATATTAATTTTAAGGCAATTAGAAATTATGGAGATCTTCATTATTTTCATGCTCCACCACATCATCGTAAACTTGGTACATTCTATAAATATTATAGTGGAGAAAAAGTAAAAAGTTTTTTTTTATTTTCTAAAAGTTTTTAAAAAATAATTTAAATAGATTGCTCCAATACTTACATTATTTATTGGTGGAAATCATGAAAGTAGTGGTTTTATGGCAGAATTACCTTATGGAGGTTGGGTATCAAAAAATATTTGGTATATGGGTTATTCTTCGGTTTAATATTTAATTAAATAATTTAATTTAAATAAATTAAGGTAATTCAATTTGCTGGACTTCGAATTGTTGGTCTTTCTGGAATATTTAAATCAAATGATTATAATAAAGGACATTTTGAAAGACCCCCATTTCAAGAACATGGTTCTATTGTTTCTGCTTATCATGTTCGTTCAATTGATATTTTTCGGTTAAAACAATTAAAAGGTTTATTTTTTTTTAATTTTTATATTTAAAATTTATTTAAAAAGAGTCAAATATTGATATTTGTTTATCTCATGATTGGCCATCTGGAATTATTGATTTTGGAGATTGTGAATGGTTATTAAAGAGAAAGCCTTATTTTGCAGAAGATATTCATTATAATAGACTTGGTAATCCTGCAACAATGAAGTATTAAAATATTTTTTTAAAATATTTTATTTTTTTTTAAATCAAAGTCTCCTCCATCAATTAAAACCTTTATATTGGTTTGCTGCTCATTTACATATTCGGTTTACAGCCACAGTAATTCATAATAAAGAACTTAATGAAACGAATAATACTGAAGAAAATAATAAAATTTTGATTAATTCTTCTTCAAAAATTACAAATTTTTTGGCATTAGACAAACCAATGGGTAATGATAAACGAAGAAAATTTTTGGAATTAATTGATATACCTATTTCAGAAGGTATTATATTTAAATAGGATTTATTATTTAAATAAATAATTAAATATTTAAAATAAAATATAAATTGTTTTCTTAGATGCTTCATTAGATTTATCTTATGATCCAATGTGGCTTGCTATACTCAAAACAACCGATCATTTAACAAAGTTTACTGACCGTGTTTGTTTTTTAATTAATATAAAAAATAATTAAAATTATATTTTAGTTCATTAATTTGCCTAACGAAGCTCCATTAAATAATTCTAACGAAAATAAATTGGAACGTTCAGATTTTCGTCCAACATTAGAAGAATTGGAAACGATTAATAATTTATTTTCAGGAGATTTTCGTATTCCTTTAAATTTTCAACATACAGCACCGCCAGAATTTGAACCATGGACAGGAAAAGGAAAAAATTCATATAGACCACCTAGTTTATATTACAGGTTAATTAATTAAAATAATTTAATTAATTAATTAAAATAAACTAAATTTAATTAGAAATCCTCAAAGTCAGCAATTTTGTGAAAAGCTTGGAATTCAAGATTTAAATTATCAATTTGCTCAAGCTTCTTTAAATTGTCTTGGAATTCCATATTTTCTTTCTGAAAATGTTAATTCTGAAGGAATAAAAAATGAAATAATAAAGGATGTAAAAAATCCAGAAGAAATTGATTTGGAAGAAGATGAAGTTTTTATTTAATTTCATATTTAATATAATTTAATTATTAAGTTTGGTACTGAAGATTTTATTGTTGATGTAAAAGGTTGTACAAGTTATGATGATGAGAAAATAACTAATAAATAATTTATTTGTTTTTAATAATAAATTTATAATTTAATTTTGTTTTTGTAATTAATTTGGGTTTTATTTTAATTAAATATTTATTTAATTGTTTATTTAACCAATTAATTTATTTATTTAGATTATATTTTATAAAATGGAAAGTGATGAAGAAGATACAGAATTTGGAATTGATGTTGAACTTAAAAGTACAAGTACTTCATTGGTTGTTGATTCAGTTAATGATTCTATACAATCATCAAAAGCTGAAAATATGATGCGTGTTAGTTTTATTTTAATTGGATATAATTAATATATTTTCTTTAGATTATGGGTTGGCAAGAAGGAAAAGGACTTGGAAAAAGGGAACATGGTGAAGTTGAACCAGTCTCTGTAAGGCAAAAAGTTGGAAGAACAGCACTCGGTTTTGATTCTAATGCTTCAAAAGTATTTTTAATTAATTAAAATATCTATTCTATTAATTGATTTTAGGATTTAGATGAAATTGATTTTGATTCCAAATCTGAGATTAAATCAGTTGAAGAAACTCCAACATGGTTAGTCTGTTCGGAAGAGATTAGAGAAAAATTAATTGATCAATTGAGTGATCAATGGATTATTACTGGGAAGGTTTTTAATTAAATTTTAATTTAAATTAAATATTTAATAGCCAAAAATGCGTATTGATGATGAAGACAGATATTGTTCTAAAGAACTTTTAACACAATTATTAGAAGCTAAAGATTTTTTCGATACTGTTGATAGAAGGGTTTTAGATGCTGTTAAGTTTATTTTTATATTTCTTTCATTTTTAATTCATTTTAGGCTCGAGCTCGTGCAAATCCATACGAAACTATTAAAGCTGGGTTTTTTCAAAATAGGTATTTTTTGTAATTAATAATTTTAATAATATTTTTAAATAAATAATAGAGCAGCAATGAAAATGGCAAATTTAGATAAAATATTTGGTTGGAGGCTTAGTTGGGAATTTGTTGATAATTTAAGGCATGCAAAGAATCCATTAGAAAAAGGGAAGATAAATGAGAATGTTGACAGGTTATTTAATTGATTAAAATATAATATTTACTTATTTAATAGGCAACGTTCACTTTTTTATTTTGCTGATGTTTGTGCTGGTCCAGGTGGGTTTAGTGAATATATGCTTTGGCGAAAAGGGTTTTATAATGCTAAAGGATTTGGTTTTACATTAGTAGGTATTTTAAATAATTTTTTTTAAAATAATTATTATTTTTTTTAGGTCGTGATGATTTTAAATTGGATAGATTTGAAGCAGCCTGTTCTGATTATTTTGAGCCTTATTATGGGATTAAAGAAGATGGTAATATAATGGATCCTGAAAATTTAGAATCTTTAAATCAATTTATTAATGAAAGAATACATTCAAATGATAAAGGTTTATTTAAATTTAAATTAATTAAATTTAAATTATAAAGGTGTTCATTTAGTTATGTGTGATGGTGGATTTTCTGTTCAAGGACAAGAAAATATTCAAGAAATACTTTCTAAACGTCTTTATCTTTGTCAATTTATTGCTGGTCTTTCTTTATGTCGTGTTGGAGTAAAATAATAAAGAAATATTTTATTTTTTAATTTAAATTTAAGGTAAAAACTGAAACAGAGAAAAAACAAGGAGGAAATTTTTTATGTAAACTTTTTGATATTTTTACACCTTTTTCTATTGGATTAATTTATTTAATGTAAAATTAATATTTATTATTTAATATAAATTAAATTTAGGTATTTATCTTTTGATAAAATATCAATTCATAAACCAATAACTTCTCGTCCAGGAAATTCTGAAAGGTTTTATTTATTTATTTAAAAATAATTTATAATTCTTTTTTAGATATATTTTTTGTGAAAATTTAAATAATTTTGGGCATACAAAAATACTTAATTATTTAGTTAATATTAATAATAAATTTGAATTATTTAATAAAGAAGTAGAGGATATACTTGAATTAGTACCTGATGAAATAATTCGTTGTGATAATTTATTTATGAAATATATTAGAAATAATTGTGAAGAGTTAATTAATTAATTAATTAGAATAATTAATTAATTTTTATTTTTTAAGGATAGCAAAACGTCAAATTTTTTATTTACGTAAATATAGAAAATATGCTAGTGAACCAGGTATTTTTGATAAAGAACAGGAAAAATTAAGAGAAGAAGCTTTACGATATTGGGAATTACCTGATTTTATTGAAAGACCTCATGCACCAATGAGGAAAAATGGAAAATATTTAAGAGATAATTATATAAAACAAAATAGAGAACCAGCATCTGTAACAATTAAAAGATATTCTGGAACAGTTTTAATTTCATTTAATTTTTAAAATTAAAAAAATTTAATTTTAAAGCAATTACAATTTCCAATAAAACGTCGTTTAACACCTTTTACTCCAAATGAACCTCGTATTTGTCCTGATATTGATGAATTATGTGCTTTAATTTTAACTGAAGCTGAAGATCCAATATTACTTATTTCACAAGGATTAAATGTTAATTAATTAATTAATTAATATAAATTAATTTAGCCTGGTTCTAATGGACTTTTTTGTCAAAAATTAAATGATTTTAATGTTACAAATGCAGATATTTTTTATTGTTCAATTCCAAAAGATACAATTTTACTTGTACAAATTACTAAAATATATCAATTTAATTCTGAAAATATAATTAAATCAGTTAATTCTTGTATTTGGGTATTAGATGCTGCTGTACTTAATGGTGATGATATTAGTCAATTAAGTTTATATGATAGATTAAAAGCTACAAAAAAGTTTTGTGAAGCTATTAATCGAAGGTACTTTAGAGGAAATGAAAGACCACCAAAAAGAAAAGGAGGAGATAATTTATTTTATAGGTTTATTTATTTTTTAAATTTAATTAAAATTTAAATTTAGACCTTGTATTAATAAATTTTCTGAATTAATTGTTGCAGATCCAATTAAATTAGATTGTTTAACACAAAAACAATTTGAAATTAAAGATATTAAAGGGAAAATGGCTTTTTTCCCAGTTTGGGCATTTGATGATTTAAGGGGAGAATTACCTCCAACTAATTATTATTTACATTGTCGGGGTATTCGAATATTAAATGTTTTAAGTCGTAAGTCTTTTATAATTTTTAAATATTAAAAAAAAAATAATATTTTTAGCTAATTTTATGTTTAAATGTCGGAATGATAAAAATGGAAATAAATTAGAATTTCCAGTTTCTAGAGTTTCAAATCAATCATTTAATCAAAATCCTTATACAACATTTTATGATTCTTTAATTGGTTTTATACCTAAAGAAATTTGGATGTTTTTAAATTAAATTAATATTTAAAATTATTTATTTATTTTTAGTCAAACATTTCCAATGGGACATCC
Organism: Meloidogyne graminicola; assembly: GCA_036172905.1. Lineage (NCBI taxonomy): Eukaryota > Metazoa > Nematoda > Chromadorea > Rhabditida > Meloidogynidae > Meloidogyne > Meloidogyne graminicola. Next base: position 1,219,553 of record JARPZY010000005.1, read on the forward strand.
AAATAATGGAGCAATTACTTTTCGTTGGAGTTGGGAAACAGATTTTACAATTGGATTTGGAGTAAAAGTTTTATATTTAAAATAAATATTTTAAATTTTAGGTAGAAAATATTTTAAATGATTTAGAACATAAAGGTGGTCTTACAATGAAGCAATTAAAAAAAATAATTAATGAACGTAAAAAATCTAAACAAGAATTATAAATAATTATTTTATTTCATTTATTTGTTTTTTTTTTATTAAAATTAATTTTTAAAATTTTATTATTTTTTTAAATTGTTTTATTAACATTTGTAAATATTTTTTGATTTTTATTATTTTTTTTTTTAAATTAAATTTTAGAATACATAAATGAATAATAATACTAATAAAAAGACAGGCTGTGGTCTTTTAGCATTATTACCAAAACCTAAGGGAAAGGAAATTAAACAAACAAAATTAAATGATTCTTTGCCAAAACTTGGACCTGAACAAATAATAAAGGTTAATTAATAATTGTTAAATTAATAATTAATTAGTTTATATTATTAAATATTAATTTAAAGCTTTTTCAAATTATTTTCTTTTTAAATTAAATAATTTTGTTAATTTTAAGGATAATGTTAAGGAGGAAATTACTAAAACAGAAAATATAAAAGAAATTGAAAAGCCAATTGGTATTAAATTGTTAGGTATTGATTATAGCTCTGATTCTGATGATAATGAAGAAGAAATTGTTGAAACAATTCAAAACAATGTTGATTTACCAGTTGATTTTTTTGGTTTAAAAAATAAATCAGAATTATCTTCTTCAAAGAAAATTCGATTAGAAGATGATGAGGGTTATAATAATGAACTACAAATTTTTTTTGAAGATAATGCTCCAGGTCCATCCAGGTTTAAAATATATATATTTTTTAATTAATTAATATACCCAATTATTTTATTTAGAGCACAAAATGAAGAATTATTAAATAATAATAATATTTCTTTTTCTTGTTCATCGGTCGAAAATAAAACTGGAAATGTTTTACATTCTATTACAGATCAGGTTTTTTGCTTTAATTTTTATCATTAAATTTATTTAAAGGAAGCAAGTAGATTAATATTTGAACGAGAATTAATTCCAAATGGAGTATATAATTCGGCAATAGCAGATCAAGCTATAAGTGGATTAATTGATGTAAGCGTGGATGCAGCTTTAGGTCCAAATGTTCGGGAGAATTTGTTACGAAATTTAAACTCAAAGCAAATGGTCAATAGAATAATTAAAAAATAAATAATTTTATATATTTTGTTTTTAGGCTCAGATGACCTGTGGTCCATTACCTAAATTGCCACAAGGTAGTGCTAAAGATGGAAAGAGTATGCCTGAACGATTAGCTAAACGAAAGCACCAAATTACACATTTAGCTCAAGTGGTTAGTTAATTAATTATTTAATATATTTAAATAAATTATAAATATAAATTTTAAAGGCAATTTCTCGTGAGGAACAACTTCAAGAAAAATGGGCAGAAGGTAGACAACAAAAGAAAATGAGTCGACAAAAATATGGGTTTTAATTGATATAGATTAAATATATATTTAAAGTTGTAAAAATATAAATAAATAAATAATGTTTTTATTATTAAAAATAATCAATTTTAAAAGAAAAGTATATTTTCAATTGTTCTCATTTGTTCATTTGGTTGATAATTAAAGTCTAAATAACTTTTGTTATTTAATATGAAATCAATACAAAAAAAAATTAACAAAAATTTTAATTTTTCTCTTTTATGTTTATTAAACTTAGTAAATATTGTTCTAAGTCTGAGGTGTTACACAGTAAGTAATTTATTAGTTTTGGTTTTTAATATTTATATATTTTTAAAATTTTTAGGGTTTCAAGGTAGTTCGGGGTCAAAGTTATGGTGGTGGGGAAGTAGAATGTAAAGGAAATGAATTTTGTTATAATGCAACAGCAAATTCTGGTATTCCTTTACTTGATGTAGCCAAGGCAGGTTGTTCTCATTATAGGTATTTTATTTATTTAAATATTAATTTCCTTATTTTATTTAATATTAAAGATGTATGCTTGCTAGAAATAATTGCATAAATACTGAGTTAGGAGGTGTTCCAGTTAGTTTTTGTTGTTGCAATAATAAAGATTTATGTAATGCTGGTGAAAGGTGAAAAATACAAAACAAATAATAATAATCTATTAATTTAATTTTACAAATAAAAATGCAAAAAAAACTATTCGAAAAATAATATGTATTGTATGGAGAGGAGGTCTAAATTTAGCGCAAAAAAAACAAACCGATAAAAATAAATTTGTGATTATCCAAAAAAATAAATATTTTTGGAATTACAATGGGTTTATAATAATTCATACTTTGATCACAACAATTATCAATTCAATTAAATCAATTATTATTTACTCGTAATTCTCAACCATATTTGTTTGACGTACCAAACCTCCATTATTTAACAAATGTTGATGAATTTGAGGAGCAATAGAAGGAGAAACAACAGCCTTCAATCAAATAAATATTTAAAGAGATACAAAATTTACCGAGCTTCCACCACCCCCAGACTGTTGTTGTTGAGCATTTTGAGCACCAACAGCTGCAGCTTGATGATACTGTAAATAAATTACTATCCAATTATTATTTAAATTGCAATTATTTACTTGAATTTGATAAGCTAATGGACTAATTTTAAAGCCATATAACCTGAGTAAAAGTATGATTAAATATAATTTACAAATATAAAACCTTGGCACATATTGTTTAGCAGGACGCTTAGGACGAAGTTCTGGATGTACAAAAAAGAACATATGAGGAAAACCAGTACCTAAAAAATAATTTTTTATTAAAAAATAATTAATATAACTTTAACCAAAATAAGCTCCCTCAGTATGTTGATGTTTACTTGATCTAGGTAAATATACATCACAACAACGAGGACAATAAATGCGAACCATACACTCTCCAAGAACATCAGAAAGTCCTAAATAAAATTAATAATTTGATAAATAAAAATATAATTTAAAAACAAAAAAAACCAATAGGAAGAACAGCTTGGTTCTCACAATGAACACGTGGGCAAGTCCCAAACTCTTCATTCTTCCATTTTGCTTGCATTAATTGAATTCCTCTATTAGTTAAAACATAACGAGAATGAATTAATCCATAAAGCATCTAAAAAGATTTCTTTTTATCTTAAACTAAAAAAAGAAAACCTCAGCAGCTTGTTCTACCAAATCAGATTGTCCTTCCTCATAATCTTCATCTGGCTCCAAATCCAAAATCATGTCTAATGCCTGTCGAAAATGTGGAACCTGTTCGGCAAGTCCGGTCAAATTAAAACGGTCTTGAATGTACTCCTCTTCGACCTAATCAATTTCCCAAGTTAAACCAATAAGAATAATTAAATCAACCTCACAGAAGAACTCATTTCCGCGAAGAGTACAGAACCAGGAAATCCACGAAACTTCCTCACTACTGCTCATTATTATTATTATTTTATTATTCCTTATTTAAACTTGAAAGATTATCATAATTTATACAACAAAATATATAGAAAAAAACACATTTTCAAAACTAACTTTTAACAACAACTTAATCATTTTATTCACCAAAACTCAAAATAAACGACAATAACAATTTAATAAATCAAAACCCAAACAAAGAACAAATTTTATCCAAATATTCAAATCATTCGCTCCAACAATTTATTGATTTGGTCTTCACGATTTCCATAATCACCACCCTCAACAAAATGATTGGACTTTTTGTTAAAGCCGCCCAGTGGATTGCTTAACTTGAAGGGCCAAAGAAAGTTGGTAACTTGCTTAAAATGAGGGCCAACAGTCCAAATCTGTAAAATTAAAAATTATCAGAAAAAAATCAATTTATTTAAAATACTTGATTAATCATATCCTCAACACAAATAATGTCTTGCTTGCCTAGATGTTGTTCAACAATGTTATTGTCAGTCAATGGTATTCTTTGACCTTTAACTTTAACATATCCTCGTTTGTAGATGAGTTGACGAATGATCTTTTGACTAGGATAACCCCAAGCAATGTAAGGCTATAAAACAGATCATTAAAATTATTAGGAATTATTTCTAAATTTATTCTATAAAGATTAATATAATAAAAAATACATCTGCAATTCGCAACATTTGGATTGTAGCCTTATTCAATTTAACAAAAACTCCATTGTTGATTTGGCGCAAACGGAAGAGTTGAAGAACTTTTCGAGGCCGAGGATGGATCTAAAAAATTATATAAATTAATATAAAAAACAAAAAAAAACCTTATTAATTCCTTTAATACGAACAACAAAAGCAAGTTTAGGCTCGTCAGGAACATAAAAATTTCCAGCTCTCTTAGCCTGTCTTTTCAATTGCAATTCTTGTTTTTGCTTACGACGATAAGAAATCAAATATTTCTCAGCACGTTTGAATATTTCTTGTGTTTTTGCCTTTGCTTTCTAAATATTAAAAAATAATCAATATCTGCACAAAGATCGACCTTAAGAGAATTAAGCTTGTTTTTAAGAAGAGAAGCACGCTGAGCTGCTCGAACTTTCCTACGCTTTAAAATAGTTTCAGGAACTGTTGGTAACTTCTTCTGTTCTCTGAAGTTAATAAAAGGAAATAATTTTATCAAAGTAAAACTTACTCGGTCATTGTCAGAAAATATCAAGCAAAAAATTAATAATACCTATATCTAAACAATCAAACTTTTAAATGAATTAAATATTTAAAATAAAGAAAAGATGACTAAACTTTTCTAAAAATGAAACAAAAAGTTATCGAAATTTATATTCAAAAATTAATTAAATTATTTAATTTCATTTGATGTTTTAGGATTTTTTCCTTCTTCTTCAGACTCAGTAAACAATTTACGATGCTTTTCCAACAATTCACATCCATCTCTTAATGTTCGTTTCATATCCTCAATTTCAGCAATAATTTGACGATTCTCTGCCTCTAATTTATTACGCAACTCTTGACGTTCAATTTCGACTAAATTTAACTTAAAACCAATAATCAATAACAAAATTTATTTACATCGAGGCTCTTTTTTATAATTTTGATGTTTCATCAATGCCCTATACATCGGTTCAGTTGGTTCATTAAAAATTATCTCATCATAAAGTTCTTTCAAAACCATTTTTTGCCCACTCTTTAATTCAATAACGGGCTGTTTTAACTGAAGATAGTGAAATACTGTAACCTTAAAAGCAATTTGTCATTAAACTAATAAAAGTATACAGGCTTCTCATTTACATCTGTGAAATAAAGCTTAATCTAAACATAAATTAATTAACATAAAAAACCAAATATAAAAACCTGAATATCAAATTCACCCCACCCAGTCTCTGTGAGCTCAAATGGAGTTTTCTCAACAATTCGAACATTGTTTGGAAAAGTTTCATGTAATCGGAATTGAACCTTTCGTATATAATGTGATAAATCTTCATCTCGATCATAAGGCCGAATAAAAACCTAATTAAACAAAAACTTAAATAAAAATCATAAGATAAAACCGTCCATTTATGAGTGTGTTCTTCGTTAATTTTTTGAGGAAGAATTATAGCAGAATTACCATAAATTATTGGTTTAATAATTCGTTTGTTCCTAACTCTTTCAGTATAAACCATTCCACTATTTGTTGAAGTCGATGCCATCTCAAAAGCAAAAAAAAAATATTTAAGTAAAGAAAAAATTTTGTAAAAGTAATAAATCTCATTTCGACACGAACCAAAATATAACATTTGGGCATGACATTTTGGTAAAACACGGTAAACGCGACATTTCGGCAAAAATTTATTTATACATAATTAAACATCCGTAAATCATTTTATTAAATAAAAAATTTAAATGATTTGAAGATCAATTGAGCCCTCTATTACTACTCGCTGCACTTTATACTTAAAATAATTTTCTGTTTAACTCTCCACGAAATTTAATGTTTTTACTTATTTATTTTCAGATTTTTATGGTACGATTGGATTCATTTGCTTACCGATTATTGTGGAATTTAAAAAATTTCCTTCATTTTCGCAACAAAGGCCCAAATCCAATTATTTACAGTTTAATTATTTCCTTTTTATTATTCTTTATTTTTAAGATGAACCTTGCCGTAATTTCATTCCTCCTTCAAACTTTGTTAATTTACTAGACAAACAAAAAACAGCAAATTTTGAGGCTTTAAAACAGGAATTAAAGGTTAAGCGAAATAATTAAATATTTTATTTTTAGATTCTTACTTGTGTATTCAACCAATTACCAGAAAAGTTGGAAGAAAAAGGTTTTGTAATTTTTATTTAAAAAAATTTTAATTAAATATTTTTGTTTAATTTGTTTTACTAATTCCTTTTCTTGAAATCTTAACAATAATTACATATTTAAATATTTTTAGATTGGCATTCACTTGTCAATTTATCAAGCACAAAAGATCGTTTTTATTATTTACGTTTTCTTTATAACCGTGAAAAGAAAAGACGAAAAGAAGAAAAGAAAAAATTACTTAATGAAGAAAATAAACATCAGAAACCTATTGAGCGTAATAAAATTAATAAAGACAACCAATCTTTATTTTATATAAATAATTCACATCTTGGTAAGTTTTTATTAAATGAAAGATTTAGAAATTATAATAAACTAAAATATAAAGTAAAACAGTTAAATATAATTTTTAATTAAGAAAACACTGTTGGGATTATATTTATATATTTTTAATATTTTACAAATTAATATTCTCTTAATAATTATTTTTTGAATTTAAGATTCATTAGAAAAACGTTTGGCAACCAATCGAATTATTCAAGCATTTCGATTAAAAGAAGAGGTTTTTTTAATATTATTTAAATTTATATAAATTTAAGTATCCAATTATTGCAATTGATTGTCGTTGGCTTCATTTACATTCAGAAAGGGGACTTAATTTAGCATTTAAACAATTAAAATATTTAATTGGAAAAAATCGTAATCGTGAATGGCCTTGGCCTTTATTTTTAACTAATTTTATTAAAGAAGATGATGAAAAAATTGTAGAGGCAAAAAGGAAGTAAAAAATAATTAAAAATTTAAAAATATTCTTTTAAACAGGCATTTTTCAATTATTTATGGAAATTTATTTACTTCACATATTACTTCAACATCTTATTTAGAATTGTTTTCTGAATTGAAAGAAAAACAAAAAATTATATATCTTTCTCCACACTCAAAGGAACCATTAGAAGTAATTTTTAATAATTAATTAATTTTATATTATTATTAATTTTTTATTTTAAATTAATTTTTAATAAAAATTAAAAAACAAAAAAGTCAGTTGAAGCAAATACTTGTTATGTTATTGGTGGAATTGTTGATGCATTTTCTGAACCAAGAATTCCATCAAAAGCATCATTGGAAATAGCTTTACAGGAAGGAATTCAATGTAAACGACTTAATCTAGATTATAGGTTTATTTTAAATATAAATTAAATAAATTAAATATTTTAAGTTCTCTTAAAGGAGGAAATCCAATGTTTACATTAGATCAAGTATTGGATATACTTCATGATGTTTATGATAAATCAGATTGGAATGAATCAATTAAAAGGTTTAATTAAATAAAGAATTTTTATAAAAATAATTTTATTATTTTATGTATTTTTTAGATATGTACCAAAACGAAAATTTCTTTTAAAATCGGAAAAGAATCTTAAAATGAAAATTTTATATAAAAATATTGCTGAAAGAAATAAACAAATTATTGGAATTCTTCAAAAAAATAATAAAGAAAATAATAATTCTTCAGTAATTTTACAAAAGTCAATTTTTTATCATACATCAACAAATTGTTTAGAAAAAGGAAAAGGTTTTATTTATTTATTTTTTAAATATAAATTTATAAAAAAAGAAAGAACAAAACAATTTGATGGAACAATTAAAAGAAAACCAACTGGATTAAATTTTTTAGAAAAACAACAGGATAATTATACAAAATTAATTGATATATATTTTCCAAAAATGTTTGATATTTCTAATCTAACAAAAATTATTGGCTTTGCTATTATTTTGGATTCTTTAATTTTGTTTTTAATTTTATGGTTGGATAATGAAGTTTGTTAAAAAATAAAAATATTAAATAATTATATAAAAATTATTTTAGAAAATTGATGAAGAGAAAAAAAATAATCAAATGGATTTATTATATTTTATATTAATGACAACAAATTTGTTATTTTGTATATTAATGCGAAGAAAAATGAATGTAATTAAATCAAAGAAAAAATAAAATAATTTTAGTTATTTAATAAATTTGTTATTATTAAATTGTTGTTATTTATACAATTTAAATATTAAATAAAAAAATTTTTTTTATTAATTTATTTATAAAAATGAGAACATTTATTTTAAAAAATATATTCACATACAATATATATCAATCAATCTTCATCACTAAGTATTTCTCCTTCACTTAATTCTGATTCATCTATAACACGTTTTGTTTTCTTTTCCGGTGGAAGAGCCTCATTAGTTTCACTACCAACTGATGAAACTATTAATAATTATTTAAAAGAAATTTCAAAAAAAAATTTCAAACTAATTGTTTCGTCTTGTTCTTTCAGCTGTTTTTTGTGATGAGAAGTTGGTTGTCCTTTTCGGTGACTCGAAGGAGGAGTTCGAGCTCTTCTTCTATTCGAAAATGATTGGGAAGTTGGTGGTGGTGATTCTGAATGTTCTGAGCGTTGAATACCACCAAAACGGCGCGAATTCCCACCACTACGTCGTCCTGTGCGGTCAGCCCAACGAGAATGAATTCGGTCTAAAATATTAAGAACTCTTAGTTGGCTATTCATCGAAATTAAAAAAATATAACCTTGAGATTGTTGTAAATGTTCAGATCTAGTTCCACTGTAACTTGTCTGTGTAGTTGAATGTGGGAACTGTCTTTGTGTTGGAAAATGCGGTGGAGGTCCAGCAACAGGAAGTGAAGGAGCATTCGGGGACATAATTAATTCTGGAAGAAGTGATGGAATTTTAGTTGGAAAAAGCACTCCATTATTAGTTGAAGTTGAAAATTCACCTCTATAAAAATAATTAAAATTATTTCGAAATGAAAATGAAAAGTTACGTTTTTGTAGGTGAGGGTTTTCGTCCATTACTAGAGGAAATTGCTGCTGCCTGTGTCCATTGGGCTGAACTCTAAAAAATATATCAATATAGAATTTTATTAAATGTTTTGATTTATGTTTATTAATCTTTATATAATTTAGTGTTAATTTAAATAAAAAATAATAAATACTTAATAAATACTTGAGGTTGTTGAGAAGCAAAAGAATATATAGAAGAAAATTGTGTCAATGCCAGGGATGAATTTGATGAAAATTGAGAAACAGCAGCAGCAATAGAAGCAGAATGTGGTTGAAAAAGTGGTGGCGGTAGCATACTGGTAAGGTCTGCTAAAGCAGAAGCTGTTGGTTGAGCTTCTTTTTCCTTAAAAAAGAAAAATTTAATTTACCTTCTTTAAAACAATATTTTAATCTAATTGTAAAAAATACACAAATACTCACTTTCTATAAAGAATATTTCTTTAGTATTATAACTATTAATTTTTAATTGAATAAATTCCCTAATTTTCAAATAATAATTAATCTCACTAACTGTATTTAAATTTTCTCGATTGCGTACAAGTGCTCGACGTAATTCCTGCAAACGACTGCTATCTCGAGAACGAACAACAATTTCACGTTGAAGTTCATCCATTTCAACAAGTTTAAATCGAAATTGAGTAGCCATCTAAATAAATAATTATTAATGATTTAAATTAAAAATAAACCTTTATATAAATAGAGCGAAGTATTTCAACTGGCATTTCATCAATAATTGGAAAATCTGTTTTAGGCTTAAAATGTCCATTCATTTTAAAACAACCATTATCAATAGGAAATTTCTCAGCATAATTTTCTTTTGTCTTATTATCAAAGAAAAGTCTTTCAAAAAATGCAGTAATTTGTGGTTCATCTCGAGAAATTAGCAATGGAGGCTAAAAATAATTTTATTTGATAAAAAGAAAAAAAGATCATATAAATAAACCTGTTTTTTAGATAATGCAGCCTTTTCCCATTGTTCAGATAAAAATTCCGATGATTCAGATCTATTACTTTCTTCCTCTTCTAATTGTTGTTTTAACAATAACAGATATGGATCTAGAGAAAATTAATTTTAAAAACTCATTTTATTGAAAACATACTGGCCCAAATTGCTGTAAAATTAATTTCATCAAGTATAGAAAATGGAATCGTTACAGCATAATTTTCCATTGGAGATTCAGAACCAAGTAATATATCGACACTTTTAAATATTTTATTAAATTAAAACAAAATATAAAAAAACTTTTGAGTCATTTCTGGCAATTGTTGAGGAAAAACACCTGACAAAATAAATTCTCGTCGAAGTTCCATTAATATAAATCCAAGTCGATTTCCTCCAATATAAGGTGGACGAAATGCCATTGGCCGCAGACAAATGTCCATTAGCTGAAAAAATGAAATTAAAAATGAAAACAAAATTTTTAAATTAATACCTGTTTTGTATCTTGTTGTACATGAGACAACCAAAGACGAAGATCACGTTCTCTAACGCCAATATTCAATTCAGCTTCAATTGAAGAAAATCGAGAACAACATACCAATAAAGCATCCTTCAAAATATTTTTTAAAATAAATGTAAAAAACAAATACCTGGGTATCAAGGAGAACACGTAAAAGCATTGGATGTTGTTCAAATTGCATCTTCATTGCCCTTTTTAAAACATTTTGCCTTTCTTCTTGAAACCTGAAAGAATTATTATTATTTTTAAAATTTAATTAGAAATGCTTAATTTCTAAGTATAACTTGTCAAAATGATTTGATCAATTTTTTTACTATTTAACTTTTTAAATATTTTAATCAAATTACCATTGTTGTATAACTTCCAAAGGTAAATTCATATGATCACAAATTACTGTATGTAAACGTTCCCAACATTCAGGCCCTTCTCTTGGTTCCATAATCCAAACAGCATTACCTTCGTTTATATTCAAAAACCTGAAGAATTTCAATTTAAATTAAAATAATTGTTTAAAAATAATATTTTATTACTCAATTGCTTCTTGTGCCGCTAAATGCGCAGCTGAGGGAAAAACGGCTGAAGATTCATTATCTTTTATATCCACCGGATAAAATGGATGAAGTACAGATTCAGGACTAAAACAAATCATATGATTTGATACAGAAGATCGCAAAACACTCGAAGCCAAAGGAGTAATTAGTGGAATTCTTAAGAATAAAAAATAAAAATTAAAAAAAATTACCTATGAGTCGTTTGAGAAGCTAATTTCGTTCGCAATTCCATTAATAAAATTCCTGCTTTATTTCCGCCAAAATGTGAAAGTAAAGGAGGGCGATATAATCGACCACATTGCCATTGCAATAATAACTGAGGGGTTATGTACTTTTTACTTAACAAATGTTGATATTCAAATTCATCTGTTCCACAAGACCATTGACCGTCAGCTTCTGTTTAATACTTAAAGTTAAAAATATTTTCTAAAAACAAACCAGAAGCTGTTTCAAGTAAAAAAGCATGTCCTGTACTTAATAGAAGGTTTTGTAAATATTCATTTTTTGTTATTTTGTATTTCATTGCTGATTGTCTCCATCTATCAAGGCGAATAGATTTATGTTCTAGCTCGTTGGGATCAATCTTTAAAAAAACAATATTTTCTAGAAATATTTAAGAAAAAATAATACGTTCAAATGTTTAAAGAGTCGTTTTGCCATTTTTGAAATATCAACAGGTTTTACCGTTGTACGAATTTTCATTATTTCATCTTCCGAAAGATGTAAAGCCTCAAAAAGACGTTGATATGCATAATGTTCTACAGAACCTAAATACATTTTTTTTTATCATTTAAAACTATATTCAATTTACGATAAAAACATCCTTTGATTTCGAAAGTAAATGCATAATAATTGCTCAATGGTTGAAATGGACCTTGCAGAGAGAGCACAAAATTTGAAAAAGAAATAGGTATAGGATTTCCCTCCTGATCAGTAGAAATTCCTTCATCTGTAATTTCAACTGTAGAAAGCCATTTAGCCTTCTCCTTTTCTCTTAAAAAAAATGAAATTAGCTCTAGTTATAAGGACACCCTTAGGGACTGGCTCAAACATAACCTTAGATATCTACAAGTTTATAGTACTAATTGATGTGTTAAATATAAATTTTTATTTATAATAAAGGTTAAATAATGAAAGGTTAAAACAAAATTTAAAAATAACCTAAGCTCATAACGAAGCCACATGAGGAAAAAGCCTAGCTGATTCTGACCAATTTCTTTTGGCCGTTGCCGATCATCATGCATCCAAGCACTAATTCTAAAATATTACATTACAAAATTTCAAAAAATTTGAAAAATTCAAAAATATTTAAGAATTTAAGACCGTTCAGCATTTGCATGATGTCTTCGGGAAAATTGTACAAAATACTCATCGTCCATTCCAATACCAAGCTCAGAATCCCGACGATCACAAACAATTAGCAAAGCATCTCCAGTTTCCATTAAAGTTTGATAAAAGCCTAAATAAAGTCTTATACAATTAAATTAAATTGTCAAAAATAACGTTTATCCTGTTCAGCTCTTAGTCTTAATCCCATCATTGTATATGATTGACGGCCTAAATATTTTTAATAATTATGTATTTATATGTTTACAATAGATCCACTTACTAACGGCTAAATAATGCGAAAGTGAATTCATATCATGCCCTAGAGGCATATTTTCTTGTAAAAGCTCTTTAGCCTTTCTTGAAACATTTGTATTTGTTGTGGCCAACAGAGCCAGAACATGAACCTATTAACAGTTAAAATATAAAATGTAATAGTTTAGATACCTCATCTAATCCAAGCTGAGTCAAAATCTGGGCATGAGCATAATGGTCCGCACTCGGATAACTAAGAAAAATCATTGAAAATAAAAGTTAAAAAACCGTTTGCCCCCTTCATTGAGAGGAAATGTAAACGCAGAATGCAAAATATCAGTCTCATTGCCCAAAAGAAGGATCCGTCCTTCCTCCATAGTAGCTGGCGCAGCAATAACCATATCTTATTAAGTGTAAGCTAAAATAATTTTAATATTATTAAGAAATAAATTATAGCAAGTGAAAAAAAATAATTTGTTTATAAGAAAATAATTAAAAACTCAATAAAAAATAGAACAAATTAATAAAAAAAAACATCATTATCATTATTAAGAAAAAATCGAAAAAACTGCCTAGAAATTAAGTCTTTTCATTTCCTCAAGTTTGCGAGTAAGTTCAGCTATTTTTCATCCTGTTTCATTATAATCTTTTGTAAGACGCGAAGGCCGTTTCCCATCGTGCAGTAGCAGTAGAAGGAAATTCAAAATTTGGGAACATAATAAAACGAAATTTAATAAAATACTTTTGACGTTACATTTGACAATATGCTTAGGATCTTCATCCATAAATTTAATAAAAAAAACGAAATCAATTTATCAAAAAAAAAAATCAAATTTAAATGAAAAGTTCAAAAATTCAACGCAGACTTAATAATCAAAAATTTTATTAGTCAATAAAAGCTAGATTATTTATAGTTACGAGTTTGAAACGTTGAATTAATAGGTATATATTGGCTGTACTTAAAAATTTACAAGAAAGAAAAATAAACCAATTTTACTTGAAAATTTTCCATTAATGTAAATATAAATCTCAAATGTAAGGAAATCAAACAGAAAAATCAAAATTCTTGCTCAAACATTTAAAATCAACGTCTTGGTGGCGAACGATAGCGGCCACTACCTCCCCCATTTCCAAGTGGAATAGAATTTGCTCCAGTACTACGGGAAGGCGGTGAACGACTACGACGAGGTCGTCGTGCCGGAGGCGACACTCCACCACGAGTAGTGCCACTCACACGACGTGGTGAACGCGAACGCTCACGTTTGGTCCCTCCAAAGCTACTGCCAAATGCTCCATGTGGAGAGCTACCTCGGCCTAAAATTGAAAAAAAAATTTTCTCCCATAAGAAAAAACGTTATAATAAAACAAACCAGGACGATAAGGAAGTGTTAATTCACATTGAATTTCCAAACCGTCGATTTGTCCTCCATCCATGTGTTTTATTGCTTTTTCTGCATCCTCTGCTTTTTCATATTCTACATAACCATAACCGCGTGGAATATGGGTATGTATACGATCCATAGGCAATTCACAAGATTTAATCATACCAAACAGTGAAAAAATCTCTTCCAAATGGGCTTTTGTAATGTTTCGACTCAGATTACTAAAATTTGCATAGAAGTAAATTAAAATAGGTAAAAAATAATAAATACCGAGCACAAACTCGCTTTGATTGCAGTTCAGGTGTACGCTCCCGACGTTCTCGTTGTGGAGAAACAGGTAGTCTTTCGCGATCGCGACGCACCGGTGAACGGCGTTGAATTGGTGAACGAGAACGATGACGTGGAGGAGGAGATGCTTGACGACGTCTCGTAGCGGGTGAAGGAGAACGCCGCGAAGAACTCACAGTCATTTTCTCAGACTTTGGCTGAGCAACACGACGTGGAGAACGCGAACGAGACCTAGCATTCCTTTAAAAATGTAATAATTACTATTATCATGCTAAAGAAAAGAAATTTATTAATCTTTTTGCGTGAGTTCAGAAATAAAGATATTAGTCTAGACAAATTTTATCATATTTATGAATGAAAAAAACCCTCTATCAACTATCATTTTATACTAAAAAGCCCTTAAAAATTCTATCTGCTTAATAAAAAATTAAAAAAAAAACTAATTTAGTAAAAGTAAAGTTAAAAAACCTTCGTGGAGATCGACGATGTGCGGCAGATCGTTCACTTCGTCCTGTGGTTGTTCGGTTCTTTTTAGGAGTAGGTGAGCGCGAAGCTGAACTTGAAGAAGTGGATGATGAAGCGGATGCTGAGCTAGAACCACTACTTGAAGAGCTAGAACTAGAACTACTTGAACGAGAACGATGTTTAGGTTTCGATTCAACCATTTAATTTTAACTTGTTAAAAAAATTGTCTAAATTAGCAAAATAATAAAAATACAAAATCCATTGTAAATAAAGAAAAATAAAAGACTTGTCCAGCCAATTTTACGCCTTCTACGATTACAAAATGCCGTTTCCAAATGTCGTTTCCTATTTTGTCTATTAATGTCTGCTACCGAAATGTAACGTTACCAATATATCGCTTTTATTTAGTCGTTAGTTGATTTATTGTCGTTTTTAATAAATTTGCACTTCTAGAACTTTCGTCTTACTGTAGTTATTTTCTTTATATTTTTGCGGTACTACATGTCGATTTGTAAATACAAAGTTTAATTTTAGTTTTTTAGTTAATATTTATTTCATATTCTAATTGTTTTTTTATTTTTTTCTATTTAGAATTTCATTACTATTTGAATATTTTTATTCTAAAAAGTAAAAATGGCTCGACCAAAAGTTTTTTTTGATGTTACTATTTCTGGAAAGGCTGCAGGTTTTTATGGCCTTTCTTAGGAACCTTTCAATCTTTTAGGTCGTATCGTGATGGAACTTTTCTCGGATATTGTGCCAAAGACTGCGGAAAACTTTCGTGCTTTGTGTACAGGAGAAAAGGGAATTGGGCAGAGTGGAAAGCCTTTGCATTATAAGAATTCTAAATTCCATCGTGTTATCCCAAATTTTATGCTTCAGGTTTTTTATTATCAAATGTTGCATCAATAACGGCAATTGATATTATAATTTTAGGGAGGAGACTTCACTCGTGGCAATGGTACTGGCGGAGAGTCAATCTACGGAGAAAAGTTTGCTGACGAGAACTTCAAGGAGAAACACACTTCTCCTGGCCAACTTGTACGTCCTTTGCTACGTTTAAAAACGTTCTGATTCTTTTAGGAATTAGATTTTACTAGATCTTATTAATTTTCAACAGGGGGTATTTTTCTGAGTGTTTTTTAAGAGTAAGAAAGAAATAACAAATTTTATCTATTCTAACGCGTGCTACCTTCATCCGAATTTTATTTAATTAATTTCTAATATTAGTCAATGGCCAATGCCGGACCGAACACCAATGGATCTCAATTCTTCATTACGACGGTCAAGACTGAGGTTATTAATTTTTTTTAAAATAAGGATTGTATTTATTCGTTTATTCAACTTTTATGGTTACCCTTCTTAAATTATATTTGTCATATCGGAAAAAGTGAAATCTTAATATACATTAAGTAAAAGGTTATCTTTGGGGACTAAATGGTATTGAAAAAAGTAAAAATTTGGAATTTACGTGGTTCAAAGGCTCAATAATTTGAAATAAGTGTCCATGGTAACGTAATCACTTCCCTTGCGCAGTCTCGAGATCATCGTCCCCAAATATCGGGTCCCCAAAGGTCTTGTCCCCAAGTGTCGCACCACGAAGTAAAAATAATATATTAATTCTCAGTGGCTTGACGGGAAGCATGTCGTCTTCGGCAAGGTAGTTGAAGGTATGGATGTCGTTAAGGCGGTGGAGGCTATTGGTTCGCAAAGCGGCAAAACTTCAAAGGTGATATTTTAATATTAGGTTAATTCGTAAATTTTCATTTAGGAAGCTGTTATCGCGGACTGTGGTCAGTTGGCATAATTGGTAGTATGCGTTACTGGAATTTTTGGAATAAATATTTGATACCAATTTAGCGATTATTAAGTATTTCAAAAGATATGATGAACATTTATTTTGGGAAATTAATTTGTTAAAATTGTTTGTTCATGAGGATAAATATGACGATCTTTCTTTCAATTTGAATATTCGATTTCCTCCTTTTACCAAATACTTTAAAACGTACATGGCTTCGTCCCAACCATTATAACACTGATCAAAGTTCATAACCTCTATACAGTATTTTATTTTTAATTTGAAATAATATTTAAGTCTTTCATAATAAAATAAATGGTTATACTCTTTGTTTTGTTCTTCTACCTTTTGAAAAATCAGCAAATTCATCTTCGTTAATAAAGAATCCACGATATTTTAAAAATTCCCTTATTGAGTTTAATTCGATCCGATGTTTGTACACCAATTCGTAAATATATTTGCCTTAAGTATGATTGGTTTAAATAATTTCAAATTTAAGGGAAACTGTCTACCTGGTACAGCTCTGGTTCTAGGCAAAGTACTTAATAAATTTTCCATTTGTTTGAAACCTCTGTCTCGTTGTAGCCATGTTCGTCGCTCTTCCGCCGCTACTTTTTCAATAATTTTTTCTTCATTAATCCGCAAAACGGGGTAAGCATCGCCCTGTAAAAACTAATAAAAAAATTTAAAAAAATAAAAACCAATTGTCGAATAATTACTGGAACTAATTTTGAGAGTGATCCTCGTTCAAGTCCAAGTTTCTCATTGGAAATTATTGTAGTCTTTTTAAATAGATCTTTAATCTTTCTTCTAGAAAATTAGATTTTGTTGGATATAGAAATTTTAATTAAAAAATTAATATATAGTTAACATAAATTAATAAATATAAGTTAAATACTTACGCATATTTTTTTGTACTGGTAATATTCAATCCTTCAGAAAATGTTGAAACAATTGTACGAATATGGTCAGAAACAATACGAAATGCTGTGTCCTTTCCATTTATATCTCCATTTCCCCAATTTCCTTGATAAATTAATTTCCTAAAAGAAAGCTAAAATAAAAATATTTAAATAAAAATATTTTTAAATAGAACCTCGCTAATTCGTTCAATTAATGGTTTAAATAGATCAGTCTCATAAACAGAGTTACATCCCTGCATTATAGTACATAAACGTTCCAATCCCATTCCGGTATCAACAATTAATGGAAAAGAAAGTGATGTAATTTGTCCACCAGGAAGTCTAAAAAAAGAATAAAAAATTTAAAAATTATTATAAAAATAAAAAAACTTATTATATTTCATAAAAACAATATTCCAAAGTTCCATCAATGTAGGACTTTCAACATTAATGGGAATTTGAAATGAAGTACTTTTGTCTTCTTTTTTCAACATTTGTCTGTCAAAATAAATTTCTGAACATGTACCAAAAGGACCAATATCTCCTAAACTCCAAAAATTTTGTCCAGCATTACAAGGTAACAAATTTGTAGCAGGCACTCTATATTTTTAATAAATATTTGAAAAAAAAACATTTTTTAAATTTCCAGATCTTTTTAATGAAATTCTTTTTTTTTCTATTAAAAAATTAATATATAACAACCCAATCTTTTCCCAAATTTCTTTTGTTTCTGTATCGGCTTCATGAAATTCATCACCACAAAAATATGTTATGTAAAGATATGAAGGGTTGATAGAAAGTGTCTTAGTCAGGAATTCCCATGCAAAAATCAGTGCTTCTTCCTTTAAATTAAGTTTATAAAATGAAAAAATTCAATACTTTGTATATTATAATTTTATAAAAAAATAAATAAATACTTTAGAATAATCACCAAATGACCAATTTCCAAGCATTTCAAAAAATGTATGGTGTTGATCATCATAACCAACCAAATTCTGATCGTTAAGTCGAATACAATTTTGTGAATTAACCAAACGATTTGCAGGTGGTTCTCTTTCCCCAATAATGATCGGAACAAACTAAAACGAAAAAATTGGTATAAAAAGGAATTAAACAAAGTTTAACTTTAATATTTTTAATTTAGAACAATAAATAAAAAATTATGGGATACCAGAATAAATTAAAATATAAAAAGTAGAAACAATTTCCAATAAATTATATTAATAAATACAAAAAAAAAAAAAAAAAAAAAAGATTTAATTTAACCTGTTGTACTCCTGCACAAATAAAATCGCTTTGATTATATAAACTATGTTTAACAATTACAGGACAAGGTGGAACTCGTAGATGGGATCGATCGACGAAAAATTGTATAAAAAGTTCACGTAAATATTTACTGCTATTCATGTTCATAATATTAAACCATTCAAATATATTCCCTAATAAAATTTAATTAAAGTTTGAATAAATATATTTAAAATTAAACAAAAAATTTTTTATTAAAAAGGTTGTAATTATAAATTAAATTTTAAAATTTAAAAGAACAGCAAAACAAATCAATGTTAAATTTAAAAAAAAAGTTCATTTTATCCTTTATCAAGTTTCAACCTTCTTTTTCTTCTGTTCAACAGGTTCTTCTTCTTCAGTATTTTTCTTATTATCATTATTAGTAATTGCATTTTCATCCATTTCCTCAGTATTTTTTTCGTCTCCTTTTTCAGTGTTTCCGTCATCATCATCATCATCAGCATTGTTAAAAACAGTTCTCTGAATTAAGTATATGATTAATTTTTAAAATGAAAATATTATTAAAACAAATATAACGGCTCCAGGAATTTTGCACTCCAAGGCTTGTTTAAGGGTGCTAATTACCATTTTATAGTAAAATTTTTCGTTAAGAATCTGCATTGGAGCGCAATTTTCCAGAATGCAAAATTCCAAAATGTAATAATAAAGAATAAATTAAATTAAGTCTTTGTTTTTTAAATATACCTTTCCCTTCACATCTGTAACGTGTCCACGACCTTTATCTGCACGACGTTTTCTGCCAGCTTTAGAGGAATTACGATCAAACTGCTTTTTTCCTTTCTGTTGTTTCTCAACAAAGTCGCGTTTTGCTAGTTTTGCTTTTGAAAAATCTGCCCAATATTTTTCTTCTTCTTCGCCATCAAGAACAGCTCCTTTAATTTCATTTCCTTCAAACATAACTTTGCCCTCAGAATCTCCGTTTTCTTTCGCAGAATTTACTGCCTTCTGCCAAGCGCCGTCTGCCGCATCCTCTTCGACAGAAAAAAAGCGAATCGTTGCCTAAAAATAATTTAAAAGGAGTGTAAAGCAAAAAATACCTCATTTCCATCGATATTAACAAATGCTGGTTTACCAAATGGTTCAAAAAATGTTTTTAACTTAGAAATAAGTGTCACATGATTAAGTTCATCAGTCTTTAAGCCAGATATTTTCAATACAACTCCCTTCTTGAAATGAGCTTTGTTCTGTTGTTCAATCTGAGTTTTCTTCATTTGCTTTTTTAAATCCTTCTGTTTAACACGTTCTGCATGTTTATCAGCCCAGTAAGTGTCTTGCATTTTGTTTATAAGAACAAACTCATCCTAATAAAAAGTATTGGTTATTTTTCATTAAAAAATAAAATTACTTTAAATTTAAGATCCGTTATATCAGCAAGGCGCTTAGCATCGTCCTTGTCTTTAAACGTAGCAAAAACAGAACCTTTGAACATACGAGGTGTTTCCTTCCCAACTTTAGTTTTGCGCATTAAAACATTTTCAACAATGCCAAACTTGTTAACAAATTCGGAAATTTCATCAAGAGTTGTTTCAAGGGGGAAGCCTTTCTAAAAAATAAAAAATAATTTAATTAAAGATCAAAACAACTAAATAGACAGTCCGCCGCTTAATTTCTTGCCAATACTCCAGAGTATTTTCAGGCATTGGCACCTCAGGATTTCGACGAATTTTTAAATTGTCATCAGAAATATCAATTAAATGAGAATTTTTAAGCGATGCAGCAATATTATCAATATCTTTAGTTAAGGCAGCAAGACGATTAAACTTTAACATAGTAGAAAGAGGAATCCCTGAAATTTTCAGCAAGTTAAGAAAAATAGTAAATCTTACATCCATTATCCTTTTTCATTTCCTCCTGAATAAACTTATCACGTGGAAGATTAATATCTCCAAAATAATACTAAAATGTAAATACAAACATAATTATGTATATATTTTAAATGAAATATATTTAACCTCAACTTGCTTCATAATTTGTTCACTTTTAATAGAATTAACATCGTTATTTCCATCAGATTTTCCATTCATAGAAGTAGCCATTTTATAAATATTTTATGCTATTAATTTAAAAGAAGATAGATTTCTATTATAATGAAATGAAATTAAAAAATGAATATATGTACATATATTAACAAATTAAAATAAAATAAGATAAAACTATGTAAAAAAAGATAGCCAATTTATTTGAATGTTTTATTTATCAATATTTTATTCAGGTTTACCCCTGATCTTTAAAGCATATTTTTACAACAATGTTTTAAGCTGTAAAACAATCTATGCTGATAAAAGGTCTGAAAAAATGTATTAATTAATATTCTTGGTACTTATCCTTTATATGTACGCAGTTTTGCGGACAATTTCTGCGGATTATTCTATCACAAAATTGTGGTGGGCGTTTGAATCCTTTTTAATTGGGTAACGCACGTTTTTACTTTTCATAAAAGTATTATAGCCTTTAGAAAAATATAGAACACATATGAACTATTATAATAAATTTAAATAGGATTCAGAAATTAGCGAATATGTTCAGGAGTGTGCCGCTTCATTTCACTTCAATATTTCGCAATTTTTGCATTTCTGGCATAATATTTAATTTTCGCATTTTGATTAAATTTCAGTTTTTTCATTTCTCATTTTGATTAATTTTCAGTTTTTTCATTTTTCAACTTTCGCATTATAATTCAGTTCCATTTTTTCGTTTTTCACTTTCGCATTTTAAGATCCCTTCCGTCTTGGCAATTTCGGTTCCTCTATAATTGTCTAAGCAATTATTATATAGCCGTTAAAAAGGACTTCATATTTTCGGTCTTAATCTATAATTTTTGTATTATATTATTGGATTTTTTTATTTTATATTTCGACCTCATCCTTTTTATTTATTTTTATAAGAATTAAATATGGAGGAAAACGTCAAAAAGTTTAAATTAATTTTCTGGCCTGCTAAGCAGTATCAAAACATCCCTTCAGAATTTGACGCAAAAACCAGAGAAATTGTTAAGGTTTTTTATAAAACTAAATATTAAAACTACTTGTATGATGCATTTATTTTTCTCTATAGAGCGCACTTTCTGACAGTTACTTGCTCAACACGCTCCAATTTCGAATTGTCATTGATATAGAGCCACAAAGGCTTGGAGAGGAAGAATTAGATGCTCGTATTGAATATTCACTTAAACTGACAGAGAAAGCGACTAATGACCATTTGATGCATATGATTAACTTTTTTAATCTTTTTCTGAGGCATAAAATAGAGTTAGCTCAATATTCATTTACCTGTTCTTTTGTTTTAACAACTAGAGAGTTCTTTAAAGTCGACTTTAAGTATGATTATTACTTTATTCTTATTATTTTTATTTAGTTCTGCTAATCTTGAAATTCCTACCCAGAATTGTTCATTTTTGAATATGGTCGATCGTTCCCGGCCTTTTTTGCATCGAAAAGTAGCTTTAACTCGAGATCCACGTCGAATAATGAATCGTTACTACAATAAAGCTGATATAGCTTGGCCAATGCTTACTGATTTTGAGCATGACAAACGACAGTTGGTAGTCCGCTTTCCTTTTTCAGATAGACAACGTTTGTTTATTATTATATTTTGATATTAAACACTCATTTTTTAAAATTGTTGATTATTTCAAATTAGGTCGTGATGAAACTTTTGAAGACGTTGATTATGTTGTGTCTCTTACAATTCGCTATAGACAAATCAAACGGGTATTAGCTGACTTTAGACATGAAAAAGGTCGTGGCCAATTCAGTTTGTATGTTCTCTATTTTACTCATTTTTCAAACATAGAACTTTTGTTTAGAGAGCTCTACTTTCACCTTTCATCACCGGCAGTCATTCGGCGTATCAAACTTTATGCTCAAGACCCAAAAAAGCCTTCGACCAGTAATCTATTAAATAGGCAAGGTGACAGATACATCTCTTGGGATTTGCGTGATGTTTATTTAGCAGGAGAAGTGAATGAATCTCCAATTTTTCGAATCATGTTGTGTGATTTGGTGAATGAGGAATATTGTCAAGTAATTTTATTGTCCAAATATATTTTTTCAATTTATTTAAAATATATAATTTTTTATAAGTTGAATCCAATTTGTATTTTTAGTTACTCAACCGTTTGGCTATGTCTGCAGAGCGTTATGTTGAGTTTCGTACATTCACACCTGACCTATTTTTACCCTTTAACAAGTCTGATTACTCATTATTATTTGTTTTAATTTTTGTTTAGATTTATTCAATCACCATTAGAAAATGATAATTGTCGACAAATGTGTGAAAACAACTATAAATTGATGTATATGGTCGCGGCACTTTTATCTCGTGGGGCAGTTGTTAAAGATTATCTAATGGTTACTGAGGATTCTCGTAACAAATTTATTCAGAGGTGTGCAGACGATTTTAGGAGGGATAGAGCAGTATGTATTTAAACATTTGTTTTAAATTGATTGTCTGCTAAGTTTGCATATTTTATATTTAGTTATCATTGGAAGTTATTGAACAAGTTTTAGCCGAAATTGATAAGCGTCTGGACTGCATTGACCCTCTGATCATTTACAAATGGATTTACCATCGCTTAAGTCGTAATGTTGAAGCAATGAAACAAATTCATGAGGATATGACTCGTGAAGGATATGTGCGTGTTAGAAAAGTGGATCTTATTTATTGGTGGCACATAAGTTTTTTTTAATTTTAGGTTGTTATCACTCCAACACGAATGCTTTTTGTCGCACCTGAATTATTAATGGGCAATCGAGTGTTAAGATTGGATGTGGAGAAATATCCTCTTGACAAATTTCTTCGAGTTGTATTTCGTGATGATGATGGTAACAAAACCATAAAATAAATATCTCTTTTTTATTTAATTATTTATTTTTAATTAAGTTTTTAAATCAATCCGTTTTTAAACAGGACAGTCTGTTCATTCGGTGAATGTTGGCGGTGTTCTTATCGATCGTTTTATTGGACTGCGACTTAGGAATGGCATTGAACTTGCTGGTAATATATTTTTTGCTTTTATTTTTATATTTTTCAGGCCGAAAATTTAATTACTTTGGTTCTTCGAATTCCCAAATGCGTGATAATGGCTGCTATTTTATTAACGCAACATTTGAGGAAATTGAGGAAATTCGAAAACAACTTGGCTCATTTAAAATTCAGTCTGCGCCTAAAATGATGTCTCGGATTGCTCAATGTTTCACTCAAGCTCGAGTTTATTTGAAAATTAAAATTTTTAAAATGAAAATATTAAAGGAAACTGGCTTGGAATTAGAACGTCGTCATTATGCAACTATTCATGATTATCTAGGCGGCAGAGATAGTAATTCTGAACCATACAATTTCTCTGATGGTGTGGGACGTATTAGCTATGAAACCGCTCGAGAGTTGAGTCGTGAACTTAAACTGGATGGATGTATTCCGTCATGTTTTCAAATTCGTTTTCGTGGTTACAAAGGTGTTGTTATTTCAACTTATTTCATTTATTAAATAATTCATAAGGTGTTTTGTCTGTGGATAAATCAATGGATGAACTCCGCGATTGGGGTACGCGCAATGGTGTACAAGATACTACTAACTGGGAGAAACGTGATTGTTGGCTTGATTTGCATATTCAGTTTCGACCATCTCAAAAGAAATTTAAAGCACCTCGGGCTAATCAAAAATTGGAAATTGTGAAATATTCATCTCCTGTTTCTTTATGTTTGAATCGTCCTGTCAATAATATTCTTGATCAGGTTTAGCATAGCTAGTATAATTTTCAGTTTTTATTTTAGGTATCTACTCAACAGAGTAAACCTTCTCATCAGCGAATTTGCAATCGAATTCATCATCTTATGGATTTACATCTGCACATGTTAACACGATCTTTAATAGACGAAACTAAAGCCCGTAATCGTTTAGGCGAATTTCCTAAAGTGGTATTATTTAAATAATTTTTTCTTTTTAAACGATTTATTTTAGATACTTTATGATCAGTTAACTGATCTTAATTTAACAAAAGAACCTTTCTTTCGCTCAATGATTAGTGCATCAGTAAGAGCTTCATTAAGTTAGATATATTTTTCAAAATAAATAGTTAATTTTCTTATTAGAAAAATTACGTCTAAAACTTCAAATTCCCATTCCAACAACACTTGGACGAGCGATGTTTGGTATTGTTGATGAAAGTGGACAACTACAATATGGACAAGTCTTTATACGTTACACAAAAAATGCAGCTTTGAAATTGCCAATGCCAACGGCAGAGCGTCAAGTTCTGAAGGGTATTTTAAAATTAATTAAATTTCACATTTTGTATTAATTTTGAGGTCCGGTAATGATTACAAAAAATCCTTCCATTGTTGCTGGTGATATACGAATGTTTAAAGCTGTAGATATTCCTGCGTTGCATCATCTTTGTGATGTTGTTGTATTTCCGCGCTATGGTCCTCGGCCACATACGGATGAAATGGCTGGTTCGTTTTTCAATTGTGTAACAAACAACTAACTATTCTTTTATTAGGCTCCGATTTGGATGGAGATGAATACACTGTAATTTGGGATGAGCAGCTTTTTCTTGATCAAAATGAAGATGCCTTTGATTATACCTGCAAGTTTGTTTTTTCTAGTATATTTATTGTTAGATTTATAATTTTGGTTTTAGAGCTCAAGAAGCTGCAGCAATAAGCGAGAAAGATTTGAGGGATAAAATGGCTGAATTTTTTGTTGATTATATCAAACAAGATTCTATTGGTCGCATTGCAAATGCATTTTTGGTTAACTCTGATTTATATGGTATCAAAAGTGAAATTTGCATGAGGGTGGGTTTTGTAAACAAATCTTTTGCAATCTTTTATAGATAGCTGCTAAACATATGCAAGCAGTTGATTTTCCGAAGACTGGAGTTCCACCACAGCCTCTTACTAAGAATTGGGAACCTGAAACACCGCCAGGTGAGAATGGTGAACCTGGTAAACCGGCAATGCCTCCTGAGCGTGCTGAACGGTCACCCGATTTTATGGAAAAGAATAATGAACCTATGTATATATCATCGCGTCTTAATGGCCAACTTTATAGGTCAAACCTTTTTAATTATCTAATTTCAACCAATTTTAGGAGGGCAAAAGAAATCGATGACATTCTTACAATTGCTACACAGGATGAAGAAATGGCAAATATTGAGTTATTTTTATGATTTTTGAATCTATGAATAAAAAATAAATTTAAAGGTTGGATCCACTTATAACTTACCCGGGTTGTGATGATCCGGCACTGTTAGAGCTTGCTCAGCAACACTATGAATCATACTCGGCTAATATTCAGGTTGTCAGTGTTTAAATTAAATATTATTTTTAAGAACGTTCTCGACTGTTATGGAATTAGGACAGAAGGCGAACTATTTTCTGGACATTTTGCTTCTTTACGCAATCGTCTTAGTGATAGGGATAGTGATGACATGAGGTTTGTTAAAGATTTCTATACACAATTTATTATAATTTAGTTTTTATAACACTACCAATGCAATCGAACAACAGTTATTTAGTATTTTTGGTCGTTTCAGACGACAATTCTTCGAAACATCCTTTGGTAATACTCCTTCATATCGGTATGAGGATATTACTGTGCCTGTTCATTCTTACACACGTACTAGTGGCATAAAGGTGCAATTTTTATTTTTACAGTCATAAAAATTTCATTTTATTTAGGATGTTTTTAGGCGAGTATGCATTGATCCAACTGATGATTTTAAAAAATTGGCTTGTGCTTACTACCAAATCTCATACAGTGAATACATTCTATTAGCTTAATAATTATTTCGGTTATATTTTTTGTTTTTAGATTCTACTACTCATCATCTTCTTTCATTCCCATGGCTTGCTTGGGATGTAATTAATGCACTGCGGAGAGTAAATGCTGTAAATTCATTAAAATCCTGTAATCGTTATTCTTTTGATCCATTGAGTGATAAAATCTCTGATCATATGGAAGAATATCTTTTAAATAGGAAAAAACAATTCAGGTTCTTTTAACTTTTCCTTTTAATTGTGATTAATTATAAATTGGTGCAGAGAGTTTATAAAAAATATGCAATCTCCAGAGAATATGCCATTGGAAGAAGAACAAGATTCCTACAGAGTTCTCAACCTTTATTGTTCATATTATGAGGGTATGATTTCATATATTTTTTTAAATTTATAGGTTTATTTTTATAGGGCTTGATAAACTTCTTTTCTTTTGTGTTAAGTGGGCAAGAATGTGGCGACTTTTGGGAGATGGTCAAAGCGGAATAACGCAATTACATATATGTATTTTACTTATTCAATTTGGTCTTAATCATTTATCTTGCGAAGCAATCGAATCAAGGCCATTTGGCCTTGAACAGGTTATTTTTAACTAATTATTTGAAAAAGGAAAGTTCCGTTAGATTCAACCAGGTGATGTTAATCAACGAAAGGTTGTGAGTTTGGAACGTCAACATGGAGGATTAGGAAACAAGTTTTTTTTGTTTATGGAATTTATTGCATCTCGCCAGTTTCATTTATTGCCATTTTTGGACTTTAGTGAGCCTGGAATGCATTACCAATCTGTATTGATGCATACTCAACTTGAATACATACATAAAGTAAATAAATATTCGTTACTTATACTGGTGTACTTATGGTTAAGTAGGTTTGAGAATATTTACTAGAAGCCTGTGATGATATTAATGCATGTATTAATTGAATATTTGTTAATTTAAATTTTGTGAGAACTGACGATCGATTCTGAGGCTTATTTATTTTGTTTATTTTTTAAATTATAATGAATTATAAATTTTTTTGTCATTTTAAGGCTGGACTTCAAACTTATCACCAAGTGGCATTTACTTTTCGCCTCGAATGTATACCGGGAACGGCGTCTCAACGTGAACGGAATGGTATTACTAGTCCACAAGAACGGGAATGTGATCCTTTTATTATTGAAGTGCCAGCAAGTCGTCAAGATCAAGTTATTAATAATTATGATTTACTAAATAAACTTTGTGATGCAACAGGCTGCACAAATATTGTTTTTCGAGATTTGCCTAAATATAAAGGTTAATTTAAAATATTCATTCTGAATTAATTATAAATTTTTAAGGTTATGAAACCGTTCGTCTATACGTTTCTGCAACTGGTCAATTACAAGCACTCAACAAATTACGGGAATTATTGGCTGTTCGTGCACCATTGAATCTTATCGGTGATTGTCGTCAGATTTTTACACAAATGGCCGAACAACTTTATGATCGATTAATTAATTTATAAAAAATGGTAGATTAAAGTGTCTTGTTGTTAGACCTTTAAATATACATATATTTATTTTTGCCTTTATAACTGCCTTTTTTCTTATGAGCTCATTCCCGTTCTGTTCTATTTTTATCTCAAAATTCTACAAGAACCTTTTTTCTTGATCTCGGATGTTATAAATCCATTTCTCTTTAGGGTCTTTTTCAAAATATTTCTTGCTTTTCGTTACATTTATGACAATATTTTTGAAATGTATTTTTGAAAATGCATAAATTTGTGTAGACTGGTTTAATAAATTGTACATTTATTTTAAATCTTGTTTTTTTACATTTCGATTATTTAATTATTTTTTTTATTAATTTTTTTTTAATTTTTGCAAATGAAATGTTGGAGTATCGAACACATATTCAGGTAAGTAATTATTATCGTGTTTAATCTGCTGATATTTTTTAGTCATCCTTGGCATGTTGTTGTTGGTGCTGCTTTTAAAAAATATCCAAATCCAGAAAATGAGGATATTCTTGGTATAGATATTATTAAACAACGTCTTAAGAATGATGTACTTTACTCTGAAAGGATAATTCAATCAAATTTTCATATTCCTATGTGGGCAAGCAAGGTTCTCATTTAAAAATGTTTTCTAAATCTTTTATTACTAGTTGGGAGGATTTAGTGGTCATCAATATTCGCTTGAGTCTACACAGGTCGACCCTAAAAATCGTACAATGACGCTGGTTACGAGAAATGTAGGTTATCAGAATATATTTATTCATTTGTTATTTTAGTTAAATTGTTATCATCTCTTACGTATCGGTTAGTTACTTTCTAATTAAAAAATTGACACAGAATTTCTTTAGATGAACGTTTGACGTACTATTCATCAGATTCTGAACAGACACGCCTTAAACAGGAAACAACCATTTCTGTTAACCTGCCTTTTTTAAAAGATTTTTGTGAGAGGAGCTTCCTTTCTATTTATACTCATTATGCTCAAAGAGTAAGGCTAAAAATTAATTTTTATTTTCGAACTTATCTTTTGATTTTTTATTATTAATATTTAATTTGAAAATTTAAACTTTTAAAGGGTCCTGAAGGTCTTAAATGGGTGATACAACATGAATTTAATGGTCAGAAATAGTTAGAAATATTTAGATCTCCAGATTTTTATGTTTTTTCTCCATTTGTTATTGTCAATGATTTTTATAGTTTTACATTTATAAACTTATTTTTATCATTTTTAATGTATTTAACATTTAAATATTTTTTAAAATTTTTCTGTTATTTTTTTAAATTAATTTCAGATCAACTTTTTTTTTTACTAATGTTCTTTAGAGCTGTTCCACCATCGGATCAAAAACCTTATCTACCACCTCCAGGAAGGTTTGCAATATTTTCTGCTATTTACAATGATAATTATTATTGGTAATTAATTTTATTTAAATTAAAATTATTTTTAAACAATCAGGTCTCTTTCAAAGAGTGTTATTGGGTTTGCTGTTGGTATTTTTGTTGCTAGACATTTAAGTGAAGAATTTAGTTCTGCTGATGTTACCTTTTGAATTAAGGATTTTTTTTTGAATTATGAAATTTTGTTAAATTTTTTTAAGACAATATTGATAATATCTTAAAAGATTTATATTTTCTTAAGGATGATTTTAATTCTGATTAACTTTAAATATTTAATATGTAGTTAATATTTATTTATTTGTTTTATGCTCTGTCATAATTTTAAAAAAATTAAATGAGCAGGCATTTAGTTGATTTAGCTGTTGCTATACTTGAAGATCATTTTGGCTACTACATTGCACATGTTGGTAATTTATTATTGCGTGGGGCATTACCTTTGGCTTTGTTATATAAGAATTTGGCTGATTTGAAGATTTCACTAAAAGAGGTAAAGCTTTAGATATATTTCTTGTTTATTGGTCAACATTGACAATTATATATTTTTAGATCAAAAATTCGTTGGCCATTCTTGATCAACACAATTTGCTTATATTTGAATTGGGTTCTCATTCTATTATTTATTCAATTTGTCCCAATCAAGTTATTCGACTTATACGAGCTCCTCGTGCTATTTTGGTTTAATTTTTTTTTTCTAAAATTTTTTTTTCAGCTAATTAAAACCTTATATGAAGGCGTTGCGGATGCTATTTTTGAGGATATTATGGCAAAAGGACGTTCAAGTTGTTCAGATTGTATTCGTAGAGTATCTAAATGTATGGATGATTTACCTTATGAAAAAGTTGTTTTTTATTAATTAAAATTCTTTTTGTCTAATTTTTAGATTAAATCTGATTTTGAAAAACTTAGTTCTTCTCAAATAATTATAAGATGTCCCCAAGTTATTGAAGATAGTTCAGCTATATTCCCAACATTTAATTTAGAATCAGATCAATTTCTAATTCCTGATATTATACTTGATAGGTCCATAGATAATACTTCGGTAAGTTTTATAATTAAATGTAATAAAATTTATAAAATAATAATAATTTACTCACTGACAACATTAAATTATTGAGCTTTTACCTTTGTTAAAAACAGAGTTTATATTCAGAGTCTTTAATATTCTTATTACTCAATATTTAATTGATTATATGTTTAAATAAATTCATTATAAAAATTTAAATGAAAAAATTCATTAATTGTTTAAAAAATTAAGGATTTTTTGAAAAAGAAAAAATTAGATAGTGATTCTAAAATCCTTTGGCAAATTAATTGGGCAAGTATTGAACGTTTTTTCCGTGATGATATTATTCTTGATTCATTATTGGGAAGTTCCCAAAATGAATTATTTGATAAAATGACTTCTAAAATTGTGCAACTTATTTTAAAGGTTTCTGATTCAAAAAGCAAAAATACTCTCTTTGTTGGGCAATCATCACCTATTTCAGTTAGTTTTTTCTATTATACACAAAGAAGGATATATTTAATTTAAAATTTTTTTTTAAAATTTTCCCTTTTATTAATTAAAGAATAAATAAAACTTTATATCTGATATTTTTTTAGCTTTTAGATGTTTGCCGGTATGTGAATGAAAATAAACTTGATTATAATAGAGAAATGTTGGACGAGAAATTAAACATTATTGGTAGAGATATGACTGGAATTATACGTCGTGTAGGGGATAGTGGAGGCGGTCTTTACATAATTAGTTTATTATTTGAAATCTTTCTGATTATTAAATTTTATTTTAGACTATGAAAAAGGTATTGAAACTTTTTGTATGGAACATATAGAATCAGCAATTCGTGAGAAAATAGGTGACAAAGCTGTTCGAATATTTAGATTATTAAATTCTAGAGGATTTCTTGAAGAAGAACAAGTTTATTTTTTAAATTAAAAAAAAAAAAAAGCAATTTTTTAGTTAGAGAAGGAGGCAATGCTTTCATCTAAAGAAACAAAAGAATTATGTTGTGCATTAATGGATAGCAGTTTTGTTACAACTCGAGTAAATTTTTTAAGATATTTTTATTTAAAAATGAGATTTTATTTTCTAGCAAATTGCGCGAGGCAATGATTTTGCACCTGCTAGGAATACTTTTTTATATGTTGTGAATAGATCTCAGTTACTAAATGCCATAATTGACTATACATTACTTGTAAGTTAATTTTTCTCTAAATTTTATTAAAAATTATTTGAATTATAGACTATTCGAAATGTAATTAGAAGAAGAATGGCTGAACGAGAAAGATACGAGTAATCCTTTTTACATTTAAAATTTAGTTTATTAATCAATAAAGTTTTTAGACCACTTTTAGATCGTCAACTTAAAATGGAAGTAATTATTAGTAGTATTGAAAATAATCCAAATATTGCTGAGGATGAAGAAACCAAAAAAGAACAGGTTTTTATTTAAAACATCTAAGAATAATTTTCAAATTTTATTAGATAGCAGAAGTAGAACGTGCTTATATGACAGAGGAGGATCGTCGCAATTTGGAACGTTTTCGTCGTGCTGAACATAAATTTTGTTCAGCAGAAATAGAATTAGAACGTTTATATTTTGCAATGCGGCATTTTCACCAACTCAGACAGCAAATAAATGCTGAACAGCAGAGACAGTTGACAACACAAGGGAAAAGGAAAAGAACATATCAACAAGCTCATTTTTCATGATTTATTTAGAATTAAATGTTAAATTCTTGTTAATGGATTTTGAATATTTATACAAATTATAATTCGTTATATTTATTTAAATAATTAAAAATTCAGAATTTTAATTAAAACAAGAATATGTCAGAAGAGCGATTGGATCCTAAATTTGCGAATCAATTAAAGGAAAGCCTTACAAGTGTGGGAGTTAACAAAATCGTGCTAAAGCTGACCAGCCAATGTTTTGACACTTGCTATGGTGGTTATGCATCAAATAAAATGCCAGGTTCAAACGATAGACGACAAGAGACGTGCCTTGAAAACTGCACTAGACGTTTGGTTGAAAGCTATGATTTTCTGAACAAACATTTGGAGAAAATGCAATTGAAGATGTAAAGAAAACAATCGGACGTTGAATTGAAAACTAATTTTGAATATTTTTGTTTCACATGAATAAATGCAGTTTAATATACTCATCTGGCTGATATCTTAGTCGATAATAAAATCGTAAACTAGCTGTGGGATAAAACATGCAACTCGTAAAGTCCAACCTTAAAAAATTTTAATTCACTGTCACGTATATATCAAGAATAACGTAAATTACAGGCAACCTTACTTTTACAAGAAAATTCATAAAATATGCGCCATTTTTAACGATAAAGAGAGTCCTATAGTCTCTTTTTTTGGAAGGTTAAGCTAGTAAAAGTAAGGTGTCACATTTTCAACATATTTTATGTTATATAATGTAAACGTCCGTTTCTCATTTATATTCTTATTTACCACCACGGAGACGTAAGACAAGATGAAGTGTAGATTCCTTTTGGATATTGTAGTCAGCGAGGGTGCGGCCATCTTCAAGTTGCTTTCCAGCAAAAATCTTAATAAATATTAATTATTGGATTATTTAAGAACGAACTGACCAAACGCTGCTGATCCGGTGGGATCCCCTCCTTGTCTTGAATCTTCGCTTTGACATTCTCAATTGTGTCAGAGGCTTCAACTTCAAGAGTGATAGTCTTTCCAGTAAGAGTCTTCACGAAGATTTGCATTCCACCACGGAGACGCAAAACCAAATGAAGCGTAGACTCCTTCTGAATATTGTAGTCAGCGAGGGTGCGGCCATCTTCAAGTTGCTTTCCAGCAAAAATCTTAATAAATATTCATTATTGGATTATTTAAGAATGAACTGACCAAACGCTGCTGATCCGGTGGGATCCCCTCCTTGTCTTGAATCTTCGCTTTGACATTCTCAATTGTGTCAGAGGCTTCAACTTCAAGAGTGATAGTCTTTCCAGTAAGAGTCTTCACGAAGATTTGCATTCCACCACGGAGACGCAAAACCAAATGAAGCGTAGACTCCTTCTGAATATTGTAGTCAGCGAGGGTGCGGCCATCTTCAAGTTGCTTTCCAGCAAAAATCTTAATAAATATTCATTATTAGATTTAAGAACGAACTGACCAAACGCTGCTGATCCGGTGGGATCCCCTCCTTGTCTTGAATCTTCGCCTTGACATTCTCAATTGTGTCAGATGCTTCAACTTCAAGCGTAATAGTCTTTCCAGTAAGAGTCTTGACGAAGATCTGCATATCGGAACGGAGTTGAGAGAATTTATTAAGACAAAAATGCTGAAAATATAAATATAATAAAATAAATTTCAGAACAAAATTAAATTTTCTAGAATAAAAAATGATGAAATTAGTCACGAGACAAATTTCCAAGGTAACGAATAAAATGAAGAATGGTGAGGAGAAAGAAGAATAACCAGCTTAAATTGGCCTCTTTAATAAGAAATCAATTTAATTACTGTATTTTTCGTTATCAAATATATTTAAAATTGCAAACTGCAATTTTTCCATTTAATCAATCTAATTTTTTAATTATATTTTTTAAATACTACATATGTGTATTAATTCTTCTTATTTCTAATATTTTGCTCATCGTATTGTTTAAACATGTTTTATTTTTAAGTCCATATTTCAGGCCTACATTTTATCTTTTTACTTATATAAAATTAGTTTTCTATATACATAAATGTCCAAAGGAGCTGTTAAGTTTACAAAAGAAGATGAGCTGCTGCTCAAGGTATTTCAATTAGTTTTTAATTTTTCAATCGAAAACTAAGGATTTTTCTTCTGCTGTTTCTAAAAAGAACCAAATTATTTTTTATGGGATTTCTTCATTTGTTGGCCTCACGCCAATTTATGTATTTTATGGGGCCCATCAAATGGAAATATCTGATTCTTGGTTCATTTGGCTCGCTGCTTCAATTGGCGTAGCCTATTTACTAGCACAGGCTTATAAGAATATGAAGCACGTACTAAAGCATCAGTAAATTCTTAGATTAAACCGTTTATAAATTGTTAGTTCATTCATTTTATCTTTTGGGCAAAATATTCTCGATTAATTAATATATAAAATAAACATTTTTATCTTAAATATCTTAATTTTCCATAAGAATTGTTGTCAAAAGAGGGGATGCAATTGCTCGTGAAATGAATCGTTTACTTGCAGACGACAAAAGAATGTCAAAAAAGGAAAGAGATGAGAGAATATTATGGAAGAAGAATGAAGTTGGAGATTATGAAGCAACACTTTTTACTATTTTCTATAATAATGTGGTAATATTTAAATTATTTAAAAATTAAGCTATTTTTTAAATTCATTAATTAAAATAAAAAAATTTTTTAGCTTTTTTTTGCACTTCTCATTTTTCTTTCTTTTTTTGTGCTTGCAAGTATTACACCTCCATTTAATTGTCTTGTTTCAATGCTTGGTTCTGCTGGTATTGTTCTTCTACTTTCCACTTCTAAATGATTTAATAATATAATTATTTTTTATTTATTGTATACAAATTTAATAATGAGATATAACGATCTATATTTTATTTGAAAATATTTTATATAGACTAAAGATCTTATCTCTGACTTTATGGTTACTTTGATTAATTTTATTTATATTTCAATTGATAAAATAAGTTGTTGTTAATTTTTTATTACTATTTAATTGTACTAAAAACGACTACTGTCTGATTTTGAATAATAATATTCTATGATACATCTTACAATTAGAATTTAAAACTTTTTTTGGAAACAGTTATAAAGGCGGACATGACACATTGTAATAGAGAACCATCTCCTGTACTGAGACGTAAAGAAAAAGAGCGTTGTATGGAATTGCTAACTGATGAGGAAAAGGTTTTTTTGCTTTAATTTACTTGGGTATTCTTTAAAGAGGTTTTGTGATGTAATTTCTCATAAATAGAGGAGAATAAACTTTAATTTTGTTTTATTGCAGGTTCATAGAATTGATCTTCGTACTCCCGCAATTTGTAGATTGGCACATGTTGAATCACCTAATTGTGTTTGGTTCAAATTGGTAAACAATATCAGTGAAGATTTGAGAATTATTAGACCGTGCGTGTTTTTTTCTTTTATTTAGATTTTTTTTATATTTTAGTTCAAGACTTGAACCATTAATACCTAAAAGAAACAAAAATATTGAAAATTGTAATGGAAATCAATATAATATTATATTACAATCACCACTGTCAACAGATTTAACTTCATCTAATAATTTGACAGGAAAAAAATCAATTGATGAGGTTATTATATCTGAAGAAGAAGAACAAATATTAAAACATCAAAAGAATAATTCAATGCAACTTTATGATTATGTATTAGCTCCTTTAGAAGCTAATGTTTATGCAAGAGCTAGGGTAAAGAAAAATAACTTAATTAATTAAAATAATTAAATTTTATTTAGATAATTCAATTGAAAAAAATTAATTTTCACAGTTATGGTCAGAATAAATTCAAAATTTTTTCTTATGTCCATTTTATTGATGAGGGGTTTGGAGTTTGGCTAAATACAGTTATTTTTCCTAAACATTTTATTTCATTTTTTATTTATAGAAATGTTTGGCTAAAATGGTTCCAAATATGTATACTCATCCATGGCAAGCATTCTCTGTTTCATTATTTAGAGTGAAGCTTGGAAATGGATTAGATGGGTTAATTAAATGTTTTTTCTTTTTAATAAAAAAAATATTTTAAAATAAGGTCAGTTCTTCGCCTAATTCATTGTCTTCTAGTCTAACTAATACTTTAATTGATATAATGTCAAATTATGAATATTTTAAAGTTATTCCTGTCATAGATAGTAGGCGTTATCCAGATTATTATGAATATACACGAGTAATTTAATTGTTATTTTTTTCTTTTAAAATTTATTTTTAGGCAGAAATTTATGGTCTCGAGACATTGGAAGACAGTGAAGGTTCAGACGGTAAAGCAGAGTCAATAATTCATAGATTTTTAATTGAATTACCTGATATTGGTCGAGAAAATAATGTTGATGATAGGTATATTTTTATTTTTGTATATTTTAAAAATAATATTTTTAGTAAATTTATTACTAAACAAATGGAAAATTTAACATTAAATGGGTCAACTAGTACTTATGATCCTTTATTTTTGGATAAAACATTTGATAGAGATATTTTTGATGCAAAACAACATTCTTTGATTAGAGAAAAGAACAATTATTGGACGGTTAATTTTTTTTAATAGAAATTTAAATCTATTCTTTTTTATTAATAATAATTTAATTATTTTTATTTAAATAATTATTTGAATTAATTTTTACTAATTTATTTATTTTAGCCAGATTTACTTGCGGAAATTCCAAAATGGCGAATGAAATGGCCAAAGGATTTTTGGAATAATTCTCACAATTAATTAAAAATACAGAAAATCTTCAGCAATCATCAATAAATTCTTCTAATTTGAATTAATATATACAAATTAAATTTGTTATTTATTAAACATTTTATTTGTGCATTTACAACTTTCGGGTTTTGTTTTATTATCTCTCCTCAGATTTGCCTCTATTATTTTTTATATGTTAATTTATTGTTCTTTTTTGTTTGAATGATATAAATTTATTTAAAAATATATTAATATAATTATTTCGTTTAAATTGCCAGAATTTATTTTTTTTAATTTAAAAAATTATTTAAAAATCATTTTTTAAAACAGTTTATTATTTTTCTATGTCTTTTAATTTAATTCCACAAAAGTATTATTATTTATGTTTTCGTCAACTACATTTGAGTAATATATTAGGATATGGGCGTTTTACATATTTTAATATACATAAGAATGTCACAGATCCAGCAAGACAAGATCCTGATTATTTTGAAAAAGAAGCAGAAAAATTACCTTTAGGTTTATTTTTATTATTAAATAAAATAATATTATTAATAATTTTTAACATTTAAGGTCGTTACATGGATAAATTGAATAATATTTTAATTAAAATAAATAATAATAGAGGAATTAATTATTTTGAATTATTATTGGGTATTAATATAAAGAATTTAAATTTTGTTTATATTTCTTCAATTGATAATATGTAAGATTACTAAATTTTTTTTAATTTTTAATTAAAAATTATTTTAGAAAAATGGGAGGAGAATATAAAGAAAATACTTCAAATGAAGAAATTTTAAAAAGTATTAATTTTTTTTAAAAATTATTTTTTAATAATTTTAATTATATTTAAAGGTGAAGAAGAATCTAAAAAAAAAAATAATAATAAAAGGGTTGAAGATCTTCCATTAAAATTTTGTGATTATATTATGTTAATGTTTATTTTGACTTGGTTAGTTTGGCCAATTATGTCTGTTTATATTTATTTAAATTATGATTGGGATAAAATACATGAAGAATTTATTGAAAGAAAAATTAAAGAAAAAAAAATAAAAAATAAAAATTTTTGATTGTTTTTTCTTTTTAATAAATAAAATTTATTTATTTATTAATTAATTAGTTAATTATTAATTAATTAATTAAATATTTATTTATTTATTTAAAATATATATAATTTAATAAAATTAAAAGATAATTATGTTTAGAATTATTGGAATTAAAGGTTAATTAAATTTTAATTAAATTTTAATTTTATTTCTTTAGATATTTTACCAAAAACTGTTAAAAATTGTCGTTCATTATATACTTTAGATAACAAAATTATATTGAATTTCAATAAAAAATATTTAATTAAATTTAAAGTTAGTAAGAAAATTAATTAAAAAATAATAATTATTTTTTTTAGTTTATTCAAAATAAAAGTTATACTGCAAATGAAGAATCTTTTTATTCAAATAATAATAATTATATTAAACAAAATAATAATAAAAAAAATGTAAGGCCAACATTTAATTATTTTTTAAAAAAATCTTCAGAAAAGAAATTTGGTGGAACAGAGGTTAAATTTAATTTAAATTTAATAATAAATTATTTTAAAAGGTTATATCTATTTTATTTATTGTTATTTCTTGGTCAATATTTTTATTTCCAGTACAAATTAAAGTTTTATTTTGGGAGGCTTTAGAAAGTTTTGTAGATGATCATGAATATTATTATGAAAAAGCAATGAAAAAAATGAAAGAAAAATCAAAATTAAATTAATTTAAATTAAATTTATTTAAATTTATTGTTAAGAAAAGAGGTATTTTTTAAAAAAAATATATTTTTATAAATTTAATTATTACTATAATAATAAAAATTAAATGGAATTCTTTGATTATTATTATTATTATTTGATTTATTAATAATTAATGGTTGTTTATTTGTTATTAATATATCATTTGATAATGGATGTTTTAACTATTTAAATTAAAAATTAAATTTAAAAAAAAAAAATACTAAAATAGGAGAAGAATTTCTTTTAATTGAAATAGATTCTGGTAATATTCTTTTAAATGGAGATTGTTTTTGTTTTAAAAATAAATTTAAATTATTATTTTGATTTAATTGTTTACTTAAAAAATAAATAAATAAATTTATTTATTTATTTACTTTTCAGATATTAAATTAATTGAAGGAGGAGAAGGAGTATTATTATTATTATTTGTTGTTTTTGTTTTATTAATTATTAATTGATTATTATTATTATTAATAAAATTATCAGAATTAATTAATTGTTGTTTTATTTTTTTATTAAAAGATTTATGTTTATGATGATGAATTGTCTTTAAAAAAAAAATAAATAAATTATTTAAATAAATTAATATTTACAGGAATTCCTCTAATTTTTGATTTTTTGTGATGTTTCTTTTTTAATTTTTTATTATTTAAAATATTATTTGTTTTTAATTTTTTATTTGTTTTTGTTGTTTTTATTATTGAAGTAGAAGTTTTAATTACTAAAATATTTAATTTAAATTAAATTATTAAATTAATAAATAATAAACCAATTTCATTATTTAATAATTTATTTTCTTTTCCTTCTTCATGTAATAATTTAACTCCTGAAGCAATTCTATTATTATTTAATTTAATTGAATGCCTATGATTATGTTTTCTTTCCTTAAAAATTAATTTAAATTTAATTATTTAAATAATTACTTTAGGCCTTTCCAATGAAAGAATAATTGGAGGTTTTCTAAAATCAATAATTTTTCGAAGAATTGGGTCATTTTGGCCATCAACCTTTTTTTGTTAATTTAAAATTTAATTAAAAAAAAAACAAACAAGAAATTCTTCAAAAAAATTTTCTTTTTCCTTTTCTTCTTTTTTTATTTCAATATTTTCATTAAATAATCCACGTCTAAGTGCTTCTAAATTTCTATTTGAAGCTTTTTGTTTTTGTTTATTATTATTATTAATTATTGGTTTAACTTTAAATAATTTTATTTATTTATTTATTTATTTATTTTACCTTTATTTTTATTTATTTTATTATTATTATTATTTAATTCTTCTTCATTATTATTAATTTCATTACTTTTTCCATTTTTATTATTCATTTCTAATTGTTTTTCTAATTCTTTAAATTCATATTCTGTTAAATTTCCCATTTTTAAATTTCCAATTAATTTATTTAAAGCTGGAATCATTATTATTTTATTTAAATTAGAATTTTTTAATTCTTCATTTCCATCAATTAATGTCATATTTAAATTATTTAAATTTGTTGAAATAAACTTTTTTAATTAAAAATTAATTAAAAATAATTAATTTTTAATTACCAAAGGTTGTTCATTTTCTTCATCTTTTTCTTTTAAATTAATTCTTTTATTTTGTTCTTCTTTATTATTATTATTAAATTTAATTAAAGAAGATTTATTTTGTTCTTCTTCTTCTTCTTCTTTTATTTTAAATTCATTATTTTCATTAATTAAAGGTATTTCTTCAATTGAACCAATTCCAATTATTTTCTTTTAAATTAAATAATTAAATTAAATAATTATTACCTTTCCAGTTAATATTTTATTTCCTTTATTATTATTATTATTTATTTCTTCTTCTCCATTATTTTCTCCTTTTAAAAAAATTAAAATTAATTTTATTTTAATTAAAATTACCAGGTAATAATTTAGATATTTTATTATTATTTTTATTATTAATTTGTATTGGAATTAATGATAATTGTGGAGGAGTTTGTGTTATTATTAAAGGAATTTCTCCATTAATTTCTTCTTTTTCATTAATAAATTCTTTTCCATATTCATTTCCAATTAATGAAGAAGAAACTTTTTTTTTTAAATTAATTAATTAATTTAATTAAATACTTTTAGTATTAATTCCTCCAATATTTGGTGTTATACTTGTTATTCCATTATTATTATTTCCTATTATTCCTCCTCCTCCACCATTATTAAATCCATTAAATAATCTATCTTGAAAATCTTTATTCATTCTTGCTGCATTTTCTACAACAACTGGAAACCAAGCACTAAAAAATAATTTTAATTAATTTAATTAATTTTTTACCTTTCAGATGCTTGATTAGCAATTCCAACACCAGTTCCTATTTTTTAAATTAATTTTTAAATTAATATTTAATTACCTGTTAATTGAAGAGCAGCTTGAGCTAGTTGATAAACTAAAAATATATTTACAAAATAATTATTAATTAAATATTTACGTTGTCCAATATTGCCTAAAGCCCCAGCAGCTCCACCAGCACCTGCAGCAGCACCACTTCCTATAGCTGAACCTAAACCTCCAGCTAAACCAGAACCAGCACCTCCTGCTACTAGAGATGAAATTGCTGAAGCTATTTCCCCGAATTGAGCATTAACAAAAGGTAAAAATAAAATAAGAATTAAATAATTAATTAAATAATAATAAATTCTTTTTCTTTTAAAATATATTGAAGAAATAAAATAATTTTTTTTAATTTTATTTTTCTTTAATAAATAAGGTGGAGGAGATTTTCCAGATGAACATTCTGGAAGCATTTACTTTTAAAAAAAATAATTTTAATAATTAACAAAAAAAATAATTAAATAATTTTAAAAAAATACCGGGTGTTTTTTTTAATATTTTTATTAATTTTTAGTTTGTTAATACATGCTTGAATGAATAAAAAAAAAGGGAAGGACATTTTGCGCAAGCCAAGGCTAAATAATTAAAAAAAAAAAGGAGGAGGAGGAGGAAGAAGAGATTGGAAAAATAAAATAAATAAAAGAACTGGTCTAAACATAAAATATTTTTAGTAGTAATTAATGGCCTCTGGTCAATTGTTAAATATTCTTTCCCTTAAAAATAAATAAATATATCTTCTTTATAGAATTTTTAACGTAAAAAAATATAAGGGAGAATCACTCAACTGCGATAAATC
The DNA here is from genome assembly GCA_036172905.1 of Meloidogyne graminicola. Taxonomy (NCBI): domain Eukaryota; kingdom Metazoa; phylum Nematoda; class Chromadorea; order Rhabditida; family Meloidogynidae; genus Meloidogyne; species Meloidogyne graminicola. The sequence goes on from JARPZY010000005.1 coordinate 1,261,382, forward strand.
TACTGTCCAAAGGAGAGGGAGGGGGGAAAAGATATAATATTTTTAGAATAAATAAAAAGAATGTAAAAAGGCGGATAAATATATATATAAAGCATTAAATCTTTTTTTCCTCTTCTTCTCATTTTTTATTTTATTTTCACATCAACGCTAACAATCAATTCCATGTTAATCTTAAAAAAAAGAAACAGCCAATTTAAATTTTCCGCGTGCCTGTTTCTGAAGAGTGGAAATTTTTGAATGAAAACTTCTTTAAAATGACCTCTATGTATAGGGATTTCCCTTTTTGATTTTTTTTTCTATATCCTTACATTACATTTAAAATTAAAAAAAAATAATAATAAATATTTTTAATGGAATAAAAATAATAATAAACATTAACAAATTAAATAATTTATAAAAATTACTTATTTAACCAAACATTCCAATAATTCCTTCTTTTCTTCAGATAATTCTTTACCATTAAATTTTTTCAAACTTTCTTTAGGCAAATTTTCAAAAATTAAAAAACCCGCAGATCGTTCAATTGCCTTTAAAATTAATTTAAAAAAATATTTTCTAAAACAAAAAAAAAACAAACATCAAGTGGAGAAAAGAAATCTTCTAAAGGTTTTTCATCAGGTATTGATGCATTTGGCATTAAATAAGACTAAAAAAAATATTATTTAATTAATTTAAATAAAACCTCTAATTCAAATTGATTCTTTGTCTTTTCAATTAAAACAACTTTAAAAAAATGGGTAGGTACAGCAACACGATTTGCTCCAATTACCTTTTAAAAATTATTTTAAAAAGAAAAAAAAAATTAAAATAAACTTTATATTTTATATAATAATTTCCATCTTCTTCTAAATAAGGTAAATAAAGAGGACCTGAACAAACATAAACATTTAAATTATCACGAGCTAAATGTCTTTAAATAAAAAAAAAAATATATTTAAATTAAATTTATTTAAATTAACCGAACATGTTTTTCTAAATCATTCCATTTATCTCTATTAAATCCTTTACCAACTTGTGGTGTCATATTTGTTAAAAAAAAAGTTTGTTCCATTGCCAATTGAGTACGTCGATGATTTGCTGCAGCTGCTAAATGTCCACGATCATAACCACTTCTCTAAATTAATTTTATAAAAATAAATTAAACAATAATAAGAAAAAAAAGTAAACGAATATTTATATTGAATAAATGATGGGGATTAATTATAAAATATTATTTAAAATAATTTTTACTTTATAATCCTCATTTTGTGATTGAAAATATGGATGAATTGAATCGTCTGGCTTGAAAATACATTTACTTCTATTAACTTCTGGATTATAAGCAATTATATCCTTTGTAAGGTGTTCAATTACCCAATGAGCTACTCTATTTCTACGATCATAACTTACAACAAAATCCTCAAAAAAAAAATTTGTTATTAATTATTTCATATATTTATAACCTCATAAGTCCTTAGGTTGTCAAAGCCCGGATACCCAAAACGCATAACTTGTGATGCATGTGATGGTTCCTTCCAAATAACATTATTTTTAACTTTTTGTGTCCATTCTTCCCAAAAATTCAAATTTTTGTCAGAAATTTGAGTTCCAGCAAAAAATCCTAAAGAGGCAGCACCAGCAGAAGATGCCAAAATTGAAGCATAAAAATATGTTCTGTTCATTTATTTTATATACATAATTTGAATATTTATATAAAAACTATTAAAAATATTAAAATGATTATTTTGTAAGAAAAATTTGTTTCAAATAAACAAAAAATTTTCATTTAACTAACACATAAAATTAAAAATCGAATAAAGGAATGAATACAAAATTAATTGTTTTTATCAAATCTCAATACAAGAACAAATAAAAAAAGAAAGAAATTCAAATAATGCGATAATACTATTTAAAAGGAATATTTTTTAAAAATTAAATTAATAAATTATAATAGAACAATCAATGTTTATTATAATAGACAATACTTTTATTTATTAAAATCGCATTAATGAATTTGAGTCCTTTATAAATTTTATTTTTAAATTAATTAATTTCTTAAATCCTTAAATTAATTCTACAATTTTAAGCATCTTCATCCTGTACCATAACAACAGCTGAACAGCTAAATCCATGTTCAGCAAACGTCTTAATACTTTTTATTCCATTTTGTGCACCATCCTTTAAGTCATCTTTTTGTTTAAATTCATTTAAATACCAATCAGGCTCGCAATTTAATCGTGTAACAGGAAAATTAGTTACCAAAGAAAAATGTTCAGGACATTCAGGATGAACAAATACAGTATTAAAAAGTCGCTAAATGTCTAGATAAAATAAGGAAAAAATAGAAATACTTCAAGACTATCATTTTGTCGAAAAAGTCCCTCAGTCCTTGTCCCAGTTGGGAAAGTAATCCGAATTCGAATAATCTCAGAAGATTGTGACTCATAATTGGGATCATCATTTTCGCTCGCTTTAATTTCCTCACGTCTTCTAAAGCAATCGGAATAATTAAATAATTTAAAAAAAAAAACCTAGAAAGTCTTTCGGTACGTGCCCTAGCAAATTCTATTGCCTCATTAATTCGTTTTTCATTGTCAAGACGTTGTTGCTCTAATCTTTTACGTTCCTGAGCTTTTTGACGGTCAATGGCAAGTGCACGATCATATTCATTTTGTTGTTCGTTCATAAGACTTAAAAGTTTAGTCAAAATATTATAAAGAAATTTTTATTTTTATTGAAAAAACAATATTTTAATAAACAAACATTCTATCCTGAACAACATTCACATGATCACGAGGTTGTAAGCGGTTTTGTCCTTGATTTCCAATTGCAGGAAGCTGAGGAGGTCCAATCAGAAAATGATCTAAATAGAATAAAAATTATTCTAATTAAAGTTAAAAAAATACAAAAAAAGTTAATGCATTCAGTAAATGTCCAATAAAATAATCGAAATGGTAATAGAACTAAAGCTCTAAACATTTCCATCCAAGTGAGCTGACGAGGAGGAGCTATATAAACAGGTAAAGGAGGGTGTTGATCTCCAAAGAAATGTTGATTTTGATTTAAATGAGCTGATATTTCTTCATTGATTTCTCCAAAAACAGGTGAAGAATGATGTGGACGTCGATGTCGAAGCAATTCTTCATTATTCTGATTATTTTGATTTTCCAGAACCTCTGGATAATCACGGGACTATAAAATAGAAAAATGGAAAAATATTAAAAAGATTTTAAATTTACAAAGAAAAATTGATGAATTGCAGCTTCCAAATCTCCACCAGATTCTCGTAACAAACGCTCAGACGTCTCATCGTCAACGTCACAAATTTCCTTAAAAATATTGAACTTGAATAAAAACTAAAATAAAAACCTTAAACATATTTACGTCAGAAGTCGTTTTATTATTTAAAGTTTTCTGTTTAGCATCAATATTGTTATTTCCATCGTTATTATTTAAATTATCATTTGAAGGACCTGGGGAAGAGGATGTATTTTGTTTTTTATCGATCATTTATTAATCTTTAATTTTGATCTAAATATGTGAAACAATTAGGATTATTATGTAATTCTTATTTAATATATTTATATAATTGATTGCGCGCACCATGCCAAAAGTGATTTTCTTAGACTCAACTATTTATTTTTTTGGGGGAGGGACGATTCAGTATTCGCCGATTTAGATTTGCCGGTTCATACTGCCAAAAAAGGACGTTTCAGTATGCAAAAATAAGAATTAGCAAATACTGAACCGGCAAATACTGAATCGGCGAACTGAATCGGCATACTGAAACGGCGATACTGAATCGTCCTTTTATTTAATAAAGATAAAGGACACATAGTCAACAATTTAAATTCCTCATTTTTATTTATAAATAAATAAAAATCATTTTTTAAAACAGTTTATTATTTTTCTATGTCTTTTAATTTAATTCCACAAAAGTATTATTATTTATGTTTTCGTCAACTACATTTGAGTAATATATTAGGATATGGGCGTTTTACTTATTTTAATATACATAAGAATGTCACAGATCCAGCAAGACAGGATCCTGATTATTTTGAAAAAGAAGCTGAAAAATTACCTTTAGGTTTATTTTTATTATTAAATAAAATACATAAAAAAATAAATTGGAATTATGTTTTTGATAAAAATATTCTTTAGCAATAATTTTGGTTTTTTTTTTAATTTAAGAAATGTTTTTTTTAATTATTTGGTCAATTTACAAAATCATGCATATATTTAGATGCTCGTTACATTGATCAATTAAAAAATCTTTGGGAAGAAAAAATTGGAAGTGAACGTCAATTAATTTTTAAAGCTCAAGATAATTTAATTGGCAACTCAACAGACTATGGACTTCCAAGATTAAATATGGATGAACCAAAACTTGATTATAGAGGAATTGATGCCTTAGAGTCTGCGCCGGAGAGTGTAAAGAAAATATTTAGTCTGGCACATGCTTCGTCAAGGGACATGAATATGGCATGGAAATCGTAAATATTACTAGTTATTTTAAAGAGAAATATTTTGTCATTAAAGTATGTTTAGAACTTTATCTAAAACTTTAGGGAAATGATAAAGAAAGTGCGTAGAGACGATTTGGATGGAAAATCATTGTCCGCAAAGAGTAGGTGTTTTATAATTTTGGACCAATATATTAAACACAATTTTTTGATTTTTAAATCGAATAACTTTTAACGTTTTTATTTAAAAATTTATTTAAAATAGTTGGTTGGGCAACTGCTACAATTAGAAATTGGAATCGAGTCTATGCCGAATTTGAAGTTCAACGGAATACTTCCACCAGAAATCCGAAGTTGCCTCGAGCAACGTGGATTTCACATCCTTTGTATTTGTTAATAAATCAACGAAGAAAATGGTTGCGATTACTGAGAGAACAAAGTGAAGAGGATTTTCAACGTTGTATTAATGAGTTGAGGATTTCCTACATTGTTCAAAAGGAACCAGAACATGTTAAAACAAGAAAGGTTTTTTTAATATTTTACTCGGAAATCACAATAGAAATTGTTTTTATACATTTTATTTTTTAGGTATGGTCTGAGGTACAACTTAAACGACGAATTGCCATTGAGAAGGAAAAGCAATTAGATGAACTTCACAACCGGCTTAAGGATAATCGTGAGGAGAAGATGCATGCAATTGATAAAGAGGCTAAAGCATTAGCAAATGAACTAAGAAAAGAAAAGGAACGACTCCATCAACTGGATATTATAGAGAAGAAAACTGTTTCAAATATTGTAGGGGAATATGAACCAAATTACATAGGGGAGATGACTGAAATTGTGGATAATGCACAATTATTTGTTCATTGATACTCTGTTTTTATTTAATTGGAAAAAATAATAAAACAATTATATTATATACTCGCCTACACAAATACATTTATCTCTTATAAAATAGTTTCTGAATTTCTTTGTTGACATCTGATCAATCAGCTTCAGTAATGAATCCAACAGTCGTCTGTGGTTGCTTTTTCCTCCTTATACCAGTTTGTTTTATAGTAGCAGCATTAGGTCTCTTTAATTTTTCACCACGTATTACACGCTCCACTTCTTGTTTTGTCAATGTTTCATATTCTAAAAGTCCTTGAGCCAATAAACGATGTTCATTCTAGAATATATAAAATACTTAAAAAATAAACAAAAGAACCCTGTGTTTAATCAATAAACGCTTAGCACGTTCATAGCTTTCCTTCAGAACGCGATTAATTTCTTCATCAATTAAATTGTTTGTATTTGGTCCTCGTCCAAGACCAGATATTTCATCTTCATCCGATGTAAAGTCTCTCAATCCAATTTGCTCACTCATTCCGTATGTCTTTACTAATCTTTCGGCGATCTTTGTTGCCTTCCGCATGTCAGAAGCAGAACCAGTAGTGACCATATTTCCACCAAAAATGAGCTCCTCAGCTACTCTACCACCCATCAGAACATCCAGTTTTGCAAGCAATTGACCTTTTGTGTATTGAAGATGGTCTTTTTCTGGGAGGTGAGCCGTCTGAAAATTTATAAATATATTTTACTCAATTTGAATATTACAAGTCCGAGTGAATCACCACGTGGAGTAATCGTTACTTTATGAATAGGATCTGAATGCTTTGTAAATATTGCGACAATTGTATGACCGGCCTCATGATAGGCTAGATTTTAGAAAATAAACTAAAAAAATATTTAAAAAACCAGTATTCCTGTTAGCTTCTTCATCTGCATGTAATCCCTTTAGACGTGCTGGACCCATAAGAATTCTATCACGTGCTTCATCCAAGTGCTTCATTGTTACACGTGGTGAACGCTCAGTTGCGGCTTTCAATGCTGCTTGATTGACCATATTCTCAATATCTGCTCCTGTAAATCCAGTGGTTCCTCGGGCCAACGTATTGATATCACAATCAGATGAATGCACAATTTTGTCAAGGTAAAGTCTGAAAGAATTTAAATTATCAGGAATATTAAATTCGGTTCTTTTCGGTTATGGCGGCAAATTTCTGCAAGTTTTTTCCGCAAGTAATAATATTTATTTTCTCAAAAGGATTATTTTTTTAAAAAGGAAGTTTGTCACTCTTTTTCTCTTCTATAGGCTTCATTTTCATGCCAAAGCAAGACCGCTCATTGTGAATGATTCCAACTTTTTGGAGGAATTTTGCTGCATGGGTTTCATCGGGAATTTCAAAGAGTAATTCCAAAATAATTCTTTTCTTTTTAAAAATAATCCTTTTGAGAAAATAATGCGGAAAAAATTTGCAGAAATTTGCCGCCATAACCGAAAAGAACCTTAAATTCTATATACAAATTGAAATCTTTAGGTTCAATAAAAACAAAACTAACTGAAAAATATCTTCTCTTCCAGACAAGTCCGGTCTTGCAACTTTAATTTCTATATCAAAACGTCCTGGCCTAGTCAAAGCAGCATCCAAGCTGTCTCTTTTATTTGTAGCCCCAATAACTATTACTCCCTCATTTTGGGTAAAACCATCCATCTCAGAAAGCAGTTGATTAATTGTTTGATTTGCATAAGGATGTAGAGAACTTGAAGTACGTTTAGAACCGATTGAGTCAATTTCATCAATAAACACTACGCAGGGAGCATATTTACGAGCCCGGCCTAAATTGAAATAAGTTTGTTGGAGGTAAAACTTACTGAACAACTCTCGAATACGTTTAGCACCCTGTCCGACAAGTACTTCGTCAAATTCAGAGCCAGCTGCATGCTACAATAAATAAACAATAACTTTACAAACTAAAAGCTTACAAAGAACGGAACATTCGCTTCACCAGCAACAGCACGTGCCAATAATGTTTTACCAGTGCCGGGTTCACCAATCAATAGAACACCTCAAATTAGGACAATTATTCAAAATATTTTATTACTACCTTTTGGAAGACGAGCTCCAAGACGTGTATAACGTGCAGGACTGCGTAGGTATTCTACGATTTCTTCGATTTCCATTTTCGCTTCATCTATTCCACAAACATCATCAAAAGTAACGTCCACTTCCTTCTCATAGGTGAACACATCAACACCGTAATCATAGGTTAATCCCTTAACACGAAACATTTTGTAGACTTAAATTAAAAGATTTTATTTTAGAATGTACAAAAACAAACTAAGGTAAGGAGGTAGAAAAGCAGTAAACAGTAAAAGAATTTTGGCAACCAGATTACTAAAAAAAATGTTTAAAATTTTTGATTTTATAACTCATACCTGTCAGAATCTTTATGTTTGCTAACAAAGACAGCTTTGATAAACCCATCCTGTTAATGAAACAAAATGACATTTTAATTTTTATTACTTACATTGTAGGATTTCCTTGCAGACTCGTCCATCTTATCAAGTTCATTTTTGTAGTTATCATAGTCGGTTAATTTCCGAGACTAAATAAAATTAATTCTTTAAAAAGTAGATGAATGAATAGAATTAATGCTAAACTTTAAATGAAATAGTGTTATTAATCTGAACATATTTGGGGGGATTACTACAAAAAAATTTAAATACAATGCAAATTTATTTATCGGAATAAAACAAAGAGATGCATCTAAGTAAAAGAACGAATCACTTTAAATTATATGACCTAAACTTTAGTGGATTAAAATATGAGCCCCTAGATTAAGCACAAAATATTAACAAAAATATACCGTGAAAAAATTCATCCGATCAAATAAACTTTTCTGAGACATTTCTGCAACATTCTTCTTGCTGGTAAACGTTTTATAACGTCCATTTCTCAAAAACCTACTCAAATGAAGATGGCGAATGAATGAATAATAATGCTTTTTTGGCAGTAAAATAGGTAATATGGAACGATGGACTAGCATACTAAAAAAAAAACATTTTTAAAAGTCAAAACTAGTCCAATCTCTCTACTAGTTTAAACTACAAATTTTATTAATAAAAAAAAATAATGTGGCAAAAACCTGGAAAATAGTTAAGGATTCTATAAATTTCTTAAGAACGAAAAATAAATTAAATAAAAAACAACTAAAAATTTTTAAAATAATAAAATGACAATTATTCAAGTATTATAAAAATAAAAACAAAATTTCTTAAAAGTTTTTTTTTCTTTATATCTTTAATTTTGCTTTAAATAATATTTTTCTATCAACATTTTGTTCATAAATGCCTTTGACCATTTGTCAAAATAACATTATGAAAAAGTACTTTTTGCAAAATTATGCAAATTATTGAGTTTCAAATTAACTGTCATAATTAGCTAAGAAAGAAACTTTAAGCTAATCTTTAACTAAAATATGTTTTAATAAACAAATTTGAAACTAGCTATTAATTATTTACCATATCGCCCATTTATTCAAATTGGGTTAGAGACAATTATTTGAATCCTTTTAAAAATTCTGTTGTGACGATATAAATTTTTATTTTTAAAAACGAAAAAGTAAAAATATTAAAAAAAAATCTTTTATTAAATTTAATAAAATAATTAATTTAAAAATTAAAAAAAAAAAAAGTAGTTGTTGTATTATTTAATATATTAAATAGTATATAAAATAAATAATTATTTAATTAATTAATTTAAACCTTCAATTTTAACAACATTAAAGCATTTAGTTGGTAATGAATCTTTTATTTTATTTAATTGATCAAGTTCCTCATAAAAAAGAATAAAAAATAATTAAAATATAAAAATAATAACAAACTTTTAATAAATTAATTTGTTTATTTATTTCTTCTTTTTCAATTAATGAATTATTTATTTTTATTTTAATATCTTCAAAAGAATAAACTTTTTCTTCTACTAATTCATTTAATTGATTTTCTAAATTATTTAATTCTTCATTTGAAATATTAGAATCTAAATAAAAATTAATTAATTTTAATTTATTAATTTTACTTAATATTAAATTATTTAATTTATTTTCTTTTTCATCAATTTTTCCTTTAATATTCTTTGCTAATTATTTTAAAAAAAAAAAAATAAATATTTAATTTTTAATTATTAAATAAATACCTTTTTTACTATTTTGTTATTAATTAAAATATTATTTAATGTTTTATTTTTAATTATTTCTTGTTCTTTTATTTCATTTAATATAATAATTGTTAAATTTTTTTTAATATTTTTTGTTTGAATATTTAATTGATTAATTGACTAATAATTTAAATTTTAAATTAATAATAATAATACTAATGTAATATTCTGAATATTATTTAATAATTTATTTGTTTTAGTTTTTTCTTTTTTTAAATATATTTCTGTATTATTTAATTTATTTTCTAATTTTGTTAAATTTTTATCCAAAATATTTAAATTAATTATTTCTTTTTCAAAATTTAATTTTAATTGTTCTTTACCTTAAATATATAAATATATATAATAATTAAATTTTAAATAAAAACCATTTAAAATATTCCAAATATTTTTTGTTTTATTAAAAGAATTAATTGAAATATTTAAAAAACAATTAAATTTTTTAATATTTTTATTTATTAAATTATTATTAATTAATTTATTTAATTTAATATTTAAATTATTTATTTCTTTATTTAATTTTAAAATTAAATAATTATTTTCTTCTTTTATTTTTTCTAAAGTTGAATTTAAATTTTTTGATTTATTAAACTAAAAATTTTATTAAAATATATATTTAAAAATTAATTTTACTTTTAAATTTAAATAATTAATTTCATTATTATTTTTAAATAATTTTTTATTTGTATTTCATTTATATTTTTTTAAAAATAAAGAAGAATCATTTAATAATAAATTAACTTCTTTATTTAAATTATTTGATTTTAATAAAAGTTTAGAATATTCCTTTAAAAAAAAAATAATAATTTAATTTAATTATTTAAATAAAAATACTTTTTTTGTTATATTTACATTTAAATAAATTTTTAATAAATTATTATTAAAGTAAGAAGATTGATTAACTTTAAAATTATATTGTATATATATTATTATATATTTATTAAAATTATTTAAAACCTTTTTTTTCTTCTTTTTTATTATTAATAATTTTATTTATTTCATTTAATGATTTATTTGATTTTTCAATAATTTCTTTAGTAATTTGTTTAATTTTAAATAAATTAATTTCAATTATTTTAGTTAAATTAATTCCTTCTTCAGCCATTTTATTAAATAATGGATCAACAAATAACTTTAATTTAATTAATTAAATTTAATTAATTAAATTAATTAATTAAAACCTTATTATAATTAAAATTAATTAATTGTTTAATAGAATAATTATTATATTGTTTTAATTTATTAATTTTAATATATATTTCTTTACTAATATTATCTAAATAAATATTAAATATTTAATTATTTAAATAATATTATATTATTAACTAACATTTTTTTATTTTCAAAATATCTAAATTCTTTTTAATATTATTTAAATTATTTTCAAAATTATTTAAATTAATAAAAATATTATTTAATAAATTAAAATTATTTTTTAATAAATTATTTAGAAGAAGAATAATTTTTAATTAAAATAGATGATTTTCCATTTAATTTAAATTTTAAATTATTTATAGAAGAATTTAAATAAATATTTAATGATTTATTTAACTAAAAATTAAATTAATTAAAATTAAATTAATTAAACCTTTAAAGGAAAATAATTATTAATTTGTTGATTTAATTCATTAATTATTTTTTTAATTAAATTTTTTCTTAAAGAAATTAATAAATAACAATCATTACATTTAGGGCAACCAGCAGCTAAATTATAATGATTTTCAATACAACGACTAAAAAAAAAAATTTTTTTAATTTTAAATTATTTAATTTACTCGCAATTAATTCCTTCAACTAAATTATGACAAAGACATTGACCATTTTTAATATCACAATTTATATGTTCAGAACCAATTTTATTACAAGAACATTTAGTACATCCTTTAGAATTTAAACCAAAATATTGAAATTGACATTTATTACAATTTTTACCAATAACCTTTTTAATTTAATTTAATTTAAAAAAAAAAATTTAAAAAAAATTTACCCCAGGTTTACATTTACATTGTCCAGTTATTTGATTACATTCAGTAACATCTAAACTTCCTAAAGGATCACATTCACATGGTTGACAACCTTTTTTTGAAGAAATATTAAAATAACCAATTTCACATTTTTCACATCTTTTACCAATAACTTTAAATAATACATATTTAAATAATATTTAAATATAACAAACCATTAGGTAAACATTTACATTGTCCATTTAATTGTGAACAATTAATTATTAATTGTTTATTATTTTTAATTTTAGTTCCAAATTGATGACAATTACAAGGAATACATTTAAATATATTATTAATTAAAGAAAAAGAATTATTATTTATTAAATTATTATTATATTTAATCCAAAAACCAGGTAAACATTTTTCACAATTAAAACCAGTAGTTGAATAAATACATTTAAGACATTGTCCAGTTAATGAATCCTTTTATTTAAATATATTTAAATTTAATATATCCTTACACATTGTCTAATATTATTTAAATCAATATTTCCATTACAATTACATTTTTTACAAGGTTTTCCTTTTAAAGGATCTCCAAAATAATCTTCAGCACAAAATTCACAACGAGGACCTGAATAACCTTCTGGACATTCTGTACATATTATTTGATTTTGAATAAAAATACAAGAGCCACCACCAGGACAATTACACCTTTTAATTTAATAAAAAAAAAATAAAGAATTCTCTAACGGTTTGCAATCTTTAGATGTTTTAGCTAATGCATCACCATAAAATCCATTAGAACATCTTTCACATGTATTACCTGTTGTATTATGTTTACAATAACAAATACCTTTTTTAATTTAATTAAATTTAAATTTAATTTAATTAACCATTTTCTGGATTACAAATAGAAGAATGTCCATTACATTCACATGGAATACATTTAGATAATGAACCTAATTTAGGAAATAAACGTTTATATCCAGGTGAACAATATTGACAAAATTGTCCAGAATATTGAGGAGGACAATGACAATGTTCAATTAAAGTAGAAGAAGAAGAATTAAATGAAGAATATAAAAAAATAAATTTAATTTAAATTTAATTTAAATTTAATTTAAATTTAATTTAAATTTAATTTTAATTTAAATTACCATAAATATTTTCTTTAATAGATGTTAAAGCAAAATTAAATAAATATCCAACATCTCCTTGAGAAAAAGTAGCACGAATACGAATTTTTGATAAATTAGATAAAATATGAATAAAATTAATTTCATTTAATTGTGGATTCCACTTTTTATTAAAAATTAAATTTTAATTAATTAATTAATTTACTTGAAATTTAGGATCTGAATGTAATTTAAATTTATAATTTTGAATTTTAGTTGAAACATTTAAATTTTGTTGAGAACTAAAAGGTAATGAAAGAATATTTCCATTATTTCCAATTAATTGTAATTCTAAATTAGACCAAGGAGCATATGGAGTTAATTTATGATAAGAAAAATATAAATATTTTCCTTTAAACAAAAAAAAAGTATTTAATTAAATAAATAAAAACCATAAGAAAATCGTTGATCTCCTAAAAATTTAGATGGTGCAATAAAATAAATAGGCCTTTAATAAATATACATATATATTTATAATTTAATTAATTAAAACAAACCAAGTACATTGTTGATTAGTAAATATTGCCTTCTTTTTATTATTATATTTAACCTTTATATATTTAAATTATTTATTTTTAAAAATTATTATTATTTTTTTTTTACCTCAACATTAATTAAATTTCCATTTTTTTCTATACCTTCAGCTTTCCATCCATCATTATTTATTAATAAATTTGTAAAATTAGATGTAATATTATATTGAATAAATGTTTTATTAGAAATTTCACAAATAGAGGAATGTCCAAAACAAAAACAAGGAGAACATCCAAAAGAATTTTTATTTTCAATTAAAAAATATCCAGGTTTACAACGATCACATTTTTCACCTTCAACATTTTTTTTACAAAAACATTGACCATCTATTGGTGAACAAATATTATTATTATTATTATCATTAAATTTAATAGTTCCATTTAAATTACATTTACATTCTCTTTAAAAATAAATAATTTAAATAATTTAATTTACTTGCATCCATTTGGTCCAAAACCATAATATCCATTTTTACATTTATTACAATATTTTCCTTCAACTCCTTCTTTACAAATACATTCACCAGTTTTTTCATTACATTGTCCATTATTTAAAGAACCATTTAAATTACAATTACAAGGTTGACAATAATGAGAATATAAAGGAGAACGCCAATAATTAGGAATACAACGTTCACAATTTGGACCCTTTTTAATTAAATAATTAAATTTAAATTAAAATTAAAATACTTCAGTATATCCAACACAATCAAAGCAATGTCCTCCATGTCCAGTTTTTTCAAAAAGTTTTGAATCAAAAAAACATTTTTCAGAAAGTCCACTACAATTACAAGGTAAACATTCATTAGCATCTAAACTAGTTGCTGGTTTCCAAGGTCTATCCATATAAAAAGGTAAACATTCATTACAATCAATACCTCCAGTATTATGTTGACAAACACAAACCTTTTTTTTTTAAATTAAAAATTAAATTTAAATTTAACTAATTTTTCTTCAATTCCTATTCCTGTTGATTTTACACATTCATTTGAATGTCCATTACATTTACATTTCCCATTAATAGCTATATCAGTTATTGCATAATAATAAGTTCTTTTAAAATAATTAATATATTTTATTTTTAAATTAAAAAAGAACCTAAGTGAGTTTTGTGATTGAAAAATTTCATCTCCAAATGTATTTAAACGAATTAAAGAAATCTATTTAATTTAATTTAATTTAATCTTTTTTTTTTTTTTTACTTTAATTTCTGTAGCAGTTATCCATTCTTGTAATATTTCATTTTCTTCAAAATTATTAATTGATGAATGTTCTTCCAAAGTTGAAAAAATAACATCAGCACCACATAAAGGAGTAATATTAGAATATTCTTTAGAACATTTAGCAATAACTTTATTTGATGAATAAATTGGTATTTGTTCAGAAATTCCAAATGTTTCTTTACAAGAAGAACTAAATTTAATTTAATTAATTTAAAATTTAGAATTTAAATTACCTAAAATATTGCCATACAATCCAAGGACTTGATTCTCTTGTTTTTTTATAAATAATTAAACTTTCTGGTCTAGGAGAAGCAAATTTAATTCGAATAGAAGAAATATCAAAAGATTTACCTTTTTATTAATTATTTTAAATTTAAATTTAAATTAATTACCTAATTTTAATGTTAAATTAATTATATTATTATTTTGATTAATTCCTTCTTCCATAGTTATTGACTGCCACCAAGTTTCACTATGTGGATCATTAAAATCAGTTAAAAATGAAGGTGGATGTGATTTTGACTTAAATATAATTAATTAAATAAAATTTTAATTAATTAATGAATTAATATATTTACATAATTATTATTATCACAAATATCACAAACATTTGAAACAATACAAATATTACCATATTGTAGACAAAAGCTTTAATTTAAATAATTAATTTAAATAATTAATTTAAATAATTAATTTAAATAATTAATTTAAATAATTAATTTAAATAATTAATTTAAATAATTAATTTAAATAATTAATTTAAATAATTAATTTAAATAATTAATTTAAATAATTAATTTAAATAATTAATTTAAATAATTAATTTAAATAATTAATTTAAATAATTAATTTAAATAATTAATTTAAATAATTAATTTAAATAATTAATTTAAATAATTAATTTAAATAATTAATTTAAATAATTAATTTAATTTTACTTGCTAATATTCTTAACTCCACAAGTAAATTCTGGAGGTGAAATTTCAATATTTTTTTGATAAGCAATATTCTGAGAATTTGTTACACACCGTTGAGGATATTCAGAATCATTATAACATTTATTATTTACTTTTAATTTAATAAAAAAAAATATATTTTTAAATTTAAAATAATTATTTATTTACTTGTTTGTTTATATTTATTTTCATTAATTTGTTTTGAATTATTGAATTTCAATTGTGTATTATTTCCTTCACAATTTTTATTAATTAAAAAAAAAAAAAAAAAAATAATAATTTAATCATTTAATTAATTAATTAAAATTAATTTAATATTCTAAATATAAAATAAATTTATTTAATTTTTATTTAATAAATTAAAATAAAAATGACAAATAAACTTTTCTTTTAATTTTTTTTCTTCTTTCACACCTGCATAAAATAAATCTTTTTATTTTTAAAAATAAATTTATTTATATTTCTTAAATGTAAATATATATAATTAAATAAATAGTTAATATATAATAAATATTTATATGCAGCTGTATATGAAATTAAATTTTATTATAAAAAAAAAGAAAATATTTTCTAATTTTTTAATTATTTATTTAAATAATTCTTTTTAATGTTTTAAAATAATTATAAAATAATAAAAGTAAAATTGAACGTTCTCCCGTATCTCGGGATTTTTGGCGCATCTCGAATCTCGTGAATCTCTTACCTTGTATTTTTCATAACGAGCTTAACTAATTTATATATTTATATATACTTTACATATACAATAAAATAAAAATATTTTAACAAAAAAAATTTTATTTATAAAATAAATAAATAAAAGTAAATATATTTATTTATTTTAATAAAATTAATTATTTATTTAATTATTTATACATACATAAATATATATATATATATATAATATATTAATATTTATTTAATTATTACATATAATATTTACAAATAAAATATATTCTTTATATTTAAATATATATTATTTATTTTTGTCATTTATTTAATTGAATTTTCTTTTATTTAGTAAATTTATTTTAATAGTTTTTTCTGGAATATGAAAAAGTTTTCCATTTTTTTCTTTTCGAGCGTTAAATTATTTCATACAAAATTATTCTATTAAAAAAAAAAATAAACTAATATAATTTTTTTTTTAATATTTAAATAAATTATTTAATTAAATTAAAACTAAAATTAATATTTTTTTTTTAAATATTTATTTATCCTAAAAAAAAAATAAGAAATTTGATATTTAAAATTTCTTTTTTTTTTATAATAAATTTTCTAGAACTTCTCACTCACCTTCTTTTATTTTTTGATCTCAAATTAATTTTTTTTTTTTTTTTTTAATTAAAAGAAACATTTTTTTAATAAAAAAAATTTAATTTAGTTAATTTATAATTTTAATTATATTGAATTTTATTTAAAAAAAAAATATTTATAAAAAGTAAAGATGACAATCCATCAAATAAATAAATAAAATAAAACTTTTTTATTGTAAAATAAATTATTCTAAATAATAATACATATAAATAAATATATATTTAAATATTTATTTAATTTTTAAATTAAATTAAATTATTTATTTTTAACTATTTATGTACATATTTTTTAATATATTCTTTTTTTTTTTTCAATTTATTATTATTGCTCTTAAAATAAACCAAAAAAAAAAAAAGAGAGAACTAGTACATACATATAAACAAATAAATTTCATTTTTTAAATATTTTTTAGTAATTTAAATCCATATACTATATATATATATATATATTATTTATAAAAAGACCAACAATTATTTAAATAAAAATTATTATTTTTTTTAATTAATTAAAATTAATATTTATTTATTTATAATTTTTTATTACGTTAAAAATACTTTTTATTTTTGGTTTAAAAATATTTTTTAAAATAATTAAAAATAATTATATTTATTATTTATATGTATATATTATTTTATTTATTAAAAAAAAAAATATTTTATTTCAAATATATTAATATTTTATTTAATAATTATTATTATTTAGTAAAAATATTAATTTTTTATTTAAATATATTCCCTAATGTATTTATTAATTTTATAAATAATTATTTTTAAAAATTTAATTAATTTTTAAGAAATTAAATAAATAAAATGAATTTATCTAATAATAATATTAAAGAAGAATTAATAAATAATTCTAATGAAATTATTAGTTTAATGAATTTACCTTTAATTAAAAATATTTTTTTAATTGCTTATATTTTTGTTTTTATTTTATGTGTTTTTGGTAATTTAATTGTTCTTATTTGTATAATTGGAAATAAGTCAATGCGTACAGTAACTAATTTCTTTTTGGCTAATTTAGCAATTGCTGATTTATTAGGTAATTTTAATTTAATTTTAATTTAAAAAAAAAAAAATAGTTGGAATATTTTGTTTATTTTTAAATGCTATACATTTTGCTTTATTTTCACATGGAACATGGCCTTTTGGAAAAATTCTTTGTCATACATATATTTATATTTTACATTTAATTCCAAATAGTTCTGCTGGAATTTTAGTATTTCAATTAAATTTTAAAATTTAATTAATTAAAAAAATAAAAGATTTTATTATCTGTTGAACGTTTTATTGCAGTTTTACGTCCAATGATTGTTCAAAATTTAATGACAAAATCTGTAATATAAAATAATATTTAAATTAATTAATTAAAAAAGGTATTAATTTTTTGTACTTTATTTGTTTGGACATTATCTTCTTTAATGAATATTCCTTATTTAATTGCTGTACAATATATTAATTTAAATAATTCTTCAAAACAAAATTATGGGGTTTATAATATTATTTATTTTAAATAATTTATTTAAATAAAAAGATATGTACTAGACATAATATTATTTTATGGAATATTAATATTCTTAAATTAATTTCTACAATTAATTTAATTATTTGGTATATTTTACCTCTTTTTATTCTTTTTACAATTTATGCAACTATTGGGTGGTTATTTATTTATTTAATTATAATATTTTAATTTAGATTTGTATTAATTCGTACAACTGATAATAATAAAATAATAGGAAGAATAACAACATTTAAACTAAAATATAATAATTTAAATAAACAAAGTTTAATTTAATTTAATTTAATTTAATTTAATTTAATTTAATTTAATTTAATTTAATTTAATTTAATTTAATTTAATTTAATTTAATTTAATTTAATTTAATTTAATTTAATTTAATTTAATTTAATTTAATTTAATTTAATTTAATTTAATTTAATTTAATTTAATTTAATTTAATTTAATTTAATTTAATTTAATTTAATTTAATTTAATTTAATTTAATTTAATTTAATTTAATTTAATTTAATTTAATTTAATTTAATTTAATTTAATTTAATTTAATTTAATTTAATTTAATTTAATTTAATTTAATTTAATTTAATTTAATTTAATTTAATTTAATTTAATTTAATTTAATTTAATTTAATTTAATTTAATTTAATTTAATTTAATTTAATTTAATTTAATTTAATTTAATTTAATTTAATTTAATTTAATTTAATTTAATTTAATTTAATTTAATTTAATTTAATTTAATTTAATTTAATTTAATTTAATTTAATTTAATTTAATTTAATTTAATTTAATTTAATTTAATTTAATTTAATTTAATTTAATTTAATTTAATTTAATTTAATTTAATTTAATTTAATTTAATTTAATTTAATTTAATTTAATTTAATTTAATTTAATTTAATTTAATTTAATTTAATTTAATTTAATTTAATTTAATTTAATTTAATTTAATTTAATTTAATTTAATTTAATTTAATTTAATTTAATTTAATTTAATTTAATTTAATTTAATTTTAAGATTTAAATTTAGAATTAAATAATAAAATATGTAAAGAACTTAATAAATATTCAAAAGAAATTAAACAAAAAAATTTAACTAAAATTGAAGTAATTTAAATTTAATTTTAAATTTAAATTAATTTAAATTAAAGTTAGTAGATAGTCGTAAACGTGTTATTCGTTTATGTTCAATTATTGTTTTAGCATTTGCTTTACTTTCATTACCTAGATATGTAAATAAATAAATATATTATTTAATTAATTAATTTAAAGATTTATTTAACTTGGTCTATTTGGAGAGAAACAAATTGTTAAATATATTTAAATAATAATTAAAATAATAATTTTTAAATTTTTCTGTTTTTTAGCTCCACGTTGTTTAAATTGTTTGTCAGCATTAATTCAACCAACAACTTTTTTATTAATGTTTTTTGCTTCAGCAATTAACCCAATTTTATATGCATTTTTATCACAAAGATTTAGATCTGCTATTAAAGATACTTTTAGTTTTGGTAAAAGAAAAGCAGAGGTAAAAATAAAAAATAAAAATTAATTTAATTAAAATATATTTTAAATAAAATTCTTTTTTTTTAAATTATAGCAAAAAGAACATATGCTACAACTTCTTCGAAATCATAGGTATATTTAAATAAATAAATAATTTTAAAAAATGAATAAATTTAAAAAAAAATTTTATTTAGGCTTTCAACAACACAATTAGAAAAAGATGTATTTGGTGTACCAATTAATAATACAAGAACAATTAGTTGTACAAGTAGTTTACAACCAATTTAATTTTTAAAAAATTAATTTAATTTAAATCTTTTTTTTTCTTTAATCAATAAAAAAATATTCTTTTTTTTAAAAATGATTTTATTTATAAAAAGAATATATAGAAAAAGAGTCCAAATGATATTAATAAAAAAAATTTAAAAAAAAAACTAGAGCAGCTTTAACATTTTATTTAAGAAAATAATAAAAAAAAAATAAATAAAAGAATATATATGTATATTTAGAAAAAGAAAGAGAAAAAATAAAATAAAATATATAAGATTTAATAAAACAACAAATGACGAGATTTTTAAAGAAAATTTATTTATTTTAAATTTTGAATTGATTAAAAGTTTTTTTTTTATTAATTATTTTTGCAAAAATATTTCTTTTAATTGGCAACTTTTTTTTTTTAATAAAAATTATTTATTTTAAATTAAATATTTTTTTTATTATAATTTAAAAATGGATTATTTAATTATTACTCCTGCACATCATCAAATTTCTTCATTAGTAAGATCAAGATCACGTTCAGAGCATCGACCATTTGTACTTGGAATGCCTAGAGTGTAATCAAAAATTAAAGTAAAATATGTCTAATTAATATTTTTATAGAAGATCTTCTTCAGTTTCTTCAATTAATAATAATAATAATTGTTTTACATTACCAAGTTATGGTTATGGAGGTATATTAATTAATTAAATAAATTTAATTTAAATTAAAATAAGGTGGTTATATGGCAAGGTCATTATCTAGATCAGGTATTTAAAAATTGGTAATTATAATTATTATTTTTTTAAATTAAAAAAAGGATCAACAAATACACTTTCATTATTTGGTCGTAGTTTACAAACAAGTGCTTTAGATAAAGGTTCTCCTTTTCATAATGTTGCTGTACAAAGATCTACTCCACATTATTCTGATAAATGTTTGTTTTTTAATAAATATTTATAATTATTTTATTTTTAGATCCATATGTTCGTTATAGTTATGGAAATGTTGAAGCTGGTTTGGGACTTAAAACACAAACTGAATCTGTTAATTAAATTAAATTAAATAATATTAAAAAATAGTTATTATATATTAAACTTTTTCTTTTTTTTTTTAAATATTTAATTTTAATTAATTTATTTAAAGATGTACTCAAGTTATTATGGAATAAGAGATGCTGGAACAAAACGATGGCTTGAAGGGTTTTAATTTAAAAAAAAATAATTTTAATTTTTAATTTTCAGAAAATTAAATGCTTACAATACAGGATTATTTACAAAACCTTTTAATTGTAGAGAAACATCATTTGAAAGACCATTAGCACCTGTCCGTTCATATATAAAGTTTTATTCTTTATTCTTTAATATATAATTTTAATTAATTCAAAAAGATATATTCCAACTGATGATGCTGTTGATTTATTTAAGAAAAAATGTATGACAGCAAATACTTTATCTAAATATTGGTTTATAATTTTTAATTTAATTTAATAATTTAATTTTAAGGTTACAAACAACAGGAAGTAGTTTAAGAAGAGAAAAAGATTTTTCAATATATGGTAGATCTTCTTCTATTTCTACACTTACTGGTATTTCTAAATTCTTTTTAAAAATATTAATTTTAATTTTTATTTTTAGGTTCATATAGTACACGTTATAATCCACCAGTAAGTACATATACATCAGGAAGATTTAAACGACCACCTCAATATTATTCTTCAGTAGTTGCTAAATTACAAGCCTAAAAGAAAAGAATAAATAAATATAAAAATATAATTTTTTATTTTTCGTTAAAAATGATTGCATTCTTTTTATTTTTTTTTTATAAAAATTTGGTAAAAAAAAATTGAAAATTAACAAATAAAAGTTTATATTTTTTGTTCAAAATAAATATTTAAATTTTAATTTTTAATATTTTTTTAATTAAATTAAAATTTATTATCTACAATAATATATACTTAATAAAATAATATCTCATAAATATTTTCAAATTTATTATATGTACATACATATGTATACTTAAATAATTTATTTTGTATTTATTTAAGAAAATAAATAATAATTATTTAATAAAAATATTTTGATTATTAATTTATTATTAAATACATAATATATTTTTGATTATAATTGTATGTTGTTTAAAATTTTTGTTACATTTTTATAACCCAATTTTTTGGAACCCCAACTGCCATACTTAATACATATTATGACAAAAAAAAATCTAAACATTCTTTGTCAATAATAATCATTTTTAAGGTTTTAATTATTTAAACATTTTATATTTTTATTTAGATTAAACAAATTATCAAAAAGGTAAATAAATAAAATGGTGAGAATTTTTCTTCTTATTAGAATTAAAATTAAATAATTTTAAAAAGATGGTCCCTCTTTTGCACTAAAATTTTTTTTAATTTTTCTATCTTATCTCTAATTATACTCTCTTATTTCTTTATTTCTCTTCTCTTTTAAATCTTTTATCCGCCCGACACGCGTTTCTTGTTTTCCTCATTTCCATGTCAACTCACACTGTTTAACCCTAAATATCGAAGAATAAAAAAGATCAACTTTACTAGCTTTTTGCATTCTTTGCTCTTAATAATTTCGATCTTTTAGGTTGGTCATTGTTGTGTTACATCTTTCATCTAACATCATCTCATTCATTCTCCACTACTTTTTATATTACGTACACAACATTAAACTTATCCTCGTCTAGTTGGACACCTGACTTCTTTAACTATACTATTTCAATTTATGATTTCTCTCTCTTCTAATAATAGAAAAATTAACTAAATGAATAATTTTTTCGGCGTATTCTTGGTCAAGATAATGAAAATAAAATATCAGACTTGAAATGACCCACAATCTTACGCCGAAATAACCATTTTCCACGCAAACATTTGTATATCGACTAACATTCCCCTTCCATTGTACTCTCTTCATTGTCCTAAGACTACCTATTCTTTCTTTATACTATTTTTTCTAGGGACCATCTCAACTATTTTTTATTAAAAGAACTTTAAAAAAGCTTTCTTAAATGCCGCGCTTTTTTTTTTTTTAATCATATAAAAAAAATGTTGATTTAATTTTTAAACATATACTTAGAGTTAATTAATAATATAGATCAATTGCAGAATTTTTAAAAATTAAATTAACAAAATATTATTCTAGATTCATTGACTAGACTTACGCATTTTCATAATCGAAAAAATACCTTTTTACCAAAATACCCTCCACTTATTAGGGTATATGTATCTTCCAATTATTTTTGTTATTTGGTTTAGATTTTTATAATGACCAAACCCTTTTGCCTTAATCCCTGAATACATTATGACCTAAAGCGCATTAAATTAACTTTTTATACATATGCAACACGGGCCTTTTATTTGACGTTTTTGAGTCACGAATTAAAGGTTGACTAACGTGTAAGATACATTGATAAGATATTTTTGTAAGAAGGTATTTTTCCATCCCCCCCTCCTCTGTCTATATAACGAAAAAGTTTTTGTTAAATTTGAATTAAAAAGGAAATGCCATTATTTATTTATAATATTTTAACCGTTTATTTTGGTCCCCGCCTCTTTGTTTATTTTATTCTTCATTTTTTTTTTATTTTCTTAGTTAATTTTTTAAATTTAATTTTATTAAAATATTAAAAGAATATAATTTTTAAAATTTTTCCGGAAAATAATTTGTTAGTAAAATCCCTGATTTTTTCATCAATGTATTAGGAAGTTGAATTTGTAAAATTTTATGGTAAAATAAATTTGAGACGGTCCCTTTTTTAGAATAAATTTTATGAGGCGGTCCGGCTATATGAAAAACTAGGAAAGCGAACTCTCGCTCTTATTGACTGAAAAATAGCGTAGTATTTCCTCTTTGCAAAAAAAATTAGAAGTATAATTTCAGGATTTCGAACGAATTAAGAACAATTTTATAGTTTAATAGTCGAAACTTCTTAACTTTTTTTACTTTGTTTTTTATTCGATTTTAAAAGTTAGAATACAAACTTTTCTACTTTTATCTAATAGTATAAAAATATATTATATTAAATAAATTTTTGAAATTATTTATTAAGAATTAATTTAATTTTTTTTTTAAATTATAAATAAATAAAGCAAACACACATCTGGCGACCTTAACAAAAATATAAAAAAATATGTCAATAAAATAAGACGGTCCCTCATTTTTCTCACTCAATATTTTGTTTCATTTATTCTTTAAAAAACCTTTTTAAGAACTTTTTAATATCTGCAGTGTAAATCTTTATTATTCAAATATTTTGAATAATTTATATTTAATTTATTGATGTACGTACAGTCACACGTACATACAAAGCATTTATTGATTATATTTAATAAGGTTTTTAGAGTCTAAATGGTTTTTTTTATAAATTTTTAAACATTTTAAAGACAAAATTACATGCCAAACAATTGCTTCATTGACTCAGGACTATTATACTACAAATAAATAATTATTATTCCACAAAATAAATATCATCAAAAAAATAATTTTTCCTCATTTTTAGCGTTATTATTAAAAAATTACCAGAATTTATTGCAATTTTATATCTACAACTAAATAATAACGATCAATTAAACCATCATTATCATATAAAAACAAATGGCTTTTAACAGTGATGAAGTTAATTTACTTGTTTATAGATATTTGGAAGAATCTGGTAAGAAATTATAGTTTTTAACAATTAAAATGATTAAAATTGAGAATTTTTAAAGGATTTCGACATTCTGCATTTACATTTGGTTATGAATCAAGTGTTCTAAATGCTGGCCTTGATAGCATGTCAATCCCTCGTGGTGCACTAATGTCTTTACTTCAGAAGGGTGTTCTTTTTGCTGAAGCTGAAGTTTTTTCTTTGTTAACAGATGGAGAATTAGATTCACGTTTTGAAAAGGCAATTGGTTGTATGACCATACTTGAATGTGGTAAGGAATATAAATAAATAAAAAGATGTTTTTATCAAGGTTTATTTTTTATATTAGACATTCCTACATGTTATAGTAATCCATGACAGAGTTTAACTTTGTAGTATTTTAAATACATTATTATTTTAGCAATGTGTGACTCAGCAAAAACAAAAGCTCTAAGTCGTCGAATAATGGTAGCTACAACTTCTTCAGCTACTTCTAATATTCAACAACAACAAAAGCAACAAGGGCAAATAAATGATCAACAAACATCACAACAGCAAAGGAGAACACCAAGTAGATTAACCCCTTTAACACAGGTAGCTACTACCTCAGCCTCTGATCAACAACATCAATCGATTATAACTCCAACAACTTCATCCACTGTCTCGTCTGCTAATTCATTTATTCAAAATCATGGTAAATAAGTGTTTTTTAAGACTAGTAATAAGTTTTAAACAAATTAATCTAATTTATTTTTCTTGTTGCTTAGGGCAACATCAATAATGTAGGTAATATTACTTTATTATTATTTTTTTAAATAGGAGTAGAATATGTAACTATGTTAAATTTTAATAATTATAATAAAAATTGATATAATTTTAAGCAAAAGGATATAAACTGTCAAAAAGTTAAGATTAATTTTTATCTTCAAACATTTTAAAATAATTATTTCTTTGAAATATTTTTGAAATAAAAAAGAAGTAAAAAAATTCATTAAATTAAACACCTAATTCAATTTAAAATAAAATTTTAAAACTTGTTTTTCTTTAGTTACGAATTCCAATCAAACCAGCAGATCAAACGAATTCAATTTATCAAACAAGCAACAAATAACTTCCAATCAGCAAATTAATAGAGATCGTAATGATTTTTCAATAAATAGTTGTGTTGTTGGGAGAAATTTTCAACAACAACATCAAAATGCCAATAACCCTTCTTCCCCCTCTCCCCATTCTTTAAATTATCCGCCTAGAGCTTCTTCATCTTCATCAGTTTCACTCCAAACATTTAGAGGAGGTGGGGTAGCATCTTCACATCAACAGCAACTACAAAATAATGATAGATTATGTCAAGCAGTTGAACAAGTTGCCTCTGTAATTATTTATTTTTAAAATAAATAATTTCACTTTTAAAGAGTAATCAAAGTACTTCATCGACAGTCGTAACTGTCGCTAATCATTTACATCCTGGAACTGCAGCAACTTCTTTAATGAATGTTCATCATCCCTTTTATCAACAACAACATGCATTTAAACAACATACAGCTACAACTTTGACGGCAACATCTTCGTTTTTGCCAACTACAGGAATTCAGGTATTTTTATTTTAAGAAGTTGATTGTTTTATTTTAAAGATTTCTAATGGAGCAATAAATGGCCCTTCATCTTCTGTCAGTTTTCCGACATCTTTATCTTCGTCAAATTTATTATCAACACAACAACACCAACATCATCATTTACATCCTCATCAAACAACATCTCACAATGTTTTGGGTACTTCTAATTTGAGTCAACAACAAACCGCAGAAATGACACGTTTAATGTTAAATGGTGGAAATAATGCTGCAGCAGTAGCAGCTGCAGCATTTAATATGGTAGCAACAAGTGGAGGTTCTTCTATTAGTCATTCATTAAAAAGAAACGCAGGAGGGAATGGATAGATCAAAAATTTTTAAATTTGTCTTGTTATATTTTTTGAGGTAAAGTGTTTGTTTATCCAATAATATTGTTTTTAAATGGAAAGGAATTTAATATTATTTCTAAATTTTTGGACAAAACTACCTCAAATCCAAATCACTGTAAATTAACATTAAAAATAAAATACTCTTCTTTTGTTTTTTTTATTTTAATAATTTTATTTAACGCATTTGACAACAAATTGTCTCAATGGGATAAATAATTTAATAAAAATTTCTCAAATTTATCTTATTACAGATGAAAAAAATTCTTTATATCTGATCCAAATCATATCCTATTGTATAACAAAATTTGTTGATTAAAAATTTTAAAGCTAGAAATTTAAAAATTAAAATAATGGTCAGTCATGAGTGTCAAATAACCCTGTTGGAAACTTCGTTTTTATCATAAGGAAGCGGATCTGTGTCGAATTTTTATCCCGAAATTTCGGGGTTTTCGAATCTTTTTGATTTCTCGAAATTTCGAAGGGATTCACTAACAGGATTCTGAAAAGGCGTCATAATCCAGGGGCGGGGAGGATATGCAGAATCACCCAGCAAAATGGATATTCCACCATTACCTACCTCAAAAAATCCCAAACATGGTCTAATGTCGTCCTCTTTTTACTTTAAAATAAAACTATTATTTCAAAATCAATCGAAATTAATTATCTAGGTCAATGAAATAATTAAAAATGAAGGAGTTTTATTGAGTGAGCCATAAAAGTATACGGTAAAACATCATTTTACTCGCGAGTTACTCGATTGGTTATATTACCCCGAGCTTGGGGTAAAAACAGCAATTTATTCTACGGAATTTATTCTACCAATTTTACCCCGAACCCAGGGTTGTTTACCCCAGGGTTATTTAACCAGGTCATTTAACCCGGTTATTTAACCCCGAATTTATTCTACGGGCCCTGAGTGTGGTTTTCTGTCCGTGGGTCTTATGTCTTAGGTCTTTATGCCGAGATGAATTTTTTTATTGATCTTAGAAAATTTTTTTGGCATTTGTCAACGTACTTTTTGTTTTTTATTATTATTTCTTTGGATGATATTTATAGGATGAGTTGGTTTATTAGTTATTAAATTTTTGAAAAATTCGAGCTTGAGCTTTATATTTAAAAAGTGATGAAATAATATTAGAGTATTTGTTAAAAACAAATTTTGCAACGAAAATTATATACAAGAAATAGAGAAAAGAATGAGAAAAAAACGAAATGAAACTAGTGTACACCATTTTTCAGAAGAAATTTACCAAAACAATTGTTACAGAATATAATTCAACCAGATTTTTTTAAGTATCGGAATTTTTCTTGATAAATTTCGAAATGAGAATAAGTAAAGAAAGAACTAAATTCTTCAGATGTTTTTTTATACCTATTTTCTTATAATTTCCTTCAGCATATTTCCAAATTTTTTATAAAGTTATTTGAACAATTATCTTTCAGTTCTATCTATTCTGAATTCTTTCACGTGAGACCGCAAAGCCTGTATAACATAAATCCATAAAAATTTTTTTTATCTCATAAATTTTGAACTAATATATTCAGCTCGATGAAAGGCATCGTTCGGTGCTAAAATTAACGGATTCGGAAATCCTTCAAGTAGTTATAACTTTGCGACGTACCGGACTTGACCCTTTCTTTACTTTTAATGTTTGATATGTGTAGTATATACTTATTTTAACTTTAATTCTTTTTTAAGATTTATCATCCTTGGCGGATGTTATTTGCTGAAGAAATGAATCATCAATATTATGCTCCGATAACGTTCGGTGGTAATCCATCTGCTCTGCCTCCATCAGACGTAATTTCACCTTGGAAGCACGTAGGAGAGTACAATCCTATTTACAGTGTAAGTAATAATAGAATATTATGATCTAGTTTCTGATGTTTTCTTTTTTGAATTTTGTTAATATTGCAGAATTGAGGTTCAATTTAAATAATTTTCAATTATCTATAGAAAAAGATTTATATGAAAACATAATTTCGGTTGTTTCTCTCAGTTCCGCAGTATTAAAATCAAGTTGTCATGTCATTTACTTTATATTTAGGATTCCTCTTCTGGTGCTGTTGGAGGAGGTGTTGGTAGCAAACTTACAATGTGGAGACAGGTGGATTTCAATCAAACTGACCAACCTGCACTTATAAATTCTGCTGGATCTTCTAACTTAATTGCTGCAGATGCCAATTTACCAGATTTTCATAATAATGGATCTTTTTGGAACGATTCTCAACAACAACCGTTAGCATTTCATCAAATGCCCCCACAATGTGACAGGATGCCTTTCCAGCAGGCCGAGACCAAACATGCCGGTTTGAATTTTACATTTTTTTCTTACATATATTTCTATAATGCGAAATTGAATAATCTTTTTGAACATATATTTTGGTTTTTATTTAAGGAGGAAATCAATGGGGAAGATCAGAAATTGACCAAAATATACCTTGGAATCTCGAAAACAATGGTAATTTTGTTAGTTATTTACGTATATTATTATTCCATTTGAGTGACAGGTATTCATGATCAATCATTCCATCCTCAACAACAATCTTTTCCTCCCCATTACAACCAACCATATCGATACAATCGCAATGATAAATGGGATCAGCAAGTACCACCTCGTGACGAAGGTCTTGTTAATTCTGGCTTTAACGCTAATCTTTATTCGACAACACCACCATTTGGAATGGTCCAGACTCTTGGAGGATCTGTCGACAATCGTTTGGTATTTAACTTTTTTGTAACTGTTCTAGAATGTACTTCTTTCAGATTCCTTCTAATGGCCAGCGAGGAAATGGAGGGTCTTCTCAACGATGGGTTGATGGAGGTTGCAGTGGGTCTGCAATTCCTGCAACTGTTGGAAAACTTGGATGTGAAATGAATGCTGTTTTGTCTCACACTAATACAGGTCCGCCTCCACATCCTACTCATCAACAGCATCGTGGACCACCTCAAATAAGAGCAGGTGGTAGCGGTGCTCTTTTTACTGCCGGGCCACCACCATCAATGCATATTGCTCCTCCACCTTCAAGTCGTCCTCTTTCAAGTCACCCATCACAAATGATTATCGGGCATATTGCTGGACCTCCTCCTGCACCAACTCCGCTTTTATCATCGTTAAATCAGCAATCAACACATTCGTTAGCTTTTGGTGGAGGGAGTGCGAGTGTTTCCGTGGTTAGTAATATATCATACATTTTTTCTATGTGTATTTTTATTTTTATATCCAAAGTAATCTCCTTCCAAATGGCCCCAATAACATTATGCAAACTGGGCAGATTGATGATACTTATTGGCATTGGCAAGATCCAAATAGTATTCATTTATTTTTAACCATTATATTTTAATATTTTAGGTCAACTACGAAAATGGAAACACGATACTGGCATAGCTATATGGGGGGACCCGATAAAAAAATCGAACGAGCCTATTAAACATTGGAAAAATTTTACTTCTGATGAAGTGGTAGCTGAGGTTGTTCCCGGAGGTTATTTTATACTATAATTTTTTTTCTAAAATTGAATGTTTGCAGGCTAAGATATTTCAACAATTTAAAAATTTTATTATTTTTCATTAATGAATTCCTATTTCTTATTATTTCAGGTTGGGGAGAATTACCTCCTATTGCTTCAAATGTAAACAACAATACAAATTCGAACAATAGCAGTGAGAGTAACGAGAATAACAATAATTCTAACGATGCCAATGGAAACAGCAATGGTCCTCAACATGTTGACTTCATCTATTCAATGTTAGCCTCCAAGACAAAAAATCAATTAATTCAATGACCTTACCCGACTTTTATGCTTTCTTAATCACAATTATTATTATAATTGTTTCTTTCATAAATGTCTCTCCAAATTAATCTCTTATTTATTAATAGACACAAAAAATTCAATTAATTTTATATTTTTTAAATTTGACCGGAAATATTGTTGAATTTACTCTTCTTACCAATCTAATATATTCATTTGAGTATAACATGTGAAAAGATGTATTATTATATTTAATGTTAGTTGAGCGATTAATTGCTTAAAAATATATTGGGTATCTTAAGAATTTTTTAAAGATTTTTTTAAAGTTTATTATCGCTTTACAAACATTTAAGGGTATTTCTTATTTTCAAAATTGATATTCCAATGTTTTTTTTATTATCATACAGAAATTTAGTATTTTAATCCAGGATATGTATGAGTAAAGATAAAATTAACTAAGATTAATAATATTTTGATCAATCAATTTTAGAATAACCATAAATCCTGGGAAAACCTTTCACAATGTTTATTTCCCTTTAATTTTCAAGTAATTGTTTTTTTTTTATCACAAAACCTGTAGTTATCCTCGATTAGGTTGCTATCTTACATCATTTTAATTTCAACAATATATTTTTAATAATCATGTTTTTCTTTTATTTTCTTCTTTTTTTTTTTTTTGTGTGTACAGACTTTTAATGACATTTGCATCGAAAAAAGATACAATCAAATTTATTTTTTTTTTAACAAAGAACCATAAAAAATTGTTATAAAAAAAAACAATTTATTTTTAAAAAGTTTCATCATATTGGTTACAAATTAAATCTCTGATTGTATTTAAAATTAATTGTTTAACTTTAATTGTGATTTCTTAGGAATGCATTTGTCTCAATATATTATCTTGAAAGCTCCAAAAAAAAACTAATCAAAAAATATATTTTTGTTCTTTTTGTCTTAAAATTTAATTTTTAATTATCAATTAATTTACATATAATTAAACAGGAATGGGTAAAACATTTAAAACTTTCCGTCTGAGTGTGCTCTAGTATATAATTACTGTCATTCTAAATCTCTTTTTTGTAAAATCTTTTTACATATATTAATAAAAAAAAAATAGTTAAAATTCACTTTTGTTGTTTTTACTATAATACGCATTAAACCTTAATGTTTAAAAATAATTGAATAATTATTGTTTTGAATCATTAGAAAAAAATAAGTATGCGTATGTAAAAATTCCTTAAGTGGCCCATAATTAATTGCTTATTTTCATTTTTTTTTCTTCAAACTTAAATAGTTTACTGGAATAAATTGATTATATAAAGGGTTATACATATGTATATACTATATCAAAAGATTATAATTAAATAGTCCGTATGCGTTACCTTTTATCCCATGATTATTTTTTACTCTTTTTGAATTAACTTTTTCTATATAATTTCAAAATTAGAATGTTTAGATCTTTACATATATTCTTAATTAATTATTACTAAATAGTACATACTATTTTATTTTTAGTTTAGGGGTATTCTAAGCATGGTTTCCTTTTTAGGGATTCTCTAGGGGAACTGCTTAAATGTCCTTGCCAGCAATTCAGTATTTTTGAATTTTATTATCATCTTTTTTACTGTTGTTTTGTGGCGAATCCATTAGAAGAGAGAGAGAGGGCTGTTGGTTATACACAAGATTTTTGCAATGTTTTTAAAAGGAGGAAATGTGTTTTTGCTTATTTTGTGGGCGGATGTGCAGACGCATCTTTACGTCCTTTTTAAGCATATCCGGCCATAACCCCAATATTTGTTAGTGAAGCAATCTTTAGTGCATAAAGCCAATACCCAAAAGAACAAAAAGTATAAAAAGAAATGGCTGAATTTGTCTAATAAGGCGTTGATCTTCTATTCCCTAATATTATGATTACATTTATTTTTATTGGACTATTGTTATTCTAACAGCATGTATGTATTGGCTATAGAGAAATACCCTAGTCCCACAAGTTTTAGAGATTTTCAGTTAGAGAAGTCTTTTTAAAATACATTTGACGAGAATTTCACAAGTTTTTAGTTTAGAACATATATTATATATATATATATATAATATATACATACATACAATGTATGGATGTACATAAGATGTATTTATGTAGTCTTTGTCAATTAATTGTTACTGTTACAAATTTTTAGAAACAAAGACAAAACGTTCATATTGAATAGGTATATATAAAATAATTTACAAGAAAACCATGAATATTTAAGATAAAAACTTCAAATTTTGATAAAAATATGTTTAAAAGAGATCTCTATACATACATAGCTTTTTGATCAATTATATTCTTTAATCTAAATTGAGTTTTTCTCAAAGTTTTTTTAGTTTAAAAGTATAAATTTATTTTATGTTTAGTATGTTTTGTTATTGGACCATTTGTTAGATAAATAATTTTTTCTTCTTAATTTACTTTTCAACTTTTTTTTTTACTCATTATCATTTTTATATCTTTTAATAGCTGGTTATATTATGAATAGTCCTAACAATCTATACAGAAAAAGTAAAGATAATATGAAAAGATGTACATATAAAGGTTGGCACTAAAAAGGAGTCCATCAATGGGTAAGTTAAAAAAGACGGCATGAAATGCAGAAAATAGTAAAGAAGGAAGCATAAAAATTCTACTTTACTTCTCTTTCTATTTTTTTTTTTCTATTTCCACTATTTTTGAGAATTTAAATGCAGTAAGGAAACTGCTTTTCTTTCTTTCCCTTTACAATCTAAAAACTCAGCTTGAATTTCAGTAGTTCGACTACTACTAATACGAAGGAATAAGAGGGAAAGGAGGGGGGACTTTTTGTTATATATGTCCTCTCATTCCTTTCCTTTTTTCATTGAATGATGAGGAGCGGCAATGGCACTGGCTAAAGCTTTTTTCCTTTTAAAAAGTGCCCCTGAAATTGCGATTTTAATAGCAAGAATAAAGTGGAACAAATCAATAAATTTTACTCATCTTAAATTTTTATTTATTTTTCTTTATTTCTTAAAAATTTTATTCTTTTAATAGAAAAAAAATATTTGAGTTTTTATGCATTTATTTTTATTTAATTATTTAAAATTAAATAAATTTAATTTTAAAATATAATTATTTATATTTTATTTTTAAAATTTTAAAAATAAAAAAAAAATATATATATAATATAAATTTGTTTTAATAATTTTAGATTCAAATATTCAATTAATTTTATTTAATATTTTCATGTTAATAATTATTAAATATAAAACAATAATTTTAATAAAATAATTATTAAAATTAGTTATAATTATTATTTTTATTATTTATTATTATTCTGAATTATTTATTATTTTGCATTATTGCATAATAATTAAAATACGTAGTTGGGTTATTTATTTTAAAAATATTGCTCGTTAGCAGAAAAAGCATCAAAGTAGTAACCATTCCATTGGAATGCGAAAACGACGGCGCCGTTGGAAATTTAAATAAAAATAAATTTTTAAAAATTAATTGCGATAACAACAATAATAATAATAATGAATCAAATAATAATAAAAATAAAATGGAAATTGAGGAGAAAAAAGGTAATTAAATTATAAAAAAAAAAAAAAAAAAGAATAATAATAATAATAATATTAATTATATTATATCTTTAAATATTTAATTTAATTTTATTAAGTTTATAACAACATTAATAAACATTCTTTTATTAAAACTTTATCATCAATTAATTTTATTCAATTTAATGAAAAATTTAATTTTACAATTGTAGAACATAGAAAATGGCATAGAAGAAGAAATAAAGATTTAATTTTATTTTTTAAAAATTATCATAATTTACGGGTTTATTCTTCAAAACAACAACAAAAATTATTTTTATTTTTAAATTATTTTTCATTAGAAAAAAGAAAACAAAAATGGTCATCATTTTTGGTATTTTATTTAAATTTAAATTAAATTAATTATTTTTTTTTTTAAAAAGAAATTAAATAATTTGGTGCTATTTTCACTACAATTATTTATTTTATTTTTATTAATAAAGCCTTTATCTTCTTTATTTTTATTTTCAACTGCCTCTGAAATTTCAAAAAATGAAACTAATTATTTTGAAGAAAATATTTATAAAAATTTTACAGAAAATATTTGGCAACAAATTGATGATAATAATAATAATTACCAAAGATTTAAAAGAAAAAATGAACAAAAATTAACAAAAAAACAATTATTTACAAAAATAGTTAATTTTAAATCAATTAAAATTAAATTAAAATTAATTTAAAGGGATTAATTAAAGAAAATATTAGAATGTGTCATATTTGGAATAAAAAATCACCTTCAGAACTTTGTTCATTAAATAAATGGGAAAGAATTAAAAAAATGAAGTTAAAAAATTAAATTAAATTTAAAAATTAAATTAATTAATTTAGTGAATTATCATTATTTACTATTTGTGCTAATGGTTATTCTAATTTACAATTATCTGATATTTTTCAATTAAATAATGATGAAATTAATTTATCAGAATCAACACTTAATTTATTTGTTGAAAATAATTTTAAAATAGGACAATTAGGTCAATCATGTATTTTGGGTAATTCTCATTCTTCTGAATGTTTAATTTGTTTTGAACGTTTGGGAAAATCTTTAGAAAAATTAGAAAAGATTTTTTGGTCATTTTCACAATTATTACAACGTTTTGATTGTCGACAACAACAATATTTTGAAAATAAAAAAGAAAAACAAAAACAACAAATATCAACTACAAGACCTTTTTCACCTAATACAACATGTGATAATTGCGCGGTTTTAAAAAATATTAATTATTTTATTTAAAAAATTTTTAGGAATGGTATAAAAAATGGTTATTAGTTAATTTATTAGATATTTGGAAAAAGAAAGGTTTTAAAATTAAATTTAAAAAAAAAATATTAATTTATTTTTTTAAAGTTTGTATTAATTGGTGTTATTATACACAATTAGCATGTCCACATTTAGCTACAAATAAAGTTGTAGAATTTGCTGGTCATCCAGTATTTTTATGTAAAGGTAATTATTTTTAATTAAATTTTAAATTTAAATTAAAAAAAGATCAAATGCTTTCAACAAAAACAACTAAAAATATTCTTGATTGCTCTTGTTTTCATCCCTGTGACTTGATACGCAACAAAATTGCTCAATTTAATACCAAACAACAATTATTTAATAATTCTTCTTTATTATTATTAGAGCCATTATCTAGCCATTCTACTAAAAAACAACAAATAACTAATTTTGATTTTTTTCATGTTTCTTCTTATTGTCAAAATAGAGAAAAACGTTGCCGAATTAAAACAAAAAAGAAAAATTGAAAAATTTTTTAATGGCTAATTTTTAATTATTGTTTGGTGTGGCCTTTTAAAAAATTAAAAAATAGGAGCTAATTTTATATATAATATTTTTTTTTGTAATAAATAAATAAATAAATATATTTTTTTTTTAAATTAATTAATTAATTAAAAAATATTTAATAAAATATAATTTTTTTAGCAATAATTATTGTACATAAAATAATAATTAAAATAGTTAAAATAAAAATTAAATAAATATTTGATTCATTTCCTATAGGTATTTGAATATATTTAAATTTTTCTTTAAAATTATTGGTAAGTAAAAATGATGAAAAAGTTTTATTATTTAATTGAAAACATCCAAAAGGTATCTAATAAGAAAATAAATAAATAATTAAATAAATAAACTACCTGATAAATAAATTCTTTACAATTTAAATTATTTATTAATGTTTCATTATTTTTTGAACAATGAAGATAAATATTTGGTATTTTAAATTTAATATCTAAATAAATAAATAAATTTAATTTAAATATTATTTTACCTGTAAACAAAAAAATTCCATTAGGGTCAGGACTGTGATAACGAATTTTAATAGGTAAAATAAAATAATCATCTAATAAAAATGATTTTGTTGAAAATTTATTTGAATGAATAAAAATAATTTTGTAAGAATATATTGAATTTAAATTATAAATACTTTCTACATCAAAATTAGAAGTAAAATAAATACAATGTTTTGAATTAAAATCATTCCTTTAATTAAAATAAAATTAATTAGTAATTGATATCCCAAGTTTGAAAAGGTTTTTTTATGAATAAAAATAAATAAACAATTAATTTATTTGTTTAATTGAATTTTATTTTTTTATTTTTTTTTTTGACATAGGATAGTTGGTGTGGTGGAAAAAAAATAAGGTAATAGAATTGTAATAATAAATTAAATTAATTTATTTACCTTTTAATATTTAAATAAGCATTTGAAGGAATTTCTAATTTATATGAAAGTATACAATCAATTAATCTATATTTACTTGATAAATTTAAAGAAATAGCTATTTGACGATGAAAACCAGAACCAAAAATCTTCAAAAATATTTAAAAAAAAAAAATAAATTAAATTAACTTACATTAAAATTTAAATTTGTTTCAATTAATTGACATGCATTATTTAAATTTAAAAAATTAATTATTAAAAAAATAAAAATTATCATTATTATATTCAATTCATTTAATTGAAGAAATCATTAAACAAAAAATAAATAATTAAAAGTAAAAAAATTATTTAATAAAATTTTAATTATTTATATAAAAATATATTTTTAATAATAAAATTTATTTATTAAAAAAAAAAAAAAAAAATAATTTATTTTGTTAATTTATGTAAACTACTAATTGATTTTGTTCTAATTTTTTTTTCATTTAATTCTTGTAAAATATTTAATCTTTTTTCTATTTCATTAAAATCATTATTATTATTATATTCTTCTTCTTTTTCTTTATTATTATTATTAATACTAAAAAATATATTAATTTAATTTAAATAATTTTTATTAATTACTTAATTGAAACAAATATATTTCTCATTTTAGTATTTAAAAGTTTTTTACAAAGAAACTGTCCTTTTTCATCCAATAAATGAAACAAAATTAATTCTTGTATTTGAATAGCCTTTAAAAATTAATTAATTAATTTTAAATTTTAATTAAAACCATTAAATAATCCTCTTTTTTAATTATTTTAATAAATTCTTTAATTAATTCAAAATCTTTTTTATTTGCAATACTTATTCTAAAATAAATATTACTCCATTGATTTTCTTCATATTGTAATAAATATTGTTGTTGACAATCAAAATATTTTGATGAATTAAGAATTAATAAAATAATTCTTAATTCTAGTGATAAAATTTGTAAATAAATAAAGTCTTTACTTAAATAATAAAATTTAAAAAAAAAAATAAATAAAAACTTTAAAATTTTTAAAAATAAATTCCAATTTATGAGAATTTCATTCCAAATTCTTTCACCAAAATTTAAATCATTTTTATCTATTAAATCAAACATTTTATCTAATAAACAAATTTTTCCATTAATATCAGATAATTTAAAAGCTAAATATATTTATTTATTTAATTAATTTAAAAACCTTTATTTAAAAAATTAAAACTTTTTTCAAATTGTTTTAATATTAAATATTTATTTGCTAATTCTGAATAAATAAAAATAATAAAATTATTTTGATTATTTAATTGTTTAATAATAATTAAATAACATTGTTCCATTAAATGTTCAAATTCATTTTCAACTAAATATTTTTTAAAATAATTTAATTAATTAATTTACTAGGTAAATTCATTTCTTTTCGATCAATTGCCATTTCAAAATATAAATTTCCACAATTTATCCAATATTCATTAGATTTTAAATAATTACCTAAATTTCCATAAAGTAAAGCAATTTCTTTATGACATAAAACTTTTTGTTCCTTATTTACACCATTTTCTCTTAAATTATTATTTAAAATTATTAATTAATAATAAACTCCATTGAACGAAGTAAAACTTCAAGTTTTTTAATTGCTTCCTCTAAATTTGGTTTTTTTAATAATTTTCTTTTTGTTGATAATTGAATTGAATAAAATTGATCAGTAAAGTTTTGATATTTTGAATAATTTTCATTCATTATTTTTTCTTTTAATTAAAAATAATTTAAATAAAAAAAAAATATATAAATTTTGATTTAAAAAAAAAAACATTTTTTAATTAATAATTATTTAAATAATTTATTTTTAAATAAATTAATATCGAAATAATGAATTATCTGCTAATTCTTTATCTACATCAATAATTACTGCTCCAATTGTTCCTCTTAATCTATTAAAGCTTTTTATATATTCTAATTGTCTCTTTTTAAAATCAGATTTTGCTCTAAAAAATTAACAAAAAATAAAATTAATTTAAATTAATTAAACTGATCAATTGATGTACTAATAAAATTAAAATCACGAAGTATCAAAAATTCACGAATATCACTAAAATGACAAAAGAAAAATAAAATTATAATTAAGAATAATTATTTACTTTGTAAGCATTTGAATTTCATCTGTTGCTTTAACCATTAAAGAAGCTCTAGCTAACATTTCTTCTCTCATAGCATAATAATCACTTAAACGACCAGTACTATTTGCTTTATGAGAAGAATCATCATTTATCTAAT
The DNA here is from genome assembly GCA_036172905.1 of Meloidogyne graminicola. Taxonomy (NCBI): domain Eukaryota; kingdom Metazoa; phylum Nematoda; class Chromadorea; order Rhabditida; family Meloidogynidae; genus Meloidogyne; species Meloidogyne graminicola. The sequence continues at coordinate 1,300,197 of JARPZY010000005.1, forward strand.
ATTTAAATATTAAATTTATTTATAAAAAAATAAAAAACCTTAACAGAATCAAGAATTTTATCAAAATTTTCATTTAATGACCTAATACTATTTTTTAATCGATTTTTGTATTCCTGAACCAATAATTTTTTTGTAACAATCGTTTTATTAGATTGTTGTTTAGAATTAATATTTAATTGCCTGCCTTGCATTTTTAACTTTAGAAAAAAATAGACAATTAAAAATTATAAGAAAAAGAAAATCCAAAGTTATTAAGACAAACTAAATGAATTACTAAAAAAAAATTCAAAGAATTATCAAAATATATTTAATAAATAAATTAAAATTCAAAATAATCAAAAATAATTAATTTATTTCATGTTTTGATATCTTATTTCAAGAATTAAACTCATAACAGTCGATACAAATGCTTCCAAATGTATTATATCTTTAGTACCCAAACGACTATAATGTTCATATTCAGAAGCTGCTGAAACAATTGAAGGAAATATTGAAGAAACTTCAAGAATTTTTGATAATTCATTAATTAAATGCTTAAAATGATAAAATAATAGTTATTATTTTATTTAAAAACCGTAAAAATGACTGAAGAAGGGATACAACGACAAATTAATTCATAAAAACGCGTACGAACATCCAATAAACTTTAATATTAAAATTTAAAAAAAATTTTTTTAATAAATTTGTAAATACCCATTTTGTGTTGGAGATTGAACAATTAATTTTGCTATATCACGAATATAACTTTCCCATTCTGGTTCAACAATTGGTTGTTTGTCTAAACTATTTCCACTAAATAAAATAATATTTATTAAAATTTAAATTAATAATAAACTTTTGGGAAACACTACATTCAAGTAAACAAAGAGCTCTACGCAAATTTCCTTCAGATTTTTTAACCAAAACTTCTAACCATTCTTTTGATGTTTGAACTCTCTCCCGAATACAAACATTCTCTATACATTCTAACAACTAAAAGTTTAATAAAAAAAAAATAATAATTAAAAATAAAAACCTCTTCATCAGATGGGGCTGAAACTCTAATAACCATACAACGACTTCTAAGTGGTTCAATTATACGACTAGCAGATTCACAACAAAGAATTATTTTACAATTAGCAGCATATTTTTCCATTGTACGTCTCAATGAATGCTGAGCTTCTTTTGTAAGATTTTCTGCTTCCAAAAGAACAACAACTTTAAAATTAAATAAATAGAAAAAAATTATTGTTTTATTTACCTTTATATGCTTTTTGTGATGTTCTATTTAATTGCTGTACTTGTGCCATTTCTTTTATAATTTCTTGTACAATAACTCGATCATAAACACCAACATCACTTTAAATTCTTTAACTAATATTTTATAAAATAAATTACCTAGGTGTTAATTCAATATGATAATTGCTATTTACAACAAAAATTTGCAATTTCTTTCCACTTGGAATTGAAAAATGATGTGTTTCAACATGAATATTCTCAACTCCACGACCATAAATTTTTTTAAGTAAACATTGAATTCTTGTTCGTTTCCCTGAACCCGGTGGGCCACAGAATAAAAGATGGGTGAAATCACCAGCATTAACAAGTGCAGATAATTTCTCAGCCTGTTCTTTGTGATATGTTAGCTTTGACATTTCACGAGGACGATATTTGTCAATCCAAAGAGCCATTGAAGTCTTTAAATTTTAAACTATAATAATTATATAAATACAATTTAGTTTTGAAAAATAAAGAGAAAAATTAATTTGCAAATTTATAAGTAAATTAGATGAATTGCTTCAAAATGCAAAATGTATGTATTAATTATTTAACACTCTCTCTCATTTTACTTTTTCTTCTTTTCCCGCACTATTAAATTTCCACACTCTTTTTAACAATATTATCTAATTGAATCAAGATTAAAAAAAAATAAATCCAAACATATTTTAGAATAAACTTTAATTTAAATGTTAGATAATAAAATAGAATTTAACAACTCAATAAACTTGTTAATCTTATGTATTTTTTAATTATTAATAAATTTATCAATTAATTAATTAATATTTATATATATACAATATAGGGAGAGAGATCATTATTATTTATTTTAAATATTTTTTAATTTACTATTTAATTAAATTTTTTATTAAATAATTACAAATATTATTAATAATTTCTTCTCTTTGTTTACTACACCACATATTAAATATTCCGTGATATGCACCTTAAATAAAATTTAAAAATTTTAATTTAATTTACTTTCAAAATGTTTCCATTCAACTTCCACTCCATTAGAACTTAATTTTTTTACATATTGAAAACCTTCATCACGTAAAATATCAATACCTGCTGTAATAATAATTGTTGGACAATGATTTTCTAAATTATTTGCCAAAATAGGACAAATATCTGGATTTTGTAAAAATGGTTCTATTTGTTGATAAAGCTAAATAAATAAATAAATAAATTAATTAATTAATATTAATTATTTTTAATTATTTTTTTTAAATTTAATTATTTTTATTACCTTTTTTTCTTCTTCTTTTATTATTTTTTCAGTTTTATTAAACCCGTTTGTTGTTATTTTCCATTTTATAGGAGAAGAAGAATTTTGATAATTTTTTCTTTTAATTTTTTGAAAAATATTTTCTTTTTTTATTTTTTTATTATTTTTTAAAATAAATTCTTTAGGAAGATTTTCTGAATTAAGAATTGAACATAAATTATTATCATTAAGTAATTTAGTTGATAAATGTTTATTTTTAATCATTAAATAAATATTTTGTTTTGTTGGTTTTATACCCAAATAAAATAAATACCTTAAAAATTAAATTTAAATTAATTAAAGTTAATTACCATCTAGCAAGCATTTTTGGATTTAATAAACCAGTGCCTGAATAAGTATTATAATAAAGTTGATATGAAGGTGATTGAAAATTTAACATATGAATAACTGGATAAATAAGTACTTGACACTTTAATTAAATTTAATTAATTAATTTAAATTAATTTTACTTTAATCATTTCTTTTCTTTCCATTCTTAATGCTCTTTGGCAAAGAACTGCACATTGACAACCACCAGCAGAATCACCCATAAGGGCTATTTTATTTTTATCAATACCAAATTCTTTAAATCTTTATTTTTTTTAAATTAATTAAATTAATTAATTAATTAAATATATTAACTTTTTATTATAAATTTCTTCAATTACTTTTTCACATTCCAATAAGGCTACTGGAAATTTAACTTCAGGAGAAAGTGAATAATCAATTGAAATAATAGTTAATCCTAATTTTTTAATTAATAATAATAAAGCACCATCATAAAATTCTTTTAAAAATTAAATTAAATTAAAATTAAATATTTACTTGGTTCTCCCATACACCAACCACCTAAATTTAATTAAATTAATTATTATTTTTTTAAATTAATTTTTATATTACCTCCATGAATAAAAACAATAATTGCATTATTCTTTTTAGCTTTTCCTTTTGGAAAATAAACTTTAAAAATAAAAAATAATAATATTTAATATTTAATACGAACATCTACATTTAATTCCTGCAATAGTTCCAACAGTAATTTTACACCAATGAGGTTCTTTTATTGGAAATAAATAAAATGGAAGAGAAGAAAAAAAACGTGTAAATTTATTACGAATAATTGGACCAAAAAATAATTCAATTAAATTACCCTTTTAAATAAAAAAATTATTTTATTTAAAAAAAAAAAAAAAATAAATTAATTTACTAACTAAATATTCATTAGAAAGACGCATTAATAATTCAATTATTTGTATTTTAAATTTATCAGCAATAAATGAGGGAAGTGGTTTATGAAGTAAAAATAATAAAATAATTAAAATAATAATTAAATAAATATAAAAGTTGTTAATAATCATATTATTACAAAAAAATAAAAAACCAAAAGTTTCCCATAAAGTGTTAAAACGAATCCAAAAATTAATAAAAAAATAAATAAAAATAGAATTTATTAATAAATTAATTATTTTAAATAAAATAAATTTATTAATAAATTAATTTTTTTTATTATTTAAATTAATTTATTTTAGATAATTATTAATTTTGTTATCAAAAATTAATTAAAATGAACATATATTTATTTATTTAATAAATTATTAATTTATAAATAATTTATATTTAGATAATAAAAATAATTATATTTTATTAATAAATTAATTAAAAAATAAAAATTATTTTATTTATTTATTTAAATAATATATTTAAATTAAATATTATTTACCAAAATATTATTATTAAATAATTGTTGTTGTTGATGTTTTGTTTCTTCTCCTCTATCAACTTCAACTTCAGAAAAATATAAAAATTGAGTAAAAATTTCTTGAATAAATTTTTTATATATTTGATTAGAAGTAATTAATATAGAATAATACATTTATTTAATTTTTTTTTTTTTAATATTTTTTAAATTATTTAAAAAAATAGTTTTTTCCCCTAAATTAAAAAAAAAAATTATTAAATTTATTTTTTTTTATCAATTAAATAAAATATTTTCTAAATAAATAAATATATCTAATAATATTTCAATAAAAAAAGTAAAGAAAAATTAGTTAGGAAAAAAAGACTTTTTTTTTTTTTAAATTATTAAATAAATAATAATTAAAAGTACTCTCCCTATTTTAAATAAAATTATTTTAATTCTAAAACTGCGCAAGAAGAAGATCGATTTATATATAAAATGTAGACATATATATAAATATATAAATATATATATAGTATATTAAATAAATAAATAAATTTATTTTTTTTTCAAAATAAAATTGAAATGACACTCAAATAATAAAAAACGAGTTCTTTTTTTTTTTATTTAAAAAACAAGTCTCGAAAAAAAACTCCAAATAATATCCTTATTTTAATTCAAAATTTAATAAAAATTAAATAAATTTATTAATAAAAAGTTCTAATTTTATAATTAAAATATTTAAATAATTATATTTTCTTTATAAAAAAAGTTTTATTTTAATTAAACTTGTATATAAGGAAAATTATTGCGCATTGTCACACAATTTTTTGTTTACGTCAGAACACGACAAATATGTTAAAAATGTTAAAAAAAAAAGGAATTTATAAAAATAAAAAAATTGTTTTTATAAAAATATAAAAAAATAAAATTTATAATTAAATAAATAAATAATTTATTAACGATATATTTTAATTATTTCATTTTTAGTAGCAGGAAGTGATGTAACTGGACAACAACCATTAATTAATATCTAAATTAATTAATTATTAATAAATATAAAATAAAACTAACAAATTTAGAAATACATGAATAACAAAATATATAACCAGAAATACTTAAAACAGCTTCATTAATACGTAATTGTTTACAAATTGGACATTTCCCAGTACGGCAAAGAATTTGTTGATCAATAGGTAATTTCTTTAATAAATTAAATTTAAAAAAAAAATAATAATTATTATTATTTACATTTATTGGATATTCATTTAATTTAATTTTAAAATATTTTTCTTCATTAATAATTTTAGAAAATAAAATTCCCAATTCATCTTTATAACAAATTTCAAGGAATTGGACAAGAAATAGTGAAAAAGAAAAGATTTTACCAATTGTAGAAGGTAACCAAAATAAATAATGCCAAAAACGAGATAAATAACTTAAATTTAAAAAAATATATTTATTAAAAATTAATTTTAAAATACTTTAATTTATTTTTATTAAAATCATCATTAGAATTAATAATTTCTAAACGAGTACCAGATAATAAAAAAATCCATGAAGGAATTTTTATTAAAGAAAAAGAATAACCAATATGAAATAAAATAATAATAAAATAATTAAAAGCTTTTAAATGAGGAAAAAAAAATAAAAGAAAATAACGCCAACCAAAATTATTATTATTTTGAAAAGACTAATTTAAAAAATAAAATATAATTAATTAAATATAAATTAAAAAACAAACATTATTTTTAATATTTTCATAAATTAATGTTATTCTTTCAACAATATTTGGAAGAATTACCTTTTAATAATATAATAAATTAAAAATTAAAAATAATACCAAAGTAATTAATGAACGAATTTTATGACCAAAAGAAAGTAAAATATTATTATTTGAATTTAATGGTACTCTTTTCATTCCATAAAAATTCTCAGAAAAAGAACCAACTTTATAATTAAATTATTAAAAATATTTTTAAATATGTATAATATAAACATACAAAATCTTTGTAAATAATGAAATTCAAGTGATGTTTGGAAAAAGAAAAAAATTAAATTAAAGTTTTTAATTAAAAAATTAAATAATTTTGAACTGGGAAAGCGATTGGAAAATAACTGAAAATTAATATTAATTAAATATATTTAATATTATTTAAATGTATTAACCTTAATTGCTGCTAAAATTCCAGGTTTAAGTTGTTTTCTTAAAGAATCTTGAGCCAAATAATCAAAAATTGAAGGTAAAGAATTATTACAATTATTTGATTGCCTATTTGTTGAAATTATTGAAATATTATTATTTCCATTATTTAAATAATTATTTGACATTATTTTTTTAAATCTTTAAAAAATTAAATATAAGAATTATTTAGTAAATAATTAAATTAAAATATTTTAAGAAAGATAAAAAAAAACTTTTTAAAAATTATTTCAATAAAAAAAAAAATTTTTTTTTTTATTAAAATAAAATAATTTATTATAATTTTAATTAATGTCTATATCCATTTCTTCAATAATTTCTTCATCTTCTAAATTTTTATTTTCATCATCCAATTTATTATTTTCTTCTTGTTCATTTAATATTTCTTTTTTATCTTTGTTCAATTCTTTTTGTAATTTAAATAATTTTTCTAAACAATTAATTTCTTTATTATTATTATATTGTTTAAGAATAGAAATTGCATAACTAAAAAATTAAATTTAATTAAAAATATATCTTTTGTATTTAAAAAAATGATTAAATAAAACAAACCTAAGTTTCCAACGTATTTTTGACAAACTAGACTTTCCTACATTAGATGCAACATTATGTGAAAGTTCTATAGGATCCTGTACATTTACAAGAGAAAAACGCCAATGTTTTTGAATTTTAGATGATTTAATTAAAAAATCTTTTTGGAAATCATTTATATCAATAATTCGACCTTCACGAACAGATAAAACTTTATTTGATTTGAGATTTAAAAATAGAAAAGTAAAAAGGTTCTAAAATAAATATATAATTAATTATTATAATTTATTACCTTTAAAAGTAAAGGTAATTCAATATTTTCAATTTTAAATTTATTAATATTATATTCAACAGGCCATCCATTAATTTCAATTGAATTTTGATTGAAAAAATTTAAAATTGGAGGAATTAAACCAATTTTTTGTAAAAAAACAATTGTACATAATAAAATTGTATATGAATTCCAATGTGATTTTAAACCATCTAAATTATTTTCACAAATAAAAAGTTCATTACAAGATAACCAAAGTTTTAGAAAAAAAAATAAATGAAAAAGAAGGCCTAAATTTAAAAATTAAATAAATAAATAAATATTTTATATACCTGAAGTTTCTGATTTAATTAAATTACCAATTAAATTGGCTTTATATTCTCCTAATAAATTTTGTACTGAAAGTTCACAAGGAATTTTTCCTTGAGACAAAGAAAGCATTAAACGTAAAAGAGGAACACGAGCATCTTTGATTGGAACATGTGAAATAATTGTTGAACAATTTTTACGTAATGGATTAATTAAATTATTTAAAATACGAATTTGATCTAAATAATTAATAATTTGAAAAAAGAAAAATACTTGTTTTTGTTAAATTTAAAAAAGTTTTTGAATCCATTGGTGTTTTTAATAAATCTTCAATTTGTATATGTTCAATATTATCTAATTCATTAATAGACATAGAAGAAGAAGAAGAACAAATATTTTTATTAGTTAATTGATAATCCTCAAAAATAAAATTTAAATCCTAAAAAGAATTAAAAATTAAAATATTATTTATATTTACCAAATCTGAATCAACAAAACCTAAACCAGTTGAAGATGATCCGAATAATAAAACACGAAGAGGAGATGAAAAATATTTTTGAAAATGTTTCTCTAATTGTTGAGCAAATTCTAATCGTTCATTAATCTAAAAAAAGTTAAAATAATTTAATTATTATTTTTTTTTATAAATTAACCAAAGTATTCGACAAAGAAAATCTTTCAATAAGTCCATTAATTTGAGTAGAAAAGTCACCAGGATGGTCTTTAAGAAATTTAATAACATTCTCAGAATTTGAAATAAAAGAAGTTTGTTTAGTTGGTAAATTGCAAAAGTCAATTTTTCTTGGACGAACTCTTACCATACTCTTAATAAATATTAATTAAGCAATTATAAATATTTTTCATACAAAAATTTAAAAATACCTTTCCAATTTTAATTCTTTGCATTGATTCTAATAGATTTCTAGCTGATTCTTCTTCTTTAAATTCAACAATTGCATAAGAATTTTTGCCAGATTTATCAACAAGAATTCTGTTAACTTCACCAAATTTATCAAATATTTGATGCAATTGTTCTTCGTTTATTTTCTAGAATTTTAGAAATTAAAAGATTTATGTATACAAATCTACAATTAAAAGTTAAAATAAATTTTGGAAATTCATTAATTTTGAATTCTTATTAATAATTAAAAAAACACAAAAAATATAAACCTCTTTAAAATTATTTAAATGAACAGAACTTCTTGCTAATAACTCCAATTTATTATTTTTGTTAAGCATCTGAATATGTTTCTTCCCATTAATATGATCATTCCAAAAATTCTGACTAAAAACATGCACATTACAAACATCACAAAAAAAACTTTCATCCATCAAAAAATATTAAATATAATTATTTTGAAAATTTTTTATATATATAACTCATATATTAATGAAATAGATTTTTAAATAATTACAACAAATTCTGTTTATATTTATCAAAAAATAGAATAAAAACTATAATTTATTTTTCTAACATTGTTTATGTTTTGTCCTGTTTCTCTTTTAACAATTTATTTTCTTTCCATTTTAAGTAACGATCAAATTCGCGATAATTTTTATCCTAAAATTATATAAAGTTTTATGTAAATTTTTAAATTTCATACTAATCCCGTTTTTCTAAATTCGCTGCGTTCTTTTATGAATTCTTCAGTAATCTCTTTACGAAGTTCTGGATCTCGAAATCTGAATATTTAAATTGTTTATTTAGATTATACAAATCCCTACTTTTTAACTTTACAATTTTGAAATTCTTTATAAAAAGGTCTACAGTTATGTGTCCCTGTTAATGCACCATCAACACGCATACACTCAACAAATTTCATAAAAGTCTCCCGACATTCCTGTTTTTCAATTCTTTTAGCAATAATATCAGGAATAATTACATTTTCTTCATATTTGCGTAAAAATCTAAATATCTCAAAACGTAAACAATTTAAATTAAATTATATAAAAATATCCGACATGAGTTTCAATGCAAAAAATAGCTTGCCTGTCTTCTGGATCACCTAAATAAAGAATTCGATTACGTAAATTTATTTTATTTCTATTTATTATCAAAAAGAATCTTATACCTAGATTCAAAGGTCCAGTAGTGACATGTGTTGGATACATTGTCTTTTTCACTCTGTACCATTTTTTACGCCTTTCATCATAAACAAGCTCACCTGAATTGTTAATTTATAATTAATTAAAGAAATACCTTCCTTGCGTTCACGCAATGAATTATGAGAATCATTAAGAGTATTTACAACAAAAGGATCCCTTGATTCGTAATAAGATTTATCCTGTTGATGCATTTATTCTGAAATATTTAAAACGCAATTTTGGACAGTTAGCGGAACATATGTAGGTTTGAGAAAAGAATATTTTTTAGAGGACAAAATGGTCAGAATTATAAGAAACAATGGGACATGTCCAAAACGACGCAAGCCAGATTGCGCGACCGAAACTGCACAAGCCCAAAACTGCGCAAAAAGCTCTCTAACATAATTCGATGAACATACACACAGCGGGTTAACTCTATGGGCAGACAGGACATAGCCAAAGAAACCCATTTATTCGCAGAATGACCTGTTTATTCGCGAAACGGTCTAAATAAGCGCAAGTACTAAACGCGTAGAAGGAAATGCTTAAGTATGGAAAAATAATAATTTTTTATTTTAAAATAGTGAAATAATAAAAAAAAAGAATTTAAGTAGAAGAAGGTTGTATATTTTCGCTCTCTGCACTTTCATTTAATTCAAAATCATCTAATTCATCACAATTTTTAGTGTCATAGATAAAATTCCAGAGGAACTGATGCCGAACCATCCTTTCAAGCACTAAAGAATGATCATCAACATTCTGGTAGCGGTGTACCTAAATTTAAGCATGTTTTATGAAAATTAAAATTTTTAAAATTACAAGTAAATTAAATTTGGCATGTACTGATTCTAAACACTGGTCACTAAGAAGTCCAGCCCAACCATGCCTTTTAGAAAACTCAACAATGTGTAAAAGCCAGTGCATTTTTGGAGTTATTTTGCCAATGAATTGCTATAATATTAAAGTTAAATTAAAATAAAAAAATTAAAAACCTAACTATAAATAAGTAAATTATGTTTTTGCATGCTTCTTCTAACTTTACCAAACCATTTTCATTAAGTTCCAATGCTCTACAAAGCCTAAATACTAAAGCTATTGAAAACAACAATTCTTTCCACATATTTCTTTTTTGTACATCAGCAATTAATAAAGCTAATTCGTGCCTCTTTTTAATAATTTTTTTCACGGACCCTCCTGAAAAAATTAAAAACAATTTTAACTAAAATTATTTGTTTGAGTTTCAGCGTCTTTAAATGCTGATATAGTCTGTGTAGAAGCATCCACAAGGTCACAATTACATTGAATAGAGGCGTCTATTTTTCTTGGGCAGTGTTTTACAGAAAGTTCTGTTAAATAATTCCAATAGATAAATATTACAAAAAAGAAGAAAAAACCTTGTCCACTAGTAGGAGAATGTTTTTTTTGTTTTTCTGGACTTTTACTGCTACCTTCCTTTCCATTCCTTGAATCAAATTTTCTTTCTTGCCTCTTTACTAAAATTTTAATTTAAATGACAAAAAAATAATGAAATAACTTTTTGCTGCTTTAGATGCAACCTCCGCCTTTCCTTGTGCTGCTTCTTTTTTATTCTTCTTTGTTTTAACTCCTTTCTTCAAACGATCCTCTAATTTTTTACATTCAGCTCGAGTTTTAGGCATTTCACAAATAAAATCTGTTGTTAGAATTATTAAAATATAAAGACCAGTAACTTTTTCTAAAAACCAGATAAATTAGTAATTTTTTGGCAAAAGCTTCTTTAAACTATGAAAGAGAGAAATGGAGGTTGATTTTGAAAAGTGAAGGTCCAAACCTCTTAAATGTTCTATCAAAGTTAGAAACCTCAAAATCTGCGTAAAAAGAAACGAGAGTAGTGCTTAAAACGAGAGAGTAATTTATAGAAAGAGAGAAAAGCGAGAGAAGTGGCTATGTCCGCGTTAACCCGCTGTGCATACATATAATAAAGTTAAAAATTTTAACAAAATTTATTAAATACTTTAAAAAGCCTTGCGCTGTTTTAGTATGCGCAATTTAACCCGAAAAATATGGCCAAATGAAAATAAAAATATAGAAAGAAAAATGGTAAATTTAGAAAAAAATTAAAATTAATTTGTACACATTGTCTGGGTTTATGAAATAAATTTTACAATAATGTTTCTACATATAAATATGCATAACTACTTTATTAATTAACGTCATGATATTATAGTCATATTTAATATTTTAACTTCTCTTTAAGAAACGTTAAGAATAAATTAAATTATTATGATGCCAACTGTTACTGATTCAAAATCAAAATGCAATGACGAACTCTCTAACGATGATATTCCTCTCGAAGGAAATAAAATTAAATCTTCTATTGACTGTAATCTTTCAGCTCCTACTTCACTTCTTGGTAGAACATTATCGGCATCTGCAATTGATTATCGGAGCGCATGGCGTACTAAAAAGAAAACCCATTTGGATGGAGCTAGAAAGTTTCAGGTTTTGGTTATACGTATTGTTTGTATTTTTTGCATTGATTTTTATAGGAAAATGCAATCTTTTCTTCTTCTGTAGGCTCTGTTGATAAACAAAGTTTGAAGCGTAAATTAAGTAATACAAGCGTAGGTACAAGTGGCGATGTTCCAGAAATTAGTATTGAAAGTGAAAATACTCGGTTCTTACCACTTTCGACCGCAGTTAATCAAGAAGGATTTGTCACTCCATTTCAATTAAAAAAGGTAAATAAAAATTGTATTTTTTTGAATAATTTTTTAATTAGATAAGTCGTCCAAATTCTCCCGCAACTATTGCAAATTCTCGTGCCTCAATTCTTACACGTGGTCGTGTTGCATCAATTAGGCGTGAATCTGATTGTAGTACAGAAAATGAGGCAGCACATGAAAAAATGATTAAATCTTCGCAACAAGTTTCCTTGGGGTTTGAAGATTTTTGCCTGGTAAACAGAATGAATTTTGATTCTTACCATTTGTTCTTTTATTCTATAGGATGATAAATTATTTGAAGAGCGGAAGCGTACCAAATCCTTGACTGAACCAATTTCTGTTTTCACTAATGCATTTCTTCCACAAAGCTCTTCACCTTCACCGACAAGGACAGGCGTTGATACGATGCAAAAGGTTTTAATTTATTTTTGATCTATTTTTTAATCTTTTAGCAATGTTATTCTCCATCAACTCAACAAGTTGTTCGTGCAAATATTTCTTATTCGCCAATTCCAAGTCCGACAATGCCTGCTAGTCCCTATAATCGAATGAGGTTAGGATATATATTTTATTTAATTATTTACAACTTTTTAGAAGCATGTCCCCGATTGCAGTTCGTCAAGTCTCTAAAAGGCGTTATACAGCTTCTAGTGGCAATGGCATAGGAAATCAGAGTTCAGGTTCTGGTTTAGATAGCGATAATGAAAGCAGGTAAATAATTTAACATTTTTAACTTTTTTTTTTTGTTTTCTAGTTCTATTACTCTTTCGAATCCCAAACGACGTTGCACTGCTTTGTTAAGATCTGTTATAGGTTCATCAGCATCTCCTCTTGTTCGAGAATCTACTTCAAATATTAATTTATTACATTATCAGCAACAACAACTAGAGAGGCTAACTAATAATTTTGACAGGGACTCAAAGCCTGTTTCTGTTACACCATTATCTTTTTCTTCTAATTCTTCTGTTCTACCAAATTTGGGAATTAAAAAACCCAATTCGACAGAATCGTCACCTACTATGTCTCGTTTACTTGTCGATCCACAACTCTCAATTGAATGGTCTAATTTCTTTAAATTAATTAATATTCTCATAAATACATATTTTAGTTTTCAATCTATCGAATCCCGTGAAAATGATGACTCCTCACCAGTGCTATGCTCATCCTTCTGTTCTGGAACGGGTTATGATGCTAATTCATCTACTTTTTCTTCTAGAGCAGATACTCCACACTCAGAAATGCTTGAAAATTCCGGAGCAGAAAATGTTTTCTTTTAAATATAATTTTTACTTTAAATTTTATTTTTTTAGGAGGCATCTACTTCATTATTACTTCCATCACAATCTTCTTGCTCTTTTGATTGTTCATCTCTAAATTCCATCACAGCCATTGATACTAAAATCCCTCCTCCACCCACATCTTCGAGCAATTTGTTTTTATGTAATGAACGCAAAAGCATCAACGAATAATTAGTAAAAATATTTTTAATTTATCCCACTTTTGGGTTGAAGAGAGAACTACTAACAACATGAACCCTTTTTAATGTATTGTCATTATTTTTTTAATTGACATTTTTCCATAATCATAGTAGCATTTATTTTCTACTGAATTGAATTTTTATTATTTAGAAATGCTACTTTGTAAAACTATCATATTCTTTTATTCTATTTATTTCATTTTATATATTATCTTAACTAAATATCTTCAAATATCAATTTATCTATCTGGTAACCCCTCTTTTGTGATTTTATAATTTTAATATTTTAAACCAAACCGGTACTTTTCAAATTAATTAATTAATTTTAAGAAATATTAATCTATTAATTTTTCGGATTTTTCTTTCTATTCTTGTTTCTATTTATATACATAAACTAATTTTTGTATATTAAAAATTTAAATCTCCATATTGTATGTTTTATTTAAGAATTTTGGGTTGTATTTTAATTTTAAATATAAAATTTAAATATAAAAAAGTTTGCAATTAAGTTTGCTATTGGCATATACTACATATTTTTTTTTGTACTTTTAATTTTTATACATTAATTAAATTAAATTTTTAGATGACATTGTTTTTAATAAAAATATTATTCTTCCTATATATTATTTTATTCTATGAAATATTTGTAATAACTACACAACCACAACCTTTGGATCCTGCAATTGCTTTGGGAAAGGCACCTAAGGCTCATGAACCAGTTTAATTTAAATTGGTTTATTTAAAAATAAAAAAAGTTTTAGGTAGTAATTGTTGGTGGTGGTCTTGCTGGAATTTCAGCAGCAATAGAGTTTTTTCAATTTTCTTAAAATGTTAATTTTTACAGGGCACTCAAGGCAGGTGCAAGAGTTGTACTTGTTGATAAAGAGGCTAACTTAGGTGGAAATAGTGCAAAAGCAAGCAGTGGTATATTTAATTTGATCTTTTCTTTAATAATTTATTAGGAATTAATGGATGTGGTACAACAATACAAGATAAATTGGGGATTATTGATTCACCTGCCTTATTTTATTCTGATACCTTCACAGCTGGTGATCGTGAGAATGATCCAGTTTTAGTGGATATTTTGGTTATTATTTATTTTTTATTATAATTTATTAAAAAAGGTTCACGATTCTGCTTCAGCTGTTCGGTTTCTTATTGATAATGGTGTTGCTTTATCAGATGTTAACCTTTGTGGTGGTCATTCAGTACCTCGAACACATTGGTAAATTTTTAAATAATATTTAAAATTAATTAGAGTTTTTAACAATTTTTTAGTAATTGATTTTTAAAGACTTTAAATTAAGGTTGTCTTCACCAAAAGAGGGAAAACCGTTACCAGTTGGGGTTGCAATAATTAGGGCATTAAAGTCAAAACTTGAAGAATGGCAAAAACCAGAAAATTTTGTCGACAAGGAAATTCCTTTGAAAATTAAATTAAATCGTCGTGTCCTTGGATTGGTTACTTGGAATGATTTTGTTACTGGTGTTAGAATTCTTGGAGATAATGGACAAATTGGTAACATTAATCTTTTCTGAATAATAAATATTTCAATTTTTCACAGAGGAAATCACTGGAAAGGCCGTAATATTGACTACAGGCGGATTTAGTGCCGATAGAGAAAATGAGGAGTCATCTTTACTTTTGGAATTTGCTCCCACACTTAAATCATTTCCTACTACTAATGGAAAATTTGCTACAGGTGATGGAGTTAAAATGGCACGTGCTATGGGTGCTGGTTTGGTTGGAATGGATAAAGTACAGGTTAGCAAAGAATTATTGTTAATTTTGTTAAATTATATTTTTTAGGTTCATCCAACTGCATTTATTGATCCAAAAGATCCAGGAGCTATGACCAAATTTTTGGCAGCTGAAGCATTAAGAGGCAAAGGAGCTATACTTGTAATTTATTTATATATTTTTATTACTTTTTTTTTTTTAAATCTTAAGATTAATCAGGAAGGAAAAAGATTTGGAAATGAATTAGGAAGAAGAGATGAACTTACAAAACAAATTACAAAAGTATTAATTTATTTTAAATAATTTGTTTATTTTTTTTAGAATTGTGTTCGTCAAAAATCAGCTGGTAACATGCCAATTGCTTGGATGTTAATGAATAAAGAATCTTCTGAAAATTTTGGAATTCCAGCTTTTAATTTCTATTTTAAGGTAATTTTTTTTTTAATTCAGTTAAATAATTATTTATATTTAAAATTTGTAAAAATAAATTTAGATAAAAGGATTTTTTAAAGAGCTATCTAATATTAAAGAACTTGCAGCTGAGATTAACTGCTCTGAAGATCAATTAATTCAAACAATAAATGATTATAATAATTATGCTGAAAAGAGTATTTCTGATAAACATTTTAAAGATCCTTTTGGAAAAAGTTTGTTTTGTAATCTTAATTTTAAAATAATATTTTAATTTTTGAGGTGTTTTTCCTGTTAAATTTAAACCAAATGATACTTTCTATTTGGCGAGAATAACTACGTAAGTTTTATTTTCAAATGGTTTAATTTATTTAAAAATATATTTTATTTTTAGGGCAATTCATTACACGATGGGAGGTTTACAGATTGACAAAAATGTTTGTAAAATTAATAATATTATTTTGAATTAAATATTTTATAATTAGATTTTAATTGACAATTTAATTATATTTTTTAAATTTTCAGGCATTTGTATTTAGTGAATTTTTATCAAAACCATTTCAAGGCCTTTTGGCTGCTGGTGAAGTTACTGGAGGTGTACATGGTGCTAATCGTTTAGCAGGAAATTCTCTTCTTGAATGTGTTGTTTTTGGTCGTATTGCAGGAAAATCAGCTGCTTCTATAGATTATCAAGTATTTATTATTAAAATTAAATATTTTTTAAATAAAAATTTATTAAGTCTGCACTTTTGGGAAAAGCTAGTCGTTCAGGAATAGGTACAAATGCACAATTAAATGATAATGAAGAAAGACAAGAGCTTTGATTTGAAAAGAGAAAAAGAATGTTAATTAATATTTGTTAATTAATTTATTTTCTTTAAATTATTTTTACAAATTGTAAAAATTAATAATTATTTTGTAAAAATTTAAATATTTTTTTTTTTGTTATCTAAAAAAGTTTTGTGTAAACATTTAAAGATTTAAAAGAAAAAAATATTTCCTTTGCTTAATCCCAACGATTTAAAGATGGGCAAAAATAAACCTTTCGCATAAATGATTCATTCATTTTTTTAAATAAAAATGAATTAAAAATAAAGAAAATATATTATTTTATTTAACTAGTAGGTGGGGGGTGTTACGTTATGTGTGTTAAATTACGGTAAATCGATAAACAGTACCTTGTATATTAATTATAACTTTTGGGTTAAAATTTGTATTTTTGTTAAATTTTACGTTTTCGCTTCTAAAAAGCCCTAACGGGCTTTGGGGCGCGCTTCGCGCGCTGCTAGAATCTCATTTTGCCTTGGATACAGTACACCTTTCAGATTATTGATATTTCAGAACGCTCGATCTTTAACCTGGAGACATTATCACATTTCAGATTATTATCATTTTAAAAATGTGGGTACCTCTATTACATATGTATGCAGCAATTCAGGCCTTCAGATCCTTCGATGCTTCACCTCCTGCTTTCGCCCTTCTTTTCAAATGGATGCCTTTCAACTCGGGCCTTCGGCCCGCGCCTTCTCCTTTCAAGAGGCATGCATTTCCTCGGGCCTTCGGCCCTCGTCTCCCTCCTTACAGATGGATGCTGCAACTCGGGCCTTCGGCCCTCGTCTCCTTCATTTCAGATGGATGTTGCAACTCGGGCCTTCAGCCCTA
This sequence comes from Meloidogyne graminicola, assembly GCA_036172905.1. NCBI lineage: Eukaryota > Metazoa > Nematoda > Chromadorea > Rhabditida > Meloidogynidae > Meloidogyne > Meloidogyne graminicola. The sequence continues at coordinate 1,317,794 of JARPZY010000005.1, forward strand.
ATCCTCTTACTTTCAGATGGATGCTGCAACTCGGGCCTTCGGCCCTCGTCCTCTTCCCTTCAGATGGATGTCTCAACTCGGGCCCGGCCCTCGTCCCCTTCCTTTCAGATGGATGGCACTCCTCGGGCCTTCGGCCCTCGTCTCCTTCATTTCAGATGGATGTCTCAACTCGGGCCTTCGGCCCTCGTCTCCTTCATTTCAGATGGATGTTGCAACTCGGGCCTTCGGCCCTCGCCTACCACATTTCAGATGGATGTTGCAACTCGGGCCTTCAGCCCTAATCCTCTTACTTTCAGATGGATGCTGCAACTCGGGCCTTCGGCCCTCGTCCTCTTCCCTTCAGATGGATGTCTCAACTCGGGCCCGGCCCTCGTCCCCTTCCTTTCAGATGGATGGCACTCCTCGGGCCTTCGGCCCTCGTCTCCTTCATTTCAGATGGATGTCTCAACTCGGGCCTTCGGCCCTCGTCTCCTTCATTTCAGATGGATGTCTCAACTCGGGCCTTCGGCACTCGTCTCCCTCCTTTCAGATGGATGTTGCAACTCGGGCCTTCGGCCCTAATCCTCTTACTTTCAGATGGATGCTGCAACTCGGGCCTTCGGCCCTCGTTCTCTTCCCTTCAGATGGATGTCTCAACTCGGGCCTTCGGCCCTCGTCCCCTTCCTTTCAGATGGATGGCACTCCTCGGGCCTTCGGCCCTCGTCTCCTTCATTTCAGATGGATGTCTCAACTCGGGCCTTCGGCCCTCGTCTCCTTCATTTCAGATGGATGTCTCAACTCGGGCCTTCGGCACTCGTCTCCCTCCTTTCAGATGGATGTTGCAACTCGGGCCTTCAGCCCTAATCCTCTTACTTTCAGATGGATGCTGCAACTCGGGCCTTCGGCCCTCGTCCTCTTCCCTTCAGATGGATGTCTCAACTCGGGCCCGGCCCTCGTCCCCTTCCTTTCAGATGGATGGCACTCCTCGGGCCTTCGGCCCTCGTCTCCTTCATTTCAGATGGATGTCTCAACTCGGGCCTTCGGCACTCGTCTCCCTCCTTTCAGATGGATGTTGCAACTCGGGCCTTCGGCCCTAATCCTCTTACTTTCAGATGGATGCTGCAACTCGGGCCTTCGGCCCTCGTTCTCTTCCCTTCAGATGGATGTCTCAACTCGGGCCTTCGGCCCTCGTCCCCTTCCTTTCAGATGGATGGCACTCCTCGGGCCTTCGGCCCTCGTCTCCTTCATTTCAGATGGATGTCTCAACTCGGGCCTTCGGCCCTCGTCTCCTTCATTTCAGATGGATGTCTCAACTCGGGCCTTCGGCACTCGTCTCCCTCCTTTCAGATGGATGTTGCAACTCGGGCCTTCAGCCCTAATCCTCTTACTTTCAGATGGATGCTGCAACTCGGGCCTTCGGCCCTCGTCCTCTTCCCTTCAGATGGATGTCTCAACTCGGGCCCGGCCCTCGTCCCCTTCCTTTCAGATGGATGGCACTCCTCGGGCCTTCGGCCCTCGTCTCCTTCATTTCAGATGGATGTCTCAACTCGGGCCTTCGGCCCTCGTCTCCTTCATTTCAGATGGATGTTGCAACTCGGGCCTTCAGCCCTAATCCTCTTACTTTCAGATGGATGCTGCAACTCGGGCCTTCGGCCCTCGTCCTCTTCCCTTCAGATGGATGTCTCAACTCGGGCCCGGCCCTCGTCCCCTTCCTTTCAGATGGATGGCACTCCTCGGGCCTTCGGCCCTCGTCCTCTTCCCTTCAGATGGATGTCTCAACTCGGGCCCGGCCCTCGTCCCCTTCCTTTCAGATGGATGGCACTCCTCGGGCCTTCGGCCCTCGTCTCCTTCATTTCAGATGGATGTCTCAACTCGGGCCTTCGGCCCTCGTCTCCTTCATTTCAGATGGATGTCTCAACTCGGGCCTTCGGCACTCGTCTCCCTCCTTTCAGATGGATGTTGCAACTCGGGCCTTCGGCCCTAATCCTCTTACTTTCAGATGGATGCTGCAACTCGGGCCTTCGGCCCTCGTTCTCTTCCCTTCAGATGGATGTCTCAACTCGGGCCTTCGGCCCTCGTCCCCTTCCTTTCAGATGGATGGCACTCCTCGGGCCTTCGGCCCTCGTCTCCTTCATTTCAGATGGATGCTGCAACTTGGGCCTTCGGCCTCGTCTACTTCCTTTCAGATGGATGTCTCAACTCGGGCCTTCGGCCCTCGTCCCCTTCCTTTCAGATGGATGGCACTCCTCGGGCCTTCGGCCCTCATCCCCTTCCTTTCCGATGGATGCCACTTATAACTCCAAAATCAAACATTTTGTTCATGTTCCCTTCACACCACTTTATTGTTCCTTTCACACTACCACAAATACTGAAAATTCATTCACTCTTAACTTGGTACCAATTGGTTCCAAAATTTTTCTAAAAATATTTTAGACTCAGCACATCATTAGCTTTATTTTGATATATAGTTTGCCGTATTTACTTTAGTTTTTTGGTGGGTCATTTTGGCACTCGAAATTTTGCTTTAAATTTTTGGCAAAAATTTCAAAAAATCATAACTCTTCGAAAAGTAATCATTTTTGAGTATTTTAAAATCTTAATAGGTCTTAAAAATTATGCTCGATTTTATAAAAATATTTTCAATCCGATCAATCTTCAAAAACCTTTATATTCTGCCGAAAAACCAAAAAAGTCCGAAGTTTAAGAAATTCGACAGTAACTACAGTATTCCTTAAATTTTTCAATATTTTCTCCACTCAAAAAATCTCTAATTTTTTATTACATTTAATGACCACTATTTCATTAAAATCCATAGATTACTCGTGAAGTTACAATCAATTGAAATTTTGGAACATAGTTCCTTCAGGGCTACCCCTTTTGAGAATTTTTCAAAAATTTAAAAAAAATTTTTTAATAGTAAAAACATGTTTTATTGTGTTATACTATATCCTAAACATGAATCTGAAGTCAGAAAATTTTTTAAAAATTTCTCCGAAAAGTTACTGTACAAAAACCCTTAGAGTCATGCCATTCTTAGGAGACTACCCTTCTCAGACTCAAGTGTCTCAAAATATTTTACATACCATTCTGACCGCCTTTAGATGCTCCTCAACTTAACCAATAGAAAAGCAGTCAATTACATCATTCCCTGAAGTTACAGTCAAAAAACCTCTTTAATCGCAAAACTTTAAAAGACTCAAACTTTTCGAGACTCTAATGACCCCCAACATATTATATATTTTCAAACTCCCCTTCATACACTCTATCACATGGTACATGTGACACTCAAAATTTCGGCAATGAACTATCCCGATAACCCACTTCGGTGCCACGTTTGAGTGCCATCCAAATTTTTTTGATCTCAACTTATTCTACACTTATTCAGCTATGTACTCACCAAATTTGGTCAAATTCAATAAGCTCCCAATAAAGTTATGCTTCTGCGAATATATGGTGCTTTCGCGAATTTCGACCTACAGACTCCGGGGTTGCTCATTTTTCAAAAATTTTTTTTTAATCGGCATCTACTAAATGTGACTCAGCGCCCTTTCAGCAGGCCCAAACCCACTTTCCTGGGCCGTTTTTGAGATAGCCCGGGACCTATAGCCGTTTCGGTGCCATCCGACCCCCGCACCAAAAAGTCTATAGTTTTCCTGAATGCCCCTCAAAAAGTTGTAACACTAATGTACAACTTTTATGAAGCTCCCGGCCTTCGGCCGGGAGCTTTGAGTTTTTGAAGCTGAATGTTAACTTTTTTATATATGTGTTATAAAAATATTTGTTAAAAATATTTTGTATAATGTCTTCTAATCAATTTATTGCCAAATGTTTTTACTCATCTATAATAATAATAACTTTACTTTTTACAATTATTTCAATGTTAACACCAGGTATTATATATTAATTATATAATTTAATTTAAATAATAATTAATTTATTGGATGGCGTATAATTATTAAAGGAAATCAAATTGGGGAATATGATCAGTCAAAAATAATTAATTCTGGCATTTTTATTTGTGATACTGAAGGAATGGCTGATTGTTTGGCTGTAAATCTTAAATTTATTTTTTTTTCTAATTTAAAATTAATTCTTTTAGAAAAGAAGTACTGTTGATACTTTAATTGGCGTTTTGTTAATTTTGGCTATTTTATTTGAATTAATTGCTTTAGGATGGTCAATTGCTGCTTTAGTTTTTGATGAAAAGGAAGGGATAACAAATCAAAAACGAATTTTATTTACTCCTTTACCAATTTTTTCTTTTATTATTTGTATTTTATTTTTATTTGTAATTCTTTTATTTTTATTAAAACAAAATGGACAAATTGAATTTGGTTAGTAAATTACATATTAATATTATATTTATTTATTTAAATATTATTTATTTATTTAGATATTAATATGAGTGTTGCAAAAGGAGCAACTATTGGATATTCATTTATTATTTGTTGTTTTGGTTTTATATTTGCTATTTGTTCTATTCTACCTGGATTATTTCTAACTTTATTAAAAGAAAATATTACTTAAATAAATAATATTATATAATTAATTAATTAATTATATTTTTAAATTTTCTAATAAATATTATTTAATTTAAATATTTTTCATTCTTACAAAATAAATAAATAAAATATTTAAAATATATAATATATTTAATTTAAAATAAAATAATTATTAATAAAAGGTTAAGGGTTAAATTATTTAAAAATTGCAAAACAAATTATATTTATATAATTTGTTATGTACATAAAATATTTTTCTTATCTTAATTTTTACTTATTTATTTGTAATAAAAAAAAAAAAAAGAAGATAATTATAATTTATAAATATTTATTTATTGACTTATTTATGTATTTATTTAGACATTTTAAATTATTTTAATTTAAATGAATACACAAGTTTATGACAATTATGGTGCACGTTCATCTTCATCATCATCTTCTTCTAATATACCTGAAATGGAATCAATACTTAATTTGGGAGAAACTGAAAATGAAAGAAATTTAAGAATTATAAATACTCGTCGTAAACAAGTTTTTTAAATTTAATTTATAAATTTAATTATAAATTAAAGGTATCTTTATGTAGTGTAGCCCCTTCTTTTGTACTTTCATGGCATTCTATTACAGCAAAGCCACGACATGAAAAAAGCCTTTTTCCTTCATTATTCTCCAATATTTATTCGAAATTTACTGGAAGTTTTGATGATATTGAAAATGGAATTTCTTCATCATTAGGGAAAAAATATATTTTAAATAATGGTAATATATTTAAATTAAATTAATAAATAATATATTTTAAGTTTATGGTGTTGCTTATCCAGGGGAAGTTCTTGCATTAATGGGTGCTAGTTAAGTTTTTAAATAATTTATTTAATTCTAATTATATTTTTATTTTTTAGTGGTGCTGGTAAAACTTCACTTTTAAATGTTTTAACCCAAAGAAATCTTTCTTCTCTTCGTATATCTGGACATATTCGTATAAATGGAGTAGATCTTAGTAAACAGGCTTTACGTAAAATTTCTGCTTATGTACAACAAGAAGATTTATTTATTGGATCTATGACTGTTGTGGAACATTTAAGATTTATGGTGATTAAATAAAGTTTGTTAAATTTATATTTAAAAGGCTATAATGAGAATGGGAAAACATTATTCGGCTAAAGAACGTGAACGACGTGTACAAGGAGTTATGGCAGAACTTGGACTTAAAAATTGTGCAAATACAATTATTGGTTGGCCTAATAGACTTAAAGGTTTATCTGGAGGAGAAAGAAAACGTTTGGCATTTGCTTCAGAGGTTAAAATATAATATTTAAGAAATATTAGAGAATATTTAAAAATTTTATAATTATTAATATTTTAATTACTTAATAAATATATTTACATTTATTTTTATAAATTATTTGAAAATTAAAAAAAATAAAATTAATTAAAAATTTAGATAATGACTGGACCTCCAATTTTATTTTGTGATGAACCTACTTCTGGTTTAGACTCTTATTTAGCCAAACAAGTTATTCAAGTACTTAAAGATTTGGCTAGACGTAAAAATATGACAATAAGTTAAATAATATAGAATATTTAATATTTATTTTTTCCCCCTATTTTTTAGTCGTTACAATACACCAACCAAGTTCTCAATTATTTGAAATGTTTGATAAGTTAGAATTTTTAATTTAAAAATAAATTTATTTGTTTATTTTAAGAATTTGCCTTTTAGCCGAAGGGAAATTAGCTTTTCTTGGTACAACATCTGAGGCTATTCCATTCTTTGAAAGGTTTATTTTTAATAGAAAAAATAATTAAATATAATTATAGTTTGGGTTATACTCTTCCTGAAAATTTTAATCCAGCTGATTTTTTTATTGGTATTTTGGCTGATGCTGCAAAATCAAAAGGATCTAGAAGAAGAATTTATTCAAAAATTAATGTAATTTTTAATAATTAAAAACTTTAAATTAATTATTTAATTTAGAAAATATGTTCTGCTTTTATTAAAAGTGATACAGGAAAGCAATTAATGATTGAATTATCAAGTAATGGAAGTGAAGGTTCTTCACCTCCAATAAATAATAAACAAAATATAGTGTTAAATAATAATTTAAATGAAAATAATGAAGGAATTCAAATATTTGATATTTCAACAGATGAAAGTATTTCCTCTTCTACCCCAGAATATGTTGAAGAAGTTATGGAAGAAAATGAAGAAAAAAATGAAAATTTTTTTCCTCTTTTTATGACAACAACAATAACATCTAATAAAGAAATTTCTAAATTAGAATTAAATAAATCATCTAAAGAAATGCAAAGATATAAATCAACGTTAATTAAATTAATTAAATAAAATAAATATATTTAGTTGGTTACAACAATTTTTTGCTCTTACTAGACGTTCTTTTTTTATTACAATTCGTGAGCCTATGCTTTTAAAAGTTCGATTATTCCAAACATTATTAATTAGTTTAATTCTTGGAATTATTTATTTTCAAACACCAATTCGTCAAACAACAATTATGAATATTAATGGATTAATATTTCAATCAGTTGCAAACATGAATTTTATGTAAATTTAAATATAAATAAATTATTTTAATTAATTAAAGGTTTCAATTTGGTGCTGCTCATGTTTGTTTTTTTTAAATAATTTAATTAAATTAAATTAAAGATTTTTTGTGATGAATTACCTATATTTATGAGAGAACATTTATCTAATTTATATAGAGTAGATACTTATTTTTTAGCAAAAAATATTGCTGAGGTTTAAATAAAATAATATTTATTTATTTATTTAAAGTTATTTCAATATATAATATATCCATTAATATTTTCTTCAATTGTTTATTGGATGTCTGGTTTGTTTTATTTTTATTTAAATTTAAAATAATTTAAAGGTTTTGTTCATAATATTTTGGCATATTCTTCATTTGTTTTAAGTTGTATTTGTGTAACAAATGTTGCTGTTTCTCTTTCCTATGCTTCTTCATGTATATTTGGAACAACTGATTTAGCTATAGCAATGTTACCTGTTGTTGTTATTCCTTTATTGGCTTTTGGAGGATTTTATATTAATCAAGTATTTTATTATTTTTAAATTAATTATTTAATTAATTAAAGCAATCTTTACCTTCCTATTTTTATCCAATTAAATTTATTTCTTATTTTGGTTATGCTTATGAAAGTGCAGCAATTAGTCAATGGACACGTATAGACTCAATACCTGGTAATAATTATTTTATTTATTTTTAATTTATTAATAATAATAATAATAAAGGTTGTAATAATCAAACATTATTTAATAATTTAACTGAATATAATACTTGTTATATGACTGGAATGGATGTACTTGACTCTTTAGGTTTTGAACCAAAAAATATTTCTTTTGACTATACAGCTTTATTTTCAATGATTTTAGGTATTTTAATTATTAAATAATTTAATTATAATTATTTTAAAGGATTTCGACTTATTGCATTTTTTTCACTTTGGTTAAGAGCTATTAATAAAAAATGAAATAATAGACTCTACTAATTTTATAATTAATTAATTATTTTAATAAATAAATATATTTAATATTATTTTAAATTAAAATAAATTTATTTAATATATATAAACTATTTATTTATCTAAAATATTACAATATTTACTTTAATAAATTAAATAATATTTAAATATTAGATAAATTATTATTTTTTAATTAAAATTATAAATAAATAATTTTCTTAAAACATTGTTTTTCTTTTTATTTCTTCTTCCCAAAATTTTGATCACGATTCTATTTAGTCTAAGCAATTATTATAATTAAAAAGAAAAAGAACAATAAAAACTAACACAAAAGGTTGAAATAAAAAAAAACAAAGAAAATAATATTAAATAAATAAATATTTTATTAAAAAGTCAGTTTTTTTTCTTGACCGACGCGATGAAATATTGTAAAATTGATTTTTCTTTAGTAATATTTATGATTTAAAAATATGCGCATATTATTTTTTACATTAAGCTTTATTTTTTTTTTCTTTTAGATATTTTTCTTCAATGTCAATCGAGAATAATTAAATTTATTTATTTATTTATTCAGCATTTTAAATTATTTAATAATATATTTTTTTTAAATTAAATTTTTACCTAAAAATTTTTTAATTTTTTTTTAAATTTAATTTTATTTAATAATTATACATATATATATTGTATGTACATATACGTGTACATATTATATACATATATCTTTATTAAAAAATCAATTTAAATCTATTTTATTATTTAAAAATTAAGAAATAATTATTTCTTTATTAATTACAAAATTATTTAAAAATAAATATATTTATTTTTATTTTAATATTTTCTAGTTTGACTAATACATACAATAAATATATATATATATAACCTTTATTCATTTAAGAATACAACCACTTAAACACATTATTTATTGACATTAATATTTTTGTAAAAATGAATATGTACATATATATAAATATATATTTATATGATACATACATACATAATATGTATATATTCTTTTGTAAATTTAAAATATTTTTTTTTACTTCCAATTTTTTTTCTTCCTCAAACCTTTTTTTTTACTAAAAAATAAATTTCAACTTAAAATATTTAAAAATTATTTAATTTTTTAAATAGATTTTTATATTTAATTTTATTTAAATAAAAATATGTGTATTTCCCGTATTGGCCAAATTATTTATGGCATTTTGTCTGGAATAACAATTGCTCTTATTTGTGCTTCAATGTTTACTCCAGGTAATTAAATTAAATTTTAAATTTAAAATTAAATATATTTAAAGGGTGGCGTCGTTTAACCCTTCATTTTAATGACTCATTTGATTCTCTTAAAAGTGGTAATCCAAATGCTGTTCAGAATATAACTAATATGAATTTTGGAATATTTATTTGTCAAATACCTAATCAAAATAATGAAAATAATATTATTTCTTCATCAATAAATAATAATAAAGAAAATGAAGAAGATTCTTGGAAAAAAACTTTAAATTATTGTGAACAATGGTTTAAGGTAAAAAAAAAAAAAGAATATAAATAGGGAATTAATTTATTTAAATTAAATGTTAAAATTAAATTAAATTTTTTTTTTAAAAGTTACGTTCTGATTGGGAAAAGATTGTAATTATTTCAATGATTTTGGCTCTTTTTATTGCTTTAATTTCTTTTATTTTAAATTTCTTTTCATTTTGTTCCTGTACTTGTCATTTTTCTATTTTATTGAGACCTCTTCCTTTACTTTCTGGATTAACATTTATTTGTTTAATTGTTGGACTTGGACTATTTTGGATTAAAAATCAAGATTATATAGGTTGTATTTATTTAAATTAATTATTTAATTATTTTTTAGCTCAAATTAAAGTTAAAGTTAATGATTTGGATATTGATTCATTAAAATCTTCAGCTGTTGATTTAGTTAAATTTGTTAATAATTTAGATGAAGTAATTAATTAAAATTTATTTATTTATTTTTATTTTTAGAATAAAAATAATAATAATCAAGGAAATGTTAATAATAAAGTTTCTTATTCATTTTATTTGGGTTGTGGTGCAGCTATTGCTTCTTTTTTAAATATTGTTGTTGGTTCTTTAATTGTTTGTTTTGCTTAAAATAAAAAAAAAAAAGTAAAAAAGATATTAATTTTAAATTAAATTTGACATTATTTAAATAATTTTAATTTTTTTTTTAAAAGCATTTATTTATTTTAAAGGATATAATTTAATTTATATATAAAAAAAAAATAATTAATTTTTAAATTTATTTTAATATTAATTATATCCTTAATTAATTGACCGGTAATTATTATTATTTATTATTAATTATTAATTTATTTTAATTTTTTTTTAATAAAAAGAATTTCAAATTTATTTTAAAAATTTTATATTTTATTTAGTATATTTTTTTAAATTAATTATTTTATTTTGTAATATTACGCAAGAAAATAAATAAATTTTAATATTTGTATATTTAATATTCTTTTATTTTTTATTTTCTTTATAAATATTTGCGCAAATTTATTTGGCTTTTTTTTTTTTTAAAATACTTTTAAATTCTTTTCTTTTATTCTTTTTTATATTTACAATATATTTACAAAATAATTATTTAATTAAAATAATTAATTAAAATATTAATTTTTTAAATTATATTCTAAACAATAAAAATTGAAAAATTAATTTCGATTTTTAGTTAGCTTCAATTTACTTTCAAATATTCATAAATTATTTAATATTTTAATTTAAATTATTATAATTAATTAGTAATTTAAATTAATATTTTAAATAAAAATTTTTTATTAAAAAAAAAATAATTTTGTAAGTAAGTAAGAGAGAGGTCACGATGATTTAATAAATATTTCCTCAATTTTTAAGTATGTATGGGGAAAAATGAATGAAAAGAAACGAACATCTGCCCAAATTTTTAAAAATTTATTTTTTAAAAAATTTATTTATAAATAATTAAATAATTATTTTATTTAATTTTTTTTTAATCCTTAAATTAATTTAATAATAAATAAATCAGCTAAATAAATAAAAATTAATTTAATTTTTTTTTAAATTATTTATTCTTCTATTTTATTCATATTTAATTTTTCATTTTCTAAATAAATAAAAAAAAAATTATTATTTTAAATTAAATAATTAAAAAAATGTTTAAAATTTTTTTTTTATTTTTTAATTTATTTTTTTTAATTTTTTCTGAATTAATTAATGAAGAACATACAAAACTTTGTTTAGAACAAGTTTATATAATTAATTAATTTTTAAATTAATTTTTTAAAGTCAAATAATTGTGGAATATTTACTAATTGTTGTAATACAAAATGTGGTCCAAACAATAATCAATCACATAAATGTTTTTCATTTATGGGAGAAATACAAAAAGATCAAACATTTTGTTATTGGTAAAATTAAAAAAATAAATATTAAATTAAATTAATTATTTAGTTATCAAATAAATAATCAACAACAATTTAATAATAATAATAATACATTTAAATCTAAATCATCATTTCCTTCTTCTTTTATACAATTAAATAATAATAATAATAATGGTTAATATATAAATATATTTATTTATTTATTTATTTATTTATTTTTTAGATAATTTAAAATCATCTTCTTCTTCCTCCTCCTCTTCTTTTTCTTCTTCTTCATTTTTTAATTCTGAATTATTTAAATCACCTTCTTCAATTTTTGGATTTTCTTCCAATCCTTCCATTTCTTCTTCTTCTTCTGAAAAACAACAAAATAATTTAAATAATTCAAATTTTGGGTTATTTTAATTTAAATAATTTAATTTATTATTTTTTAGATTTAAACAACAAAACCAATTAAATCGTCCAACTCCAAGTAATCCATCAATTGGAAGACATCTTTTTTTAACATCAACAACACAAACATCTTCAGCAATTGGATATAAACGAATTTATCAAAAAGATTTAAATTTAATAATAAATATTGGAAATAAAATTGATTTTATTGGGGGAATAATTCTTTTATTTGTTATTAATTTATTATTATTAAGTTTAACTATTTAATTAAATTAATTAATTATTAAAATATAATTATTTATTTAATTTAAAAATAAAATGAAAATAAAAGTTGAGAAATATTATTTTTAAAAATATTTATATATTTATTTAAAAATAAAATAAATAATAAATATATTTATTTATGTACATACATATTAGAGCTTTATTCGGGTTTTAAAATTTTGGCGATCCGTAAATTGGGGGTTGGATTTATCTTCGGTTTGGGACCGACCCCGATTTGTGATTTCCTTAAATTTAAAAATTGTTAGAAAAAATAAATTAATTTTAAAAATATATTACTTTAATTGTGAAAATAAAAACAATTAATATTATTTGAATGTTTAAAGATTCTAATGAAGCTCAATTATGTATATAAAAATAAAAATAAGTGTTAATTAATATAAAAATAATTAATTATTTAATTGTGTAATCATTAAACGAACAAAAACAACAAAAAGGAAAATAACTAAAATTCTAGCTAAAATAGATAAAAATAAATCTCTAATTTTATCAGCTCTATATGTTGTTGGTATATTATTATTTGAAGAAAAAGAATTTATTGTTGAATTGTTTTGTTGTTGTTGATAATTACGAGAAATATTGTAAGGAAATATTAATTGTTGATGATTTACAATATTATCTTTATTTAAAAAAAAAAATAAAATTATTTTTAAAAAAAATTATATAAATAAATAAATATATAAAAAATAATTTTAATTAAATTAAATATTTAAAAATATATATATTTATTTAATTAATTAATTATTTACTATTATTTCTTTGTTGTTGTTGTTGTCTTATATTTGTTTGATTATTTTGTCTATTATTATTATTATTATTTATTGTTGTTCTATTAACACTTGTAGAATAACTTGGTGGAGGAGTACCTAATAATTTAAAAATATAATTAAATTAATTTTATTTTATTTACATTGTAAAGGAATTATAATTGACCAAATTTGTTGTTGATTTGGTATTAAATTATTATTTAAATTATTTGTTGTTTGTTGATTTAAAGATGATGATGATGATGATGAAGATATAGCTTCTAAATAAGTTGGTGGTGGACCAATAAACATTTTAATTTAAATAAATTGTTAAAAATTAAATAAAATATTTAAAATTAAATGAATACTTAATATATAATATTTAAATAATATTTAATTAATTATAATTATTTTAATAAAATAATATTAATTTGTATGTATGTAAATATTCTTTATATTATTTTAAAGTTAAGGTTAACTAAAATAAGAAATAATTTGAAAGAAAATATTGTAATATTATATATATATATTATAAAAATATTTAAAATAATAAAGATTGAGGCAAAAATAATTGATTTTTATTAAATATATAAGTAAATAAATAAATAAATATATTAATTTAATGATTAATAGAAATAAAGTAAGGGAAAAATAAAATATTTAAAAATAAAAAATTATTGAAGAAATTAAGAAGTTGAATTATTTAAAAAACTCAAAAAATTTAAAATAATAATTTTTAATTAAATTAATTTATGTAAAATTAAAATAAATTTAAAAAAAAATTTTTTTTAATTAAGTAAAGGTGATGATAAATAATAAAATAAAATATAAATAAATAAATAAAAGTATTCTTATGTCATTAAAAAAATTTTTTTGATAGAAAACTGGTAAAGAATAAACTAACTGATTTGTGTAAAAAATTACGAGAATATTTATTTAATAAAGACGAACGATTGAGGACAAAAAGAGGAAGGAAAAAAGTAAAAATAAAAATAAATTTTGTACATTACAAACATTTATTTTTTAATTTAATAACAAACAAATTATTTAATAAAATATTAAGTTTTATTTTTAAAGAATTTATTCAATAAGTATTTGATATTATTTCATTAGTCGTTGCAACTAGATTATGAAGATATAGATAGCCTAATTTTATACTAATTTACACAGATTATATTATTTATTTTTTTAACTTTATAATTATTTAATTTATTCGAATAATCGAAAAAAGTTTTGCCATACATAATTGTGTTATGTGAATTCGACAGTAAAATATTTATTTGAAAATCAAAATCTAAGTTTTTTGCAATTTCTGGACATATTAAATTAAAAAAACAAACAATACTATGTACTAATTATAAGAAAATTAGTTAAAAAACTAGTAAATAATTTACTGTCGAAATTCATTGAAAATGTTGAGCTTAGACTATTATTCCAATAATATTTGTTCTATATCTCAAAGAATATATCAACAATATATAAGTACATATTAGTCCAAGCCTATAATATATGTATTTTCAATTTAAGTGAATTAAGGCAAATTGAGATTTAAAAAAAAAAATATTTTCTTATATTTAGATTGGAGCCACAAAATCATTATTATATTCATCATCTAACTGCTCAAAGATATTGAAGTTGTCATTCAATTCAAGGTTACGTGGCCAATCATCCTCAAGAGATTCAAAAGTTTTCTTCTCCAACATACGAATGAATGTATCCTCATACAAATCTTTAAATTAAACAATTAATTAATCAAATTAAAATTTTTATTTATTTAAAAAATATATACCAGGTTCTTTAATTCCAGTATAAGTAAATCGCATATCCGGGTCTGGATTCAGAACCTTTTTCATTTCCTTAGTTTGTTTTTTGTCATTTTCCTTTTTAGTTTTATTATTTTGTAATTTCTTCTGATCCTCTTCTAATTTCTTATTTGGCATAGACACGTTGTTTTCTTCATTATCATCATCAAAATCAATACGCTGTACTGACTTTTGAGATTGTTTGACGATAGCAACATTCCTCGGTGTAGACTTTGGAGTATTATTTGCAATATTAATATTCAAATTAGTAAGCATTTTAACTCTAAATAATAAAGGCAATATTAAAGAAAGCAAAAAATTAAATAATTAATAAAATCAATTAATTAACCTAAAAAAATAATTATGAACAAAATAAAACTTTATCACCTAAGAAATTGTTAAAAATCACAAAAAATACACAAGTATTAGATAATTAAAAGTCTTTTTAAAAATAATTTCCTAATATACAAAGATAAACCAAAACAAAAAATAAAAAAATGCAGAAAAAAGTGAAAGACGAAGCAAGTAACCAGTGAATGTGCCAGGAACAGGAAAAGGTAATTGATGTACCTAAAAATTAAATAAAAACAAGTTAAAATCATTTAAAAAATATACAATAATTCTTTTATCTACACTAATTGAAATAATTGAAGCTTTTGAATTTGAACAAATTCCAGGCAAAAAACAATGTCCTTTTCCATCATCTCCACCTCCAATACGTCCAATATCTTTAGAATCATAGGTTCTATGAGAAAAGAAAGCAATAGAAGTAACAAAAGAAGAATGAACAGAAAACAAAAACATTAATTGAGATAATGTTTGTGTGTCGAAAATACCAATACTTCCATTCATTGTACCAATACCAATAAATTGATTACATTCGCTTAATTCAAGACAAGATATTGCCTAAATAGAACATTATTTTTAATAAATAAATATTAATTTAAAATAAAAAATATTTTTAAATTAAATATACTTCATTGCAGGCCTTCCTCCATTTTACTAATTTACAGTCATTATTTGCTTTATTATAACACCATAAAGCAAGAGATGATATTTCTTTTGAACTTCTAATTCGTTGATTATGTATTGTAACAAAAATACAATGTTTTCCAGTTTTATCGAGTGAAGTAAAACGAAGGGAACGAACCTAAATATTTTCAAAGAAAGTTGAAAAAATATAAAATCAAAATTACCTTAAATTTTTTAATATTAATTTCTTCTGGGCCATTATCTGTTGGAAGAGTTAATAAACGAAACTCTTCGTCATCATTATTTTCCAACCTCCATAAAACAGTTGATTGTGCCAGTACTGTTGACAAAATCTTGCCACAATCAGAAACATCAATTTCTTCAATAGGTGTTTTACCAGTCTTTATTTCAATTTCAGGTATAACATTATTGAAAATTGGAGGTATATCTGTTGAAGTACATTTGTTGTCTTGTTGACGAGAATTTTCAAGTAAATTAGACGTGATAGACCAGCAACGAGCATATCCATCTGTTCCCGCTGTAACCATTTTTATTTGTTGAGGGTGACTTTTAGTACGGAAAAGGCGAACACATTTCTAATTAAATTAATGGGTTAATAAATCAATTAAAAATATTAAAAAAAACTTGATAAGAATCATCACCAATACGTTTGTCAGTTTCAATACGAAACAGGCTTCGAAAATTTAGAGCAAGAGATCCACTTGTCCCTTTCTCCAAACAAAAATTGGTTGTTTCATACATAGTACAAAACTAAAAATTAGAAAAAATTTTTTTTAATGTATTTAAAAACCTTATCCTGACCGACAGCTAACAGATAACATCCTTTTTCTGGTTGATTATTTAAAACAATGCAATCTAAATTCATATTAGCAAAATCAGAAGTATCTATGCTATAATTTAAATGAGCAATGAGTTTTTGTGGTTGACCATAAGTAGTCGAGGATTTTAAATTAAAATCAGTTCCGTATGTAAGAAGATAAAGCTAATGAATATAAAAAAATACTTTTTATAAAATATTAATAAAGAATATAAATTACTTCAAGTTTATTAAGCACTCCAGTTTTTGCACTTCCACCACCTCCTCCAATAATTATATGACGACTACCAATTGTTTTAATACAATAAGCTGGTATCGCACAGTCCGCAGCTAGTTCAGAAAATTTATTTCCAAGCGACATTATTAAATATTCAAATATTTAAAAAAATAAGAAAGGCGTGTCAGACAAAATACTTTCTTATCAAAATACCCCAGTTCAGATCAAGACCAATAAAAAAAATAAAAGATTCTAAACGACGAAAAAATTATTTATCTTTTCTCTCTCAGGAGCTCTCTCTCTTTCATTATTCCTCTTTTTCCAATCTTTTCTCAAATGTTTAAAATAAAATGAAAAAGACAAAAAGTCCAAGACAACACAACTCAACAAATAATAAAATCTGAATTAAATCTCGGATTTGGTCGGTTGAGTACCGCCAGTTGAGACACAAACTTTAAGACTCTATAACTAAGGTACGTTGGTACTTAAAGTTTATTTTTATACCATTGGATGGAGAATAAAAAGTCTATAAACCAAAAAATCAGAATCCTAGATTAGTTATAAAAAAGTTAGTCTGAAAACTTAAGAAAGTTCTATTTTTCGGAGGTTTTTCGACCGTAACTTTTTTTATACCTAATCTAGAATCCTGCTTTTTTGGTATTTTATAGATTTTTTCATTCTCTATCCAATATTTTATTCGTTGGTATACTCAACTACCTTATTTTAAGTGAATTTTCAAAATTAAATATTCAATTATTAATTTTATTATAAAAAAAAAAATATTTAATTTTCTTTAAAAAATTTCTTCTTTACAACAATCATCAAATAAATATTTCATTCTTTTTATAAGTTTTTGTCTTTTTATTTGATCATTTTCTTGCCCCAAAATATTTGAAATTAAAAATAATTGAAAACAACATTCATATTCACTATGATAATTAGCAATTTCTTTAATTAATTCAAAGGATTTTAATTTTGTAATAAATTCATTCCCTAATTTATTAATTATTTTATTAAATGATTCTTCATAAATTTTTAGCCATTTAATTGAATTTTTTCGACGTAATTCAGCATCAACACAAACAAATATAAGACGAACAATATCATTAATACCTGTACCTATATGAACTACTTGCCTTTTTAGAATTAAAAAATTAATTTATTATTTAAATATTTTACCAATCAAATAAAGAATAAAATTCTACACAATTATTATTAATTTGTTTAAAAAAGAAATTATTTGTCCTTAAAATTAATTATTAAATTATTTAATTAAATTAATATACCAAGTATCTCCATGTACAATAACTGGATCTAATTTAAATATTTTATGTTGATCAATTTGATAAATACCAGAACGTTCAAATAAATTCTTTAATTCTTTTTCTTTTCCTTTAAATAATTCTTTTGTATCTTGAGTAGAAAATATACGTTCATTAATCTTTAAACTTTTATCATCTATATCTAAATCTGGATGATTTTTAAAAGAATTAATTAATTCTGTTGGTAACCATAAACTAAGAGCATGAAATTGAGCAATTGATGAAATAGCAGATTCTACCTTTTTTTTAAATTAAAATTTAAATTAATTTAAAATTAACTTGTTCATTATTAAGTCCATCAGCTAATTCTACTTGAAATATATTTTCATTTTTATTAGAACATAAATCTTCCATAAGTAAAAAATTATTATATGATTGTTCTGAATATTTTGAAGCATAAACTTTTGGAATTCGAAAATTTAAAGGAATTGGTGATTTTTGTAAAAGTGGAGAAACCTTTTAAAATTAAAATTAAATTTAATTAATTAAATACTTCATTATAAAATCTACATTCTGATTTATGTACATGATCTATCCATTCAATTAATTCTTCACGCTAAATAAAATTTATTTATTTTTTTTTTTAAATTATTTTTTTTCTTACTCCTTTAGTATCATATTTTATTTCACCATCTAATTTTTCTATTGTTGGTACCTAAAATAATATTTTATTTATTTATTTTTAAATTAAATAACCTTAAATATACAATTAAATTCTTTTATTTTATTATCATTAAATTCAATATTAATTTTATATAATTTTGAAATAAAACCACCAATTCCAAGTGATTTAATATTAATATTTTTAATTTTATTTTTGAATTCTATATTTAATGGATTCTGTTCTGAATTAATTAAATTATCCAAAATAAAATTAATTGTAAAATTTGGATTAGAATTATCTATTATTTGTTGTTGTTGTTGTTGAATAAATAAATTCATTTATTTAGTAAATAAATATTTATATAAATATGTATTTATTTATGTACTAATATAAATATATAAATACTAACTATATGTATATAAATGCATGTAAATACATATGTATGAAATGTTATTTTTATCTTCTTTTATTTTTTATATAATAAAATGAAAAATCAATTTAATAATTTATATACTAAGTACATAATTATTATATTTATCTAAATTAATTAATTAAATATAAGATATTTCTAATTTTTATATTAATTAATAATTAAAAAAATATTTTTTTCTTATCTTTTTTTTTTTTAATTGAATATAATTTTTATCAGAATAATAAAAAATATTCAAAAATAATATTTTTAATTAATTAATTTATTTTAAATTAATTAATTTTTTATATTCTTTTTTATTTTCTTCAAAAATTGTTTCAATACGTTCTTGTAAATCTCTTTGACATTTAAATGTTTTAGCTTCAGGAAATATTGTTGTTATTATTAAAAATGAAATTGTTAATTCAAAATGACACTTAAAATAAATTAAATTATTTTATTTATTTTATTTACCTGTTCTGAATAAAGTAATTTTCTCAATTCTTTTGAATAATTAAATAAAATACCCAATTTTTTACTTTCATTTTGTAAAGTATCAAAATAAAGATTCTTTAAAATTTAATTAAATTAATTTTAAATTTAATTTTATTTACCAGCCATTCCCATAATTTTTGTTTTCTTAATTTATAATTAACACCAGTAAAAATTAATCGAATAATATCATTTAAACCAGTATCTAATAATTTTATTTTAATAAATAATATTTAAATATTAAATTAACTTATATGAGGTGTTTGCCAATCTAAAATAGCTGAAAGTTTTTTATTTTTTGAAAAAAATAAATTATTAGCCCAAAAATCACCATGACAAAGAATTGGGGGAATATCTAATTAAAATTAAAATTTTAAATTTTAAATTATTTAAATTAACTATATTTATTATGTAAATTAGTTAATAATTTATTATGTTTTTTTAAAAAAGCAAAAAGTATTTTTTGATGACAAAGAAAATAAGTAGATCCAATATTTAATATTCTATTAAATATATCCTCTTCTAAACCAATTAAATCTCCATAATATTTTAAATTAAAACATTCCATTATTTTAGGAGATAAATTAATTGAAGAAGCATGAAATTTAGCTAATTGTAGAATTGATGAAATTATCTATTAATTTTTAATTTTAATTTTTAATTTTTAATACCTGTTCATTATTTAATCCTTCATAAATATTTGGTGATTTCCCCTTATTAGACATATCTTCAATTAAAATAAATCCTTTTTCAATTTGTATTTTATTCGGACTTCTTTTAATTGAATAAAGTTTTGGTAATATTTTACAAAATTCTTTATCATTTAAAAAATGAGGAAGAACCTTTATTTATATTAATTAATTTAAATATAAATTTAATTAATTAATAAATAAATAATTTATTACTAATTCATAAAAATTAGCCTTCTGCTTGACATAATTCAAATAATATATTTAATACCTATTTTTTTATTAAATATATTAATATTAAATTTAAATATAAAATAAACTTTATCAAAAGAATTATTTTCATTAAATGCTTTAATTTCTCCAGGTCTAAATTTTTCCAATTTTTTTGTTGTTGTAATTTTTAAAATTAAATTAAATTCATTATTATTTTCATTTTCAAATAAAATACAAATTTTAAAAGTATTTGACATTAATCCTTGTCCATCAATTGGTATTACTTTAATTAATTTAATTTTATTATTTTTTAATAATCCATTTATATTAATTGAAGAATTTAATGAATTAATTAATTTTTGTAAAGAAAGTTCAGTTCCAGGAATTAAATTATTTAAATCACAAGTTATTAATGATTTAAAATTTTCAGATTTTGGAAAAGACATTGAAATATTAAAAATTAATAATAATAATTTTTTTTTTAGATCATTTATTTTTATCAATTAAAAATAAATAAATGTAAAGATAAGAAAATAAATATATTAAATAAATTAATATATAATATATATATATGTCTAGGACAACAAAATTATTTTTTATATTTTTTAACTTTAATAAATATATATTATATTAAAAAAAAAAAATTAGTTAATTAAAAAAGTATTTATTTATTTATATTTTAAATTAATTTTATATTTAAATATATATTTTTATTTTAAATTAAAATAATTAAATGTTAACTTCTTTAATTCCAAAAATTCAATTTACTTCAGAAAAATCAGAATTTTCTAAAATTTCTTCATTTTTTGATAAAAATGGTTTTGTTAGAATTGATGGAGTTTTTAATGAAAAAGAAGTTAAAGAAATGATTGAAGAAATGAAAAATATAATTAATAATTTTGATCCAGAAAAATATCCAAAACAAATTTTTGAAACAAAAAATGATAAAAAAGTAATTTAAATTTAAATATTTAAATTTAAATTAAGCATTTATCTGATAATTATTTCCTTGACAGTGTTGATAAAATTAGTTTTTTCTATGAGAAAGAAGCAATCGATGAAAAAAGTGGAAATTTATTAGTTGATAAAGAAAAGGCTTTAAATAAAGTTGGGCATGGTTTTTTTTTATTTAAAATTAATTTAATTATAAATATTTAGCACTTCATTGGATAAATCCAGTATTTAAACATTATACATTTCATCAAAGAATAAAGGTTTTTTAATATATTTTTTTTTTATTAACAAATAATTTAAAAAAAAGAAAATAATTCAATTACTTTCAATTCATAAAAATCCTTTAATAGTCCAATCTATGTATATTTTTAAACAACCTAAAATTGGTGGTGATGTAATTGAACATGTTGATTCATCATTTTTACATACAAAAAGACCTGAAAGTTTAATTGGTATTTGGATTGCATTAAATAATTCTAAAAAAGAAAATGGTTGTTTATGGTTTATACCTGGATCACATAAAGGTTTTTTTTAAATAAATTAATTTAAATTAATTTAAAAAGATTTTTATGAACAAACAAAAGATTATAAACTTGTTAGAAATAAAGAAAATATTTCAAAAAATGAAGGACCTTTATTAGAAATTATTGGTAAAAAACCACAAATTAATGCAGAATATATTCCTGTTGAATGTGAAAGTGGTAAATATTTTATTTTAATTATTTAAATTAATTTAAAAAAAAGGTTCTTTAATTTTAATTGATGGAAATGTTCTTCATAAATCAGAAAAGAATATAAGTAATTTACCAAGACATGTTTATGCTTTTCATTTAGTAGATTTGAATGAAAATGAAAAATGGGAAAATTCAAATTGGCTTCAAGAAACAGAAAAATATAAATTTCCAAAATTATTTAATATAAATATATAAAATAAATATTATTTTAAATTAAAAATACTATAATTTTTTAAAAATAAATTTATTTTATTTATTTATCAACAAAACAACAAATTAAACAAAAACAAATTTTGAGAATTCCTGTACAACTTCCATGTTCTTCATGACACCAATCAATATCAGAAAAAGTACAACAATTTGGATATAATGAACAACAACAACAAATATTACCTAAACATTCCATACAATCTTTTGGTAAACAATTAGTACAACAATTACCTTAAATTAATATTTAATATATAATTTCCCCCAGTTAATATTCGAAAAATAGTTTTTAATATAAAAAAGAAAATATTTTTAAAAATATTATTATGTATGTACCACAATCACAATCCCCGCAATGGAAATTAGAACAATCAAAACAAAAACAACAATTTTGATCATTTTTATTATTTTCCTTATTAGTATTATTTTGTTCTCCAAATTTAGTAATTCCAGGTTGTTCTGTTATACATTGTTCTGATGACATCTTTTAACTGAAAATTTAATTTTATAACACTTTTACCTAATTTTAAATTATTTAAAATAAAAAAATGAAAGAAATTGAAAAGTTAAATAATTTTTATATGTTCATCACATTTAATAATAAGCAGATAAAAAAATTATTCTATCTATTATGACTCATTTTAAGAATTTGAGCAAATATTAACTTTAAATTTTCAAAGAAATAAGTTTTTTTTTCTCTAAATTAACTATTATTTATTCATCAAATTAGTTAATAAGAATAATTTAATTGAAAATTATTAAAATTATAGTAACATTTTCTAAAATAATAATGTTATAAATGAATAAATCTCTTAATTAAAATTTTATTATACAAAAGTATTTAATTCAACCATTTAATAATTGTGAAAATACAAGAGAGATGAAGTTCTTCGATTTGTTAGAATTAATTAAAATCTTTTTTTGTTTTGGGTTGCCTTCAGATCAATTTTGCTCTAATTAAACTTCAAAATCAAAACCTCTTATTGAATATCAAATAATTTTAATCTTGTCGATCTGAGTTTGGACAAAATGGTTTTAGGCAAAATGTTAAGTAATCATTGAAATGTTTCATTTTCTAAGTAAAAAATGAAACTATCAATTTTTCTATTTTATATGTTTTATATTGTATTGTTCCATATTTTAGATTTAAGAAATGAGTTTAAGTGATTTTGAAAATGATTTTGCGGATGAATCCTTTGATGATTTTGAGGATTTACAACTTGATGAGGAGGAAATTGGAGCATTGTTAAATGCTTTTATACCTGTAACAAAGAAAAAGCCAGAACCGAAAAAAACAATCGAGGAAAAAGAAGCCGAAAAAGTTGAAGAAAAGAAAGTTAAAAAGAATAAGAAGCCAAAAAAATGGAATAAAGTAGCTAAGATTCTTATGGAAAAAGGATTACTGCCGAATAATATTTACAATTTTATCGACTATATCACATTTGAATTAAATATACCTAGTCAAACTGATATTGTTGTGAAAAAATTTAGTTGTGGATTCTTTGATTGGTTAGTTTTTTACTTGATTATTAAATGATAATTTAAATTTAGCTTCTTAATTGAAAAAAATTTTTTTTTAAATATTGCTTTAAAAATCCTGTTAAAATTTTTATTTTTGAAAAATTTAATGAGTAAATATTTTTAATTTGACTAATTTCTTAAGGACTTTCTCATTTTTCTTCAACAATCATTCTCACCGTGAAAAATTTTTTGATTCAGTACAAGCTGCGTTTAAAAAATTAACTATTGTTAAATCAAAAAAATTTAGAAAAAATTTGCGAAAACATCTTTTAAAAAAGCGAAGTAAAAAAGCAAAAAAAAGAAATGATATTACGGGCGGTTTCATTTCTGGGAGTTCTCGTAAATTGGTGCAATGGAAAAATAAAAAAAATTTTATGCTTTTTGCTGAATGCCATCCAAATTCCATTTGCTCTACAGATATTCATGGACATAATATTTATGGATGGAGAGTGATTTCCTCATTCAAAACTGTTTGGAAAGGCTCAAAACGGGACAATGGGTCAATTAATGGCATAAAAGTAGGTGTTTTAAATAAAATTAATTTAATACTTATTTTAAATTTAATTCAATTATTTATTAAAGTTTAATAAAATTATTTAAGAAACCTTCTGTCTTTACGTCATTTTTACCATCAGCACCAATTCGTAGTTATGGGAAAAAATGTTCAACGAAGAATCAAACATTAATTGTTCATATGTGGGTAAATAAAATTAGAGCACTTAGGTTTGTTTTTAATAAATTTTCTTTTATTAATTGATTTATTTTATTTTTTTAGACTTATTCCACCTTTAATTTTTGATAAAGAACTTCCAAACAATCAATCAGTTTGCCTTAAATGTAGCGATGAATATTTTCATGTTGATAAATCAAATGTTATTATATTATTATTTTTTTATTTATTAACAAATTAATTTTAAGTTGGCAATGTACTCTTCAGTATTTAATAACAATATTCTTAATGAAGGACTCGGAAATGATCTCAAAAATCCAATTAAAATTTCTGAAAAATTTAAACCATCACAAGTTCGTTTGGCTTTGAAAGCTATTTTTGAACATAACGTACGAATTCCATGTAAATAATTTTGAATATATTCTAAATAATAGTTTTTTTAATTTTATAGGCGTAGAGGTTGTTAAACTTTTAGATTTTGCATATGAATATAAAATCTTGGCGATTTTAAATAAAATTGAAGATTCTTTAATAAATAGTCGAAAATGTATACATTTTAATTTTCAACAAAAAATTGATTTGGCTTACAAATATGGATTGGATGAATTGAAGGTTTTAATTTTATTTTATATTTGAGAAATAATTAAATAATAATTTTAGAATAATTTTTGTAAACTCAATAATTCAATCGAATCAATTGAAAAAAATTTAAATAATGAAGCATTACATCCACAATTTAAAGACCAATTAAAACGAAAATTAGCTTGTATGAAAGCTGCTGAAGCTGCCGGTATGGCAAGAATCAGTGAAAAGAAGGAAGAAAGGACAAAAAAGAGAAAAGCAAATAAATTGAATAAAAAGGAGGCTAAAAAAGCTGCACGAGTTGAAGGGAGTTAGAAATAAATATTTAATCAAATTTAATTTGATGAGTGCCTATTTTATTATTTTTTTTACGGACCTTTTCTATATTATTAAATTTTTTAGAATAAATTATTCATTAATTATTGTTTTTAGTTAATATAAAATTATATTGAATAAAATAAATAATTTATTTACGAAGAAAAGGTGCAAAAATAGCAGAAAGATCAATTTTATCATCATCCTTATTTGTCCATAATGTATCATTATTGTCAAATTCGAAAACACGTCTTCGATATGTAGATGAGTCAAGACCTTCAAAAGATAAATATTTTTTAATAAAATTTTTGTTATGTTAACCTAAAATCTCTGCAACTTTATAAGAGTCCATCTCAGCAATTGGTTCACAGATTCGCATAACAATTGGGTGAATTTGTTGGGACAAATAATAATTTTTATCTTTAAAAAGATTTTGATATTTAAAATTTAGAAAAAATGCTTACCAACAGACAATTGCTCATTATCTAAAATTTCAGAAGAGTGATATCCACGTTGCATTGGAGGGTTGTTAGTTCCATCCTAAAATTAGTTTTAACAATAATTAAAATATAAACTCTAACCGTACAAATTATATATTTTACAATATCCCCCTGTCTCAGTCTAAATTTTTTAGATTCATTTAATCTTCGAGCAATTGCTACATGAGGCTGTGATTTTATATCCTTATAATCATTTGGGTCTTTTGTCAATTGCTTTAGAATTTCAAATTTTTCGAGTGGGAATCGTCCCTCCTCTAAATATTCTCGTTGCAAAGCTAAAACACAGGTTATTCTTTCAATTAATTTATTTCGGTCAATAGGTGAGAGAATTAGATTGACAATTTCTCTAAAAATTAATATTTAATAATTAATTTATTTATATTTAATATTAAAGAATTTAAATTAAATATATTAATATATCAATATTTAATACAAAATTCAAAAAAAAATATTAATTTTTAATTAAAATTTAAAAAAAAAGTCTTAATGCAAAAGCAAGATTTTATTTTCAAAAAAGAATTTAGAAAGGACATAAAATAAAATAATTTATTAAATTATTATTAATAATCAACTTACAATCCAATATCTTTAGCCAATTCTGACCAATCCCTCCTAACAATATCTAATCCTTTCAATTCAGATTTAAATAAATTTTCATTACTCCAATCAACAGAAAGAGCTGCATATTTCTTTTTCTTTAATAAAAGTAGTCGTTTGTAAATTCCATCAATGTCCAATTCAAGAAGAGAATAATTTTTATTAACAATTTGTTTAAGCTAAGAAAATAAAATTATTATTAAAAATTAAATTAAAAAATAATTAAATATTTTTAAAACTTTTTGTCCAATTTGTTTTGCTTCTTGAAAATCTGAAGTGTTTGTATTGATCATAAGAGAATCTGTATCACCATATATAACTGAAAAGTTTTCATTCTCTACTAATGTTTTTGTATGTAAAAGTAACTTTAAAAATATTTAATTAATTAAATATATTTTTTATTTTTACCTCCCTTCCTTTAGCTGTAATCATTGATGCAAGTGTTTTGGCAAAAAAACGAGATTGTTGAAAACCTAAACATCCATACATACTATTTGCAGTTAATTTTAAACCAAGTTGTCTTATATTATACTAATAAATAAATAATTAAATAAATATTTATTTTTTAATTAAATAAACCTGTTGATACTTTTCTGTGTCAGATTTCTCTTTACTCATTAATTTCTTCACTTCTCTTCGCCGATTAACAAGTTTACAAATTTCGTTCTTTAAAATTCCATCTGGTCGACTTGATCCAGGTGCAATAGGTAAATCTTTCTCTGACTATAATATTTAATTATTAAATATTTTTATAAATAATTTTTTAACCAAATCATCAAAGGCCTGTTCAACAGTAGTAAAGCAAATATTAAATTCTTGAATAATACTTGGATAAAGACTGTTAAAATCCAAAAGTACAATAAATGTTTCATAAAGTCCTATTAATAATAATAAATGTATTAAATTATTATAAAAAGGTTAACCAAATAAAATTTTAATTATAAATAAAAATATTTTTATTCAAATAAACATAAAATAATTAAAAAATTAAATAAAATTACCTGTTTTTGGTTCTAAAACCAATCCACCAGTATATTGAGTTTTTTTACTTTTATTAATTTTTTCTTCCTGTTTATAATCTTGTAACTCTACTTCGTTTTGAATTTCCTCTCCTTGAACAGAAATAGTTGTTTCATCAATAACTATTTCCTCAACATCGTCACTATCAATTAATTCTTTATTAGAACCTTTACTTTTTGAAGTCACTTTCTTGTTAGTTATTTGTTTTTTTCCTTCAGTTAATTTTGTAAATTTTTGATCTAAAGATATATAAAAAAGAAAATATTTTTATTAAAGCATTTATTATTAAATAACTACAATTATTTTTATTTGGTGGAATACAATTGTTTCGATGACAGGCATGTAATAGTAAATATTCATTACGTTCTGATCGACCTCCCATTAATGTACGTGACTGAAAATAAAAGCCGACATTAAACGATAATTAATTAAATTAATTTTTTTTCTATTAAATACCAAAACTCCGCCAACAATTTGAGTAATTTGCACAAATAATGGAATACAATTAAGATGTTCAACAAGTTTAAGTGTATATAAATTTTCATTCCAATTCCATTTAATCAAGTCAATTAATTTGATTTTAGGATTTGTTATTCTTTATATTAAAAAAAAAATAAATAAAAGAAAATATATAAATATTACAAAAATGGTTCTGTTATTTGTTCCGTACTAAGATTTAGTCTATTCATTTTTAATAAAGTCTCAACTAATTCTTCCATTTCATAACTTCTGCAATGTATTAACTCAGAAGCAGCTACTCTAAAAAATACAAATGACTATATTTATTAAAATTTAAACTTTGTATCAAGGCAAAGTCTCCCAGCAGTTAATTCCCATTGAGCAAATTTGGAACGACCTATTTTATGAATTTGGATACTCCTCTTCAATCGACCAAGTCTATCCCATTTTTTGAGTTTATACTTTTCCATTCTTGTTTGTAGCAGAGCTAACTGAGCATTTAGGTCGTGAGCCTTAAGTAAGATTTAAAATTAAATTGTCTATCAATTATAACAAAAATTAAACTAAAAATTAATCCAAGTTTGGTTATATATGTCTTCATATTTTTATAATAAATGAAAAAAATACCAAAATTATATCTGGATCAAGTTCTGCAATTTTCGATAAGAAAATATTTAACAACGACAATTCATCCCCAACTCTTCGTACCATTGCTGAAATTTCATTCTTCTTTAATTGATCATCCAAATCAAAAGGAAGAGTTAAACCCTTGTTGAGTTTAGAAACAACTAAAAAAATATACAAGTATTCAATGAAAAAACATATCTACCACAAAAACGTTTAGATATTAAAGATTTTGGCTCAAATTTTGTAGATAATTCTAGACTGCAGGAATGGTTAATCATTGATATCATAACAATTTGGATATCTTTAGTTTCTGGATTTAAAGCAGTCAAAACATTGAAAGCTATCAAATTAATTGAAGGCGGGGAAATTGGAGAAGTAGAAGCAGGAGACATCGAAATACAATCTAGTTGACCCATATTTAACAAATATTCGTGTTGACAATGAGAAACATGTAAATCAACACATTCTTAATTAAAATTTAAAGAAACATATTGTTTAATTTATAAAAGAACCTGCATTATGAATATCAAGCCAGCAGGGGCCATAAATTTCACGTTCAATTAAGAATCTTTCCAACGAATTAGTTGTTGAATTCATAACATGGCTAAAACAATCACCAGAAAGATTTGAGGGAATTATTATATTTTGTGATACATTAGCCAAAACTTCAATTGCTTCACGTTCCTTGGGAACCGATTTATCCGGGGAAATAAAGCGTTTAAAAACAAACTGAAAATTTGACGAATAATTTTTAAAAAATTAAATAACCTCTGGCTTTATTTCAAATTTATGAATTCCAATAGACTTAAGTGTTTTATTTAATTCTAAATGGAGATCCTCTTTTGACACAGCATTTTTAGTAGCTAATGACTAGAAAATATAGGTGAATAAATAATAAAGAATATATATTTGGAATACGTACAATCTGCCTTTTAACAAAAAAAAGTTGTCTAGTAATATTTTTTAAAATAATACAACAACTTTGAGATTTTCCTTCCAATGAGTTTAAATACCCAAATAAATAAACTGTCCCTAAAAATATATTTAATAAATAGTAATTAACAATAAATTTCACCTGGATTTTTGTAAATATTTTCAAATGCATCAACAAAATAAAATTTCAATGAATCACCATCAATACGTAATAATTTTATTGGTCTTTCAGGAATTGAAACTGGTGGAGAAACATTTCTTTTTCGTTGCGTTGCCAAATTTTCGACCGAAGTAGATTCTGTAATGGAAGAGTTTTTAATAATTGGGTCACTTGTCCCGACAACATCTGCCAAACATTCATTTAAAATTTCATCGTCCTCAATTAAAATTTTCTGAACGAAACAGTTTTGAATTTTTACTAAAAATGACCTCATGTGGTTTTTTGTTTGAAGATGCTTCAAAATGGTGTTTTATCGTTCCTGAGTTGAATATAAGTAATTTTTGAATAAAAATAAAATAAAGTTAAACCTTTTTTTACTTCTTTCTTCTTTTTAGGTTGCTGATAATTCTCTTCTTCTTCAGAATCTTCATCAGAGTAAAAATTTCCAACTTAAATGAAAAATTTTATTATTTTACCGATGTAAAATATCGGGATAACCGATAGGTTCGTTTACGGCTTTAACTAGTAAAAGGTTACACTTAAAAATGAAAGGTAAAAGGAAGGTATAATTAATAAAAATATTTACGATCATCTTCAACAAATTCACGATAATATTGTTTTTTAGCATGATATTCTTCATCATCCACATCAACATAAACATCTTGTATTAAATCATCAACATAAAAATTTTAAAATTAACAAAACATTTGCAAAAATTACCCTAGCTCGAAAATTTTTTCCTGACAACCTTGCTTCTTTTAAACGTTCTAGTGTATTCAATCGAATATTTTTTTCAGAAACATTTGATCTTCTAAGACGTCTAGATTCATTTTGAGAAGTTCCGGAAATAGAATTTTCGTTTGGTAAATCAGACATGAAACTGATAAAATCTATAAATATATATATTTTTTATCGGGGTTTCATAGTAAAATGTTTTAAGAGAAGTGAAAATTTGAGTTTTATAATATATAAAATGATGGTGAAAAGATAATGGTGAAGAGAAGAATTTAAAAAAATCAGGACCGGGAATCGAAAAAAAGCCAAATGGTTCCCTACCTTTCGTCATTGAGCCATTCGTCTCTTACCTTTCGTCAAAGAAACTTCGAGTTGAATTGATGAGCTCAAAATCTGATCATTCGAAAAAGCGATACTTATTATATAGGAACATTTTTTCATTGTATATTTAATCGTTCATCTTTTTTTCAAATGATCAATGATCAGTTTTCCTAATTCAATTAAATTCAATGAATTTTTTTTCTATTGACGAAACGAGGTTCGCTGTTAAATATCTAATGCATTTACTCTCTTCAATTTTTTTCGAAAATAATTGCATTTATTTAAATTTTTACATTTAATCTTCAATATTTTTTTAACCTTTTGGTTTATCAAGATGAATAAAAATAATTCTGATGATAAAAATGAACAAGAGGATGAGTTAATACTTTCATTTCAAGGACAACAATTAAAATTAAATACATCTGATGAAGGTTTTTTTGTTTTCTATTATTGTTAAGCATTTTTATAGGCGAAAAAATAGCTGAAAAGATACGTGATTTTCCAAAAATGGAAACTTTCGAAATGCGTGGTAATACCCTTGGATTTGAAGCTGCTGTTCCAATAGCTTCAGCACTTGAGACGCAGCCATATTTGAGGGTTTTTTACAAAAATATTTTTTTATAATTATTTTTAGAGAGCTTTGTGGAGTGACATGTTTACTGGAAGATTAAAAGAAGAAATACCTAAAACGCTAGTATGATTTTAATTTATTTAAAATGTTTTTTTTTTTGAAATGTCTTTGTGATGCTGTATATCTAAGTGGAGCAAGGCTTAAAGAGTTGGATTTAAGTGATAATGCTATCGGTCCAATGGCTGTTCCAGGCATTAAAGACTTTCTTGCTAGCGAATCAGCGTTTGAACTTAAAATTCTTAAATTAAATAACTGTGGTCTTGGAATTGCTGGAAAGGTTTTTTGAAATTAATATTTTTTAATTATTAATTTGTTTATTGTTTATTATTAATTTAGACAATTGCACAAAGTTTAATAGAATGTCACAAAAAGTCGCTGCATAGTGACACACCTCTCCAATTAAAAATATTTGTTGCTGGTAGAAATCGTTTAGAATATGAATCTACGGCAGCTTTAGCAGAGGCTTTTAAAGTAAAATAATGTTTTAAATTTATACATAATTTAACTTATTAAAGGTGATTGGAACTCTTGAAGAAATTTCAATGCCACAAAATGGAATAAGAGCTGAGGGAATTATTCTTTTGACAGAAGCTATTAAACAGAATCCTTCTTTGAAAAGACTCAACTTGGGTGACAATACATTTGGTAATCCAGGAGCTATTGGGATGGCTGCAGTACTGAAAGACCTTACACAACTTGAAATTGTTGATTTTAGTGATTGCCTTTGCCGTGATAAAGGTTCTATGGCTATTGCGCATAGTTTGTCTTCCTCCAAATGTCCTCTCAAAGAATTAAATTTATCTGGTGGAGAAATAACTACAGACGCGGCTAAAAATATTGTTAAAACTCTTCACACTTTAACTAGCTTAAAATCTCTTAAAATTGGTGTAAATTGTTTTGGATCAGAATTCTCTTCTTTTCTAGAATTTGCTGAACCATTTGGATTCGTTGATCCTGGAACTGAAAGGTTAAGCTTA
Organism: Meloidogyne graminicola; assembly: GCA_036172905.1. Classification (NCBI taxonomy): domain Eukaryota; kingdom Metazoa; phylum Nematoda; class Chromadorea; order Rhabditida; family Meloidogynidae; genus Meloidogyne; species Meloidogyne graminicola. The sequence goes on from JARPZY010000005.1 coordinate 1,350,084, forward strand.
AAAATAAATTATTATATCTATAAATTTAGTGATGACCAAGGTTCTCTCAGTGAAGTTTCAGAAGATGAGGATGATGATTAAAACAACTCAAATTCTCTATAACTTACATAAAAATACCTTTTTTTATTTTTATAATTGCTAGTAATTTTTTTGTTCAAATTTTGGACAATTATAATTTATTTAAATAAAAAATAAATATTGTTTAAAAATCTTTTTATACAAAGATTAATTATTTTTAAAAATTTTGATTAAAAAAAAAAGATTTTAATTTTATAAATATATTCTTTTAATCCAAGAGTAATCTGTCAAGTATCACAAATAAAAAAATTGTAATTAATACAAAAATAAGACAAATAATTCCAGAAAAAATTCGTTTTTTATTTGTTGAACTATTATTGTTGTTGTTGTTATTTGTTGTTCTATTAAGTCTTAATTGAGAAAATTGAAAACCTATAAAATATTAAAAATTAATAAAAAAAAATGTGGAAGAAAGTATAAATTAAAAAATATTTTTAACATTCTATTTATGAATTAAATTTTTTTTTTTAGAATTTTTAAATAAAAAGTTTTATTACTAATTTTATTTAATAAAATAATTAATTATTTGTTAAACAAAATATATTTTACCTGAATATCTTAAAGGTTGTAATCTATTTCTATTAATTTCTGATAAATTTCTTGTATAAATAGGTGGTAATTCTGTATAATTTGGTGGTGGTGGTGGTGGTGGTGATTGAATTGTTGTTGTTTCTTCTCTTAAATTATTATTATTATTTAAAGATGAAAAAGAAGGAAATATTCGACAAAAAGAACCACCAAATGGTGCAATAAATGTTAATTCTCTTTGAGATATTATTCTTCTAATATTATTAATAGAATTATTTGTAGCTTTACTATAAGAAGGTGGTGGATGTGAATATTTATATAATTCATCAACAAGTAATTCAATTGGTGGAGAAATTATTGTATTATTATTTGTTATTATTGATGGTGATTGTTGTTGAATATTATTATTATTATTTTCTTCTCTTATTAATTGAGGCATTTTTTTAAATTAATTAATAAAGAAAAAAAAAAAAAGATTTAATTAAAAGAAAAAAATAAATAAAAATTTATTGTTCCTTTTTATTCATTTTACTTCAAAAATTTACTGAAAAATAATAATAATAATAATAATTAATATATAGGCATGATATAATTAATTTAATATGATAAGAATATTTTTAATAATAATATTTTTTTATTATTAAGTAAATAATATTATATCACTACCACACAAAATAATTTGGTTGGCCAATATTTTTTTTTAAATTAATTATTATTAATTGATTAAAATATTAATGAAGAATTTGTTTTTATATAAATAAATAAATAAAGTATTTTAAAAGAATTTTAAAAGAAATAATAATTTTTAATTAATTAATTAATTGATAAGAAGATAAAAAAAAATAATTTTAAATAATAATTTAAAAATAAAATTAAAAATTAAATTATATAAAAATCTTTTATTTAAATAAATATTATTTTCAAAATATTTTACATACATATGTATATATATACATTTTAATAAATATTTTATTTATGATTATTTATTTTTTTTTTTTGTATCTAAAAATGGTTAAAAACAAAATAATTTTCTTTTTCTTTTTTAAATCATAACAATTCCCTCTCTCTCTCTCTCTCTCTGATAAGCTTTATATTATTTTTACCACACCTAAATATTTATATATAAATTATTTATTATTTTATAATCATAATATTATTATTTAAAAAACAAATAATAAATAAATAAATAAACTTTATAAAATAAATATTTATTAAAATAAAATTTTATTTAAAATTTAATTAGAAATTTATAATATTAAAAAAAAATTAAGTAATATTAATTAAAGAAATGTTTGGAGATATTTTTATAAATTCTCCAAAAATAATGGCTTTAGAAAATAATAAGTAAAGTATTATATAAATAATTATTTATTTATTTCTGTTGAATTAATTATATTATTATTATTTTGTTGTTGTTGTTGTTGTTGTATTTCCCAAATAATTATAAAAAATAAACCAAACAATAATAATATTAAACTTCCAGTTAATATACCACGACGAATCCAAATATAACGTTTTTTAATTTTTTGTTGTGAATATACAAAAATTGTTGGTTCTTTTTAAATAAATTAAATTTATTTAAAAATATTACCTGGTTTTTTAAGCTGTAAATCAAAAGTACTAATTGAACGATTAGCTGGACTAATTGTATAAACAGGTGATTTATTAAATTCTTTTTTCTTTGATTTTTTAATCATTTTCCAAAATTTATTATTATTTTTAGTATTTTTTAATAAATTTTTATTTTTTTCTTCAGTTAATGATAATACAGAAAAATTATTTAAATTAATATTTAAAGAAGGTGAAGAGAAAGAAGAAGAATAAACATTATTATTATTCTTATTTGAATTCATACAAAATTTTTATTTATTTTTAAAATATAAAAATTAAATAATAATAAAAATAAATTAAATATTATCTTTAAAGAAAATTAAAAACAAAATTGTTAAGTAGAAATTAATTTTTTAATTAAAAAAATTAATAAGATTTTAATAAAGAAATTATTTAAAGTTTAAAAAAAAAATAAAAAAAGAAAATATTAATTTAATTTAAAAAAGAATTTAAAAGAATAATGAAAAAAAAATCATTTATTTAATTTGGCCTAAATAAGGAAATTTTAAACCAAAATCAATTTCATCTGACTAAAAATGAATCATAAATAAAATAAAAAGAATTTTAAAGAAAAAATTAAATTTTTCTTAAATAAATTTTTTTTATTTTTTTAATTACTAATTGATAATTTAAAAAATAAATAATTTTATTTAAATATTTTTATAATTATTTTATATTTATTAGACCAAGAAAATTTTAATAAAAATTAATTTACTTTAAATCGATAAAATTAAAAGCTAATAAAACAAAAAAAAACTTAAAAGTATTTTTATTCAAAAAAAAATACATTTATATAGTAAATATATTATATTATTTAAATTATTTTTATTTATAAAAAATTTGTTTTTAATTCATCCGTTATTTTTTTTTTTGTTAAAATTATTTTATTTAAAAATATTTTATTTAATTTTCTCTCAAAATAATTTAATTTTAAACTTGTTTTAATTTTAATAATGAGATAATGACCTTTTTTGGAATTTTTCCTTTTCCTTTTTTTATTTAAATTAATTTTGCGCAATAAAAATTAATAAAAAAATCTAGTTTTATTTTCAAAATAATTTTATATTATAAAAGGACTAAATATTCTTCAAAATATTTATTATTTTCATTAAAAAATGGGAATTAAAATTGCTTCAACAATTTGTGCTCTTCTAGGGTTTTTAATAAGTATTTCTTGTATTTATTATGGTAATTGGTTATATAATGAAATTAATCAAATAAAAATTGAATTAAATGAAGAAATGAAACAATTTAAAGAACAATCAGATTATATTTGGAATAATTTAATTAATAAAGAAAAAAGAGAACGTAGAGAAGCTATTTATGATAATGAAATTGAAAATAAAATAAAAAAAGAAGGAAATGAAAAATTAATAAAACAACAAATAATAACAACAACACAACAACAATCATCACCTGCAAATAAATGTAAATGTTCAGAAAGAAAATGTCCTGCTGGACCTAAAGGGCCGAAAGGACCTCCTGGAGTTAAAGGATTAGATGGATTATCTGGAGAGGTTATATTCAAAGAAAATATTAATTTAAATTTTAATTATAGCCTGGATTAGCCGGAGCTTCTGCAGATGATGTTCAAGCTCATGTTCAGCAATTAGACAAATGTTTTCATTGCCCTCAGGGACCTACTGGTTAACTTAATATTTTTACTCAAAAAATATTTAATTAAGGTCCTCCTGGGCTTCCTGGACGATCAGGTAAAAACTTTTATTAATTTTATAAAAAATTAAAATTTATAGGGCCAAGAGGAATGCGTGGAGGAAAAGGTAGAACTTATATATAATTAAAATAACAAACATTTACTTAATTAAAATAAAAATATAACTTACGACGAGACGAGTCTCGACGAGATTTTCCGAGATACCGCTTCCGAAATCTCGGTTTTTTTATTTAAATGATTTTTCGAGATCCGACATTTTCCGAGATTTATCTCATGGGATCTCGTCTCGGCATCCGTCTTTGAATAAAATCTCTAATCGAGTTTACTGGTCTCTACATGAATACAATCGATTGGCTTAATAAAGTTTCTATTTTCAGGACAGCCAGGAGTGCCTGGACGAGATGGGCAACCTGGCTTCCCTGGCGGGGTATTAATATTAAAAATTCATAAAATTTTAATATTAAAATTTTAAGCTTGGTCCACCTGGAAAGCCTGGCCCAATTGGTCCAATTGGAGAAACAGGTTATCTTTATTTTAACAAAGAATTAATCTTATCAAATTTAAGGAATTCCTGGTGAGGACACAAAAATCTTCCATGGAAGGCCTGGATTAAAAGGGCCTCCTGGTCCAACTGGCGACCAAGGTGAAATGGGACCACCTGGCCCTGAAGGAATGCTTGGTCCGCAAGGACCTGAAGGAGACAAAGGCGAACCTGGAATTGATGGAAAAAATGGTGAAGATGTAAGTAAAATGTATAAAAATAATAAATACTATTTTTTCCTTAAAAAAGGGAGAACGTGGCCAGGGTGGTGATGAAGGTGAACCCGGAGCAGATGGTAATAAGATTTGAATTTTTCTTTAATATTTTTTTTTATTAAACTAATAGCTGAATATTGTCCGTGTCCAAGCCGAAATTCTCCACTTTTTAATTCAATAAAAAAAGAGTTAACAAAGAAAGGAGAAAATGATGTAATAGAAAGAAAAAAAGTAGGAGATCGTCAAATACTTAGAACACAAGTACCTTCGTCTTCACAACAATACAAACGCAGATTCCATAAACAATAAATAAACAATTAAAAATAATTTACATGTTTTTTTTAAAATTTGTTTAGTATTTTAATAAAAAGATTAATACATAAAATATTAGTTACTCGCTTTCAAATTTTTTCTTAGTTTTATAGATATTTATGTACATACAACATATATGTACATAAAATATTTGAAAGAGTTAATTAGTTTAACAGATCTTTAAAAATATAAAACGGGATATTATCTGTATGAGATAAATATTTAATCTCATTTAAATATTATACTAAATTTTTAATTAAAATATGTATGTAGTTATAAGGATTAAGATATGCATTCATTTTTGCTGGTCTCTAAATATTCTGACAATGAGTTTAATGAGTGAAGTATCGCGCAATATTTGTTTTGATTTCGCCCAACTGTCCCTTCAATTTAGTGTTGAAGAGACCTTTTGCAATGACAAAAAAATTTTCGAATCTTCCAATTTTTGTATCAATTTAATGTGCACAATGCATCGATTGGTATAAAAATATTCAAGAATTTTATATTAAGTTATACTTTGCGATAAAGTATCCTTATGACTAAACGGACAAGTCCCTATATAAATAAAAAGACAAAAATTGCGCGCTCTTTTTTTCTCATTAAATAAAACAAATTTATTATTTACATATTTTTTAACCTTTTAAAAAATTTAATTGTTATTCAGATACCTTTTCCAGATTTTTATAATGCCCATCAGTACTGAATGTGATATAAAAGATTTTAAAATTCGTGCGTCTATTAGCTTGTCTGAATTAACAAATTCTACTTTTAAACGAACAACATACAGAACAGGATTTTTAACCTTTGATTCAAAAAGAAAATGTCTTTACATTACATATGAGAATATTAATGTTTCTGTTAGTTTCTTTTGATATTTTTAATTAAAGAATTTATTGTTAAATTAACATTTTAAGCACCTTATATCAATAAATAGTATCAAACCACTATTGAAAGAGCAATGTCCTCGTGGCATGACATATATATTGGAATTTGATATGCCGAATATGATATACAAGGGGTGCTCTCTCCAATCCCTTTTAGAGTGTGATAAACAACTGCTCCATTCATGTATTCTCAAAGCTGTTGGAGGTTTGTTTGTTTCATTCTTTACACCCCGAGCACACATTTCTACGAAACCTTAAAAAACCTCCTATCTTTGATCTGATCCAAAAAATTTTGACCTTTATTATTATATGTATTTACTCTAATTATTGCATTTTTTTTAGTAAAAAAGAAAATGTTGCACAAGCCAGTTTCCACTGGTGTTCCCAGCCTTCCAACACAGAAGTCAATTTCCAACTCCGATCTCAACTTTAGAACACCTACTTCTACTAATAATATGTATCAAAACAAATCTCCACCAAGACTGCGAAGATCACCGCCTCAATATCCTCCCCCTACAAAAAAAATCCGTCAAGCTTCATTTCTAGAGGCAATGGAAAAGGTAAGCCTACAATAATTATTCATTAAACATCAATATTATATTTAAGAAGGTAGAAGATATTTCACCAATACAGAGTTGTAGTAATCTGAAGATAGTTGTTCCGCCAGGAGAACAACCACTCTCTGGTGCTTATTCTCAAGATGATTTCTGGACTAGGCTGAAGGATGACAAGGAAGTTAGAACAGGAGTTTGCGGAGAATGGGTGAAGGTTTTAATTCGATTATATATATCGCATGCATATTATTTTTAAAAGGGCAAAGACGAGCATTTAACGATGGATGGTCTCCTTTGTCTCCGTGATGGTGAATGGCTTAATGCAGATCTGATTGATGCTTATCTTCATCAGTTATGTAGACGGACACCTCTACATACAAACGACAAAGAAAATGTTCCAGATAAAGATTATACTCCTGACAATGTTGTACAGTATGTACCGACATATGGTATTCTTAGCTTTGAAAAAAAGAGGGAAATACCTACAAAATGGTATTGGAAGATGGAAGGAGTCGAAGTTGTTTTGGCTCCTGTACACCTCAACAACAATCATTGGGCAATGTCAATCGCAAGGATTGACAAGAAGGAAATTGTTCTAATGGATTCAATGAATCATGGATTTTCTGGAAGCGATAAAAAAGATTTTATGAACACATTCTTGTAAGTCATTTTTTGCTCTACTAGTATTTTTGCTTTTCTTATATTTTCTATCAGAGATATCCTTATGCGAGCTGCGGATCAATTTAACCTTTGCATCGGTACAAGAGAAGATTGGATTTTAACAGAAAATATAGATGTACCACAGCAGCGCAATGGGACAGACTGTGGAATTTTTGCGTTACTATTTGCGCGTTATGAGATTGAAGGACGAGTTTTAGATTTTTCTCAAGAGCACATACCATACTTTAGAAGGCATATTTGCAAAGATTTGTTATCATCTATTGTTTAATTCAAGTTGTATTTTTTTTTGTTTTAGTCACCCAGAATTGCCAAATTTTTTTTTATTTATATATAAATATCTATAAATTTATACTTTTTTATTTATCATTATGTTCGTTTCATCTTCATTTTTGAAATATTGGGAACTAAACAAACTAATTTTCTATAATTTCTATTTAAAAATAATTCTAAATATTCTGTATTTTAATTTCGCACTTTCAATAGGTTATGTATTCAGGTGATGCGAGAATGCAAAAAAAGGAGATCAGCCTGATAAAATGCTCGGAGTTTGTTTAAACTAAAACCTAATTTAATATTTTAAACCTCAAGATTTTCAATTAGTATTACTCTTAATATTGTTTTTGTTTTTCGTGTTGATTTATTAATTTTTTCGAACATTTCTTTAAGACAATATCTGTTTGTATTATTACAGAATTATTGGCATTACATTATGCAACGAGGATGGTCATGTCATTATACGGCATATCGCCCCTGGTTCAGTCGCTGCTGATGCTTCTCATGCAATTCGGAAGGGCGATACAATTGAACAAATAAACGGAGAATCAGTAAATTATTTAAAAAATATTCATTCAATTTCTGACTTTAGATGGTTGGTAAAAGTCATAGAGAGGTATCTTCAAAACTTAGATCTATTGCGTTGGGTTCAAGGTTTATTTGATTATTTTGATTTATTGTACTTTTAGTTTTCAACTTCGTCTGTCGTCACGTATAAATAACAGGAAATGTAAAAGTTTCTCACCAAACGTAAACCTTATTGTTAGTAAAATACAAAATGAACAAATGGCAGATCGGTTAGAAGCTGGTGGAAATCGAAATATGGTTTATCTTTACAAATTTAAAACAGGGTAATCTGGTAAAATGGTATTATATTGGGATAATATGGACCTGATACTGGAGAATATTCACAAATTTTTCTTTCTTAAAATTTTTATCGGTAACAGGAACGCACACTAAAGGATCAAATAAATACATTCATGTCAGAATATTATGGTTTTGAGCGAGATGAAGATTTAGTCTATTTGATTTGGCAATTATTAAAATCAAGTTATACATCAGCAGAATTTAATGCGAAAATGATAACGAAATTGAGCATTTTAGAAGTACCTGAACAAATTTGTAATAAAATTTGGATTGAAATAAGTCCGCAAATATTAAAAGTAATGGAAAATTGTAGTTATTAGTCCGATAATTGACTCATTTAATTCATAGAAAGATTTTTTTGTTTTTCTCCTATGCAGTATCAGTTGTTTTTTGATAAAATTATTCCTCTCTTTCGAATTGATTGGAACACCAATTTCATTTAAAAATTGTAGTCTCTTGGCTTTCTGTATATATTAAATTTAATAATTTGTTATTTAGTTATCTTTTTTTGTTAAAAAGGTTATATTCTATTTTCCTATGATTTCTAATGAACCAAAACCTATAATTAATTCGTTGCATATTCTTCAACTTATTAAAACTGCCCAGCAAAAGCATGGGCTTCGGCATGAAAATTATCAGCGCTACAGGTTATTTTCATTCATTTTATTCATTTTTTTTTATTTAGAGGTTATTGTTCGAGGAGGGTGGAACGGATCAGGAAATCGTTGAAGTTTACTCATCAGTACAAATGTTTGCCCAAACGGCCGGGTAAATTTATTGCTAGAACAGTTACGCCTGAACTTGTTGGTGATATAAGGTTTTTTTTATTATTTTTTGGTTTAAACATTTTGTTAATATACTTATGTGATCAATAACTATATTCTAGATATTTGGAACTTATCGTTTTTGCAATTGAACGATGTTGGGCACATGCTATGGAATTCAAGTTTGAATCCCTTGATAAACCATTATCGCGCAAAAAATTTGGAATGCGTCAAAAGTTCCGCAAAGCAGCGAAATTTTCTCATCTTTTAAATGAACTCGTTAAAGATAACGAATTGGTATTTAATATTCTTATTTTTTATATATTCTCTCCATTAGGTTCTAGAAATCACAAAATTGGAGGCGCAGGCGTATACTGCTTTTATTAATGCCAGTCTAAAATTGGAACTTAGGAATTGGAAAGAAGCAGCAGAACAATTTAATGCTTCCAGGTTTTATTAGATTCGTTTAGAAAACAAGAAACACTTTTTTTTTAATTTTCTAAAATTTTTTTAAACTCGTTGATATATTTTTTGTAGTTTTGCAAAATTTTTTTGTATTTTTATCCTTATTCAATTTTCACATTTTATTTGATCGAACCTAATAAATAAGAAGATAATTTTTATTTTACTTTAATATTTAGGATTGCATATACTGCTCTTTTGGCACAACATAAAGAGCCAAGTGTTTCTGAACTCTATTTGACGAAGTTTTTCATAAAAATATCGAAAATTATTTATTTTAGATGTCGTGAAGTTGAAAATCTTTTAAAATTATGCCGAAGTGAATCTGGTGATGCTAATGTTTTGATCTCTACTATCAGTTCTATGCAATTGAACGCATCTGAGGGTGAACAAATGAGCGAAACTGATACTGAGGTATTTTAGATATACTACAACAAAGAAGTATTTGGAAAAATTTAGTTTAAAATTTTTTAAATTTTTCGGTACCTGCATTTGAAATTTCTAATCCTTTCCGTTTTTGTTATATAATGGAAAATATAATTTTTGAAAACAATTCTAAAAATATTGAAAAATTTACTATTTTAATATTAGTTTTTAACATTATAGGTTATTATAAATATTTTTTTAATAAATTTAGAAGCAAGTTATTCCATTAACGACAAAAAAGAAGCAAAAATTGAAAGGAGATTCTATTCCTGTGGACCCTTTCTTTATTGATTTGGCATACAATCATCTTGACAGTAAGGTTGGAAATAAATTTTAATATAAAAGTAAATCTCCTCGATTTTAGCCTTCTTCTAAGGCGAATAATGCTATTAAATGGATTGGGTACAGGCGAGTATAAAAATTCTGATTTTTTAATAGATAAATAATTATTTTGTATTTTCACTTAAATATTAAGTAGAAATTTTTAAAATGTTGTTTGTTGGTAATAAATATAAAAGTAAATTATATTTTTTTTTAATGTTAATGGGGGTTGACTTGATTTATCTATATCATATATATACATATATATTTTAAATTTAAATATTATGTATTTATAAATGACAATTATACAAATATGGCAAGACAAAAAAATGTTTTCATATCAGTTAAACTAGCTAATAAGACTGTCCTGGAATTCAACTTATTGATTTTAAATATAAAGTTTATGCCTGTTTTGGTTTAATTGATTTTAGCTTTGCAGCTTTTGCATGTTTGAGCACCTTCTTTGAACCGCCAGTGTTGTAGGACTCCTGAGGAGCCGGAGCAGAAGCAACTGCTTCAGACTGATATGATTGAGAAACTGGAGCTGCTGGTGCCGCAGGAGCTGCTGCAGTTTCTGTATAAGTAGGTTGAGGTGCAGGGGCGGCAGGAACAGGTTGTTGTTGTTGTTGTACTTGGTAACTTTGACCACCTCCTCCTCCACTGCCTCCTTGATAACCGCCGCTACTGCTTTGATAGTTTCCACCTCCTCCTCCACTGCCTCCTTGATAACCGCCGCTACTGCCTTGATAGTTTCCACCTCCTCCTGTCCCTCCACTACTTGAGTAGCTGCCGCTGGTTCCTTTTCCACTTGAATAACCTCCACCTCCTCCACCACTTGAATAACCTCCGCTACTTTGGTAACTACCAGTGTTCCCTTTCCCACTTGAATAACCACCTCCTCCACTACTATAGCTGCCGCTACTTCCTTTTCCACTTGAATAACCTCCACCTCCTCCACCGCTTGAATAACTTCCACCTCCTCCTCCTCCACCGCTTGAATAACTTCCACCTCCTCCTCCTCCACCACTTGAATAACCTCCGCTACTTTGGTAACTACCAGTGTTCCCTTTTCCACTTGAATAACCTCCACCTCCTCCACCGCTTGAATAACTTCCACCTCCTCCTCCTCCACCACTTGAATAACCTCCGCTACTTTGGTAACCACCAGTGTTCCCTTTTCCACTTGAATAACCTCCACCTCCTCCACCACTTGAATAACCTCCGCTACTTTGGTAACCACCAGTGTTCCCTTTTCCACTTGAATAACCTCCACCTCCTCCTCCTCCACCACTTGAATAACCTCCACCTCCTCCTCCACTACTTGAATAACCTCCACCACCTCCTCCTCCACCGCTTGAATAACCGCCAGAGCTTGCTGAATATGATGAACTAGAAGAGGAAGAAGAGTATCCAGAAGGTGCTGCATATTTGCTACCAGATGAAGAATAACCGCTCCCACCACTACTACTCCCACATCCACTACTACTTCCACAACCGCTGCTGCTCCCGCAACCACCGCTTTTTGCACAACCCCCTCCTGACGAAGCATATCCTCCCCCTCCACCACCCCCGCCTCCAGAAGAAGCATAACTACTTGATGGTGCAGAAGCATATCCTCCCCCTCCACCACCTCCGCCTCCAGAAGAAGCATAACCACTTGATGGTGCAGAAGCATATCCTCCCCCTCCACCACCTCCGCCTCCAGAAGAAGCATAACCACTTGATGGTGCTGAAGCGTAGCCTCCCCCGCCACCACCTCCTCCTCCAGAAGAAGCATAACCACTTGATGGTGCTGAAGCATATCCTCCCCCTCCACCACCTCCTCCTCCAGAAGAAGCATAACCACTTGATGGTGCTGAAGCGTAGCCTCCCCCGCCACCACCTCCTCCTCCAGAAGAAGCATAACCACTTGATGGTGCTGAAGCGTAGCCTCCCCCGCCACCACCTCCTCCTCCACTACTGCAACCACTTCCACAACTACTTCCACTACTACCGCAACTGCTTCCACAACTACTACTCCCACAACTACTTCCACAACCACCACCACCACCTCCACTGCTACAACCTCCGCTGCAACTACTTCCGCAACTGCCACTACTACTGCAGCCACCACCCCCTCCTCCGCCACAGCTGCTACTTGTATAACCAATTGTCCTTAAAATTATATTATATTCTATGTGCAAAAATTTTTATTAATGAATCTGTTTAATTCAATCCAAACTTTAAAGTATATTTTGCTCACTTTAACATACTGCTACAACTGCTTCCGCAACCGCCACCACCCCCTCCTCCAGAACTACAACCTCCACAACTACTACTACATCCTCCCCCACCTCCTCCTCCACAACTACTACTACACCCTCCTCCACCTCCTCCACAACTGCTTCCACCACAATGTCCATCCCTAAAATTATTCAAATAATTATTTAACTTTAGCCAAATCTAAAATAAATAAAACCATACCCTAATTTTGACAAGGCTAATATCAGGAATACTACAAAAGTAGTCTTTCTCATTATTGAAGTCCTTTTTTTAATCTTTCTCGATTTTTAAATGAATTAATGCTGAATTGGTTTTGATGTTTTTTACACAACGTTATAATTTTTTGGTTTGTTCTACAAATTTATATGAAAATATTTTATTTGTTTGCCAAGAAAGGTTTTTGTGCGCATTAACGAACGACCCAACCCTTTTTGATTTCTTTGAGTGTTGTCCAAAATACATCGTTGAATTGCCCGCCTTCTCCAAGAAATAAACCAGGTTTAACACCACTTCATTGATGATTGTTGTCTGATTATTAGGAGAAAAGGCATTAAACGTTGGTTGAAACAAACGATAACAGTTTATGGATACTCTAATAAACAACAACATTCTTTTCAAATAATTTTTAACAGCTTTTTTTATTATGTTCCCCCTTTGGCCTAAGTAACATTCATCGTTTGCTTCCTTCTTCATCTAGAACAGAATTTTTCCATTTTCATGTTTTTTTTTCTTTTCATTACTTTTATTATTTCCTTTTCCTGTATTTTTTGTCCATGAAAGGCCAAAAAAGAAAGACATTTATTTATAAGAGAAAACATCTCCATTTATTTAGCACTCTGGATGAAATGGCGCGGCGATCGGGTGAAAAGCTGGTTTTGCTTTTGTTGATTATGCGCAGTCATTACCTGGAGAAAAATGGAAATTGCAAAAGAACGATTGGAAAACATTGATGAAATTAAATAATTTTATTTGTTTCCAATAATATGTTTTACAGATTATACAAATTATATTTATTTTTATTTATTGCATTTTTCTAAATAAATTGTGAAACGGACAATTTTTGACGAGAAATGTTTTGAGTTGAAATGAAACCATTTATTGGAAAAAATTATTTTAAATAAAGAATATTTTTTTATTTTATGTTTGGAAAATAATTTATTTACATATTTAATATTTTATAATTATATTATATATATGTATAGTATGTATATAGTACATAATAAGTATATATTTAAATAATTTTAATATAAAATTTTAATTATAAATAATTATAAATATATACAAATAATACTAAATAAATAGTTATTGGCCTAGATAAAAAAAAAAATCAGTTTTTATTCTTCATCCATAAACTAGTTTATATATAAATAAATTAACTTTAATTTCTAAATATTTTTTTTTTACATTTTCTGGTTTGAATTCAATTTCAAAAGAAATTCTATGTTATTATTATTAACTTTTGTACTAAATTTTATTTAATTTTAATAAATAATACAGTTAATTTTCATTTGAGTTAATTTTAAAACTGACAAATTCTTTGGAGTTTCATTATTTTTGTAAAAGTAAATAAATATATTGGAATTTTATATAAAAAAAAATAAAACTTATTTTTTTTTCTTTGTCTCTTCAGGTAATTTTATTCACTGACTTAATTATGTAATCACCTTTTATCCGGTTTTTGCATAATTATATGCGAAATATTTCTTATTGCCTCAATGAAAATTAAAAAGCAAAAGCCTGTAAAGATAATTAGTGATCCAGTCGAACATCTATATAAAATGATCTTCAATCTACATTTTGACCTCATTCTTTTGTAGAAAATTTACTTCAGCTAAAAAATCAAAATGGCTTTGAACATAGCGGAACAACCTTCAACTTTTGCTTTATTTTCATTTAAACAATTCATTCACTTAATAATAATATTATTAATTTCATTATCAAAATGTGGAACAAATGCTTTTCTTTTCGGTGGTGGAGGAGGAGGAAGTACTTGCTGGTTTAAAGATTTAAATCATTTAAATTAAAATTCTATTTTAGTTGTTGCTGTGGTGCGCCACCACCACCGCCCCCTTCTTGTTGTCCACCACCATCTTGCGGTGGAGGCGGGGGAAGTTGTGGAGGTGGTTGCGGGGGAGGCGGTGGAGGGGGAAAAGTTATTGGTTTGTGTATATTAAATTAATTTTTGACATTAAAATGAAATTTTTAGTAGTAAATTGTTGTGGAGGAAGTAGTGGAGGTGGAGGTTGTGGTGGAGGAGGAGGTGGAGGTTGTGGTGGAGGAGGAGGTGGAGGTTGCGGTGGCGGAGGTTGTGGTGGCGGAGAAGGTGGGAGTTGCGGTGGTTGTGGTGGCGGAGGGGGTGGAGGTTGTGGTGGCGGAGGAGGTGGATGCGGTAACCCTTACATTATATATTTAATATTAAAATTCATTGAAAGCTTGACATTTTATTTAATAAGTTAAAAAATTAATTATTTTTGAATAAAACTACCTTATAATCATTTAACATTTTAATTTAGGTTGTTCAGCTCCAGCACCACCACCAGCACCTCCCCCACCATCCCCTTCCTTAACATTGAAAATTGGATGTGAACCAGGTTAATCCTTTTAATATATTCCCTCTAAACTTTTTAAAATAAAGGATGTGCACCTGCTGCACCCCCTCCTCCACCAACTTCTTCATGTGGTGGGGGTTGTGGTGGAGGAGGAAGTTGTGGCTGTGGAAGGCGTCGTAAAAGAATGAATAATCAACAACGAAGATATAATCTTATTAAAATTTAAAAAAATAATTTCATTGTTTTTAATTCAAAATAATGTTGTATATATTTAATTAATAAAAATATAATCTCTTTAATAGATCAATTCGTTTTATTAGTTTGGGGTCATTCAACAAATATTGTTAATTATAGCTGCTATGATAAATAAAGGAAAGGATAATTAAAATTTATTTAATCAATTAAAAGAATTGAAATTTATCAAGAATTTGAGTAGCACCTGCAATATTTCGTCTCATCAATCGAATACCAGGTAGTAATTTAACTTGTTTTGGTTGATAAAATTTTTTAGTAGAAGATTGGGAAAAGGAAGGTGAAACTATCCTTTCTTCGCCTAAATAAATTATTATTTAATAAGTTTATTTCTTTTACCCAATTCCATTGCTTCTTCTTCAACTTCTTCAAGACAATTAGAAGGAAGTTTTGGAATTGTATCGTCAAACGTAAAATTACGTAAAGCATTGTTAAGTGTTTCGAGTGCTGCTGTTCCCGTCTCGGTATATTTATTAAGTTTTTCTGTTACACGCTAAAAATTAAATATTTATTTATTTATTTAAAAGATCATCCCCTTCCAAATAAAATTAATTAAAAAATATTTACAGTAATTTCCAAGTTTTGGTGTTTTATAAGTTGGCGTAAAGTATCCCTTGCCTGGACAGGTCTATATTCATTAATTAAATGATGAATATTTATAAAAAGAGTTCGAATTGTTTCTATTTTTTCAAGACGTTCTTCATTATCTGGACATCTAACAAGTACTTCTATAAGATCTAAAAAAGCAGCAACTAAACTTCTATTTAATTTAAGTAATTCCGAACGCCAATTTCCACTTGCAGAATAAAGTTGTTGACAACCTGTATCAGTTAATGAAGGCAATAATGCCTAAAAATAATAAATTTAATATTTAAATATATACTAAACTCCTTCCAAGTCAATAGGTTCACCAAATACTTCAAATTTAGCAGGAACAGGAGGTGGTGATAATACTAACCCTTTAGTTATATTTTCATTTGTATAAACTTCTGCAAATATTGGAGGGGGAGGAAATAGACTGACAACATTCTGTGATATAGAATTACTTCCTGATTCAGATTGTTGGGCCATAAAATAAGATTCTTAATTTCCGAGAATAATATTTAAAAAAATTTATTAACGAAAAAAAAAAATTAAAATTATATAAATATTAACTGAGAATTGTTTAAATATTAATTTTAGTCCAAAAATAAAAATATTTAAAACAATGAATATCAAAATCATAAAATAAGAAAGAAATGTTAAAAAATAAATAAATAATTTAAATTGTTTGTAAACAAATAATTAATACAAATAAATTCAAAACGTTTTAATTAAAATTATAATTTATTATCTTTAATAATTACAAAAATATGAGAAATAATTTATTAATATATAAAAAAATATATTTTAGGCTTGAATAACTGGATGAATATTTATAGATATTTTATTATCCTTAACTAAATTTTCAAAACATTTTAAAGGTAAAAAACTTTCTTTTTCTTCCTTTAATGAAGGCCTTTTTACTGAAGTGTAGAGAAACTTCTCTGAACAAATTCCTGGTATAATATAAATACTTGCAGGTATTGCCCATCTTTGTGCAGAAACAATAACTTTTGTTTGTAAATGAACAGAATTAGTACCAAGACGTAGAAAATCTCCATATCGTGGACGACAATAATCAATTGTTTGGTCCGGGTATTCAATCTATTAAAATGAAATATTATTTATTAAATTTAAATAAAAAACCTGAAATCGAAAACGTTTAAATTCCTCATCAGTAACATTTTCAAGTAAACACCTAATTAAAATACTTGTTGGAAGTCCTGCTATAAAACGAATAATTTCATTGTTTTGAAATTCTTTTGTAGGTTCAAAAACCTAAAAAAGGAAAATTAATTGATAAAAGTAATAAACGAAGTGTCAAAATTTTTGCTTCTTTCCATATAAAATTAGATACTTAAGAAAAATGACAAAGTTTTTTTTCATTTTCCTTTTTATTGCTTTTGTTAATATAAATGACAAAATGAGACTCAGTTGAGAGGTTCTTAAGTAGTAAAATTGTTCTAAAATTACTCTAATTGATTTTATGCTCTTTTCAACACAATTTTGAGAAGAAATGCCTGGGCTTGTCCAAAGTTTTCCAACTTCATTCGAAGCAGTTGGCGATTCGATTAATGGACGTTTTTTGTCTTCAAATTCCTTCAAATAAAATAAAAACTTAACCAAAAATTATAGAAAACAACCTCAATTAGGGGTATTAAAGTTGGCCAAACACGCTTAAGATAACGATAATGCTTAAGTACATAATTGGGAATTAAGGAGCAAATAACTGAGTATTGAGAAGCAGCATTAAGGACAAAAATGAGTTTAGCTAAGTCTTAACAATAAAAGAAGAAAATATATAAAATTAAAAAAATTACAAAAATCATCAGCAATATGTTGTTCAGGTAAATCAAAAATAGGGTGAACTTCAAGAAGTTCAGCAACATAAGCTTGCACCATCGGTGCATGTCTTCTTCCAATACCACCCAAACAACTAAAAAACATTTCAATAATCATTAAAATAAAACCTGTAAATTGAATATTTATCCATTGGAAAACGTCTAAGAGATTGAAGAAGTTTTTTAAGACAATGCATTAAAGATAAAGAATCAGAAAAATTAGCTCTAACAAGTAAATCATGTAAAGCCAGACGATTTTCAACTGTAGCATCCTAAAATAAAAAATTTAGCTTGTTAAATTATTAATATTAATTAACATCAAGAACTGTAAGAATTATAGGTAATTGATCTCTCTCAAGAATTCCTTGTGAAATAAAAGGTATTAGGGCTTTAATTGTTTCAACATTTATAACTAAATCATCATCAATTGTTTGGATCAAAGTATTGTCTATCATTTGAGTAAATTCTGCCTTTTTGATCATTGCCATTTCAAGATATCTTTTTATAAAATAATAAATAAAATGTTATCAATAAACACAAAGTAGTTCAACACCGTTGAAAAATAAGCTGAGGACTTGTCCATATAGGCGCGAGTAACAGTTGAACGACCATTTAGACGCAGGAGTTTCACATAAAAAATAAGTATGTTTTTATGGCACTGTTATTAAGGTTTGTCGTTTAGTGAGAAAGTCTTATTATTTTAATTTTGATGAGTAATGGGTTTAGTTTCTTTAAACCTTAAAAGATTTAAAATTATGTTATAAAATGAAATAATTACAATTAAATAAAAATATACTAAAACATTTTATTAGCAAAATATAAGTACATAAATTAAAACAAAAAATATTTACTTAAAAGAGGAAGAAATTTAAATTAAAAAGAGGAGTTATTTATTTACATATTTATTTAATATTTTAAAATAAATAATAATTTATTTTATTTCAATTCTTTTTTCTATTTTATTATTTTCATTAATTTTTTTAGTATTATTATTTGTTTTATTTATTATAATATTAGTATCATCATCACAATGGCGTAGAAAATTACATAAATGTTTTAAACGTCTTTCTTTACTGCGACGATTTTGAAACCAAACCTTTTTAATTTAATTAATTATTTAATTAAATTAAAAACCTGAATAACACGCATACTTAAACCTGAATCAATTGCTAATATTGCACGTGCATGTTTTGATGGTTTAGGTGTTGTTTCAAATATTTTATTAAGCATATCCAACTATATGTTTTAATTAATTTTATTTAAATTAAATATTTTTACCTGTTCTTGGCTAATTGTTGTTCCTTAATTAAAATAAATAAAAAGTAAAAAATTATTTTTATTTTAAAATTTTACTTGGACCACGTCGTTTAGATCCTTGAATTAATTGTTGAAATTCTTCTTCCTGACGAGAAAACTGTTCACCAACTGTATACATCTAAATAAATAAATAATTTATTTATTTATTTATTTATTTAATATTAAAAAATAACCTCAAATGGATATTGTGGAATATTTGGAATATTTAAATTTTGTTTTGGTAATTTTCTTTGTTTTTCTGATTTTTCTTTTTTTTCAAATAATTTATTTTTTTGATTTTCCAAAATATTATTGTTTTGTAAAATAACAACCTTTAATTAATTTAATTTAAATTTAATATATGTACTTGTTCATTTAATTTAATTAAATTATTATTTTCTAAATTATTTGAATGATTATTTCCTTTAATTTCTTCTAAAGCCATTTTAAAAACATTTTCTCTTAAAATTTGTTCAGCAAGTTCTGTTCCATTTTTTTCATTTTTCTATTAAATTAAAATTAATTAATTAATTTATTTATTTATTTATTTTTTTTACCTTTTCTTTATTTAATATTTCAATTAAATTATTTGAATTATTTAAATTATTATTTTCTTCAATTAAAAAATGTGAAAAACATGAAATTGTTTTATTTTGTTCATTAATAATAATTTGTTCTCCTGGGGATAATAAACGTCCACAATTATTACAACGATGACAATTAATATGAAAAATTATACCAGACTAAATTAAATTAATTAATTAATTAAAATTAATTAATTAATACTTTTAATTTATAAACAAAATCATTTGATTTAATAGGATTATTACAACCAATACATAAATTGGTTGAACAAAATTCTCTAAAATTTAATATTTATAATTTAATTTAATTATTTTACTTAATATAATGTATTGAACAAAATAATTTTCCTTCTCTTTCAAAACATTTTTGTGAAGATATTAAATTATTAAAAGAATTATTTATAGTATTTTTATTTTCAAAATTTAATAAAAGTGGACAATTACAAACAGAACAACAAGCACAATATTCATGTAAAAAACGTTCAGGTGAAATCTTAATTTTAAATTAAATATTAATTATTTATTAGAGAATATAAAATATTATATAATTATTAAATTATATATAAAAATAATTAAATTAATTAATAATATTAAAATTATTTAATTTTCCTTCTTTTATAGTAAAATAATTTAATTAATTAATTACATAATATTTAATAAAATTAACCTGTGCTAAATGTTTATCCATTATTAGTTCATTACATATTATACATTTATGTACATTAGTAAAAGATTGATTATTATTATTATTATTATTACACTAAAAATAATTTATTTAAATTAATCTTTTATTTTAATTAAATTTAAATTTATAAATAATATTAAATAAATTAAATAAAATTTAAATAAAAAATTAAAAGCTAATTAAACATATAATGTATATATATATATATATTTAATAAAATTAATTAATTATTACTTTTATTATAAATAATTTTGTTTGTTTTCTTTTCCATTGTTTTTGCCTTTTATTTAATAATTCCTGACTTTGATTTATTTTTTTTCTTTTTTGAATTAACATTTTATTATTAAAAGAAATTAACTAAATTAAATTTAATATATATAAATAATTATTTAAAAAATAAATAAATTAAATTTTATAGAAATTTTTAAAAAAATTATGAAAGAAAAAAAATATTTTCTTAAAGAATTAATCCAAAATGCATGAAAGTTTTAAAATAAAAATTATTTTGTTGATATAAATTATAAATTTAAGAAATGAAGAATATTTACATTTAATTTTATTTATTTATTTTTAATAATTAAAATAAAAAAAATTTTTTATATATAAAAAATTAAAATAAATTAAAATTATTTTTTAAATTATTATTAAAAATAATATTATTAAATAAAAAAAAAATAAATAATTTTAACATAATTTAATTTAAATATTTTTGTTTTATTTTGACAGATTTATCTCTAAATATTTTTTAAATAATTTATATATAAACAAATCCTTTTTTTAATAAATAAATAAACTTGTCAAATACAAAATAATATAAGTAAGTATTTTATTTATTTTCTTGTCATTTAAAATTTCTTCATTTTTTATTCACATTTATTTTCATTCATTTTACCCTTCAATTGCATGATATGTATTATTATTGTAAATATTATTTTATTATTATTTTTCAAAAATATATTTGTTAAAAAAAAATATTTAAAAAATAAAATTAAATATATATTAATTAAAATAAATAAATAATATTTAATTTAATAATTAATTAATAAATAATAAAAATATTTAAATTATTTTAAAATTATTTATTTTATACATATATATATATATATATATATCAATATAACCAAAAAAAAAATTTTTATAAAATAAAATATATACAAATTAATTAAATAATAATTTATTTTTAAAATTTAATTTAATTTTATTACAAAAATATATATATATTTATTTATTTTCATTTTATTTTAAGCAACTGCTTGTATAATTTTTGTTGTTTCTTCTATTTGTTTTGTTGAATATTTATTATTATTATTTAAAATAATTTCTTTAACTAATTTATTAATTATTAATTTATTTTTATTATATTCTTCTTCATTTTCTTCTTCTTCTTTTTCTTCAATTGTTGGCATTGGTTCAAATGATAAATTACTTGATTGACTAGAATATTGTCGTTTATTATTATTAATTCTTTTTTTATTATTATTAGATTCTCCATTACGACTTGGAAATGTTTTTATATTTGATAAAAAAGGAATTTCTATTAAAAATTAAATTAAATATATTTAATTTAAATACCTTTAACATTAATTAATCGAATAAATTTTCCAAATAATTTTTTACTTAAACAACCACCACCACCACCACCATTATTATTATTATTATTACTATTTAATTTATTATTTAATTGTTCTTCATTTTTTCTTTTTAAATTTTTTAATTTTAAATAATTTTGTTCATCTTCTTCTTGACTAATAGAATCAACAATTTCTGAAAAAAAAGAACCATAACGAACTTTTGGTAATTTTGAAGATATTTTTTGGTGTTGTAATTTATTACTACTTGTTGGAATACAACCAATAGATGTTGATAAATTATGTTCATTTGAACAAAACATTTTTTTTTTAAATAATTTTAAATATTAATCTAAATTTAAAATTAAATAAATTAATTTAAAAATAAATAAATAAATTATTTATTTATTTTTAAAGTTATTTTTGTAATGCTGGCAATTTTTTTTAATTTCCTTATGAAAATATAGTTTAAAAAAAAATATTTTGTGCAAAATAAATATATTAAAACTTTATTTAAAATATAAATATATTTATATTATTAATGGATTAAATAATAAATATATTTAAATAAATAATTTAATTAGTTTTTACAATTAAATATTTTTATTTAAAAAAAAAACAAATTTATAAAAAAATATTAAATAAAAATTAAAAAGAATTGAGTAAAAATTAAATACTTTTACAAATATTGTAATTAATTATTTTTATGTAGTTTGGTCTTTTTTATTTATTTATTTTTTTAAAATTACATTATGTAGTACATAAATATATATATATAAAGTACTTGAATATATTTATTTATTTTATAATTAAAAAAAAAAGAAATAATTTTAATTTAATATTTAAATAAAATTATTATTTAAAAATTAAATAATATACACTTATATATATTTAAATATTATATAATTTATTTAAATAAATGACAACTAGATAAAATATTTAAATAAATTTAAATATTTTAATAACAGACATAAATTTTAAATAAAGTACAAAATAAATAGAAATATATTATTTATAAATAAATATTTAAATAAAGAAGCTAAATAAATAAATAAATAAATTAATTAATTAAAAAAAAAAGGTAAATTATAAAAAGGGAAAATAAATGTACTTTTATTATTTTATAAAATTAAATATATAAAGTAAAAAAGAATATTTTTTTTTTTTAAATATTTTTTAAATTAAAAATATTAAAAAATAAATAAATTAAGGAATTAATTTATTTAAACAAATACTTATATATATATATAAACTATTAATTAATTAATATAACATTTTCTCAAAAAAAAATTTTTATTTTATTAAAAAACATTTTCTTGGAATATTAAAAATAAAAATATTTAAATTTAAAAAAAATAATAAATTTAAATATATATATATCAGGGATGCATATCGTATCGTTTATCGTTATCGTATATCGTATTTTATCGTGTTTTTGACCTGATTTTGTATCGTATCGTATATCGTATCGTATTTTTTTCTGAAAAAATATCGTATCGTATTATCGTATCGTATTTTTTTCCCAATCGTTTATCGTATATCGTTATCGTATTTCATAAGAAAAACGATAATAATACGATAATTCTATTCAGTTCATAATGAATTTTTTTCTTTGCTTTTTAGTTCGTTCTCTTCCATTCTCTATATTGATTTCCTTCTCTTATCCTTTTTGCTTTGTTTCTTCTTGTCTTTTTTTGATATAAAGGAAGGTGTGGTATGGTGGTTAACGTGTTGGATTAGTCACGGAGATATATGGGTTCCAGCTCAGTGTGGAATAGTATAAATCTTGCATCATGGCTCTTATCAATTTAAGAACAAATTTTTTTTCTTATTTAAAATAGTTAAAATTTAAAAGACCTTATAATTTATTTTGATGCTAAAAAGGCAACAATTCGGCCACTGAACCCATTAAACTTAAAAATTTTTCGCCTGCGGCGCTAAATTGAGGCAAAAATTAAGCAACTTAGAATATTTTGACCTTTCTATCGAAGGAATTGCTTCTTGCAAATTCAAGAATTGTGATCTTTTTCTTTATCGTATATCGTATTTTTTCTGAAAAAATATCGTATCGTATTATCGTATCGTATTTTTTTTCTTAAAAATATCGTATCGTATATCGTATCGTATTTTTTCCCGGAAAAATATCGTATCGTATTATCGTATCGTATTTTTTCCCGGAAAAATATCGTATCGTATTATCGTATCGTATTTTTTTTTCAATCGTTTATCGTATATCGTTATCGCATTAAAAAATCAGACGATATGCATCCCTGATATATATATATATTTTGGTAACATATGTATATATATATATATAAATATATTAAAGAAAAGTAACAGAAAATTTAATATTATTTTTAGAATAATTATATCATCTCTCTCTTTTTCCTTTTCACCTGCTATTAATTTTTCTATTTTTGGCAATAAATTTATTTAAAAAATAAAAAATAATTTTAAAATAATTGTTAAATGACCTAAAATTTTATTATTTTATTTACTGATAAATTATTTTAACTTAATGTTTTATTAAACTCATGATTGTTAAATTAATATTTAAAATAAAATTAATGAAGATGGCGCCAATATATATATTTTTTTTTTATTTTTGGGAAAGAATAAATGAATGCTTTATTTGGGTTAAAAAAAAATAAAAATAAAAAAATGGTTGATAAAGGCCAATTTAAAAAATTAAAAATAGAAATATTTATTTTTAATTAAAGAAACCAAAAAATAAAAACCAAAAATTAATTTAAATAAAAATAGAATTTAATTTTAAAAAACAATTTAAATTTATTTATTTTTTTTTTTCAAAATAAATATAATTTTTATTCAAATATTAATTTATAATAAATAGAAAATTCTCTACAATTTATATGAATTTTAAATAAAAGAAACCCTTTAAAATAATTTAAAATAAAAATTTAAATTATATTTAATTTTAAAGAAAAAATAAATATTATTTTGCAATAAAATTCAAATTAATAAAATAATTTTATTAAATAAAATATATATATATTTATTTTGCACCTGTATATAATACGTAAATATATATAAAGAAATGAAAAAAAAATGATTAATTAATTAAAAATAAATTTAAAAAAAAATTCTACTAAATTTAGCCAATCTAAATTTAAAAAAAAATAAAATATTTTTTAAAACAAAATTATTTTTACAATTTTATATTTAAAAAGTAGTATATATATGTATATGTATATATATAATAGACATAATATTTATTTAAAACGAGAAGAAAATATTCGGTAAAATTAAATTAAAATAAAAAATATATTATTTAGGAATATATTTTATTTATGAAAAGAAAATAATTTTTTAAATTAATTAATTAAATTAATTAATTATTTTTAATTATTAATAAATAAATTTAATTAATTTTTAATTAAAAAATATATATTTTCATTTTATTTAATTAAAACAAATGAAGAAATGAACAAAAAGAGAGAAAATTATATTAAAATTAAAAAAGGTAAAAATTTTGCGCGTAAATTAAATAAAAAAAAAAAGTACCGAAACTACCTAAATAATTCGAGGAAACAAAATTAAAAAAAAAATAATAATTAAAAATATTTTTATTTAAAATAATCAATTATTTATTAAGAAATAAAAATAATTAATTAATTTTAATAAAAAATAAAATTTTATTTTCTTCATTTAAATAAATAAATTACTAAAATATATATACATAAATAATATATATTTATTTATTTATTTAAATAGTACTTTTTATTTTCTTAAATATTTTTTTTTTAACTTTCCCACAAAGGATTATTTTATTTTAATCCTTAATCTTTTATTACCTTTTTTAATATGAATAAATTTAAAAAATAATATAAAAATATTAATTAAAATTTAAAAAAAAAATTATTTTTTAATTATAATTATGCTAAAAAAAATATTTATGTATATAAAAATAAATAAAGAAACATTCTTTTTATTTAAATTAAATATTCAAAATATTAAAAAAATATAAAAAGCAAATTAATTAATATTTGTTAAATATGCATGAAAATAGGAAGTAAAAAAATACAAAAAAAAAAAAAAAAAGATGTAAATATTTATTAAAAATAAATAAATGTTTTTTTATAAATAGAAAATAAATTTTAAATTATTTTTTTTTAATTTTTCAACTTATTTTAAAATGTAAACACACAAATATTATTATTTTTTTTAAATAGAATAAACAATTATTAAATATATATTTTTTATAAAAAATTTAATGAATTGAAATAATTTTTAATTTAATTAAAAATATATTTATTTAATGATTAAAAAACAAATTTTATTTAAAAATAAATTAAAAACAATAATAAATAATAATAAATAAATAAATTTTTTAATAAAATCTGGTGAAGAAATATTAAATTATAAATAAATTATAGACAATTCTATTTAAATTAATTGATTTAATTTTATAAAAATAATTATTAGTATAATAATAATATTTAAACTATTTTCTTAATTAAATTATAACTTTTTATTTATTAATAAATAATAATATATTTTAATTATTTAATAATTAAAAATAATATTTATTAAATTAAAATAAATATTTATTTTTATTTATCTTCTTTTAATAAAAATTATTATTTTAATTTTTAATAAAAACTCTTTCATTGTTGTAGATTTTATCAAATTCTTTGGTTAACCGAAAATAATTCTTTAGTTTTCAATTAATTAAGGTTTCAAATCAACAAAAAATATTATTTTGAAAATTAATATTTAAATTTATTAATATAATTTTTTTAATTAAAATAAACAAAATATATAAATAAAAATAAAGGAGAATTATTTTAAATTTAATATTTTTAAATTAAAAGTTTAATCTATTAAAAATTACTTTAATATGTACTTAGTCTCTTAGTAATTCAATTTAAAATATTTTAATTAATTATGTCATCAATAAATCAATTATAAATTAAATTTATAACCTTTAAAATAAAAAAATATTTAAAAAAATAAAATGTCTAATAACTTTATCAGTTTAATTAAACAAAATAATAAACACTAAATTAAACAATAATAACCATTTTATTATTATTTTTTAATTGAAAATAAAACATTTAATGACTTAATTCTTTAAAAAATTTTTAAATTTATAATAAATAAATTTATCTAAATGTTAAGAGCTTGATTACTAGATAAACATTATTTATGAACAAACAAACTAAAGCACGAAACCATCTGTTACTCTGAAATGTTGAAGTTGTATTGGTTTTGTTTCAAGACAGCTAGAATTTTGCTAATTGGACCAAAAAATTATTATCATGCTACAGTAGTGGTACTTTATCAAGGATTATATTTAAGATGTAATTTAGTCTGTTCGCTCTAAATGCAATTAGAATGAAATCTACATAAAAGGGGTCTTGCGAAAGGTTGGAAATGGTGCTGTTATAAATTGAGTTCTATAATATTTTTAATAAATTTATATAATTTTTATTCTAAAAAAATCAAAAACTTTTGCGATTTTTCTTTGTTGGAATATTCTGAAATTTTCCTTTCACATTTTCAATAACCTCAATATCATCATCTTCACTGCCTGAAAGTAAGGTAACTTCATTAGAATTATTTAGTGTTCCAGCATGATTTTCTTTGTTAATCGAAGATTGAGTAAACTAAAATATTTTAAACATTTTTTGAAGTTAAATAATGGGATAATGGACTTATAAACAAAAAATACAATAAATATTTAAATCTAAAAATAAGGAAAAGGCGTTCATTTGATCCACTTACATAAACCAAATCCTTTTTATATTCAAAGTTAAGATTTAAATCAGAAAGGAATGTTAAAATTCATAAATATAAATTGTTCTAAAAGTGGAATTTCAAAATAATAAAGTGAATGGAGAAAACTTTTAAAAAGAAAATTAATTGTTTGTAAATAAACCCCTAATGCTTATAATTTATTTAAAAAAAAATTAACCTTATTTGAAAAAGAAGAAGATTGAACATCAGAATTTAAATCAAATAAGGCATGTTTAACGAAGCGTTTAGCAGTTTTTCCATCATATTTTGGTCTTTTATCTAAATCTTCATATTGCTTTAATTTTGCCATATATTCCTTGGTTCTTTTCTAATTAAATATATAATAATTTAATATTTTATTTTAAAAAAACCAATTCAACAGCAAGTTCAGCAGATTGACTTGGATCTTTTCCTTTACAATGTAGAAATGCCCAATAAAGAGAATTAACAGCGAAAAGAGTAGTTAATTCAGATTTAGCCTTATCCAAAGTAGTCTGAAAGAATTAAAATAAATAATAATTTAAAGGTTTTAAACTTGTTCTGAATGTTGCGATTGTAAATGATCATCAAGAGCATCTTCTAATGAAGTTAAAGCTTTGTCAAAATCAGACAATTTTTTGACAACATCCTCAGGAATATGCAACATCTTACTTATAAAACAATTTCTAAATTTTAAAGAAAATATTTACAATAGATTGTAGTCTCTTGTTTTTTTCTACACAAAACGCATGATAGAAAAAATATTGACAAAAAGCCAAAAAAAAAAGGTAAAAAGGACAAAATGTATTATTAGCATTTGGGAATAAAAAAAAATTAACCTACTCAAATGACCCTGAATTCCTTTGATCATGACTCTTTAGAATCATCAGAACAACCAGTAATCGACTTTTATAGCCATAGATAAGCTTTAATCTTTAAATTTTACTGAGCGATTTGTTCAAGAAAATAATTTAATTATTAAAAAAAATAAAATTTAAAGGGATTGAAGTTTAGTAAAATGATGAACTCGAGTCTGTTGACTCCAAAGGGAAGAAATCGCGTAACGGGTATTAGAGAATTAGATTAGACCCTATTTTAAAAAGTAAGAATTAAGGGTCAGTATGCATTCAGTAAGTACATATTAAATGTGTATAACGTAATTCATCTTAATTTATTCATTTTAAATGAAACCAACAAAACCAACACTTAATTAACAATTAAATGGATTAGATAAATAGGTTAATAGATGAAGTAAGTTTATAGGAAAATTTTTTGCGATTGTATCCATTTTTGATGTAAAGTCATATTTATATAGTATATGTACTAATTAAATATAATTTTTATTTTATAATAAAATATTTATGATTTAATGTACATATTTATTCATATTTTTCATTATTCTTAATCTCTCTTTACATATACAACTTTAAAAATATTTAAAATTATAATTAAATTCAAAAATTAATTAACCAAATCATTCCTGTTGCAGTTAACATACATAACATTTCTTTATTTTTATAATCACTACAATCAATTAAATCTACATGTTCACAATTAACTAAAAAAAAAATAAATACATATTTTTATTTTTAATTATTTACCCATTTCAATAAGAACATTTGATATTGAAGAATGCCTTTTATTTTTTTTCAAAAAATTTCTTTTTTCCCTTTTAATTTTATAATAATTAAAATAATTAAATTATTTATATAATTTAAATAAACTTATTAATTTCAAAGAAATTGTTATCAAGTTTTGATTCCAAATATTGATTAATTATTAAAAATAAAATACTTAATATTTGAATAATATAAAACATTTAATAAATAAATATATTATTATTATTTAAATCATAAAATTATATTTTAATTTTTAATTTTGTTAATAATTAATTAATAAATTTATTAATTTGATTTTTATTTAATAATTTTTTTAAATTTTTTTTTGTCTTTATGTAAAAAAGAAACTTTTTTTTTATATATTTTTTCGGGAAAAATTTTCTTAATATATTTTGGTTGTGTAACTAATTAAAATTGTTATTCTCGTAAATGTGAATTTTGTAAAGTAAATTTAAAATAAATAATTTTTGTTTCTTTTTTTTTTTTAATTAAAATAAATAAAAATGAACTATTAATAATAATTTTAATTTAATTTATTTAATATTAAAAATAATGAAATATTTCTAAAAAGATTAAAATAAATTTTAATTTAATTTATTTCGTTTTTTTCTTCAATTAAAGTGAATAAATTCCATAAAGATTAGCTGATTCACGTAATTCTAAATAATTAATAAATAAATTAATTAATTAATTAAATTACTTGTTATAGCATGCATTATTTTCTTTCTTATACCTAATTTAGAAATTCCAAGATTATTTAATAAACATTGTTCATCCAATAATAAAAATGCCTTTTAAATATATTTAAATAATTATTAAATTAAATTAAAATATAAATATATACTTGCATATCAATTTCTTGTTCATTAAATAATTTAATATATTCAAATAAACCTAATTGTTTTAAAATAATTGAAGGTTCATTTAATATACGAATATCCCATTTAAATGAAATAGGAGGTGAAATAATTAAAGATTGTTGTTTTTGTTGCTGTTTTTCTTCTTCTTCTTCTTCTTTAAATAATTTATTTTCATTATTAATTTTAAAATTAGATAAATTATTAATTTCATAAGAATTTCCAGCAGACATAGTAAATTCTAATTATTTAAAATAAATATAATTAATTAATAATTAATTAATATATATTAATTACTTGAATTATTTCTTTTTAATTGTTCACTAGCTTGTAAAGCAGCTACTCTTGGATGTACTAATGCTGTTGCTTTTTTAATTTCAATTATTTTTTTATTATTAATTTCTTCTTCATTTTTTCCTTCCTCTTCTTTATTATTACTTATATTAGTAGATAATTCTGAAGAAATATTTTTATTAAAAATAATAGTTGAAAATTCCTAAAAATTAAAATAATTTATTTATTTTATAAATATTTAAAATATAATTAATTTAAATATGTAAACCTTTTCTTTATTATTTTTTTCTTTTATTTCTTTTTCCTCATTTCCTCTTCCAACAATTGGCCTTCCTTTTAATTGTTTATTTTCTTCATCTTTCCAAATATTTTTTGAACAAAATAATTCTGTTGGTAATGAATTACTAAATCCATAAATAGCAAAAATATCATTAGAATTAATTTTTGATATTTCATTTAATTTTTTATTATTATTATTTTCTTGAAATTGACCAAAAATTGCTTTAAAAAAATTATATTTTATATTTAAAAATTATATATTTATTTATTTATACATTGATTAATTATTTGGCCATTTTTTAAACGTTCATTATCTAATATTTTACGAAATTCTCCTTTTTGTAAATTAATACTTTTTGCCCCAGCTAATAAACCAGCAGCAATTGGTGATTCCTTAAATTTAAATTAAAATTAATTAATTATTAAATTACTTGTGGATCTGGTAATAATTTATTTTCTTCTTTTTCTAAAATAATTTCATTACAATTTAATTTATTTTCTAACAAATTATTATTTAATTCAATTTTATTATTATTTTGTAAAATATTAATATTATCATTAAAAGAAAGTTTTAAAACAGATGAAGGAGGTAATGAAAGTTGATAAGCCTAAAAAATTATTAAATTATTTTAATTTTATAAAAATAAAAATTCTTAACCAAAAGACTTTCTCTACATAAACTACGCATTAATGCTGCTTTATCATTATCTAAAGGAAATTGTTCATTAGAAGAATCAATTTCTTCTTTAAATTTTTCTGAAAATTCTTGAAATATTTTATTTTTATTATTTAATTGAAGTAAACGATTTCTAGCTAAATAAGCATTAAATAAATTAGCCTTTAATATTAAATATATATTTAATATATTTATATATATATACTTCATATGTACTAATTATATATTCTTTTTCTTCATTTAAATTATTAATTCCTCCTTCATTTTCATTTATTTTAAATTTTTTTGTTTTAAAAATTTTTTTTCTTTTTTCAAATATTTGTAAATCTAATTCATTTTCTAATATTTTTAAAAAATTATTTGATTGATTTATTAATTTATTATTTGATTTTTCAAATTGTAAAATTATAGGTAAAAGACCCTTAAATTTTATTAAATATTTATTTATTAATTTTTATATATTTTTTATACTGTTATAAATTTTCTAGCAACAAAAATTCCTTCAATTTGTCCAGATATTAATAAACCTTGATTATTTAATTGAATTTGTGTATTTGTTCTAATTAATTAAAAATTAATTTAAATTAATTAAAATTATACCTAAAAGCAATCCATCTAAGTGAATTTAATGAAGGAAGTGCTGATGATCTAATTTCAAATTGTGAATAACAAAAAAGTTCTTCTCCTGTTGGCTATTTATATTAAAAAAAAAAAAATAATTTAAATTAATAAATATATTTCAAACAAAAATTCCAATTAATTGACAAATTTTTCCAAATGCTTTAAGCATTTCTAATTCATTTTTAGTACTTGAACGCATAATAAAATGTAATGAACCAAAATTATTTTGAATAAATTGAATAGATAAATCATTATTATTTATAGAAGAAGAAGAAGAAGAAGGAAAATGACGTTGTAAATTAACTTTAAATTAATTAAATTATTTAAATAAATATATATAAACCAGGATCTAATCTAGGTTGTATAGAATGAAGACTACGATTTAATGATAATTGTATATTTACATTAATTGTTAAAGGAATACTTGCCTAAAAAAGAAAAATTAATTAAAATAATAATAATATTATTTTTAATTTACTCTAAGCATTTCTCTAGCTTTTTCAACATCTTTAATAAATCCAGAAATTGATACTTGATCATTTTTTGAATTAGGAATTATTGGATTTAATATCTAAAATAATTTAATTTAATTTAATTTAAAATAAACTTTATTAGAATCAGGGAAATGTATATGACAACAAGTATCTTTCATTATCTATTAAATTAATTAATTAAATATAAATATTAATTAATATATATACTTGTTTAGTATTTTTTCCAGATTTTCCAATTACTTGTGAATGAAGATTATGACTAATTTCCATTTTTAATATTACTTTTTCTTTCTTTTTTTTTTTTAATTAAATAATTAATTTAATAAAATAATTATTTATACCTTAATTTTTAATCTTTCCTCAATAAGTTTTGAAGCATTTTGAATATTTAAAGAATTTCCAATTAATTTAATAATAACATCTTTTTTTTATTAATTAAAATATATTTTTGTTTTAAAAAATACCTTTTTTTGTTTTTGCTTTAATTTTTAATTTTGCAGGCCAATAAATTTTAACTTCAGTTATTTGTTCAATACGATTAAAAAATGTTTCAGCACTTTCCTCATGTATTTCACCTAAAAATTAATTAATTAATTTATTTATTTATTTATTTACCTATTATCATTTCTTCTAAACGTTTTCTATCAACTTGTATTCTAAATTCAGTCATGGATTTGTTTAATATTTCTTTATTATTAATATCCATTTATTTAAAAAAATATATTTTTTAATTAATTAATAGGTCAAAAAAATTTTTTTTTGTCCTTTTTTATTTATTAATATTTATTATTATTAATAATATAAAATATAAGATTCAAATGACTGCGCGGGTTTCAGTAAACTAATAATAAAAAATCAAACAAATATTTTATTATTATTATTATTATTAAACTATATATTTTTTTATTTTCTATCTTTTACGTTTAAAATAATATATAATTGACGAATTCTCGCAAAAAATGTTTATACCTTATATATTTAGTAATTGCGGATTTATTATTTTTATTTTTTTAAAAAAAGTGTTGATTTATTAAAGAGAAAATTAAATTAATAATTAAAGAAAGAAAGAAAGAAAGAAAGAGAGAGAGAGGGTTATCCATCAAAAATAAATAAATAATTATGTTCAATCTCTCCTTTTAAAATAAAATTTAATAAAAAAAAAATTATATAACAAAAATTATTTGTTAAACAGTTATTTATACGTACTTATTTATTTAAATTATTATAGATAAATCAATTAAAATATATTTTTAAATAATAATATATTAATTAATTAATTTTGTTTTAACTCCAAATACCACCACCAATACTAGATTGAGAAAAAATATTTGAAGTATTTTTAGAAGGAATATTAGGGGAATATGTAGTAGTTAAAGATTGAACATCAATTTGATCACGACAAATACCATTTTCACAAGTAAATTGTTCTCCACATTCTTTAGCTGCATCAGAACATGGATTACCTTCAATTCTAATACATAATCCAGAATCACATCTTTCACCTTTTTTTTTTAATATTTAAATTAATTAATTATTACCAATTTGACATGCTTTTCTATAACATTCATCTTTTGTACAAATACCTCCAATACAATAATAAGGTGGAGGACAATCCTCAATAGATGCTGTATGTGAACAAATTAATCCCTTTTGAAATAATATATATTATTTAATTAAATTAATTACCTGAAAATGTCTACATTCTCCTTCAGGATTACTAATAGGTGAACATGCATGTTCTGGTGGACATTTAATTCTTCCATTAATTAAACAAATATCAGAAATACAACGACCATCACGACAAATTTGTAAATCTGAACATTCACTTGAAGTAGCACAATTAATACCACTAGAAGGAACACAAAGTCCATTAAAGCAACTATTCCCTGAAGGACAAACAATTTTTGTACAAGCTTAAATATATATTTAATTTAAAAATTATTTATTTCTTTTTTAACCTTCTCCATCATTTGTCAAACATTTATCTCCATTTAATATTTCACCAGGATCACATTTTGGTGATGGATGTGTTAAAGACGGTCCTAAAGTATCAAAACGACGCTGACATTTTTGTTGTTTACATTCATAAAGGGAAGGTGGTCCACAATCAAATGGGGAAAAACATAAAATTGAAGTTATGGACATACACATTCCATCACGACAAATTTCATTAGTTTCATCACAAAGCATATCAGCACATTCTAAATAAATTAGAATTTAATTAATTAATTAATTAAATTCTTTACTGTCAATACTACAACGTCCATTCATACATTTTCCTCTTGGTCCACAATCAGAAATTATAGTCCGTGCTAATCCTTTCCCTATTAAAACATTACGACCACATAATCGTCCAGAATATGGAATACATTTACCAGCCCCTGTACAAACTGAATCTCTTCCACATTGAACCTTTTTATTTAATTAATTAAATAATAATAATTTATTAAAAAAAGAAAAACTTTTAAACAATCTCCATAAGGTTCTTTACCCATTTCATCTAAACAACGATCAAAATTGCATTGATAACCTAAAGGGCATTCATAATCCCCAAAGAAAGGACAACGTTGACATTTAATAAATATAAATAAAAAATTAAAAAATAAAAATAATAAATTAAAAAACATTCTAAAAAATAGAATATTATTTGAAAAAGTATCAAAATATATGTATATATAATAGTAATTAATTAAAATAATTATTAAAAAATATTAAATAAGATGAGAAAAATAAAGTAAAATTTTAATAATAATTAAAATTTTATTTATTTATAAAAAGAAAAATAATTTTTAATTTTTGTTTTTCAACAAAAAAGATCAATGAAAGGACAATTAACTAAAGAAATACAAAAAATAAAGTAAATTTTCAATTAAAATTAGAACAAGGGCAAATAATATTTATGGATATAAATAGAAGAAGAAAGTTGATTAATTAAATTAATTTATTTAAGTAAAAATATTAAAAAAAAAAAAAAAAGAAATATTTTTTGAATTTTAGATAAAAATAAATTATTTGATAATAAAAATGATCTTATCCTAAATAGATGAATTATATATTTTTTTTTTTAAATTATTTTAAATAGTTTTAAAAAAAATTTTTTTAATTTAAATATATTTAATTTACAATTAAAAAATAAATAATTAAATTAATTAATTAATCAGTTGATTGTTTCAAAAATGTAGTCATAGGTGTTGCATCTATATTACCATAACATAATTCTTCTTCTTCTTCTTCATTATTTAAAGCTATAAATATTTAATAATTATTTAAAAAAATCATTTCTTTTTATTTATTTACCTTGTATATTATTATTATTATAATGTTTATGTGAAGGAGCATATAATATTAATAATAATAATACATATAAATTCCATTGACCAAAAATACCAAACATAAAAGCACTTGTAGATATATTAATTAATTTTTTAAAATTAAAATAATTATTATTTTCTATTTCTTCTTTTTCAATTAAATAATTTAAATTATCTTCATTATTATTATTATTTTCTCTTTGCATTAAAAAAGCTAAAATTGTTGTAAAAGCACAAAAAATACTTAAAATCATTAAAAATTTAAATCTATAAAATACATTCTCAACACGAAAACGACGAGATTCACTAAAATAAAATTTTAAAAAAATAAATAAATAATTTAATAATATTATTTAATACCTTAAATGATATATTTGTGCTTCACGTTTAGATCTTTAATTAAAATAAAATAAAAATTAAATATATTTATTTAAAATAAAATAACCTTATTCCAATCCATACTTTGTAAATTTTATAACAAAAAAATATAAAATAAATAAAAAAAGAAATAATTCCAATAAAAATAGATAAATAAGCTAAATTAGGTGAACCAAAATTTGGTGACCAAATTGAATGAAATGGATTAT
Source organism: Meloidogyne graminicola (assembly GCA_036172905.1). Classification (NCBI taxonomy): domain Eukaryota; kingdom Metazoa; phylum Nematoda; class Chromadorea; order Rhabditida; family Meloidogynidae; genus Meloidogyne; species Meloidogyne graminicola. Next base: position 1,386,372 of record JARPZY010000005.1, read on the forward strand.
ATAATTGTTTGCCTCTTTCAAATAAATCAAAAATAAGTAAAGAAAAACATGAAATTAATACTAAAGATAAATTACGCCAATAATTTATCTAAAAATAATTTTAATTAATTTAAAATTAATTAATTTAAATTAATTAGTGTTAATTAATTACTAAATTATTTCTTAATGGATCATCAATTAAATGTTCTCCAGAAAATATTAACCAAAAAGAAAAAAGAATTGTATAAAATAATCCTTGTCTAATATCACTAATAATTAATAAAAAAGGTAAATTAAACCAAAGAGATAACCATTCAATTGGAACTTTTTAAATTAAAAAAAAAAATTTTTTAAATTAAATTTTAAATTAAACAATTAAGTAAAAATAATGAAAATCCTAAAGCAGCAATTGACTTTTCAACTAATACAGCTTTTCTAGGTAATAATTTAATTCTTTTCCAATACCATTTAAGAACCAAAAAAATTAAAAGAAAAAAGAATGTTTTCATCCATAACCAAATTAAAGTAAAACCACCATTTTGATGAATTACCTTTTTTAAATTAATTAATTTAATTAAATATATATACAATAAGTCTAAGTTCACGTAAAGGACCAGGAAATGCACAATTTGGACCTTTTTTATATTTAGAAAGGCAAAGACTTTGATTAGCAGGTATTCGAATATTTAATAAATAATAAGGATATTGAATTGAATTTAACTAAAATTAATAATTTAATTAAAATATATTTAATAAAAATACTTGAAAGAAATCAATAAGAGAACAATTAAAAGATAAACCAGAATAAGTCTTTTAAAAAATAAAAATTAATATTTAAATTAATTAATTAATTTACCATTTCAGAATTAATTTGGCATTCTGTAATTCTTTGTATTTTTTGAATAGGTAATAATTCTTTCCAATTATTTTCTTCTTCTTTTTCTTTATAACCAATTCTAACATCAAATTCCAAAAGAATTGATTCTTCTTTTAATTTTTAATTAATTAATTAAATTAAAATAATATCCTTACCAATTGGTTTAGTTTCTAATGAATATTCAAAATCAATATCTAAAAAACCTAACAAAAATTGAAAAAGAGGAGAATATTTTAATTGAATTCCATCTCTCATATGTGGCATTTGTGCCTAAATATTATTATAATTATTTTAAAAATAAATATACTAACAACAAATACTAAATCTCTAGCATCATCTGTTGTTGGTTTATATTGTTTTAAATTAGAAATAATTTCACAATTCTTTAAAAATTAATTTAAAATTAATATTTTAATATTTTACCCCATTATTTGGTCTTAAATAAAACCATTTATTAGTTTTTCCACCATCCTTATCCTTACAAGTATTTAATAAAAATTCCATGGAAGAAGAAGGCCCAGGAGCTAAAAAAAAGATTAAATATTATTTTTTAAATATAAAAAAAAATAACCAAAAATAGCTCCTAATAAAAAGAAAATACATTGAAAAAAAAATAAAATTAATAATAAAAAAAAAAGTTTTTTATTAGATAAATTCTCAATTACATAACCAATCATTTAAATAAATAAATAAATTTCCTTTAAAAAAATATATTTTAAAAAAATTAAAAAAAAAAAAAAAAGAAACATTTTAATTAAAAATTGATATTTTAATAAATATTTTTTGAGTAAAAATAATCTTAAAAAAATATATTTTTTTTTTATTTATGGAGGATTGTGACTGACATATGTAAAAAGTAATAAAAATAAAAAATAAATGAAGAGAGAATATTCTTCTTTATTTATATTTATTTATTTTTTTTATTGTCCGTAATAAAGGAGGAGGAGAAGGGATACATTTTATTATTACGTCCATTCTTTTTTAGAACATATTTAATGAAAGTTTGTACTGCTGATGGTATTCACAGCTTGAGAAAAAATGCCCATATATTACATATGTACATAGAAATAATTATTTTTATACCTATTTAGAATAAAAAAAAATGTTTATAAAAATTTAATTAAAATAAAAAAAAAATATTAAAAAATATATCCAAAGAATGAATTAATTAATAATTTAACAATTTTTTTTAAAATTAATTCTGGTTATTTTTTTTAACAAATATGTACTATGTAAATGTATTATTATTTAAACTTTTTAAAATCAATAAATATTCTGCTTATTTAAATATATATATTTTTATTTTGTAAAAATAAAGAACAAAAAAAAATTAAATAAAAAAAAAAAGATATTAATTATTATTATTTCCTAATTATAGGTATTATTTAATTAATTAATTTTATATGCCCATTTTAAATCATCATCTCTAGGCTTCCAACCAGTTAAATTATTAACAATAAATTCTAATCCCCTCCAGAAATTTATTCTATCAAGTAATGGATTTAACCAACCAGTAGTTATACTAAAATAATTTTAATTTTAATTTAAATTAAATTAAAAATTAAAACATATTTACCAATAACGACATGCATGAGGTGAAATATGATGTATTTTATGATGATGTCTTGGTAATATTAATTGTAATCTCTAAATAATATTTAATAAATATTATTTTGGTAGATTAAAATTTAAAAAAAAATATCCGATCAAAATTAATAATTATTGAAATATTTAATAAAAATAAATATTAAATATAATTAAATAAATAAATATAAATTTAAATTATTTTATTAATTTTTTAGTATTTGTAAATATCTTATATAAAAGCTTAAAAAACTATAAATATAATTAATAATTTAATAATAAACTTAGTTAATCCATTATTTTCTTTACTTATTCTCTGTGTTAACATCTCTCCTCTTCACAGGTAAATACTTTTTTAAAAATATTTTAATTATATTTTTATTTTACATAGAATGGGCCAACTAAAAATACCAAAAAATATTGGCATATGGTCAGTTCAGGCTTTGATTGGTACTGGTGCCTTTGGCAGTGTTTTCCTTGTTCGGACAGAAGTGAAAACCAACAAAAAGTTTGGTTATGCAGCTATGAAAGTGGAAAAACGCAGAAAACATAGAGAGGAGGAAGTACTACGCATGGAGGTTTGGGTTTTGTCAAAATTGCAAGGAAATCCAGCATTCTGTACAATCTATACTTTGGGACAGACTTCGGAATTTACGTATTGACACAAGTCGTTTTTTGTTATTTAATTGATTAAATTCTAGTTTTGTTGTGATGACCTTGCTTGGAAAGCCCGTGGACGATCTACGAAGGATGCAACCAAAAAGAAGGTTTTCTACGGTCACTACTCTTCGTATTGGAATTCAACTTATTAAAGTAAGTGAAAGTTTTACTTTAATAGAATATAATTTTATTACTTTAAAGGCTTTCACCTGTCTTCATAAAGCTGGATTTATTCATCGCGATGTAAAGCCAGCAAACATGGCCGCGGGTCACAAGCGACCGGATATCATCTATCTCTTTGACTTTGGATTGGCACGCTTTATTTACATAGACGAGGCCAAATCAATGCTGAGGCCACGGCGCAAAAAAGTGAAAATTAAACATTTTATCTAGAAATATTCTTAATCTTTTTAGATTCAATTCCGTGGGACCTATCGTTACTGTTCGTTAAATGCGCAAAAGTGTATGGACCAAGGTCGAGTGGATGATCTCTGGGGAGTTTTGGTATGTAATAATTCCTTATTTTTAACATATTAACTTTACAGTACACTTTGATTGAATGCAAAAACCGGAAGTTGCCTTGGACAGGAATAAAACCAAAGGAATGCCAAGAAAGGAAGGAGACCATCACGAGTGCAGAATTGCTTCAAGTAAAATTATTTTTATATCACTAACAAATTTTATAATATTTATTAGAATTGTCCTCCTTCCTTTGCTCGTATCATGGAACATTTGCAAACTCTTGAATTTTTGGATGAGCCAAACTACAATTCAATCGTTAAATGGCTTAATGAAGATTTGCAAGCTGATCCAGAAAAAGATAACGAATTTGAATGGCAACGTGCTGGTCAGTCAGTTTCCCGTGTTAAGTATGATGAAGAAGCTGAAAGTGCTACGGAGGCAAATATTTTTTGAAGATATTTTTGTAAAATTAAATAATTTATAGATTAAGTCTGAAACTGTGCAAACAGATGTTAGTTTGTTTACTACATTGGCAGCTTCAGATGAAGAAGATGGAAGCACGGTTGAATATGACGATACCATTGAGAACATGCCACCGGACAAAAAAATAATGAATATTGAAGCGATAAAGGCAAAACAGCAGAAGGGAGCTGTAGAAAAGGAGATGACAACAAAACCTCCAGATAATGCCACAAAACCTTCAGAACGTGAAAAGAAGCCTTCAGAAAATTCTAGGAAATAATATAAAGATGAATATAATTATAATTCGTTTCTGTATTGTATTGTAACAATTATTTATATATTGTAGTATTATTATATATATAAATGTTTTATATAATTTTTATTACTCATCTAAATATTAATCCTTAAAATTATATGTTTCAGTATTTGCTTATGAGGTAATTTATTTATTGTGTAAATGTTTTTTGCCTGATTTGTTCAATATAAGATCGGATATAGTTTTTTTTATTAAAATAAATATTTATTATAATATACCTGTAATGCTAATACCCAATTAGGTAATCCATTATAACTGTGTGACCATTTATGAATCTTTTTAAAAAATAATAAATAGAATTGAAATAATTAATTATGTACTTGATTAGTCATAGCTACATAAATACCAAAAAGAAACCAAAACCAATGCCAAGCTAATAATTCTTCTAATTCTACTTTTCCTTGAGGAAGATAATTACAATGTTGCCAGGCAATTAACATTAACTTTGGAATACATAACATAAAATTATCACCATTAACTTCAACAAAATCATGTCTGGTAATTGCTGTTGGATCAACATGATGTTCTCGAAATGAACGAATAAAATTCTAAAAATTAAATCTAATCAGAAAATAATTAAAAAATAATTATTACCCTTCCAATAAAGGTATCAACTGTCCCCCATGTATCAGCACCTATTTTTATTATTTAAATATTTTTATTATTTAAAAATATTGTGAAAATATTTAATATAATTGAAATAAAAATTATATTAAATTATTTCAAATTTTTAATTAAAATAAACCCCAATGGACTAGACCAGAACTAAAATCAGCTGCTAAAACACCAAAAATAGCTGCAAAAAATATTTTTGCAGGGTTTACATTCTGTATATTAAGAAGTAATGAAATTAAAATAATTAGAAAAAGAACAGTGCCAAACAAAATGCAAAGAATTTCTTGCATTCGTTTTCCTTTAATTTAAGAATTATTAATCCAATTAAAGGTAAATCAACCTTTACTGTACATAGATGCTAATTCTTTTGCACTAACATGGCTTGGACCACCCCAATATGGCCTTATTTTATAATTATTTTGTGTTAAATTTTCCTCAAACATTTGGTTTTCTTGAGAGAATTTTATGTCCTTTTCGGGTAATTTACTGTCGCTAAAAGAAGAAGTAGCAATAACATCCATTATTAATATAAATTAAATATAGGTAAATAAAATAAAGTTGTCTACTCTAATAATAAAAATGAAATCAATTGTTTGAAGTTAAGTTAAAAATACATAAAGCTATAATTGATTTTAAAGGATTTTTGATTAATCAATAAATTAAAGGGAATAAACAATAATTTAAGAAATAGAAGGGAAAATGGGAAGAATTTAATAATTAATTTCAAAATTTAATTCTTGGGTCAAAAAATTTGTTTAATATATATTTATTAATTTTCTTCAGTTAAAAAGTTATAATTAAATGATAAGGCAACAAAAAAGTAATGATAGATGGTGTGTTAGTTATTTAGATAATAATTAATTAATTATTAAAATATTAATAAATACAATCACGATAAAATATAGGAACAATAATTACTCAAATTATTTATTTTTCGTTCGAGAAGGATACATATAAAAAAGTATCAAAAAAGAAATTGTATCATTTTTCGAAATCTTTTATTTATAGAATTGGCATATAATTAATTTATGTGTTATTTCTAATTTAATTTTTATATAAATTCAACAAAATTTGAGGGAAAAATGGTAGAGAAAATACTGTAAAAATACAAAAATGTATAGAAAAATTCCTGATTTTTCCATTAATATGGAGAAGAATCCAAAACCAGGACTCTTCGTTCGTTCATTCCGAGATCTCAACATTGCAAAATAAAATGAAGAGTTAGTCAATTAAAATTTTCGATATACGTTAACCCATATAAAATTTCTATTTTATGCGTATTAAAAAGTTAAACAACTCACAGACCAAATTACTAAAGGTGTCAGTGAATAAAAATGAACTCGAAACTTCTTTTTTGATAAAACGGTTAAAAATTCATTTGAAAATGAAATTTTAGATTTTTAATACTTAATTAAAAATGTTATATGTAGAACATTTAAAGGGGAATGACCAACTATCATTCAAGAAAATATTATTGATAAAATATTATGTATAAGACGAAACAAAAAATATAAATTCATCATATGCCTAGCAACGCCAAAGCTAATTTAAATAAGTGAATTATTTAAAAATATAGAATAATTATGAAAATAAAAAATTTAATTTTAATAAATCCTCTTTTATATAATTAAAATGTTCGTTTCTAATTTCAACACTTTTATTAAAAAAATACTACTAATTAATTCACCAATGTTACAGCATTTAGTATTTAAATTTCAAAAAATACAAATTATGCCTAAAGTATTAAAAATAACCAAAAACATTTAAAGAAGCATTTATATAAATTATATCGAAAATAATCACTATTAAAATTGGAATTTTGTTGCAACACATACAATTAAAAGAAAAGCATGGATTAGGAAATAAAAAGATATTTACCTATTAATATTTAAATTCTAAAATAAAACCATACCTTTTGGAAAAATATGTCAATATAAAAAAAAGGAAGGAAAAAAAGAGAAAGTAAACCTTAAACTTTAGAAAAAAATGATCTAAAATCCTTAAAAAAATATTTAAATTATACTTCCCAACAAATAATATCAATGCCAATTTGTCACAATATATCTTTATCCAAAACATCTTTCACCTCATCATTTACTCATTATTGTCTTCTAAGCTCAAATGTGTAATTTTTGTAAAGTCAAATTCCTCTGTAGTGCCTCGCTTGAAAATATCGAGCACATCCAAGCAAGTAGTCTCGAAGTGAGTTGTTGCATCAAATCTAGTAAAAAAATAAACTTTAGATAAAACAAATCATAATAATAAATTAATCTAATCAACAGGTATATCTAAACAGAAAATAAATTAACGATATTTAATGCTTTGAAATAGTGAAGTTATTTAAATGAATTTAATTCTCATATAAACATACGATCGCGAGATGAACACTTGCGAGCTATACCCCTGTTAAAATAATTCATAGTTAAAAGTATATTTAAATATAATCTACCATGTCTGTTGGCTCATAAATGTCAGAAACAGTCACAAACCTAAAGAAGTATTTATAAATAATTCTTAGGAAAATAATACTTTTCTGTGATAGCACCTAACAACTGCAATGCAGGTTGAATTTCGGCTTCAGGTGTTTGCGTTTCAACAGTGGTTGAAACATTAGCAATGTACCAAGTTTTAGGTGCCACTTGGTTCGAGTTTGAAACGCATGATATATAAATATCTATAAAATATAGTAAATTATTCCAAACTAAAGCTTTAATCTATACCAGAATGACGTCCAACTTGTTTTTGTGGAATTATAATTTGGCAACTAGCCGCATCATTGGTATTAGCAATCGGATGGTTCAACAAACAAATTGCCCGAACAACTTGCCCAACTTTCTTGATTCGCGTATTGTCAACATATGATGGATCACAATAAACCTAATTATTTTAAATATCAATCCCAATATCAAAAACCTGTTTGCATTTAGCAACTTCATTTCCACTTCGAACTCCAACTGCCTTACCACCCTCAAAAACAATCTCATCAACAGGCTTGTCTAACATGTAAGTTCCCCCATAAATACTTGAGAGACGAGCAAAGCCTTGTGGCAATTCACCAAGGCCGTAAAGTGGGTAGAGATAAGGTGATTTCCCATAACGAGCTAACGAGTCGCTATAAAGACGAATACGCTCGACAGTTTGTTCATATGGTTGAGACTTATATTTGTCATCGCGATATAAAGCTAAAGCATGGCCAGTAAAATCAGCAGTGTTATCATCCAAACCGAACTTTTCATAAACCTATTTAATAGTACAAAAAAGATATAGAGGAATAAATTAACTTGTTGCATCATAGTATTATTCGGATCCATTCCTTCCCAGGTTTTCGAATCATTTTTATCAAATCCTTGCACCCAGACCAAAAATTTTTTAAAGCGTCGCTTCTCAAACATACCCATAAGGCCTAAAATGATAAAAAAAATCGAAATAATTTAAACACTTTACTTGTAGAAAGAGCCTCCATTTCATCAGCTGGAACCTTATAAATCTTTCCACCCTTATAGACATAAGATCCCTCTATCGATTTAAATTCCAAATATCGAGTAACACCAGTGTGGATGAGAATCTTGACCTTAAATTAATTTTAAATAAAATATTTTTCTACAAAATCAAACTAGTTGTCCATTTGCCATAAGAAATTTTGGAATTAAGTCAACATTCCAATCGCGACCTCTACCCATTTCTTCTGGAGCCTTAGCACCCGCCCCTAATAAAGAAAAGTATATAATTAAATAGAATGACCTAACCTCGAAACTTTTGGTAAAGCTCATCAAGTGGAGTCAATGAGGCAGAACCGGCACCGTAATAGTTATTTCTATCTATGTGCAATACCTTTTTACCAGATACAGAAAGCATACCAGAAAGAATACATTCCTTTAAAGTAGATAAAATATAAGAAATAAATGAAACCTTAAGTCCAGTTCCAAGCACAATTGCATCATATTCCTCATCCATTTTTCAATAAAGAAATAAGAAAATTAGTTTAATCTGTCAAAATCTTAAGAGAGTATTAAAAACAATAATAAATGATATGAAATAACTAATGAAATCAAAACATATAAAAAAAAACATTATTTTAATAAATAATTTATCAGAAAAGTAAAGCTAATGTGTTTTAGTGAATGCAACCAATCCATAATTGATTCCAGTAAAATCAGTCCACCTCCAATTATCTGTTAACGGATTGTAAAACATTCCACATGTATGCCCAAGTCGACATTGTTCGTCAACCAGAAGCCTACGAAGATCCTCCGGTTTAACAAATTGTTCATAGTTATGAAGTCCTTTCGGCAAAAGTCTCAAAACATCCTGCAAAGAAAATAGAAGATGACAATTAAATGCAAAATCACCTCGGCAATAATTTTTGCAAAAATCCAGCTACACATTGTCCTATTTATTGTAGTAAAGAATATAGGTGAATTAGTCTTTGCAAGTTTGCAACAATTCTTAACAAAAAGAGAAAGGTCAGTAACATGCTCCACAACTTCAGAAGCCACCACTGCATCATATGCTTTAAAATATTTATAAATTAACTAAATTTATATGGAACCATTGTGGTTGTCCTTATCTAAAACAAAATTCTCTAAAGTATCCGCTATAAATTTTGTCTTTGAACGAACATTTGGTGCGAGTGTAAGGCACGATCTATTTGCTAAATCGACTCCACTTTGAACAGAATCAATTCCAACAACATCAGCACCAAGTCTGGCAAGTGCAAGTGAAAGAATTCCTGGACCACAACCAACATCAAGTATTCTGTTACCTTCAAGAGAAAGACCATGTTCATCATTCTTAAAAAAAAACATTGATCTTAAAATTTCAAAGTAAAACCTTGCACAGGTAAGATAACATCCATGGCACTCTTAGCCTATTCATTGACAATAATGCCTTCAAAGGATCATTAAAATTTCTTTCATATATATGAACGAATTGTGAATTAAATACCTTATTCATAATATTTGAACCATATCTAAATTTCAAAAAAATATATTTAAATCAATATGCACTGAAAATTTCTTTAACAACTAAATAAATACATATGTAAAAAAAAATTTTTTGCTTGTTCATTTTATTTATTTTGAAAAAAGGACATAATGAATTTGACAATACATATCTGAAATCCAGTCGATATTTTAAAAGCACAGCCCCAAATAGCGAAAAAAAGACTACAAACTAATATTGTCTATGCATCCATATTACATACATAATAATATGTACATATAAGGTAATGCGTAGCAAATGATTATTTATTTCTAAATATTTAAATGCGCGTATTTAAAGTAAATAAACTTGAATTTTTAAATAATTTCAATTAAATAAAATTTTATTTAAAAGTGTAGTTTCATAAACCGAGTACAGAAATTTTGTTAAAAAAATGAGATTCAATATTGAGGAAATAACAACATTTAAGGTTTCGCGAAATATATGAGATGCTCATTTTGAAATAACTGTCAATTACCCTTCATTGCACAATCCTGAACAATATTAGAGACTTCTTTGGTTTAATCTCATAAGACTTGTGAGTGATATTCTCAATAGCTGATCTCCAATGCCAAAATTGACCGTTAGGTTTATTGCCAGAATCACCATAAAGTCCATTAAGCGAAGTATAAGCACAACCCCCATGCCACCACGCTCTATAATATTTAAATTTAAAATATTGATAAAAATTTAATAATACCCTCGTTTACGAAATTTGGCACAATTCTCACTTTTATTTTCATCGTTATCCATATCAACTGTTGTGAAACTTCGGTTATTGCAAAGTTGCGTAAAAAGGTCCAACTCTGGTTCACTGAGATTGCCTCGTAAATATTGCAAATCTTTTATTCGGTATTTTTCAGAGCGGCCCAGAATCTTATTTGAAAATTTAATACTATAAAAATTTTACATCAAAAAATTTTAAGAAAAATATTAAAATTAAATCTTTTTTACTTTAAACTCCCAGTCACCCCACCAATTGCCAGAATCACCAAACCCGCTACATGCTTTTGAAACACAAAAATCGCCCTGAAGCCGGATACGCATTTCCAAACGAAAATTTCTTTCCACAAATGCAGATACACGATCCAAACCAAGCCAGTGATCAGCATCTGGTAAGTCCCCAAATCCATAGGCATATTCGTCAAAGCTAGAATTCCAAAAAGGCCATTTTCCGCTTGTACGTCTTAAAAAACAAAGAATATTTTTATCATAATGACGAACCTTTGTAAAACAATCCATCCTTGTTCAGCTTCCATCTCACAATACGCATAAAAATCACCATAATTTGGGACAGAAAGTTGATAGACACCCGACCCTTTGCCTTTGATTCGAAAATATTCACAGTCGATCACTTCTCCCACAGGAGATTGAATCTAAAAAATCATGATTTAGAAAATTATTTTAAAAAGTGCTAAAGATTTATAATATGAAATATTAATTTGTTACTTACTATTTTATTTTCTTGTGTTGCCAAGGTTGGTGCTGTAGACGAAACAGTCGTTGTACTCAAGGAGGATAAACTTTGCATTGGATAAGTCCATTTATATGTTTGACGATGAATCGGCAGACGTTCAATCATTCTTTTTGTCGGCGTTGAAGTGCTTGTAGTGAGAATAGTAGAAAGATGATATGAAGGATGATGACCAGTTCGAATATGCTCAGCCTGAAGAAAACTTGATTCAAGTTTAGGCCAATTATTTGGAAATAAAACATCATGAAATGTTTCCATCAGTTCTTCATTGCCAGGTTTAACACTTGTAACACCATTCACCTGATTTCTTTGGTATTCTTCAGTCCATAGCTCTGTTTCAATAGGTATGTTTAAGTGCTGTGGTATCTGATTTCCTTCATTATTAGCATAAACAATAGTATTGCTGCTTTGATGGAAAATTATGAAGAGAGCAACCGCAAGCAGAATAATTGCAAGAAGCGCAATTAAAAAAAGGAGAACGTATTTTAACCCTCTAAATAATAAAAGCAAATGAACAGGTATTTGATAAAGAGCAAAAAATTTCGTTTTTAAAGATAATGATCATATATAATTCACACATATTTGAACGTGGTTATTTAAAAATATTAATCTTATATCAATGGTCCGAAAAAAATATTTCAGTCTTCGAATATGGAAAAATAATTGGAAGGTCAAATTAAAAACGAAGTTTTTTCTCTTTATATGGACCAGTAATAACCTCCAGAACTTGATAAAAAAAATAAAATGTAAGCTTACATCAGCCCTTTGCTTTTTGATTTATTAAATCGAACAGCAGCTGAGAGACAAGGGTCCAATTCTTCTTCAAGGTGATCACGTCTGAATAATCGTTCACTTGTACCAAAATTAGAACATCCTATTCTGCCACTCATTCTACTGTCTTCCCGTGGCATACTGTCCATGTTTACTTCTATTCGCTCGCAAACAGTGTAAGAACGTGTCATTTTATCTTAAAATAAAGAAAATTTTATTCATGTGAACAACGAAAAGTAATAATAAATTTAAAGTAATTGCTCGTAATCAGAAATATTGAGAAAAAATATGGAATAAATTTTTTAAAGGGAAAATTAGACAATAGAATGGAGTACAACTATGTATGAATTAAAAGTAGAAAGGATAAAAAAGTCCATTATTTGTTCGTACGAAAGGGAAATACATGTAAATGGCAATTATTATTGGTTTTTTGTTAAAAATATACAAAATGAATCGTAATCGATTAATCAAATTTCGCAAAATAAACATCAAATTGATTCATCACTCAACAACCTAACAAATTGAAGCAATGTATCGAGCTAAAACATCAAATTAAAAAATTCAAAAAAAAAATAATTTTGTAAAAATAAAATGCCAATTGTCCGATTTGTGTCTAACACTGAACCAACCGATTAAAATTTTAATTTGGATTTGAGAAGATTTCTTTTATATTTTTAAATACCTTTCTTATTATTTTTATAGATGTCGTGGGAAGGAGGAATTAATGAGTATTTTTTAAATATCCAAGTCTTTGTCTCGATATTGTCGATTTTTATTTTTCTTCACGCTAGAAAATTAGTCAGAAGTGTTTATGCATTTTATTTCACTGGAGTTTTGATTGGAATTTTTGCTTCTTTTTTGATTTTTGGTTATTTATTTCAAAAGCTAATACCGAAGGTTTGTTATTTTTATTAAAATATTATGAATTAGATTTTACATTTTTGGTTGCAAGATTTCCATTTTTATTTGGTGGTTGGCCATTTTCTGCTTATATTTATTATTTGACATGGAAGAACATTGGCTTAATATTTTTTGAATATCAGTTCTATGCAATAATTTATTTGGTTTTTTTAAATTTATAACAATAATAAAACATTTAAGGGTATTTTTACAATTCTTTCTCTCGCAGTTTGCTATAGAATGGGTCCACCAGAAGATGAGCGTTCTTTAAACCTAATGGAATGGACACTACAAATAATATCTTTAGCTTTGATTTATTTATTCAATCAGGTATTTAAGTAAAACTTTAATTTTTTTTTAATTTTAAAAAGGTCAAAGAAATTTCTTTTGCTTTGATATTTTTTGTTATTTTTGCATCATTTTGGAGAACAAACTCAGATAATATATTTAAATTTTTTAAGATAATGTTTGTGAGAATAAGGTTTAAACTTTAACCTATTTTTTTAAATATTTTTTTTTAATAGAGAATTTCTATACGGACCACAACCGCGAAAGCTCCTTTCTGAGCAGGAGTATTTAGAAGAGGTATGTTTTATTTAAATTGCCTAGATTTAATAATATTTTTTTATTTTTTTTAAAATAAATATCTTTTAACTTTTAAGTCAAGAATTTATACAAGAATTGAATTAGAAAGATTAAGACAATTTTGTAATTCTCAAAATTCAAAATCTCATTGGCAACTTGTTTCACGTCTTAAAAAGCCAAATAGGTTTAAAATATTATTTAATTAATAAAATTTCTCAATTTTTCTTAAAGAATGGCTAGTTTTATCACTGGAGATAGTGATCATGTTTCTGCAATGGAATTTAGTTATCATTCAGAGATTTATTGTCCAGATGGGGAAGAAAGCAATAAAGGGGAGAATTCAATTTTAGAAGAAGAATTTATTACTGATGATGATTAAATAAGAGTAAAGATTTTAAATAATACTTTATTGCCTTATTTTTAATTTATAATCTTTTATTTTTTAAATTTCTGATCTCACTTTAAATTCTCAAATTCTTTAAAATAAAAATATTTTTTGATAAATTTTCACTTCAAAAGTTATCATTTTTTTAAAATTATTTCACTTTTGACATAAAATTATTTTTTAGCTAATTTCCAAAATAAAAATTATTTTAATTTAAAACTAGCGATATACATTTATATAAATTTTAAAAATTAAATATTTTCATCTTTTTGTAAATCTTGTACTTCTGGTAAAGGTGTTTCTTCAAGTGTTTTTAAATCTTCAACGGCCACAGATCTTCTCCTTAAATATTCTACAGCTTGAACAACATTATTTGGATCTGATGAGGATATTATATGTTCAGATGTGGGAGTATTTTGATTTTCAAATATTCTACTCCCTAGCCTAAGTCTTGTTGTTTCATTATTAATAAATTCTTTTGGTTCAAATTCTTCATTAATTATTTGTAGACTACTCTCCTTAAAAAATTTATTTAATTTAAATTAATTAATTAATTTAATACCGTTTGTTCCTTTTTCTCATTTTCTTTTAATTCACTTGTATCTTTATTATTTTCCTCAAAAAAATATTTGTCCGAATTTATTCCAATAATTTGTCCATTATTCATTGTTTTTGTATTATTTTCAAAATTTCTTGCACTCTCTAAATCTATTTCTTTAATAGAATTTTTACCAACAATATTTGAATTATTTTCAGATTTAACAGCATATACTGAGCTTCTTTGTTTAGTTTTTTGTGTATCCAAATTTGAATGGTGCATAGGTAACCCACTTTGAGATTTTTGAATAGCAATACGTAACTAAATATTTATTTATTAATATATAAATTTTTAAAAATAATTAAAAATTCTTACATCTCTTAAAGCCACAACTCCAACTAAATGTCCTCTATCTAATAAAAATATATTAAATAAATAAATATAATTTACTAACCAGTTACATATGCCCTATTTAAATCTAATAGTGAAAATAATGAATGTACTTTGTAGACTGATGTTCTTCTTACTAACTTAAAAATATATTAATTATTAATTAATTAATTAATTTATTTATTTATTTTATTATTACTTGAAAAGGTGCAGGATCAATTAATTTTTCTTCAATTTCAACTATTTCATTTAATTTATTTAATTCCCATTCTCTACGCTAAAATAAAAATTAATTTTTATTAATTTTATTAAATTTTACTTCATCATCATGTAAATCATAATTAACAGATTCTGTTAAATGTTTATTTTGCATTATTCTTAATTTTCTTTTAACTGATCGAACATATTCAGAAATATTTTCTATTAATTAATTAATTAATTAAATAAAATAAAGTTTTACTTGATAATGATAATTGATTATCAAAATGTCCCCATTGAGAATGTACTGAAGCCATTTTTAGGTCTGGACATGAAATTTTCTTTAAAGGAGGTGAACTTGTTTCAGAACTTTCTAAAAATAAATTAAAATAATTAATTAAAATTAAAATAAAACCATCACTATCACTTATTGTTTTCCAAGGTATTAAAGCAAAGGCATTTCGACGAACAGGTTTAGATGATGGAAAAAGTTGTCCAGAACTTAAATTACGCTTTTTTGTTGAAATTACTGGTTCAACAATAAATCTATTTAAATAATTTTATATAATTTAAAAATTAATTAGTATATTAAAATTAAAATATATTTAAAAAATATTTATTATTTACCTATTATTATTATTATTATCTTTAATATAATCTTCAATTATTAAATTATTATTATTTTCTTCTTGTTTTTCAATTATTGGAAATACTTGACTATTTAAACTTATTTTTTGTTGTTGTTGTTGTTCTTTTTTAGGTTTATTATTTTCTTTTGTTTTTTTTATTTTAAAATCATCAAAATTTTTCATTTTTTGTACAAGTGAACTTTCAGATAAAGAACATCTTCCAATCATTTTATGTTTTTTATCTTGATTTTTACCATTAGGTAATATTCCTAACATATCATTAGCTCCATGACTAAATACTCTTCTACGGTTATTTTCTTTTTCTTCTTCCTCTAATTGTTCTATTCGATTATATATATCCAATACTATTGTATTATCAGATTCAGATTTCTAAAAGATTAAATATTTATTATTTAAATTTATTTAAAAGTAATAACAGAATCATCCATTTGTGCTTCACGAAAATGTTTATCAATTGTTTCTATAGCCATTCGAATTCTTCTTTCTGCTTCTTTTTTTCTTGCTTCTTCACCTATTTGAGCATTTAACAATTCTAAAATTGTTCTTCGAGAAATTGATCCTAACAACATTAAAGAATCTAATAATTAAAATAAATTTATATTTAAATTTTTAATTTTACTTGGATCATCAACAACTGGAAATGAACGTAATTTTGGCATTTCAATAATTAATTTACGAATTTCCTCATATTTAGTTACTCGACAAATATATCTAACCTAAATAATATTCATAAAATTTAATTAAATAATATATTTTACATTGGCCTCCATAATATTTTCTGCTGTATAAAGATGAACCCTTTAAAAATAAATTAAATTATTAAATTATATATATTTACTCTGCATTTGAAGGTGGAATATCAGGTAAATATGGTAAATTTTTAATTCCAATCATTACATCTATAAAAGACTAAATAATTTAATTTAAAAAATAATTACCATATATAGATGGTTGTATATAAGCACAAACAGCATTTGCAATTATTACAGCAATCTTTAATTATTTTAATAAATAAATTAATTCATTTAAATACTAAGTAATAACCATTAAAGGTATTAAATAAATTAATTGTCCAGTTATTTCACAACAAATCATTGCAACAGATACAGAATGAGTTATTGCACCTGTTAATGATGCTGCACCTACTACAGCATAAATTCCAGGAAATATAGGCTAAATAATTAAATAAATTAATTTTAATTTAAAAATTATAAACTTGATCTGTTCCACCAGGAATTCCATCAGGGAAAATAGTTGCAATAATTTCACCAATTAAACTAATAATTAATTAATTAATTAATTTAATTACCGTCCAAATGCAGCACCAACAACAAATAATGGCATAAACATTCCACAAGGAATAGGCATTGTATTACAAAGAGCAGCAAGTAATAGCTTTTTTTTTTAACAATTTTTTTAAATATTAAATAATAAAAACATACAAAAGTAAAGGTAAACAATGTTAAAACCAAAAATACATTATATGGACTAATTAATTAATTAATTTAAAATAAAATATAAATTACCCATATCCTTCATGATTACTCCATGAACCAAGTCTTTATTTTAAAATAAATAAATATATTCTTTTAAAAAAAAATTACAATTCAGAATGACATCCATGTGGAGAATAAATTGGATGATAAAGACCTTTTGACCAAGTACAATTTGAAAAGAAATCAATTACAGTTCGAGTAAATTTATACTAAATAAATAATTAAATAAATAAATAAATAATTAATTAATTAATTATTAACTCTTCCTGAAAGAAATCTTCCATATCCTCTAGGGTATGTAACCTTTTTAAATTAAATTTATTATTAAGAAAAGAGAAATTTTTTACCGTTGCTACTAAAAAAGCAATAATAATTGGATAAATAAGCCAACTAAAATAATTATTAAAATTAATTAATTTTATTTAAAAATAAAATAATTTAAAAATACTTTTTTCTAATTTGTTCTTTAACAAAAGAATTTTGTCTTAAAAATAATACAAAACTTTTATAAAAAACAATAAAACCAGCACCAATAAAACCACATAGTAATCTATAAGTTAATTTTATAAAAATAAATATAAAATAATTATACCCAATAATTGCAAAAAAAGGTAATTCTTCTGGTTCAAAAGCATCTTCAGGAAAATGTGTTTGATAAAAGGCAACAAGTGTAACTAATTTAAATAATTATTATAATTAAATTATTTACCTTCAGTTTCAAAAACAACAACTCTAAGTAATCTTTAAAAAAAAAATTAAAAATAATATTTAATTAATAAGTAAACCTAAAAACTGTTGCACCACAGGCAGCAGCAAAAAAACCACGCCAATAATTACGAACAGAAAAATGCATAGTTGTTGTCTAATAAAATTCAAAATAAATTTATTAATTTAAACTATTTAATTACTTCAATTGAAAATAGAACACCTAAAAAAAATTAAATTAAATTAAATTAAATTAAATTAAATTAAATTAAATTAAATTAAATTAAAATTAAATTAAATTAAATTAAATTAAATTAAATTAAATTAAATTAAATTAAATTAAATTAAATTAAATTAAATTAAATTAAATTAAATTAAATTAAATTAAATTAAATTAAATTAAATTAAATTAAATTAAATTAAATTAAATTAAATTAAATTAAATTAAATTAAATTAAATTAAATTAAATTAAATTAAATTAAATTAAATTAAATTAAATTAAATTAAATTAAATTAAAAACTAACCACCAATAGGTGAACTAAAACAACAAGCAACACCTGTAGCACAAGCAGCTGCTAACATCTCAGATTTTCTACATTCATTTCCATAAGCTCCTTCAAATCTTGCAGCAATATTACTTAATAAATTAGCTGTACTAGCAGCTACATGAACAAATGGACCCTTATTTGTTGATTTTTTAAATAATTAATTATAAATTTACCATTTTTCCAATTGGAATACCTGAACCAAGTGAAAATGTTAATCCAACAATTTTAGAAATTAAAGTTCTAGCAGCTAAATAATCCTTAAATAAAATAAATAATTAAATTATTTAGTTATTTATTTTAGCTTTTAAAACAACACCACGAAGTGAACATTTCATTTCAGGAATACCAGAACCTTAAGAAAAATTAATTAATTAATTAATATTTAAATAAAACCAATAGCTTGTGGGGCAACATAATGAACAAAAATAGCTGAACATATAACAAGTAATTCTGTATATCCAAGCCAAGATAAATAAGTACAAAAATAATCAAAATAAATATTTCCAGTATTCCCACTAATTGTCATTAAAACTAATTGAACTATTTAAAAAGAAAAAATTAATTAATATTTAAATAAATTAATTAATTAAATACATGTTTGTAAATATTCAACTATTCCATCAATAAGCATTGAAGTAAGAGCCTTAATTAATTAATTAATTTATTTATTTATTTTTACCATTCCAATTCCAAGAATTCCAAGAAATAACCAATCAATTAACTAATTAAATTTAAAATTAAATTAATTTTTTTAAATAAAATAATTTACCATAAGACGAATATTCTTCCATGAAAAAGCTATTTAAATTATTTAAATTAATTAATTTTAATTAAATTAAAATAAACCTTTTTTTGTTTTTTTAATCATTTCTTTAAATTTTATTCCAAATTTATTTTTATTTATTTTTGTATTATTTAAATCTTCATCATCATTTACCCATAATTCTGGAATATCTATTAATTCTTTAAATCTAACACTTTTTTTGCTTGTAATTGATTGAATACTTATTTTTGCTTCATTTTCTTTTTGTTCTCCCAAATTATTATTAAAATTTGAAGGAACTGCCAAAGTAGTTAATATTGTTGGGGTATTACCTTCATCAATTTGTTCGGCCCCACTCGTCTCTAATCGGTAACTTCCTAACTTTAAATTGAAAGAAAAAAAAATAACTATAAAATGAACTAGTTTTTATTATAAAAATGCGACCTATTTATTTTTTAATTTTAATTCCAATAAATAAAAATAAATAATAAATAATTATTATTATTTTTATTTTTTTTTTGGCCTTTAAATTATTTAATAAATAAATAAATAAATATACCACAGCATGTTCATAACTATATTGTTGATCTATTTGATCAAATTCATTTCTCAATTCTTCATTAGGTGTTGAAAAAACTTTTTTTGCTTCTAATAAAACTTTTTCTGTCATAATTTGTTTATATCGAAAATTTTTAGAAAAAATAAAAGAATATTGTTTTTTATTATTTTTTAAAAAAATTTTGTAATTATTTTTTATTATTAAAAAAAAAAAGTTTGTAATTATTATTAAAAGGAAATTTAATATCGTTCTATTAAAAATAATAATTAATTTTTTATTTAAAAATAAATATAAATAAATAATATATTTTTAAATCATAAAAATTAAAAATATTATAAAATTTTTATTAATTCTTTTCTCAATTTGTTGACAATAATCAAAATTTCCAATTGTTAATAATAAATAAATTAAAAAAGAGATTTGCATTTACAGGAAAAACTGAAATTTGGGAAAAATTATTAAAAAAAAAAAAGAGAAATATGTTTATTTTTTAATAATATTTGGAATTTAAAAATAATTAGGGATAGTGAATTAAAAAATAGATAAATAATAAATGAGTACAAATTTAGTTCAAGTAAAAAAAATTAAATAAATAAAATAAATATATTTTATAATATTTAAATATATATTCTTTTAATTAATATTTAATAGCTCAAGAATTGTTTCTTCAAAAATTCTAATTTTTAATTTTAAAATTTCATATTTTTTAAATTATTTAAAAAATTATACTTTTTTAATAAGAAAATTTAAAATTATTTAAATAATTTAATTAATATTTTTTTTTTTAAATTTAAATTTAATTTTTTATTTAAATTATTCTGTTTATAAAAATAATTTATTAAAAAAGAAAATTATTAATAAATAAATTAGGTATTAATAAATATATTTATATAAAGATATACCTAAAAATAAATTTAAAAAAATATTTATTTATTTTTAATAAAATATAAAATCATGGGTAATTAAATAATATATTTATATTGACAATATTAATTAATTGATTATTTAATTACTCAATAATATTTAATAAATTAATTTTTTCTTTATAATATTATTTTTATTTAAATTAAATGAATTTAATTAATTTCAATATAATTTTTATTATTTTAATATTTTGTTTTATTATTTATTTAAATGTTATTAATTCAAAAGGTTTTTTTTAAATTAATTTAAATTAATAATATATTTAAAGAATATTATCAATATCAAAAAAGAGAAAAACGTTTCATTGATTTAATTGTTGGAGCTTTATTATTTAGTGGAGGTTATGCTTTAGGAAAACATTTTAATAAAAGTACTACTATATTTAATTTAAATTTAATTTTAAATTTTTTTTTATTGTTTAGAAAAATAATAATAAATATTATAAAAGAAAATATATTTTAAAAAATAAAAAATATTTAAAAAATGATTTAAATAAAAAAGAATTAAAAAAATTAATAATTTAAAAAAATTAAATAAAAATAATAAATTAAAAAACTTTTCTTCATCAATTGAATTAAAAAATAATTCTTATCATTCAAAAAGTGAAGAAAAAATTAAAAAAGAAAATAATAATACAAATAATAATTTAGAAGAAACTAAAAATAAAGTTAATCCATATATAAATCCTTTAATTAAAAAAGTTGGCCCAACAGTTGTTAAAAAAGTTGTACCTGGAATGACTGCAACTTTAGGTGGAGCATTAGGCCCTGCTGGAGTAATTGCTGGAGGTTATGCTGGGTATTAAATTAAAATTTAAATAAAAGATATATTTGTTTAGAAATATGGCTGCCGATTATTTAAATGAAAATTACCTTCAATAATTTATTGAATTTTTAATTTTTATATTCAAATAATTATAAAACAATTTTACAAAATAAATTTAGTTTACATTATTAGCTGTTATAGAAAATAAAATTTAAAATATATTAAATAATAATAAGTCTTCTACATATTAATTTAATTAAAAATATTATTTATTTATTTACTATTTAACAGCTAATAAAATAATTATATAAATAATAATAATATATTTTGATGTTTATTTTTTTCTTGTTTTTGCAGTTGTTGTTGTTATTAATGTATTAGAAGGTACACAAGTAAATGTATTATTAACTGAAGATGGTGAATAACCAGAACAACAAGCAGGTGTTGGATATATACAAACTTGTGTATTACATAATTTTTTTTCAAAAGCAGTTCTAAAAAATTAAATAATTAAAAATAAATATTTCAAACCCAGTACAATTACATTTTGGAGCTGTAGCACAAGAACGAAAACGTTGAGTAGTACCACAACCACCACAAGTTAAAGTACATTCTGACTTAAATAATATAATATATAAATAAATATATTTACTAAACAAACCCAATCCATCCAATTATTCCAAGTACCACAAGGAACAACAGTTGTTGTCCTTGTAGCAATAGTTGTAGTATTTATTACTATAAAACTTATTGTTGTTGGTAAAGATCTTAAAGTAGTAGTAATTGTTGTTTGTGGAGATATTGTTGTTTGTGTTGTTGTTGTTGATGTTTGTGGAGATATTGTTGTTTGTGTTGTTGTTGTTGATGTTTGTGGAGATATTGTTGTTTGTGTTGTTGTTGTTGATGTTTTTAAAGGTGTTGTTGTTGTTTGTGTTGTAGTCGTTGTTTGTGCTAAAGTTGTTGTGTTGCATGAAATCACTTGTGAATAAGGTCCGCTTAAAAGAAAATAAATAATTAAAAAATTATTATTTTAACTAAACAATAATAAATAGGAGAATATTTTAAATATAATTTAATTATTATTTAAATTTATTAATCAAATAATATTTTTTACGGGCATTCAAAAGCAGAATTACAACCATTTGGTTGTCCAATACATATTCTTATCCTTCGTTGAATATTTATATTAATAGGTGCTGCATTCATACAAGATTGCCAATCACTCCAATCTCCCCATTGACCAATACTTTGACATATACTATTAATAGTTGTTTGAGGAAATACATTGGGAAAAATTAAAAATAGTGAAAAAAATAAAAAGAAAATCTCAAATTGATATTTATAATAAAACTTTATTAATTTAAACATATTCTTGATTGATTCATTATTTAACCCTAAAAATTAAAAAAAGAATTATATTATTCTGAAATCACAGACAGATTATATAATAAAATATTATATCTTAAATTAATTAAAATAAGAGGTAATCTACATATATATATAAATTAAAGGAATAAAAATAAATTTATTTAAATTTAAAAGAAAAAAATAAAGAATAATGATTAATTATCAAAATTCAATCGAAGTGAATTAAATAAAGGTACAAAAAAATTAGACAAAAAATTTTTTAGAGTTTACCCTAAAAAAAAAAAAAAGAATAATATACACATATGTAGTATAAACACCCAATTAGTCTCACTTTTGATTTAATAATAATCCTCTTTTTTAGATTTAAATATATTCTATTGATGAATATATATATTTATGTATATATAAATAATAATAATATGTAGTAGTACATACATACATACATAAATATTATACTATTTTTTATTTAAATCTAAATTCCCTATTCCCTTTTCTTTTAATTTTTAAATAATTTTTTAAATAATAATAATAATATTATTCGATAAAAAGATATTTTGAATATACTAGAAAGAAAGAAAATAATTATTAAAAAAGGAAGGTTGATTAAAAATAAATAAATAAATTTAATTATTAAATAAAATATTTTACTTTAAATTTAAAAAAAAAAATTAAAATTTATATAGGTAATTTATTTAGAGATAAATATGTTTAAATTAAATTAAAATAAATTACTAAAAAAAAAATAACTGAATAAATTAAAAATAATTAATATATAAAAATATATTTATTAAATTCTTATTAAAATATATTTTTTTTTATAAGGAAGAATACAACTCTACAGCATATAATTTACAAAAAATCTTTAATAATTTAATTGTTTTATTTTATTTTATTTATTTATTAAATTAATTTTTTTTTTTAATTAATCATTAATTAATAAAACACATATTAAAATAAAAATAACAAAAATAATAAACCAAAATATTTATTTTTTATTTTTCTAAATTAATTAAAAATAAATAAATAATATTTATTTATTTTAATATTACAACACAACTAGAAAATAAATTTTAAAAATCGGCTGAGTTAATCAAAAACAATAAGGAAGTTTTATTTATTTATTTTTTTTATAAATTTGTGACGTTATTTAAATATAAGTTATTTTGCAAAAATTTATTAATTTTTTTAATTAAGTATTTTAATTATTAAGTGCAATTTAATTAAATAAAAATAAATATTTTAGCAATTGGCCGAATTAGTTAATTACGTATTATTTATTTATTTAATAAATAATAATTATTATTTTAATATTATTTTTATTATTATTATTAACGTCACTGTCACAATTTTTTAAATAATTTTTGCCACGCCCCAATCAACTCAATTTATAAAACAAGAAAACAATTCTTTAACATAATTTTACAACAACAACACCTTTTATATATTTTCTCCTTTTTATTTCTTTTCTTTTTCTTGATCAAAAATTTCTTTAAATACCAACACATCTTACTTTAAATTTTCTCAATTAAAAATTTAATATTAAATCAAAATCTAGTTATTTTAACATTTTTAATTATTTTATTTATTAAATAATAAATGCCTAAGGCAATATTTAAAATTATTTAATAAAAAATAATTATTTAATCTATTTTTACTTATTTTATATTATTAATTATTAATATTTTTTTTTAAAAATATTTTAAATAATTAAAATAAACTTTTACATAATTTTTAAAATTATAATTTAATTATTAATTAATCCTAAAATAAAAGTAATAATTAATTTTTCCTTTCCATATAAATAATTTTAAATATTTTTTTGATTTATACTTATGTACATATACTATGTAAATTAATTTAAAAAATATTCTACAATAAATGATTATTGGTTATAAAATTTTTTTTTTTTGTTTAGATTTGTTAATATTGTGTTATTTATTACTTTTAATTAATTTATAATATTTTTATTTAATTTGATCTCTGATATAAATATATAAAATAATAAAGACTTTAATAAATAAATATATTTATTTATTTAAATATAATTAACTTTTATTTTCTTAATATATTAAATAATTTTATTTTTTTTTTTAAAATATTTAATTTAAATAATTTTATTTAATTTATTTTTTTGTAATGTTAAATTAAATATTTATTAATTCTTTTTATAAAAAAAAATTTATTTTTATTTAAATATTAAATTATTTATTTTTTATTTTATTTTAATTTTGGCAATAAATAATTTTAGAAAAAAATTTTTTTAACAAAATTATTACGTCTTCTATTTACTTACTAATTAATTTAAATATATTTTATTTTTCTCTAAAAATATTTTTTAATTTATTCTTTTCTCCCCTTTTTTAATTACTCTTTTTTTTTTTTTTACTTTCTTCCGCGTTCCACGTCAGGGTAAAATAATGATTCAGTTATAAACCCTTTAAATTTTAATGTGTAAAAAAATAATTAGAAAATATTAAATAAATGTCCAAATATTTATTTATTATTATTTAAGAAAAAAAAAAAAGAAATATTTTGTAGAAAAATTAATTTTATTTCCATTTATTTTAATAAATATATTAAAAATTATATTTAAAATAATTTTATTTTTTATTTTAATTTATTAATTAATTAAAATAAATTTATTATTATTTTTTTTTTTTAAACAAACATTCCTTTTGATTAATTAACTTTTTATTTAATAAATGTAATAATTTCTTTTTTCTCTTAAAATTCATATCATCATTAAAAAATTTTTTTCTAAAAAACTTGACAATCCCAAATGAATGAACAAGAACCTTTTTTATTTTTTTTTTAAACCAAAAATGGCATGACAGAGCAATTTTATAAAATGCCAAAATTAGAAAATAAAGGAAAAGAAGGGACATCATCTAAAGCAGAAAAGGGATATATACTAAACAATAACAACAACAATACATACATATATATATATATATATATAAACTTGACATAAAAAGCTAAAAAAAAAATATTTATTTAAGTTTGGTTTTGTCCAAAAAAAAAAAAAAATTATTTTGGCCAAAGGTTATTTCCTTTAAATATTTTTCCAAAAATATTTTTACTAAAAGTTTATTTTTTCTTTTTATCAAATAATTCTTTTATTTTTGCAATTCCTTTTCTATATTTATTTTATTTTTGTGACAGTCCTTGCGTCAGTTATTCTTCTATTTTTTTTTAAATTTTATTTTCTCTAAAATGTTTTTTAAAAAAAAATAATATATTTAGCTTCCACTAGCGCTTCTATTTATTTTTTTTTCAATTTAGTAGAACAAAAAATAAACTTAAAAATATAAAAAGAAATATGTATGTATATGTAAATAGAGAAAAGGGAATGCGCGTGGGAGCATGTTAAAATGAGGGAAGAATTTTTAAGAAAAAAAAAACAAGAAAAAGTCGCGGGAAAATGCAAAGAACATTATTAGAAAAAAGGAGGAGAAAATATTTTGTGTTTTGTGCCGAAAATAGCTTTAAAATAAGATAAAATAAATGTTGCTGACGAAAATAAGCAAAAAAGTAAATATTATTTTTTAAGTAGAAAAATTGAAATAAAGCTTAAAGGCTAAAATATATATATTTATATATAAATATATTTTCTACCTAAACTTTGTTTTGTTTTTTTTTATTTAGTTTATTTTTTAATTTAATCCAGAAAGAGAAGAAAGAATAAAGTATGGAGTAGAGAGTTAGTTGTTTTAACTTTTTTTTTTGTTTTAATAATTAATTTTTATTTATTTATTTATATTTTAAATTTATTAAATATTAAATTAAAAATTATTTTTTATTTTTAAATTTAATAAATAATATTCAAACGAGTTAAATTAAATTTTTTTTTATACAATATTTACACATTTTGGATTTTTTTTTTTAAATTTTATTTTAAATATAAATATTTATTTATATATTCATTTAATTTGTTAAAAATATTAAAATATATTTAATTAAAATTAATTCAAATAATTAAATTTTTATATATAATTTAAGTAAATAAAATATTTAAAAAATAAAAATTAGTCAACAAATTTCAAAAAAAAAAAATTATTTTTTTTTTACAAAATATTTAATTATTTTTTTTTTTTGAATTATTTGACGAATATAGTTATTCTATATACTTATATAAATATAATATATATTAATAATTATTTATTTATTTAATTTATAAATTAATTATTTTATTAATTAAATTAATTATTTAATTATTATTTTGCAAATAATTTTAAATAAATAATATTTCTTAAAAAAATAATCCAAACTATAATTAATTTAGTTTTTATTTATTTTTTTAAATTTTCTATTTATATTTCATACTTAAATGTATTTTAGAAGGATAAAATATTTTTTTTTTTTTTTAGAAATGTTTTTATTTTCTACTTAATTTCAAAGGCCAATGAATAATAATCCTTAAACATTTACTCAGCTTTTCCTCCTTTCTTTCATCTTTTTATTAAAATAGAAATAAAGTCAAAAAAAAGCATGATTTCCACATCCATTAATTTAAATAATAATAATAAATATATAATTAAATAATTAAATTTAATTAATTAATTAATGTTTTTTTAAATAAAAAAAAGTTAATAAATAATTTATTTTTTTATTTTAACTTTTTTCATTCCCTATTTTATTCTCCTAAAAATATTCAAAATTTTTAGCAAAATTTAAAAAAAAAAAATATTTTAAGAATAGTTGACAGGTCTCACTCATTTCTCTTACATAACACATAACACAAAAAATTAAAATTTAATAAAAGCTAAAATAACAAAATTTTTTTTTTGCAAAAAATATTAAAAAAGAAAATCCACAAAAGTTAATAAACCCTTATAATAATAGAATTTATATGTAGAAATGATATAAAACTTTTAATTAATTAATTAAATAAATAAATAAATATAATTAAATTTAAATTATTTTAAATATTTTTTTTATTAATTAATTAAATAATTAATTATTTATTTAAAATATATTTTGTTTGTGTTATATTTTTAATTAAAAATAAAATATATATTAAATTAATTAATTTAAATATTTATTTTATTTAATTTTTAAATTACCTACTTTATATTATTTTATCATTAAAGTATAATTTAAAATAAAAAAAAAAAGTCTCATTTTCTAATAAAAAAATCTTTGTTGCTTAGTAAAATAAGAAAATGTAGTTTAAATGTTTTTTTTCCAAGTATAAATTATTTTATTTTTTTAATAAATATATTACTATGTACTTGTTAGTCTTATTTAATATAAGTATTTTTATTTAGAAAAACTTTTTTTTTTTTAATAATAATAATATTTTTAATTAATTAAATTTAATTCATTTTTTATTATAATATTATTTAACAATTAATTAATTAATTAAATATATTTTAATTTTATTTAATTTAAAAAAATCTTAATTATTTTTAAAAATTTTAATAAATAATTTATTTATATTTTTTAAATTTTTATTAAAGTAAATATCCCTATTATTATTATTATTTTAATAAAATTAAATTGTTTAAACAATAAAAATATTATTATTTTTTATAATTTAAATACTGTAAAATACTTTAAATTTAAATCCAATATTTATTTAAAAATTAATCTTTGTTTTTAAAAATAAAAAGGAAAAGATACTCATAGATATTATTATATACTGTAAATAATAATAATAATAATAAATATTTTAAAAAAATATTTAATTATTTATTAATTAAAATTATTAAATAATATTTTTATTTAATTGTCAAAAATATTTTTATTTTAAAATATTTAAATAAATAATGTACTCTAATAAATATAAAAAGTTTTATTATCTTTATATTTACATTTTATTTAGTTTTAAATATATTTAAATTATTATTCAATTAAATTTATTTTTTTTAATAAATTTAAATATTATTTAATAAACAATATATTTCTCTTTTACCTTTTTTTTTTTTTAAACAATTTAATATTAAAAATTATGTTCATTTTAAAATCTTTTTTGTACTCAATTCTTTTTTTTATTTTATTTAATAAAATTAAATAATTTTTTTTTAAATTTATATTAATATATTTAAATTAATAATATTTATTTATTTTAATTAAATAAAATAAATGTCCATCACAATTAAATAAATAAATATTTTTTATTAAAATAATAATAATTATTATTTTTATCAGTTATTTTTTTTTAAATAAAAAGACCAAAAATTGAGGGCAATTTCGGCACAAAAAATATTTTTTTTTTTAAATTAAAAAAATACTTCTTTACCTCCTTCCAGAAATTCTCTGATAATAATATTTAATTCTCTTCTTTTTTAATTATTTGTTAAAAAATAATTATTTTTTTTTATTTTTGCAAAAAAGAAAATTTTGGAGAAAATATTTTTTTAATTTTTAATATTTTTGCAATTTATTAATTACAAAATATTCTATTTTTTGAAAATTATTTTAAATTTAGAATGTTTGTTTAAATAAATAAAAATAATTTTAGTATTAAAAATAATTCAACTTAAATTTTAAATAAAAAAAAAGTTTTAATTAAAAACTTTAATTTTTTTTTCTTAAAAATTTATTAAATATTAATCAATTTTATCAATTTTCTAAATTTTAATTTTTTTTTCTCTTCTTCTTTCTCTTCCATTCTTTTTTATATTTTTACTATTAATTTAAATAATTAAATAATATTTATTTATTTTTTAAATAATTTTATTTTTTAGTTTTAAATAAATTAAATATAAAATATATTATTATTATTACTTTATTTTTATTAAAATGTCAAATGAGGAAGCTTTTTGTCAACGTTTTTTTGCATTTAGTAAAAGAGTTCCTAAAGGTAATATAAATAATTAAATATTTATTTATTTATTTAAGATGTTAAAAGATTTTGTGGTATTTGTCGTCAACATGGTAAAATGGAAGAAACTAGAGGACATATTTGTGAATTTAAAGATTGTGAATGTCAAAAGGTTTTTTGATCTTTATATTTAATTTAAAAATAATTTAATTTAAAGTGTAATTTGGTTAGAAGTAGACGTTTAGTAATGAGTCAACAAATTCGTCTTAGAAGAGCACAGGTTAATTTAATTAAATTATTTAAATAAATTAAAAGTAAATAGGATAAACGTTTTCAACGAACAGATCGTCCAGAAGATGCAGATGTTATTCCTTTATTAACAACACAACAACAACAACAACAATTAATTGAATATTCTAATAATAATAATAAATCACCATCACCTAATAATAATAATAATTTAATAATTGAAGATGAAACATTACAACAACAACAACAACAATTAGAAATTAATGGAAAAAATATGTGTTATTTTTGCCAAAAATGTAAAAACCATGGAGTATTAGTTTGGAAAAAGGTAAAAAAAAAATAATTTTATATTAATTACAGTATTTTCTTTATTTATATAAAAAAAGGAGAGTATTATAATAATAATAATATTTTTATTTATTTATGAAATAAAAAATAGAGAAAATAATTAAATAAAAATATTTATTTTTTTTAAGCAATTCATTTTTTTATTTATTAATAATAATAATAATATTTTTAAATTATTTATTCTTTATATAATTTATATTAAATAAATTAATTTTTTATTTTAAGCAACATAAACGTCAATGTCCATTTACTAATTGTAAATGTAATTTTTGTGAATTAATTGAAACAAGACGTCGACTTGATCAACATTTAAGTAATAATTTAAATTAAAAATTAATTTATTTAGTAGTTGCAAAACAAAAGAATGAATATAATAATAATAATAAAGGAAGAATTAAACAAAAAAAAGAAGAAATTAATATTAAATCAAATTCTGAAGATGAAGAAAATATTTTATTAGAAGAAGAACCACCAAAAAAGAAATCTTCAATTTATTTGGAAGAAAATAATGCAGGAACTTCAATTGAACAAAATAATGAAGAAAATATTAAATTACAACAAAAGGAACCAATTGAAGCTTTAAATGAACAAATTTGGCGTATTCAAAATCAAAAACTATTACAAGAAAATGATAATAAAGTAATTTTAATTTTATTAATAATTTATTTATTTATTAATATATAATATTATTTTTAAAATTTTTTTAATTAAAATTGAATTTTTTTTTTTTAAATAATATTATTTATTTAAAAATTTTTTTATTTTTACTTATTAATAATTTTTTTATATTTTAAAACTTCCTTTAATAATTATCCTTTTTATCTAATTAAAATTTAATGAATTAAAAGATTTTATTACTAAAAAATACTTTTTTTTTTATTTAAAAATTCTAATTAATTTTTTAAAATAAATATCATTAAAAATACAGTAAATTAACCTTTTATTTAATTTTTTTTTTGTAGTCATCACGTAATTCTTCATTTTCATCTCTTGATAATTTCTCAACAATAATGCGTGATATTTCTATAACTGAACAACAACAACAACAACAATTATTTAATAATTATCCATTATTATTTAATAAATTAATTACATCAAATAATATAATTAATTCACAACAAACATTACAAAATAATAATTTATTAACAAATGAACAACAACAATTATTATTATTATTATTACAAACAAATCAATTAATAGAAAATAAAGGAAATTTAACATTTTTAGATCAAATTTTATTTAATTATTTAATTCCAAAAAATAATAATAATAATAATGATTTATTATTATTATTACCTTCAATTAATCAAAATAATAATAATGAAAATGAAAATAATAATAATAATTTACAAAAAAATTTTTTAATTCAAATTATTTCTCAATTATTATTACAAGAACAACAAAAAAATAAAATAGCTGAAACAATTATTGGAACACAACAAAATCAATCATTTTTAAGAAATTTTATTTTAAATGGAAATTTAATAAATAATAT
The DNA here is from genome assembly GCA_036172905.1 of Meloidogyne graminicola. Classification (NCBI taxonomy): domain Eukaryota; kingdom Metazoa; phylum Nematoda; class Chromadorea; order Rhabditida; family Meloidogynidae; genus Meloidogyne; species Meloidogyne graminicola. The sequence goes on from JARPZY010000005.1 coordinate 1,418,186, forward strand.
TAATGAAACAACAAATTTTAATTTTTTAACAACACAACAACAACAACAACAAGGATTAATACAAAATAATAATAATAATGAATATTTACAAAATAATGAACAACAACAACAACAAAATTTAAAATCAGCTTTTAATATTCTTCAATCAGGATTTGGAATTTTATAAAAATAAAATTGTTATAGTAAAATAAATAAATATTTAGAAAATTGTTTTTAAATTAATTAATTATTAAATTTATTTTAAAACTTTAATTTTAAAAAATAATCCGGTGCAATCTTTTTATTTTTTCTTTTTTCCTTTTATTTCTCCTAAAATTACAGGTTTTATATATATAGTCTAATCTTAATTTTTATTTTTAAGATTAATTAATTAATTATAAATAAAAATTAAATAAACTACTAATTTAAATAAAGATTAGACTTTTCCAATTATTCATTAGATTTAACATATTAATTTTAAATTAATTTTCGTTTATTTTATGGAATTAATAAATACTTTAATATATTGATATTTTATTATAAATTAAATTTAAATAAATTAATTTATTTTTGTAGAATTTTTTTTCAATAAATATTTAATTTATAATTAAATTATTTTTTTTTAAATCTCATTTTTATAGGATTAACAAAAAATCTTTTTATTTATTAATTAATATTTTTATTTAAAAATATTTTAAATTTTAAGATCATTAACAATATATTAAAATAAATAATTTAATAACTTTTTTTAATCCAAAATTATTTAAAAAATAACGATATAGATCAAAATTTGTTAAAATTTTGACTTTTATATATTATTACATTAACCTATTTAATTTAATAAAATTATTTAAATTTAATTAAATAATATTTTTATAAATAATTTTATTCTAAATAAATAATTAATGCATTGCCAATTTCTTAAAAATATTTATAAATTCTTTAAATTTATTATTTATTTAAAAATAAAAAACATTTTGTATTTATAATTAAACTTTACATAATTTAAATTTTTGATTAATAAAATTAATCACAATGCAAGAATATATTATTTATTATTAATTAGGTCATAAAATAATTAAGCAAATAAATAAAAATTATTTACAGAATATACTTTAATAAGTATATTATTTAAAATTATTTAATCAAAAAAAGGAATGATAGGAAGGGAATAATATATAAAAAAAAAAAGAAATAAAAATATATTTTAAAATTCTCTTAAACTAGAATTAGAGCAAATAAAAGTCAAATCGGCACAAAATTGGACAGTGTCTTGTATTCTTTACATTTATTTATTAAGACATACTAAAACCAAATGCCTCAACAAATTGAATTACAAAATCTCCTTCAAGACCACCAGCAAGAGGTTCATTATTGAAAGTAGCACAATTTTGTGATCGTCCATTATTCTTAAAAATTAAAAACAATTTAAAAAAATAAAAAAATTAATTAAACCAAATCAGCATCTAACCAAAGACCTGCAGCTGTTGGGCATAAAGAATGAGAACTAAAAATTATTTAATTAATAAAATTAATATAATTTACTTTGAAATTGTGCCTGAACCACCTGCTCCAATTGACAAAAAATCTTTTGTTGCATTAACAAAAAATTGATTATCTCCAGTCCAATGAAATGTACGTAACTCCCTAAAAAATTAAATTAAAATTAATTTATTTAAATGACCGAGTATGTGGATATTCTCCAGTAAAACGAAAAAGTAAACAAGAGTCTCCAGTTCCGACATAATGTGGAGGAGTTAAAGGTTGTAAAGCTTAATTAATATTTATTAAATATATGTATGTATACAAGTACATAAATAGTACTGGATTTTAACATACAAAACATGAAAAATAAAATAAATGAAATGTGAAATTTGCGAAATATGAAAAGAAATGAAACAACAAAATAGAATAAAAGTAATCCACATAATAGTTTAAAAAAAAATTTTTCTACCATTCTAGTCATTAAAAAAAATATTTATAAAATTATATTAATAACCAACCAGTTGAACATACTGCACCAAAAACATGGCCAATAACATCACGAATTACCAAAAGGACGGGAGACATTTCTTCCTTCCATTCCGACATTCTTCTACAAAATAAATAATTAATTAATACATAATATTATATAAACCTATAAAGTGTAGCTAAAGAAAATCCATGCTTTTCAGAACTGTAAATATTCACCCAAGGATAACCCTAAATATTAAAATTATTTTATTAATTTATCAAATATATTTTACCTCAGCACGTGGAGGAAGTATGTCAACAATCTAAAAAAGGTGTAAGTAATTTTAAAAAATAATTAGAAGTTTAGAGATATAAAAGAATTTTAACAATTTTTTTCTACAAAAAAAGACCAAAATTAACGTAAATACTTTTTATCTTTACGTATTCATTAAAGGTTAAATACAAAATATAATCAATCACCTGTCTAATCATAAACTCGTCAAGCACTTGTGATTGGAGTGCACCTGTTTATTTGTAAAAATTTTTTAAATTTAAAATAAAAAGTTTTTTTTTCATATTATTTAATTCCATTTTTGGAATAATTTTTAAAAAAAATTTATTAAATAAAAACATAATCAATCAATCACCATCTGGTAAAGGTAGTTCAGATGGCTCTAAAGAATCTTCTAATGAAAGACGACGACAAATCTCACGCACAGCACAGACCTCCCATTCTCTATCCAATTTTCCAAAATGATGAGATGGTTTTTCACCTAAAATAATATTGTTAAAAATAAATATATATAAATAAATAATTTTTAAAGATTTTGATAAAATTAAATATAAATGAAATTATATACATAAATATTAACAATTAAAAATAATAAATTAGTTTTAAATAATTAAATGACAAGAAATAAACAAAAAGAATTCCTTGCCTTTCCTTTCATTATCGCTTGAAATCATATTAACCCCATTTGTAGAAAATGCTTTAAAAAGTTTATTCTTCCAAGGAATACTCCCTTTAGATCCATGAATTGTCCAGTGTTTTGTTGTTCTTTCATTTTCTTCTTCTTCCTGATAGCTTTTTTTAGATTTTGTTCGTCGTCTAAATAAAAGAATTCTTTCGCTCTTTGGAATAGTAAGTGCTAAATCGCTTTTTCTCTTTAAAATTGGATGAAAACTGCTTTCAGTGTTTTTAATTTCTAAAGAAGAGTCTTTAATCAAAGAAGAATTATAAAGAGATGTAGTTTTAGATAAATACTTTTCAAACTTTAATGTATTTTGTGTAGAGTCAATAAAAAAAGAAGAGTGACTAAGCGATGAATTTCCACTATCAGAAGAAAGATCTGCTCCTAATTCTTCTACTGTTGTTTGGTCGTTATTATCTATATTTTGATGTTCATTTTTTTTCATTTTCTGAAGTCTCATCCTAACATCTATAAGTGCTTCCATTAATTTTTTATCTTCATTTTGGTCGGTAAAAGCACCTCCATTAAAGGTGGAATCAAAAAGAGAGCAAGTTTTTGGAAATACTGGAGGAATAGGAAAACTTGTGATATTACTTCCTCCTGGATTAAATGTTGAATATTTAGAACCAAAAATTCCTGTTGTTAATTTCCGATCGAAAGACCCCCCACATTTTTTTGTTTGGAATGCTTTGCGGCTTTTATTTTTATTCTCATTAAGTAGCATATTGATGGAAGAATCGAGTGATCTCTTCTTAGCAGAATTTGACAAATCAGTTTGTGTGGAATCGATTGCAGAGTTTTCAAACATTTCTTATTCTCAAGGTCAATTTAATTTAAATTTATATAAGTAGTTTTTACTGAAAAGAAACTGTTCAATGCTCTCGATGTTTTGGCCTATTAAAATAAATGAGGCCTACTAATATTTTAATGGGAAATGCTGTTGTTGACTACTGTGTAAAATTTTAGTTATAATAAATATAAAGTCATTTGTCATTTTAATTGCCAGCCGCCTTTTGCGAGGTTATGTATGTATAATATTCAACCTTTGCCTTGTCATAAATTTTAAAAAAAAATTCTGGGCGGCTGCTTAAAAATGTACATATTTATAAACAAATAGTTCATACATTTATTGATGAATTTAAGAAATTTTGTGGTAAATAAATCCGTTAGGTAAACAAATTACTGATCAAAATAATGCGGTCAACAGGGAGATTTAATTTCTGTTTCAGTCAACCTACTTATTTCAAAATACTGAAAGTGCTTTATTTTCTTTTTACTTTAAAGAATTTTTAAATTTTGAAATTAAATGCTAAAGGATTAGTCAATTTCCGTCATTTCTAGATAACAAAAATGAATCATTGATTAAATTTACGTGTGTAAATAAATTTAGAAAGGTTTATTGAAAATTTTATTTTCATTAAAATCAATTGGTCACGTAAACTTTTCTTTAAAATAGTACGTTATTTCTTCTCGGCAGTTTTCTTTGACAATTTTAAAAGGTAGCTTCTTTTTACAAGAAAAATGGTAAATCATAGAAAAGGAGCGATAACTGATTTTTAAAAGAGTGAATAATATTTTATGCGAAACAAAAGAAAGGAATAAAGGCTTGTTAACCAAGATTTAGTATTACCACCTCATTTTTTGCAACACAAATAACGGCGGTCACGAAGCTGTGAAAGTGGAGAAATGCGCAAGTACAAAAGGTTTATTTATATTTACAGACATTTAAAGAAGGAAAAAGAATAATAAAAATGTGGATTGATGGCTGTTATAAGAAAATATAATAAAAAGAGTCTATTGAAGAAAGTAAAGACAACAATGGATGGAAGAAAATAATAAATATATAAAAATATTCACATGTTATGTATATAAATTTATATTTTTAGAATATTTAATAAACTAACTAAGCTAGTTTTAACAAAATTTTAAAAACTAACCGGTCAATGTTTCATCATCCACATCTCGATCAAGCACAACAAATGCCCCATAATTTTGCTTTGTAGTTGTACCTGTTGAAATCATCTCACCGGAATTTTCATCAATATTTGTCTCGTCTGCAGAACTTGCTTTTACCTGAAAGATTAATAATTAATAATTTTAATTCAGTAAACATGCCTGTCCGTATTTCTGAGGTGACCTTTAAAACAATAATTTATATAATATAATAAAAACAAAGTTAAAGGACTAGATAGTATTTAATTAAAATTTTAATCTAAAACTGACCACTGAAGCAGAAAATGATATATAGCATCAACTCTACTTCTTGGAACAGCAAACCAAAACTCTCTTTTTCGCCTATTTCCAAATAAACAACCACCTTCAAAAAAATCTGTTCCAGATAATGATGACACCGTGGCGTCACTTATTTCTTTTGAATTTCGTCGCGATAGTTGTGCTAAAATTTAGAATTCAAAATTACTTTGTTAATTTAAAAAAAAAATTATGATATCATTAAATTCAATTTAGAAATAAAAATATCAAAAAATAGAGAATTATGTCATCTGAGATAAATATTTACTTGCAATTTTTAGATTTGTCAGACACTAAAATAAATCCTTATTATCATATGATAGTTTTTATTAGTAATTAAAATAAACTATATTTGTTTTACTAAAATAAAAAATAGATCTGCAATTTATTTAAATAAATTTGGGAATAAAAATTAAATAAAAATAGAAATTTAAATTTAACAACATTTTTTAACCTTGGTTACACACAAACTTATCTAAATAATCTATCAAAAATAGAATAATAGACTATTAAATAAAAATAACAAAAAATTGTTGAAAAGAAATAAAATTTAATCAAATAAATATAAAAATATATTAATATTTTAATCTTTTCAAAAAGATTAATAAAAAAAAAGTAAAACTTGCTTTTTTTCCTTTGTTGTCGTGATCTATCCACCCGTACAGTCATATAATATGGGGGTTCAGGAGGTGAATCAATAGAACTAAGATCGTTTTGGCCAATATTATTACTTGTTATGTCATGATCTTTTTGTTTTTTACATTCTTCTGATCCGAGAACAAATCTATTAGAAAGAAAAAAGAAAAATGAATGTTATTATAAATTAAAAAGAATAAAATGTTTACTATTAAAGAAAAAAATCAAATTATTTTTTTAAATCCAGATTTTTCTTTATAAAATTTACAGGAGATGAAAATTAAATAAAAGTTTATTTTAAAACAATTTGACAAAGGAAAGAAAAATGACAAAAATATTTTGATTTATTGAAAAAGAAAGGAATAATTGCCTAATTAAGTCTTATTGTTAGAGTCTAATTGTATGTTTATTAAAAAGAAGAACAACCCAGTATCTAAGGTACGTTGAATTGCTGCTTGTTCTCTAGCCTGTTTTGTCCTTTGGTAAAGCGATTCAAGAGTAGCAAGACTGCGCTCACGTTTCATAGTTTGAATGTCAATTTGCTGTTGTTGGTGTTCGTTACTCTTAAAAAAAGATTAAATTAAACATCGTAAATAAGAAAATAATTAAAACTAAAAGTATAAACCTCATTCAGATACTGCACTGACTTAAGACCTTCAATATCTCCTCTGTTTGACTGTTCCCTATCTTCTCTGCTTAAAGAAATCGGACTTCCCTGTCTGCTTCCAGATGACAATCCTAAACTTTGTAAAATTAAATTGAAAAATTAATTAAAATACTTGGGGTTGAAGCAACTCTTTCAGGATCGAAAATATCCTCTTCTTTATTCAGCTTTTCTCCCGTTAATGAGCTAATATGTTTGTAGACGGTTACTGAGATAATATTTTCCATACTAAAATGTTTTAATTAATTAAAAAATTAGAAATAAAATGAATACTTAGCCACCATTCCATAAAGGTCAGACCCTTTCTCCTGAACTAGAGGATGATCGATATCTGGATCAAACATTAAACAATTCGGTGTAACAAGTAAAGTGCCAACAATAGTCCCTAAAAACAAAAAAAATATTACAAACAAGAAAAAACATACCATCAGATTCAGTCACTTGTTTTACCTATTTAAATAAAAAGTAAATTAAATAAGAAATAGTTTAACCTTAATTTTCAGAAAACGTTGCAAGCAATCATGATCATCCAAATCTAGTTCAGAAATACTTCGGGTATTTTCAGTTTCATTAAAGTTTCTGGGATTTCGCATTGTAATTTCATTTGGTGGGATCGGAACTGCATGACCTGGGCCTTTATGAATATCTAATATACTTTTAAAACTTCTTGCATATCAAAAATCGTCAAAAATAATAGAAAAAAAATTTAAAATAATTAACCTGAATTTCTGTCCCGAACAAATTTATTATCCAATTTTTCATTAAAAATAACAGACGGGGTCTGATCAATTGAAGGGACAAGGAGTTTTTGACCAGGAAAAACCTTAAAAAATTTTAAGAAAAATAATTCAAAAAAAACCATACCATTCTAGAAGTGAGTTTATTTAACTTGACAAGAAATCCCTAAAATTTTTAAATAAATTATAAGAAATTTTAGTTAAAATATAGAACCACTGTGCAGTCATGTGTGGCAGCAATACCTTCGAGAGAGTCAGTATGTTGAACCTCTACATAATTCATCTAAAAATAATTTTTAATAAAAATTTTAATTATTTTTGACTTATTTCCTATATAAAGCTTTAAAAATGTAACTTTTAATGTATTCAAGTTAGTTAAAATGAGAGAATAACTTTTTCTTTTTTCATCAATCTTAAATTCAATAAAATTGTGTATTTTGGAAAACGGCAATAAGCAAAAGAAAATAGGAAAGTAGAGTATTAGAAGACAAAAAAAAAAGAAGAGATATAATAAATTAGAATTTCTCATTGTTAGCACGAACAGCAAAAACTATGTATGGGTTTTTTCAAAAACAAAAAATAAACAATAAAAATTAGAAAAACGTTCTATTTTAAAGAAAACTGTTAAATGTTTTTTTGAAATGATACATACACATGTATATATATTTTTATTTATCAACGAGAGGTGAATCGAAAATGGGTAAGATGTTAAGTTTAAATCTAAATTATGGCAATCTTCAAAAGCCACCACAGATAATCGCAGAGGTATATAGTAGAAATGTGTTTTAGGGGTTCTCAAGGTCATCTTCTCTGCTACCCAACGATTTTCGATCCTCTAATGATTACATGATAGGCATTGTGGTGGTATAGACCATAAAGTGTTACGTTGGTGTAAAAATTGAATGGCAGATTATTAATAAGTTGAATAATTTGAAAATTATCCATGATAAAATCGTAATAAAAGGCTAAGGATTAGTGATAAGAAAAAACTGATATCAGGCTCGCAATTAGCTACCTTGAAACCCCTAAAAATCGTTTTTACGTAGGATTATTTGGTGCGACGCCTAGATTGTTGAAGATTGACTAAATTATTTACTTTTAAATCGAAATTATACGAAATAAAAAACCTTGAATGTTCGACTCAACCTACGTAAAATTATTTATTGTTTGCTCTAAATATACAACAAATGTATAATGGTGAATCATAAAATGATTAAAAAAAATTTAGTAGATCATTCATTCATATGTTCAATGATTTTTTGATAAATAAAATAATTCTAAAAAATATATTCACAATTGTTCTTTTTCAAATTAAAAAAATGCTTTACTTAATGAGAATTGTCTTAATCGTTTGTCATTATTAAACTTATTTAATTATTAACTTTTATTATTTTCATACATATGTAAGTACATATATATATATGTATTTACTTAAGTATTTAAAATATTAAATATTTTCTTATCTGATAAACTGAGTAGATTTCATCTTGTTTGATCGAAGATTTACTACAGTCTTCCTCGCTCATTCTGTTTTTACGAGTAGAGATATCCAAAAATCCCAAAAGTATATTTGAATTATTTTTCTGCAAATCTTGTTGACGTGAAGATCTGCTTCGTAAACTTAATGAACGGATAGCACTTTGTTGGGCTTTAACAAGTGCAGCTTCAGCAGAATTTTCAAGTTTCCGAATTTTGGAAGATGCTGAACGGATTCGGCGATCTAACCGAAACATTTATTTTATTTCTATTGAAATAGAAATTTAATAAATTTAAATATAATCAAAAATTTAATGAATAGAAACATTTAAATTTAAAAACATTTTTTATTTTGATCTGAAGAGGAATACATATTGATTAAAAAATTAATAATAGAATGAATCGGAACAAAATAAAATAACATTACTTACTTCAAAATTGTTTGTTTAATATGTAAATTAAGCTAATAATAATTCTAAATGTACTAAAACAAATAGTATTTTTTTCCTTGCAAAAGTCATTGAAATTTTCTAACATTTAAATTTATTCGGAATTGGATTTTTTTTCATGAAGTTAGATTTAAAAATATAAAAGGGGAATATACATACATACCCAAAGTTAACTTGTTAATATAATAAATTCCCTTAACGTTTTTTATTTCTCTCATGGGAGAATAGATGCCAATAAATAATATCAATTTTCACAAAAAAAAATATAAAAAAATTCATCAAAAGAAAGGGGAAATGAAATTGAGGATTAAAAATATAAAAGAAAATATTACCGATTATATTGAGAAAATTACAGAAGACCTATTTGTAATTATTATATTTATGTGCTTACATAGAACTTATAAAAAACATAACAATTTAAAATGTAATAAGTAATTTACTTATTTTAATTTTTTATATTTTAAGGAGATATTTTAGCAAAATAAGTAAATTCTAAGTTAAATTACATATCAAGACGTGAGAACAATTTTTATATTTTTAATATTAAAGAATTTGTTACCAAAACAAATTTATGAATTATTTATTTTTTTAATATTTTAAGGAAAACCCAAATAATTTACATTATATTAATATTTTGAATCTTATTTTTGAGCATTCAAAAAAATGATTAAAAATATTAAATTTAAAGAATATAGATGGAAAAGATTACGTTAAAAAAAAAGATTATTCACCATGGTAATACTTTCTCTAAGTATTTGTGATCTTTATATCTTAAGTTTAAAGAATAATTTAATATAATATATAGTAGAATTTTACGATTTTTTGAATATGAAAGAATCTTATTCTATAAAATAATTAAAATTTAATTTAATATTATTATTAAATCCTAACTATGTATGTGACATCCATTCATTTACTGTGGACAAACAATTCAATAAACCCTAACAAAAAGAATACAAGTTTGTATTATTCTAATTAAATATATTAAATTCACTTTATCTCCCTGAAATTCATTTCCATTTTCTTTATAACAAAACATTTCTATGCGATTCTTCTTCTTCTTATGACTTAAGGTTGGAGCAAAAAGAGCTGATTTACAAGCCATTTGACATGTTAAACTTGATTCCTCAATATTACAACAAACATGCCCAGATTTTGAATTTAAACGAGTTAAATTTGTTTTAGGTAATATTTCTTAAAGATTTTATAAAGGAAATTAATTTATTCATTTACCATTATCTAAACATTTAAGTAAATCAAAATAATCAAGACCATTGCAATGAGGTACTTGATTTTCAGTAATTAATGCAGAATTAATATTTTGTTGGCAATTGGTTGGAATTTTACATTCTACAATAGCTGAAGTTTTAAAATTAGGTTAAGAAAAATGAAAAAAAAAAGATTAACCATTTTTAATAATAAAATGTATATTATTCGAGTACTTATCACGTTTTTGATGTGAATTTGTATTCTTTAATTGTAAAACAATTAAAATAATTAAATAAATGTAGATAAAGTGTGTTTTAAGCATGTTCAGAAGATTTTTAGAGAATTCTTTTTAAAGTAACACTTGACTTTTTTAAATTTTCTAAAAGAAAACACTGTACAGCTGACATCCATTATAAGGACACGAGATATAGAGACAAGAAAGAAATAATAATTCCTTCGAGACAGTCCATTTATAAGACATTATTAGCCTTAGTTTATGTTAAATTTAGAAATAAATCATGTTATGTATCTATACAATTTAAAAATATTTCCTTTTTCACCATAAATTGGAAGGCATCTCATTAAAAATGGAGAAATAAAACAAAATACATAAATGAGCTAATTTAAATTAATTCGAAAGTATATATCCTGGGAAAGAAAGCGAGAAGAATTTAAAAGTTAACAAATAAAATAAATTTTAACTGCATGAATTCTTGATGACATTTTTAAATTGAATGATTGTTTAAGTCCATCTAAATTAGGTACAAGCAATTCAATTATATCGCAAATAGATAGTAGAATAAGAATGATTAATTTTGCGACAAATTGGCTTATTTGAAAAATATTTTATTAAATTTAACTTTTTATTTGGCTCGGTTTTGTGGATTTCTTAATTGCATATTTTAATAATTTTGTCTTATTTTCAGAATAATTTAAATGATTAACGAAAGTAGTCACTTTCTAGTTTAATAAGTATTATATACCTGTTTTTAAAATTTTTTGTTTTTTATTTACTACATTTTCATTTTTGTAACAGATATTTTATAATTTTTATTTTATAGGTAATAAAATGGCGGATGATGCCCCTTATTATCGATTTGCACCATCTTCTCCTTTATTTGATGATGTTGCTCCTATTTCATTTGATAATGATATAGCTGGAACAAGTTTACTTGTAGAAGAACAGCATTCTTTTGGTAAGTCATAAATATTAGGTCTGTTTTGCGATTCTATTCATTCCTATTAAAAATATATGATCCAATTACAGTAAACATATTCCCTAGTTAATATTTAATTTTTTAGTTGTTGATTCATGTTGTGAAAGGGAATCAGCAAACAACATAAATTTCGAAAGTAATGGTAATTATAATGAAACTAATGGTGATGATAGAACTTCGGTTTGTTTTAATTTTAAGAATAGTTTTACGATCGAGTTTTTTTTATAATAATTGAATGAAAATTTTAGTGTAATTACTCTTTTTAACTAAAGAACAAATTCTGAAAATTATTATTAAATAGAAAATATATGTTTAAAAAACCATGTTCAAAGAATATTTTTAGAAAACTTAAATTTAAAATTATAATAGATGTCTGAACATAAACTGAGACATTTGGATGAAGCATACCAACAAGAATTAATTCGTCATTTACCCGTTTATTATCCGGGTATTTCTGGATGCCGTAGCGTTGTTGAATTTGAATGCCTTAATAAAATTTCTGAAGGTACATTTGGTGTTGTTTATCGAGCAGTTGAGAAGAAGACTGGTTTTTTATAATATAGTTATTTTTACTATTTTTTTTAAATTTAGATAAGGTTGTAGCTCTTAAAAGACTAAAGATGGAGAATGAAACTCAAGGGTTTCCGATTACTTCTTTACGTGAGATTAATATGCTTCTTAAATGTGGGGATCATCCGAATGTTCTTAATGTTAGTGAAGTTGTTGTAGGCTCTAGTATGGACAAAATATATTTGGTAATGGAGTATGTGGAACATGACATTAAATCCTTAATTGAATTGATGAAATCAAGGAATCAAAAATGGACAATTCGTTTGTTTTTTTGTTTTAATTAATAAAAAATTTTACATTTGAGACCATTGTTTTTAACCATAATACTTAAATTGTTCTAATTTATTTTGAATAACTTGATTATTTAGCTCAAGTTAAGACTCTGATGCATCAACTTCTGTCTGGAATTGAACACATGCATGAAAGTTTCATTAATTCAAAGTTTATTCCTTATTTTTAAAATTCAGGATATGTCATTCATCGCGATTTGAAAACCTCCAATCTTCTTCTTTCACATCTTGGTATGTTGAAGGTTAGAAATAAATAAAAAAAAATCTAACGAATATTATTAATTAGCTAGATTGGTGATTTTGGTTTAGCTCGGGAATTTGGCGATCCAGTAAAGCCATACACGCCAATTGTCGTTACTCTTTGGTACAGGTACCTTCTAATTATTTTTATTTTTTTCTTTTTTTTTGTAGGTCTCCAGAATTGCTTCTTGGAACTGAAGTATAATTTTAAAATAATTTTTTCAGAAAATTTGTATTTATAATATTTTCCTTTAGTTTTACTCCACTCCTGTCGATATGTGGTCTATTGGGTGCATTTTTGGCGAGTTCTTAAAAATGGAAATTTTATTTCCTGGTCTAACCGAATTAGATCAACTTCAAAAAATTTTTAAGGTTTTCTTATTTGCTGTTATATTATATATTTAATTGTTATTTAAGCAAATAGGAACCCCGAATGAGCAAAATTGGCCAGAATGTTTTGAACTGCCTGGTATGAGGCATAGCGTTTTTTCAGATAATCCTTTCAATCAATTACACCGAAAGTTCAGTACAGAGTTACCAGATGATGATGGATATCAATTATTGATTAAGTTGGACATATTTACATAATAAACTTATGTTTGTTTATTAAGGTTGCTAACTTTGAATCCAAATAAGCGTTTTTCAGCAAAACAAGCATTAGAAAGCAAATGGTTTATAAATGGTCCATTGCCTGAACCACCAACTTCCTTTCCCACGGTATGTTTTTAAATCTTTTTCTATTTTTTCATACTTTATAGTGGCCAGCTAAGAGTGAACATAACAAAAAGCCTTCAAATGAACCCTCAGCACCACGAAAATCTGCTAGCGGATTTACACTTAAATTTGATCTTCCCATTTAATTTATATTTTCAGAACTTATTTTTTGTTTTTATTAAAAAAAATTCATGAAAGTATATTATTTTTTTATTGTTTATTTGTAACTAAAATACTTCTTTTACTCCTTTATTAATATTCATTTTATTTTAGATTAATTATATTTTAATTATAATTTTATTATCGAAATGTTTTGGAGTACAATGGCGATGGAGGAACGTGAGATTGACATCAAATTAAATTCTGAGGACCCGACCTTGGAATCAATTCTTAGTGATGTTCATTGCCTTCAAGAAATCAGGAACTCGAACAGTCAATTAATGGACTTGTTAGTACATCAAATTGTTTATTTGATTAAATTAAAATGTATAATTTCAGTTTGAAGAAGGAAGAAAATCTGCAAGAACTGATAATGACAATAATTACACCTATAAACGATGGAGAGAATGAGCCGCTTTTAAAAAGCAGATACAGGTTTTCCTTTCCTAAAAAAATTTAATATGTACATTATTTTAAATAAAAAGGCTTGTTTCTCAGTGTTGCGAAGCTTTATGTGTCGGAGCTAGGGAATTTTATCCTGAACTTGAGAAGTATCCACATCTACTTCAAAATTTGGCAAATTTCTTGGACGACAATGAACATCTTAATCCATTAATTGTCAGGTAAATAATATTTTTCAAGATTTTTGTAAAATCATTTTTCAGTTTTTATAGTCGTGTAGTTGTTTCTTTTCTTTCCACTGAACCAGAAAAATTTCTTTCTGTTCTTGAAAATAGTTACTTCATTGAAAGTTGTATGAATTGTCTCAAATTCTGCTCTCTCTTTGAACTTCTTTGTACATTTATGAATTGTACACCTGATCCTGCAATTAGAGAAAGAATAAAGAAAGTAATTTATTTAATTTTTTAGTTATGCATGTTTTTAATTCAGTGGTATGTTGATAAGGGATTTGCTCAAAAGCTTCTATGTCTTTTTTCCGTTGAAAAGCCATCATTTGTTCATGAGAATGTAGCAGCGTTATGGGTAGAATTTATTAGAGCATTACGTGAATTCCAATACAATGTTGAACAGATCTATGGTATTTTCTTTTGTTTATTTATATTCTTCTTTGAAGATCCTCTTCTCGAATCAATACAATCTGAAGAAATTATCGATAAATTACTTTCACTCATGTTTCCAGTCGAAGATGGTAAACTCTCAGCATCGGTTTGCTATTATTTAAATTGCCTAATCTTTTCTTAATTTAGGTTGTTTCAAACGGTGCTTTGGTTTTAAATGTTCTTTTAGAAACAAATCAGATAAGGAACTCACCTAGTTCGGTTTTGGCGCAAGAATTTCAGGTTTGTTTTTGTTTAATCAATCAAATAAATTATTTTAAATTTTTAGAGTGCTTCAGGAGTAAATAACAATTCTTTACTTGATGGGTATCAAAATTGTTCTTTTAATAGTACAGACAATACAACTTCCTCTACTGGACAGATCTTGATGGATCCGAAACGAATTGTGGAGACTCGTTGTGCTGAATATGCTGCCAGCTTAATAAGTTTAATTCTATATGGTCTTGATCCTATCAGAAATTCCGAAATTATTCTTCGGCATAATGACTCTGTTCGAATAATTATTCCATCTGATTTGAAGGAACAACAAGTAAATATTCTATTAATTTATTTTTAAATAACAATATTTTATGACATAATAATCGATGAATTTTGTGATGATTTTGTTCATAATTGTATGCAATTGTTAATTAACTTAACAAACACAAATTTTCTTCCTACGCATTTTGAACTGCTCAGAGCCTTTTTAATTAATGAAACGTCGTTTAATCGTTTATGTGATCAGGTTGGAATGAATCCTTGCCGCTCTATTTTTAATGCACAATTCGTTACATTTATTCTACATATCCTCTATTCAAATACTGGACCAACACAACAACCTCTTATTGATTTTCTTATCAAAGTAATTTATTTAGTTTTTTTAACTAAAACAAAAATTTTAGGAATTCAATTTACCTGCGTTTATTTTGAATGCTTTACCAGATTCATTGTGGAGTGATAATTTTGTTCCACTTAACGACAATAATGTTTATTCAAATAAACTTTATTCAGTTTCTAAACGAAGTTTATTCCTTCATCTCGCTAATCGTCTGCTCATGTCTCAACAAAATTCTCCAGCAGCAGAGTATATAGATGAACTTATTAAAGGTATAATTAATTAATATTTATTATTCTTTTAATACTTTACTTTTTTATGTTTTTAGAATCATCTGTTTATGAAAAATGGCATGATTTTTGTACAAGTTCTGTTCAGTCATTCATCGACCAAAATCGTTCAGAAAAAATTAATTCTATCTCAGTCAGTGCCCGAACAAGTAATTTCATTGAAGTTGATGAGTTACCAAATGACAATATTTTGACACTTCCAAATATTACTATTGACCAACAGGTTTGGATTTACTACAACTAATGTAAAGGAATATATTAAGATATCTCATTTAATTGTGGATGACACAATAAGGAGAGAATCTTTAGGAATTGATCATAAACCGAATCAGCCATCTCCAACACATCAAGAAGCTGGTAACACTGGTTTGGAATTTTGTTTTTTTTTTTAAAGAAAATATTTTCAGAGACTAAAGTTCTACCCTCTTCATAAAATATGAGGAATATTATAAATAATAAATACATGAATCTTTTAATGACTTATTATTGTTCAACCTCTTATTTCACTTTAACTTTCGATAATTATATAAAATTAATGTTATATTTAATTTCATAATTCATGTTTTGGCATGTTTGAATATATGTTAAATGTTTTTTAAAAGTTTTATTTTTTATTTCAATTTTTCATTTTTTAACTAAAAAAGGAATCTTCTGTAATTATTTTATAGTGATTTTTAATTTCGATGTCCAAAAGGAAGGTTTTACTTATGGGGAAAGCTGGAGCTGGTAAGACGAGTATGAGGTCTATTATATTTGCTAATTATATTGCTCGGGACACAAGTCGACTTGGACGTAAGTTTTTTTTTGTTAAGTTTTCAAAATTTATCAATTTAGCTACGATGGAAGTTGAGCATGCTCATGTGAAGTAAGTCAGTCTTATTTCGCCTGCAAACTATTTAGGTTTCTTGGAAATATGGTTTTGCATTTATGGGACTGCGGTGGACAAGAAATTTTTATGGAAAATTATATGACAGCTCAGCGTGACCAAATTTTTAAAAATGTTCAGGTTATTTTCGTAACTTTTTACAAGTATTTGAATATTTTTATTTCAGGTATTGATTTATGTTTTTGATGTTGAAAGTAGAGAAGTTGACAAAGATTATGGTAATTATCAATCTTGTTTGGAAGCATTATTACAAAATTCACCAGCAGCTAAAGTTTTTTGTCTTATTCATAAAATGGACTTGATTCAGGAAGAAATGCGAGAAAAAGTTTATTAAAATTTTTTTTCTTAATTTTCTTTTAGGTTTTTCAAGATAAAGAAAAGGATATTAAACAATTATCAGAAAATATTACTGTTCGGCAACAAACATCAGCAGTTACAATTCAATGTTTTCGTTCATCAATTTGGGATGAAACTTTGTATAAAGCTTGGTCTGCAATTGTCTATCAGCTTATACCAAATGTTTATTTATTAAATAAATGAAATATAAATATTTTTAAATTCTTAGATTACATCAATGGAACAAAAATTGAAAAAGTTTACGGAAATTGTTGATGCAGATGAAGTCATTTTTATTAATAAAATTTTAAACTATATAATAAAACCTGAAAAATAATTAAATAATTTTCTATATTTTTAAGGTTTTGTTATTTGAAAAGGCAACATTTTTGGTTATTGCCCAGGCTCAAAGAGTAGTTCATGATGATATTCATAGATTTGAAAAAGTTTCTAATATTATCAAACAATTTAAACTTTCTTGCAGGTTATTAATCTTTTAATTTATTTTATAATTAGTTAATTTATAGCCGTATGGGTTCACAATTTGAGACAATTCAAGTATTTTTTATTTAAATATTTTCAGTAATTTATTTTTTATTTAGATACGTAACAGTACATTTGCTGCTTTTATAGACTCATTCACCAACAATACGTAATTATAGATTTTAAATTTTATTACTTTTATTTATTTTAGTTATATTATGTTGGTCCTTTCAGACGCTAATGTCTCCTCTGCTGCTGTTATGATGTAAAGATTTTTTTTTCTTAAATATTAATTAAAATTAGGATAATATGTATTAATAATATGTATAAGTTATTAAATAATTGATTTTAGAAAAGTGAATTTTACTAAATAAAATTGTTTTTATTGTTAGCAATTTGTTTATTTATTTTTAATTAATGATTATTCGCAGTCTTAAATTTATTTATACTTCTGATAATAATTTTTTTTTTTTACAGGAACATACGGAATGCGCGAAGACATTTCGAGAAACTGGATTGCAGATAAGTGCAATTATTTCAATTACGCACATAAACAAATATTTTATAAATTTTAATCCTCAAATTTTATAAACAGATTTTTATTTCAAAAAATTTTGTTAAATATCAGATTATAAATTTTAAATATTTATGACTACATATTAAACTTTATTTATTAACTTAAAATAATTTAAAAAAATATAAAAAAAGTACGTTTTGAGTAAAACCTAATATTAATTTAAAAGCTTAAATAAATATTTTCAAACAAATATTAATTAATTTTTTTTAAAGTTAACTTTTAAAATATGTCAAATTTAATTCTAAATTATATAAATCTTATATTTTCCCTTAAACAAATATATCACTACTACACTTTTTTTTTTGTCTTGGCGTGTGATCTGTCATCTACATATAACACTCCTTCAATATTTAGGTCAAATTTCTTTCTATTCTTTTCGGAAGTGTGTTTAAGTAGTAAAGATGAAATTATCGCTAATATGTACTTTCTTTTAGTTAGCTTTGACTTTTTGGATTCACCTAACAGATATTCTCGCTCATTCCCAAAATACCCTTTAACAAATTTTTATCCAATTATATTTGTATAATTTATTTTAATTAATTTAATTGAATTATTTAATTAATTAAATATTTAATTTATTGTATTATAAAAATATATGGGCCAAAAAACGGATAAAGAAAAAAAAGTTGAATTAGTAGAGGATAGTGAAAAACAACAGAAAAGGTCTGGTTCAGCATTTAGTCGTGAATTTCAACCTATACGTCATCAAAACATTAATCATGTTTGGAGACCAAAAGCCGAGGTTTTGTTATTTTATTTAATTTTAAATAATTTATTAAGAATGAAGTTAATAAGCCGTCACAACAAATTTATGGGTTTGTACCTGTAAAGGATTCAAATAAATCATCTTTATATGGTACAACAATAAGGCCTAGTCCTCAAAAACCTCCAGATAATTTTTTACATTCAAGTAATTATTTTTAAATATTTTAATTTTAATTAATAATTAGTTTATGCCCCTCCAAATATGGTTCGACCAATTCGTCATAATGATAATGGAACAACTTTTCGGGGCCTTCAACTCCAACATCAAGATGTTGGAGTTGAGGCTCCTTTTCAAAATAATCAAATTAATAGTTCTAGACCTGGAAGCGATTTAGGAATGTGTAAGTCTAATTTAAATTAATAAATAATTGTTAAAATTAATTAAGATAAAATGATGCACTCCCGTTGTCAATCTTATACAACATTACCTCGTCCTGAACCTGAAATATTAGATGAAATTTCTTTTAATAATAAAAACAATCAAATATATGGTGTACAAGAGGATATTCATTCACAAGTAATATTTAAGTAAATTTTAAAACTTTTATAAATTATTTAGATTATTAGGCCACCAATTAGAAGTGCTTCACGATCTAAAAATCCTTCAGTTAATTTTTTACCTAATAATTACCATTATGGTAATAGTTTTGTTAATCCAACAGAAAATACTTTTGATATTAAATGGTCTTCTACTGATCATGAAATAGAAACTATTCCATGGAGTACAATTTCATTGACTAGTTGGTTAACTGTAAGTTTTATTATTTTATTAATTTAATATTAAATATATATAGATTGTATTTGGTGCTGCTATATTTTGTTTAGGAAGTGTTCGTTTATATTGGAGAGCAGATTTTGCTAAAGGCCAAGAACTTTTTTATGGAATTTCTGCAATTTGTAATGGTTTAGTTGGATTTTTTGCTAGTCATAATAGAAGTTTTTCAATGTTTGTTGCTACTTTTTTATTATGTGCACTTAATGTTGTATTTATTTTTGTGCCATTTCTTTCAGGTATTTTTTTATTTATTTATAAAATAAAATATTCAAAATTTTAGGTATTCTTCCTCTTGTTCCATTATTTGCAACAAATAATAAACCACACATTAATTTAACAAATACAAAAGAACCAGTTGAAGTAGATATTGGATTAGCTGTTTTAGCATTAATGCAGGTTAATATTAATTAATTAATTTTTTAATTAAAATATACATAAAATATCAAAGATTATATAAAATTATTGTTTAAAAAATTTTTCAGCTGGCTACAGCTTTTAGTTTACTCCTTTATGGATGTCGAGCATTTGGTGCTACAATGAAACGTGTAGAACAGTTAAAGTTATTAGCAACAATATTTAATTTAAAACAAAATAATGAACAAAAAGAAAATGTTTTTAATAATTCATTGGGATGTGGAAGAATTTAAAAAATAATATTTAAAATTATATTAAATTAGAATGTTCTATTTGAGTTATAATAAATATTTTATATTATTAAATATATAATCAAATAATTAATTATGTGTTTAAATTTAATTGTTAAAAATATTTTAATTTATTTCTTTTTTATAAAAATTTTTAAATAAATAATTTTATTATATTTATTTAATTTAAAAATTATTTTATTTAATATTTGTAGAATAAAAAAAAAAAGTAATATTTAATAATTAATTAATTAATATATGCATAAACTTTTAAATAATTAATTTAATTTAATTTAAATTGTATAAGATATAAATAGAAATAAAAAAGGAATTAAAGTTTAAATAAAATAAAAATACATATTACTAATATGTACATATTTTATTTACTTATATAAATAATTGGCAAAAATGTTAAAAATTAAAAGATTTAATAATAATATATTATTTTATTAAATTTTTATAAAAAAAATATATTTTATTTTATTAAATATTCTGTTGCGAAATATTTTATATTTCTTTAAATCTTTTGATTAGATATAATTATAAATTTTCACTTAAAAAAAAAAGTTTTGAGAATAATAATGAGAAGAATTTTAAATATTATTATTATTACCTTGACAACTATTAAATTTTTTTTCTCTTTTTATTTCTTATGTTAAAAAAAAATTAATATAATAAAAAAAAGGTGGCATTGTTTAACGGAAAAGTTTAATATAAACATACTGCGTATATTCTTTAATTATATTTAAAAAGAGATGATATTTATTCTTTAATTTTTTGATATTTTATTTAATTGAAAATAAATATTTATTTTACTAAAAAAATTATTTATTTATTTACAAATATATTTTACTAAAATTTTCTATTTATCTAACATATTTTAGTTCTTATTTTAAACCTTTTTTCAAATTCTTTGCATTAAATTGTTGAAATTAAAGAATTTAATTTAATTTAAATAATTAAAAAAAAAAAAGTTTTTATTTTATTTAATTTTTCTAATAATTTATTTAGAACAAATATTTAATAATTTATATAATTAAATAAAATATTTAGAATTATTTGTAGACGATTTTACTTTTAATATTTAATTAAAATTAATTATTTTATATATTTAAATAGATATATATATATATATTTAAATTATTTTAAAATAAATAAAATATAATGGGATTATGTCAAAGTGAAGAAGAAAAAAAACAAACAAAAAATAGTAAAATGATTGATAAAAATATTCGTGAAATAGCTGAAGGAGAAGATAAACAAATTAAATTACTTTTACTTGGTAAATTAATTTAATTAATTTTTTATTAATATTTAGGTGCTGGAGAATGCGGAAAGAGTACATTAATGAAACAAATGAGGTTAAAAAATATATATTTCAAAAAATAATTATTTTTTTTTTTTTAATAAATATTTTTAGAATACTCCATAGTGATGGATTTGCAGAAGAAGTATTTTAATTATTTATTTATTAAATATTTTTTAAGGAACTTTTACAACAACGTTCAGTTGTTTATTCAAATACAGGTTATTTAATTAATTAATTATTAAATTTATTTTAATAGTTCATGCTATGGAAGAATTACTTCGTGGAATGAATTTATATAAAATTGGATTTACAGAACCAAAAAGAATGGTAATTATTTAATTTAATTTTATTTTTAAATTTTTTTAAGGAAGATGCTCGTATAGTAATGGAAACAATAAGAAATGAAGAAGAAAGTGAACCATTTAGTGATGAATTAGCAGCTGCTATGAAAAGACTTTGGAATGATCCAGCATTAAATACACATACATATTCTAGACGTTTAGAATTTCATTTACATGATTCTGCTAAACAGTTAAAAATTATTTAAAATTAAAATTTAAAATTTAAATTTTAGTTTTATGGATAGTTTAGATAGAATAAGTAATCCAAGTTATAGACCTTCACAACAAGATATTCTACTTACTAGAATTGTTTAGTTTTTTTTTTTAAATTTAAAATATAATTATTTTAATTTTATTAAAGAAAACAACAGGAATTGTTGAAATTTCTTTTTTAATTAAAGGAGTTAAATTTAGGTAATTAATAATAATTAAATTAATTAATTAATTTAATTGAAAGAGTTTTTGATGTTGGTGGTCAACGATCAGAGAGGAAAAAATGGATTCATTGTTTTGAAGATGTTAATGCTGTTATTTTTATGGTAGCTGTTTCTGAATATGATGAAGTAATAAAAATATTTTTTTTTTTTAAATAAAAATATTTTTTAATTTTTAGGTGTTGTTTGAAGATGAGACTACTGTAAAATTTAAATATTTATTATTTTAATTAATTAATTTTAATAAAGAATCGAATGATCGAAAGTATGAGACTTTTTGAGAGTATTTGTAATTCTCGTTGGTTTCTTCATACTTCAATGATTTTATTTTTAAATAAAAAAGATATATTTGCAGAAAAGATTAGTTTTGTTTCTATTCGAACATGCTTTAAGGATTATGATGGTATTTTAATTAATTAAATTTAATTAAATATTTAATTAAGGGCCTCAAACTTATGATGATTCAATTAATTTTATTAGAAGAAAATTTGAAGTATTAAATGCAAATCCAAGGAAAACAGTTTATGTACACCAAACATGTGCAACAGTTAATTAATTAATTAATTATTATTTTTAATTAATTATAAAGGATACAGACCAAGTAGAGATGATACTTGATTCAGTTATTTCTATGATAATACAAACAAATTTGCATAAATCTGGACTTTATTGATAGTAAATTAATTTAAAAAATATAATTGTTTTTTTAAACAAAACAATTATGTTTTTATTTTAATTAATTGGTAAAAAAAAAAAAAGGGGGGGGGGGGGGGGGGGGCGTCCGGGTAAATATATAATATTAATAGATAGATATATTTAATTATTATATAGTAGTAGTGGTAGTGTATGTAAATTATATACACAAATGGTTATTTAATAATATTAGATAATAATTATAAGTATTTTTAAAATTAAATTAAATATTTATTTATTTATTTATTAATAAAATGAAATAAAAAAAATTAAATTATAAAATTACTTTTAATTTATTTACTTATCTAGTACAAAAAAAAAAGGTAAATAAGGAAGGAAATTATTTATGAGTGGGTGTTTAATATAAAATATTACTTAAATAAAAAGGAAACGTTACGTAAAATAATTTAAAAAGGAAAGTAAAAACTTTTTTTTTTCTTTAAATTGTTAATTTAAAATTTTAATTATTTAAAAATTATTTATAAAATTAATTAAAATTAAATTTTTAAATTATTTTTATTAGTAAAAATTAAATAAATTTTAATTTTTTAAATAAATATTTTAATAATTTAATTTAAATTTATTGAGCAAATAATTTTACAACAAAACAAAAAATAGATCAATCTTAAAAAAAAAAATTAAATAAATGAATTAATTAATTTTATTAAATTTTAGTATCATTATTATTATTATTTTCATTAATTCTTCTTTTATTTTCTTTTTTTCTTTCAATTTCATTTAAAATAATATTTTAATTAATAAATTATTATTTTTAATATTTTCATTATTTTCTTCTTCATTTTGTACAATTAATGTAGTTCTTTTAGTTGGAGGTGTTTCAATCTATAAAATTATTTTTAATTAATTAATATTTAAAAAAAAAACTTTTTTTTGTTGTATTAATGCTGAAGATATAGTTTCATGTTGTTGTATAATATTATTATTATTATTAGTTAATTCTCTTATATTTCTAATTATTTGAAAATTAAAAAAACAAAGTTTTAATAAAGGTTGAATTAATTGTAAAAATGCTGATCTAAATGCTTCCTTTTAAAATTTAATTTAAATTAAAAAAAAAAAAAATAATATTATTATTACATTAATTAATGCATAAAGTAAAGGATTTAAAAAAGCTGAAACCATTCCTAATAAATGACAAAATAAATAATTATATTGAGAAAAAGCAATTAATTCTAAAACATGTAAAACATTATAAATATTCATTGGTGCCCAAGCAATTGCATAAACAAGAACTAAACCAAGTAATAAAATCATTGCTTTTCTTTAAAAAAAAATAAATAAATTAATATTTAAATTAATTAATAATAATAACCTATTTCTACGTTGTATTTGTTGTTTACGTTCTCCATGTATTGTTGTACTAGCTTTTCCCCTACGCCTTATTGTTGAACCAATTTGTGAATAAGCTATTGCTAATGCAGATAATGGAAGTAAATATCTTTAAATTAATAATGAAATTAAATTAATTTTAAATATTTAAATTTAAATTAAATTAAATTAAAAAAAAAAAAAAAGAATTATATTATTTTTAAAATATTATTTATTTAATTATTTAAATAAATAATAATTAAAATAAATTAATTTACTGTATAGCTAAAACAGTTAATGTATATGTTTTTCTTGAGAAAGGTAATCTATCCCATCTTTTAACATCTTCCATACAAATTTGTGGTTGTTCTCGATCACATATTGGTAACTAAAATATTTTAAATTAATTAATTAATTAATTTAAAATAACCAATAATTCAACATTTGCTGAATTCCAAGGATCTAACATTTTTGCATATTCTGCTGAAACAGCTGCACCATATGGTGCAGCAACAATAAAAGAACAAATCCAAACAAATAAATAACAAATTAATGGAGCTTTTGCAGCTAATCTCCATTTAACTGGACATAAAGTTAATAAAAATCTATCCATAGCAATTAATACCTTTTAAAAATAAAATAATTTAATTAAATTAATTAAAAATTAAATTACTAAAGTAAGGCATGAAACAAACATATTAACTGCTTGAATTGATGCAACTAATTGACAAGCAAACTTTAAATTAAATTAAATATAAAATATATAAAAATTATTTAAATTATTATTTAATTAATTTATTAAGAAAATAAAAAATAATTAAAAAATATATTTTAAATTAATTTAAATTAAACCTTCCCAAAAGGCCAAAAAAAATTTAAAGATAAATATAAAGTCACTGGGGCAGTTATTGTACACATTAAAAGATCAGAAAAAGCCAAATTAGCAATAAAATAATTTCTAAGATTTCTCAACTTAATTAATTAAAAATAAATATTTAAATTTTTATTTTTTCAAACTTGTGCAACTTTAGCAAATGATAATAAAACAAAAAGATTAGCTAATGCTCCAAAAAAACAAACAGTAGCATAAAGACATAATAAAAGGGCAGGATTAGTATGGCGCCAATAAAAATGATTCTAAAATAAATATTTCTTTTTTTAAATAATTATATTTAATTATTAAAATATTTAATTAAAAAAAAAAATAAATATTAAATATTTTTAATTAAAAAATAAATAAATAAATATATTTAATTATTTAATTTAATTACTTGTATATCTCTAATTTCATCAAGCCATCCACAATCCATTTCTGTCCAATTTGATTGTTGTTCATTAAAATTTATAATATTTTTTGGTGAATTATCATTATTATTTAATTGTTGTTCAATATTAATTTCTATTGGGGAATTCATTTAAATTAAAAAATAAAATTTTAAAAAATTCTAAAAATTAATTAATTATTAAAAATTAAATAATCCAAAAATAAAAACAATTGTTTTATTTTCAACACTTTTATTTATTTAAAATTTTTATTTTTATTAAAACTTTACTATAAAATATAAGAAAATTTAACATAAAATACTCGTAAATACATATATAATACTTAAATAAATAAAAATAAATATTCTCCTCCAATTTCATTTTTTTACCTAAACTTCCTCGTTTATTTATCATTCCATAAAAAGGAAGAAAATTAAAAAAAAAAAATAAAAGAAGAAAATAAAAGAAGAAGAAGAGTAAAAAGCATGTTTATTTACTTGAGTAACTCTTCGTTTATTTGCTTTTTTGACATTTGTTTTATTCACTCCTAAAAAAACATTTCTGGGAAATTTTAAAGGAATATTGCGTGTGAACGTTAAATATATTTAAAAATATTTTTTTTTTAATTTAAAAAATAACCTAATAAATAAATAAATAAATAATATTTTATAATTTAAAAAAACAATTAATTATATTATTCTTTCTAAACAAATATGTATATGTACATAGTAGTTTCTAATATTTAATAAAATCTATATATATAGTTATATATATAATAAAATTAATTATGAAAAAGAAATCCTAAAATTAATTATTTATTTATTTAATTAATTATTTATTTATTTATTATTTAAAATTAATCTATTTAATACATTATATAAATAAATAAATAAAATAATATTTAAATAATAAATATATTTTGTAATTTTTGACATAATATTTTATTAAAAAAAATATTAAATTAATAAAACGTCATCTGTTCAGAGAATTTTCAATTTTATTTAGTTACAATTATATATTATATATATATTTAATCCACAAAATAAGGCACAGCAGGGAAAAAGAAAAGAAAAAAAAATAATTTAAAAATAGGTTTAGTAAAAAGCTGTCACAACCAAACAACTTTTTTAATTACTATTTAAACTTATAAAAAAAACCAGCTGGTGACAGAAGTGTGAAAAATATTAAAAAAATTTTTTTTTAATTTTTATAAAATGGCAAATATTTATTAAAATTAAAATTTAAAAAAAAATAGAAGAAGAAGCACCTAAATATTAATGCATTAATTTATTTTTAAATAAAATAAAAATTATTAAAAGACATTAAATTAAAAATAAATAAGATTATATAAATATTAAAAATATTTTATAAATCAAAAGAATTATAATTAATTTATTAAAATTAAATAAATATTTAATAATTAAAAATATATTAATTTATTTATTTAAAATATATAAATTAAAAAAATATTTATTTATTTATTTATTAGTTAATATAAAAATCATTTGGATATTCTTGTATTTTAATAAATTAAAAATAGAAAGGAAAAGTAAAGTAAAGTAAAGAAGAACAGCCGTCTAAGTATTTATTTAAAATAAATAAAAAAAAAATCAATTAATTTAAATTAATTAATTAATTTTAATTTTTAAAAATATATATCTTATTGTTAGTATATTTCTTAATAAATAAATTTTAAATAAATTAAATCATTCTACATATACTTTTTTGTTCTTCTAATTTATTTATTCTTTTTATATTTACAAAAATATATTTAGTGCCATTTCCTTTTTTTTTACTAAATAAAAAAACTATTCTTTATTTTATCCATTCTTTTACCATCTCAACCTTTTTTTGTGGGGGGAAAAAAGTATTGTGAATGCATTGTGGCGGAAATAAAATTAATTGAGTTTAGAAAATAATTATTTTTTATTTTTATATAAAATATATTTTAAAATAAATTAAGAAAATTATTTTACTTTAAATTAATTTTAATATAATTAATATTTATTTTTAATTAATTAAATAATTTTAAAAAAAATTTTTAATTAATTCAATAAATAAAAATATTTATTCAAATTATTTTGATTTAATTAATTTATGAAAAATAGATTATTTAATTAAATAATTAACAAATAATTATATTAAAAAAATATATATAATTTATTTATTTATTAGTATTATCATTTTTTTAATTAAAAATTATTTTAATTCCCTTAATGGATTTATTTAAAAAAATAATTATTTGATTAAGTAGAAGAAAAAACAAGAAGATTAAATTTAAAAATTAATTTTAAATAATAAAAAATAAAGTAAAGTAATTTTATTTTTTAGTGTAACAAATATGTATATTTATTTTTTTTTTTTTTAATTTTTTTTAAAGAAAATCTATTTAGTATTTAAAACAAAGAAAAAAAAATCGTCAAATTTAAAATAATATGTATAAATAATATATATTTTTTTTTGTGACTAAAAAGAAAAAAAAATAATCAAGTTTTGTTAAATAAATTATTTTTTTAAATAAATATTATAATAAAATTAATATATTTATTTATAAAAATTAATTTAAAAAAAATTATTTAAAGGAATTTAATAATAATAATTTTCATTTTAATTAAATATTAAAAGAAACCATATTATTTTTATTTCTCAAGTGAATATATTATTTAATATTTAACAATGTACATACATACATATTTATTTTATTTAAAAAAGAAAAAATTAATAAATTTATGAAAGAATTAATAAAAAAATAAAATAAAATAATTAAATTTAATTAATTAATTTTAATTATTTAAATTTATTAATTAATTTATTGAAGTTGAAAAAATAATTTTATATAATAATTCTTTTTTTATTTCTTTCATTATTTTTATTTTATCAAAAAAAATAAAAATTATACAAAGATGGCCAAATAAATATGAACGCAGTTGGATGTTTTACGTTTATGTATAAAGAAGCTTTTTGATAAAAAAAAACTTTTTTTTTATTTATTTATTTTATGCCATTATAAAAAAAATAATGGAAGAAAATAAAAGGAATTTCCGGAGCTTTTATTTTTTATTTTTTAATAGACAAACCACTTTTGATGATGAGAGAAATTATTGAAAAGGAAGAGAATATTTTAATAGTCACGGGAAAAGATTTATTTATTTATTTATATATAAAAATGCTTTTAAAAAATTAGAAATATATAAAATTAAATAAAATCAATAAAAATAATTAAAGAAAAAAAGATTTGAAATAAATAATAATTAAAGAAAATTTAATTTAATTAATTTGAATATATATTAATGTTAATAATAAATAAATAAATAAATATTTAAATTTCAATTGGCGTCAACTGTAATTCAATTGAAGATAAGTGTCATTCACATAGCGTGTATCATTTTTTCACTGATTTATACTAGAGAAAAATTAAAAAGTTTACCCTTACTGAAATTTTTAGAAAAAATTATTGGAAGTAATGGAGCTGCTGGAAAATTAAGAAATTTTGATACTATATGGGTTATAAAAGTTTAATAAAAAAAAATTATTTTTAAATTTAAAAAATTAATTTTTAAAAGGCATTTCCACTTATTCCTTTTTTTGAAATTGAAACAACTTGGAATGTTTTAAAAGAATCTAAAGAAAAAAGTTTTTAAATAATTAATTAAATAATTAATTATTTTATTTACATATATTTAGGTATGTTTATGTTTATACCAAAATCACCATTTATTTCAAATAATTATTTAATAGAAAATTCTACAAATAAAATAATTTTAGAAAAATAAATTAAAAACAATTATAAATTATTTAGTTAATGATTCTTTAAAATTACAAAAAAAACTTCCAGCATTTATGGAAGAGGGACTTAATAAAAAAGAAATAAATTGTTGAATAAATTGTAATATTTAAATAATTTTTTATTTTTTAAGTAAATATTGAAAGGCATGTTAGAAATTTTATTTTAATGGAACAAAAAATATCAAAAATATATGTTTATTAATTTAATTAATTAATATTTAGGTAAATATAAAAATACTTTAAAAAGATTTTCTAATTTAAATATATCATAATTATGTACGTATATAAAAATAAATTTTTATAATTTAATTTATAAAATTTATTTTTAATTAATTAATTTAATTTTAATTAAAATATATATTAAATATTTATTTTTTATTATTTAAAATCGATTTATCTATAATGCTCATGACTAATTCACATTCCCCCAAAAATTTTCAGTCACTCGCACTCATAACATTTTTATTTTCACCTCTTCCGATTTTTTAAACTATTTATTTATTTTTTTCAATCAATCAAAAAATATATAATTAATTTTTATATTAAATTATTATTTATTTTATATATTATTAAATAATATAAATAATTAATTATTAATTCTACATAAATATATACATAAATGAATAATCAAAATAATTTATCTTCTTCTAATTCTTCTTCTAATTTATCTTCTAATTTAAATTCTTCTTCTTCAACTTCTAAACAAAAACAACCACCAAGACCTCCACAATTACCATTAAAAATTCCTCCACCTCCATCTGAACATCCTCCACCTTATACGTTTATTTATATATTAATTAATTAATTTATTTTATTTTAGTCCATTTGGTGGAGAAATTCAAAATTCTTCACTTTTAGGGAATATTTCTTCTAATCAAAGAAATAATAATACAAATCGTAGAATTGTTAGACCTCCAGGTTTTTTTTTTAAAAATAAATATATTTTTATTTTTAAAGGATTTCGTAATTATTTAACAATTAAAAATTTATTTATTTTAATTGGAATTATATTAGCAATTATTTTATTAAAAATTTTTATATTTTTTATTTATAATTCAAATAAATCAGATCAAGATTTAAATTTAAATAAAGCATTAGAAGATGGACATAAACCTTTAATATTTACATATGAAGGATTAGGGGCTGTTAATGGAAATAGGTAAATAAATAATAATTATTTTTAAAAAATAAAATAAAAAATATATAATAAAATATTTTGAAATATTTAAATTTTTAAAAAATATAATAAAATTAATTTAAATAAAAATTTAAATAAATAGAGATTGGATAACTTTTGATGAACAAAATAATATAATTATTATTTCTTTATTTGATTCAACTACACAAATATTACAATCAGAATCTATTAAAGTTAATGAATATTTAAATGGTTTTAAGTAAAATATTTAAATAATATATTTAATTATTTAATTATTTATTAAAGATTAAATAAATTACATGTAAAAAGTATTGAAGAAAATATTGAAGGTCAAATTGAATCAAATAATTATAGAAATTGTATTAGATTTACTTTACATTTAGTTTGTTGTTCATCAAAAGGAAATGGACATATGCATTTAACTAAATGTTTTTTAGAAAATAAAGGTAATATTTAAATTATTTTCATTTCTTTTTTTATATAGATAATATTCAAATATCATCTGCTTCCCTTTATGATTTTGTTCCTCGTTATCAAACATTAATTGATGGAGAAATATTATTAATTTTACATAATATTAAAAAACATGCAATTTTAGATGTAAAAAGAAATATGTAAATATATAATTAATTAATTATTTAAATTAATTAATTTTTAAAGTTTACATGATATTAAAGAAGAATATCTTCCAAATAATTATATTTCTCATGGATTTTATTTTCCTAAATCTACATCAAATGAATTAATTGAATTAGGTAATATAATTAATTAATTAATTACTTATTTAATTATTTATTTTGTTTTAAATTTTAATTTTTAGTTAGAGTAGGTGATCATTTTCGTTTTTGTGAATTTATTCAAAATCGTGAAGAATTAAATCCTACTCATGGCTTTTATTCTCCAAAAGATGAAAAATGTTTAAGTACACCGTAAATAAATTTAAAAATAATTAATATTATTTAAATAAAAAGATTTAAAATTGATCCAGAACTTTCTCAAATAATTTTTTGTTTAAATTCTTTATATTCTGCTATTGTACAATATGATCAATTACCTGATGATGCTTCTAATCTTACATGGAAAATTTGGGTAAATTTTAAATAATTTTTTAAATAAAAAAAAAAAATTAATTAATTAATTATATTAAATATTGTTTAAATTATTATTTAAATAAATATTTATTTTAATTTTATTTTTTATTTTTCTTTTATTTCATTTATTTTTTATTTTATTTAATTAATTAATTAAATAGTTACAATTTGATTCTACAAATTTTGTGTACAGTGCTAGTTCGTCGGCGCCTTCCCGCCAAAGACAAATAGCATTAAATTGTGCTGATGATCGTTTAGAATTATTTATTTTAGGGGATAATGAATTACACAAATTTATAACAAAATTAAATGAATTATAAAAAAAAATTAAAAATATAATTAATTTTATTTAAAATAAATAAATAATTTATTTTTTATATTTTTATTTTTTAAAATTATATAGGTAATTTTAAATTTAATAAATTAAAAATCTAAACATAAACTATTTTATATTTATTTAATTTCTCCCACACAAACTTTTCAAATATCACAAAAACTTTGTGTTCTTTTTATTAAAAAATAAAAAAGAAAAACCGGTTGTTCGTTTTATATAATTTATTTATTTAGAAATAAAGTTTGAAATTTTTTTTTTGAGAAGAGTTGATTGTTCACTTAAATTAAATATTTTTTTTAAAACAATTCTCTTTTATTTTTTACGTATTTTGCAAATATTTCTTTAAAATTATTTTAATTGAACATTTTGAATATTAAATATATTTAAAGTATTTAATAAAAAATAAATTAATAATTAATTAACAAAAAAAAAAAATTAATTATTTCTTTTAATCTTAAATTTAAACCGAATTTTATTTCACATTTTTTAATTAAATTTTGTTTAAAATTTAAATAGATATATAATTAATTTTGACATTTTAATTTTACATTTAAATATTTTTAAATTTTTAATTAAAAAAATATTTTTTTTTTTTTTTTTAACTTTAAATTTTTATTAATTAATAATAAATATTTTTAAATTGTTTTTATTTATATTATTATTATAAATACTAAAATAACAAATAATATTTTTGTTTATTTATTTTTAATTTCTTTTTAAAATATATCAATAATTAAATTAAAATATTTTAAAATTAATTATTTTTAGATATACTTATTACATATAATTAAATATTATTTAAATAATTTATTTTTTTTTTTTATGAATTACAATTCAGGTTAATTTATTAAATTAATTTTTTTTTTAAATTAATTAATTAAAAATTTTAGATGTAAAATTATTTAATAACAATTCATTACTTAAATTTGTTCATATTATTTATAATTATTGGGCTATTTTTATAGTTAATAATTCTAAACTTATTATAATATTATGTACTTTATTGTCTTCTTTATGTACTCTAAAAATTATTTTAACAGAGTTTATTTATTTATTTATTTTAATTTTAAATTTATTAAATTTAATTTTAGATATAAAAATGATATAACAGGTTATACACCTTATGGAGCTAGATCTAGATATGAATTAGTATTATAATAATTTAATTTTTTAAAAATTAAAATTAAAGGCTATTAGAGAACATTTTTTTAATGAAAATGATAAAGGATCTCCTTTTAGTATTTTACTATTAATTTTACCTAATAATAAAGAAAATAATAATTTTTTAAATAAAAAAATGTTAGAAGAAGCAATTAAAGTTGATGAAATTATTAATAAAAATTTTCCTTTATTTAATTATAATAAAAATCGTTCTGAAACATTTGAACAATTTTGTAGAGATTTTTGTGAATTAAATGAACCTTTAAAAAGATTTCAGGTTAATTAAATTAAAAATAAATAATTAATTTATAGGAAGGTTTTAATCATCAAATACAAAGATTAGAATCTAATGAATCATTAAATTCTAATATTGAATTAAATTATCCATTAAGTAGTATTTTTGGTAGAAGTTTTAATATTCAAGTAATTAATTTATAATTAAAATAAAATATATTATTTAAAAAAATTAAATTAAATTAATTTTTTATTTTAAAGCTTAATTTTTTTGGTATTAAATTTAATAAAAATAATAAATTATCTAATATGGAAAAAGTTGAAATGATTGCATTAATATATAAAGCAGAAAGAGTTGGTGGATGGTCAGATGATGAAATTAAAAATTGGCAATTAAATATATCTAAATATTTTGAAAAGTAATTAATAATAATTAATTAATAGAATATAATTAATTTAGAGATTTTAAAAGTTATTTAATTCGTGTTTTGAGTGTTTCTACAGCATATGTTGAAATTGAAGTTGTTCGTGCTGGATTAACTATGCTACCATTTATTATTGTTTGTTTTTAATATTTTTATTAATTATTTAAATTTATTTCCTTTTTTTTATTTAAAAAAATAAATTAATTAAATTAAAAGGTTGGGTTTATAATTATGCTTTGTTGTTCTTCTGTTTTTGTTTTTTTATCTGCTTCATATATTAATCAATTTAATTATAAAAGACTTTGGTTAGCATTAATGGGTTGTTTATGTCCATTAATGGCTAGTGGAACAGCTTTAGGTCTTTTATTTATTTTTGGTATTCGTTTTGGTACTGTCCTTTGTGTGACACCTTTTCTAGTTCTTGCAATTGGTGTTGATGATGCTTATTTAATGATACATACATGGCAAAGAATTAAATTAAAAGAAAATAAAATTAATAAAAATAATACAATTAAAGATAAAGTTATTAAAAGAATGTCAATGGTTATTAATTAATTAATTAAATTTTAAAATTTATTTTAGATATTAATTGAAACTGGACCAGCAATTTTAATTTCAGCATTAACTAATATATGTGCTGATGCTATAGGATCATTTACTGGATCACCAGAAATAACACTTTTATGTATTGGAAGTATGGCTGCAATTACTGTTGATTTTATATATCAAATTACTTTTTATTCAGTAATTAAATTTAATTAATTTAATTAATTAATATTTAAAGTCAGTTATTTCATTATTAGATGAATCAGAATTAAAAACAGAACAAATAAAAGAAAATAAAATATTTTGTTTATGTATAACAATTAATTCTACAACACAAAAACAAATTGGTCAAATAAATAATAATAATAATAATAATATAATAATAATAATAAAAAAAGAAAAAAATAAATAATAATAATAAAGTAATTAAAAATATTTAATTTTAATTTAAATTAATTTTTAGATTAATTCTTCTTCTTTTTCTTATAATTTAAAAAATAAATTAATTAATAATTTAATAAAGCAATATATTCAATTAATAATTAATCCATTAATTTCTTTTATTATTTGTTTATTTTGGATTATTTTTGTAATTATTTCAGCAATTGTTTGTTTTTTTAAATAATTTTATAAATAAATAAATAAATATTTTTTTAAGGGTGTTTCTCATTTTAAAGTTAATTTAAGTACTAAAAAACTTTTTGCTAGTGATTCTTCATTACTTGAATTAAGTTTTTATTTAAATATATAAAAATATATTTATTTATTTATTTATTTTATTTTTAGATTGATTATTATCGTGAAGAACAAATTATTCCATTTTTTAATATGGCTACAATATTTATTAATAATCCTGGTAATTTATCTAATCCTTTACAAATTAAACGTTTAAATCAACTTGTTAATGAAATGGAGAATTTACCCCAAAGTTGGGGTAATTCAAGTACTAATTATTTTATTCGTGATTTTTATGATTTTTTGGGAGAAGATTTAACTAAAGAATCAATAAATAATGAATTAAATGAATTTTTAAATTGGCCAGAAAATAAACATTGGAAAGCTTTTATTAAAATAGAAAATGGAAATCTAAAACGTTTTTTCTTTACAACTGCATATCATGGAGAAGAACTTAAAGAATGGGCTGAGTAATTAATTATAATTAATTAATTATTTTTAATATTATTTTATTTAAATTAAATTAAAGGCGTGCAAACCTTCAAAATAAATTACGTGATATTGTTGATAAATATCCAGATTTAAATGCTACTGTTTTTAATGATGAAGGTCTATTCCTTGATTTAATCAATAATATGCCAACAGATGCTTGGCAATCAGCATTAGCAACATTATTTTGTATGACAGCAATTTGTGCAGTATTTATGGGGGGAGAATGGAGAACAGTACTTTTAGCTGGTATAAGTATTGGTTCAATAATTTTGGGTACTTTGGGTATTCTTGCATGGATGGATGTTACTATGGATCCAATAATGATGGTTAATTAATTAAAATAAAATAATTTTTAATAATTTATTTTTAAGGCTGCATTAGTAATTTCAATTGGTTTTAGTATTGATATTCCAGCACATGTTTCATATCATTTTTATAGTTCTGGTAAAATTTTAAATTAATTATTTAACAATTAATTTAAAAAAAAAAGGTTTTGAATTAAAAAATTCTAATAATAATTTATTAAAACAACGTTTAACAATTACATTACTTTCTGTTAGTATACCAGCATTACAAGCAGCAATATCAACATCATTATGTGTTTTAGCTTTATTATTAGTTCCTCTCTATATGGCACAAGTTTTTGTTAAAATAATGTTTACTTGTATTATTTTATGTATTATTCATTCATTAATTATTATTCCTGCATTAATTGTATTAACAGATGAAATTTTAATTAAATTAAATTTATTTTACCAAAAGAATAAAACAAAATTAATGAAAAATTAAATAAAAAAAGAATTATTTATTAAATAATTAATTATTATTATTTTTTTTTAAAAAGAATAAAAAGATATAAACCCTTTTTTTAATATTTTATATATATATTTAATATATATAACAAAGAAAATAAAAATTAAAATATATGTAAGAAAATTAAATAATTAATTTTATATAATTAATTTTAAATTTATTTTTAATGAGAGTATCATTTAATTAAATAATTATTTTTCTTCTTTTGTACTACTATTTAATTCATTTTCTTCTTGTTTTGACCTTTCATCTTCTATTAATTCAATTGAATGAAATCTATCTAAAGTTGGCCTAAAATATTAATTTAAAATTAATTAATTAATTATAATATATTTATTTACCTATCTGTAATATTATTTGATTGTTCTTCAATATTAATTTTTGTTTTTCCATTTTGTAAATTATTTTTTAATTCTTTTTTCTTTTCATTTTCTTTAAATGAACTTTCTTGACTTGGTGATTCTTCTGGAATTACTTTATGTATTCGAATATTATTATTATTTAATTTATTATTTATTATTTTATTTTTTTTAATTTTTTGTCTACAAGAATAAACAACTGGATCAAAAACAATTAAAAATGCAGGTAAAAATAGTAGACCATGTAAATTACAGAGAATAACACATAAAACCTTTAAAAATTAATTAAAGTTAATTTAAATTTAAATAATAAACCATTGTTTTAACAAAAACTTCAGCCATATAAAGTTTAACAAAAAGTAATGAACAAACACAAAATATTGTCGACAAAGCTGCTTGTAATGCAGGAAATGCAACAGATGAAAGACAATTTACCTTTTAATTTAATTTAATTTTTAAATATTTATTTTTACTAATTTCATTTCTGGAGTTGCATTTAATTCTCTAATTGCTTAAATTAAATAAAAAATAATATTATTTTAATTAATTTAAAAAAAATATTTACAAGCTTGATAATAATGATAAGAAACGTGTGCAGGTATATCAACACTAAAACCAATTGAAATAATCATAGCAGCCTTTAAATAATTTTAATAATTAAAGAATTATTATTTACCATTGTAATTGGATCTAAATCAATACTCCACCAACTTAAAATTCCCAAAATTCCACAACAAATTGATAAAACACAACTTGATGCAAATATAACAGTAAATAAACTACTTAAAAAAACAAAACAAACAAATGCCATACAAACCTAAAAATAATTTAATTATATATTTTTTTATTATAATAAAATATATAATAATTTTATTATTTATTAATTAATTTATTTAGAATTTAAATAATTAATTAATAAAATATTTTGAATTAAAAAAAAATATTAAATTAAATTTTTTAAGAAAAAAAAAATATATATAATTAATTAATTAATTAATTTAAAAAAAAAATACCAAAGTTCCAACTACAGATTGCCATGTATCTGTAGGCATATTATCTATTAAATCAAAAAATACAGAATCTTCATGAAATACTGAAGCATTAAAATCAGGTCTTTAAAAAATATAAATTAATTTATTTAATTTAAATATTAACGAATATTTATCTATAATAGCTCTCCATTCTTTTAAAAGTTTTCCACGTTCTGTCCATATCTCAAGTTTTTCCCCATGATATCCTGTTGTAAAGAAAAAACGTTCTAAATGCCCACTAAATAAAAAAAAAAGAATTATTTTATAATTTTTTAAAAATTAAATAAACGTTTTATTATTTAATTTTAAAAATCCACTCCATTGTGTATATTCTGGCCAACGTAAAAAAGCAGTTAAATCATCTTCTTTAAATGAAATAGATTCAATATTAGAAACAGAAGAATGTTGAGGTAATAATTCATTTGTTTCTTTTTCTAATTCTAAAGCTTCTAATTCATCAGGATCTGTATCTCCTTAATTAATTTTTATTAAATATTAATTTAATTTTATTTAATAATTAAAAAAGTTAAATTAATATTTATTAAATTTAATTATTTGCCTGCCTCCAAAATTAGCTTCAAATGTAAGAAAATCTCTAACAAAATATTGAGTCCCAACAGGTCCCCAAGAAGTACCCCAAGTTCCATTTAATTGTTCCATTTCTTTAACAAAATTATTCATTTTTTCAAGTTGTTCAGGATTACTTAAATTTCCTGGTGAACAAATAAAAACTGTTGCCATCATAAAATGAGGTACTTGATATTTTACACGTAATTTATCTAACTAAATAAAAATTAAAATAATTAATTAATTTAAAATTACTTCTAAAAGGGGAGAATCTTCAGTAAATAATTTTTGTGTAGTTAAATTAATATTCATTTTAGTTATTCCAAAAATAGAAAATCCAACATAAATAAAATAAATTAAAATAACAAATAATGCAACTGCCCGTTTTGAAATAACTTTAATATAAAAGGTAATTGTTTTACTAATATAATGTTTAGTATGTTCATGAAATTTGCTTTGTTGTCTCTAAAAAAATATTTATTAAAAATTAATTATTTAATTTATTTACATTTAATGATTGATGTTTACCAAATTCAAAATTATTATTATTATTAATTATAGAAGAAGAATTTCCATTTGAAATAGCTTTTCTTATACTTTCTTGTATTTCACGTCTTTCACGTTTTTCTCTAGAAATTTCATATCTACCTACAAGTGACATTAAACCAGCATAACAAGTCATCTATTTTATATATATATTTATTTAAATAATTTTAAATTACTTGAAATAAAAAAGCAATAATCATTGAAATAAGATTTCCAACACATAAAAGTGTTATTTCAGGTGAAGATGTAAATGCACCCATTCCATCAGCAAAAACATTAGTTAATAATGAAATAAGAATAGCTGGTCCAACTTCAGAAAGAACCTAAAAATATTTATTAATTATTAAAAAAAAAAAATTATTTAATTATAATTAATATTTATTTAAAATATTTTAAAGTTATAAAAGAAAATAAAATTAAAAAAACGTTGTAAGGAAATTAATTCTTGTAAAATTATTTATTTATTTAAAAAAAGAATTAATTAATTAAAAATAACCTGAGATACTCTATACCCAACATTTAAATTTTTTCTATTTGGTTGTTCACGGCAATGTTTAATAACACTTTGCCATTCATGATTCATTAAATAAGAAGAATCTACACCAATTGAAAGAACCAAAAAAGGAATAACACACAAAATTGAAGCAAATCTAATTTTACAAATAAACATAAAACCTAAAGCTGTAGCACAAGACATAAATGGTAAAAAACAAATTGCTATAGCTAAAAATATCTTTAAAAAAAAAAATAATTTAAATTAATTATTAAATAAATTATAAACTTTTGGAGGACTATTTTGATGCATATAAATAGCACGATTTAATACAAAAAATACAGAACAACCAACCATTACTAAAAAACCAATTGACAAATATGGAATCATTGATTTACCAGCACGAACCTTAAAAATAATATAATTAATTAATTAATTAATTAAATTAACCATTTCTTCTTCAACATAACTTGTTGATAATACATATAATTTTAATTGTTTAGATTTATATTCTCTTTAAATTTTAATTAAATATTTTAATTATTTCTTTAAATTTTAATAATACTTTTCAAAACGATTAACCATTGACATTTCATATTTTTTAACAATTTCATTAGTCCATCCCTGTTCATGTTCTGCACGAAATTGTAATACAACCATTTTAACCTACATATATTATATATTTATATTATATTTATATTATATATTTTATTACTTCTTTCATATTTGTAATTTTAATTATTGTATTATTATTTAATTTATTAATATTATTTTCTCTTTTAATATTTTTCTTTAATTCTTTTTGTTTTTTTAATATTTTTGTATTATTATTATTTTCTAATTTATTTTCTTTTTCTTCTTCTTCTTCTTCATTAATATTTAATAATACTTGTGTTAAATTAAAATTATTTTTATCAATAATTTCTTCATTTGTATTATTATAACGTTCAATACCAAAAAAACTTTGCTATAAAATTATTTAAATTATAATTTTAAAATTAAAAACTTGTAAAGTAAAAGAATGCCCAAGAATTTGTGACATTGGATAATTTAAATTAATTCTTGAATTTGGTTTATTTCCTAAAGATAAAGATTCTAATTGAAGTTTAAAACCATTCTAAAATATAATTATTTAATTAATTAATTATACAAACATAAAAAGCTCTAACAGGTTCATTAATTTTACAAAAACTTCGACAAAATTGAGAAAAACTTTTTTTATTACCTCCAATTTCTTCTAATGTAACATTTTCATTTGCCAAATTTAATATCTTTTTTAAAATAAATATTTAAATTAATTAATTAATTTTTATTACTTCAATTGTTTCATTTAAATATTTTTCTCTAAGCATATTTCCTCCATCATTTGCTAATATAAATATATAAACTGTAATACCTGGACCATCATGAGAAAAAAATTCCTTAAAAATTAATTTAAATTAATTAATTAATTAAAATAACTTGATAACGACTATATTCTGTTCTAGCTAAATTAATTATTTAATAATAATAATAATTAATTATTTAAAACCTCTAGCTCCATATGGTGAATAACCTGTAATATCATTTTGTTGCCTAAAATAAATTAAAATATAATATATTTTAATTTAAACAATACTTACTTAGTGTTTAGTACAATATAACTAAAAATATATAAATAAATATAAATAAATATATTTAAAATACTTACAGTCCAAGAATACTTATTAATATACAAATAATAATTGCAATTAAACCATGATCAGCAATAAAATAACTAAATTAATTAATTAATTAAATGATTTCTTTTTTTTTTTTTTAATAATAATAATTTGTAAAATAATTAATAATAATAAAATATTTAATTTAATTAAATTTGTAAATATATATACCCCCATCTACGATAACATCGAATAATAAAAATTACAAAACGAGGCATAGGTTCTCCAGGTTGTTCCATAAGTAAATCTACAGAACGCTTTAATAATTAATTTAAATAATTTAAATTAAAATTAAAATTATTACCTGTCCCATAACTATAGAACTTCGTTTTCTTTCCATAAAGGAAGGAGGATGTCCACCAAAAATAGTTGGGACACGATGCCTCAATTCTGGTGAAATTGGAGAATTAGGGCGAGGAATAGATGGGGGAATAGAATTATTTGAATTTGTTGGAGTTTTAGGTGAATCCATTTGTAAATCCTCTGTCATTTTATTTAAATTAAATTAATAAATAATCTAAAATAAATTTAATTAATTTTTAAATTAAATTTTTATTAAATAATTTATTTTTATTTATTTTTATTATAAAAGATATATATGTATGTATTTATTATATTATTTTTTAAGGCGTAAAAGAGAAAATATATTTTACATTTAAAAAAGATTTTCTTTAATAAAAAAAAAATATTTATATAAAATATTTATAAATCAATTAATTCATTGGAGTATTCTTCAAAATAAATAAATAATAAATAAATGTATATTATTATTATTATTATTATTTAACTTAATCCAATCATTTTCTGTTGCGCATTTGCTAATGTACGGGGGAATAATCAATTTTGTTAATCTACTAAAATATAAATATACTACCACTCTTAATATTATTATATATTTTATGCAAAAACAAGTATTTTCTTATATAAATAATTAAATTAAATTAATTTTAAATAAAAATAAAATAATTATTTATTTAAAAAATTAAAGAAAATATTTATTTAAATAAATAAATATATATATATTCAACGAATATTTATTTTGTTTTGATGGCCTTTAATTTTTAAAAAAGGATTGATGATAACTTTAAAGATCATAAAAAATTTAGAATTATTATTATTATTATATAATTAATTAGTAAATTAAAAAAAATGTTACTTTAGAAAGAAGCAAAAATCAAAATAAAATTTTTTTTTAAATTTATTATATAAATAAATTGAACGAGAAATTATTGTTTTAATTAATAACAAGAAGACAGATGAGAATTAAAAATTTATTTGATTATATTATAAATAAATAAATAAATATATGTAATGTATGTATGTATGTATATTTTAATTAAATAAATATTCCGCCAAATATAATTTTAATTTTGTTGGGTAAATTGATGATCAAATTGGGCAAACGGAAAAAAAAAGAAATATTAAAGAAAAAGATGTGAAAAGACAAAAAAATGAAAATTAAGAAATAAAAAAAAATGAAAAAGAAAACCGCGCAACAGAAAAGTTGTTGTAAACGACTGCGCGACATTTTTGTGGTTGTAATGATTTGTTTAGGCCAATAATATATATATATTGATAAATATATATATTTCGGGGAAAGAAAAGAGAATAATTTTGTGAAGAAGTGTGGGTGGAAATTTTAAAAAAAATAAAAATTGGGTTTCAGTTAAGAAATTGTAGAAAATTATTTAACTCGAACAAGAAAATAATAAATATTTTTTTTTTTAAATTTAATATTTATTTTTAATTATTATATATTGATTTTATTTAATATATACATATTTATATAATTATTTTAAAATATTATAAATAATTAAAAAAAATTTTTTAAATAATTAATTAAATTTAAAAAATAAAAATTTATTATTTAAATACACATAATTAATTAATTAATTTTTTTTATTATATGTTTAACATTAAAGAATTTTATAAATTAAATTTTTTTAATAATTAAATTAAAATTGTTTTAAATTTTGTTTGTTAATAATTTTAATTTTTACTTTTAAATTTTTTTTTATTAATTTATGGAAATATAATTTATTTAATTTTGTTTACTTTTTTTTTTTAATTAATTAAAAAGTAATAAATATATAAAGATATTTATTTATTTATTTTTTTATTACATGTGTAAATAACTCTTTTTAATTAAATTAACATTACCCATAGAAAAAAAAAAGAAAGAGTTAATTATTTTTAAAATAAATGTGACTACTTCTTAATTAAAAAAAAATGTCAAAAGTACATAAAATGTTATTTATTTTTATTAAATTAATTAAAAAAATTATTTAATTATAAAATATACAAAATTAATTAATAATATATTTTTTAAACAAAAAATTCTTTTTCAATTTTAAGTGGAGTTTTTTGAATATTTTGTCCAAGTTCATAACTGTTTCCAGATTTATATCTTTTAAATTAAAATTAATTTTAAAAAATAAATAATATATTTATTTATTTAATTATTACCTAAAACATTTATAAACAAAAATTATTATTAATAAAATAATTAAAATTAATAATATTAATAATAAAGGTTGGTTAATTATATTAATTATAAAATAAAACATTTATTTAAATAAATATTTAAAAAATAAAAAATGTAAAATAAATAAATGTGCCATTTTAAAGATAAAAAAAAAAAAAAGAAAAATGAGAAAAAAATAAAAGAAAATAACAAGAATGTAAAAGATAAATAAATATAAAGCAAAAGCTGTCACTTCTTTTTTTGGTTCAAAATTATATGCATAACATCAATTAAGCTACTAAAAAATTTTTTTTTTTAAAGAAAGTTATGAGTAAAAATAAAAATATTATTTTAAATTAAATAAACCTTAAAATAAACTTTAAAGAATAAATTGT
The DNA here is from genome assembly GCA_036172905.1 of Meloidogyne graminicola. NCBI lineage: Eukaryota > Metazoa > Nematoda > Chromadorea > Rhabditida > Meloidogynidae > Meloidogyne > Meloidogyne graminicola. The sequence goes on from JARPZY010000005.1 coordinate 1,461,989, forward strand.
GCTTTATTTTTAATTTAATTTAAAATAAATAAAGAATAAAAAATTTAAAAGTTTTGTTAAACTTTTAAAATTATCTATTAAAATTAATTAAATAATATAAAATAAAAATAAATAATAAACATTAATTTATTTAAAATATTAATTAATATATAAAATATTAATGTTACTATTTACATATAATTTAATTAAAATAAATATTTAATTTATATTTTAGTATAATTAAAAATAAAAGTTAATTAAATAATTTTATTTTAATTAATATTTTAATAAATTAATTAATAATATTTATTTTTATTAAAAATAATTATTTAATTATTTAAATTCATAAAAATTATATATTAATTAATTTAATTTTAAATATATAATTTAATTTATTAAGTAAAAATTAAATTAATTTAAATTAAAAGTTAATAATATTGATTATTAAATATTATATATTAGCTAGTAAATATATTTATTTATTTATTTATTAGACAATAAATGTATCAATTAAATATTATTTTCACCACATTATAACGAAAAAAAGGTTTTTAAGTCCAATTAAATAAGTAATTAAATATATTTTATTTTTTATTAGAAATAAAGAAAAAGAAAAGTAAAAAGAGTAAATCTACTTCCGAGACGTTCATTTACTTCTTCTACTTAATATATATATATATATTTATTTATTTTTACTAATTTTTATTTTCTCCAAGTCCATAACAACTGCCCTATCTTTTCCTCCCTTTTTGTTCCCATATTAATTACTAAAAGACCCCCATCCCATATCCAATTACTACCCATCGGCACACCGGTATATGCCATTCAAAAAAGCTGAAAATGTATGGAAGCAACTGACATAAGTAAATAAAAAGTATTTTTTTAGCATTTTATTTTTGCTAATTATTTTGTGCTCAAATAAGAAAAAAATTAATTCTGAACAATAAAAAAAAAAATATATTTTTTAAAAAATATTATTTAATTATTTTTTCCATTTAATTTTTTAAATATTACTAAATTATTTATATAATTAATTAATTAAAAATATGTATTTTAAAATTAATTAATTAATTTTTTTTTATTTATACATATTTTAATTCTCACAATATTTAAAATTAATAAAACATTATACATATAATTAATTATTTATTTATTTATTTAATTGTTTTAAACTTTTATTTAATTTTTAATTAATTATTATATTTTAATTATAATATTTATTTAAATAATAATTAAAATAAAATATAAACAATTTTTAATTTAAAATAAAAATAAATAAAAAATTAATTATTTTTAATAAAAATTTTTCTTTTTAATTTATTTTCCTTTTTTTTTTAATTTTTCTTAAATTAATTTTTAATTATTTAATTTATTTTTTATTTAAAAATTTTATTACCACAAATTAACCAATTTTTAATTGAATTTATTTATTTATTTGCCTCTCAACTATTCCTTCACTCTTTTTCTTATTTTTTAATTTAAATTTATTTTAGTCAAATTATATTAATTAAATAAGAAATACTAAAAAGAAAAAAGAAAATAAATAATTAATTTAATTATAAATTAATTATTATTGTCTAAAAAGAAAAAAAAATAATTAAATGTCAATATTAATTAAAAATTAATTAATTAATTAATTTAATTATTTTTTTTTTCCTTTCAGCATCAATTAAAACATTTCCCCCCCCTTCTTTTCCTTCCTTTCTCCAAACATTAATTATCAACACCGAAGTCTCCTCTCTTTTTCCCCTTATATTTTGAGCGGTTCTTAAGCTCTTTTAATTTGTCTAATGCATTCATTCACTTTGTGCGTGTGCCCATCCCTTCACCCCCCTTATCTTCTGTTGATGCTTCTCCTCCGTTAAATGGCCCCCAAGTGCGTGTGTGCCAAATGTTTATTTCGCGCCCGCCACATGTAAATGCATTGAATTCGGACCGCTTTAATTAATTTTATTAGATACTAGTTAGTTAGTTAACTCCCTCTATTCTCTCTCTATTTTACTAAAAAATAAATTTTTTTCTTTTTTCTCCAGGCTTATATTGGTTATTTTCCTCAAATTAATTAACATTTGAATAAATTAATTTATTTTAATAATTATTTTTTTAAATATAAATAATTTATTCTTTTAATTAATTTAATTAAATATTTTTAACATATTTATTAAAAAGAGAGAGAGAGAGAATTTCTTGTTATGTTTTTATCTCATTTTGTTAGCTTTCCTTTCTTGTAAACAATTTTACCAATCTTGAATTAATTAAAAGAAAATATATATATTTATATATATATATTTTTTTTTAATTATTTTATAATTCTCTGCCTTTTATGGATATTCTTTTTTTTTTATTTATTTATTCTACTTTTACTCCTTAAATTCTATTCAACATTCATTTTCATATATATCAGCGGCCTCAATATTCGCCTCATTTCTCTCAATGCATTTCCTGCCTTTCTTCAAATACTTGTGTCTTCTGTCTACACAATTCCCCCCTTTTCCTTTATTTTCCTTTTAGGTTGTTACTTAATTAATTCGGCCCCAATTAGGAGAGCGAGCCCCACAACAGATTGAAATTGGCGTGTACAAAACAACAACAACAAATGGGTGACTAAAAGAGTTAAAGAATTAGTAGTCATCAGGCTGACAGCAAGTAAAAAGTACTACAAGTATTAGAGCATTTACTTAATAGTGTAGAAGTAGCTGTACATAACAAAAGCATATATATATATATATATACTTTTATATGCCCCCCCCCCTTTTTTTTTACCAAATTAATCCAATTAGCGAATCGATCGCGCGCGCTCTCACACAGAGCATAGGACAAACACCAACACCTCCAAAACCTAATAATAAAATGAGTAAAAAAAGATTTTGTTATTGATGAAAAGAACCTCAAAAAAGGAAAAACAAAGGGGGGTAAAGGTTTTATCTCTAGTATTATTTAATTTTCTCTTCTTAACCTCAAAAAGCTTTTTTTTTAATAAAATTTTAAAAAAACTTTTATTCTTCTTCTTTTAATTTTTTTTTAAATTTATTTCCTTTTATTTTAATTAATTTTTTAAAAGTACTTTTTTAATTTAAATTAATAACTACTATTATATATATGTACATACATATTTACAAAATCGAAACATCTTTTTTTTTCCTCCTTTTTTTTTTTTAATCCGCAACGTGTAATTAGTAACATTCACCACATCCCACGGTCATTTCAGCTTTTTTGGCGTCTCATTCCTTCATTCAGTTATTTTTATTTTGTCTCTGTTGTTGGCTCATTAACAACAGGACTGCGAGATTGCTTAATGAGAATAAAATGGCTTTTTTTTATTTATTTATTTATTTATTAAGTTAGAAAAATAAAATAATTTTTAATTTATTTAATAAAAAAAAAAAAATACAAAAATTTATTATTAAATATTAAAATTAATTAATTATTTTATTTATTTTTTAATTAATTATAAAATATTTATTTATTTCCTTTTATTATTTATTTATTATTTTAAAAATTAAAAATCTTTTTTAAAAAAATGTTTTTTCGATTAAAATTTATTTTAACACATTTTTTCTTAATTTTCATAGTTAGTACACATTGACTTTATTTTTGCTTCCGACTAACCACAAAATTAGCAATGACTATCCTTTAACCCCTTAAAAATCTTTAGGCCAATAGAATTAAGCATTATTTTCATTTCTTTTTTTTTTATTAAACAACTTTTTCTATTCATCTCTCCTGTTGTTGTCCAAAAGATGTTGAAAGACTTTATTTATTTATTTATTTATTTATTTGGCTTTAACTAACTGATTAGTTTGGCCAATTAGGGAATAACTATATAAAGCTTATTTAGTTATTTAAAAAGAAATAAGACTTTAATTTTTTTATTTTTGTTGATAATTTTGTTGATGAAAAAGAAAATTAGTAAAAAAGTAGTAGTAGTAATAGTAAGTAATAATATTAGTTTTAAAAATAAAATTAGAAAAAGAAAACAACAATTTATTTAATTTAATTTAATTTCTAATTTAATTTTTAAGAAATAATTTTAAAATTATTTTAAATATTAATTTATATATTATTTAAATTTATTTAAAAATTTATTTAAAAAATATTTCCTCTTTTTTTTTTTAAATTTTTAATTTTTGAAATTATTTTTTATTTAATATTTAAAATTTAATTAATTATTTTTTTTTCTCTTATTTTTTTATTTAATAATATAATTATTTTTACAATTTATATATCCAATAATTTATTAAAGAAGAAAAAACTTTTTTTTTCCTTTAATTTATAATCTTCTTTAAATTTTTATATTTTATTTTGTAAATGTTCTAAATATTAATAAATTCACGCCTGATTTAAAAAATTATTCTCGATTATATTTATAAACCAATTCTTTAATGGTAATAAAGAAAAAAAAATAATTGTAATTTATTTAAGAAAAAAATAAAAGTTTATTTTTTTTCTCGTAGCAAAAATAATATTTTCTCAATTTTTTTGTACAAAAAAAAGGCGTCAATGATTTAGCGGGAATAATTGGAATTAAATAAGGAATAAATATATTTTTGGTCATTTAATAAATAATAATATATAATTTAAAGAAGTACATACATATGTACATATTTTTATTTATTTATTTATTTTTTAATTATTTTATTTTAAAGAAAAATTAAAATTATTAATAAATTAATTAAAATTATTTTAATTAATTAATTTAAAATATTAATTAAAAACTAAATTATTTTTATATATTTATTATTATTTTTTTTTAAGTTTTTTATATTTTTATTTTATTATTTTACTTAAATAATTGCTTAAAATGAGAATTTCCTAGAAAAAAAAAATTTTAAATAATAAATAAAAATTATATTTAATGCTAAAACTCTATTTCAAAAAAAAAAAGAAAGGTTGTGTAAAATTCTTGTATGTCTGTTTGGCAATTTAGACGATTATTTAAAATAACTAAAACCAACCCATTAATGCCATTTATTTTGTAAATAATTTTAAGCATTTTTACACCAAACTAACAACTTTAATTTTAAGTTTTAGTGCGCGCCCGGCCGTGAAACAAAAATGCAAAAAGTGGTAAAAATTGTCGGTCAGCTTGTTTTAAAAATCGGCCAATTCAACTAATTGAAGTGTTTTTAAAATAATAAATAAATAAATATATACTACCTTTTTATTTAATAATAAAATTTAAATTTATTTTAAATTTTAATAATAATGTTATTTTATTAATTTATATATTTTTATTTAAATATAATTTAATTTTATTCATAGAATTTATTTTTTTTTTTAATATTATTTATAATTTATTTAATAACTATTTATATTAAAATAATTAAAAATTATTTTTTCTTCTTAATTAAGTATTAAATTTTAAATAATTTTTAAATAAAAAATATATTTTTATAATATAATAATAATATTTAGAATATTTTTTTTTTTAAATTGGCAATATTTTTCTTTTATTAAAAAAAAAATAAAAAGAGTTTATAACCTTGTAAAATAAATAATAATAATTGCCTCTACACATTTTAATTTTATTTTTTCTCAAATTTCCTAATCTTCCCCCTCAATATATATATTAATAATTTTTATAAATATTCTCATCTCAATTTATTCTCGAATAAATGTTTATCTAGTTAAAAATAAATTTATAAGGAGAAAAAGACGAATTTTGGCAGTTTTTATTACTAAATAAAAGTATTATTTAATAGTAAGTAAGTAAGTATATGTTGTATATATTTATTTAATAGTTGATTAGCCACACAAACCAAAACTCTTCTTCTTCTTCTTTTCCTTAAAATTTTTTTTTTCTTTTTAACTTGCAAATAAATGCCTTGGCTCGTCATTTACAAATTCATTCTATTTTCCTCTAAACAAATCCAATTGGTTTATTTAAATAAAAAAAAAAAGAAGAGGGGGGAGAACCTTTCATCTCTATTATTTATACATAATATTTCTTCATTCAAAATCTTTGTCACCCCCCTACTTCATAATTTAATAACAAAAAAAATTTTTTTTCTTAAAAAGTTATTTCCTCCTTAATTTATCAGGCACTTGTATATTTACGAATTAGGACGATTTTTTAGTTAGTAAGAGGTTTTGAAAATTAAATTTTGCTTTTCCCAATTTGCCTTATTTATTTTATTCTTCCACCCACTTTTCCCCCTTTTTTTACGAGTTTTACATTTTTTAAAAAATTAGGCTGCGTAAACGATGAATTGAGAGGCAAAAAAAACGCATAATTTTACGTGCCAAATTTTTTCCTTAATTTTGACTAAAGCATTTAACTTTAAATAAAAATCCTTTCTTCATCATTTTATTAAATCTTTTATTAAAAAATATTTAAAAAAATATACTGTAGAATTTAAAACTTTTTTTTTTTATTTAATAAAAATTATTTTTATTTTCATTATTATAGTTATGAAAAAAGAAAATAATCAACAAAAATCTTCATCATCACCAATTAATTTAAATAAAGATTTATTATCTATTAATTTAACTAAAAATAATGAAAATAATACAACAATTATTTCTTCAAATGAAGATTTAATTTCTACATTAACTAAAGGTATTTAATTAAATATTTAATTCAAATATTTACTATTTAATTTTAGATAATTTATTTAATTCATTAATTGTTTCATCAATTCCTTCTACTTCTTCTTCACTTTTTTCACCAGGAATTAATTGTTCTAATAATAATAATAATAATAATACATTTAATTATAATGGAGGAGGAGGAGGAGGAGGTAATATTCTTGCAAGAAATAGTACAAAAACATTAAAATGTCCAAAATGTAATTGGCATTATAAATATCAAGAAACATTAGAAATTCATATGAAAGAAAAACATTCTGATCAAGATGTAATTAATATATTTTTAAATTAAAATAATTAATTAATTAATTTTTAAGGTTCTTTGTATTTATTGTTTAGAAAATCAAGCACATCCAAAATTAGCTAGAGGAGAAACTTATTCTTGTGGTTATAAACCATATAGGTTATTAATTAATTAATTTAATTAATTAAATTAATTAAAGATGTGAACTTTGTAAATATTCAACAACAACAAAAGGAAATCTTTCTATTCATATGCAATCTGATAAACATTTACATGCTTTACAAGAAATTCCTCAATCATTAGCTGCAGCAGCAGTAGTAGCAGCAGGTATTTTATTTAATTTTTTAATAAATAATTATTAATTAATTAAAATAAAAAGGTTCTTCTCAATTAATAATTGGAAATAATAATAATTTTAATAATAATTCAAATCAAGAATTAGATATATTATCATTTAATCAAAATAATTCTAATAAAATAATTGGTGGATCTTTACAATGTTTAATTTGTTTTAATTTTTATACTGATATAACTGAAACAATGATTGAACATTTTGAAAAAGATAGAAGTCAAATACAAGAATGTGATATTACAACAATTAATGGATATTTTCAAGTAAATAAATTATTTAAATATTTTATTATTTAATTTTAGTGTATGATATGTCCATATAGTACTAATTTAAAAGCAAATTTTCAACTTCATACACGAACAGATAAACACCTTCAACGTGTTCAAATGGTTAATTTAATTAATTAATTATTTTAAATTAATTTTAAATAAATTTTTATTAAAAAAAAGTTTTGTGGGAATTTATTTCTAATTAAAAACAATTTTATTTGAGAGCATTTAGTATTTGTTAAATGAGGTGTAACATTTATTTTTCTTAAATATCAAAACAAAAAATATTCTTAAAAATAAATTTAAATATTATTTAAAATTTATTAAAGATTAATCATCTTCGTGAGGGTATAAGTGGACTTTTTGGACATTCTGAACAATTTGCTAGACTTGGAACACTTAAAAGTGCAGTTCAAGTAAGATGTCAAGAATGTGAGGAAATACTTTCATGGTAATTACAAATATTTAATTTAATTTAAAATATTTATTTCTTTACCTTAATTTATTTATTTATTTATTAAAAAATTATTTAATATATTAAAAACCTTTTATTTTGTCGGTTTCTATTTATTAATATAAAACCTTGTCGCGATCGTAAAGCTAAACAAAAAAAACGATAAAAACGACAAGCATTCTTACCGTAGAGGGAATTATTTGTTTGTTAAAGATGAGAGCAAACAATAAATTAATGATAATAAAAGAGGGTGAGAGAGAAAAAAAGAAAGAATAAAAAAGAGAGAGAAAGAAATAATAATTTAATGTATTCCCTTATTTTTTTTTTTTTATGATTTTTATTAAATAAATTTTGTTTATTTAAATTTAGTTAAATAAAAATTAGTACTTTTAAAATATTTTTATAAATAAATAATATTAATTTAATTAATTAATTAATTATTTATTTATTTTTAAGTATTCCAACTCTTCGTGAACATTGTTTATCACAATCTCATCAACTTCGAATGATTACCAATGGATTTAATAATAATAATAATGATTTAAATTTATCAATTCAATCATCACCCTCAATTGAAAAAGAAGAAAATATTTTTGAAAAATTAATAAATGAATTAACAATATATTGTGGTTTATGTAATTGGAATGAAAATGGAAAAGAAATTATTAATTTAGCTTTAGGTTTGTTTTTAATAATAAAAAAATTAAATAAAATTATTTTAATAATTTTATTTAGAACATTCAAATATTCATTCTGAATATTTAATTGATCAAACAAATAATAATAATTCTGAAAAAGGTAAAAAAAAAAATACTTAAAAATATTTATTTATTTAAATTATTATTTTTATTTTATTATTTTAATAGCTAAACACTATAAATTTAAATAATAAAATAAAAGAAAATGCGCGGCAGGAAATCTGTGCCGCAAACACTAATAAATAATATTGCCAAAAATAATTTAAAAATGTGTTGACCTGGACACATTTCCTTTTTTTCACCTTTTTTAACTTCCTTTCCATTTTCTTATTTTTTTTTTTTGCGGTATTATTTATATAAAAAATATTTTTTGAATTATTTATTTTTAATAAAAATATTTATTAATTATTAAAATATATATATATTTATTTAGTAAAATAATTTTTTAATTAATTTATTTTTGTTGAATATATCCTTTAAAACACAATACATAATAATTAATTTATTTTATTTATTATTATTTTTTAATTTCAAGGCCAAACAATATTTATTTTTCATATTTGGAATTATATATATATAATTATAATATATAAATATATATATATATTAAATTAATTTTAAAAATTATTTTTATAAATTAATTTTTTTATTTTTTAATTTAATTTAAAATACTATAAATATATATGTAATAATTATTTTTATTTAATTCTATAGTAAATTTAATAATAATATACAAATACAATTCAAGGATTTTTTGTTCGATACAACTCATTAATAAATTTATTTTTTCTATTATTATTTATTTTACTTTCCTTAAAAAGCATTATAAAATAAACTCCCCCTCCCTCTTTTCCCCAAAAAAATCCCCTAAATTTTCATTTATTAAAAAATAATCTTCTTAATCCTCTGTTCCGACTTGTTGCCCTTCTAAAACACCAACAGAGAGCAGCATTACATACTCTATTCTTATTCACCTCTTCTCAATTAGAGACCCATTTTTGGGGGGAAGGAAGATATATATATATAATATATTTATTTATATTCTTGTCAATTGTTTTCCCCTTCCCCTCCTCTCCTCCTCCTTCTTTTTTCGTCTTTTACCATTTTTACTATTGTCATCACTTCACACCCCCTTAATAAACCCCCTAAAAATTCATTCATTATTGAGAGTGTCCGGCCACTAAAAACACAGCAACCAACCAAACAATAAATAGATTATATATATATATATTTATTTATTTATTATTTGGTTATTTTGACCGAGCATTTCCTTTTTCTTTTCTTTTTTTTTTTTTATTATTTAAATAAATTAATATGTAAATTCTTTAAAACTGACTATTCTATAAAAATAAATTATTTTTCATTAAATTAGCCTTGAATTTTATAATTTACAAAATAAATACTTATTATGTTAATTTTTTTAGAAGAAATGGTTTATTTTTTATTTAATTAATTTATTTAAATTAATTAATTTTTAATATAATTAATTATTTATTAAATTAACAATTTTTTTTAAAATTTGTTTTTTTACTAATACATTAAGTAATAATTTAAATACTATTTATATATATTTATTTATATAATTATATATATATATTTTTTTTAATTAAATTAATTTATTTTTAATTTAATATAAAAATATTTTTTGACAATAAAACTTTATAGTAAATTTAATTTTTATTTATTTTCTCATTGCCAGCATGAAATAAATATTAAATTATAATTTTATTTTAATATATTTATTCTCCTCTATTCATTCATAAAATAAAAATAAATTAAATTCCTCCTTTTTTCATTAAATCTTTTTTCATCATCAAATCATTCATTCATTCAATTTTTTTTTATTATTTATTTTACGCGCATATATTATTATTATTATATGATTAACTGACTGACTAGGGATGATGATGACTACCCTCAAAATAAAAACTTTTAATTTATTTCCCTCCACACGAAATTATTTTTTTTAAATAAAGAATTAATATATTTATATTTAATTTTAAATTTTATAATTATTTATAATTTTAAAATAAATATATATTTAGTTTGGTTTAACAATTCTGATCTTTGAACAAATATATTAAATTTATTTTAATTAATTAAATTAAAATAATTAATTAAATTTAATTAATTATTTAATTAATTAATTTCATCTTTACTGTAATTCAAAATAAAAAATTAATGTTTAATTTAAACCTCAAAATTTATTATTTCATTAAAAATATAAATAATAAGCGTTTTAACGAATAAATTTTATTTGTCAATGATGCGTAATGAATTTTTGGGGCAGCAAATGAATTTAAAGTATTTAATAGTTTTGTTCTCTTTTTTCTCCTCACCTCTCTCTTTTTAATTCTTTTTATTTTTTCTAAATAATCCAATTTTACATTAATAAATAAATAAATATATTTACACCTTTTTTCAATTAAAAATTAAAGTATTTATTTAATATATTTTTGTATTCCCATATATATATCTATTTAATGCCTCATTTCAATAATTTTGTTTGGCTTTCCTCTAAATTTTTATTAAAAAATTTTGTTTTCCTTTAATGCCTATTAACAAACATTAAATTATTTATTTATTAAAAAAAAAAGATGATCAACAAACCAATCCAAACAATTATTTATTCTTCTTTTTTATTTTATTTTTCATTAAATAATTCATTCCTTTTCTTCTTTCTTTACCTCTTCAATTATATATATATATATTCCTTTCTTTTCATTCATCTTTTCTCCCATAACCTTTTTTGATTTGATTTTCCCGGCTTTAAACGAAGCCTTTTTCAAATATTAAAAAAGCCTGGGAATTACGGGTTAATACCTTTGATGACATAAATATTTATTTTTTTTTTATTAAATAATATTTATAAAATATAATTAAATAGGTAAACTTTAATTGATTTTTAATATTTATTTATTTATATAAATAAATAAATATATTTCAATTTAAATAAAATTAAAATTTTATAATATAGTAGGTATATTTATTTTTAATAAATTAAAATATTCTATTTAAAAAAAAAATATTAAATTCTTTTTTGTTTAATTTTTGCTACCGTAATACTTTTTCACTCTCTCTCTCTTTATCTTCTTTTATTAAACAATTCGTTAATTATTTTACTATACTTTTTATTTATTTATTTATTCTAATTACTAATTACCCTAAAATTATTTATTAAAAATATAAATATTTAATTAATTATTATAGAATTAATTTAAATTAAAAATTCGAAATAATTGTTTTAGCTTTGGCTATAAATTATTGGTTAGCCTCTAATAAATTACAATTCTTTTTTTACTTTTGAAAGAAAAAAAAATAATTTATTTGTTATTTAAATTAATTTAAATAAAATTAATATTAAAAAATATTCAAATAATTTTAAAATTAATTAATATCTATTAACTTATAATTAATTAATTATTAAAAATATTTTTAGAATTTTTATTTATTATTTATTTAATTCTTTTAATTAAAAACCTTTAAAAAATATTAATAATAAAAATTAAATTAATTGTTTTATTTTAAATTAATTAATTAATTAGTTACAGCTGTAAGCACTACTTTTTCTTTATTACAATTTATTTATTTACTGATTTTTATCTTTTATTTTTTTTTTCTTCATCAATTTTATTTTATGGCCTACATTATTTTTTATTTTTATTGATTTTCTATGTTTTCTTTGTTAAAAAAGTTTCTTTTTATAAAAATAAACATATTTATTTAATTAATTCAAAATTTTTTTTTTATTATTTAATTAAAATAAATTGTATTTATTTTAAAACTTTTTTTTTTCAATTTATTAATAAAAAGTTTAATTAATTTTATTATTTTTTAAATAAAAATATTTTTATTTGGCCAAATTTTTAATTTCTCTTTTTTTTTTTTGTTTTTGTCCTTCCTTTTAATTTCTTTTAACTTTTAAAAATAACTCCTCTATATCTTTTATATATATTTAATCTCTAGGGATATATATGTTCTCTCTTAGGGAAGAGAAAAAGTTTTCTTTTTTTTTTTAAAAATCTTTCTTTTTTCTCTCCAAAAACGCACATTAATCTTGGCACACTGTGAAATTAGTTGGTGGTTGCCTTAAAACTTTTTGGTGTGACTGATGAGTTAAGGGGGATATATATATTGCCCACACACTATAACCTAGTACTTTTAAACAAGTTTTTTTTTTCCTTTTTATTTTGGCGGTTGATTTTTAGTCATTAATCAATCCGAAAAGATTTAAATTTTGTGATTATATCTCTACAGGGCATCAATTTATTTATTTTTTCTAATTCACAGTTAATAGTTTAATTAAAAAAAAAAAACTTTTTATTTAATAATTTATTTTAATTAAATATTTTTTTATTTAATTAATTAATTTTTATTTTCCTCAATAAAATAATAATAAATTAAAAATATTAAATTATTCATTAAATATTTATTTTTCCCTCATTTTTTTTAAAAATTCCAATAGAGTATCTGCACCTGCTATATATTATTTATTTTATTTATTTTTTCCTTCTCAACATCTCAACCGCTTCTTCTCTTTTTATTTTTTTTTTCCATCATCCATAATTTGATCGCGCTAATCGCCTCCATCTGTTAACAGCCCTTTTTGTCGGCAGCAAGACCAATAACTTTTTTATTTTATTTTTTTAAAGTGTTTGCTTTAAGATGAAGAATGAAATAAAAAAATAAATAAATAAATGCCGGCAAACAAAATAAATGAAGGAAAAAAAACCTTCGGGAAAAACAAGCCCCTTTTTCTGAATTTTTATTATTTCATTTACTTATTAAGGCATAATATATTTGAGGACATTTGATTTAAAATAATTATTTAATTATTATTATTTTTTTTAATTAAATTATGAAATAATATTAATTTATTAAAAAATAAATTAATTATTATTTCTTAATTAATTTTTTTTTTATATTTTAGAAGAAATTATTACAAATAAATTAAACGAGAAAATCAACAAAACAGAAAAAGATTTAAATAAAAAAGAAGAAGAAAAGAAAGAAGAAGAAAACTTTTTTTGTTGGAAAAGTTTTGATAAATATTTAATTAATGCAGAATTAGCTAAATATTTAAATAATAATGAAGATAATAATTTAATTATTACTACTACAACTACTACTAATTCTTTAGGTAAATTATTTATTTTTAATTTAAAAATTAATTAATTAATTTTAAATATATTTATTTTTTTTTTTATTTTATTTAATTAATTATTCTGCTAATGTTCATTTATTTTTTTATTTTAATTCTTTCTTGTAAACAGTTGGCCCAGTTAAAATCAATTTGAAATTTGAGATTTAATAATTTATTTTAAATTATTAAAATATAAATTTTTAGAAAATAAATCAAAAATCATTTAAATATTTTTTTTTTAAATTCCTCCCTCTTTTTTAAAAATATTTTAAATAATTAATATATAAATACTTACATATGTTTATTTTAAATAAATATTTATAATTTATTTTTTATTTAAATTTACTTTTTTATTTATGATTAAATTTAAAAATTTTATTTAATTAAAAGTTTATTTTTATACTTTTAATTTTATTATTATTATTATTTTTTTTCATTAATTCAAAATATTATTTGTATTTAATTTTTTTTTTAATTTTATTGCAAAAAATATTTTAAATTAAAAAAAAAAACAACAAATAACTGAACTTTTTACTTTAAATATTTTTAAAAATACCATTTATGTACTAAATATAATAAATATTTTTTATTTTTTGTTTACTTTAGTCGGTTAACATTTCTTTGTTCTTTTTCTTTGCGCGTGCCCAATTTTTTTTTAAATATTTTATGTCCCTATTTTCTTAAGACAATTTTCCCTTTTTATCTTTCTTTTTTTGGCCACTTCACACCTTTCACCGGCACATAGAGCTCTTCATCAAATAATATATAATTTAATGTGTGTCCAATTATTTATTTATTTGCTACTTCTTTTATTTTTGTAAAAAAGCAAAAATAAATTAAATTATTATTAATTAAAATAAATATTTTTTTAATAAATAATGGAAATTAATAATTATTATTAACTTTAATATTAAATAAAATTCCAATCCTTTTGGAACTTTTTTATTTTAATTAATTATAATTCTTTTGAAAATTTTCTTTAATTTTAGCTATAATTGATTAAAATTAGTAAAAGTTTTTAAGTTTTTATTTATTTATTATTAAATTGTATACAATTTATGTATTGCCGCCTCGATTGTTTCCAAACAAACAAAAGAAAAATAAAAAAAAAAAAAAAAAAGAAAGGAAAAAAGGAAAAGTAAGGCCATTGCAACACAACATCCATTAACACAACAACCGGCCCGACCTTAAAATAATAAATAAATAAATATATACCTAACCCTTCTTTTACTATTTTTAAGTGTTTTTATTATTATTATTCTTTCACCTTTTTTTTTTAACTAATTTTATTTAATAATTAAATTAATTAAATATTTTTTTAGTTAAATGTTCATTTTGTTCTGACGAATTTGATTTAATAAAATTACCAAAACATATTACAAAGGTAAAATATAAATTAAATTAATTATTTATAATAATTTTAGGAACATAATATTCCTTTAAATATTTCCCAAAATTTAACTCAACAAATTATTAAAGAAAATAAAATTAATTCAACAAATAAATTATTAGAAGAATCAATTATTTATAGGTTTATTTAAAAATAATTATTTTATTATTAAAATTATTGGTTTATTTTTATAAAAAATATAAAATTCTTTTTTGTTAAATATTTTGGGTTTCCTTCTTTTTTTTTCTTACCAAATTTGGCCAAAAAATTAATTTGTAAAAAATAAATAAATATTTTGGTTGTCGAATCTGCGCATAAATATTTTGACAAAAAAGATGTGAATATGCATATAAATTTATTTATTTATTTAAAATTGAATTGTATATACATATAATGAGGTTTTAGGAAAAAAAAAAGAATTAAAAAAGAAGGACAAAACAATTTTTAAATATTTTAAGGAAAAATAAATTATTTAAATTAATTATTTATTTAAATTAATAATTAATTTAAGTCCTTCTACTTCATTAATGGCTAATAATAATCAAATAATACAATCAATTAATTCAGAACAAATTAAAGAAGTTGAAGAAGTATTTAATAATAATAATAATAATAATAATCCTTCAACTTCTTCTTCATCTTTAACTGATAATAATTCTTTACAAAAAGAATTAGAAAATATATTTTGGTATAAATGTAATCAATGTTTAAATATTGCTTTTCGTTCTGAAGAACAATTACGTGCACATTCACTTTCTCATTCTTCTTCACGTTTTCGATTAAAACGTAAAAATGGAAATAATTTGGTAATTTAAATATATTTATATATATATTTATTTTTTTAAAGAAAATAAAAATAATATTTAAAAAAAAAATTAATTAATTAATTTAATTAAATAATTTAATTAATTTATATTTTTTAAGCAATTTAATTCAAAACAAAAAATATTTTGTGATATTTGTCAAGAAACTTTTGAAACAAATGATTTACTTACTGAACATTTTAATTCTGAAAAACATTTACAAAAAATATCAGAAGAAATGGATGAAGGAAATAGATCTAGATTAAATTCTTATTCTGTTAGAATTTTTTTTTATAAAAATTTAAATAATAAAAAAACTTTTTAATTAATTTTAATTATTTATTTTAAGCAATTTTCTACTACTTCAACATCAAAACATTCAAAATCTTCTAATAAACAATTTTTAAATTCACGACGTAATAGTAATACTAATAAATATTTACCTTATATTTGTAATATTTGTACACTTTCATTTGGTCAACCAGGCACTTTAGATACTCATCTTAGGTTTTTTTTTTTAAAATTAAATTATTTTTAATTAAAATTAATTTAGATCAACAGCACATGCACAAAGAATTGTTAAATTAGATGAATTAATTAAATCTAGAGAATTAAATCCACAATTACCTATTTTTGAACAACCTGAACCTCATCCACCTCAAAAAAGTATTGAAGACTTTTTACTTGAAAAGAAAATGGTAAATTTATATTTAATTATAAAATAAATATATATATTAATTTTTTATAATTAATTAAAAACAAAATTAATGTTAAAGAAAAATATTTAATTTAATTTTTATTTAAAAATTTTAATTAAATTATTTATTTAGTATTATTATTATTTTTATTTTTACTAGAATAATATTATTTTTCATAATTACCAAATTTTTAATTTTTTTTTTCTTTTATTCTATGTATGGGTCAGTTGTCCACTTAATACCTAATTCTCAATATATTAATCAAATATATATATACAATTACTTTAAAAAACTTTTTTTTTATTTTTAATGCGCGATCCTTCAAACAATAAACATTTTTATTTGTCTTTTAATATATTTTAACCCCAATTTTCTTTAAAAATATTTACGTACGGTTGTTAATAGTATTTATTTATATTTTTGTCGGCCACGACTGCCATCTTTTTTATTTTTAAAGAATATTTTTTCCCTCTCTCTTTCTCTTTTTTTTTTTTAAATTTTATTTTCTTCTCATTTAATAATAACCCCCCTTATTTAAATAACAGCTTCAATTCAAAAATTTTCACCTTCTTTTTTTTTTTCTTTCTAGGAGATACAAACATTATTTATTTTAAAGTATAATAATAACTCATTGGTGACGGTAATTTGTTTATACGCTGAAACGGAGACAAGCATCCAGCGGCGAATAATAAATTTTGAGTTTTTATTGTTTGAAAAAATAAAAGGGTTAAAGGAGAAATGAAAAAAAAATAAATTTAGATGAGCCCAAAATTGGGCAAATAATGAGCCGTGAGTATATATTTAAGGGTGGTGGTTGGTTAGTAAATAAATAAATAATGAGCAAGAGCAATTGCTCTACACGCGCAAAAATGAGAAAATTGAGAAAAGGTAAAAATGATATTTAAAATAATAAATAAATAAATAAATAAATAAATAAATAAATAAATAAATAATAGAAAATAAAAGAGAATATATTTCTCACATTAAAAAATAATTTAATTTTAAATTTTATTTATTTTTTAAAAATATAATTGTTTAAGAAATTCTGAAAAATATTATATTTTTTAATAAGATATTTTATACTAATAAAAATACTTTAAATAAATAAATATATTTAAATAAATAAATACTTAAGTATATATATATATTTCTCATTTACTTAACACTTCAATTTATTTGTTGACTTTTTTTTATTTAATTTATTTTCTATTTATTATTATTCTTTTTTTAATTTCCCAATTTTTTTTTTCAATTTAAATTCTATATTCTCTATTATTGCCAACCACTAACCAACCAATTCTATTCTCCTAATGTCGTGTATACTTTAACTTAATGGCCAATTGGTTGAAATCCTCCCTCCATTTACTTTTTAACTAAATAATTTTTACCTTTCTTTTTTTTTTTTACCTTTTCTAACACCCCTTTTAGTTACCAACTGTTATTATTATTCTTTTATTATTAAATACCTTATATGGCCAAAATAAGCTTTTAAATATATAATTTGGCATTTTTAAATATTTTTAAAAGTTTATTTATTAAATATAAAAGGACTAAGAGAATTTATTATTTTTTTTAAAATTATTATAAAATAATTTTTCCCTTAATTTTATTTAAAATAATTAAATATTATCTAAAAAAATAATTTATTTTTTTTTAATTTTTGGCCAATTATAAAAATTGTGTTAATAGGTAAAGAAAGGAAAAAGAAAATAAAAGAAAGTGAAAGCGTTAAGTAATAAATTGTTTAGTAAAAAGCTGATTGGGGGTAGATTACGGTGAAATAAATTTACAGCAAGGGAGTAAATAAATAAATAATTATTTAAATATTTTTAAAATTTTTTTTTAATAAATTATCTCTTTATTTAAATATATATTTTAATTTACCTTTAATAAAATTTTTTCTTTTTTTTTTGTAATTAATTTTTTAATATTGTTAAATAAACAAAAAAAAAACATTAATTTTCTTAAATTGACAGCTCATTCATTCATTTCCTTAAATAAAAAAAAATGCTCAACCACCAAAAATAATCACCCTCATTTACTGGCTTTTTTCTTCTTTTTCAATAAAAATATGCCTGTCTTTAGTCAAAAAAAAAATCATTTCTTAAATTCTTTTTTTTTTCTCCAAACCTCCAAATATACACACACCTTTATTTTATTTTATTTATTTATTTATATGGCTTTCTTCTCGCCATGTCATTAATTTTGGCCCATTATAGAAAAACCTGGGCCTTCCTCCATTCTTTCACAATTTTCTCCTTAGCAGACTTTAAACACTTGCGCCTTCTTAGAACACAAAAAAATCTTTTCCTTAATTTTCAATTCATTTCCTTTTTTTTTACCTTAATTGCCTAATTTTTATGTATTTTTTAATTCTTAATTTTGTTTTATTTATTTATTTATTTTTCATACTATCATTAAACTAATTCCATTTATGTCTCTCTATTATTTATTTATTTATTAGCGGTTCACCTTAATTTTATTAATAATAATACCTTAATAATAATATATAATATACATATACATATACAAATATAATTATATTAATAAAATAATAATAAATATATTTGCGCCAGTCAAAAAAAAAAAAAAAGATTTATTATTATTCCCCCCCCCCTTATTAGGCCTACCATTAAATTTTCTCTTAATTTTTGGCTGAAATGAGGCAAATAATGAAATACGGGAAAGCATATTAGGAAAGAGGAATTTGTGCCTCAATTGATGGAAGCCACGAATATAATCACTTAGCAATAAATAAATATATATAGGTAATATATATATATATATTCTATTAAATAATAAGGCTGTGTCGATCAACAACAACAAACATCGGTTCTCTCCTTCTCTTGTGTTGTATTAAATTGACAATTTCTGTCACACATATTATTTTTTAATAAATATTTTAAATTATTTTTCTCTATTAAAATAATTTTTCCTTATTTCGGGAATATATAATAATTAAAAAAGAATTAATAATTTTAAATAAATAAATAATTTAATTATTAAATTTTTTTTTTTAATTTAAAATATTTTTATTTTTTAATTAAAATTTAATTAATTTTCTTTTTCTCGTTTTTATTAATTAATTTTACCTCATTTTTAATAAATTTTATTTTAAAATTACTACAAGCAAATGTTGTCGACCTTGATCTGATTTGAGTCTGACAGAGTGGTACGAAATAAAAAGAAAAATAATCGTTTAATTGCGTTTTTCGCAATTGAGGGGGGAAAAGGACTAATTAATTTGTAAATGAGGGAAAAAGACGAGTTTGGAAAATTGAAAAAAAAAAATAATTAAAAGGAAAATAATTTATTTGATATTTTGTTTGGCTTTTTAGAATTTTTATGTATAAAATAATTAATTTATATTTAAAATTATTTTATATAAGTATTTATTTTCTCATTCATTCATTACTTTCTTCTTTTTTTTTTAAATTTATTTTTACCTCATTTTTTTTTCAACTCTTCTTTTGTTTTCTACCTTACCGCGCTCTCTTAATTACCAGTCGGGTGAATTAAATAAGAAATGAGTAGATTGCCTGGGTTATTTTTATTTATTTTTAATTGCTTGCGTCCAATCAATGCCAAAGCTAGAAAATCAAAAACTATTGTTTGACAAAATTCAAAAATATATAAATATAATAGATATATTATTTTATTAATTACCTATATAAAGTTTTTATTTATTTTTTTCTAAATGAAATCCAAATTTATTTATTTATTAATGCTCAATTTGCTCATCCATTCATCCGATAAATTAAAACTTTTTATTTTTTATATCCATATATTTAATTTATTTTCTGTTTATTCTAATTTTTATGGCATCCTCTTCCTTTAAAAAAAAAGCTTTTACAAAAAAGAAATATTTAAAAATAAAGAAAGGTGTTTAAAGTCAAACAAAAATTTATTTTCCTTTTTTTCTTCAATTACTCTTTTATTTTTTACCCCACAATGTCACCAATTCCTTCAATTTATTACATCCGACCATGTTTTTTGTTGTTACTTTCCATCACTTTTTTATTCTAAAAAAATATCCAATTTAGGCCAATTCATTTCTCCCAGGGCCCAATTTTCTTTCTTCCATCTTTTGCCAGCATTAATTCTCTTTCCTTTCTAACAAATTAAATATCAAAAAATATTCCCGTCGCGTCTTTTTTTTTTTTTAATGTTTTTGCTCCTCCCACTAATTCTTTTTTCTCAACTTTAAATAATATTTACACGCCCTTTCCCTCTTCTATTTTACTCTCGCAATGCTCTAATAATAAATTGGAAGGTGCAAACATTTTTGATTTAATAATATAATAAATAAATGAAAATAATTCTTCTGTCATTTTTTTTTACTTTAAAGCACAAAAGGGGGTTAGGTGTGTGTGTGTATGTGTATTGTGTATATGTAACTATCATTAAAATTTTAGTTGGGCACAAATTTTGCGCCAAAATTCTTTCCTAGAGCTACAACAAGTCCAATTTTCTAAACTTATTATTTAAATTATTTACACACACACCTCTCTACAATTTACTTTTTTTTTTTTGACTTTTTATTGTTCAATTTATTATTTATAAAAAATTATTTTAATATTTGCATAATGCCAAAATTATTAAAATATTTATAAATTAATTAATTTATTTAGTTTAGTATATTTTTTTTTAATTTATTTAAATAAAAATTAAATTAAATTCCTTTATTTAGCAACAAAAAATGGGAAAATTAACTACAATTCAAGCTGCACAACAACAAACAATTCCTTCAACCTCAACAACAAAAAATTCTTCAGAGCAAAATCTTTTTGAATTTTGGAAAAATTCTTCTTCTGATCAATCAAATAATTTAATGATTAATTTTATGACACAATTATTTAATAATGATACTCAGCAAAAGAATGATGATGAAGAAATTGATAATTTTTGTACATCACAAATGTCTCAAATAGCACAAATGATGTTAAATGCACAAATGACTGCTGCAGCTGCTTCACAACTTAATTCTTTAAATTCTGAGGATGGAAAAATTGGTAAAAATTAAATTATAAATTAATTTAAATAATTTATTTAAATAAATTAAAGGTTTATTAGACCTTTTTGGTATTAAAAATGAAGAAGAAACAAATATTAAAGAATCAGAAGAATTAAATAAAAGTCTTTATGAAGAACCTCAAGCTAAAAAACCTAAAACTGAACGAAAATCAAAATCTCATGAAAAATCAGAAAATAAGAAAATTAACCAAAATACACTAATTAATGAGAATTCTGATCAAAATGGATGTTTTAGTCAAAATAATTCAACTTTTGGAGATTTAAATAATTTTGCTTCTGTTCTGAAGGCACTTACCTCTTCTTCCTCTAGTGGGTTTGTTGATCAATTAACAACAACAGATTCTATTGATCCTCTTTCTTCACAATTTTCTTCAAATTTCTCTCAAAATCAATTAGATGATCAAACAGCTTTTTTAATGGCAACAATGGCTGCTGCTGTAGCCCAAAATAATAATAATAATGGAGAAAATCAAATAAATCAACAAACAACAACAAATAGTGGTACACAATCTCCATCAACACAACAAAAAAGGGCTAGAACAAGAATTGGAGATGATCATGTAAAAATATTACGTCAAGTAAATTAATAAAAATTAAATTTTTATTAATTTAATTAATTTTAGTATTTTGATATTAATAATTCACCAAGTGAAGAACAAATTAAAGAAATGGCAAAAAGAACAAATTTAGCTGAAAAAGTAAGAAAAAAAATTTTTTTTTATTTAAATAAATATTATTTTTAAAAGGTAATAAAACATTGGTTTAGAAATACTTTATTTAAAGAACGTCAAAGAGATAAAGATTCTCCATATAATTTTAGTATACCTCCACAAATGAGTATTGATTTAGCTACTTATCATAAAACTGGTGAAGCTAAAATTGTTCCATTAATTAAACAAGAAGAGGTTTTAAATTAAATTTAATAAATTTTAATATATATATATATATTTTGTTTAGAAAGAAGATAATGAAGATTTAGATGAAAATGAAATAAATAATGAAAAAAATAATGAAGGAAATTCTAAATTAATAGAAAATAATGAAATTAAAGATTATTCTGAAGATGAACAAGAAAATAATGGAGAAGATGAAGAAATTGATGAAGAAAATAATCAAAAAGAAGAAAAAAAATTAAATAATAAAAAATCATTTTTAATTGATAATTTAGAAAATGAATTAATAAATAATAATAAACAACATTATTCTAGTCAATTAAAAAGTATAGAAACTGTAGCAGCTGATTTATTAGCAAATATTGGAAAACAACAAATAAATGAAGAGGAAAAAATAAATAATTCATTTGGTAATTTATTTAACTTAATTACTTAATTAATTATTTAATTTAATTATTTAGAAGGTAATCAACAAATAATACCTTTACTTGATGAAAATTCTTTTACAAATTGTTTTGATACAGCTGGACAATTTGCCCAAATGATGTTTTCTTCAGCTGCTGCTGCTGTAGCTGCTGGAATTCCTCCTTCATTTTCATCATTTGGTTTATTTAATCCTTTTATATCAACAACAACAACTACTACATCTTCTCCTTCAATTATTGATTCTATAAATAATAATCAACAATGTTTGAATTATTTTTAATAAATAAATAAAATTATAATTTTAATTATTGAAATTTAATAATAATAATAATTTTTAAAATTATTTAACATTTTATTTTTTATTTTAGCGGATATTATTAATCCATTTATTTCTTCAGCTATTCAACAAATAAATTCTTCTTCAATTCCTTCTTGTTCTTCCTCAATTAATCAAAGAATACAACAACAACAACCAAATAATAATAATATTGTAACTACTACTAATACTAATACTAATAATGGAAGTGGAAGTACTTCTGGTCGAAGAGCTAATCGTACTAGATTTACTGATTTTCAATTAAGAACAATGCAAGAATTTTTTGATAAACAAGCATATCCAAAAGATGATGATCTTGAAATGCTTAGCAAAAAACTTGGTAATTAATTATTTTTAAATATTTAATAAATAAATAAATTAATTTTTTTTTTAATTTTAAGGACTTTCTCCACGTGTTATTGTTGTATGGTTTCAAGTAAAAATATTTATAAAAATTTTAAAAATTAATTAAAATTTTTTTTTATTCTATAGAATGCTCGACAAAAAGCTCGTAAAGTTTTTGAACAACAACCACATTTATTAGCACATCATTCATCAATTATTGAACAAGTAAATATTAAAATTAATTAATTATTTATTTCTTTTCATTTTAGGTAACAGAAGGTCGTTATTCTCGTACTCCTTCAACTAATTTTCAATGTAAAGTTTGTGGTCAAATATTTCAACGTTATTTAGAATTAATTCAACATCAACAAAAAATTTGTTGTCTTTCCTCTTCTTCTTCTTCTTCTGTTAAAATTGAAGAACAAAATAATAATAATAATGAAAATATTGGAGAATTTAATATTTCTGATTTTTTAAATGGAAAATTAACAACAAAAATTGAACAAAAACAAGAAGAAGAAAATTTAATTAATTGTGAAGATGGAGAAAGAAAATTATTAGAACAAATTTCACCTGATGAAAATAATTCAAATGAAATGATTTTATTTAAACAATTATTAGCTGCTGCTGGTTGTTCACAATTAAATCAAGTATAATAAATAATTTAAATATTAGTAAAAGAAAACTTAAAATAATACATATTTATTTATTTATTAATATTATATATTTATTATTTATTTTATTTTATTATTATTATAAATTAAATTTATAATAATTTTATTTTTAGATTAAATTAGAAACTTCAAATGATAATGATATTATTAATAATCAAAATAATTCTGTTTCTTCTATAGGACAATGTCCTTTTTGTAGTTTACAATTTATTTGTAATGAAAAATTAATTAAACATATATCTGATGATCATTTATCAATTTCATCATTAAATTCAAATAATTTTGAAGAAAATAATAATAAACAAAATAATTCTTCTTCAATTCTTGATTTAACAATTAATAATAAAATTGAAGAACAAGAAAATGAAGAAAGAGAAAATAATAATTATAGTATAGGAGAAGGTGAATTAAAAGAAGAATATTTTATATCAAATGATCCTTCACTTTCACCTAATTTTAATGAAGAAATTTTATCTGTAGAATCTTCTTCTTCTTTAGCTGCTACACTTTTATTACCTTCTTTGTTTGGGGGACAAAAAACAATAATTGATGTAAATCAACGTCAATTAAATAATAATTGTGGTGGAAATAATTCTAAACGTTTTAGAACACATTTAACACCTATGCAAGTTTTTGTAAGTTTTTTACTTTAAATTTTAAATTTAAAAGGTAATGAAATCATTATTTCATGATTATAAAACTCCTTCAATGCAAGAATGTGATTCTTTAGGTAAAAAGATTGGATTAACTAAACGAGTAGTTCAAGTTTGGTTTCAAAATACAAGAGCAAAAGAAAGGAAAAATGGTAATAATAATGGAGGTATTTATTAAATTAATTAATTTAAATATTTAATTATAGAATCAGAAGAATTAATTCCTTTTTGTGGTTCTTTATTTCATTGTCAAATTTGTGATTTACCTATTGGAAATAATTTAAATAATAGTAATAATAATCAACAACAACAACAACAATTACTTCAAGAACATATATTTAATGAAAAACATATTGAAAAAGTAAAAGAACGTTGTACACAATTAAAAACAACAATGAAAAGTTTAGGTGATCAGAATTTTTCTTTTTTAGATGAAAAAAGGGAAGAAGGTTATGAAGAAGAAGAACAAGAAGAAGAAAAAAATAATGAAAATAATTTAATAGATTGGAATAATGATGAATTAATTTTAGAAGAAGAAAATCTACAAAATAATAATAATAATCAATCAACATCTTCTTCATTATCTCCAGAACAATCATTAGCTGCACAATTACCTTATTATGCTTTAGCAGCTGCTGCAGCAGCTGGAGGTATTGGAAATATTCCAATAAATGGTAAAAAAAAAAAGAAAGAAATTAATTTAATTTTTTTCCTAAAGGTTTACCTTTACTTTATGACCCTCTTTTGTTTGGAACACCAGTTTCTGTCCTTAAAGTACCTGAATCTGTTTCACAACAAATTATTAATGATATGACCTCAGGAAAAGGTGAAAGTCATTTTACTCAAGATGGACTAGAAATTAATGAATTAGAAAATAAATTGGGAGAAAATTTTAAAATTTTGAGTTGTGTAGATTTAGAGGTATTTTTTTTTAATTAAATTATTTTAAATTTATTCTTTTAGGTTGGTTGGGGTTGTTCTAATTGTAATAATGTTTTTCAACAACCTGAATTACTTCAAAATCATTGGAAATTAATTTGTCCAAATGGGGAAGATATTGGACCTTTTCGATTAATACAAACACATTATCAATGTAATCCTTGTCAGAAAAAATTTGGAACACAGGTAAATAAATATTTTAAATAAACTAATATTTTAATTTAAATAATGAATAACTCAAAAATATTTTATTTATTTAAAATTTAAATTAAAGGATGATTTCTGTTCTCATTGTATTTCTGATGAACATAAAATAATTCAATGTTAATTAATGGTCATTTTCCTTTTTATTATTTTGGCCAAATCTTGCAAATAAAAAGAATTAAAAAAGATCTCCTTTTTTTAAATATTATTTTATTATATAAAATTTATTTTTTTTTTTTGTAGCAATTAAAAAATTTTTTTTTTATTAAATAAATGAAGTTTTATTATTTTTAATAGCTACAAAAATTAAAAATTATTTTTTACCGGTTTTTGCTCTGGTGTTTAGCTTTAAATTTTGTTTTGATTTTATTTTAATAATACATCCTCCATTATTATTATTTTTTAATATTTTTTATTTTAAAAATATTTTTTAAATTTACCACAAAATCCTCAAAATCAGCAGGACATTTAAATATTCTCGTCAATTTTTATTGTATTCTTTTTTTTCAATAAAAACCAACATCGATATTAATTAATTCGCTTTGAAATTGGCACAAATTTTTTTGTCTTTCGCAAAATATATTTTTGTTATTTTAATAAATAAATATTTCTTCACTTTAATTATAAAATAAATAAAATATTTTTTATTTTAAATATTTAATTATAAATAATATATATAACAGTTAAAACATTTATGGATATATTTTTTTTATTTAGTAAAAAAACAAATGGTTAATAACTGTTATAATTTTAAAAAAAACTAAAATCCCTATAAAGTTTGTGATTTTCCTTTAGCTTTAATTTTCTCATTTTATAAAACAATTCATTTAATAAATTAATTTAAATAAAAAAATTTTTTTTTAATAAAATGAATTGTTAAAATATTTCCCTTATTGCTTTTTTTTTTTTATTAATTAATTAATTATAAAAAAATTTAATTTTTTTTTATTTAAACCATTTTTAAGTTGCAATAAAATTGTATTTTTTTTTTAATATTTTTATTTTAATTATTAAATGAAATATATGTATACATATAACAAAAAATTTATTATTATTATTATTAAATAATATTTTAATTAAAAATTCAAATAATTATCCTAATTATTTAATTATTGGATGGATATACTTAATTATATTTTATTTTTATATAAATATTTTTTTGTCATCTAAATTGTTGATTATTATTAAATCCTCCATCAAAAGAATGTTGTCTAAATAATAAAGGTAAATCATTTGATGAAGATCCTCCTCCTCCATTATTTGTTTGTTGTTGTTGTTGTATTAATTGTTGTACTTTAACTACAGCAGCAATTGTTGATGGATTAATATTTGATGTATTAATTGTTGGAGGTTTAAATGCACTTGGATATTCTTGTAACATAAATAAATTTGGTGAAGATTTACATAAATTAACGGGTAATTGTTGTGCTGCTAACAATAATGAAGAAGAATTTAATAAATTAGTTGAATTATTTATTACTTCAGTTGAAGAATTATTATTATTTATATTTATAGCTGCAGAAAATAGTTTAGCTAAATGTGTATTTAAATTATTATTATTAGATATTGATGAAGAAGAAGAAGATTGTTGTTGTTGAATTAATGAAGAATATCCAGTAAATATATTTTGATTTAATATAGGAGGTGGTGAATAACGACCACAAATAAAATTATTTAAATTATTAATTTTATGTTGTTGTTGAATTGTTGTTGTTTTAGGTAATAATAAATTATTATTAGAAATTATTTGTTGAGATTTTGGTAAAATTAATTGTGGTGGTGATGGAAGAGAAGATGGGGGTGGTGGTGGAGAAATTGTTAATTGATTAATTGGAGGAATTTGAAGTTCATTATCAACAATAGTATTAGTAATAGTATTAGTAGTAGAAGAAGCTTCTGCTGTTACTAATAAATGAGTTCTCATGTGTCGAGTTATCATATCGCGTCTGCTCTTAAATAAATAAAAATATACAAATAAATTATTAAATAATTACTGCAGCATAACTACATTGTGGACAACGATAAGGTTTTTCCCCAGTATGTGTTCTTTGATGTGTACTTAAATGATCACTTCTAGAAAACACCTGTCCACATAATTGACAAGCATAAGGTTTTAAACCAGTATGTAGTCTCATATGTCTTTTAAAATAATTTAATTAATTAATTAAATTAATTACCTAGTTAACATATCAGAACGTCCAAAACTCTTCGGACAAAGCTGACATTTATGAACTCGATTACCTTCATCATTTGCTGAAGCAGAACGATCTCTATGTCTACTTGCAATATGTTTAGCTAAACGATCATGCATAGAAAACCCCTTAAAAATAATTTTAAAAAATTATTTAATATATTTATTTATTTATTTACTTGTCCACAATGTTCACAAACATGTGTTGCTTCATTTAATGGAACTAATAAAGGTGCTTGTGGTTGACTTTGTCTACGACGATTAGATATAGTAAGATCAGTTGAAATATTTTTATTATTAGCTTCAACAATTAATTTATTATTAGAAGAATTATTTTGGTGATCAAAATTAGAAGAAGATTCATCTTTTAAAAATAAATTAAATAATTTAATTAATTACCCATAAAAGGAGATATTGTTTTTCCTCCTCTTCCTCCAGATAATTCAGATTCTGATCTACTACGTCTCCATAAAGAAGCAAGCATTGGCCCAACTTGGGAACATTCAGCTTTTGGTTGTGGCCATAATTGTTCTAAAGAATTTTGAGGCAAAATACTTGGAACCTTTTTTTGTTAAATAAATATAATTATTTATTTTTAAAAACTTGTAAAAGATTCGACTCTTGTTGTGTTGGTACTAAAGAATTTCTAATTGCTTCAAGAGCAGCTGTCTGTTGTCGTATCCATTCTTCTACTTGTTTTCGTCGAGTATTGTCTAACTTTAATATTAAAAAATATTATTAATATATATTTATTTTTTAAAAATAAATTACATCTCCAGGTTGAAATAATTCAGTTAATGTTGGTGATGGAGGTGGTTCTTCAATTGTTGGTTTATTATTATTTAATAATAATTGTTTATTATTATTATCAGTTGTTGTTATATTAATACAAATATTATTATTATTATTATTTAATTCTTTTTCTTTATTTTTTAGTCTTCTCCTTTTTAATCCAGCATGTAAATTTCCATTAATTCCAGTTATACCAGTAGGAACAGAAAGTGTAGAATGTCCATGTCCTGTATCCATTCTTTCATCTTCTTCTTCATCATCATCATTTTCTTCAAAATTTCCAGATAATTTATTTCTTTTTCCAACATTTAAAGATAATGCCTCTCCTTCAGAACGACTACGTTCTCTAGCATCTAAATCTAAAGATCTAGGTTGAATAATTGTATTTGTAGTAGCTAATATTCGTTGATGATAATTTAAAGTTTCTGATTTATTTTGAATATATGCTTCTTGAACATTATTGCTAGCATGATTTGATAAAGAACTTCGGCTACGAATTTGTTCAAAACTTCAAAAAAAAAATATATATATAAATTAATATTTATTTATTAATAACCTAAAATGCATTAAATCTCCTCTTTCTCCACCAACACTTCCTCTCATTCTTCTAAAAGGAGATGGTGACATATTTGGTGATCTAGAATAAGGTGTTGCTGAAGCAGAACATCCAATATGTAAATCAGCAACACCATAATCAGAAAATGGTGAAAGTAAAGGAGAAAGTAATAATTGTGGTGAAAGAAGAAATCTGTGTGTATCTGTTTTGTCTTCATTATTATTATTATTTTTTCCATTACCTCCACCACCATAATCAGATGATTCATCATCAATACATGTTGTTGATCTTTAGAATTAAAAAATTAATTAATAATTTAAATAAATAAATACCTTAAATTACTTCCATTATAGGCAATATCCCTAAAAGCATTCCAATTAGCTGAACTAATTCCAAGAGTTGAATAATGAGTAGTTGAAATAGATGAACGTGGACTTGAACCTAAATCAGATGTTGGATAACTTGGTGAAGAAGGTGAAGGAATTTTTGTTGGATCCATCATTGAATGAGTTCCAGATAATGAATAACAAGAAAGAGGTGGTGGAACGTAATTGGGACTTAACTAAAAGAATTTTTAAAAAATTAATTTTCAAAATATTATTTAATTAATATTATACTAAATTAATTCGTTGTAATGCATCAACAGATAATGGACAAGGTCTTTTAGCAGAACGTGCACCTGGACTTGAATTAGTTGGAGATGAAGGAGCAGAAGGGCCTTGTTCACAAATTAATGGAGGTGTCTATAAATAAATAATTTATTATTCAATATTAACATTTTTATTACCCCATAAATTATTGCCTAATAAAAAATAAAATTAACTAAAAAATTCTTTTTAATAAAAAAAAAAATATTAGGGGTAAATATCTAAACTAGTCAATCATATGAAGGAGCTTTTTATTATTTTCTATTTTTGGCATTTTTAAATAAAAAAAATTTTTTAAGAAGAAATTATAGCTTTTATTTATTTCTACAAAGTATTCCCTATAACATAAATAGAAAATAATCAGACAGTTGTTTTATAATAAATAAAATATTGTTTTAATTTTTTTTTTGCAAAAAAAAAAAAATAAATGTTCAGTTTTTTGCACTTGTAATGGTTTTTGATATTTTTTTTTAGATTTTTGATTACCTAATTTTTTTCTATTTAAAGTATTTACTCTTTTTTTTTTTTGAAATTAATATTTATATGTATACTTTTAACCTTTTATGATTTTAAATAAATAAATTTTAAATATTCTTTTCTGTTTAAATTAAAAATAACATTTTTAGTAAAGAAATATGTAAAGCTTTGTTTTTTTTTATTTTATTCTCAAGTAGGTAAATAAATATATTTTTTATCTTAAAAAACACCCACACATACAAAATAATTCACTCAAACAAATAAATATTTATGTACATACATATATTTATTTACCCAATTTCCTTAAAAAGAACAATAAACAATTTTATAAAAAGGAAATTGACTAAAAATAGTAAAAATAAATTAAATTTTTAATAATTTTTAAAAATATAAATTATGTAAACTTATATATTTTTTTTAAATTTTTGATTATTAAATAATTTAAAATAGTTAAAATACTCTTTTAAGAAAATATTTAAAAAATAATTTTAAAGATCTTTAATTTTTAATCAAAATTATATTTTTTTTAAATTTTATTTAAAAAAAAAAAATTTATTTTACCTTTAATAAATTATTTTTAAAATTTCCAAATAATTCATTATTTTCATTAATTAATTTTTGTTGTTCTTCTTCATTATTTTCATTAATATTTTCTTCATTAGTAATATTTATATTATAAAAATTATTTTCTTCATTTGTATTATCTTTAGAAAGCATTGTATCAACAGAATGTGAAGAACAATTAATACGAATATTACTTCCAGGTAATGTTAATTTTAATGTATTTTTTATACTTCTTCCTCCTATTCCTCCTCCTCCTCCTCCATTATTATTATTATTTAATTTATTAGAAGACATTTATTTTGAAATTTAAAAAAAACAAGAAGAAGAAGAGTTGAGCTTTTAAAAGAAATTATTGATATATATGTAAAATATATTTATTTATTTATTTATTTATTAATCTAAAAATAATTTTTAAAAGTATTTAAGGATTAATTAAATAAATAAATAATCTTTTAATATTTTGAATTAAAATTAAAAATAATTTAATCTATTTTAAATATTAATTATATTTAATTAAGCATAGGAGTAGAAAAAGAAAATAAAAATTGGGAAATAACCAAAATTAATCAAATAAATTTTAAATAATAAATTAATCAAAATTAAAAATAACAAAGAAAAATAAATTTTAAAAATAATAAAATTTAATTTAATTTTTTGTAGTAAATGTTATTGTTTAGAAAGAAAAATTAATTTTTTTATTTAGAACATATCTTTTTAAAAATTATTTAAGAAAAAAAAAAAAATAAAAAAAGATTAATTTTTGGTTTATCAGAAATATATTTATTTATTTTTATTGAGGAGGCGGTTAAAAAAAAAAGGAAAAGCTTAACCACTTGTGCAAAATTAATATGTACATAGTCCTTTGACGTAAACGGAAACAACTTAGAGTCAGTCAATCTTCTTGTTACCTCCCTCTTATTTTAATAATATTGAAATGAGAATATGGCTAATTGGACATTGCGCAGAGTTGAAGAATTTAAAGAATATAAAGAAAAATATTGTTTTTTTTTAAATAATTTTATTAAAATTTTTTAATTTAATAAAATGAGTTTAAAATAAAATAATTAAAATAATTAAATAATAATTAATTAAAAGAAAAAAAATATTTTGTTCGTATTTTTTATAAAGAGTTGGGGGAAAAAAGAAGAAGAAAATATTATTAAAAAGTGAGAGAGAAGAGAACGTTCTTCTTGGGTATCAGAATTATATAAAATAATCTTTTTGAAAAAAAAAATAATAATAAATAAATAAATATTTATATTAAATATTTATTAATGAAAGAATTTTTTTTTTAAGAAAAAAAAGAAGATTTAAAAAGAAAAAAATATTTTAAACAAAACTAAAATTCATAAAAAAAAACAATATTAAATAAAACAAAAAAAAATTTTTTATGTTTTCTAAAATAGATTAAACAATAAAAAAAAGAATATATATAAAGTGAATAAATATCAACAAAATTTTTCTAGAATTATTTTAGGAATTATTTTTAAATTGAAAATAATAAAAGTAAAAAATAAAATAATTTTGTTAATTAATAAATTATTTATTTTAATTATTTAATTTTAAAGAAGCTTTAAAGGAAAAAAAAAGAAAAATTAATAAAAATATGTATTAATTTTAATACATTTTATTAAGTACAATTATTATGTGTTTTGAAATATTTTAATTTATTAAAGTGATTTAAGAGAATTTTAAGAAGCCTTTTTTTCCTTTTAAAAACTTGGTGGGATTTAATTTGACGCAAAAGCTTTTGGCTACTATTAACAACGGTTTTTTTTTTAAACAAATAAAGATAAACGAAAAAGTAGTAGTTGGGGGGTTAGCAAGCAAAACTGCTAAAAACGAGGGTGGAAGAAGTGAAAGTGTTGTTGTCTAGAAAAATAAAGAAAAATAAAAGGGAGAAAGCGTGCGTGTCAGTTGAGGTTAGGGAATTGACAGTCGTTAACCATCGATTTGATATTAAAGAAAAACTAATGTTGGGACAATCTATTAAATAATAATTTATTTTTAAAAAATAAATAATAAATTTAATTTTAATTTTTTAATTTTAGATTAAATTTTTAAAAAAATATTAATATTTATAGAAGAGAGTATGCTTTATTTTTATTCAAAAATAGCCTTTCTCACGTTCGAACAAGAATGGCTAACGGCAATAATAAAAAAAAAAAATAAAAAAAGAAGTAAGAGAAAGAATTGGAAATGGAATAAGAATAGATAGGGAAATAGAAATGAAGGAGGCGAAGGAGGAAGAATAAAAGAAAAGATAAATAGAATATTTCTCGTGACAGCCGAAAAATTTTTTTTCTTTGTACTAAACATTCATTCTTCCATTTATTTATTTATTTTTTTTTTCACCCACGCATTAACTAAATAACAACAATCACTAATTAATATATATAATAAAATATTTACTATTTATCTATACAAGATTTATTTAAAAATAAATTTATCCATTCACCACGCGTTTGAAATATTCTATTTTTTATTTATTAATCAGTCTATAATAAATGGTCTTAATATATTAAGTTTAATGGACCTTAAGTTTTACTTAAATAATTTAAATAAAAAATATTTTGGTTTTATATATTTTTAAATGTAGAAATTAATTACATATATGAGTGTATTTATATATTACTTAAGAATTGTAATGCGTGAGAAGATGGTCATGTTATTTGCGTGGTTTTATGTATTGTGTGGGCGATGAGAAGACATTTTAATGGAAATACGAAAATAACTAAATCTTTTTGAATAATTTATTTATTTAAATTTAAAATATTAAAATATTTAGTTATTTATATATATATAAATATTAAAAAATAATATATTATAATCGTTTTTATTTTTAAACAAATAAATATTAGATAATAAAATAATTATTTTTTAAATTAATGAACAACTTTTAAATTGTATTTTTATTTTGATTAATTTTGCAAAATCTTCTCTAAAAAAAATATATTAAAAATATATTAATTATAATTAGATATATTTTTAAAATAAAATTAAAGAAAAGTCAAAACAAATATCACACCACTTTATTTTATTCAACGAGATTAAATTTTATATTCTGTTAAGAAACCCCTATTTATTTCTATAATCTTAAATTTCTTTCCCTTATATTAAAAGGGAAACAGCTGATTTTAATTTTTATTTCCCATAAATAGCTAGCTAGTTCTTTTAAATATTTAAAAATATTGAGGAAAATTATTTTGTTAAATGAATAGTAAAATAATTATTTATTAAAAAATAATATAATAAATAAACAGAATTAATAAAATTATTTTTTACTTTTCTACTAATTTAAAAAATTCATTCAAATATTTAGGTCTTAATAATTTATTTTCTTCAACTTTATTTCCTTCTTACACAACTGGAGCAAGTGAAAGAATTGCAAAAAGCAGTAATGCAATTATTTTTTAAAAATTTAAATTTTAATTTTAAAAAGATTCCATAAAATAAAAAATATTTTAATTTATTTTAATTAATTTAATTATATTTTTTAAAAATTTTAAATAATAATTATAAAAAAGAATTTATAAAAATTATTGACCTTATTCCATTAATTTAAATTAATTTTATTATATTTTTTAAAAATTTTAAATAAATTATAAATTTTCTTAAATCAATTATTTAATCTCCCTGAGGTTTTGCCTCTTCAAGAAATTGCTTCTGTTGTTCTAACATTTGTTTCTCCAATTTGTCCCGAGCACGCTTCCGTTCTCTTGCAAGCATTTTACGCTCCCTAATTGCACATTTTGAAAGATAATCTACCTAAAAATCTAATTTTTATTTTTTCTTAATTTTTATAAATATGCCTGTGAAATTGGCCCTGGATCTTCCTCCATTTCATCTGGATCTTCTAAACCAATTTCCTCTTCCGAATCGTCCACTTGATTACTAAATGGAATAACAGCATCTTTAGCACGTCTTTCAGACTACAAAGAATAAAATATTTATTTTAATTAATTAAAATTAACAAACATCCATTAATTCGTTTGGTTTAGCCATTCTAATCAATTTAACAAGAGCCTGTGCTTTATCATCAATTTCAAATTCAACAATTAATTTATAACATTTAACACGCTTTTTCTTAACAAATTTTTCATCTGGGTCAGCAATTACTCCATACATTGGATTATAAAGTTGGCCATTAATAAAAACATTAGAATTATTTGAAATTAATTCAGCATCAATTTTAAACTTAAAAAAATAATTTATTTAATATTTTAAAAATTATATACTTGATATTTTGTTTGCTTTTTATTGTCGTTTGTAGTATATTCGATGAAACTATTTGGTACCATCCTCTTCTCAAGAATTAATTCTCCTCCAATAATAAAATATTTATTTGTAACTGAATCATATTTAGCCTCAAATTTAGTCCAATGACCAACAGGGAAATTTACTCTTTCACTTTCTGGAAATACAAAATTTAAAGTGGCATTTCTTGGTGAGAAAAATGTTCCCTTATCATCAATTATAAATCCTTCATCGATAATATTATTTTCAGACTTAAAATAAATGTAAAAATTAAAATAACTTAAAAAATAACTTTTTCAGCCATTTCTTTAGCTGCTTGTAACACTTCACGAGTGCATGATGGTTGTTCATCTATCATTACAAATCTACATATTTTCTTTGAATCTGGGCCGGTATCAACAACATTAACCCTAGAATTGAATTTGTTTAAAGGAAATATTAACAAAAGTAATTACCAAACTTCATCAACTTCCAATTCAGCAAAAAGATAAGTTAATGGACCAAGCAATTTTTTAGAATCAAAAATAAGTCCAAATTCCGGATTATTGTAGAGTTGACCGAAAGTATCAGAAGGAAATAAACGAACTTGAATCTAAAATAATTTTGAAAAATCAATTAAATTTATTACAGACCGTAGTTTTTTCAGGTTCGTCCTCATCCATATCAACCCAACAAACTTCTTCAGTAGTAATATCTTCATAATAATAAGCCTGAAATTTAATTAGATTAAAAAGTAAATAATTAAAAATTATTAACAATATAAATTTGAAGAATATCATTAAAGTAAGCATCAAATCGAAATTTACAACCCAAAGGAAGATTTTCAAATTTACTTAAATATTTCTCCCATAAACCAATATGTACACGATTATGACGAAGTTCTGGACAAAACAATTCTCTGCGTCCAATTAAATAACCTTCTAATTTAAGTTTAACCTAAATAATTATTTCGTTTTTTTATAATATTTAAAATAACTCACATCCAAAACTTCTCCTTCTTTCTTTTCTATAATAACACTTTTAATTTCATCTTCATCATCAGTCGTATCCCAAGTATATTTGCTTGTATTAGGATTTATTTTTTGTTCATTCCAATCCTTTAAAATTAATAATTAAATCAAATTGATATTATAAAATAAAAGTACAGTCTCCCAGGCGATTTTCCTTTCGTCAACAGCAACTTCAATAAATTCGTCAAATTCAGGTAAAATTTTTAAGTTGACAGTGTCAACTTGAATAGAAACCCAAGTAAAAATAGGAACATCGTTATTTGCCTAAATTTTAAAAATTTTTTAAATAATAAATATTTAACCTGTAAATTAGCTTCGTTCCATTTATCCTGGGAAAGCTTAATATTTCCAAAAAGCTCAGACCAGCATTTCATAGCATGTCCAAATGGTGGCAAAACGCAAATTGTTTTAATCTTAAAAATTTCAAATTTATTTCTTTTAATTAAATGTTCATAATATTTTGAAAAATTTCACCAAATTCTTGTCATAATTACAATTTGTTTCATAAACCTTCATTGATTTCTCATAGTCTAGAACAACACCATCATTGTTGGCAGTAAAATAAATTCCATCACCAAATTCAAGAGTTCGTTCACGACGAATTATTTCAGTATTTTTCATTCCAATCAAGTCTTTACAGCGAAATCTGAATTAATTAAAATTTTTAAATAATTAAAAAAAAAACAATTTAATAGGCATTTTGAAAAGATTAGTGTTATTATCACAGAAAACATAATGAACAAATTCACCAGCAAGAGGAGAAGTAACTACAAATCCACTATTCACAACGTTTTGAAAAGGCTTTAAACGACGGTTTGGAATGCAATCTAAAAAAGAGAATAAAACTAAAAAAAATCTTACGATTCATTTTAAGAAAAATTAGCCATTAAAAACATATGAAGGTTGAATATTTTAAATTAAATAAAATGTTAAAACAAAAAATATAAAAGGATTGCCCGTTTTGCCGCAAGACCAATATGTCATATAGTCTTATAACTAACTTTAAAATTTTTGAATTTCTTTGGTATTAATTCTTCAATACAATGAGAATTGTCGATACCAAAATTAAAAAGGTTCAAGGTCCTTCAATTATTATATCTTTTCTACATTAGCCTTGCAACACCGGGTTGTACCTGATGAACAAATGTTTAAAATTTAATTTTTAAAATTATTTTAAATAATATAAAAATATTAATGAAGCTAAAACAAAAAATGCAGATGAAAGACAACACTTTAACATAAATTTATTCCATTCCCATTCAACTTTGTGAAGCATTTCCTCAACTTGTTTTTCTAAATCATCAAGAGTTCCTAAAAATTTAATTATTTTAAATAAAATCTTTTTAAATGTGTTAGTTACCATTGTTTGTAATGACAAAATCTCCTCGTTTTACTTTATCTTCTAAAGGCATCTGTGCATTAATCCGTTGTTTTGCTTCATCATTTGTTATTCCATCTCTTTCAATTATTCTCTGTATTTGAATATCTTTATCACTTAATAATTAAATAATTAATTTACATAAATTATAAATTACCAACTAATGACAACAACCTTAGCTACAAATTTCTCCATTTTTGTTTCATAAAGAAGAGGGATATCCAAAAATATAATCTTATTGAATTTTAAGATTCCAAATAATACTTCTTGTATAACTTCTTTAATAATCTCTGGATGGGTGATTGCATTAAGCTTTCTACGCATCTAAAAACAATTTTAGTGTTTAAAAAAACAATATTTGTCAGAGAAACACTCAATAAAAATAATATATTAAAAAACCTCACTATCCGCAAACACTTTAACTCCCAACTTTACTCTATCAAGTTGATCATTACCATTAAAGAATTCACTCCCAAACTCTTCCTTTATCCTTTTATGTGCCTTCCTTCCAGGTTCAACAACTTTTAAAAATTTTAATAGATCAAATATATTTAAAGAAAAACCTGATCTCGCTATTTTATCTGTATCAATAATTGCATATTTCTTCTTTCTTAGAATATTAGTAACTGAACTCTTGCCTGTTCCAATACCACCAGTTAAACCAATTAACAATAACATTTTTACAATATTTTAATAAAATGAATCATTAAAATTTTTGTGATATAC
The DNA here is from genome assembly GCA_036172905.1 of Meloidogyne graminicola. Lineage (NCBI taxonomy): Eukaryota > Metazoa > Nematoda > Chromadorea > Rhabditida > Meloidogynidae > Meloidogyne > Meloidogyne graminicola. The sequence continues at coordinate 1,500,689 of JARPZY010000005.1, forward strand.
TTGTGAAATATGTAACCTTAAAAATCAACAAAATTCTAATATTGACTCATACTACAATTAATAATAAAGAACTTCCATTTTTATTCAAACAAATATTTTATCACAAGAATAGGAATGTGCTTAAATAAAAAATAATTTCAAACAAGTTAATCACATAAATGTGCTAGAAATGCATATTAGAGAATGCCCATAAAAATTAATAGAGACCATGAAATTTAAAAATATAAATAGAAAAATAAAAATTTAAACGAAAATTAAAAAGCACCACCAAGTGTTCTAATGAAATAAAGAATTACTTCCATCACTTAGTCCACTTGCATCAAGCAAATTAACCATTATTCTTGACATAGTTGCCGCCTTTTTCGTTGTTGTTGCTGAGTTGGAAATGGAAGCATTTAAAAGAGCACCTGTATGACTCAATGTGTACTCCTGAAAATAATAAAACTTACAATTAGTTAAATAAATAAAACAAACTGTGTGTTTAACGATCCATTGATTTAACTCATCACTAGGTAAGAAGAAAGCCTTCACATAATTTTCAACATAGAGACGGTAAGGGAACGGCCTTATACCTATAAAATCTTCTAATTTTTTGAATAAATGTTCAACATCCATAAGTTGAAGGGCTCTTCCTTCATTACTGCATTTATTACATTCAGAATAACTAAAAATATATCATTTATTTTATTTAAAACATTAAAATTAATTATCATATTACCCTCTAACGAGAAATCGAACTGTACACATAGACATCATTGACCAAAGCACAATACTAACTTCCTCACTTATACATACATAAACAGATAATTTTGAAAGTACTTCTTTTGTAAACTCAAATTCCTGAAAAATAAAAAATCAAACAAAAGTAGATAATTGTGAATGTATTATCTCATAAATATTATTGTTTTAAAATAAACCTTTAAAATATTATAAACATAATTAGAATGTTCGGAAGGTATTTCAACAATATTCCAGTCAATTAATGATATTTGTTGAATTATTTGTGTATAATTCAATAATTTAAATGATACACATCCTAGCGTTGCTTCCAACAAATCAAAAATTGCAGACAATGAATTGTAAAAAAGCTCCAAATCATATTTCCGTTTTTTATTTATAATCATTTTTTCTAAAGTTGGTCGTATAGATGGAAATTGTTTTGAAATAAAAATACTAAAAATAATAGAAATGTTAATAATATTTAAAAAAATAAAATTACGCAGACTCAATTCCTATCAATCTCTCAGTTAAGGAAAAAAGCGATTCTTTATTGTTCAAATCTGGGCACAAATGTGGAAACACAGAATGCCTCACCTAAATCTTTTAATATTTAAAAGATTATACATTTCTTGCCCCATTTGTAACACCATCTTCATTAAAAGATTCAGAGAAATAGGTATTATAAACAGAATCCATCAACTGACGAAGCCTTAAAGAGATAAAAGTTGTTCCAAGATCCTGTTGCTGCTGCTGAATAGGAACATCCAAACAAAAAGATTTATATAACTAGCAATAAGAATTATTATAAACTATTAAAAAAATAAAAGGATACAGAGTAAATAAAGTAATAAAATAATTCCAAAATAGCATCAAAAACTTGTTCAGAGGTAGATTGCAGGATTTTTGCCATGCGTAAATATTTTCCTAATATATTAAAAATTAAATAAATCCTTTTAATTTACCAATTATCCGAAGTAAATTTAAGGCTGTATTGCACAAATTAGGCATAGATTTAGTTTGAGAATCCAATTCATCATCTGCTGAATCACATGAGAGAGAATCGCTGAATTTACTAGTACAATTATGCGTCGGCTATAAAAATTTTATTTATATAAATTTTTAAAAAGAAAGAATTTTTATTTGATTGAAAATACGTAATTCCTTTTAATTTATAATAAAGTAGCTAACATTATAATTAAAAAAGATCCACCCCCTTCTAATTTTTCCATATATTTATTTGAGTCCACCCCTGTAGATCAAACCCCTATAGATCAACCCCCTAGAGATCAACCCCCTAAAGATCAAATGACCCTGTAGATCAAACCCCTTTTGGTCAAATTACCCTGTAGATCAAACTTTTATTTCTTCAAGTTTTTTTTATCTTCTGACCCCGGCAACTGAGGAAAATTGCTTGGAAACATATTACGATACTTCTGGCAAGGGGAGCCTATGGCTTTGGTTCTGTCTTGAATTGGTTTGATCTATATCCTCAGCTTCTAATACTCCGCCTACTATCTTGGCTTCTGGCCTTGACTCAAATGCTTTTTGATTCGTAATTCAACGGCCATCGGTTCAAAAATATATTGAACATAGTTATTTTGAATTTTTAAATTAGTTTTATATATTTTTTAAGTAAATTTTTCTTTACTTTGCTGTCCTTTTTAAAGGAGAAAAATTTGACCAACAGGGTAATTTGACCAAAAGGGTTTTGATCTACAGGGTCATTTGATCTATAGGGGGTTGATCTCTAGGGGGTTGATCTATAGGGGTTTGATCTAAAGGGTTGACCCCATTTATTTCTATAATTTGCTCACAAAAATTATGTTTTATCATAAGACACTATTAAAATTTTTAAAGTACATATTATCACACTACCAATAACTTTATTATTAATAATAAAAAAATAATTATTACACTTACACTGCCTTCTATTTGCTCCAATGTAGGAAAAACATTAAGAATTGCTTTTTCTATCAAAACAAAATCTAATTGCTTGTCAAGTTCTATAGAATTGGCATGAAGATAATTTTCCACCGAAATAAGATTTGATTCGATCTGCTCATTTGAGATTTTGAGAAAATAGAATTCCTAAAAAATAAAATTTATATTTCAAAATTTTAACTAAGAATTTTTGTATTTCAGTTATTTAACGTTTGATTCATACATATAATAATAAGCGTAAAAATTTTCAAAGGAAGTCATGGTTCTATTTATTTATTTAATAGGTTTGATATTTTTTCACTTATTTTAGGGACCAAATTGAATTAGAAATACTAAATCGATTTGAGCGAAAAAAAATACAAAGGTAGGTCCGCTGAATAAAAATAAAGTGTAAAATTATTGTTTTGTTATTCACTAATCTAAACATTAAGTACACAAATCACAGAATGTCCATATTTACATAAGTCACAAAATAAACATTTTTTCATATGTATGTATACATATGTATAATCATTTAAATATCATTTTCTTTTTTATACATATATCCATCTAATATATGCGCATATTTACATGAACATTTTGAATAATATGTAATGCGCATTAATTTTGTATATACATAAATATGTACATTTGATAAGGAATTAATTTTGCTATTATTACTTTCCCAAAAATATTAAAAATTTCATATGTGCAAAATTTTCTTATCTCTCTTATTTTCTTCTAACTTTTATGGTTTTATTTTCACATTTATTTCATTCGGCTTTGTTTTTTCTTATTCGTATAATTATATAATACATAACACGCCTATACTACATTTTGTCTTTATGTATTTAAATATTTATAATTCATTTAATAAATTCCGAGCTGAATAACCGTTCATAATTTTATTTTCCTCAGGTACAAAGAACAAAGACCACTAACATTATCTATGTTTCCACTACTAATTCATATGTGGAGTCCCCCTTCATCGACCTACATTCTTTATTTTCTTTATTTTTACTTAAGATAAACTGATATTAATAACAGCTTCTTAAATTTAGATAAAGATTCATTTTAATTCTTACAACTAAAAAATTAACGACATTCCTAATTCGCATCAAATTAATGAACACGATTGTAGCTACAGGAAATATTGGCTTTGGCGCTAGTCTTGCCGCTACACAGGTTGGACTTTGTGTTGGTATTTCTGCAACTAATATTGTGCTGGACTGCATAATTGCTGCAAAAAATGCCGGAAGAACGGGGACTCTCGCCATCTATTCATGCGAACAAGCGATCGAGCAAGTGATTTTCAATGCTATCGGGGCTACGAGCGATTTTGTGCAAGTAATTTTTAAAAATTTGAATTTATATTAATTTAATCCTCATCTAGCATCCAACGTCGAAATTGAATGAGCATGCGAACACTACAATTGACTTTTTGCATGCCGTAACTGACAAACTCTTTCGCCTTCCACAGGCTAAGGAAAGTCCGAATAGTACACTTCCGGAACGTGTTAAGCTTTTGGCTACGCGCATCGGAGGAGCTTTGAAGGAGTGCGCTAGCACTTTTGTTTTTGACCCGGTCTGTTACACTGTTGGTATTGTTGTTCAACAGCTTGGACGATGCCTCATTCTGGTTTATTTTAAATAAATTATTTTAAAAAATTGTGTTTCCCCAGATTGAGTACATGCGTAATGGTAGGGACTGGACTTATAATAAAATTAGCAATGCGACTACTGCGACGATTTCTCTCTACCGTGCTGTTCAAACTCAAGCTATTCGAGTTGGAACTACTCCGGGTGATGTTCTGCTAAGCATTATTCGCAATAGTTCCTTGCGTCTGTCTGAGCTACTTGATAATATGAAAGATCGTGGATCTGAGGTATTTGCCCTATTTACATCCGCATATAAGAATTAAAAATAATTAATTATAGTTGCTCACTTCTGGACTTCAGGATCGTGTTAAAAAAATGATCGAATACTGCCAGTCCTTGTGTAATGAATTTGCTACAGCTCAGAGCATTGAAGAAGTGAAGAAAGACGTAAAAATTTTTTTTATTAAAAAAACAAATTAATATACTAAGGTGATTGATGAGGTGAAAGTTAAAGTATCCGAAATGCTTAACTACGTGATGCGAGCAAGCATTGGTGGTGGTTCATCGGGAAGACATGGAAATAGCGTTGCGGATAAGATGGACGGGAGTCGCTAAGCTACATCGGATAAAATCAAACTAAAAAGAACAAAACATTGACCATGTTTAAAGATATTACGATGCTTGCATCATATTTTGCATTATTTTAATAATAGACTTGACATACATTATATAATGCTCTTTTAATCTAAAATTGTTCTGGTTAATTTCTAAATATTTTTTTAAATTTTCATAAAATATTGTTTTAAACCAGTACTCAAACTTCCAAGTAAATTTATAATTTAATATGGAGCTTATCTTTAGATTATTAGTTATATAGTTGAAAAATTATTGTTTGCCCAGGTAGAAAATTAGAGAGGTTGTATATTATTACAAGGGATTAGGATTTTTTATAATTATAGTACTTAATTATAGTGTAAAAATTGAGGCGTTTTATTAAAGATATATTATATGATCGTTTTTATGAACAAAGCCGTAAATTATATGGAAAAATTATTAAAACCTACCGGTAGATCAAAAATCGTAAAGTGCATTGAAACTGGACAAATGGTGAATGTTTCGCTTTCTAAGAACATATGTATTTCATCAATTCTTTCCATGTGATAATGGGCAAAAAATGATTTAGATTTATTTTCTAATGTAGATGAAATCATTTTACAAGGGTTACCAAAGTGTTTTTGTCCAAATAATCGAAACCTGTAATTAAATTTTATTAGATTATAAAATGATTAAAATAAAAACTTTTCTGAAATTTCAATGATCCTTAGAAATTGGTCAATTTTCAAATGTTCAAGATCCATACAAAACAAGAGATCATTATATAAAGATGCTGCACAATTAAAGATTTGAAATAAATTGTCAAGCAACGATTTTTGGAAAACACCTTTATCTAATTTAATATAGAAAATTTGAATATATAAATTTTAAAAAACCTATAATTGGGTCATCAAAACATTCAGAACTCTCAAAAAATGTTAAAGCCTTCTTTTTATCATCTTCAATATGGAATTTTAAAATTAAGTGATAATTTGTAAGAAGATTCACAAGTGATGTGCCAATCTCAATGAGTGAACGATTGAAATGTTTTTGGTCTAAAAACTGAAAAAGATTTTATTAGAAAAGATTTATTTTAAAAAAGAATTATTTCTATTTTTGAGTAATCAATTCTTGAATAATTTTAAAATTAATAAAATTATGTTTATAAAAGAAGGTAACGAAAATTAAAATATAATTTTGGTTGAAAACTCTTAATTCTAAAGAAAAATTTAATAAATGAATTCATACTTTACATAATTCTTCATAACTAAGTTGATCATTTGTTTCAGAAAATTGATTAACAGCCATTGAATCTCTACAAACTTCAACAAGTATCGTCATTGAGGCATTTTGAAAGGCAGATTTAAAAAAGTTTAGTAATTTCCGAGATGTTTCCTAATAAAAAATAAATTTATAACTAAAAAAAACCTCTAAATTTCCTATTAATTCATAAGCAGAATAAATATAATAGTAATGTTCTAATTTAAAAGAGTAGACTTGTTCTTCTAATAATGTATCATTTCTTAATACCTCTTTTCTTAAAATTTCCAAAATATTTATTGATAATTGTCTTAATTGATTTTTAATTAATTTTAAAATAACTAAATTCAAAAACCTGATTGATGAATATTCAATATATTTTTTTGAAGTAAAAAGTACCTCAACACCCATTTGTATAAATTTAAATATATTCCCTTCCTAAAATTTTAAAACTTAATTTTTAATAAAATTTCTATACTTCGATGAATTCTTGTAATTTAAACTGTGTTTTGTAGAGTTTTTGAAGAAAAAACAATTGATCTTTTATTTTAATTAATAATTGATGTTTAAATTCTGTGGTAAGAACAATGGAAGAGGTTCTGCAATTTGTTCGAAAAGAATCAACTATTCTTAATTAATTAAAATGTTATAGAATTTATTTATTTTTTAAATTATTACTTTCTTAATTGTTTAACTAAATTTAAAAGGGATTTTGCTTCCATTAATATCACATCAAGGTTTTCAACATTTTTATTAAATTCAAACGAATTTTTTACAACAAAAGAAGTTATCTTTTTTGATACGAGTTGCATTTGTTTTTTCAACTTAAACATTTCCTTTTGTAAATTTTCCACTTCAAATAAAGTATGAGAAAGTTTCTGAACATCAAAAAATTAAAAAACTATCTTAGATTTCATAAAAACCTCTAATTCTTGAGTGACCGCCTTAAAACCAACTTCTAGAAAATAAACTTCATCAATTCCTTCAAAAAGTTCTAGGGAGGCATCTTCAGTGGCTGGCATATACTTTTCATCAACCTATTAATTTTAAATAAAGGGTTAAATAATTTGAACTCACGGTAAAATCAGTTTCAACCATAATACGACCGTTGTAAGCTCAGCAAGCTTTAATAAAAATGTTTTAAAGAAAATATACAAAAAATAAAAAACCATTATAAACTTAATTTTCGAGACTCAATTGTCGAAAATCTTTCCCTTACCGGTTAAAACTGATTTAAATTGTTGTCATGGAAATATTTTTCTTTTGTTGTTTAATTTTTTTTTTAAATTTTATTAATTATTAATTTCTTTAATCATTTTAAAAAATGCAACAAACTGATTTGACCGAATCTAAATTAATTTCCGAGATATTTTTGGCTTTACATGGTGAACCATGCATTTTGACTAACTTAAAAGTTTCACAGTTAGAATTTAGAGCAAACGAGGTTTTTTCATATATTTTTCAAAGTTATTAATATTTTAGAATTTCATTAAAGAACACATGCCATCAAATTTAGCGTTGGAAATGAAAAAAATAGTTGAAACTTCAAGTTATGTTAGATTTATTGAATTCTTTAAGGTTCTTTACTTTGTATTTTTAACTATTTCTTAAGAATAATGATTCATGCATACATAAAACTGATGTTGCTGTATTATCTGAATTACCACTTGATCCTAAACAAATCGTTGCGGAAGAAAGTCATCCAATTAAAAGAGCAATAGTCGAATCAATTCTTGATGATTATGGACATTACCAAAAGACAATCAATCATATGCGTGCTGAGGTTCTCTTTAGTTTTGTCTATTTTTAATTTCAATTTAGCATATTTCTTTACGACGAATTAAAACTCTCAATGAACTTTTGACTTTCACTCATATCTGGTGCAAACGTTTAAGATTTATTAGATCTTTATTTTCATTGATTGGAGCAAAAGATGGAATGCAGCTTATGAGTTACATTTATCAAGAGTCAAATTTGTTATGTCATTTGGATTGGGAATACAGGCAAACTATTAATTGTATAGGTTTATTTAATTTTTTAATTTTAGTCTTTTGATGAATGCGCTAACTCGTTCTTCAATTGAATTAAACTTTATTTGTTCAAAATGGTTACTTGATGCTCAATTTTCTAGTCAAATCAGTTGGATGATTAAAGTTGAAAGAAAGCCCCTTAATCCTTCTAATTCATCCAATAATTTTGATACCTCCGTTACTTCGTTGCAAAGCATCGAAGTTGATTTGTCACAACAGAATGCTAACAAATCAGAGCCTACAATGGATGACTTTTACAATTATTTAACACTCGCTGTTACAGTTCAAATTGAAAATATTCCGGAAACATTTTTCAACTGTAAAGAATTATTAGAAATGGTTTGTTTAAATTTAGTATCTTTCACTTTTTTTACCAATTAGATTATGGATATTGGCAAAAAAGTTCACTTTCTAAAAATACTTCGCTCTTCTCGTTTTTATGAGTATGCTAGAGAAGAACGCCTGGAAATTATTAAACGATTGGTAATTCCTTCTATTTGGTATGATCCTTCACATCGGGCTTCACTTTGCATTGCTCTTCATAAATTAAATTCTTTTATTTGTGAGGATATGCGTGTTGAACTTTTTATCAATCATCGAATGATTGATCATATATCATTGGTACATGCATATTTTTTTATGCTTCGTGGTGATTTATTTGCAGAGCTTGAACGATTAACTAGGTTAATTTTGAATTATAAATTATTGATTAACACTGATTGTGAAGTTTATTCGCCTTTTTTATTTTATTTATTTTTTCTCTATTTTTCCTTAAGAAAATAAAACCTTTTTTAATCAGTGTATAAGCTTGCTAGGAAAAAATAAAAAAAGAAAGCCTATAAGCGTCGGTATTAATATATATCGTTATTATAAATTTTTTTGCAACGTAACTTTATTATATTTAAATATTTTTAAGGATTTCCTTTGTCAACCCAACAATTTATTATCATACACCAAAATCTTTGCGTAAGCGATCAACTTTAACTATGAAAAAGATTGAGGATATTTTAAATAATGCTCTTAACTTTTGTGTACCACCTCAAAATTCAAATGATTTGATTATACTTCTTTCATCAGAGAAATGCCGAGACCGAACAAAAACTTTTCTTGAATTATTTGGCCTTAATTTTAGTACAACAAATAAAAAATTAAATGATGATTTTCAATCATCGTCTAATCCAATGGGTGAATTTTTTTCAAAGCAAGTGATGAAAATTTACAGAAAAGTGTTCTATCTTGTATCAAATTTTCAGGTTAATTTTACTTAATAAATGATTATATGTATTCGTTTTTTAGATGCTTCGATTTCAATTAGATGAACTTGCATTTCGTTTCCAAAACAATGTAATAAGGAAGTTATGGCGTCAAAAATGTATTTAATTTTTATTATTTTTTTTTCAATTTCCTAATTTATAGCTAATATTCAATTTCCTTCTCGATTAATTTTCGGTATACTTTACAAATTGAGACTTTTTTTGGCACGTCTCGGAAATTATATTTTTGATGAAGTTTGTTTTTGTCTAATATATTTTTAAATTTTTATTAGTTTATAATATTATTTATTTCAAAAAATTATTTAGGTACTTATACTGCAAAGTACTTCAATTTTAAAAACTGTTCAATCTAGCCAAGATCCATACAGTCTGATAAATCGTCATCAAAATCTTTTAAATAGAGTATTGCGTTCACTTTTTATCAATTTTGATGCTGCCCCTATTCACACAATTTTTATGAAATCTATTCGAGATGCACGTTTTCTTCTTTTTGAAAGTAAGTGTTTAAAATGATTAATTAAAATTAATATATTTGCTATTTTTTTTTAAAATTTAATTTTGATCATACATATTCCCTCTAAAAATTAATGATTAGTTAGGTAAAAGACTAACAAAATTATTCCGTTTTTTTAAATGGAATATATGAAATTATTTTTTAATTAAAAAAGCAATCAAATTATGCCATTTGTTACTTTTTTTAGCACGTTTAAATTATTACTTACTTTTCTGAGTTTGACAAATACTCACCAGTGCTCTGAAAATTATTATAAGACTTTTAATGATAATATCATGTAAAAAAAATTAATTTTTATTTTATTTCTTTTTATTTTTAATGTTTAATTTTCATAAAGTTAAATTATTAAAAGATTAAAGTTTGTTCTTAAATCAAAAATACATATTTCTTTATTTAAACTAGTTTAAACTAAATTTCAATTAAAATTAACTATAAACAATAAATAAAATTTTCTTTTGTTTTTAGTAGAAAAAATGTGTGATTTGATCGATGAAAGAAAGGATACAAATCAATGTTATCAACAAATTGTACATAACCATCAAAAATTACAAAACACAATTTTTAAATTATTAAATTTATGTTCTAATTATTCAAACTTTATTTCATGTTTTGATTTGAATATATTTCCATGCCAATATTCAAATGGGAATATGAAGGATTGATAATGTTGTTGGTTAAAATTCCATTACATAAAATTCACTTTAATTTTTAATCATTTTTGATCGTGCATTTAAATAAAGACTCATTTGAGCTAATTTTATCTTTTGATAAATTTTGTTTTTAAAAAATTTTTTAAATTAAATAATTGGTAAAAAAATAAGTTAATGAAATGGACTTTCTAGAAAATTAAATATTGGTTGTTTTTTAGAAATATGATTTATTATTTTTCGTTGATGAATAGAGGGGGTGGTGGTGTATATTAAAATTGTTTAGTAATTAAACATTTTAGATTTTATTTTTTTCCCATTTAAAAACTTTATATTTAATTTTTGTTAAAGAATTAATATTATTTTTGATAATTAATTGATATTTCTTTAATTATTTTTATTTATAAATTAATTATTTAATTAAAATTTTTTATTTAAAAAATAATTTAGATTCTTAAAATAAGGAAGTTTATATCTTTTGTTTAGTAATTTTATTTGTCTAGTAATTTTATTTTGTCCTTTTATTTTTTTTTAACATTTTCATGCGTAACATTTCTTATATTACTTAAGATCAACAAAATATTATTAGTAGAATTTTAAACATAAAATTAAAAGAAATAAAACTTAATAAGTTTAAATTAAATAAAAAAAAGTTTATAAAAATAATTAAATTTTATTATTTTAATATTTATTTAAGTTCATTTCCCTTTTTTATTTAATTTTTTTCTGTAAAATTTTTGTTTGTTTAATAAATTAATTAGAGGAATAAAAAGTCGATCTAAAATATTTATTTTATTTTATTCTAAAAAATCTATTAATCATTTATTCAAAAATATAATTTTTTTTAATTCTTAAATTATTCTCTTAAAAATATTTTGATTTTTTACCTTTTTATTAAGCTAATTAAATTAAATTAATCATATTCGCTGAAAACGTAAATTTTAAGAAAATTTTTTTTTAAATTTTTTTTTTAAACACCTACGTTCCTTTTTACAATTACAATCAAATATTATTTTTTTATAACTAAAAATAGATTTTTATTTTAAATGTTAATTATTTAATTAAATAATAATTGAAACAATTATTATTTTAATTTAATTAATTAATATTTTATATATTTAATTATTTATTTAAACAATTTATTAGTTCATTCTAAACTTTTATTTATTACAATTATTTTATTAAATAAATAAATATATATATATTTACACGTTCTTTTAGATTTTTTTCTTCTTTTTGTTTTAGATCATTTTTTGGTTCCAATCAAAGAATTCTTCTTTTTATTTTGGTTTTTTTCGGGTATTTTATTAATTAATGAAAAATATATTTTACTTCATTAAATTTATTAATTAAATAATTTTTAACAATTTTATTATTTAAAAAAAAATAATAATTATTTTTATTAAAACAAAAATATTTTTTTATTTAATTAATTTTTCTATTAATTTATTATTATTATTTTAATTTAAATTGATTTAAATTAATTTAGAAAGAAAAGATATACATTTACTATTCTCTTTTTTAATTTATTTTAATTTATTTAAACATTTTCATTTTAATTATTATATATTTATTTACTAAATAAATTAATTAAATATATTTATTTATTTATTTAATTTAATTTTAAAAAAATTATTTTAAGTAAAAATAATTAATATTATGGGTTCTCTTCGTACTTTACCTAATAGTATTGCTATGAATAATAAATCAGCAATAATATTATGTCAATCAAAACAACCTTCTATTAGGTCAGTAATTCCAATTAAACAACAACAAACAAATAAAATTAAAGGTTTTTAAATTAATTAATTAATTAATTTTTATTTTAAAGAAAGAAATAAAATAAAGATATTAAAACCTTTTTCTTCTTCTTCTTCTTCTTCTAATTGGTCTGATAATTTTCATGCTTATGTTGTTAATTTTTATAAACATTGGGCTAAATTTGTTATTGCTCATCCTATGAAAATAATTATTTTTTGTTTTATATTAACTATTATTTGTTCAATTAAAATGATTAAAACAAAGTAATTAATTAAAAGTTTTTTTTAAAATAATTAATTTATTTTAGACGTAAAAATGATATTCGTGGATATACTCCTTATGGATCTAGATCTTTATATGAATTTGATGTTAGAGATGAATTTTTTGGACAAACTGGTACAGGAATTCGTTTTTTTATTTTAGTATTACCTTTAAAAGAAAATGGAACTATGCTTGATGAAAAAGTATTAGATGAAACTGTTCAGGTAATTAATTATAAAAAAATAAAATAAAAATAAATATATTTACTGATATTTAACAAAAAAAAAATAATTATATAAAATTAATTAATTAAAAAATTATTATTATTATTTTTAAGGTGGATACAATTGTACAAAAAAATTTAACAATTTTTAATAGAAAAACAAATCAAGAAGAATCATTTTCTCAAATTTGTCGACGTTTTTGTACAATAAATGATGCTGTTGGACTTTTTGCTGTAAGATTAAAATTATTTTATAAATAAATTTAAAGAAAAATAAAAATTAATATATATAAAGGTTAAAAATTTAAATTAAATTAAATAAATAAATAACCTTAAATTATTTTTTAAAATAAATATAGAATGGTTGGAAAGAACAACAAGAAAGAATTAAAAATAATGAACAATTAAATGAAAATATAAAATTAAATTACCCATTTTCTAAAATTATGGGAATGAATATTAATATACAAGTTAAATTATAATTTAATTTTTATAATAAAAAAATTATTTTTTAGCCAAGTTTTTTTGGTATTCATTTTGGAGGAAAAAATAAAAATTATACAAATATGGAAAAAGTAGAAATGATTGTTTTACTTTATAGAGCTGAACGTATTGGAGGGTATAAAATTAAATAATTAAATTATTTTTAAATATTTTTTTTAAAGTTGGAATGATGAAGATATTTCAAATTATGAAATGAGTGTTTCTAATTATTTTAAAAAGTAAAAAAAAATATTTATTAATTTAATTTAAATTTAATTAATTTATAGTAATTACACTGGAAAATATATTCGAGTATTAACTATTTCTTCAAAGTAATTAATTCTTTTTTTAATTTTTAATATTATTCTTCTTTTTTCTTTTGTTTAGTTATGCTCAAAAAGAATTTGATCGTTCTGGAAAAATTTTAATATCTTTTGTAAGTATTGGCCTTATAGTTATGTGTTTATGTTCTTTATCAAGTAATTCATTATCTGCAACATTTATGAAACAATTTACTTTATTTAAAGTTAATTTTAATATTTAATTTTTTTAATTTTATTTTAAAAAAGCTTCCAATTGCTCTTTTTTCTTGTCTTTGTCCATTAATGGCTAGTGGAACAGCTTTGGGTTTACTTTTCTTTACTGATCTTGTTAGAAATTCGTATGAAATATTTTATTTTTTAAAAATAAATTTATTGTTTTTTTAAGTTCAATTCTTGGAATTACTCCTTTTCTTATTTTAGCTATAGGTAATAATTATTTATTTTAATAGAAAATAATATTTAAAATTAAAAGGTATTGATGATGCTTTTTTAATGATACATTCTTGGCAAATGGCAACTAATAAAAGAAGAAATAAAAATATTTTACCTGCAGAAATTATTAATAATAATAATATAATGACTATGGAAGATGAAAAAAAGTTTAAAGAAAAACAAAAAAATCAAATTAATTTAACTTTAACTAAACAATTAATTGAAGTAATTAAAATATTTAAAAGAATTATTTATTTATTTAAGGTTTTAGAAGAAACAGGTCCTGCAATAATGATATCAGCATTAACAAATATAAGTTCTGATATTATTGGTTCATTTACAGGTTCACCAGAAATTACACTTTTATGTATTGGAAATATTGCTTCTGTTTGTTTATTTATTTATTTTTAAATTTAATTTTATTTAGATTATTGTTGATTTCTTTTATCAAATTACTTTATTTACTTCAGGTAATTTTAATTAATTTATTAATTTATTTATTTATTTAAAGTTTTAATTATTTGTTCTCGTTTTGAATTATTTGAAGAAATTAAAAATTATGAAAAAAATAAAATAACAGCAATTGAAAATGCTCAAATAAATAATAATAAATTTAGTTTTAGAAATAAAATTGAAAAAATATTTAATAAATTTATTTCTTTTTATATTAAAATTGTTTCAAATATTTGGGCTTCTATTTTTATTTGTATTATTTGGATAATTATTTTATTAATTTGTATTAGAGTAATTTAATTAATTTTTTTTTTTAATTAAATTAATTTTTATATTTTAAGGCAATGCTTAAATTTGAAATTAATTTAACTACTAAAAAATTATTTCCTCCAGATTCTCCTTTATTAGAAATTGAAAATTATAGAGAAGATAAGGTTAATTAAAATTATTATTTTTTAAATTTAAATTTTATTCTTTTAGGTTCTCCCTTTTTATACACAAGCACAAATATTTGTTGAAAATCCTGGTGATTTAACAAATAAAATAAGAAGAAGACATTTAAATTCTTTAATTGAAGAAATGGAACATTTGTAAATTTAATTAATTAATTAATATTTAATTTATTTATTAAAGGCCAAATGCTTATCCAAAAGAGAGTACTTTATATTTTGTTAGAGCATATGAAGAATTTGAAAAAAAATCACTTGAAGAAGAAGGAGAAAATGAAAATTTTGAAGAAGAAGGAAATTTAACTTTAACTACTACTTCTACTAAATTTATTTCAACAACAAAAATGGAGGATTCACAAAATTTTGATTTATCTTATTTAGAAAATTGTTTGTTTTAAATTTATTTTCATTGCATATTTTATTTTAATTATTTTTTTAGTTTTTGAATTTCCTGAAAATGAACATTGGCGTGGTCTTATTAATTATCATACTAATGATAATTTAAATAATTCAACTGAAGAATTAAATCATTTGGACAGTATGATGGTTACTGTAGCTTATCATGGTGAAGAATTAAAAGATTGGCATTATAGAGCTTTAATGTTAAATCAGTGGAGATCAGTTGTTGATAAATACAATAAAGAATTTAATGTTAGTGTTTTACATGATGATGGTAATTTAAAAGAAAATAAAGAATAAAAATAAATAAAATATTTAATTTATATGTAGGTCTTTATTTGGATTTATTGGAAAATATGGTATGTTTTATTTTTTTTTTAAATTAAAACTTTAAATCAAAATAAAATGTCAATAAAGAGAAATTAAAATTTAATTAGAAATGTATATATCTAAAGGATTATTTAATTAAATAATTAAATTTATTTTAAGCCAACAGATATTTGGCAATCAGCAGCAGCTACTTTAGTTTGTATGGCTATTATTTGTGCTATTTTTATGGGTAGTAATTTTTTTGTTGTTTGTGTAACTACAGGAGTTATTGCATCAATTTGTGCAGGTTATTATTTAGATAAAATTAATTATTAATTATTTTATTTAAGAAACTCTTGGAATATTAGCTTTAACAGGAATGTCAATGGATCCAGTTTTAATGTCTGCAGTAATAATTTCAATTGGTTTTAGTGTAGATATTCCTGCACATGTTTCTTATCATTTTCATACTGCAAAATGGGAAGATGAAGATATTAATGGAAATCATAAAATTAGAAAAACACCTAGAAATATTCCAGAAAGAGTTCAAAGAGCATTTTCTTCTGTTGGATTTCCTGCACTTCAAGCATCTGCTTGTTAATTTATTTTTTAATATATTAATTATTATTTTTTAAGGTACAAATGCTTGTGCAATTGCTTTATTATTTTTACCTTTATATATTGCACAAGTTTTTGCTCGTGTTATTTTTACTTGTATTACTTTAGGAACAATTCATTCATTATTCCTTTTACCAGCACTTTTTACAATTGTAGCAAGTATTGAAAAATTAGTTGATAAATGTACTGGAAATGATAAAGTTAAAGTAATGGGAGTAAAGAAAGCATTAAGGAAACAAAACTCTTCATTTCGGATATAAAAAATTATTATCAAAAATTTTGCCATTTTTAATAATTTTATACCTAAAGAGTTATTTAAATTATTTTGATTTAATTATTAATGAATTATTATAAGCAAAATTAATTTATTAAATAACTCCAATTAAATTTTAATGATATTATATTCTCTTTTTGAAAAATAATAATAATAATATAGAATATATATTTATATCATTAAAATTTAATTTTACCCAACCTCTATTAAAATTATATTTCATTGTAAGGCATTTCTATAAAAAATATTTTTATTGTTTTTAATTAAAATAAATTTTTACTGTAAAATTAATAAAAAAAAACAAAAAAAAAAATAACAGCAAAATAATCCTAATAATTTAAAGTAAAGCTCTTAAGTTTAAACCAATAAACCAACGCTGAAATTTTCTTATTAAATTTTCATGATCACGAATACTTGCCAATTGATAAATATTTTCTCGACTACTAATTAATTGTTGAATTCCTGATGATGGAGATTCTGATAATCTATTTAATAATTAATTAAAGTATATTTAAATTATAACTTTATAGTAATTCCTTCAATATTTAATAAAGCTGCTTTTCGACTACAAAGTTGTTCTTTACGTAATTTCAATCCTTTAGTATTAATTTCAAGTTCATAACATTTTTGTTGATTAACTGAAATAATTCCATTATTATTTTGATTATTTATCAGTTCATCTTCTTCACTTTTTTGTTCCGATTTAGCCAGTAAATGAACATTAAAATAACTTTCTCCTGGAATAAGATTTTTTTAAATAAAATTGTTATCATTTCATATCAATTTACTTATATTGGCAAAATATGTAGAAAATATTTTTTGTCCATTTTTATCAACAATTAATACATTATTTGTAGTTGAACGATGTAATACATTAATTAATCGATGAGCAAAAGATATTTGTTCTGATAAATGTAAAGATTCAATGCAAAAATTAACCTTAAAATATTTAAATTTAAATAATAAAAAAAAAGAACTTTAATTTTAAGATCCATTTCTTCAGCACTAAGATTTAATTCATTAACATCACCAACTGCTAAAGATATCATTAAATTCATTAAAAGTATTACAGTAATTATTTCAAAAAGAATTAATAATAAATTAGCTATCCATTCTTTCATTCCAAGAATATCATTTGCTTCAACTTCTCCGATCATCTTTTAAATGTTTTAAAATTAAAATAAATAAAAATAATAAACCATAGCTGACGTTTTAGTAAATGACTGAAATAATGCAAGCATAAAAGAAGTTGAAGTAATATTATTATTTTTGCCTTCAGAATCATCCCAAGGACGAGCACCAGAATCACGCATAATCAATAAAAAGGCAAATGCAAAGGTAAAAAGTGTTGGAATCCATACAGCACAAGTCTTAAAAATTAGGGTTAATCAGTAAAATTTTAATAAAAATTAATCATATATTTAACATAATTTATTAAAATACAAAAAATAACCCCAAGAAATGAATATAGTATTTTACTCATCATTAGAATATAAGGTCCACAGGGTGCCTTTCTTAATACATAAAGGCAATTTATCCATGAACTTAAAAATAATATTAGTCAAATTAATTTAAAATAAAATTACGCAATAATGGCCACAATTGGTAAAAGCCATTCAATCGTTTTCTTAAAAAATAAAAAAATTGTAATTATTAAAAACAAATTACCTTTTCTTCCTGATTAAAATTATCAAAATTAAATATATACCAACTCCAAATATAGAATAAAGCAATTAAAGAAGTAATTACTGTCCAAGTATAAGAGAAATAAAACCATAAACTTAATTTTGTACATCCTTTAGTTTGAAGTTTAAGTGAAGCTTTAACTACCTCAAAATAATAATTTATTTAATTAATAGGTTAAAAAAAATACTAAAATAAAAATAAAAAAGAATATTATTGTAGTCACTAATAAATTTTTAGCTATTGATGGTGGACCTTCAGCATATGAAAATAATAATCCAAGAAAAACAAAATAGACAATGACATGAAAGAGATAGAAAAAAGCACAAGAAATAAGCTAAAAATGTTAAAAAAATATAAAAATAGTCGATGAACTTCGTTTGTAAATATTTTTGAATTTTTTAAATATAAAATTCCCGAAGCCAAAATCAAGAAATAAAAATACATTACGAACCTTTTCATTAACAAAGTTCAAAACTAAAGGATGCCTATCCAACCGCCATTGATCATAATCCCTAAGCTTCTGAAGCAAATGTCTATCAATAAATTCACGTCGATTACTTCCTGTCTTTTCTGAATTACTAGTTTTCGAATAATCAAATATATATACTGTCCTTTCACCGTCCTCATCCTCCCAAAATAACGAACGTTCATTAAATAATTCCAAAAGTTCTCTAAATGATATGTTAAAAATTAGACTGTTAATCATATTTTAATTAATTTAAATTATTTAATTACTTTGCTTCTTGTTTTCTATGTTTTACATGCCGATGTTCAAGGTTGCTGGTTGTTAATGATTGTGTCTGTTCAAGATCAGTGGCAATTGGTTCCAAAACCATTAAATATTTCTTTTTAAGGGA
Organism: Meloidogyne graminicola; assembly: GCA_036172905.1. Taxonomy (NCBI): domain Eukaryota; kingdom Metazoa; phylum Nematoda; class Chromadorea; order Rhabditida; family Meloidogynidae; genus Meloidogyne; species Meloidogyne graminicola. The sequence goes on from JARPZY010000005.1 coordinate 1,519,775, forward strand.
CGAATGAATCTATAAGTATTTTTAAAATGATAAAACATCGCCATCGTTGTGAATAAAATAAAAAATAAATATACAGATTAATTAAAAATAATTAAAAAATATTTTGGAAATTGGCGCAGTAAAAATCAAGCAATTTTTAGATTTTTAGAATATAAATTCTTGTCACTTTCTGGATATACTCTTACTGGCAAATGTGAAAAATTAAAAACTAAAACCATTTTAATAAGAGTACTCAAGTGTCGGTACTCAAACTAAAGAATGATTTTTTCTTAAATTCCTGCCGTAGTCTCTAATTTTTTGTCATTATCTCTAACTATCTTAAATTAAATACTATTTCAGTTTTAATCCGACCATTTTGTAAATTTCTTGCCTTATGACCATTTTGTCGTCTACCCTTGGATAACACTTTGACAAAATCCTAAACCCTTGGGTTTGCAAAATTGAGGAAAATTAATTTGAGTCTCAAATCTTTTAAGATATTTCGAAAGCAAACTAAAGTTCAGGGGGTTTTAACATATCTTTCAAAAAAGATTTTCAGGCCGAATTGAATGAGAGCAAAATCAACTCGAGAGAACAAATTTAAACTTTTGTAAAATATCTTTTACTTTCAAAAATGAGACTCAAATAAGTATAGGCTGAATCCTAAAGGTTTACAGCAATTTTTTTTAACACTTTGAAAGGTTTTAGCTTCAAAACCTTTTAAAGCCTAAACCTTTAGGTTTTGCTTAAAAACGAAAGATTACGGAAATTAAGAGACAGTAAAAAGAAAATTGTAAAATTGAGATAGAATTATAAAATAACGTTAGAGAAATCCCACCAGCGCGCTTTTTCGAATTCAAAATCTTTAAAATTAAATTTTAAAATCAACAGATTAAAATTACAGAATTTAAGGTAACTTATTAGTCATATCACGCATTTTCTTACCTAATCCCTAGAAAATTTTGTCTTACCGTTTTTATTTAATAAAACTTGGATATTCACTCATAATTTTTAAAATAATAATTATTTGCAGGAAAGGAAATTAGATTAAGCTTAAAATTGACTGAATATATGTATGTATATGATTCATTCGTTTATTTGTTGATTTAAAATTTGGTAATGAGGGAATGGATAAAAAAAAATGTGAGGTAAAAAAGAGCATTAAAATCGAAGTATATTTATTTATGTGTGATATTGACAGGAAATATATAAAATATTTATGTATGTAAAACTTTTACAAACATTAAATACTTACTAACAAAAGATGAAATAATATAAAATAATAAAATGAAAAATGTGATGAGGTCGGAGATTCGGACAGCCTTTATAAAAATAAATATATTTATTTGAAAAGACCACCACACAAGCCAGCAAAATTACGGATCAATACCACTGGGACATAATAAATAGGAAAAAAAGGGAATAAAAATATTTAAAACTAAAATGTCTGTCAGGAAAAATAGGGCTTTTGGCATTTTTCAGAAAACAAAGTTAACAATTATAAAGAAGCCTTAAATTAGTTATTAATTAAATACAAAAGGGAAGTAATTTTATTTTTTAATAAAATGCATAATTTAAACGATATTTTTTTTAATTCTGATGAATATACTACATATATTCAAAATAATACTTGTATTTGTAAAACTCAAGAGATATTAAAATAAATTTTAGGAATTTAACTAATTAAAAGAAATATATTTATTTTCTCCAAAAAAAAAAATATAATTTTAAATTAATTTAAAACATATTTTCAATAATTAGAATTATAAGTAAATGTTTATATATAATATTTGTCCAAAATTCTTTTTCCTTTCTCACATCAATAAAATAAATTCGGAATAGAAAATTATGTGGCTAAAAATTTTTTTTTTAAATTTTTAAAAATTGTAGACAAAAAACGATAAAGAAAAACCGCATACTTTGTTAATTAATAAATCCATTTATTTTTAAAAATATGTTAAATCATTAAATTAGAAAAAAAATAATTAAAATTTTATTATTTTAGAATTCCATTATGTAAAATAAAAATGTTAAATATCTTAATAAATTAATTCTAAAATAAATAAAATTAAACAAATAAAATTAAAATTAATAAATTCTTTTAAATTTAATAAGATTTAATTTTTAAATTTTAAAAAATAATTTAATAATAAATATTAAATTTTAAGGAAACATAAAAAAAATTTTATTTTTAATTTTAAATATTTTAAAATAATAAAAAAAATGTAAAATTTTATAAAAATATTTTATGTCAAAATGAGACCGAAAAATACTTTATATGCTATTTTAAGTAAAATAAATATAAGGAAAAGAATATTAAAATTATGAAAAATAATTTTTATTTAATAAACAAAAGATGTTTATTTCTTTTATTAAAATTAAAAAATATTCTTTTCCTTAAAAAAATAATAAAAATAAATTTTAATTTGTCAATAAATTTACTATTTCTGGGTAAAAATATATTTTTAGTACATATGTATATAAATTAACAAATATAAAAAAGCACAGCAAAATAAGTAAAAAAAAATTTTTAAATTAATTTAACAACAATAGCAACAGAAATAAATGAGCAAGAAATAACAGACCAAAAAGGAAGTCAACGAATATAAACCTGATAATGAAGATATTGAATTATTAGATATTTTAGTAGATATAGAAGATGACTGTAAAGCTGATGGATCTGGCCAACATTCAGAACAAGTATCTTCCAATGAACGACTTCCTCCTCCAAGTTGCTTAAAAAACAATTAATAATTATTAAATAAATTTATATTTAAAATTAAAACCTGATTTCCTCCATAATTTGATTTAAATTGTTGATCAGGTTGGTAATAATCATAAAGAAGATATTGAGCAGGTTTTTGTTCTGCTACCTTAAAAAGAAAAAATAAAATTAGTTTAAAAAAAATAATTACTTGATAAACAAGATCACTAGAAAGACTTAAACAAACAGGAACATCACTCAACTAAATTTAAATAATTAATTAATTAATTTAAAAAATTATTCTAACCGAATTAAAATAAATATTAGCTTTAGTATCATCTTTATCTAATTCAACTCTTTGTAAATCTGTAATTCCAGTTAATCTACCAATTTCTTCTTCATCAAATTTAAATCCACTGAGTGCTTGAATTTCAGCAACAGCCATATTTGAATGACCAGAACGTGTCCAATTACAACACAAATTTAATTGAAGTTTTTGACCATTTTTTTGTTCTTTTAGGTCATTTTCACAATAAAAAGCTAATTCATCATTTTCAGAAGGTAAAAGGTAATAAGAATAATCTAATTGAACAAATGCTAAAGAAGAACCAAAAGCTTCAATTTCAATAGGAGAATCCAAATTAGAGAGCTTTAAATAAAAATATTTATATTTAATTTAAAAGAAAAACCTCATAATTCTGTAAAACTAATGAATTTGTTGGGTTTACATTAAATGAATGAGAATCACCACCATTCTGTATTTTTATAGTTATATTAAATGTTGCCCCATATGAACGTTCTGCATAAATACCCAAAGCTTGTAAAGCCATAACCTTAAAAATTAATTATTTAATCAAATATTTAAAAAATATTGCCGTGTCTTGTGTACTTGTAAAGCCTCCTAAAGAATTTCTTTGTGAAGTAAGCCATTTAACAATAGGTAAAGCATGTATTTTGTCATCAAGAAGCATATAAGTTAAAAGAACATAACTTTAAAAAATTTATTTTATTATTATTATTAATATAAAAATTAATTTATTAAAAAAAAAAAATTACGAGCTAATTTCAATGTCTACTGGTTGACTTTGTTGATATAAAGAATTTGTTAACTTTTCTTTTTTAAATGCTGACCAATGAACACTTCCATCATTTGAAGAAATTTGAATAGATTCTAATAATTTTAAAGCTATTGTTTTCTTTTCACTATTAGCCAAATGTAAGGCATAACAAACAATCTAAATAAATATTTAAATTATATTAAATTAATTAATTTTACAGATAATGCATAAACATCAGATTTATGTTCTTCTAATTTTGATTCCAAATATAATTGTGCCTTTTCTGTTACTCTAAATAAATAAAAAAAAATAAAATTTTTAAATTAAAAAAAGAATAAATAAAAACCTATTTTGAACATGATTTTGAAGTAAAACAATTAAAACATAAGCAGTTAATGAATAACCACCCTCAGATGCACCTCCTTGCATTGCTTTATGAAGTACTTCTCCACGCTCAATAAATGCTCCTCCTTCTTGTTGTTGTGCAATTAGAAAAGCTATTGAATCCTAAAATAAATAATTTAATTTAATAAAAATTTTTACCTCTAAAATTTTTTCATCAATATAAATAAATGATTGTGCTTGCTTAAATGAATTAATAACAAAAGCTGTTAACCAAGTAGAACCATGAGGATCATGTTCTCCAAAAGCAGAAAAAGAATTGTCAGAATGTCTTTTTAAAATAAAATATAATTAAAAAACAATTTTATACCTATAAGTTAATTCTCTTTGATAACCAGTTTCTATATATTTTTTAATTTTTAATTCTATTTGAGGAGAAGATCGATGAGTGGCAAGTAAATATCTCAAAACAACAATATTTGGAACTAACTAAAAAATTAAATAATTTATTTAAATTAAAAAAAAACATACCGTTACCATATTTTGTTCTCCACAACCATATGGCATTCTAACAAGAGAATCTAGATTGGCAAGGACAGGGCCCATTATATCACCAATTACTTCAAAATGAGCCTTAAAAATATTTTTTTCTTTTTTATTAATAATTCTTTCAATAGATTTTTTTTTATTTAAAAATAAATATAACCTTTCTAGAACCTGGAACATAATCAGCAGGAAATTGCATTTCAATTATTTGATGAAATTGTGGTAATTGTTGTTGACTTTTTTGTTTTAATTCATTTAATTGAATATCTTCTTCTTCATTATTATTATTATTAATTTCTGTTGTTGTTGTTTTAATTGGTTGACTAAGATCAATAATTAAAGGAACATTTTTATTTATTTTATATCCTTCAGGTTCAACAAGTAAAGTATGCTCAATTGCATCACTTTCCTTTATATTTAAAAGAATATTTAAATTTAAATTAAAAATAAACCTGTTCAGTTTTTCCTTGTAAAGAAATACGTACATGGCCAATTTCAGTAAACTTTAATGGGAAATAGACTGCTTTAGTAACACCACCACCGGGAACAGAAATTGAACGAGAATATAAAGCAATATTCCTTTTATTATTTCCTTGTCTTGGAGGTCTTAAACCATCTTTTTGAATTAATTCAAATCCAGGATTTGGTTTTAAAGTAACTGTTACCTTTTTAAATTATTAAAAATTAATTTCAAAAAAAAAATAATTAAACCTCTTGTTCAGTATCCAAATAATTAAAAATTAAAACTTGTAAGGCCATTTTCTCTCCTCTTTTAACAGAATAGGGTAATTCTAAACGAAGGAAAAATGGACGAAATACACGAAGTTTTAATTGTGAAGGTGCTAACTTTAAAAAATAAAAATTATTAAAATATTTTAAATAAAAACCCCAAGTCCAGTTTGTTCATTTATTGCAAATGCTGAGGCAACCCAAGAAGTAATTGTATCAGGTACTATTGCTTCATAAACAGCTTCTCCATTTTCACTAAAAAATTAAAATCTTTAGAAAAAATTTGAAATTATTTTTTAAATTAAAAAAATAATTAAAATAAATTATTCTTTCATTCTCTAAATTATTTTTATTTTCAACAACTTTGTTGTAAAATTAGTATTTGTCCAAATCCAAGTCTCAGGAAATTCTGTTCTAATTCGTTTATTTTGTTCTAATGGAAGACCTGCTGATTTATTCAATTTAAAAGATCTAAAATTCATCTTTTTCCAACGTGGATGAGGAGAACCATATAAAGGCATTGCAAAAGACGCAAATAATGAAACTTAAGAAAATATACAAAAATAATAAAAAGATAAAAGTGGCGCATCCAAAAACTAAACAATTAATGAATATTTTTAAATTTAAAAAAGACAAAAATAAAACAAATAATTTAAACAAGAAAAGTCAAATACAAATTAAAGAAAAAGGAACAAAGAAAGAACATAAAAGGATACAAACAAAAAAAAAACAATAGACAAAAATAATTTGTTTAGTGCTGAATAAAAAATATTTAATAGAAAAAAAAATTATTTTATAATAAATTTTTAATTAAAATTTAAAAATTAATTACCTTGTAATAAAATCATCTTTTGTCCAAATCCATGTTTCAGGAAAGTTTTTCCTTGTTTGTGTTGCAGTAGGAGATGTAGAACGAAGACTAGAAATTCCATCATCATTATCTATTCTTTCATTTCCTGCTGCAGCTGCTGCAGCAAACATAACTCCCTCAGGTATTACTAATTTATATTATTATTATTTATTATTAATATGTGCAAAAAAGGTAAAAAGCATTAAAATTTTAATAAATATTATTTATTATATTTTTCTAAAAAAGCAATCTAATGAAAAAAAACGAATAAAGAGTGCAAAAAAGTAAAAACATTTAATTTTTAGTAATTTATTAAATAATTTTAAAGTCAGCGCCACTAAGGAATAAATTTTTAAAAATTATTAAAAAAAAAAAAAAATAAAAATTACTTGGTTCTGGCTCTGAATATAAAAAAGCATCAGTTAAAACAACAAGACCAGAATTCTAAAAAAAAATAAAAATAAAGAATAATTTATTTAAAATAAACTTTAAATATAGAACTAGCATCTCTCCCACCAACACCCCACCATGGGTACCAAATTGACCTTAAAATTAAATTCAAAAAATTAATTATTTAATAACAAGTTTAATTCAATTAAGGTAATAAAATTATATTTATTTTTAATAAAAAAAGAATTACCTAGTAGAACGTCTTTTCATTCTAAAATCTCCCCAAAATCTATTTCCTCCATTTGTTGTATCATATCTAAATATTATACATATATATAAATTAATTTAATTACTCTTCCAAATCTTGTTCAATTAATTCTTTAGTTAAATCATTTCCACTTTTTAATAATAAAACAGATTGATCTATAGCTAAAAGTCCAATAAAAGAATCAGGTGATGCATGAACAGTAATTTTAATTTGTTCTCCAGGAATTGCTTGATTAACTGAACTAGTTAAAGTAACATTATTCTTAAAAATTCCTTCAACTCTAAAATCAACTGCATCGACTACTATTTCTTTATTTTTAGATCTAAAAAAAAATTAATTAAATTTTTTAAGAAAAAACCTAATAGAGTAAACAACAAGTCTAGCTTTTGGGGACATTTGTGGTGTTGCTTCAAAATTAATTATTGCATTAGTTTGTCCTTCAGAAGAAAAATTAATTTGTTCACTTAAAATAACTATTCCTCGTGCAACAACCTTAAAATTATTTTATTTTAAATAAATTTATATTTAAACTTGATATATTAATGAAGTCAAATGTTCAGTACATTTAACACTAAATGAAAGAGTTTTTCCTTAAAAAATATAAATAAAATAAATATTTTAATTAAATAATTACCACTATCAATAATTCCTTGATTATCAGCATTTACTTGTAAAAATGATTGAGAAGGACTACGTGCAGCTTCAACATATAAAGATGAATAAATTGGTGAATCTGTAAAATTATCATGCCCTGAACGGTCATAAGAAGCTTCCACACGAAAATTTGAACAATTTAATGGAGGCTAAATAATTTTATTTATTTTTTAATTATTTAAAAAATAACCAATAATTGCATATTAGAAGTTCCATGTGCATCTAATTCTAATATTTTAATCTCTTTTTCTTCTTGTGTATGACCAAAATTAAAAAAATAAAATATTGTTAAATGAACACGTCGAGGTAATGAAGACTTTATTGGGCTTTTTTTAAATGAATAAAAAATAATTTTTAAAAAGAAATAAAAACCTATCATCCATTTGTTTAAGAGCAACAAAAACAGAATATGTCAGTCCAGGTTTAAATGTTTCTCCTTGTTTTTCTAATTCTAATTTAACATCATATTCATAAATTGTTAACTATTTAAATAATTTAAATTAATTAAAATAAAAACCTGTGCTGTATTATTTCTTGTTTGTTCAGTTAATTCTTCAATAACTTGTGCTATTATTTTTAAAGTACTTCCACCATAATCCATAATTAATTTTTTCTCCCTCAATTCTTTATTGTCAAAATGGACAAATGTTTCACCACTTGGGTTTAATTTTAATATTTTTTCAATTCCACTTTCTTCTAATTTTGATTGTGTTCCTAATGAATTAATTGACCAACGAGGGAATGGTAATTCTAAACGAAGTTTTAATTTCCCAGAAACACCATTTCCATAAGTATATTTTGAAATTATTGAAATATCTAATGAATCATTTATTGTTATAAATGTTGGCGTTTTTATATTTACTTCAAATTTTGGTAGAACATAACTAATTTAAATTAAAAATTTAAATTTATTTTTAAAACCGTTCAACTGTAAATTCTTTATTAAATTTTTGTCCAGATTTTGTTGAAACAAAAATACGCCAAATTCCAAGAGGAGGCTCAGAAGAAAGTGTTAAATCGCCAGAATAAATTCCCTTCTTTAATTCAATTTTTGGTATATCAACAATTCTGTTTTGATTAGGGTCTTCTATATATAAACTGACAATTTCTTTATAAGGTAATAATTCTGGAGTTACAACAATAACACGATAATGAACTTTAAAAAATAAACAAAATAATTAATTCATTAATTAAAAATAATAAATTAACTTTCAGATCCAGGTTTATAAATTGCTTTGTCTGTTTGAACAAAAATACTAATACTTTTTTGACTAGCACGAACTGCTGCAGAATCTTCAAAAACTGTTCGAGAAGCAATCTAATGAAAGACTATTTTATTTTAAAAGAATATTTTTTTACAGTTTCAGCCTTAACATAAACAAAATATTGTTCATCAGATAATAAACCCTCTTCTGGTAAACTATCAACAGTTATTGTTTGAGGAATACCTTCAAAATAAATATATTCTATTTAATTAATTTCAACCTGTTTTTACATTACTAACAACTCTAGCAGCAATTGTCTCATTTTTAGAATCTCTAATTTCAACACGAACAATATGGTCAGGTTCAGAACTTCGCAAAATATTAACAGATACTGCATAAGGTAATTTTGATCTGACTATTTTTGGTGCAATAACCAAATAAGAACCAATACTTAAAAAAATAAATAATGCCAAAATTAAATAATTTTGTTTAAAATTATCTTAATTTATTTAAACTAACTAATTTTTAGGCGGTATAGTTGTTGTTGCTGTTGTTAAACTATTAATTATTTGTGTAGAAGAAATTTCATCATTTTGTTGAACATTTTCTTCATCTTGATTTTCATTTGCCAAAAGTAAATTAATTAATAAAAAAGGAAGAAAAATAATTAAAATATTGAATAATAATTTTAACATTTTTTAAATTCCTTAAAAAAGCTTTTAATTAAAATAAAATTAATTTTAAATTAGAGAATTAAGCGAAATATGAAAAAATAAATTTTAAAAAATATTTAAAAATAACAAAAAAAAAATAATTAAAATTTTTAAAAGGTTTTTCAGTCATAAATATTAAATTTTTTAAATATTAAAATACGTACAAAATAGTATATATATACATTAATATTTAAAAAAAAATTAATAATCATTATTTTGTATTTAACTTTACGAAAAAAAAATGTTGAATAATTCAAATAACAAAATTTTTAAATATTATTTACCACAATCTAAAAATGTGAATAAATAATTTTTTTTATTTGAAAAAGTTTAAAAAAGATGAGTGGACAATTTTTAAGGGATGTGAAAATTGACAGAAAATGATGGAAAAAATTAAAAGAAATGAACGTTGCGCTTTTGTTTTGTGAAGTGCTCAGAGGAGAAAAAAAAGAAGAGCTTTTTTGTTTTTATTACATATTTATAACCAAAATTAAAATATTTTTATCGACTGATCAGTCTTTGGTTTTCTTTTAAATAAAGGTTTAAAAAATAAAATAATTATTATTTTTTTAAATTAAAAAAACTCAATAAAAGATAACCTAATGGAAGAGACAAAAATTTCTCCTATTTTTTTCTATTAAAATTAAAATATTTCTTAAATATTTTTAATAAAAATATTTTTTATTGTAAAAAAATATTAAAGTAGTTAGTATAGTTCTCTCATTCCAAATCATTTTATTCCCTTTTTGATTTATTTTTTTTTCTTCCATGTCATAGCATTTAAATCGTTAAATGTATGCTTCTCCTTACCTTCCTTCTCTAACAAATCTTAATTTTATTTTTTGAATTCTCCACTTAATGATTCGGGACATTTAATGAACGTAATTGAGAATAATAAGAAGGTCAATATATATATTTTTAGGTAAAAATCAGTCAAATGAGAATATTTTTTGATTAAAAAAAAATAAAAAAAAACAATTAAATATATACTTAATAAATAATTAATTGGTTAATAATATTTAAATGTTGAAAATGAATTTTTAAAAAAATTAAATAAAAAATTTAAAAAAAAAAACAAAATTAAGGAGAATTTAATTCAAAAAATTGGATTAAAAAATTATATCTAATAAATAATTAATTATCGGTTAAAATTAAATAATTAAAGTATTAATTAATCGAAAAAATATTTATTCAATTGAAAATATTTTAGGTCAATATTTTGTTTTAATTTTAAAAGAATTGTTGGTATAATTGTGGAGAATAAAAATAAAGAAAAAGAAGAAGAAAAATAAAAATAAAAAAAGATTTACAGATTTAATCAAAGAATAAATTGTGGGAATGTTGAAGTATAGAGGAAAGGGAAACATTTTAGAAAAAAAAAAGAATGCAAATGAATATACATATATTGTAGTGGTTTCTTTTAAAATAATTTTCTTTTGAATTGTTGCGCAATTTAAAAACAAAAAAAAAAAAATAATTAAAAAATAAATAAAATGAACATTTAAATAAATAAAATTATTAAATAAAAAATTAATTTATAGTTTTTGTTATTTTTGAAAGTTTAAAGGTTAAAGACAAAAAAGGAAAGGAAGATTATGGATTACTTTGTTATTATTATGTAAGTAAAAAGAGTAAAAGCTGCTTACTTAGAGTAAAAATTAAAGAAACTATGTAAAATTTGATGTGTTCTCATAATAATAACAAGTCAAGGATTAATTTTTTAAAAAATTAGAAAATAAAATACACAATAAAAGCATAATCTACACAAATTTATATGTTAAAATTGAAGTTAAATTATAATAAATAAAAATAATATTATATTAATTAGAATTAAAAATAATAATAATTTATTAAATATTTATGTATAAATAAATATATTTATTTATATATAAGTAATGTTTACTATTTTTATTTTCAAATTATTATAGTTAAATTTACAGTCAAACATTTATCAAAAATAGTTTTATTTAAAAAATGTTACATATTTTTTAAATTTTATGAATCAAATAGTTTAGAAAAATTTGAAAAAAAAAAATAATAAAAATATTATAATTTTACAAAAATAATTTGATTATATTAAAATAAAAATATATTTTTGGATCAATTATTTTATAAACATATAATGACTAAAAGAGATAAAAGATTAAATGGATTAGATTAAAATAAACATTTAAAAATGAACAATAACAACAACTGTGACAAAAAAATAAATAAATTTAAATGAGGTGGAGAATAAATAAATATGTTTACTAATTTTTACGAGAATTTAGAAAATAAAATAATAAAAATAAAAAGATTTATTATTTATAAAAATATATTTTAAATAAAAAAAAAATAAAAGAGGAATATAAAAGCAAAATCTTATTAGAAAAATTGTTTCTTTACTTAACTATTATTTAATAATAAATATATATAAATTGTTCAGAAAAAACTTTTTCGATAAACTTTTTTTCATTAAAAAACATACCAGTTATTTAGGTTCATTTTACCTTTAAGTATTTAATTGAAGGACGAAAATCAATGATTAAAAAAAAATAAAAGTAATTGAAGGGCACATTTATTTGGTTTTTCTAATAAAGATTGATTTGGATAGATATGTATGCATGCATTAATTATTGAATAAATAAAAATGGACAGTTGCGGTATTAAGGGTTTATAAATGTAAAAAAAATAAATTGAAGGACGACGTTCGTAGAATACGAAAAAAATAATAATAAATTATCATTTAATAAACTTCAATAAAAAATATTTAAATGTTTAAATCAACAATAAAAAAAAAAAAAAAGAAAAGAAAAATGAGAAAACATTTAATTTTAAAAGAGTAAACTGGGGACAATAATAAGCTATCTAAAATAAAAATTTAAAGAAAAGAATAATTATTAATAATTTCTAATAAAATTAATACTTTTAATAATTATTTCCTTTAAATTCTTAAAGTAATCAACTTTCACATTTTTAAACAAATATAATAAAGATTTTTTAAAAAATCAAAAAAATCAATGCACGAATATCAAAAAATCCAATTTTCATCAAGTTTTTTTAAACATTCTCTTCCTTTTATTCCAATTTTTATTCCCTTATTTTATTTTCTCTTCAGCCAAATTATTTGTTACTTCTTTTATTTTACCATTTTCAATTAATTTATCCTCAACAAACTTTACTGGTATTTTAATTATTTTTTGTTCTTCTTTTGGTTTAATTAATTCAGCAACAACATTTAAATGCCCTTTTGAATCAACATTGCATTCAATTGTCTCCTTCTTAACTGTTTGTGGTAATAAAACACGCCTAGTAAACGAACGATGAAATGATTGTTGTTTATCTTCCCTTTTATGTTCCCCAGTAATTACTAATTTTTCCTCTTCAATTTTAACAAAAATTTCTCCAGGATGATAATCAGAAGTATCACAACTAAATTTAAATGAAGAATTGTCAGTTTGATTAAATGTCCCAAAAGACGAGTTTCTTTCTAAATGACGACTGAAAGAAAAAAAAATTAAATATACCTAAAAATTCCTTACATTTGACGATCCTAAAAAAATAAAAAATATTAATTTTCAAATTAAAATCAAAATAAACCTGAAAATTAATAGATTTCTCTTCAGAAATTGTAGGAAGTAAAACAGCCAAATTTTGCATAGAAAGTTGCTCTTTCTTCTGGTTTATCTCATTTGCTCCATATGTTGTGACGGAAGAAATTCCATTGATTGTCTCAGAAAATAAATTTTTAGATGTAGATGCTTTATTACTCCCAAAATGAGTAGTAGTATAAAGAATATTTTCTTCATCTCCAAAATCATTTTTTCGTTGTAAATTATACTTGACAGAAGAATTTTCTGGAGGCCAGCGCCTTGGTGGATACTTAATTTATTTTAAAAAATAGTTGGAAATATATTACAATAAAAGAATTAAGTGTTTCAAAACCTTAAAATCTAAGTATTTATTACCTCAGTTTCAACTTGACAATTGTTCTCCTTCATTTTAATTGGCAAAATGTTGTCATTAGTTTGTCTATTAACATTATCAAGCAAAGCACGTACTGTCGCACCATAAGAGTTTTCTTCTTTAAGTGGCAATGGTGGCAAAGTGAGTCGTTTCCAAGGCTAAAAAATAATTTAAGAAAAAAAAATATTTAATATAAAACCATTTGTGAAGTTAGCCGACGAATGTCCTCTTCATTTTCAATCATAGTAAGTGGATGATCTATTAAAACAAACATTGTACCAAGTTTTTTAATAGACCAATCATTTTGAAGTGGAATACTGAAATAATAAACAAAATAGTTTAGGATAAATTTAATTTAAACCGTTCAATATGAGCTGTGTAGAAATGACCAGGTTCAAAATTAAGATAATCAAACGACACCAATTTTCCGAATTCAGGACAGTAACAACAAAAGATAACACCATAATCCAAAGTATCAGCCAAATCCTTATCAAAATAATTTGAATCACGCGGCGGAAAGCCAACTTGAACTATAATCTGAATTAGAATATAGTTTAAGAAAATTAATCCCAAACAAAATAAACTCTTTATTTGTGCATTAACAAAAACAAGTCTCTCGATGCCTCCTACCTTAATCGGCGCTGGATTTCTATCAACAACCGATAACGTTCGTGGAACTCGAACTTTTTTGATAGAATCATAAGTTTGAATATGTTCTAACGGTGCTGTCAGTTTAAAACTAATAAAATCTCCCGGCTAAAAATGAAAATTTTGAGAAATGATATAAAAATAAATCACATTATATTGGAGTTCCTCATCAATAAACCGCAATTCATTCAATGGATAATTTGGTGACCAAACATAAATAGTAAAATCCCCATCAGTACGTAAAACAATTCCTTTTAATTTATCACTATCCTGCCGAGTAACTTGACTTGTCATTTTATCAATTAAAATCCCTATAAGGTAGAAAATATATTCAAAATAAGGTAAAAAAAATGAAAAAAAATAAGTATAAAACAAAAAGTTTAAATAAATATTCGCAAAAAAGCAATTTAAAATTTTATAAAAGGCCGAAATTCCATAACGTCAACATCAAAATGTCACTCCAAAAAATGGTTTGCAGCATAACAGTTTGCAGGCTTAAGCCCCCTCTTCAGTCTATATTTCGTTAATTTTTCGATCAGAGTACTTTATTAATTAACATATAGTAGATTAATAACACCCAAGAATACATAATAACGATGAAAAAATATTAGAAATAGTCTCCTTAAAATTTTATTAATTTAAAAAAACTTTTTTTTTCCAACTTTACTCGTCAAATTTTTCAATTTTAATACAATTTCCAACAAAATATATTACGAATAAAAATTATACTCAAAACTTTCCAGAAATATTTTTATACTTTTCTGCAATTTCCCAATCGCCAATAAATCCAGTTATCTCTGTGTTCTTTACGCCATCTTTGTCAATTATTGTCAGATCAAAGTTATTTCCTGTCCTTGTGTTGCGATATAAGGAAACCTTAAAATTAAGAAATAAAAAACAATTAAATATAAATGATTTGAACAAATATTAATATGTTTTAAAGTTTATTTTGATAAATATTAACCTCCATAGCCTCCTTCAATATTGTAACAGCCTCTTCTCTTGAAAGCTCCTCTTTTCGTCGATTCTCGAGCATTTGTCGAAGCAAAAACAAACCAATTTCCGTTGCTGCAAATTTGCCTTCAAAGGCAATTCCATACTTAAATTATTTGAAAATTTAATTAATAAATTAAAAATTACAAGATTGACAACTCCAATAAATGGTTCATATTCAAATGCTTCAAAAGGGACAGCCTCCATCCCTAAAAATATTTAACCTGATTTTAGCTTCAATGTTTAAAAAATACCACAAACAATCACAGTGTTCCAAAGCGGATTCATCTTAGAACGTCGACCATAAAATAATGTTGTTAAAAACGAATGAAGCATTTTTGGCGACATTAAAAAGTCTATATTCCCTTGCTGTAATTCCATCTGTCTACGTACAATCAAATTCTTTATCCATTGAAAATCGGCAAAATCACCAGAGAAAACAACAACACAACGATCATTTAAACGAAAATGGCGTGAAACATCATTAAATCGATGCATGGTAGAGAAAAAAGCACTCCGATCAGAAGCTAAAACAACTCCCTCGTTAAAAGAAACAGCCATGGCAATTGCCCCAGTTATTGAAGGATTCCTTGAAAAACAAAATTTAGGGATAATTCTAAATAACAAAAACGTTAAATTTAACTTACAAAGTATTTGTCTTAATTTTAGACATTGCGGAATCTCTAGATTGATAATCAAACATGTTTATGGAGCAAATATATTTCAGTTTACTTAAATTAAAATAGAATATTTATTTTTAATTAAAATAAATTGTAATCAATTTTATTTTAGACAAAAAAGCCAGAACTCAAAACGTTACAAATACTTTTCGTAAAACCAATCAGAGCAAAAACTGGAAAATCATTAATTAATATATTTAAAAGTAAATCACTATTTTTAAGTATTTATTAAATAAATAAAAAAATATAATAAAAAAGTCAAGCGACATATTTATTCAGAGAAAATATATATTTATGTAAAAATTATTAAAACAACAAGAGAGCAAATAAATGATAAAGAGAGAAACGTGTTTCATTAAATTGCCATTTTACGAAGAATTGATGTGGCGATGGAGGCGAGTAGAGAATTTTCATTTATGAAAGGATTGTCCAATCAGAACATATTCATAGGAACATCTGCAGAGAAATCTTCTGTACGACCTCCACGTTTAGAGGCCGGCCCTGCATAATCAACACCTGCACGCTTAGAGCCGCCTCTACTCATACCTCGTTTTCCTGTTCCTGATCGTGCCATGCCAGAGGATTCACTTGGTTTACCGCCTCGTCCACGTGCAACAGTCCCACTATAACCATAGCTGCCTACCTAAAATATATTCATGTAAAGATTGGTTTACAAAAAACCTTAATTAAAAATTTAAAAAATACCGCTGGTCCGCGCATTGATGGCCCAGCAGCGCCATATGCTGGCATTGGTTGTGCAAAATAAGGGTCATTAGCATATCCAGGTCCATACATGTCATAACCAGCTCCATACGCTGCGGCATATCCAGGATAGTAAGGATCATACGGTGCGCCATAAGGACCAACTGGAGGATATGCACCTTGGTAAACTTGTTGATAAGATCCTCCTCGTTGACCTCCTCCACTACGTCCCATACGAGAGTTGCGGTTACGAGAGCCAAGACCAGGTGTTGCTATAAATTTAGATTTTATTTTTATAAAACTAAAAATTAAAGTAACAATATTCTGCTCCATATGTTGGCAATGGAAAACGTTTTACTCCCTGTTTTTTCTTCTGATTTGGGTCAGATTGTGGCTTTGCCAAAGAAACCTCAATTTCTACACCTTGAACATCCGCCTTGTTAAGAGCTTTTAATGCCTTAATAATAAAAATTATTACAAAATTAAATTCATCAATATAAAATGTCGAATGTAGAGTAAAACAAACCTTTAATGCCGAATCCCTCTCCTCAAAATGAATGAAAGCATAATCTTTAATCCTCTTAACCTTCTCTACTTTACCATGAGCTTCGAACAGAGTAGTTAGTTCTTCTTCAGTAACAGCTTCTTTCAGATTACGTACATATAGGACTTTTACTTGTTGCATTGTTTCATCATCTGGTTCATCTTGTTGCTCTGCCCAATCAACAACTAAGTCAGTATTCCATGGCCGGATTTTTCCCATTGTGATTCTTCTTCTGAATAAATTTTAAGTGGCCAAATAAAAACAAATTACAAACTTTACATCTGAAGCAGTCTTATGGTCACTAAAATCAATAAAACAGAACCCTCTGTTTTTACGACCATCTTGTGAATCAGGATTTGAATAAATGATCACATCAACTATATTATCTAATAAATAAAATATAAAATTAAAAATAATAACACTTGCTTGGCGTCTACTCCTCTTTTTTTTTAAATTTTTTAAGGGGACCCAGGCGCCGAAAATTACCTGCGTGCTTTTTCAACTCCTCAAGAATTTCTTCTTTTGATTTTGATTTTGGGATATTTCCGAGAAAAAGTCGAGTGTTTGCGACGGATACATTCACTTTAAGTGGTTTTCCAGGCAGAATTTCGTGTCCGTCAAACTAAAATTCGTACGTTTTAGTTTAATTTTCTCTGTAAATTTCAAAATTTGAAACTAATAGCGGTTTTTGCCGCTTTTAAAATCACGAAAATAATATCTGAAAATAATTGCAAAAAAGTGCTAAAAAATATAATAAAAAATTACATAGGTGTATCGAGTATAACCGTCGTGTACTCGAATTTGAAGTTAACAAAGATAAAGACAAAATTATAAGATTATGAAAAAGCATTATTATGAAGATATAATATTACATATCAGGGTCAAAATATATAACAAAATTTATAACGTGCAATTCTTAAAAAACCCGTATTTATTATTCTATAAAAGTCTAAATGACACGGTTAAGAAGGAATAACAAAAAATCTACATTTATGTGTACTTAAGCCAGAAACAAAACCATGCCATAAAGTAAAACTTACAAAAGATAAAACTGACCTTTTTCGCAGCTTCGATGGCCGCAGACTTTTTACAAAAAATGAGGAAACCATATCCCCGACTTTTGCCTAAAACAGGGTCCATCATAATGCCTTTAGAAGAAAAATAAAAATATATAAAACAAAAAAAAAATAAAACTAACGGAGGTCATAAAGCTGGCCGGCTTCTTCAAACAAAGGGACTAGAACATCCTCATAAATATCCTTGGGAATTTGACCAATATAAACCTGAAAATGAAGAAAAGTATTACATGCTTAAAAATACTGGTGTACTTACACAGCCACCTTCGCCAGATTGATTTGGATCAGGACCCTCATATCCAGGAGGTGAATGATATTTCCTTTGGCCAACAGTGACTTCCAGCTGATAATGTGTCCGCTCTAAATTAAAAAATATAATTGCATGAATTTATATAAAATTTAACCAATTAAAGCCTTAATTTTAACAGGATCAGGACCCGGGATCAGCGGCAACTCCATTGCCGATTGTTGACCCATTGAGCGAAGACGATCGCGAAAATTGCGCATAACAGACCTAAATTAAAATTCAAATATATATAAAACATTTTGAGTTCAAACATTAAATATTGTGGGACGTTTTGCACTCCGAAGAGGTGGGAATTCTATAAAAAATGTAAACTAATTGTAAATTAAATTAAAAATACGTGAAGCTCCTTGACTATGTAGTTTCCTTGCTCGGCCGGAAATGTTGCTAACATTTCGACCGCTCTGTCATCAAATTCCTGTGTTGTAGTCCCAATTTCTTCAAACATTTTCATCAAACTGTCTGCAACAAGTTTAGGTAAATTCTTCGACATGAACATCTTATAAGCTTCGTTATCTTCATAATTCTTTTCAGGCTAAAACAACAAAATAAAAAAATACTAAAAAATAAGTGGAAACCAATTGTGAATTTATCTGTTGATCTTTTGCTTCTTCTGATTTACAAGCGACATCATTAGTAGGTTTTTCACCATCCAACTGCTCACCAACTAACTGACCATTATCATTTGTATCCCCATTAGTAGTTGCAGCACAAGGTTCTTCTTCTTCAACTTTTGTCTCAACCTTTGTTTCAACATTCTCTGACGTTTTGTTCTCATTTTCATTTGACTGAGCCTCATTCGAATCCATTATTTCAATGTCTGACATTTAATAATACAATCTAAAAACTAAATATTTATACACATATTTGCAGAAAATCTAATTATTTAATTTCACGAAAAAAAGTTCATTATGAAAATTCTAAAGCATCAGATATTTAGGTTTCAAGTAGAAAACCACAGTAAAAAATAATCAATAAAGGGAATCGTTTTAAAAATTGAAAAAATTAACTTCTTAAGAATCAATTGTATTTCAAAAGTATCAAATAAATGTTGAAATTAATTATATGGGTAAAGAAAAGTGCCAGTGGAAAAAGGGCAGGTTATAAATAACATTTTTATTTCTTCAATTGTCCTTTTCTCCTAGCCGAACAAAATTCAGAATAGAAATTAAACATATGTATAAATATCCATGCGATCATATCTTTTAGCTTTAAAATCATTAAACTTTTGTCAAATTATGTGAAGACGTCTGCAGAGGATGAACAGTCGAAACTGGTTTCGAATATGCTGTTTGCCGGTTATGCATTTGTACAAGAACCATCTGAACCAAAACCATTAGATCAGAGAATTCTATTAATGCAGGATCAAACTTCATTCTTATTACATTCCTATCGCGACATGGGACACAAAAGAAAGCAAAATTATTTCCAGACTTAAATTGAACACATTCTTTGTCGTTCATACTGGCGCTGATAACTGGACTTCGCCCCCACATTCGTGCATTGACTGTACAACAAAATTCCTTCTTTAAATTCTATTTTGTAAAAACTAGTAAAATTAAAAATACATCTGAATCATCGCATTGAAACTCAGCAACAGCAACAAATAATACGTAAGCATGTTTTGAATCAGGCAATTGAGGTTGTGTGTTTAAAGTAAAGTTTTGTATCATTTCTCCTTCATGTAGCGGACTAACAAAAACTTGAGAAACATTCCGTAATGTCATCTCCCTTCAATTATTTTATATTATAAGAATAAACATAAAGAAAACTTGCATTGTTACATTAGCTCTTGCAGAATTAAAGGCACGTCGAATTCGACTTTCATGTTCAGCAATAATTCGTATTTGTTTTTTATATTTTTCTTTGTCTTTATATGCTTTATCCATTACTAAAATTAATAAAATATAAATTAAATAAGTAAAAAATAAAAGAAAATACATTGAGTAAATGACGCCCCAAAAGACAAAAGTAATTTTAAATAGTCAAAATCACTGCTACATTCCAATGCTTGCATTGCTGGTGTTTTACCACTTCTATCTGGTGAATTAATAGGTGATTGTAAGGAAAGAAGTGTTTTGACATGACAAATTCGGCGATTTGCAATTGCTAGCTTAAAAACTTATTAATGAAAAAAAAATTTAAAAAATCATTTATTTATTAAAATTAATGAAAAGAAATATTTAACAAACATGTAGAGGAATTTGTCCATTACTATGTTCTGCCATATCTAAACGTGCACCATTTTTAACCAATAAATCTATAAGTTCACACTGTGCATGTGAAACACCACAACGAATTTCACAAAGCTAAAAAACATAAAATGTCAAAAAATATAATTAAAAAGACCTTATGTATTAGAGCTTTACCCAAATCATCGCACCGATTGAGATCCAAAAAAGGTTTTTGAGCATTTAATATCAACAATTCGTTAACCTTTTCAACTTTTCCATCAAGTACTAGTTCATCAAATTCCTGATAATAAAAATTAATTTTTAACAATTGCTTAAATATAAAAAAAAAACAACAAAATACAAACCTCTTGAGTTACAGGAAGAGTGTCTACCTTCTTCGCCAGTTTCTTTTTTAAAAGCTTTTCTGCTTCTGACAAAATATTTGCTCCATCAGGTAATAATTTCAATGGCAAATCAGTACTCGAAAATAATGAGACGGCTTTGGTTCTTGAAACTTTCTTTATTTTCAAATATTGATTAACAGAATTAAAATACTTAAAAACCTTTTTTCCTTCTCGTTTTAATAGCTTCAAATTTCCGCTAATCCCAAATTGCTTTCCTTCCTTTATTTCAGGCGTCTTCTCAACTTTTGAAACTGACAAAGATGGAGCCTTAATAATTGGTAGAGATAATTGCATCTTTGGAGGATGTGCTTCTGCAATTGCAGCTTTCGGTTTAAGATTCAAATCGGACTCATCTGATTGAATTATTTTTAAAGAATCTTTATTAACATTAAAATCCGAGTTGATAATAGAACCCGTTGTTTTGACAATTTTTGAAGACTTTCTCTGACGTTTCTTTAAAAAATCAATATATTTTGGGAAAGGGTCATCAACTGGTTAGATTAAAATTGAGTTTTGATTAAATGATATTATATTTTACAGTAATAATTTTTGAATACTTCTTTTACATCTTCTAAACAAAAAGTTCATACCTTTACAATCTTTTCAGCTTTATTGTCCTCATTAGTAGATGTTTGTTGACCGGTTTCCAGTGCCGGGGAAGATTCAGAAGTAAAAACGTCCGAAGTTGAAGCGATTAACTTTTCTATTGCTGATTCTAAAAAATTAATACATAAATCCGTTAACCTTTACATTATAAATCGATTGTTTAACTCATTAAATAATACTTTTTGGAGGACGCCCACGCTTTAAAGGAGATGCCGATGAAGAGGAAGTTGTGTTACGTGCATTAAAATCTTCAGAATGAGGTTTGAGCTGGTTTCGAAGAACACGAACACCGGGCGAACAATTGATCTCACTCAATAACTAATGAATAAAAGTAGAGTAATAACATAAATAAGAAAACCTTTTCTGTTTTTGATAAACGTCTGTCTGGGACAAATAAACGTTGTTGCTCTCTTGATCCTTCCCCAGGTTTAATTCCAAACCATCCCTCAGAGTTTGTACCATCAGCCTCATCATTACTTTCAGATTCTTCTGTTTCAGGGCGTACAGATGGAGAGGATTCTCCATTCTTTACTTCTCTACTGATAGTCTAAACAACTGAAAAAATAAAAATTAAAAATAAAAACCTTCCTAGATTTCCGTCTATTTCGAACATTTTCTACACTTTTATTTTCATTCAAAAATTGTTTGCACATCGCTCTAACATTCTCACTCAATAAATTTCCAGTAGGCTCCCAAGTATCATTTTCAGGCCCATATCCAGACCATCTGACTAACCAAAGATCCTTTCCACGTGTTCGTTTATGACCAATGATTGCTTCGACCTGAATAATATAAAATCATAACAATAAAAAAATAACCTCAAAAAGCCGGTCATCTTCTTCCTCGTCTACGAGATTATGAGAAGATAACTTTTGCTCTTCAATTTTATCTGACTCATGATTAATTCTAGCCTCCTTCTCTCTAATACCCTAAAAACAAAAATAAATATAGGGGAAACAAATAAAATTAACCAAATGTTCCTCTTCAGATGGTGTAAGAGAAGAAAGACTTGTACTGTCACTTTCAGCCATGAAATAAAAATATAACCTAAAAATTTTAAAGAAATAAAGAAAAATCGAGAGTCAAATGTTATCTTTCTTGAAATGAGATGCTTCAATATTTGTTCATAAAAATAGATATTTATAGTAGAAATAAAAAAAGTTAAAAATTTAATATTTATCATAAAAGCATATGTACTTATCGAAGAGGTAAAATTGTGGCAGATCATAGCATTTTTACATTGCATATGTGATATTATAAAAAACGCGGGGCCGCCATTTCATCTAAACCCTATTCATCTAAAGTAAAAGAACCAAGTTAATCAAATAGAATTTAATTAATTAAATGAGATGAATAGGATTTGCCAGAAGAATGTAAATAAGAAAAGAAATATTAAGCCAAATTAAGCCATGAATAGGAAAAAAAGTTGAAGGGGAAAAACATAAAAAGTTAAAAATTTTCCCTAAATAAAAAATTTCCATTTAAGAGCCTTGGCCAGATTATATATAAAAAATTAGAAAGATTATAAAAATATTTACAAAAGTAAAGGAAATAAATCGCTCATTAGAATCAAATTTTTTAAGAGCGAAGTAGTTAAAAGTAAAGAATACCATAGAACAGAGCTGCCAACAAAACTGAAAAATTCTACTTTAAACCTTAAACATGGCAATTCTGATTTATGAAATAGCAAGAATGTTTTTATAAATACAATTTTAATTTTTGAAATTTTTTAACCACTTAATCCTCATTAATCGTAGAAGGGGAAAGCCATTGAGACGGTGGAAGTGGCAGGCTTTTAGCAGAAGGAGACCCAGTAAACTTAGAACCAGCAAAGACACCTTAACAAAAATTTACAAGTTTAAACATAGTAAAAACATTAAATAGTTGTATAAATATACCATTTGTTAAACAAATTGATGAATTTGTTGATGCTTCCACCTGACATAATTGCTGAATAAGTTTAGGAGCAGAAGCTAAAATAAGTGAGAATATTTAAAACAATTGAATTAGAAAATAAAAATATTCAAAAATAAGTCAAAATTAAAAATTTCTAATTAGAATATATAAAGTAATTTGGCGTACATGTCATTGTTGGCGAAGAATTAAGCTTTTGAGGTGTTTTGACTTTGTTTGGTGGTGTTGCAGGCCAAAATCGTTGTGAAAAATACGCTGGAGCAGAAGACGGTTCTATTGTGAAAAAAGGTTTATTAAAGTGTAATTGCTGATATTGCGGTATAAGCACAGAAGGAAATTGTAGTTGAACTAAATTTTAGAAAACATGTCAAAAATATTGATATTAGAATAAATCCACTTATAATTAACGAACTAATTTAAACGTAACCTAAATATATTAAATAATTCATTTATGTTATGAAATAAGTTTTGACCAAATTCTTTTTATAAAATAGTTTGTTTTTTATTAATGTAATTTCATTAATAGATTTTTAGGTATATTTCTTAAAGATAAAATAAAACCTTTTCCATCAGTTTTCGCCTTTTTAGGTGTTTGTTGTATAACAAATTTGTGGTTTTTATTATTGTTATAGCCATTTTTTAAACTACAAGAAACTCTTAATTTCTCCGCATGTTTCCATTCAATTGGCTTTTCCCATTGTGATAATTTCGTAACAATATTGTAGTAATAGCTTAAAAATTATACATATTTCATTATATTTGACTTTAATCTTTTTATATGTTATGCCTCACAAATAAACGATTTTCTAATTTTAATTAAAAAAAAAATAACCGTCGGCCGAAGCTAATTTTCTCTCGCCAATTTCCAAATTCTTTTAAACGAGTAGTTGTAGGAGAAGCATCCTGTTAAGTAAAAACAACTTTCAGTATTTTAAAAGTTTAAAAAACCATTCGTTCAGTTTGTGTTGTCCTCAAAGAAGTATTTGACATTAAATTTTGATTATAAATCTAATAAAAAATAAAATTAATTTACAATTTTAGATTATTGATTAAACTACAATTTCCAAATAGAAAACTTTTTGTCATATGAAAGAAATAGTGTTCCAAAACAAGAGAACAAAAGGAGGAAACGAGAACAGTTCCAAAATGTCAACATATTAAAAATCAACACGTTTTTTAAAATTTACATACAATTGAAGGGTTGAATTTCAACACAATGTTTTACGAAAAAATCCTGTCTTGATATCGTTTTAATAAATCAACCAACTAAATTAAAAATAATCACAACATGAGCATATTCTTGCCAAAAAATTTAAGAAAAAATCAACAAAATATAATCTAAGACACTTTTTAAAAAGAAAAATAATTAGAGATATTTAGGTCTTCTTTTTTATTCCCTTTTCAATTTCTGTTTTCTTCTTATCATCTCAATGTTTGGTTTAATATCTTCTTCCATTTCCTCTTCACTACCAAGTTCTTCTTCATTAATTTGAGGCACTCCATGAGGTTTCAATCTTTCTTTCAACCTTTTTAAGCTCAAACGTGGTTTACGTCGAATTGATTGAAATTTAATTTTTCCAATCTCTGGATCATGAAATTCATCTATACCCGTAAGAAACGATAATTCACTAGAAGTTGCTGCATTGCTAAAGCTGCAACTCTCCGATGGTAAAATTTCACCAATCCAAGCAGTTCCTCTAATGAAGTCACCTAAGAATTCATTTTAAAAATAGAGACTTCTTTCTTAATAAAAAAAATAAAAACCTGGAATCATTTTTGGTTTTTGATTAGTAGTCTCTTCACTTGTAGCATGTAACATTGAACAGGTTGGTCTAGCAAGTTTACATTCAAATTTTGTATACAGCTGTTTGTCATCATTTTCTACTGAGAACTCCTGCGTACAATATTTTGGTTTTCTTGAAAATCGTAGTCCGTTTAAGTGTTCAATGGGCACCTAAAAGACATTCAAGTTTAACAAAAATTCTAAAACTATTTTATAACAAAAATGCACTAACATTTTTTGGTTTCCTAACAAGCCAAATTGCCTTCTTAACTTCAGTCTCTGGAATGCAACCATTTGATCGAGTAGGATGCTCAGATGTTCCATTTATCCCAACATTCAATTCATTCCCATCTTTCCAACTTGTCTCCTTTTTGCTCCATTTTAAAGGTGGTGAGACAAAAAAATCGTTTCTACTTGTAGAGCTTGACGCAGCAGCAGAGGCCTCACTGTCGCCCAAAGCTTCATCATCGGTAGAGTGGTGCTTTCTTTTCCCCATTTTCCCATTTATTAATTAAGTCTAAAATATTTTAAAATTATAAATTATCATAAAGTCTTCATCATTCTTAATGTTTAATTGTATAAAATAATTAATAAATTATTGCAAATACATGCATATATCTATTGTTATATTTGCAACATTTTAGAGATATAAATCTGTTTAAAAAAATACATTAATTATATAAAATAATTATTGAGAAAATTTACATTAAAGGCATAATAAATTAAAAAAATAATTTTATAAAAATAAATTTTATATACAATCTATACATTCTCAGTTTTGTTGTAAATTTTGTATATCGCAATCAGAATTTGTTTTAATATACGAATAAGCAAATTGGCAGTGCAATTGTCATCTAGAGGCGGAATGTGAACAAAAATTGACCGACCGTTTGTAACAGACAATGAGGAATAGTAAATGTAGGCACAAAGATATCTACAAAATAAAAATTGATTTAAATTTATGTACAAACCTTCCAGGGTTATTCGAAACTTCAATCTGAAGAGGAAACATATCATTGTCCAATAAATCCGTAACAGATTGTTTTATTTTCTCACAATCAACATCAGTTTCCAATTCTAATTTCCTCTCATTTCCAACTTTACAACAATTCATAAGAGGAACAGAACCTTATACTATCATTAGTACGTTTAAATAAGTTAAAAACCATTAACATCCTGGAGGATATAACCATAATTAAACGACCTTGATTCCAGCATTAGCTTCCACGGTGTCGGTTGAACCCCTAAATGGACAGCAAACTGAAAAATTGAACATTAATAAAAGAATGGATTAATTTAAAAAATATACATCACTGCCAACATCAACAACCCATTCTAAGCATTTTTGTGCCTCTTCGTAATCTACGTCCACAATTTTTGTAATCAAATCAATTCCCTCAAAGTCAAATACTTCCTTCAATCCATCCACAATAATCTCACTTGGGTTTGTGGAAAAATTTCCGAAGGGACCGAATCCAGTAAGAGCAATTCTCATGCAGAAACTATTCGAAAAGTATAAAAAAATCTGTAATAAAGTAAATACTTATGAAAAAACAAAAATAATTAAAAAAATAAAAGATTCAACTTTTTATAATTCGACAACAATAAAATGACAAAAAGAAGCAACTTCAATTAATCATTTTTGACTCAAAAGAAGGATAGAACCAAGAAAGCTTAAAATCATAATGATTGAATTAAGAAGTATATAGAGAATGTAACATAATATTTCAAAAAGAAATTTTGTTTACATAACTTAAAAAGTCAAAAGGCAAAAGATCATAATTTAAAATATAATATAGAATAAAAGGAAAAAATTTAGAGATAGATCTGGGCTACTTTTTAATACCTAAAATCGACCAGAAACATAATTTGACGGAAATTTTACAATAAATTGACCACTGCCTTGAGCATCTTCTAAACGACCAGCGTTTGGCACAATATTCCATTTGAGAACAAGTGTTACGTTTTGGTGACTGAGCAAGTTTGAACCGTCGTCCAGAAAATAATACTTTGGATGGATCTAAGAAAGGGCTTGAAACAAAATTAGAAAATTAAAACAAACCGATTCTTCAAAAATCACTTGCGAATCGGGACGCTTTACAATCTTGTCCCAGAGAACAACTTGATTTAATACCTAAATGAAAACAAAATAAAAATAAAATGTAAAATAACGTTTTTCATTGTCGAGTACTCTGCAACCAAAAATATAAACAATTGTTTTCTAAAAATAATAGGAAAATATCTTTTAGCATCCTTACACATTCCAATTAAAGATAGGTGACAAATCCGCATGTATATTTAATGAAACCATTGCGAGATCACTTTTCCCTTCTTCATTCGTGTAATCTGACATACTTCTTCTAAAATTATTTAATTAAAAAATAAGATCCAAAATTTTACATCCGAGGGTTCGATGCACTTATCTCAACTTTAACACTTTTAAGAGCAAACATTGACGTCAAAAATGCCATCTGAACAAAAATGAATATTTAAAACTTCTAAAATATACCAAAGTAACAGCGCTCAGCACAGTTAGTGTAAAGGCAAAGACTGTATTTCCCCTACTCCAAATAGAATGCATCTAAAATAAAAAATTAAAACAATGTCAAAACACTTAAAAATATTTGTTGCAATCAAACAAATAATAAAAAGGAAAAATGTTACTTAATAAATTCACAACTTCAACAATATAAAATAAATATGAAGTGATAAAAAATAAATAAAAGAATGAAAATCATTATAATAGCAAAATATAAACAGTTAATTCAAAGAGTGAATAACATCATCATTCTCACGGACAGATTTCAAATCGTCAAGTTTATCCCACCACGAGTTGAGCCAATGAAATTTATAAAAAAGTGAAAACCATGGAGAGAAAAGTTCCTTGCCACCATAGAACATTTCATTCAATTCTTTAGGAGTAACAAAACGAACTTCGGAAACCTCTTCCGGATTTGGTTTAAAAAGAGCATCAAAATTGGTAATTCTAATATATATTTTTAAAAGTTAATAAAAAATTAATACATTAATGCATAATCCAATTCGTGTTCGATCCAAATGGGATCAGATCGAGCTAAATAAATAAAACGTCCCATTTCTTGAATATCATTAACATTCACATTATCAATTCCAAGTTCATGGAACAACTTCCTTTTTGCTGCAAGTTTGACTCCATCAACTCCATTTTGTTCAGCTCCAAAAAGTGGATGACTAAAAAATTTAAGAAATTACAATAATTTGATAAAACCTGCAACAAGAATTTGTCCAAACCAGAGGAAAAGTAATTTTAGTAACTGAACGTTTTTGTAAAAGCATACGCTTTTCTTTGTCAAAGATGAAGACACTAAAGGCTCTATGTAACAAAGCTAAAAAATCTTCAATAAAAAACAATCAAAATTATTGACTAACGAGTCATGTGACATTCGCGTTTCGAAACTGGTCCTAAAATTATTTTAAAAAAATAAAATTTGAATGTTTGATAGCTACCAATTACTTTATCATTACGGTCAACTTGTATACAATTTTCTGTCAAATATTGTTCCTGGATTGAGTCAACAGGTTTAGAAGAGATTGATACAGAAGTCATTAATTTATTTAATTGTTGTAAATGGAAATAATTTTGAAAAGATGAAAATTTTAAAGTAAAGTTGCTCAGCATCAAATAAGTAAAACTATTTTAATAAAATTACACAAAGAGGTAACATGATAAATCAAAAATAAGAACGTGTCAGTCATCCTTAAAAAAACCTATAATAATTTTTATTATTTTTCTTTGACGAATAGTTCATTTGGTACAATGAAAATTTTTGGAATAAGACATATCGTCATAGCAATATTGTCATGATCTTTAACTCTATTTTTTCTTTTATTCATATTTTTATCTTTTACTTAACCATTTTTTAAATTAAATTAATATATTAATGTCGGATATTGAAGCACAGTTTACAGATGCTCAAAATTATGTTAATGATCCAAATATTGAAATTGCGTGGGCAATAAAGGCCAGTGAAATTGCTTCAGTTCACGTAAAATTTTACTCTAATATAATAATAACCTTTCTTTAAAATTAGATGAATATTTTAATGTCAGTTGATACAACAAAGCTTAAATTAAATAAATATCAAGATGATGTATACAAACTTTTTAGAGTAGCTTTCCCTGATATGGACGTTTTTGAAGTATAATATTCTTTTTTATTTTTAGATTTCTTTCAATATTTTTAGACAAATGAAGTTAAATTGAAAGGAGATAATAAAGAAAAATGGAGGCAATTTTGTGAGCATTTTAAGGAAACAATGGAAGACTACAATTTTGGAACAATGTTAAGGATAAGAGCTGATGGAATTTATGATGAAGAAAATACTATTATTACACCAAAGGTATTTATTTTTAAAAAATTTTTTCTGAGATTCACTTAGTTGATATTCTCTTTCGAATGAATTATCATTGATATTTGAATTTTTCAACCCGAAAATTCGCTTTCTCTCCCCTACGGGGTCTCAATTTTCAATCACCTGTATCTTGGCTCATAAATTTTTCTGAGAAATAAAACTTCAATATTCGTATTTACAATTAGCGTCTCTAGAGGGATCGAATTAATTATAATTCGATCATCGTACTCGGCCCCACTCCTTTTTTTAATTTATTATTGTTTTCAGATAATTTTCATAGCAATTGAAGGTGCACGTAATATTGAAGGGATAAATGAAAAGTTCAAAGAAAAATACAAATTATTATATCATCAAAATAATTCAGAAACTATTGGTTGAGGTAATTGAAACATGATAATTATTTAAAAAAAATTATTTTAAAAATTGAAATTATATCTTCCTTTTAAATACATATATAAATTTTTAAGTATTTTAATTTTTTAATAAATTGTTTTATTTTTTTTTAAAATTCAAATATATTTTTTTTACTTTTTTTTTGAATTGCACATTTTTACTTTACTTATTATTCATATGAAGAGAAGGATGTTTGGACTAACTGATAAAAATAATTTTTTATCAGAAAACATTTTATTAGTTTTATTTGATAAAGTCCAAATGTGCACATTTTTTATTGCATTAACAACATTTGAAAGAGGAAAGGTAAAGGATTTTCTGTGTAATTCTTTACGAAGGAGAAAATGAAGTAAGTTTTTTTTAATTGCTAATTGTAAGGATATATTTTTTGAAAACTAACCCTTTCAATTTATATAAAAACATTATGTTAATTGCCTTAAGACATTCTTTTTTAACTGTTTATATTGTTTAAAAAATAATTTAATAATTGTCTTTTATTCTTGTCATTTTTCTTTACTTTTTTTCACCTGATTATGACAAGTCGAGAGTTTTATTTGAGTAGAACTGCGCAGCCCTTTTATTGATTTATTCTAACAATTAATATGAGAAAACAAAAATTTAATAAAAATGAAATGTTTTTCATTTTTAAATAATCTAAAAATAAAGACAAATTCTACACAAAATTTATTTAACAGATTTTCTGATTCGTAGGAGAAAATAATAAAATATAATTTATTTTATATTTTAGTGATCAGATACCTCTATTGCCAGATGACACTCTTACAGACAGAAGAATTTTGGAAGGAGAAAAACCGAATTATTTTAAATCATTTAAAAAAATTGGGTAAACATCTGAACAAAAATCTAAAAATTCAATTTTAGTGGTGTAAATTGTGCGGGGGTATTTTGCATTTTTGTACTTTTAATTTCTAATTTTGTTTTTGCTTTGTTATATTTCTCAGCATTAAATGAAGTATATATATTTTTTAAACTTAATTAAATTAATTAATTTAAAGACTTCTTCTTCTCGTTTACCATCTTGGCCTTCTCCTTCAAATAGTCTTTTAGGCGAATATTCTTCTGCTTCAGTCGCTGCTGATAATGAACTTTGCTCTACAATTGGAAGGTTTTTTTTAATTTTTTTTTTATTTGACTTTATTATTTTAGGGATATTTTGTTACAAGGAGGTAATGCTGTAGATGCTGCAATTTCTGTTGTTTTTTGTATTGGAGTAATTAATTCCCAATCATCAGGGCTTGGTGGAGGACATTTTATGACAATATTTAATGCGTAATTAAAATAATTTTAAAAAGTTTTTGTTTTTTTAGTACTACTCGAAGATGTAGTGTGGTGGATGCAAGAGAAGTAGCACCATTAGCTGCAACAGAGGATATGTTTAAAGAACGTTGGAATCGTTCAAAATATGGTAATTAATATAATTTAAAGAGAATTTATTCTTTAATTAATTATTTATGTTGGGAAGCTGTCGCAGTGCCGGGAGAACTTAACGGCCTTTGGACAGAATACAAAAATTTTGGTGGAAAACTTTCTTGGAATTCTCTTATTAAACCAACTATTGATCTTATGAATGAAGGTATTTTTTAATTATTTTTATAAATTATTTCTAGGCTATCCAACATCTCATGCATTTGCTTATGCTCTAAAAATGCATGAAAAACAAATTAAAAATGATACAATTTTGAGAAAAGCTTTTATTAATCCAAAAACAGGGGAATTGTACAAAGTTGGTGAACAAATAACCACAAGGTTTTTTTTAAATTTTTACAAAAATTAAAAAGAATTTAGAAAAAATTTAATTAAAACACTGAAGGGAATTGCCAATTCTAATGATCCAGTGGAATTCTTTTATCGAAGTAATCTTACAAGAAAAATTGTTGAAGAATTTAAAAATAATGGTTAGTGTGTTTTTATTAAAATATATAAATACCTAAAAGTTTACCTTAAATAATTAACATATAAATAAAACATTTAAATATTTAATCGTTCATATAAATTAGTACATAATAATTCTAATCACCTTTAAATGATTTAAACTTTTTTTTTATTTAATAAATAGGTGGAATAATTACTTTTGATGATTTTGCAAAATACAAGGCTATTTTAAGACCAGAATCTCAAATTGTTTATACCGAACTGTCAAATGGTAAAATAATTTGTGGCCCTCCACCACCTTCTGGTTCAGCTGTTACACAGTCAATACTTTCCATTCTTGATCAGTAAAAATAATATTTTAAAAAAAATTAATTGATTATTATTATTTTTTTATAATTCATTTTAATACGAGTACTTTTAATGGAAATGTTGATTTATTACATCGTTTTATTGAAGCATCAAAATTTGCTTATGCAGCCAGAAGTTCTTTAGGTGATATTGCTTTTGTTAAAAATGCCTCAGAAATAGTTAAAAATATAACAAGTGCTGAATGGGCACAAATGGTTAGGTAAACTAAATAAGTAATTATAATTTTTAAATAAATTAATTTTAGATCAAAAATTAATTGGGGAACACATCCTGATGCTTTTTATGGTGGTAGTTTTCAAGCACTTCCAGAAGATCATGGAACTACACATATTAGTGTTATTGATAAATTTGGAAATGCTGTTAGTGTTACCTCTACTATTAATTTAATGTATTTTTTTTTGTTAAATAATTATTTATTTATTTACTTTTTTGTTATTTTTCTTCCTTTACATACAAAATGGTTAAAGGATATAATGATCAAATATTCCTAAATTAAAATTAATTGTAAATTAAACATTGGAAAAGGGATTTACTAACATTTAAAATATCTACTATTTTTCTAATCTTTTAATTGAAAAATAAATATAAATAAAACTATTAGGGGTTATTATCAAAAATATTTTTATTTATTTAAGCCTTGGATCTCAAGTAATGAGTGAAAGTTCTGGAATTATTTGGAATGATCAAATGGATGATTTTTCTTCTCCTGGGCATCCAAATTATTATGGATTTCCGCCTTCACCTTCAAATTTTATTAAACCTGGAAAAAGGCCAATGTCTTCAACTAGTCCATTAATTATTTTTAATAAAAATGTTTAATTTATTTTTTAATTTAAATAAAAACTTTATTTTTTAAAGGATAATGGATCTGTAATGACTATTGGTGCTGCTGGTGGTTCTACGGTTAATTTATTTTTATTAATTTATTATTATTTATTTAAGATAATTTCTGGAGTTGCTGGAGCAGCTTTTCATGCTCTTTGGTTAAATAATGATATTAAAAAAGCAATTGGTTTTATTCTAATTTAATTTTTAATTTTTTTTTAAGATTTTCCTCGCCTTCACAATCAACTTCAACCAAATTTTACTCAATTTGAACTTAATATGCCTAATCGTTATATAAATGCTCTTAAAGAACGTGGACATATATTTAAAAGTGAAAAGAAAATAACTGTTGTGGTAATAAATAAATAAATAGAAAATAAATTTATTTTTTTTTTTTTTTAAAAAGACTGCTGTACAAAGAATGTCAAATGGAACAATTTTTGCAAATAGTGATTGGAGAAAAGGAACAGGTAAGAAGAAATATTTTTTGTTTTTAACTAAAAATTATTAATTAATTTTTAAATTTTATTTTAAATTTTCAGAGAGTGAACCTTCTGGTTATTAATTAAAATTAAATTAATTTAAATATTAAATAAATAAAAGAAAATTATTTTTTGTAATTTTGATTAGAATTCTTATTATTTTTTGTATTATTTTTTAAAATTTTTATTATAAAATTTTAAAAAATATTTTTAATTTTTGTTCTTTAATTTAAAACTTTATAAACAATTGTTATTATATTTGTTTGCTTTTCTCTTATACATATACATAAATTCCTTTATTTAAGTTCATAGTAGTAGTAATAAAAGAAAGATTTTGTGTAATTTTACAAAAAAATTTAAAGCAAAATATATTTTTGATTGAAGTAAGTAAATATTTAATTTAATTTTAAATTTATATTTCATTTTTAAATTAAATTTTTTTTTAATTAATTTTAAAAAATATTTTTTAATAAAGAAATATAAAAGATTTTCTTTTAAATATTCTTTAAACTTTTAATATTTACAATTAAAATTTTTAAATGTAATTTAATCTAAAAATTTATTTAAAATTTTCTTTTAAAGTTATTTTTAATTTTTTTTTTCTTTAAATAATTTTCTTGGAATTCTTTTTTTTTTTTTTAAAAAGTATTAAGTCTACAAAAAAAAAACAATGATAAAAAGAAGAATAAAAGGACCAACAACATTAACACTTTCATTTAAAATTGAATCAGGTTAAAAAGAGAAGAAATTAAATTTAATTTCAAAATAATTTTAATTTTTTAAGTAAAAGGAAATGAACCAAAAATTTTAAATTTATTAAATAATACCTCAAATAATAATTTATCTCAGAGAATATTATTTAAATATTCAGAACAATCAATAGATTATAGCCAAAGTATTATGGCTTCACGAGTAGATTTAGCACCAAGACATTTTTCTTCAGGTTTTTAATTAAATTAATTAATTAATTTTTAAGCTCAAAATGTTCAACGTGCTGTTCAGAAAATGCGTGAAAGAGAACAAAAAGCAATTAATGAAAGGAAAAACGATGTTTATTCAAAATATTTTATTCCAAAAAAATATTCAAAAAATTCATTAGAATATGGAAAACCAGTTAAATTAATTTAAAAATTTTTCTTTTTTAAAAATTATTTTTTAAGCCTCCAGGTTCATTAACAGAAATGAGAGCAAAAAAAGCTGGTTATTAATTTAATTAATTATTTTTTAAAATTATTTTTAAATATTAAAGCCAAACATATTTTTAATGAAATGTTACAACTTTGTCAAATAATTGAAGAATATGGACATTTAAATGAAAATAAATTAATAATTATTAATTTTGGACATTTATTTAATATTTATGAATATATTTCTGATAAAGTTAATTAATTTAATATTTAATTTAAATAAATTAAAAAAAAAGGTTGTTGGAATATTAATTAGAGCAAGAAAACATGGAATGGTTGATTTTGAAGGAGAAATACTTTACCAAAGAAGAGATGAAGAAAAAATTATTAAATTACTTTTAAGTCATGAAAAAATAGAAGAATATATAAAAGAATTAAATAATTAAAAAAAAAAACTTTAAAAAGGAAAGTTTATTAAATATTTATTAATAATTATAAATTGTTTTTTTTAATTTTATTTAAGAAAATTTAAATTTTTAAAAAAAAAAAGGTTACAATTTATTTAATATTTATTTTTCCCCTTTTTCAAATTTAAATACTACAAAATTAACAAAAATTGGTGAACCTTTTATTTTGTGAATTATTTAAATATTTTTATTTTAAAATTAAAAAATATAAACAAAATAATTTATATATTTATTAAATTATTTTAATTAAAAAGAACAAACAAACAATATATACAAATATATTTATTTACTATTACTTATTTATTTTTATTAAATTTCCTCTTTATTTTCTTTAGATAATAACCAATAATTATATTTAATAATAAAAGAAGACAAAAAATACAAAAAAATACCAATTGCAAGAGGAATTGGAAGTGCTGGGAAATAACCAAGATTATCTTCCTTTTCTTCCTCATTTTCATCATTATCATTATTTTTGTCAGATTTTTCAGATAAATATAAAGTAAAAAATAAACTTTAAAAATATAAGTAAAATTAATTAATTATTTATTTATTTAAAATTACCCAATTAAAATTCCAATAATTGTAAAAAGAACAGGCAAATTATACCAACCATTCATATCTGTAGCTGCTTTTCCAACTAATAATCCATAAATTATAAAATCACCTACACCAATTATTGTTTGACCTTAAAAAAACATTTTTTTATATTAAAATTTAATTTAATTTAAAAATTATTTATAAAGATTAATTAATTACTTTTTCCAAACATTTACCACATTAATTATTTTATTTATGAAATTAATGTTAAATAATTTTATTTAAATAATTTAATTTAAAAAAAAAGAAAATTACCAGAAGCATTAAGTGCATCATAAGCAGTTCTCTCTTCATTAATTTCTTCCATTATTGATAAATTTTCACAATCATCATCAGAAGAAGAAAAACTTAAAGAAAAAGATTCAGAAGGAGAATTATTTAATTCTTCATTTAAAATATTATCATCATTTGTTGAATTAGTTTCAGAATTCTCAAAAGGAACTTCATCTTCTTTATTATTATTATTATTATTATCACATTCTTCTTCATCTTTATCATTTTTTGCAATGAAAAACATAAAACGAAGAATTCCTTCATTAAAATTTTGAGCATTTAATGCAGCTACTTTAAGTGGTCCAAATGATGAATTTACAGCAAATAAATCTTTTAATTAATTTAATTAAAAATAAATAAACCCCAAAAAATAACAGCAATCATTAAAAACCAAATTGTATGACGAGGAAGAAATCTCAAATAATAAATAGAAATAAAAGAACAATTAAAAACAGAAAAAATTTGTTGAAGAAAAGAAGGAAAATTATTGGTAAAATAAGCCTAAAAATTAAAATTAAAAACTAATTAAAAAAATATTACCGTAATAATTAATAAAGTAAAGGATAATGAAGTAATAATTGTATATAAATAAATATATGAATTATTAGAACCAAGAAATTTTAAGTAAAAATCACTGAAAAAAAAAATATTATTTTTTAATTTAATAAATAATAATTTAATTCATTACATTTAAATAAAAAAAAATTATTTACTCATTCAACCTTTCAACTTATTTTTCAATCATTCATTTTTATATAAATTTGTGAATCTTTTCTAAATAAATAAATAAATAATTACTAAATAATATTTGCAGGCATAATAAAAGCCGTCATCAAAAATGAAGATTTAACAAATAAAATAACGTAAGAAATTAATTGATGAGAAATGCATTGACTCAAAATAATACCCATTAAAGCAATAATTGTAGCAATAAATAACCCATTTAACTTTAAAATTTAAAAAAAAAATTAATTAATTAATTATAATACAATTCCATCAATTAAAGCATTTCCAGTTGTTAAAGTACTATTAAGATCAAGTAATGTTGGTTTATCAAAATATTCACATTTCATTTCATAAATATAACACCAAATAAATAACTTTAAAAAAAAATTAAATTTTAAAAAATAAAAAACATACAGTAATAGCCATATTAAACAGAACAAAACCACAAACAGTGAATGATGCTCGATCAAAGGCCATTTTTAATTAAAAAAATAAACCTATTTTGAATATACCCACTATTTAAAATAAATAATTCTTTAAATAAAAATTAATTAAAAATATTAAAAACAATTATAAATTGTTTAAATGAAAAAAATAAAAATTTAAAATATATTTTTTACAATAAAAGTATACAATACAAAATAAAGATTAATTAATATTTTTGGTTAATATAATAAAACAATTATTATAAAGAAATTTAATTAATTATTAAAAACATTTATTTTTAATTTTAATATTAATCATTTCTTTTATTAAAATTTATTTAGTAGAAATAAGATTCCTGACTTTCTATACGTTCACGAATTAAATATTGAGTCATTGCTTTATAATGAACAAAAGCACCAGAATTAACAAATAAATGCCAAATTGCATGTGAGAATGGCAAATAACCTTCAGAGTAGTAAAAAATAAGTCCAAAAATGTAGAGGCCACCACCAGCTGCTAAAGGTAATAAACCAGCAGTATCAGTCTTTTTAAATAATAAATTTAATTTTTAATTCAAATACTTACAGTAAAAGCACCAATAAAAGTTCCAGGCAAAACTCCAAGCATTAAATACATTGTTAATGCAAACATTTCACTATCAATAGTTAGTTTAAAAGACAAATTCTGAGCAATTATACTAAAAATAGCAAAAACCCAAACCTTAAAATTATTATTTGAGAAAAAAAATTGAATAAGTTACTGCTTTGCAAATATCTTCAGCAAAAGGCCCATTATCACGCAATAAAAGCCAAGGAGTATAACAAGAAGCAATAAATAAATGAATCATTGAACGATCAGCTGTTCGAAGAAAAGAACGTAAATACCTTTTAAAATAATACTTTTAAAATTATTTAAATTAAAAATAAACTTGTAACAACGACCAGTTGGATATATTCTAACAAGTAAACAAGTAAAATGATAAATAGCTGAAACTGCAAACAATGAAAGCATCATTCCTCCATATAAAGCAAGGACAAAAAATTCCCTTGCAGTATTTGTATGTAATTCAAGTTCTAAAAAAGCATAAACAACAGCTGGAACAGAAACCTTTAAAAAAAGTTTTAAAAACTTATAAAGAAAAACTCCTTACAGCATGTGTTACAATATTTGCCACATCCTCAGCAATTGCTAAAAATCCAGAACCCTTTGTAGCCGGAGAATATGTTGCAATACATTCAGCTGTTGCTACAGCCTCTGCCTGCCTGCGTCTTAAAGAGCTTTCTAAAATTGTTTTGTTAAAAAATAAATAATTAAAAATTCTTACCTGACATTGTTGGAGAAATTAAAAAGGTATAGGAAAAAAGGTAGAAATAATGGATATAATTTCAAAAAAAAAAACCTTTTTATAATCAAAATAATAAATTTACAAATAATCTTACGATGAAAGAAAGCATTAATTTTTAGGCTAGAAATCTCACTAAACTTTATTAAGATTGGCATTCCGTTTATTATAATAAATATAAAGAAAAAGAAATTAGAGATATTAAATATATAATAGTTAAGTTTCAACTTTTCGTTACACGTTTTTGTTAACGTGTTAAACAATTTTTTATTAATAATAATTAGATAAATAAATGTGTAAATTACAATTATTTAATGTTCAAATGTATTTCTTTACTTTGTTTTTATTTTCCCTAATTGCTTTGCTTTTAAAAGCTTCTGAATTAACTTTTGAACTTGATGATAATGCTGAACAATGTTTTTATGATGAATTAAAGAAAGGAATTGATTCTGTTTTGGAATATCAGGTTTTTATTTTAATATAAATAAGTATTTTTTTCCTTCTCTTAAGGTTGTTACTGGTGGTCAATATGATGTAGATGTTGTTTTAGAGGATCCAAATGGAAATGTACTTTATAAAGAATTAAAAAAACAACTTGATAGTTATTCTTATAAAGTAATAATTTTGATTTGTTTTTAAATTTTATTTTAAATATTTTTTAGACATCAGTAGAAGGAACTTATAAAGTTTGCTTTTCTAATGAATTTTCTACTTTTTCTCATAAGGTTCTATTTAATATTTTTTTGTAAAAATTTGATGTTTAAGGTTGTTTATATGGATTGGCAGGTTGGTGAGCCAGAGTTTAAAGGAATGCCTATACCTCGTGTTGGAACTAGTATGACACAAATGGAACGCAGCATTGGAACATTGGCAGATCGATTAAAGTTTACTTTTAAATTTAAAATGGACTTTAGTTTCCTGGCTATTTTTGGACCTGGGTTAAAAACTTAGTTTTTGCCATAAATTTAATGCAAGATTTCTAAAAAATATTTTAGTGATAAATCAGCTAAATCCTTGAATTCTAATTATCCTTTTTCTAGAATTGTGGATGATTATCAAACACATCATCGTCTCCGTGAAGCAACTGGAAGAAAACGTGCAGAAGATTTGAATGAACGTGTCACTTATTGGTCGTTGGGTCAAACAGCTGTTGTTGTGATTATAGGTGTTGGACAGGTTTTTATATCTTTTTTAGTTTTATTTTAACTTTTTTTTAAGGTTCTCGTTCTGAGGTCTTTCTTTTCTGATAGGAAATCCGTTGGTATTTGAAAAGAAATTTATTTGAAATGAAATTATTTAATACATAATATGTTATTTATTTTATGTAAATTTTTCTTGTTTGGAGACTTTAAATAGAATAATATAAATTTTAAAATTAATCATTTTATTGTTAATTATCTTTTTTAGGAAATATTAAGGTTTCAAATCTGGAAATTCTAATGATTTTTTATATCCTTCCAAACGCAAAATGTTTTTATCGTTTGCTCTCAATAATTCTTGAATATTGTCTACAAGCATTTTACGATGTTCACGGCTTCGTTGATTTTGTTCCTCAGTTGAGTGCTCCGTGTATATTTGAAGAGCATCAATTGATTCTAAATGTTGGAGTGAACGTTCAGTGAATGCATGCAATCTTTTCTCCATTCTCTTAATCATTTCATTAAGCATTTCGCCTTAATAAAAGATTTAGTCTATTGGAAGGAACCCCTAAAATATTTAACCCCTAACATTAAACAATTAAATACAAAATTTAGAAACCCTGTAGGAAATTTCGTTCAATTTCACATAAATCCTCATCGATTTCCTTGAAGAGTTCACTAAGTTTAGTTAAATGAGTCTTTTCATATGTTATTAATACTTCTTTCCCAGTATAGACTTTTGTAGAGCCTATTACCAATATTTTATCATTCTCATTAAATCCAAAATTTGCTAAAGATTCTTCCATTGGAGCGATAATAAATTTACCTTAAAAAGGAATATTTAGAGTTACATAAATAAAAAAAACCTTTTCTTATCAATCTCATTGTCATTATATCACATCCAGTTTTTTGAGAAATTAGTTCACGAAGTTCACCTAACGTAGAAGGTAGTAATTCACTAGATTCTCCGATTTCTTCGTCATCTTCAGAAATTTTAATTTTTATTCCCATCTCTTTTGTATTGTATTTAAAAATGAGTAACATTTTTAAGTAAATAATTTTAGATCAAGTAAATAAATATAAACTATAAATAAATATTCTTTATATTAATGCTAATTATTGGCATTATGTAAGTACAAAAGAGTGAGTATAATTCTTAGACAAAAAGAAAAAGATGACTTTTTTCTTTCTTTATCATCATTATTTATTTTCCACAAGTACTTGAAACCTCAACCAAAAATTATATTTTTCTAAAATAAATCTCAAAAATATCTTCCACAACATCCGACTTTCAGATCTCTTCCATTACTGGAACGTCGATATTTTTATATTTCAAATTTATTATAGATACATAAGTTAATATTTAATTAAAAATGGCATCCTCTTATGATCGAGCAATTACCATTTTCTCGCCAGATGGTCGTCTATTTCAAGTTGATTACGCACAAGAAGCAGTTAAAAAGGGATCTACAGCCGTTGGTGTAAAAGGGAAGGATTGTATAGTTATCGGTGTCGAAAAGGTATTATTTTAACTTTTATTCAAGTCAAAAATTTTTGTTTCAGAAATCTGTTCCTGTTCTCCAAGATGATCGTACAATTCGAAAGATTCATAAGCTAGATGATGTTAGTTAATTTTTTAAATATTTATATAATTCATTTTTAGCATGTTATGGCTGCATTTGCTGGCCTGAGTGCAGACGCTCGTGTTTTGATTGATCGTGCGAGGTTAGTCTAAACATATCCATATCTGGTGACCTTTATTGTTGGATTATAATTTTTCGCAATTAATAGAATGGTTTCTCAAATATATTTTAATTGATTAATATCTAGAGTTTCCTGTGAGAATTACAAATTGACATTAGAAGATCCAGTTACTCTCGAGCATATTTCACGTTCAATTGCTGATTTAAAACATGTTAGTTTATATTTAAATATTCGAATATATACCACTAGGAGTACACACAAACCACTGGTCGTCGTCCATTTGGTGTTTCAATGATCATTGGAGGTTTTGACCCAGACGGGACTCCTCATCTTTTCATTTCTGAGCCATCAGGAGTTTATTATGAATTGTTGGCCGGTTCTATCGGGAAAAATGAGAAGGTTGTTAAGGAATATCTGGAGAACAACTACAAGGATGAAACAGTTGCTAATGAAGACTTGTCTTTAAAATTGGTTATTAAAGCATTAGTTCCTGTTGTACAAACTGGGGCACGAAATATGGAAATTGCGGTATAGTGTTAAATTAGTTTTTTATTTTATTTAATTTAGATAATGACTCGTGACAATGATGGTAATTGTATACAACGTTTGCTTACAACTGAGGAAATCACTGCTGTTCTGAGACAGATTGAAGCTGAACCAATGGAAACAGCATAGAATAATAATAATATATTTTTTGCTTTTATCTTTTTTGTTTAATTGATGATTAAATGTGGTTATTTAAAAGTTTCAAAAAATGAGGAAAATTAATAGCCAAAATTTTTGTTAAAATTTCATCCATTTATTTATTTTTTAATTTTAATACTT
The DNA here is from genome assembly GCA_036172905.1 of Meloidogyne graminicola. Classification (NCBI taxonomy): domain Eukaryota; kingdom Metazoa; phylum Nematoda; class Chromadorea; order Rhabditida; family Meloidogynidae; genus Meloidogyne; species Meloidogyne graminicola. The sequence goes on from JARPZY010000005.1 coordinate 1,561,968, forward strand.
TTTACATACCTTTATATAAAATCCGGGTTTATTTTACTTTTTATTTCAGTTGAAATTAAACAAAAAATAATTTTAATGATAAGTTAAGTAGATTGACAAAAATTTAAAAAAAAGACCCCTTTATGATTCATCAAAGAAAAAAAGTTGTGCGTGTTTGTTTTAGTAATGTGTTTGTCAAATAAAAGTTTTCTCATGTTATGTAAATAACTAATGAGGTTGCCATCACAACGATTTGTTGGTTATAAAATATTAAGTCCTCTAAAAATTTTGTTAATCTTTTTACCTTTCCTTTATTTTCTTACAAGAATGATTGATCGATTTTAGTCAGCTTTCTACCATTTATTGTCTGTCACAAATTTTAAAATTTTTTTCTTCGATAAGTTACACTACAATTTAATTTTTTTTTATGAAAATCGAATTTTTAAATTAATCACTTTAAATATTTTTTTTTCTTTAATTTTAAATTTTAGTTATAAACTTGGTGTCATAAAAAAAAATCTTTCTTCACTAACAAGCCATTATTGATTTGTGAAATATTGCACATTATTTTCATGAGGTCCTTTGTTATCCTTTTTAGTATTAAAAATTAATTGTTTTTTTTTTTAAAGCAGTTGGATTAAAAATATTTAAAATAAATTAAATTAAAAGCTTTTAATCATTGAATATTTTAAATAAAATCCAAATTTATATTTTTTTCTCTTTTATTTATTGATTTTCAGTTTGTATGACGCATTGCAGAAAATCAGGATTGTAAGAGAAACTAGTCAAGCATTATCTGCTTTGAACGAGAACGCTGCCTTTAATAATTCTTCTACAGCTATTTTGGTAATTTTTGTTTGTTTTTTCACATTTATTTTTAAATTAATCAAAAAAGGTTAATTCAGCAGCAGTCGTTGACTCACCAATTGATTCAGTTGTTCACCTGTTTAGTCAGTCAAACCAAACTAACACAATGTTTGTAGTTGAGCAGAAAGGAATTCAGACAATTCCCCTTGATGTTAGTACATATTTAGAGTTTGTTTAGAATTTATATTAAATTAATTTTATTTTTTAAATTCTTTTACAATTATAGACTTTAATCATTTATTTTTTAATTTATCGTTCTTTATGCGATTAGATCTTTTATAATTTATATATTGGGAAATTTTTTATAAGGTTTTTTCAATTGCTCTAACCCAAGTTGTCAACTTGGGTTAACGTTTTTGATATTTTTTGAGTTTATAATTGTAAATCGAGTTTAAAATTTATTATTTAATTTTTCTCTAGGGTCTTCTAAACATGGTCCTCCTTGGCTTAGCTGTCAGTTTTATTGTCATTGGAGGTGCAATTCCCTATGTTTTCCAATATGCAGAAATTTATCAAAGGAAAAGTGCTGCAGGGTTTTCTCTTCTTGTTTGTTTGGCACTTTGTATTGCAAATATTTTAAGGATTGAATTTTGGTTGGTATAATTCTAATTATAAGGACAATTTATTTATTTTTATTTAAAGGTTTGGAAAACAATTTGAGACTCCACTTCTAGTTCAGAGTATTATTATGTTACTAGTCATGGTTAGTTTTTTTAATGTTATTAGAGTCTATAGACATGTTTAAGTCTTAAAGACGAAATTAATTATTTGTTTTTTATTTTGTTTTTACTCGAATTGATATACATATAATGTTAGAATATGAGATCATTTTTAAAAATTATTTTTTGGTTTTTGGTCCTGGTTGTAAATGGTTAGGATCCAGTAAAAACTTGGATGTTCGATCAATGATTGGAATTGGGTTCCGTTTTTTGTTTAGACCTAGGCCGACTTTACTATGTAGAATTATTGGGCAGAAATTAAGGAAATTAATTAAATGTAAAATAATCTCTACTAAAAATTTCAATTTATTTACAGATTGCAATGCTTGAAATTTCTGTTAGAATGAATAGGCGTCTAATTCCTTCTTATCAACGCTCTTCTATTTGGAGTAAGTTATTTAATTTTATTAAAAAATTAAACATTAATTTCGTTTGTATTACAAACAATATAAAAATTAATATAATTTATATTATTATTTATTTTCTCAATTTTGTTATTTACTTCTAATTTCAATTTCTTTTCTTCTTGTATTTTCTAAATATTTTTTTAAAAAAATATTATTTAATATTTAAAATTCTTTACCAAATTATTTTCTTTAATTTCATTTGTTCTTTCTTTAAAAGACTCTCCAAAATGATTACTACTTCTACTACGAATAAATTGATTTCTTAAAGCTAAAGCTCTAGATGTTGCTTTACGTAAAAGTCCTATAGGAGAAGATGTTGTCCTTGTATGAGAATAATCATTAATTTGTTGAATTTTTTTAATTTTAGAAAAAAACAATTTATTTGTTTCTTTATTTCTATTGCTTTGAATTTTTTCTGATTTAATTCCTGGAAGTGAAGAATGTCTTCTTTTCTTTCTTTTAACTGACATTTTACAAGGCATTCTAAAAGTTGTTTCTTCATTTGGAAAAGATTCTGATTCATTTTCTTCGTCAATATTTTCTGGAGCTGGAAGTGAATTTGCTGTGACAACTTAAAAAATTATTTTTAAAAAAGAAAGGTTGTTGTTTTTTCCTTACATTTTTTATTTACTCTATTTGATGTAGCTAATAAAAGTGTTGTTGTAATCATTCCATTACAATTAAGTATTTGGCTTTCTTCAAATTCTTTATTATTTTCTCTTTCATCGTTTTCAATTAAATTAATATTTTTTTCATTCTTCTTCTCCTCATTTCCTATCAAAGCAGAAGTCACACAATTTGTGCTAACCATTAATGAAGAAATTGCTCCATTTTCTTTTTCTCTAGGAGGAACATATCTTTTATTATTTTCTGTTAATAGAAAATGTTTTTTATTAGTAATTGTCCATGTTTGTTGATGTGTTTTAGTTAATTGTTGTTGTTTTTTTCTAAAAATTCTTTGTTGTGGATGGTCTGGTGGTTTACAAATATTTTTTGGACAAATTTGGTAAATTGCTTTCCATAAAGGAAGTATTGTACATAAAGCAGAACGTTTAAATTCTCGAACAGTGAATGAATAAATAATTGGATTAAACATTGAATTACAATAACCTAACCATGAGGCTATATCAATAATTAAAGAAGGGAAACATCCACCACATTTATAATCTAAAAAATAATTTAAAATTAAGTGGGAATAAATAATTAGATTAAAAATTATTTTTAAAAAATATTTTGATTAATGGCTTAAGAAATCCCTCAGAAAAAGTAATTTAAATGTAAATTAATTAATATTCTCCCTTGCATTTTAAAATACTAATATTTCTTACTGAGAAGATAAAGTGTAAAAAAAGGTAACCAACAAAATAGAAATGAACATGAAATTACTCCAAGTGTTTTAGCAATACCTTTTAAAAACAAATTAAATTATTTTTTAATTTTATTTATTTCTTACGTTCATGTGTTCTTAATACTCTTCTTTGTTGTTCTACCATTCCTTTATTTTTTCCAACATGAACTCTAAGTGCTGTTGTTTGTGATAATGTATTTGTTAAAAAATTCATATTATGTCCAAGAATCATTAAAAATCCTCTGTCTAATGCTTTTTGTCTATTTTGTGCTAATCTATAAATTCTCCAATAAAGTGTTAATGTAACAGAAGCTGGAAGAAAGAATGCAAAAACTACACTATGTGCTAAATAACGAATTTCATGACCGGCAAAACAAGTCTAAAAAAAAAAATAATTTATATAAGGGTTAATTTTTTCTTTTTATTTTATATAAAATTAATTAACTAACATAATTATTTTGATTTAATTCAAAATCCCATCTAATTGTACAAAGTAAAACCCCAAAAGAAAATATCCAAATACAAACAATTACAATAATTATTTTAAATGTAGTAATCAATGATTTGTAACGTAAAGGTTTAGTTACAGCAAAATATCTGTCAACAGATATTACACAAATTGTTACAACAGAACATGTACAAAATATTACATCAGCACCAACCTTTTAATTTAAATTTTAATTTAAAATTTAATTTCTTCTAACCCAAATTTTACACAATAATCTTCCAAATATCCATTTTCTTTGTGTTAAATAAATAGCTCCAATAGGAAGAACAAAAATTCCAACTAAAAAATCAGTTAATCCTAAATTCCAAACAAGTAATGTTGTATTCTTTCTTCCAACTTTTGCTTTAAATAAAAGAACTAAAAGATTTCCAAAAACGGTTAAAGAAATAATTAAAAGTGAAGGAATTGTTAATAATAATATTAAAAATGTTGGTAATGCTTCTTGTGTTGTTATTGTTGTTTTTGTTATTATTTGTTGTTGTTTTGTTTGATTATTATTAAACATTTAAAATAATTTTTTTTTTTTAATTTAAAAAATTTTTTTTTCTTTTCTTTAAAATATAAAATTATTTATAACATCACATTTAATTTATTTTTTTACATAATTTTTATTATAAAAATAAAAGTGATCAGATTTCTTTTTTTAACGTTAAATAAATTCTAGAAGAAATAAAATAAAATAAATAAAAAGTATTTTATATTTTTTAATAAAAAGATTTTTTTTTGTTTTTATTCTTTTAATGGATTAAAATTAATTTTTAAATAAAATTAAAATTTTTTAATTAAAATTTAATTAATTTTTATTTTATTAAGATGGTGACTTTATTCAAGATTTTTGGAAATGGAATGATTTATCAAGCTTTGTTGTAGCACTACTATTTTTCACAATAATATTCTCTTTACTTAACGGAATTTTTTATACGGTTAGAAAAAATTTAATAAATAATAAATATTTGAAGTACTTACTTTTTTTTTTTTTTAAAAAGGGAAAAATATATCCAAAAAGTGTAAAAAAAATGTCAATTAAATTAATTTATTAAATATTTTTAATTAAATATTTATATTAAATATTTAATATAATTTAAATTTTAAATTGTTGCAATATTAAAAAAAAATTTTGCAATAATTTAATCTTTGATTTTTGTTAAATTGAAAGAAAAAATAATAAAATTTAGTAAAAAAATAAATCTGAATTTTTAAACTATTTTTTATTTCTAAATTTGATTATTTGAGGAGGTTTTATTTGCTCCTTTTTGTATTATTTTTTTTTTATTTTCAATTTAATTTCCTTTATATATATAAAAAAACATTTTTTAAGAAGAGTAATCCTCACACTAAAAATTTTTTATTTTTTACAATTGGAGTTTAACTAAAAAAATTAAAAGAGAAAAGAACAAAAAGTTTTGTGGTCAATTTAATAAAAAAAAAATAAATTGGACAATAAATGACGTTATTTTTTTTTTAATAATTTAATTTTAATTTTATTTTAGAATGTTTATTTTGTTGAAGCAATTGGTTTAAGTGCATTACTTGTAGAGGCTTGTCTTGGTATTCCACAACTTTTACGTAATTTTCAAAGAAAATCAACTGTTGGAATGAGGTTAATTTTTAATTAAAATTTTAATTTTTAATTTTAAGTGTAAAAATGGTATTAATGTGGTTAATTGGTGATGTTGGAAAAACAATTTATTTTATTGTAAGAGCAAGTCCAGCACAATTTTGGATTTGTTCTTGTCTTCAAGTAATTTTAATTTTAATTAATTTAATTAATTTTTAGATTACAATTGATGTTTTAATTCTTTTTCAAGTTTGGATTTATGGACGTAAACATCCCCATTCCACTGATTTACATAATATTCCTAATAGTTTTGAACCAGATTCAACATCAAAAATTTAAATTTTAAAAATTTGTTTTCAATTTTTGAGACTATTTTTTGTTTAAAAATGTTAAATTTTCATAGTGATATTTATTTAAATTTAAATAAAATTATTTTTATTTTGACAAAATTTTTTAAATAATTCGAAATACTATTTAGTACATACTTTTTTTTTAAATTTTTGTCAAAATAAAAAATAATATTTAAAATATTTTATTATTTATAAATTAAATGATATATACCAAATTAGAGATGTAATCTTTCTTTTATAAAATTAAAAAGATTACATTTTCTTTTAAAAAATTAATATTTTTCCAAAAACTGTCGCAAATATAAAAATTAATTTGTGATTATACTCCTCTTTATTATTTTGTTTATTGTCACTTTACACAAAAATATTATATTTTTTTGATATTTCTTTTTTTTATTTTGCCCAATTTTTCACTCAATTTTTATGCATATTTAATTTTTAAAAATAAATACCCCAAGGGTTATTAATTAAACGAATTTTTCTGGTGTTATCTTTATGTGAATCTCTTTCCTTATTTAAAATTATTTAAAAATTGAATTGTTTATTTTCTATTGTTTTTTAACTGACTAAAATTATACATATTTTCCTTTGCTTTTTATTTAAACACTAATTTTTATTTAAATTCTTCCTTTTCCTCTATTTTATTTTTTAAAACCAGATATGTATGTATATGTATTATATTTAATTTACTTTTATTCTGTCTATATAATATGAATAAAATTAAAAAATAAATTAATTATTTAATAATTAATTATTTTTAAATTATAACATCTTTATTTTGGTTATCAATTCCAACAGCATCCTTAACATTAATAAACCCATCTCTTTTGAGTAAATTAGCTAATTCTCGTTTAACACGTCCAACAACAGGAAACCCTTGATAGACCAATGCTGTATATATTTGAATACCTGAAGCACCAGCACGTATTTTTTCATAAGCATCTGCACCTGAGGAAATACCACCACATCCTTTAATTATTTATTTTTATTAAATAAATTAATTAAAAAATACCAATAATTGGAATTTTTCCTTTTGTCAGTTTATACATTTTTGAAACACATTTTGTGCTTAATTCACGTAATGGTGTTCCAGAAAGTCCACCATTAGGAAGATCTTTTGATAAAATTCCATTTAATGATTCTGGACGATTAATTGTTGTATTTGTGACAATAAGTCCATCTACTCCATAATTAGGGTTTAAACATACCTTTAAATTAATTTATAAAAAAGTTAAAATTATTTAAAAATAATAACCTCAGCAATTTGTTTTATTTCTTCATCCTGAAGATCAGGAGATATTTTAATAAATAATTTAGGTATTTTATTATTATTCTCTATTCCTTTGAGGGAATTTTTAATACCAGAAAGTAGCTTAATAAAATTAAAAATAAAATAAAAAATAAAAAACCTTAATTAATTCATTTTTATTTTGATATATTCTAAGTCCAGGTGTATTAGGTGAAGATATATTAATTACTAAATAATCACAATATTGAGAAAAATGTTGAATTCCAATTTCAAAATCATGTATAGCTTCAATTGTTTCTTTATTTTTACCTAAAAATTTTTTTAAAGAATTATTTTCGATTAAATAATTAATTTAAATAATAATACTAAATAAAATTACCAATATTAACTCCAAGTGCAATTGGCGAATCTGGATTGTAAACTAAAAGAAAATAAAAAAATTAAATAATTAAATATACCATTTTTTAATCTAACAGAAACAGCACCTACACCTTCACTATTAAAACCATAAGAATTAATTACAGCCTAAATTAATTATTTAATCAAATAAATTGTAAATAAAATAAAACCTCTTCATTTGAATATCTAAATAATCGATCCTTGGGATTACCAGGTTGTGGTAAAGGAGTAACTGAACCAATTTCTATAAAAGAAAAACCACTTTTTCTAAGACCTTCTATTGCCTTTCCATCTTTATCAAATCCAGCAGCTAATCCTTAAACAAAAAATAATAATTATTAATTTAATTTAAATTAATTACCAATAGGACTGTCCAATTCTTTACCAAATAAAGAACATTTTAATTCTTTATAATTTTTTAATGATTCACGTGAACCCAAAAATAATCCATAACTAGCTAAAAATACTCCTAACCGATGAGCACTTTCAGGTTCAAAAAAACGATGAACAGTAGGCATTACCTTAAAAATATAAATTATCTTTAAAAATAATTAAAATAATACCCATTTTTTATAAAATAATTCATTTCCGTTAATTAATTCAAAAGCACACAATAAACAACCAGAACTTGCAAAAACAATTGCAGCAGAACGTGACTAAATTTAAAAATTAAATATATTTAAATAAATGTTAACCATATAACCAGAAGGAAGATGTGAATATAAACGAAGAGCCATTTTCTCAAAAATTTAAATGATTAAGAAAATTACGTGCCTTAAATAATTTTAAAGATTAAAAATATTTTATTAAATTTTTAACTTCTTCAGGTGTAAATTCAAATAAAAATGAACGTTTGTCAGTAGAAAATGAAAGTTGAATTAGTTGAGTAAAATGTTGAGGTTGGGTATCCAATGAAGAAACGAGCTACAAAAAATGATAAAAATAATAAAGAAAATAATAAACTTTTGCTGAAATATCAATTTCCTTTATAAGGTGTTGATTTTGCATTAAAATCTATTAAAATTATTTTAATAAATAAAAATATAATTTATTTTATTATTATGAGAAAATAATAAAATGCAAGATTCAAGGGAATAATTCAATTAAGCAATATGACAATCAAAATTAAAAAAATATAAATGCATTTAATTAAAAATAAATGTAAAAATAGAAAATAAAACTTTAACCTTCAAATAATTTAACATTAAAATTACTCTCTTAAATTTATTCAACTGAACACTACAATTTTGACGTAGAAGAAATATATTTTTTAAAATTTAATAATAGACTGGGGCAATCCCTCAATTGTTTGACGATTATAGTTCCTTTAAAAGAAAATTAAATCATAAAATTAAAAATAAATTAAACCGATTAATTTCCACCAAGGCAACGTCGCTCCTTCTAAAAATGGAAAAATTGTAATAGGACAACAAAATAAAAATATTCTTAAACCTTAAGGAATTCTTCTACAGCTTTTTTGGTTTCGCTAGTCGAGTCAAGTATAGTATAAGTAAGATCATCAAGAATTTTGTCTCCTTCCTTAATAATATTAAGTTCATCCTCATTAAGAGCCGGTCCTTGTTTAAAATCATCCGCTTCAATTAATACACACAAAACACGAATTTGGTTTTCTAAACGCTTAAAGAGCTGTTTAAATGTTGGCTCCTAAATAAATAATTCAAAGATTGTTAACAAGTAAGAAAAAGATACTTCAGGCAAGTTAGGCTTCCCAAGACGTACATGATCTTGAACACGAACTTTAAAAAGGTAAAAATTGTTTATTCGTCATCCTTTTCTTAAGATTGTGAGAACAATCCTTTTAATACTTTCCATAACATTTCCTTCTAATAAAACCTAATAAATCAGTATAGGGTACCATTTTTCAGGAAAAATTAATAAGAACAGTAAAAACAAATAATCAAATAAGTCAAATACAATTCAACAAAATACGGCGCACAAGGATACCCACACCGAATTAAACTATAAATTATATTATACCATTTTTATGACGCAAAAGCGATTCAAGCTGTTCACTTGCATTTATTAGTAACTTCTGTAATCCAACAATACAAGTAATTGTAAGTCGGTCTAATCTAAAATAAATAAAGGATAGTAAGTAATATTGATATATTCATATACTTGTGTGTTACAGAAAATGAAAGTTCGATCACTTTTGTGTGCACTACGCAAGCTCTGTCCTTAATTTTTTTAATGTATAAAACCCAAGTTCTAAAATTTATACTCACCGATTCACTAAATCTACGAGGCGTTCCAAGTATATCATGTTTAAAGTTGCTAGTCATTTCTAAAAACGTAAATATTCTACTAAAAATAAAGATATTTTAGGAGAATGTATCCGAGAAATATGATAATAATTAAAAAATAAAATTTATATAATCAACAATAAGTGACAAATTAAGAAAATTACTAATCCTCTGTTTCTGCGGAACTTGTCGAAGTATTTGGCGTTCGTTCAAGATCACCAATTAAGCTTAAAATTAAAACACGACAAGAATCAAGAACATTCAACTCTGTTGGTGTTGCTGGTTCTTCATTGATAATTGCATAGCCAAGGTACATAAAACCCTTACAGAATTCTTAAAGTGTAAAAGTGCAAGTCGTAGCGTATATCTATAAATGTTATTGAATTTTTAGTAATTTAATTAAAACCCGGGAAGTGGGTAGCTCAAAAGATTGTGTGCTCTCACTCTACCTAAAATATATAAAATAAAAATGTCAAAAATATTGTGCTTACAAAAGTCTTGATTAAAAATTCTTTTAAAAGCTTTTGTTGTAGCATCAAGAAGATCAACTATCTCCTTCGCATGCATAACATTCAAGTCAAACGAATTCACTAAAAAAAATATCGATCAATGAAAAGAAAATCTTAATACAATCACTGAAAGTGTTGACATAGTTATTCACTCTTGTGAAATCCAAAATTATGTTTTGTGAATCAACCTAAAAGTTTTGATTAATTGACAAAATTGAAACTTCTCACACTAGTGAAATTTTCGAATCCTTCCATAAAAGAAATAAAAATAAATCAGAATATGTACTAAATGTAAATAAATCAGAAAATTAATAAAATTATCAAATCATATGATTATTTTTTGGGTCCACCCAATTTATCAACACCCATCATCGCCTTTTCATCGAACAATCCAATTTATCGCCAAAAATATCAAAACACTAAAGAAGTCGTGACTATTTTAAAAATAAAATTTATTTGATGGTATGTATTGCATGTTCCGAGCTCGGACCCATTAAAGAACAGCCCATACTATTTTTGGACCACATTATCCACAATGGTGCATACGACGTTTTTCATTTTTAAAAACTAGTGTTGATATTTCTGATTCGATGAATAGGAATAGTGTCGATTAACTGTGCGTTGATGAACTGGGGGGTTTTTGCATTGTTTTACTGAAAATTATTGTGACAATCGAAAAAATAATATGTAAATAGTCTTCAAACTTTAAAATTCACGGAGAAATGTGGCAATAAATTTTAACAAAAAATATTTTTAAATGTATAGCAAAACTATAAAATAAGTGAAGTCAAATATCATAAAAGCTTCCCTTTAAACTCTTCAATGATTCTTGTCTATTGCTCGAACTTCAATTAACAATCACTCGCTTTTATTTGAATTATTGTTATCTTGAAAGACAGGTGAGGGCCTTTCGAGTCTAAAAATAAAAGAAATTACATTTCGTACTTGATGGGTCCCGAAATTAATAAAAATGTTCCATTGTACTCAGGTGAAATTATTAGTATCAGCTTCTCCAAATTAATTAAATGAGTACTCAAGAATTTAAGAGCCAGAATTAAAATTAACCTTTAGTAATATTCCAACAGCATCCTTAACATTAATAAACCCATCTCTTTTGAGTAAATTAACCAATTCTCGTTTAACACGTCCAATAACAGGAAATCCTTGATAGACCAATGCTGTATATATTTGAATACCTGAAGCACCAGCACGTATTTTTTCATAAGCATCTGCACCTGAGGAAATACCACCACATCCTTTAATTATTTATTTTTATTAAATAAATTTAAAAAATACCAATAATTGGAATTTTTCCTTTTGTCAGTTTATACATTTTTGAAACACATTTTGTGCTTAATTCACGTAATGGTGTTCCAGAAAGTCCACCATTAGGAAGATCTTTTGATAAAATTCCATTTAATGATTCTGGACGATTAATTGTTGTATTTGTTACAATAAGTCCATCCACTCCATAATTAGGGTTTAAACATATCTTTAAATTAATTTATAAAAAAGTTAAAATTATTTAAAAATAATAACTTCAGCAATTTGTTTTATTTCTTCATCCTGAAGATCAGGAGATATTTTAATAAATAATTTAGGTATTCTTTTATTATTCTCTATTCCTTTAAGGGAATTTTTAATACCAGAAAGTAGCTTAATAAAATTAAATTAAAAATTAAATAAAAAAACCTTAATTAATTCATTTTTATTTTGATATATTCTAAGTCCAGGTGTATTAGGTGAAGATATATTAATTACTAAATAATCACAATATTGAGAAAAATGTTGAATTCCAATTTCAAAATCATGTATAGCTTCAATTGTTTCTTTATTTTTACCTAAAAATTTTTTTAAAGAATTATTTTCGATTAAATAATTAATTTAAATAATAATACTAAATAAAATTACCAATATTAACTCCAAGTGCAATTGGCGAATCTGGATTGTAAACTAAAAGAAAATAAAAAAATTAAATAATTAAATATACCATTTTTTAATCTAACAGAAACAGCACCTACACCTTCACTATTAAAACCATAAGAATTAATTACAGCCTAAATCAATTATTTAATCAAATAAATTGTAAATAAAATATTGATTTTGCATTAAAATCTATTAAAATAATTTTAATAAAAAAAATATATTTAAATAATAATAATTATCAATTAATAGATGAACAAAAATGTTTAAAAATATATTTATTTTATTATTATGCAAAAAACAATAACAAAAATGCGAGATTAAAAATAATAATTTCAATAAATTATAAAATTAAGCAATTTGTCAATAAAATATTTTTCCTAAACAAAACTTAAAAATATCACAAATATTTGCTTAAAAATAAATGCAAGAATATAAACTAAAATTTTAACCTTCATATTTTACAAATCTTCATCACAAATATTTTCAAAACTTTCATGTTCCATAAATGGCATTTGATAAGAAATTAATTTAATTAAAAAATTTCCATAACCATTTTGAATTAATTCTCCTCCTTCTAGTCCACCATAATTAGAAACAGAAGAACCACTAGCTGATTTAATACTTAATTGATCTGACAATATTGAATTAGCTTTTGATGCTTCTAATGATTCAACAGCACGAATAGAAATACAATCATTAAATTTATATGAAGGAGACTTTAAATTTATTTTATAATTTAAATTTAAAAAAAAATTACTGTGGATCCTTCACGAGAACGTAAAATTTCATCGGCAATTGATTGTAAAAATAAAGAAAGTAAAACAGCATTTGTTGATTCCATTTCTAATGTAAAAATAGAGAATTCATCTTTACGGACTAAATATTCAATTTGAAAGGTCATCATTGAGGTATTATTTAAGAATTGATTATTTTGATTATCTAATTGAGATACTCTCCAAATACGAATTCTTTTTGATAATAATTTACAAGTACGGATTGTCTAAATTAATTATTAATTATTTTTAAAGAAAAAAAACCTCATTATCTTCCAAATCCTTATATTCAAGTAATAATTGCCTTCTTCCAACTTTAAGTTCACAAAGTGTTGTTTCTCCTCTTTTAGTAAGTTCTGCCTTAACTGGTGCTAACCATTCGTAGCCATAACTAACTTGTAAATGACAGAGACGAACAAACTAATTTAAATAAAAAATTATTTAAATTAATTTAAATAAAACCTGTTTAAATTCTCCAAATTCCTGTAGAGATGTAAGTTTACTCTTTACATCAGAAGAAACTTGTAAAAGTCCTTTTTGAATATCATTTAACGCCTTAAAATAATTCTATATTTCATAAAACTATTTATAATTTAAACCTGTAAATATAAAACTTTTAATGAACCAGGGTCATCAAGTAAAGGTTCTTCAAGGGAAGGATCCCATGAAACTCGACGAATAAGAATTTTATGTTGAAATGATTGTTCCTTTGATTGATTAGCTAATTGTTGAGAAATAAATGGTGATTCAAAATTTTTAAGCCAACGAACACCTAAAAATTTACAAAAATTGAACAAGCATTAATTTTAAAAAGAAATACAAAGCATATTAAAGCGAGTAGATGAAGAATTTCCAATATTTGATGGATTCTCAATATCACATAATTCAGGTCTACAATGTGCAAGAAAAAGACCAAAATATTTTATATTTTTTTCATTCATAACTATTGCATGGCTAAGTTTCTACAATTAATTAAAATATTTTTCGTTAAATTAATAAAACAAACCAACATAACACAATCTGTTGAATCATCAGCACAACATTCTATATATATAGGCCTTCCATCAGGAAGCAAAATTTCAAGTTTAATAACTCGACTAATTGATGCAGAAAATGATCTAACTTGAAATTCTAAAAAAGCATTTTCGACAATTACATGTTTTGCAACATCTGGGCTAGCAATTACTTGAAAAGTTTTTTTAATATAAATATTTTATTATTTAAATTAGAAAGAAAGATTTATAAATATTAATTTAGAAAATTGCCATTAAGGCCAGAAAATCTAATATAAAAGATAATAGTTAACCATTTTCAAAAAATTAACTTTTTTCATATTTAAAAGACTAACTTCCTTGTAAATATTTAGAAAGAGCTTCTCTTCTTTCATTTAAAGATTTATTGTCTAATTTCCAAATTTTTTTAGGAGGAAATTCAGGTGCTTCTAAACGATGTCCAAACGTTTCTACTAATTTCTCATGAAGAGTATAAAGCAAATTGTAACGAACACTTGCATGAAAAGCTCCATTTACATGAATATCATAAACCTTTTAAAATTTTAATTATTTTTATTTATATTAAAAAATCTACTGTGTATTTACTAAATGGATCATTTGGCTCTGTCTGAGTATGAGTAGAAGGAATTGAAATATGAATCATATTAAATAAGGTATTTATTCAATATATACAAAAAATTTTTAAATTAAAATAAAAAACATTCAAAAATGAGCGAGGCTTCTAAAAATACATCTTGCCAAATAAAATATTTATTAAATTTAAATTAATGCTAATTAATAAATAACAGTCTGTTGAAACTGAATTTTTTGAAGATTTTATTTAAACATTAAATTACTTAAATTTTTAATCAGCTTCATTTATTATCAAGGAGGAAATAAAAACGTTTTTATTTTGCTTATATCGTCCACTAAAGTTTATTGATTTTCAAAGATCCAACAAAAATGAGTTTTGGTTGGATAAAAAGTTTAGAATAGAGGAATTTAGATAGAAACTAATGCAAAGATTAAAGGAAAAAGTAGGGACGGAAAAAGCAACAAGTAAAAGAATCAAAAAAGGAGTTTCGCCTAATAAAGACCTAAAAATTCAGAAAATAACTAAAAACCTAAAACTATATTATAATTAGAAAATCAACGAAAACATACATAAACAATCAACTTTATTTAGAAATATTATTGTACATACATAATTATGAACAAAAACAAAAGAATATATATATATGTATATATTATATATACCAAAGGTATGAATGACAACAATGAGTGAATTTATTTATCCTAGGCCCATCCTTACTTCTTTCAGTCGATGCAACCATATTCTTCTATTCATCCTTCCCATCGTCCTTGATGACTTCCTCATCGTTGTCCAACGTAGACGTGAGAAGCAGCGGGTCCTATAAACGAAAAAAAAATAAATTTAAGAAAAACAGATTAAATTTTAAATATTTACCTTTCCGATCCCGAGGCTTCCAATCTTCTTATCGTCGCTGAGGACCTGCTTCTGGTGGGACAGAATTTGCTGAGTCGGCGGCATCTTCTTCTCCTTCTTTATCTTCTCCTTCAGAGTTGCCACGGTGTCATTTGTGCCGACATCCACGCAGAAGCGGACCTGCTTGTGTTCCATATCGACAAGACGTCCATTCTCATTGCCGGTGAAGTGTCCATTAGAGAGAATATTGACCTTGACACCACCACGAAGACGAAGCACCAAGTGTAGAGTAGATTCCTTCTTAAAAAAGTGAAAAAGAAATTAATTAAAATTAAAAAAGAATTAATTATTGTAGCACCTGAATATTATAGTCAGCCAATGTTCTGCCATCTTCCAATTGCTTTCCAGCGAAGATGAGACGTTGCTGATCTGGCGGGATGCCCTCCTTCTCCTGAATCTTGGCCTTGACATTCTCTATGGTGTCCGACGCCTCCACATCGAGGGTGATCGTCTTCCCGGTGAGCGTTTTGACGAATACTTGCATGGCAGAAGAGATGGTTGAGCAGGTGTTGAGATAAGTTGATTGAAGAGCAGCACAAGTTGTTTATTATTTTATTTATAATATTATACTGCTTTTATAGTTTTATTGGTTATTCTTTATTATCTTTTGTTTGTATTTAGCTATACATATTTTCTATTTATTTACTTTTTAATTTAATTTTTTTTTTATTTTATAAAATTTTTCTTAAAATAAAATATTTATTTTAATATTAAAAATAAAAAAAAATTATTTTAAAATTAATTATTTTTAATATTTTTTAAATATTTCTTCTTCATTATTTAAATTCTTATAACGAAAATCTAATGAAGGAAAAGTACATAAACGTGCCAATGAAATATCTGGATTATTTGTTGAAGGCACAGTTTCTGATTTACGTAAAATAAAATATTTATTTATTGGTGATATTTCTAAAGAATATTTTTCTTCTTCTTTTTCTTCATTTGAATGAATAAATTCCTTAAATTTAATTATTATTTTAATTAAAATATTTAAATTAATTAATTTACTTCAAATCTAACAGAAAGTCTTTCTGGAGGTAAAGGAGGTGTTCTTTCTGGTGGTTGTTGTTGTTGTTGATTATTACTTGTTATTGTACGTAAAGTTGAACGATTAGATGCTTTTCTATTTGATATTTCTGATTGTTTAGAAGAATAAGAAGAATTACCACCAACACCACCTCCACGTAAACTACTTTTAAGGCGTTTTTGAACTTGTAAAAGGCTTATAGCACTCCATTTCCTTAAACGACGATCATCAGCATCTACCCAATCTATTTTTTATATAAATATTAAATAAATATATTTAAATACCTGGAAATTGACCATCTCTAAGAAATAAAGGAACTAATTCTGGTGGCCAAATTCCATCCATAATCTAATTATTAATTAAATAATTATTATATTTTTTTTTAATTTTTAAAAATTAATTTTTAATTATTATATATTACCATATGTGTTTGAGGTACTTTATTAAGTCTTCCTTCTTTTACTTGTATAGCATTCTTTTAAATATTTAAATAATATACCTATTTTAATATTTAAATAAATTACCGAAATTAATTTTTCCAAATCTAAATCACATAAAACTGTTGGTTCTAAACCAATATTTTGTCCTAAAGCTACTAATAATTCTCTAACACGTAAACTAAATATATTAAATAAATAATTAATTTATATATTATTATAAATAAATTAACTGTTTAGCTCCAAACCAAATTTTAATACTTGCAATATTTTTAATTTTACGTCCCAAATAATAAAGTTTTTTAACATAAGTTGAACCAATATCTTTAAAATAAATTAATTAATTAAAATTAAATAAACCTAAAGCAATTGTAGATATAGCTAAACCAAAACAAATATAAATAATTACTAAAGGTAAATAAATTGAACTTTAAAATTAAATTTAAAATTAAAATTAAAAATTAAAAAAATTAAACTTTAAAGGTATTAATTTTCCATATTCAATAGCTGTTAAACAAAGAAAAGCAAAATATATTCCATTAATAAAATCAACATTTTTATCTAACCAATTAATTAATAAAGCACCTAATAACTTAAAATTAATTTAAATTAAATTAAATTAATTAAATTAAATAATTTAAATTAAACTAAATAAATAATTATTATAATAATTAAATTAATTGGTGATGTTGTATTATTATTATATTCTTCTTCTTCTTTTTCTTCTTCATTATTTAAATATTTAATAATTAATTCTTTTTCTTCTTTTAATTGTTTTTGTTGATTTTCTTCTTCATTAATTATTTGAATTTCACATTTTTCTAATGTTGAAGGAATTAAATTACTTTAAATATAAAATATTTAAAATTAAATATTTAATTTAATTTTAAATTATTTAAAATTAAAACTTTTTTTTTAAAATTTGTAAAGATGTTTTTCTTCTCTGTTTATTAAATAATTTTAATTTCTTCCAAAATTGTTTACGTAAATATTTTTCAAAATTTTGTAAATAACGACCAAAATTTGTAAAAATAATTACAGTAAAGGGAACACCAATAAAACCATAAAAAACAGTAAAAAGCTTTAAAAAATAATTAAATTAAAATATAAATATATTTATTTAACCCTTCCTTCAGTTGTTCTTGGTTCAATTTTTCCATAACCTAAAGTTGTTAAAATACCAAAACCAAAAAGTGCAGCATTTCTATTATATATATTTAATTAATTAATTTTAAAATATACTTTAAATTCCATTCCATTCTTTCATCACGTATTTGTGATAATATACAACCAACAACAATACGATTAGCAATTAATTTTGCTATTTAAATAAATATTTATAATTTAAATTAAAATATATATAACCATTTAATGATTTAATTTGTTCTTCTTTTTCTTTTTCTTCTTTATTATTATTATTATTTAAATTATATTCTACACATTTTAATCTTTCAATAAATTCTAATTTTTTATTAATTTTCCAATTATTTTCTTCAAAATATAAAAATATATAACCACCAAATATTGAATAAAATAATAAAAATAATAAACAAGATAAATTAACAAATAAAGGTTTTTTTGTAAATATTAAACACTAAATATAAATAAAAAAGAATTAAAAATTAAAATTAAATTATTATTTATTTAATTAATAATTAATAATAACCAATATATTATTTTATTTTAATTTTTTTATTATTTTTTTCTACTTCTTTTGTTGTTTTTTGTAAATTATTTAATACCATTTAATAATTATTTAATTAATTTTATAAATAGTATATATATATATTTTAGAAAGACTTTAAATTTAAATTAGTTTATTTTTTTTTTTTATAAAATAAAATGTACCAAAAAAAGATTTTTTTAAAAAATAAATAAAGAGAATAAAGGGAATAATAAATAAAAAGAAGAAAATATATTTTCTCTTTAACATATCTTTTTGCCAACTTTAAAAAAAGGAAAAGAAACTTCTTTATAAACTAAGTATGTTTATATATTTTAATACTTACATATATATATGTAGCTTTACTAGAAAATAAAATTATTTTTTTTTTATTTTGCGTGATGGATTAAAAATAAAGAATTAAATTGTTTTAAATAAATAAATAATATTTTATTTTATTTTAAATTTTATTTATTTAATAAATTAATTTAATTTAATTTAAAATTAATATAAAAATTAATTAAATTTTTTATTTATTTAAATTATAATTTTAAAATAATTATTTATTTTATTAAATATTTTTTTTAAAAATTTTTTATACCAATAAAAATATTTCTTGTAATTTCTTTTTTATTCGTTTCAAAATTTATTTCTTTTTTTTTATTTTCTACATAAAAAAAAAATAAAAAAACTATTAATCATATATTTTTTATTTGAAAATTTAGTTTAAATTTATTTTAAATTTATAAATTCATTGCTTGATAAGGAGCTAATTGAATTATTATTTGAGAAATATTTTGAGGAAGAGAATTAATTAATTGCTAAATAAATTAATTAATTAATTTAAAAATAATAATTTAATTAAAAAAAAGGTTTTAATTTTTTATTAATTATTTAATTTAATTAAAACAAACATTAATTTGTTCATTTTCTTGTTTAATTGTAATATTTGGATTACTAAAAAATTTAATTTAAAATTTAAATTAAAAACTTCCTTACTTATTTATTTCCCTAATTTGTTTATCAATATTTTGTATATCTAAAGGTTGCTTAGATATTAATTGATTATGTTTATTATCTAAAATTGATTTAGCTTCATAAAATCCTTCTTTCATTTGTTGATAACAAGACTAGATATATTTAAATATAAATATTAATTAATTAATTACTTTAATTAATTATTTAGGAAAATAATTAATTAAAAAGAGAAGAGGGAGGTAATAATTAAATTATTAATATATATATAAATATATATTTTTAAATTTAATTTTTAAAAAGAATATTCAAAAAATATATTAATTAATTACATAAAAATAATTATTTTGTTGACTTGCCCAATTATCTAATTGATTAATTAATTCATTTTTTGTTAAATTTTCTCCTTTTATTATTATTTGTTTAATTTTCTATTAATTAATTAATTAAAATTATATTTAAATTAACTAATTGTTCTTCAATAGGTAATTGATTAATTAAATCAACAATACTCATTTGATAATTATTATTATTTAACTATAAAATAATATTTTAATTAATTTAAATTATTACTTCATCACAATTTAATATTTGTAAATTAAAAATTAAAAATAATAAAAAAAAGAAAAATTTAATAAAATAAAAATTAAATAATTTATTAATAAACATTTTAAAATAATTAAATATTTAATAAATATTTTATAAAATAAATTTAATTTTAATTTAATAATAAATAATTTTTTTTTAAAAAAAAAGGACAATAAATTAAAAAATAAATAATTGGTCTTTTTTTTTTAAATATATTTATAAAATCGGATTAAAAAAAAAATAAAAGGGGAAAATAAATAAATATTTAATAAATAAATAAATAATTTTAAATAAAATATTATATTATATATTTTTTAAATATTAATTATAAATATATTTATTTATTTATTCTTCTCTTTTTTGAATTTTAATTTCTCCCCAATGTCTTCTATAATTATTATTTATTTTTTTATTATTTAATTTTCTTCTTCTTTTTTGTATTGTTTTAATAAATGAATAATTATTATTATTATTATCTAATAATTTTAATTTATTTTTTGGAATTAAAATATTTGAAGTTTTTAATGTTGGAGAATTAATTGATAATAAATTAGATGACTTAATAATAAATAAATAAATTAATTAATTAATTTAAATATTAAATAATAAACTTACAACAATTTTAATATTATTTAAAATAGCATTATTATTATTATTATTTTCTTCTTCTTCTTTTTTTTCTCTTTCATTTTCATTTTCTTCTTCTTTTTGTTCATAACAATTATCAAAAGATATATAATCAACAATAACTTCATTTTCATCAACAAAATAATTAGAAGGAACATTTTCATAATTTTGTGAATTTAATATACAATTAATATTTAAATTTAAATTATTATTTTCTTCATAATAAAACATCTTTAAAAATTAATTAATTAATTAAATTTAAATAATTAAACTTACAATAGATTTACATTTATTTTTATTTTCGTTTTTATTAATTAATAAACAATTTTCTAAACAATTAATTAATGTATTAGAATATATTGAACCAATAGAATAACCAATTAATGTTTTTTGTGGTATTCTTTGTATTGTTAAATTATTATTACAATTATTATTAATTAAATTATTATTTAAACAACCCTTTTCATAATAAATTGAATTTATATCTGGTATCTTTAAATTTTTTAAAAATTAAAAAAAATTTATTTAACCAATCTAATATTTCCTTCTAATAATAAATTATTATTTTCTTTTTGTTGTTGTTGTTGTCCATATAAAATACATTTATTTTCTAATAAATTAAATACAGAACTTGTACAATTAAATGGAATCTTTCCTTTAGCAATATTAACAATACAAGAAAATATACCTTTATTTTTAATTTAATTAAATTAATTAATTTAATTAAATTTAAATTAATTAAATATACATTCATTTTCAGTCATTTCATTTTGTTCTAATTTTATTGAATTATTTAATAATTCATTTCTTTTTATTCTTTTTGTTATATCAGCTAATTTATATCCTTTAGAAGATAATATAATTATATTTTGATTAGATGAACATATTATTGATGAATTATCTTAAATTAATTAATTAATTAATTAATTAATTAAGATTTAATTTAATTAATTAATTACTTATAATATTATTATTATTATTATTAATTATTGTTGTTGTTATTGTTGTAGTACTTAATGTTGTTGTTGTTGTTAATTTCATTCTTTTTTCAAATTCATTTTTTAAATTTAAAGGCATCCATTTTAATGAATTTGCTTCTAATGGTGACATAATTAAATGTTCAAATTTTTTTTTATTTTTAATTAATTGAATTAAATTATTATTAGAAGAAGAAGAAAAAGATTTTCTTTAAAAAAAATAATTAAATTAATTAAATTAATACATTGAATTTGTAGAAGAAATAGATTTAGTTAAATTAAGTGGTTGATTATTTGAGGGTATAATAAATACAATAGAAGAAAATTGTGATGGAGAAATTTCTTAAAAGAAGAATTTTAATTAAAAAATTAATTTAAATCCAATTAATTAATTAATTAATTAATTTTTACCTAATTCTGAAGGTATATTAATATTTGTTTGTTGTTGTTGATTTAATAAAACAACTCCATTCTGTTTATGATTAACAATTCCAGTACCAAAACGAGCTAATTTTCCATTAGGTAATAATTGTGAAAGAATTCCATTATAACCATAACGACTTTTTTTTTTAAATTTAAATTTAAAATTTAAAATATACTTTTGAAGGACATTTGGGTCATAAACAAATTTTGGATTTAATGGAGGTTCTCTTCCAAATCTTCCATGGCTAACATGTTGATCTACATAAAAATGAGCACCAGGCATTATTAAATTATTTTTTAATTTATTTTTTTGTAAAGAAGAAAATTTTTTAGAAAAAAAAGAAATAGAAGAAGAAGAATAAATATTAGTAGTAGTAGTAGTAGTAGTTGGAATAATAAATATAGAAGAAGAATTATTAAACTAAATTTAAATAATAATTAATTTTAATTTAATTTAAAATACATTTTTAATATAATTTTCTTTTTTTTTTAAATTATTTTCTTGTTCTATTAATATTGAATTTATTTTATTATCATTTAATTTTAATTGATTATTTAATTTTATTTCTGTTGGTTGTGTTGAAGATAAAGCTAATTTAAGAGAATCAGTTACTTCAAAAGGTAAAAATTGTTCCTAAAAAATAAATAATTTAAATTAAATTTAATTAATTTATTTAATACCTTATTATTATTATTATTATTATTTTGTTCAATAATTAATTTATTATTATTATTATTATTATCAATTATAATATCAAAATAACGTTTATCTTCTTCTTCTTCTTTTTTTCCTCTTCTTTTATTTTCAATTTCTTTTCTTCTTTCATTATTTTCTAATTTTTTTAAATTTTTATTTTTTTTTCTTCTTTCTATTCTTTTTAATAATTTTTTTAATGAATATTTTTTTATTTTATTATTATTATTACTTAATTTAAAAAATTTTTAAAATTTTAAAAAATTTAAAAAATTAACTTATTTTCTTTATTTATTTCTATTTTATTATTAAACATAGGTAATTTAGCCAATAAAGGATTAATTTGTATTAAATTTGAAATATTATTTTCATTTTCAATAATAAATTGAGTAACTAAAATTTAAATTTAAATTAATTAAAAATAATTAATTTTACCAATTAAATTATTAAATCCTCCATAAAAAATTAATAATTGAATAATAATTAAATATTTAAATATTATTTTATTTTTAATCATTTTATTAATTAAAATTTATTAAAAAAAAACTTTTCCTAAAAAAGAATATATAAAATATAAAATAAAATTTTTTAAAAAATATAGAGAAATCTTATTCAAAAATATAAGTAATATATATATATATATATATTTATTTAAAAAAAAAAAGAAGAAGAAGAAGAATAAGTTATATATTATTTACTATATATATTTTGATCATCTTCATTCATTCATTCATTCATCTATCCATTCCCCTCTCTCTTATATTTTCCTTTTTTTATTTTCTTGTGTCCCCTTTCCCACAAATTCTCCAAAAAAATTTTTTTTTAATTTTTTTGTCTCCGTTTTTCCCTCAATTTTAAGAAATATTTGAGAAAATGAAGAATATTAAAAATTGCGATATTACAAGAAAGGAAATTTAAAAAAATTAAAAAATATATATTAAATTAATTATTAACAAATGTAGGTATATAAAATATTTTGAATAAAATTTTAAAATAAATATTATAATATAAAGAATTTTAAAAAAAATATTTAAAATAAAAAATACATAAATTAATTTAAAAAATTATTATTAAAAATTATTAAATAATTTTAAATAATGTTTGTGTTTATTCTTTAAAAAAATAATATACATATTCTTCATCTTTTCTAAACATTTTCATTTTAAAATATTCTCTTTTTGCGCAACTTTCTCCCCTCCGGCTATAAAAATAATTTATTTTTTAACTCATCATTTCCTTTTATAAAATATTCTTTTTTTCTTTTTTAAATACATCAAAATGTTCTTTAAAAAATAAGCAGCTTTTCCTTTTTAATTTTAAATATTTTTTAAGAAATTAGCGAAAAAAAAAAATTAGGGCAAACAACTACATAAATTATTTAGTAATATTCTTCTCCCCTTTCCTATTTAAATAAATATGTAATTTTAAATTAAATAGCTTAAAAGAAAAGAAGAGAAAAAAAAAAGAAGAGAAAAAGCTCATCAAATTAAGCGATTAAAAATTAACAAAAGAATTTTTTTTTAAATTAAATCTTTATTAAAAAAAAATAAAAATGTTTTAAAAATTTTTAAATATTCAAAATAATTTTATTTAATTTTTAAATTATTTTTAAAAATTTTTGATTAAAATTTTTTAAATATTTAATTAAATATTTTTAAAATTAAAAAATTAAAGAAATATATTTTTATTTTAAATATTTTATTTTTTTTTTAAATATTAACAATTTTAATTAATTAAATAATATATTTTTATATGATTTTTCGCATTAAACCATAAAAATTTTATTCTTTTTTAATTAAGAAATTACAATGAAATTGACAAAAGGTAATAAAAAAGTGTATAGGTAAATACAAAAATAAAGATTAAATAAAATTATTATTTAATTAATTCAAAAATTAATTTTAAAAAAATTTAATTAATTAATTAATTAAATTTAATATTCAAATTTTAATTTAAAAAAAAATTTTTTTATTTTAAAGACTAGCCAAACAATTAATTAAGTGGTGTTTAAATATATATATATACAATAATTAAGTATTTAAATGCCCAAATATTAAATGGCAAGGTTAATTAAAAATAACGAAATTCATTTAAAGAGATAAAATAATTTTAAGAGAAATAAGTAGAGATAAAATAAACAATTTGTTTAAAAAATTGGTCAAAAAATAAAAGAAATTTTTTAAGTCAATCCGAAAGGAATTTAATTAATTTTATAAATCTCCAATTAACTATTAAATAATTTATAAAAAAATCTTTTAATAATAATTTAACCTTTCAGACTGACAAAAATTTAAAAAAAAAAAAGAATGGCAAGTACATATAAGCACAAAATTAATAAAAATAAGAAGTGTAATAAAAATGAAAGCGCCGAATTATTAGCAGTTATTTAGGTATAATTAATTTTCTTTAGTTATTTTAAAAGTTAAAATCACATTTTTAAAATTAAATTTAGGGAAATTTTTAAAAAATATTTTCTTTTAAATTTAAACAATAAAAATTAAAAGTCTAATTAATAGAGGTAAAAATAAAGCAAATAAACTAAAAAACAATCCAAATGACCTTTTCTCAACTCCAGAATCTATAAAAGAATCTCCATTATGTGATGTTTGAACTGAACGCTCAGATAAAGCAGAAGAGGGTTCAAATCCTGTTGGGCCAATAAAAACATCTGTTCCGTAAAGAACTAATTCCCATTTAAGTAATTCTGCATCTAAAATTATATTTTTATTCTAAATTTAATTTTATTAAATATTTATTTACCATCAGTTCCATCGTTGTCAATTTCCAAAGACCAAGTTCCATAAGCACTTTCCCCCCAATTATGTGTTGTCATAAAAGCCCAATCTTTAAATCCTGTTCGACTTGTATCTCTTTGACGTTTAGCCAAAAGTGTTGAACGAGTACCTAAAAATTAAATAATTTAAATTAAAACAATTAAATAAAACCTCTAGGGCTTGTTAAATATATTTGAATATCACCCCTCTTTGATGCACTTAATGTTACAATAGCTTGAACATGTTCCAAATACTTAACATGATTATCACGTTTATCTCCACAAACATCTGTATAAAGCTGTAAATGAAGTCTATTTCCGCTTGGAATTGTTCTATAAAATAAATAAAAGAATTAAAATGAAGTGAAAAACTGTTATAATCTTGGTTTGTTTAACCCAAAAATATAATATATAAATATTCAACAAACTTGTATGGATTTGGATATAATGCTCTACATTTCTTCGATTTTGGAACATTTTTCCATACTCGAGCTAATCGTACCATAGCCCCAGCATCAAGTAAACCATAACCAAATGAGTGAGAAACATTTCGGCCAATTCCATTTAATCTCCAATCACCAGCACGTAAATTAACTGGTTTTGCTGTCCTTACAACAATATGCTTAATATTAAACAAAATAATAATAAATTTAAAAATTTAAAGAAAAACCTGCAAATCTCTCCAACCCAAATTAGGATTAGACTCTAATGTCAAAGCAGCAATGCCAGCTGCAAGTGGTGCAGATGCAGAAGTGCCAGTATGTGTTTTGGTACAAGAATCACGCAAATCTGTCGTTACAATCATTCTCTCACCAGTCGCACCACTTGAATAGGCTGTAGCTAGAGTGGAACTGCAAGCCTCAGAATACCTAAAAAGTTTAAAAAGAATTTTAAAAATAAAAATAACCATGGAATATTTCCTCGTTCAGTAGCAGAAGAAATGGAAAGTGTATAAATTGAATTTGTATACCCATCACAATTGCATGAATCGGCATCTTAAACGAAATTTGGATCAAAATATTTCTTATATCAATCAAAATTTATTTTAAAAAAGTCACAAACCTTTTCCTCCATTGCCAGATGCCCAAATAAAGATTGATCCCTTTCCCTGTCTGCCCTCTGTTATTCCCCTTTCAAAAGCATTTTTAGTTAAAGTTGCAGGTCCATCAACTGTTCTCCTATAATAAATAAATTTAAAATAATTTAATTAATAAATAAATACCCATCATCATCTGGACCCCAGCTTGCCGAATAAATATCAATATGTTGAGAATTATGGCTTAGAGAAGTAGCTTCAACAGCATCAGTAACATCACCTAATAAATTGACAAATTAATTTAAATCTTTTATTAATAAAATAAAACAAACCATCCAACATTCGAATCCCTCCAATTCGTGCATTAAATGCAATTCCAACAACACAAAGTGAATTATTAAAAACTGCCGCTACTTCTCCTGCACAACGTGTTCCATGCCTATTTTCATCTGCATAATCATAACGAGGCATTGGATCTTCATCTCTATCGTTAACATCATAAGAAGCCTCTGGATCATAATTAGCAGCCAAATCATGATGTGTACGTTCTAATCCATCATCTAGAATAGTAATAACAACACCCCTTCCAGTATAGCCTAATGCCCAAGCTTCTTTAACATTATGGTCCATTTCATCTGGTTGGTCATCTCTTCTATGTAAATACCTAAAAATATTTAATTAATTAATTAAAAATTAATTTCTTTTTAAGATATACCACATATCCTTCCAATAAGGATCATTTGGAACTGAAAACTTCATCTTTGCATAATAAGACTTATCCTGTACTCTATTCATATTTAAAAAATCATCTCCAGACATAAAATAATCATCTTCAATTTCTCCATTATTGTCTACATAATCAGCATGTTGAATAACTGATCCATCAGAAATTATTGGCTTTAAATAAGGAATATTTGCAGAAGAAATTCCTGGTGGTGGTCTTTTTCCTCGAAGTATTGCAGGAGAATGAAGATTATGATTATTTAATTGTTGAGGAAATAAAGGAGCCAGAAAATCCCTTTTTACTCGTTTTTTAACAACTTGTTGTTCTAACCAAATAACCTTTAAAAAATATTTTTTTAAAAATTAATTAATTATTTTTACATTTTCTTCTCTTCCAATAGATGTATGTAAATGACGACGAACTTTACGTAGAGATCTCTTATTTACTGAACGACTTTCAAAAAGGAAGAATTCAACACCGGGAATTATCTTAATAAATAAATTATTTTATTTAATAATTTTTAGAAAAAAACATACTAGACCCAAATTTCGAAATCCGTATTTGGCAGCAAGTTTATCTGCTTGTTCTTGATTACCTCCAATAATTTCTATTGCCCATTGATTTGTATAAACGCGACGAGGAGAGAATGATTGTTTAGAATTAACTAAAATAATTAAATATATAAATAATTAATTTAAAAAAAATAACTTATTAAATCTATATTATTATTATCTCCTAAACAAAAATGTTGTTGTATTAATAAAAATAAAAATATTGAAAAAATAGATGTTAACGATGATCTCCTCCATCTTGCAAAAATTTGTTTTTCTATTCTTTGAATTTCTTTTTGGTTTGTTTTTAATAAAATTGAATTATTTTTCTAAAATTAATTAATTAATTAAAAAATAAAATATTTAAAAGAAAAACCAAATTATTATTTGAAGAGTTTATTTCTGGTCCAAATTTACAAAAATTGCCAAATATCTGATTTTTAGGAATATCATCTATATTAATATTATTATCAAAAGAAGATTGCCCTAAAATAATTATTAATTAAAATTTAAATAAAAAATAAATTTAAAAAAAAACCGTTGATAGAACAAGGAAATTCAGAGCTAACAAACTTTTTGTTTAAATCAATTGAAGTATTTAAATTATTTGAATTAACAATTAAATAATTAAAAGTCTCATTATTAAAAGAATAATCATCTTTTAATATTTTATTGATTTTCTTTTTTCCCATTCAAAGGGAAAAACTAAAAAAATTAAATTAATTAAATAAATAAATAAAATAATATTTTTTTTAATTTAAAATATTATTTTTTTAGAATCTTCTTTTTTTTTTTAATAAACTAAAAATTATAAAAAGAAATGCAAGCAATAAACCATAATTAAAATTTAAGGGATTTAGGAAATGTTGACAAAATAATATTAAAAATTGGAATATATAAACAAATATAGAAAAATAATTTAAAAATAAATATATTTTAATATTTCCGGAATTTTAGAAATATGTAAAAATATTTAAATAAAAATTATTTAATTAAAATTATATAAGGAAACAAATAATTATTTAAATATAATTTATTTTAAATAACAATTTTCACATGTTTCTCATTAATTTTTCATTAAAAGGCAATTAATTTAATTTTTTTTTAAATTAAAATAATTAAGATAAGAAGAAAAAAATATTTAAAAAAAAATTATATATTTAAAGTATAATTTAAAAAAAAAAATTTATTCTTTGTGGGAAAATATAATTATTATTAAAATAAAATATTAATAATGTTAATTAATTAAATATTTATTTAGTATTTAATTTAAAAATTAAAAAATAATTCATAAACTACTTTTTTTTTTTTAAAGGTAAAATTATTTCAATAATTTTTAATTCTTTTGTCTACTTTTTTTTCTTTTTTTGAAAATGTCAATTTATTTCTTTAAATAAATATAAATATTTTTCCTTTTTCTACGGCACAGATCAATAAAACAATTAATTGGGTATTGTTATATTTGTGTTAACCCCTCTTTTTTCCCATATCTATTTAGTAGATATATATCCCCACATTTAGCTCTTCACTAAAGTAAAGGCAAAAAAAAAAAGAAAAGAAATGTAGAATGGGGGGATATATATGCCTTTTAATAAAACCAACAACAACACTACTTTTTCTATGTCCTCCCTCAATATTATATATATTAATCCCTTGAGTATTAAATATATAATAAATGCCAATATTTATTTAGTTATAGAAAAAAGTAAATGACGTTTATGGAAAATATATATAAATTATTTTTGTATTTATTTGACTTGTAAAAATCATAAATAAATATATTTAATTTTAAGAGATATCTAAATATAAAGAAAATATTTATTTATTTTAAATTAATAAATAAAAGTTTAATTTTAAACAATTTTTAATTTCTAGAGATATCAAAAATGTGTAAACTTTAAAGAAAAAATTGGTTTAAAAAAATGTTTTTAATGAAAAATAAAATTTTATTTAAATAAAATTAGATAAAATAATAATTTTATTAAATTAAATATTAAAAAAAGAGTGGAAAATTAAATAAAAATTTATTATGGCAACTAATAAAAATAATTTTAAAAAATAATTACAATAATTAAATTATTTTTTAATTAAAAAAAAAAGAATTCACAAACTTTATCTTACATTAACAAATCCTGTTCAACTCTTCTTTAAAAAAAACTTCTTCTTAATTAAAAACCTCAAAATGCATTTCCTCCCACTCTTAATTTACTACACTACACATAACATAAAGCAAAAGAACTGTTTTTCTAAATAAAAATAGAGACAGAAGTTAAAATTTTTGACAGCTTATAAAAGTTGCTTACATACATAAATATATTGATAAAGACAAGGAAAATAAAAAAATAAAAATATTTTGAAAAGTAAACAAAAAAACAAAAATAAAATAAAAAAAAAAAAGTTAAATTCTAATTGTTAATAAAAAAGAAAAAAATATAAATCCAATTATTAAATTCCAATAATTAAAAGAAAAAAAAATAAAACTGGAATTTAAAAAATAAATAAAAGCCGAAATATAATCCAATTGAAAGTAAATTTAGAGAAAAAAATAAAGGAAATATTTTCAAAATATATTATTATTATTAAAAAAAAGAAAATTTTTAAAAAATTTTTATTTTTTTTTTTTCTAAAAATTAATAAATAATTAATAAAATTAAAAGAAACAAAATTTATGTAATTACATAAAAAAAGAAAAAAAAAATCGAAAAAAGTTTGGACAAAAAAACGGAACTGGAAAAATATTTTAAGAGAACAAAGAAAAGTTAAAAACAATGTAGAGATTATATAATATAGACAAAATAATTAAAAAAAAGAATTAATTGTTAAAGAGAACCTTATGTTAAAAAAAAAATAATAATTAAATAAATAAATAAAATAAGAAGAATAATATATTTTTGATAAAATTAAATTTATGGAAGAATAATTTCTTTTTCTTTTTAATAAAATATTTTAAATTTCTTTTATAAAAAAATTAAAATTAATAAAAATTATAAGAATATTAAGAATAAAGAATAAATAAATATATCATCCACCCTATTTATTTATTTATTTCTATTTTTATATTTTAAAGTTGGAAAATTTTGAGAAAAAAAGAAAGTAACGCTGTTGGAAGTCAAATAAAAAAAGAGAATAAAATTGGTTATTATTAAAATATCCATTCAATTTCCAAAAAAAAGAATTAAAATATTAAAATAAGGAAATAAATATTTAAAAAAATATTTTAATTATTTAAAGTTTTATTTTTTAAAAGCTTTCTTTTAATCCATAGATTTTAATGTAAATAAATTAAGATTTAATGGAAATAAAATTATAAATTATTTATTTTAAAAAAATATATACATATAAATATTAAATAAATTATTTAAAAATTAAAAAAGGTTCCCAGAAATATTATTTCATAAATAAATAATAAAATAATTAAAAAGGAGATCTTTAATTAATTAATTAAAATTAAAAATAATATAATTAATTTTGAACTTCTCCTTTTATAATAATATTTTTTTCCTTTCATGGTCAATAAAAATTTTTAGTTTATAATACATTGAAGTAGAATTTACTAAAAATAAATAAATATATATATATATATATATTCAAGTGTGGAAAGGTTTATAAAAGAAAAATATTTGGGAGAAAATGTTGTGGTGACAAATTCAAGTGATGAATCAATGGAAAAAGCGGAAATTGGGGGGATTTAGAAAAATAGGCTATGTCTGTCATTTTTGCAAGTCTTTTGCATAGTAAATTGAAAATTGAGGTAAAGGAGACAAAAAAAAGTAGAAGACCTAAAAATGGAAAATAAAAAGAAATAAAAAATGAGGTAAAATAAAGTAAAGTTACTTTTAAAAAATAAAAATAATTATATTTTTAATAATTAAATATAAAATAAATTTTCTAAAATTATTTATTTATTTCCGGGTCATTTGAATTCTCTAACCAATTTCTCTCTATATACATATATAATTAATATTTAGTGTGTGAATTTTAACAGGTTACCTTCCCCAACATTACTTTTAAAATAATTTTTGTGCTAAAATTCATTTCAAGTAAAGAAAAATATATAAAATTATTATTATGAATTTAATTATTAATAAGAGAAAATATAAATCATTTAAAGGAAAAAGTTATTAAAAAGTTTAAAGAAAATATTTTAAAAATAAACAAAAATAATATTATAAAAATATTATAAAAATTATTTATTTATTTAATTATTATTATTTGTTTATTCTCGCCAGAAGACCTAAAAGTTTAAAAAATAAAGAATTGAATGTGTTTTTATTTTTAAAAGATTAAAAAGAAAATATATGCAAATACTAAAAAGAATAATAAAGAGAGGAGAAAAGAAATTAAAATAATCCAGATTTTATTTTAAGTTTTTTTTAATAAAGAAAAAATTCTTTTTTAAAAAAGAAGCCATTTATGTATAATAGAGAAAATATATTAAAATTTAAATGAATTGAAAAAAAAAAAATATTTAAATTAATTAGTCATAGGTTATAATTGAATAAAAAATTAAATAAAATAAAAGATAAATAAAAGAGAAAAGAATTAATTTAATTATATTTTTATATAAATGATATCATTAAATTTATAAAAATTAATTTTAAATTACAAAAAAATAATTTAGTAATTTATACAGAATAAATAAGAAGAGAACTTAAATTTTTAATAATTTATTCAAATAAAAATAAATATCATCAATACTTATTTTAATAATTACTAAAAAAAATTAACCTTTCTCTCTTAAGAATGTGCAAGAAGAATTAAACTTTTTTTTACACATTAAAAACCCCCCATAAATTGAAGAATGTCATCGTTTTTAGAGAATAAATTGTTTTAATTGCAGTAGTGTTACCTAGTACTTTCTGACCTTCTATCAATTATTTTGTCGCGGCCTAGGAAATGAATTACTTTAATAAATATATATAAATAGCATAAGGTGTCAATAAACCATTTTAAATATAATCTTAAGAGATGAAATAAAAGAATGATTCAGGAATTGTTCAAATGAGAGGGATTGTTTTATTAAATTTGTAAATTTAAATAATTTTAAAATATTCATACTTGAAATTAAAAAATAAAAATTAAATGAATAAAAATCATTATTGAAAACATTTTGAAAGAAAAAAAAAAAGTTTATTTATACAATTTTTCAGAAAAAATGGAATGCATGCTAAAATAAGGGGAGATCCTCATGGAAAATTCATTAAGTGAACTGGAATTATAACCTTAAAGGCAAAATTAAATAATAAAAGAGAGAAGGAAATATGTTTTGTCAAATGATATTAATTATTAAAAAAGAAATTGTCAAGTCCCAATTTTAAATAATAAAGTAGTCCATCATTTTGGTGTACCATTAGTGTATTCATTACAATTCTCATCAGATATAATTTGCTTTTGATCAACATCAATAAATCTAAAAATAATTTAAAAGTATTTAAACTGTTTTTTTAAAAAAACAAACTCAGAAAAACGAGAAGTTCTGTAAAGATTAAGTAAATCATTTAATTTATCTTTGCTTTGTTCCATCTTTTGTTCTAAAGAAATTTTTCCTGATTGTTTGTCTCCTCCCTGTTCCATTGCTTCTTCGAATTTATGTACTATTTTATTAAAAATAATTATTCTAAATAATAAAATTGCTATTAAACCGTTTGCTTTTTTATGCCACATCTTTTGAAAGTCAGTTGCAATTGACCGAAAACATAAAGAAACAGAAGTATGGTTAGCAATTAACAGACCAGTAACCGGATTCTGGCTGTTGTTCATATAAGGCGAAAGACGGCAGGTAGTCATACTTAAGGTTCCAGGCATCCAATTAGGAGATCTAAACAAATTTATTTCATTAAAAAACATTCAAAGTCAAATATTAACATACTTATAAACATTTTTCTGTGTCAAGCTTCTCATTTTGACATGCTCATTCAATGAACTAATTCCCATTCCTGCAGTTACTACAGATCCAGCAAAACTCATTAAAGGATCCTGAATACTTTGCAAAATAATTAATCCAGCTAGAAGATTGTGTTGGTCATCATCATCATTAACTTGACGATTATCAGAAGGTGTTGAAGTTGGATGGGTTACGTCAGTGTGAACTGAAGCTGAACGTTTTAATACATTTGTACGCTGTTCTTTTAAAAGTTGTTGGCTTGAACTAATCAAATTACCTAAAAACAAATAGAACAATTCACCTTGGTGTTTTGAACTTACGAGGGTCAATCAAATAAGAGAGAATGCTTTTAGGTTCAGGAAATTTAACAAGCTGTGGCCTTTGAGTTT
Organism: Meloidogyne graminicola; assembly: GCA_036172905.1. Classification (NCBI taxonomy): domain Eukaryota; kingdom Metazoa; phylum Nematoda; class Chromadorea; order Rhabditida; family Meloidogynidae; genus Meloidogyne; species Meloidogyne graminicola. The sequence goes on from JARPZY010000005.1 coordinate 1,596,091, forward strand.
CTTCCCGAATAGGTACAAAGGGAACGAGTGCTAGAATTAAATTAAAAAATGAAAATTAAATTATTTATTTAACCTGGTTGAGAAAAAATCATTGGTGGAAATGGATTGATCATTCCCGAAATATGCATCAAACGAGTGTACATAGGCTGATAGAATCGCATTGGAGCAGTCAAACCAGCCATAACTTGACTCATCATCGAATTAATTTGGGCATAATTCTTCTTCTCTTGAACGCCCATATTCGCTAAATTATCGTTTGTTCCATCTCTTCTAAGGCGAGAAATTGGATTAACTGATTTACAATGACGTTCAAATGCATCGTTGTCAAAAAGAAGACACATATCAGCATGCTCCATTATGGAGTCAAGAGAAAGTACAATATTATATGGAGCAACTAAAAATTTAATAAAATATAATTGAAACAAGTTAACCTTGAACATTGCAAGTCATAAGTTGAACAGTAGAATAAGTTTGAATTATATTTTTCGGATATCTAAACATTGTTCATGAAGAATATTAAATAATAAGTTTAATTCAATACCGGTCACGAAGTTCTTCAAGAAGTTTTGAACCAAGTCCTGATCCAGTGCCTTAATTTAAACAATCCATATCAACATACAAATAATTATCTCGACTATTAAAATTTTTTATTTAAACAATGTTTAATTCCAAGTTAGGTAAAAGTAGGTTTAAAATATTTACCTCCAAGTATAGAATGACAAATTGTAAACCCTTCAAGGTTATCCGCACGTTCTGCTTCACATTCAATAATTTGCAAAATGCTCTCAACAACATCAGCTCCCTGATTAAAACCTTTTGCCCAGTTGTTTCCTGCACCACCACCAGTAGGGCCTTGATAAACATTGTCAACATCAAAGAGATCAGAATATTGATTTAATTCGCAGTTGCAAATTTCACCCAAAACTCTCGGCTCCAAATCAACAAGTACTGCACGTGGTACCCATTTTGCACCACAGTTAGCCTATTTTCAATGGTTAGAATCTTAATTTATACAACCTCGTGAAAGAAAATATCTTTACAATCTTCGCCTTTCTTATCTTCTCCTGAAATTTGACCTTCTGGAGATATTCCATGCTCAGCACAAATTCTCTCCCAAAAGGCCATACCTAACTGATTGCCACACTGGCCAACCTAAAAAATGCAATTAATGCAAAGATTTATAAAATAACCTGAAGTGTTATTATATTGCTTGGCATGTGAAGATATGACCAGAGTCAAACAAAAAACAACCAAAATAAATAGCTTTATATGAACTTGAGGATGATGAGAATAATCAGTCAACTCAGACACAAAAAATAAAAATGAGAAAACGAAGTTCTCCGTTGCAGATTCTCAACATTAAAATACTAAATAAAGTTTCATTTATAGTAAAAAGCAAACTGAATTCAAATCAATGTAAAAAGGAAGTCTTAAAATAATAACACTTTATACATAAATAAAAAACAAAAATAAAATCAATAATATTTTTAATTTCTTATGTGAAAGATATGAAAAATAAACAAAAATAATTGGACATTGCTTTGCTGGAGCACAAAAACGTGAATTTGGATGAGCAGCTGGAGTAGTAGATTCTCCCAATTTCCAACCTTGTCGACGACCACCAAAAATAATTGCATCAATTGGAACACCCCCTTTAAAAATAAAAAATAATTGTTAAAGTTAAAAACAAAAAAACTTGGTGATTCCCAATTTGGATGAATAATTGGACATTGCTTTGCTGGAGCACAAAAACGTGAATTTGGATGAGCAGCTGGAGTAGTAGATTCTCCCAATTTCCAAGGACTTCCCAACCAATCAGTTATTTTTATATCCTTTCAATTAATTAATTAAATTAATCATTTAATAATTTACTTTATCTTTTATTTCATCTTCCAATCCTTCCCAATAAACCTTTCCTTCTGATGTTTCTGCTGTATTTGTAAAAATAGAATTACGTTGGAAAGTAGCCATTGCCATTGGATCTAAATATTTTTTAATAAAATAAAAACAATTTCAAAATACTTGTTTTCATTGAAGTTCCAGGAGCAACACCAAAGAAACCTGCCTAAAACAATTTAATAATCTATATATATAATTGAGAAGAGTTTGTCTGTCTGTTTGTTTGTCCTTTTATAGTAAAGTGTTCTGAGGGAAGTGAAAATGAGGTCTTTTATAGTAAAGTGATCTGAGGGAAGCGAAAATAAGGGTTTTTATAGTAAAATGAAAGAAGATGAGTTTAAGCTTAAAAACTTAAGTGTGTGAAATTAAGCATAAGAAACTTAAGTTTGTAAACTTGAAGTGTATGAATAGTATAAAAGCAGTGCATTTTGATTAGTCTTCAAATGCTAGACCGTCGACAATAACAAAACGCTATTGTTAGGTGTGATAATATAGAGTGTGAGTTCTATATAAGTACAGGGCAGTTGGGTGGGAGGAATTACGTGTGTTTGGAGTGGATATTTGAGTCTGCATAAATGAAAAGTGATTTTTAAGTGCTTGACGCTTGAATACGTTATATTTGAATCTGAAACAGTTGATATGGATTGTTTGAGTCTGAGACAGTTGGGTAAGGTATAGTTGAGTCTAGAAAAGTTTATATAGGGTATATGAGTCTGAGATACCTGAGTAGGGTGTATTTAAAATGTGATAGGATATTTGAGTATAGAAAAGTTTATATAGGGTATTTGAGTCTGAGACTCTTTAGTAAGGTGTATTTGAACTTGATGGGATGTTTGAGTCTGGAAAAGGAGATATAAGTTATTTGAGTCTTAGGCACAATAGGGTGTAGATAGGATATTTGAGTCTAGCCCTCTGGATATTGGTATTTAAGTTTGGGACAGTTGATTATGTGATATTACAGGGTACAGTTAATGATATTAGAGGGTACAATTAATGATATCAAAAAACATTGCTATGAGTTATTTGAGTATTAAATTTGTATCTGTTCTAGAGAGGATATTTGAGTCTGCGATGTTATAAGTGAGTTTTTGATGGAATATTTAGTTTGATACTTTAAGTATGTATGATAAAGTTTTAGCTTTGTTTTGATTTTGTTTTAGCTGTTTATGTTTTATGTTGTTGCTAGCGGGGTGGGACGGCCGAAGGCCGGCCAACACCGCTAGTAATTTATTAATATAAATAATTAATAAAATTACTTCTGGATTGATTGCATATAACCTTCCATCTTCTTCATCAAATTTCATCCAAGCAATGTCATCCCCAACACCAGGTAAAATTAAAATTCTTGTCATAATATACATTGAATATAATTATTAAAATATTTTTATTAATTTTTAAAGAAATTACAAAGAAAAATTGTAAATAAATTTAGAAAATGCAATAATAAAAAAAAAGAAAAAAGGGCGGGCAAATACTTCAAAAAATCAATTATTTAGGTTCCTTTCGTCACTGACAATTCGCCAAAGAAATCTCGATTCAGTAAAAAAAAAAAAGTCGTATGAAGGATTTAAAAATCGATTTCTAATTCCCAGTTAATAAAAAACAATTTAATAAAAGAAATTTAAAAAAACAGAAGAAGGAAAACTTTTTTAGAATAATCAACTTGAAATAGCTGAAATAAAGCATGCACAATTAGACTCTCCAATTTTCGTTTGTATAAAATAAAAAAAGGTAACATTATATATTATGGACGGAGCCGTATGGGAACGCATATAAAAAAGAAGATAAGAATTAGATCAACTTTTTAAATTTCTTCAATTTTAACAAAAAACGAAAAACTTTAAAACAAAAAAGGTTATAACGAAATAAAGGTAAATTGAGATACGTGAAATATAAAACAATAAATTTAAACATAAAATCAAAATCATTGTCGTAATGCAACAAATTGATCGAAAATTTGACGAATCCTGGGACCAATAGTAGGCGAGGAAAATAATTCTTGCTCCAGATCATTTAAAAATCTACATAAGTTATGCTAAAATAGTTAATTTAATTTTGGAAAGTTTATCTAAATTTAAACCTTTAAAAATATATATTTGAAACGTCTGGTCACATAATTATAAAAATTTGTCTCAACTTCTGTCCCATCTGTTTTGCAATTTAATAAGAGTTCCGTAAATTTCTAAAAATATATTTTAATTTAAAATTGTTAAAAAGAAAAACAAACGTGGCAAATATTTAAAAAAACACTTCGTAGAGCTTCATCAACTAGTTTTTGACGTCTTTCCAAATGAATAACAGCAGCACTAAGAACATCCCAAACCCAAGTTCTAAAGTATATAATCATTAAGATTTAAAAGATTAAAAGTAAACCTTTTAAATTCAACTTTCATTTCATCAGAAAAAACTCAAGCTTGTACAATTGCTGGTTCCAATATATTCATTTTAATCATTTTTTCAACAAGAACAGTCATCATCTGTAGAAAATATGAAATATTCACAAAAAACAAAATACCTGTTTATTTAAACTCCAAGAATCATAAAGTGTTCGCAAAATAATTGACTGCATTGCTTCATTGTTATGTGTTAAAATAGTCATCGTTGTATTATATCTTTAAATAAAATTAAAATATCTCTTTTAATTTGTAAAAATATATTTAGAAAATGATTGGTCCAAATAATTAAAAACTATACTTAAATAAAAACCTAGTTAATGCAGCAAATGAATGTGTAAGCGTTTTTGAAGCCAACTTGAGTAGAACAGCAAAAAATACAGCGACCAACTCTTCAGAATAAATAATTTGTCTTTCATTGTTACCAACTTGTTCATCTTCATTTATGTTTGATTCAGTTAATAAATCAAGTATTTCCTCATCCTTAGCTCTCTGCGATATAAGAAGTTTAAATTGTTCAGCTTTATTAAAAGCAAGATGATTTTCTAAAATTAAATTTAAATAAAGAAAAGGATAAAAATAACCATCGTCTAAAACATAGCTAATCGTAGGTTCATCTGGAATTAAAGGTCCAAACTCATTCGGAAGCAACTCAATAAGCTTTTTATGATAAGATAATCTCAAACATCTATCAATAACTTCTCTAATAAAAATACGTTTTGGATGAAGAGAATCAAACTAAGAAATATATTTATTATGTAATGACAAGTAAAATAACCTCAACACAATAAATCCAATCACTCCAGGACCAACGATATTCAAAGTTTGATAAGTGAAAGCTAAACCAATCGACAAATCTACAAAACATATCATTTAGAATAATTATTTTTTTAACAAATAAATTTCTTATAAATAAGTAAACTAAACTACAAAAAATTAACAATAATATTTCACATTCATTCTCATATATTTTAAAAACAAAAACCTGTCAATACAAATAATTTGCATTGTTTCAACTCTTTGAAAGAGAAGTTCAGCTGCCATTGCTAATACTTGAGGCATTGAATTTGATTGACTGCGACATAATTCAATTAAAAGAGAACTATAGAAGATTTCCTTTAAAATATTAAATAATTAAAAAATATATATTAAAAAACAAACACAATGAGATGATTTAGGTAAACGAAATAATTGTCCAAAAATAACTTCAATAATCATATAATTCAATGGAATAGCTTCTTTTCGATAATAGACCAATAATGCATCAGCACACGACTTTCTATCAGTAAAGTTATTGTCAATTATCCAATTCAAATCTTCCTCTACCAAAAAACGTTCAATTGAATTAATTTCTGGTAATGGAGGTTCCTTAAATTAAAAAAAAAAATATTAAATAATAAAAAATAACACATCTTCAGGAAGATCATCACAACTGAAAAGGCGAAAGACATCACGAGGAAGTGGATAATTCTTTCCAGCAGAAATAATCGAAGTATCAAGACTAATAAAAATTAATAAAATAATTTTTGTAAATATGATAAGAGGGAAAATAAGCAAATAAAAATCTAAATTTAATATACCATGGAAGCTCTTGTTGAATAGCATCTTTTAAGACATTATTAAAAAATGAATAGGTACGAAGAATATTTTCTCTAACCAATTCTGGGAACGTAAATTCTTTAATTGCTGCCAGAGACTATCAAGATAATCGAATTGTAAAACTTTTTGATCAGACCAGACTTGTAACATCTCAAAAAAATTTATTAAAAATTCATCGAAATAGTTAACCGTTGTGTGCTCTTTCTTTCTTTTTTCAATATAAGAATCAATCTTTTTAAGTAAAGAGTCAAAAGGTTCAGTCAAATCCTCATTAAGTGCAGGTCCTATCCAAGGAAGTAAATGAAGAACAGAATAAATAAAAAAGTCGGATTTGATCTAAAAACAAATAAAACAATTACATAAAAATACCCTTACACTTTCATCCACGGCATTGTCAATGAAATCTGCAAGAAATTCAAGAATAGAAGACAAAGTAATAACACGAGAATTACCAAGATCACAAAGAAATGCAACCTGAACTTTAAATAATTTAAAAAATTAAAATTAATTTATACAAGCCGAATAAAAATTTCATAATCTTCTTTGACAAATGTAGTGTGTAATTCAATGATAAATTTTGTGATTAACTGCAAATAAATATTTAATAACAATTCAAAGTTATTCTTAAATAATTACCGCTTTACCAAAATCTTCTGAACGAGCATTTAAAAGGCCAACAAGGGTAGAAAAAATAGTAAGTTTCTCAGGTAAATAGGCAGCACTATTAGAAGAAAAATTTAAATAAATAGAATAAAAAAAGAATACCATTCATAAAGTATTTGAATTATTTGCCCTTCATAAGGATCTAAATTAGCCTCCAAAACTAAAGCTAAATCACCAATAGCATTTTCAACAGAACCACCATTTAAATCCTCATCTAATTTTTTAATCATATTAACCAATTTATGTCCAATGTCATCACCACCAGGTAAACGGCGTTTCTTCGATTCATCAAACACATCCATTTCTAAATCATTTGAATATTAAAAAATAAAAACCTTCATCTTCATTGCGTCTTTTTGAAGACAAAGAAAATTGACTTTCGAATTGTAGATTAGAATTAACAGAATCAATGTCCATTTTCTAAACTAAAGATAATATATAAAAAAATTTTAAATTAATCAAATACGAATGTGATTTAAACATACAAACAAAAAAATAAATTTTTAAAACATTTATAAAAAGTAAATTAAATAATTCATAAATCTTAATTAAGAAATCAAATTAAAGTCAATGTGAATTTAAAATAAGAAAATTTCTTTAGAGGTTTTAAATCAATAAAGGTCAGAATGCGTTTTTCTTGTTCATCCAACGAAGGAATTGACATTCATTCCTCCCTAAAGATTATTGTTTTAAATTAACGTTATTAAATAATTATTTACCAATTAATATCTTCAGGCCCAAAAAATCTCTTAGTTTTATTTGTTGGAATTGTACCAATCGCAGTGTCCTAAAAATAATTATTTAAATAAACTAAAATATTTACAATTCCAATATTCTTTTCCTCTTCAAGTCGACGTACAATCCAGTCAATAACTCGAATATTTTCTCCAGCCCAGCAATCGCACCTATAAAAATAATCAAATTTAGAAATGAATGTCTTATTAAAATTTCACTAATATTTTTTATTTTCGTTTTAACATTTCCTTATTTTTCAATAATTTATTTTAAATGTTAGAAATTGTTAAAAGCTTACATGAAAGATTCTTGGCATTTTACGGGTGTTTTCAAATTACACCAATGGTCCAAATACTTGCCAAAATTATAACCCATGAATGGGCGCCTTTAAAAAAAAAAGTTAAAGATTAAAACAATTTAGTTTACATTGCCATTGGGTCAAGAATATAATTCTAGAATATTTACAATTCCAATATTATTTTCCAAGATCTTAATTAATTGAAGCAATGTCTATGAAAAGTTTTTATTATAATAAAACAATAAGAATAATACATATTTAAATTAATTAAATATGTAAAAACATGAATTAAACATATAAAGAAAAGCAAAAAATAAAATTATTTAATATTTATTCCAATAGATTTCACACCATTTTAAACATCAAAAATTAAACAAAAAAGAATGAGCATTATTTTGGTATTAGAAGAGGAGGTGCGGGTGGTGGAGGCAACAATGGAGTGCAAAGAAAAGTTGAATCTGAATGTAATAATGAAGATTGTTCTATTGTCTTTGTTTTATCCAAAAGTAAAGGTGGTTTAGGTGCAGGAGGCAATGAAGGGGGAATGGGCGGTGGAGGTACTAAAATTGAAGTCAATGAAGTAATTGTTGGAGTAATTGGTTTATCCTTTAAATAATTAAAATAATTGAAAAGATTAATATATTAAATACCATAAATAAAGAAGTAACATTCAATAATTGTTGCTGATGTTGTTGTTGAATATCTTGAGTTTGTTGAATCGGTAATTTATACTTTTGTGCTGACGTAGTTTCGGATAAATTATTAGTTGAAGATTTAGAGGCAAAACTGTATGATAATGACGAGGATGAAGGAAATGAAGAACTGAAAAATAGTAAAAATATTAAAAATAAAATTAAAAGATTCACTCAATGTCCGGTATATTTGGTAATAAATTTTTAATTGAAGGCAATGGAGGAGGTGGAGGCAAAGCAGAAGTTGAAGTAATCGGCACAGAAAATCCGCTTTGTGACGGCTAAAAAATAAAAACAAAAAATCGATCAAATACTTACAGCAATTTTAATTTTTATATCTCTTGTAGCAAGTTGCATTGGCCCACTCCGTTTAAATGCTTGTCCACCTTTAGCTGCTCCAATACTTTTATCTCCGTCTTCTTCAGCTTCATCCGCCTCCCGTTCTTTTGCCCTTTTTTCTGTTCGTTGTTTCCAACTTGCATGTCTACCTTCAAAAGTATATAATAAATATAAATAAAATTTATACAAGCCAAAAAAATCAAAAATAAAAATCTAAAAAATAATACGTTGGAAAAGTTCCTCCTTATCAGCCTCATCTTCACTGCTACTTATTTTTTCCATTAAATGTGCTGTACTATCAATAGGTATAAAACCCCTCTTTCCCTAGAAATTGAAAAATAAACTTTAAATAATTAAATATAATAAATACTCGAGGAAAAGTAGATAAAGTTGGATTCTGTTGCTGTTCCAAAGCTAAAGCGAAAGTACTACTCATCCATCTAACAAAGGGTACAGGGGCTGAAGCAACTTTAAGTTGTTCATCTTCCAGTTGTTTAGAGATAGCTTAAATGAAAATATAAACAAAAGATTAGTGCTAAAAAATTATTAAAGAAAGTTTTAAAAAATACTTGCTAACTGCTCCATCGATTTTGTTTTTATTGCTTCTAACAATTCTTCACCTTTGGGTAACTTCCCTTCCTAAAATTAATAATTAATTCGAAAAAATAAATAATCGAACCATTGCAAGTTTTGTTGCATTTTCAGTCGCAATCTCTAAGAGCTTTTTACGGTCGATTTTTCCACTAGCATCAAGATAATCAGATTTTGGACGTAATGGACCATAAAATCTCATAATACCTTTGCCCCTTCCTCGACCACGTCTTCAAAAATATTAAAAATTAAAAAAGGATTATTTTGTTACCCTCTTCCTCGCAATCCAGCAATACCTCTACCACGACCTCGTCCACGAATTACTAAACCATTAGCAGCTGCTAATTTAAAATAAGCAGCATGTGCTTTACGACCTCCACCGGGAACATAAGGTTTCCGCAATGTTGAAACTAAATTTGGATCTCTGCCTCTAGATGATAAAGGGAAAGCTGTGGATGTTTGCGAGGTAGAAAGAGACATAGCCTTTTCTTTTTCAATCTCATACCTTAAAATAAATAAAAATAATATTAAAATTCCAATCACATGGAAGAAAATATAAAAACAGCTAAAATAATCCTCATTACATAATTCAAAATAACAAACATTCGCCATGAAGAAGCATCAGGACCATAATCACGAATTTTAGGAATAACCTTTTCTTCTTTTTCTTTCATTTCCTCGGAGCTACTATCGGCTGAATATTTAATAATTAAAAAGAACTAAAAATACCAAACTTGTATATGTGCGTTTGCTACTTCTTGAATGACTTCTTGTGGGTGAACCTGCAGAAGAAGTGGCAGTTTGAACAGCTTTTCTTTTTTTGGCCTAAATTTATGAATATCAAGTTAAAAAATATTTATTTTACTTTAGAACGCAATAAATGTATTCCATAAATAGCTAAAGACTTGCATTCATTTAAATAAGCTAATTCAGCCTCTGATCGAGTAAGTCCCCTTTAAATTAATTTTTTAAATAATTAATTAATTAAAAATTAACCTGTGTAATTTATGTAATTCACCAACTTTATTACAAAATTGTTCTTGTTCTGAAGTTGGTTGAGCTATTTTGGCATTACTAAGGTGTTGTGCATAATTTTCAGAAGATTGAAAATCACCAAGTTCAGCTTGTGCAACTAATGATCCTAAACTTGCTTGGGCAGCAAATGATACTGGTAAACTAAAAAGTTTTAAAAATTAAAAAATAATAATTATTGAATTAATTTATAAATTCTAACAAAAAAAACTATTTAAAAAAGTGATGTACATATAAGGATTACTCTTCTAAATTAATAAAATTTTATTTAATCAAACCGTTCACTATAAACATCTTTTCTCAACTGTAAATAAAGCAAGTGACGAGTAAAGTCTTCAACAAGTTGTGTTGGCTGTGGAGGGTAGAATTTTACTTTAAAAAAGAATTCCAATTGAACACCTAAAATGAAGCTATTAAAATTCTATTAATCTTTAAAAAACATTTACAAAACCTTTTAATTGCTTATAGATTTTTTTCTTTGGATATAACCAATGTTGTTTTCGGTTACTATAAAATGTTAATCCAAAATAGTCTCGTTCCACTAAACCCATTTGTTCAAACACCAAATCAATCAAAACTGATCCTTTGGCTTTTTTCTAAATCAATTTTTCAATTAAATAAATATAAATTAATTACTTACATAAATGTAAAAATTTAACTGAGAATCGTCCAAATAATTAACTAATGCCATAACTAACTTTTTTTTTGATACATTCTGTTGCACAAACGGTGATGTATCTTTGTCATTCGATTTCAGTAATATTTGAATTTTTTCTGAATTGTTATTGTTGGATTGAAGCATTTTTCCTCTGAAAAAATTCTAAATAAAAAATAATTAATTTACAAAATTAATTCTCAATAAATAAGCTTATTAAAAAGCTTGCACATATTACATTGATCGGAAAAATAATTATAATCAGCTTGTAACAGTTCACTGTTTTGTTTACGAAATATCATATTACCGAATTGTCGCAATCAAAAGTTGGTTAACAAGATGAAGTTAACCGAACTGTCATATTTGTCTTTTTTACCGATTTGTCACTAAAACTTTTCGTATTTAATCTAATGCATCATTTTAATTGATTTTTTAAATTTGTTTTTATGTAAATATTTTACCGATCTTTTTTTATTTTTTTAATTTGCATTCGTCTTCGAATTGAAGATCCTTGACTTTATTTTCAAGTCCTTAGATTTTATTTAAAAAAATGAAAAATAAGAAGAAATTATAATTAAACTTCATTAATTTTAAAATTATATTACGATTTTTTTCATCATTTATAGAATGGAAAATAAGAAACAAAATTAAATTGCAGCATGATGGATTTTTTTATATTTTTGATCAATTGTTCTACTGAGGAAAAGAGTATTGGGTTCAATAAAAGAGGCGTAAAATGCCTTCGCAAGGGTACCTTTTTCTAACCTTAGGCTGGACTATGTCGACCTAAGGTTAATTTTATTTTTAATTAATTATTAAATTAATTTTAGGGAATTTTTATTTGTGATGGTTTTGAACATGAAGCTGAAGAAATGATCGATTCATTGGTTGAAGTAATTATTGAGAGAAGTTCTTTATTTAATTTAAAGCGTGGAGTTTTGACACCATTATTGCATTATACAAAAGGTATTTTGTTGCAGCGCGATCACGCGCTGAGTGATAAGAACTAAAAAGAAGGAAAAGTTTAATGAGAAATTTTTAGAAGAGATGGTGGATCAACGCACAAAAATGTGCAAAAACTAGAATAAAAAATGATGAAATTAGAAAATTTTTTTCTTTTAATATTTATTTTTGTCTAATATTTATTAAATAACTACCTTCTAATTATTATTCTTAAAATTAAAACAGATTAATTCTTTAAATTTATTTCTTTTTTTTTCATTTTATTTATTTATTTTACAACAGACACGAGGTTGTTTACTTGGACTAGGGTTAATTTTATTTTTAATTAATTATTAAATTAATTTTAGGGGATATACATTTGCGTTGGATCAGATCCTGAAGAATTGACTGGGTTTTTAGTTTAAGTAATTAATTAAAGAAATTTATTTAAACTTCAGATTAAAGCATGAATTTTTAACACCGTTAACTGCTTATAAAAATAATTTTTTATGATTGATGTTCTTTCAAGAATTTTACCTTATGTATCAAAAGCATTTTGTGGTCAAATATTTTTTTATGGATATTTAACATTTTTTTATTAATTTTAAATTTATTTCATATAAAAACAACTTAAAGGAAAATATTCTTCTTTATTATTATCATGTAATTTTGTTTTCTTGATTTGATTGACCTGGGCGTGTAATTTTGAACAATAACATTTTGAAATTTTCATAGAAGCTAACTAAATATCCACTTCCCTTAAAAATAAAAAATATATAAGAATATTAAACATTCTATGTTTTTCTATTGATTAAAATTTGGCGAATAATTTGAAACAAAATCGAATGTCCTCATATTAGATTCCCTTTCCCATAAAATATTAAATATTTACTCTTGTATTAGCAAAATTAGCTCCAACAATTGGCATATTATCAAATCTTTGTGCATAACGAAATTCAATCTTTAAAATAAAATAATTAAATAATATATTTAAAATCAACTTTATAAGCATCAGGATTTCTTGAATGTAATTTCCAAATACGTACATAAGTATCTTCACTTGCTGTTAACTTTAAATAAATTAAAAAATAATTTTTAAAAATAAAATAAAAACAATATATGCAGATTCTGTAGCTACAGATAATGCTGTTATTTGTCTTGAATGTGCATTAATTTCTGCTAATAAAGCTCCACTAATTGCAGAATAAACTGATATTTGTCCTAATAAATTACCACAAAATACTTGTTTTCTGAGAATATTTATTACAGATAATGGTTGACTTTAAATATAAATAAATAAATATATTTTTTTAAATTAATTAATTATATACTTTGTACTAATTCTTTTACTAACAGATTTAAAATTTTTTGGCCAAACTAATATATTACCTACAAATAAATAAATAAATAAATATTTTTTTAATGAAAAATTTTAATAAATTTTTCTTTATGATTAAATAATTTTTTAATTTAAAATTTATTTAAATTTATAAATATTTAATTTTAATTAATTTAATTAACCTCCAACATCACCAGTAACAGTAATTAAATCAAAACTACAAAAAGCAATATCTGTTATTGGATTATTATGTTCTTTTAAATTCTTTTTTATTTGAAAATTATTTTCATTATTACAATATATTTGAATAATTTCCCCTGAATTACAACCTTTTGATAAAAATAAATAAATTATTTTTTAAATTTTAAATATTTTTTTTTATTACCTAAAAGTATTAAATTTTCAATACAACAAATTCCTTTTAAATAATTAATTATATGTATATTTAAATAATTAATTTATTATTACCTCTAGTAAATGTTGTTAAAATTTTTTTATTTTCATTAGAATAATTATCATTAATAATTTGTTTATTAAATAAACATTTACGTGTTTTAAAATCAAAAATCTTTAAAAAATAAAATTAATTAATTTAATTTTTAAAAACCGAAACAAAAATTCCTGATAAAATAATTAATATTGGAGTATTTCTATTTATTGGTAAAGTAACTAAAAAAATAAAAAATAAAATATTTAAAATATTTAACCATAAATTTGCATTAACGAAATTGATTTTTCTTCTATTTTTTCATTTAAATTTTTAATAATTTCTTCTAATGTTAATAATTCACAACATTCTTGTTCCATTTTTTCATTCCAAGATAAAAGTTGAACCTTTTTTATATTAAATTTAAATTTTAATAAAATTAATTTTAACTGAATCTTTGCCTAAATAACCAACAAATGTTTCTCCTTTAGTTTTATTATTATATACAGATAAATTATTTGAAAGAAATGCAGCTCCTGTCTTTTAATTATTTAATATTTTTATTTATTTATTTATTTAAAGAATTAAAAATAATTTAACCTTTACAGGAAATTCAAATGTTGGTTCAAACATAATAATTTAAATATTTTATTTTAATAATTTAAATATAAAAAAAAGAAAAGAAAGGCGTAAATATATTTAAAATATTTATATTGTTAAAGTAAAAAAAATTAATTAAAATAAATTACCATGGAGATAATAAAAAATAATAAAAATTATTTATAAAGATATTAATTATTTAAAAAAATAATTTAAAATTAATTATATTATTTAATTATAAAATTGAAAATAAAATTTAAAATAATAATTTTTAAATAATTTAATTAAAAATAATTAATTAAATTAAATAAAATTTTAATTTATTTTATTAATTAAAAATTAATTTTTATTTTTATTTTTTTTTTTATTTTTAAATATATTTTTATATATATAATATATATATATACATACATATATATATACAAGTTAAATAAAAGAAAATCCATAAAAATATTCAAATGCTTATTTTTTTTTTTTTCTAGAATTTGCCAATGTCTTTCTAGTTTAGAATATTTTATTCTTTTATTTTTTTTTTAAAAAGGCAATGAGAGACAAAAACGAAGAAAATGGCAGAAAAAAGAAAAAAGTAATTTTTTCGTTACTTTTATTTTTCACGTTTTTAAAGATTTTTTTTTTCTAATATTTATTTAAATTATTGAATTTTTTTTAAATTTAATTTTAATAAAATTAATAATTTAAATTAATTTTTAAATAATTTAAATGTTCTCAATTTTTGGTTTATTACTTTTATTATATAATTCACTTGGACAACATCAAGAAATTGAAAAAGTTTTGCGTAGATTACGTGAATCTGTTGATAAATTTGAAAATAATTTTTATAAAAATGTTTTGGAAGAATATGGACAAATTGGAATGATTAAACCTGTAATTAAATTTAATTAATTTAAAATGAATTTAATTTAAATAAAGGCATTAGAAGAACGTGCAGAACGTTATTTTAGTTTATTAGACCAAACAAATATTGACTTCCCTGCAGCTGTTTTACAAACAGAAAAGAGAATTGAAAGATTTTTTAATTCAAAAATAGAAGCTTTAAGAAGGTTAAATTAATTAAAAAAATTAAATTTTAATTAATTAAAAAATAAGTTTATTAAGAAAAATATTTATTTAGATTAACAATAAGTAAATAATTAATATTTTTATTATTTTTAAAATAAAATATACTAATTCATAAATAGTTTATTTTGTTTAAATTAAGTTAATCTTTAAATATAATAATTAAATATTTAAATTATTTATTTATTGTCTAAACTTGTTTTTTTTACAAATAATCCTTTTTTTTTTAAATTAATTAATTATTTGATTTTAATAAATTTTTAATATAAATATATAGATTAGCTTCAACAGCAGAAAAAGAAGCTTTGAAAATAGATATTAATGAAGAATTACCAAAAAGTTTAACAGATAAAGAATGTTCTCGAAATTTAAAACAATTAAATAAATATTCTGTTAAAAATTCACAAATATGGGAAAAAATAAAAAAAGGAGAAATTGAACAACGTTCTGGAGTTCATGTAAAAAAAAAATTAATTAATTTAAATATTTTTATTTATTTATTAGATTGCAATAGAATCATATAAATGTAGTGGAGAAGTAGTTAGGGATTTTAATTGGACAGGACAACAAAAAATAGAAAAACAAATGATTGAAAATGCAAAATTAGATTCTTCTATAATGAGACAATATATTGGTACTTATAGTGGTTTAACAAGGATATTTCCTGGTAATTTTAATTAAATTTAATTTAAGATTTATTTATTATTTCTTACTGTAGCATTTAAAATAAATTTTTCTTTTTCCGTTAAAGGACGTTTCATTGCCAAAAATATTTATAGGATTCAATTGGGATTACGGTACAGAACAATTTGGAGTTGACTTATTTGATCCTCGCTTCAGGCCTTGGTTCATTTCTGCAGAAAGTTCTCCTCGTGATGTTCTTTTTCTTCTCGATTTAAGTGGTAGTGCTAAAGGAATGAGTGCTCATTTAATTAAAACAGCTGTTGGGGCTGTTTTACAAACTTTATCACCAAACGATTTCTTTTCTGGTATTTGGTATAATAGTAAAAGAGAACGTGTTTTTGATAATTGTACAGGAAATTATGATTCTTTTGTTCAAGCAACAAGTACAAATAAAGTAAAATTAAATAATTCTTTTAATTAATTTCCTTCTTTTTGTTTATTTAGTTATTATTTCGACGTTTATTAGATAAAGTTGAAGAGCGTGATCAAGCTTCACTTCCAGCTGCTTTAGAAATGGCTTTTTCTGAATTTTTTAGAGGAAAGAATATTCAAAGAAGTGGAGGACATCGTTTAATTCTTTTATTTACTGATGGAATAGAATTTTGGCCAGCAGAAGCAGTTCAAAGACTTCAAAAAGAAAATCCTTTAACAGAATCTATACGTGTTTTTGGACATTCTGTTGGTCATGGAAGAGATACACAAGCAGCTATTTCTTGGTTAAATTGTTGGACAAATGCAGGATTAACCCAAGCAGTTATTGGGTCAATTGCTGAAGTTAAAATAAAATCAAGAGAACATTTAAAAAAATTAAATGAAATATTAGCATTAAATTATCGAGACAAATCGCCAACACCAAATGAAAGGCCAATTACTTGGTTAATTAATTAATTTAAATAATATAATTAAATAAAGGTCATTCCCTTATATGGATGCACAAAAAGGAGGGCCAATTATTTCTCTTTCAATACCTTTATTGGGTAAACAACCAAATATTTATAAAATTACAAATAATTATTCTTCAATAAATTCAACAAAACAAAATATTCGTTTAGATGGATTTATGGGAATTACTTCTATTGATATTTCTTTTGAAGAAATTGGAAAAGTATTAAATTTAGAAGGAGAACCTGACCTTACACAAGCATATGCTTTTATAGTTGATAATAATGGATTAATATATTATCATCCAAGGTTAATTAATTTAGGGGGTTTTTATATTATTAATTAATTAATATTTTTATTAAAATAAATATTTTTATATGAATTAATTTAATATTAACATCTTTTTGGTCAACTTATTAGATGCCCAACTGTAGTACCTAAATACTCTAATAATTACCCGGGGTAATTATTAGGGCAACCGTGGGTAATTAAAAGTGGGTAAGTAATTATTAGAATATTTAAGGTAATAAATTGATTAATTGGATATATTATAAGAGTTAATCTTTTGGATATTTCTTCCTAATAAAAATAATTTAATTAATTATTTTTTAAAGATTTTATACTCCTCCAGCTAAAATATTTAATATAAGAAAAACATTTTGTCATCGTTCAACATTAATTCGTTCAAATGTTAGAGTACCATTTTCTAAAGCAGATGAATTAATTCAACAACAAATGGGTTATTTAGATTCAATTCAACATAAAGATATATTAGAATTATTAAATTTTGATGAAAATGAAGGAAAAAATAATAAAAATATTTTAATTCAATTTAGAAATAATTTAATATTAAGAAATTGTTTAAAAACATTAGAAGATGATTTTAATCAATTTAAATGTTTTCCTATTCCAAATACACCTTTAGTTGTTGGTTTTGTATTAAAGAAAGGAAAAACTAAAATTATTTTAAATGGAAAACCTGAATTAGTAAATAAATTAAATTAAATAAATATTTTAATTAATTAATTAATTAATTAATTATTTATTTAATTAATTAATTAAATAAAATAATTAATTTTTTTTTTAAAGGAAAATCCTTTTGAATTGTCTAATCGTCTTTTATCTTCTTTTATTCCAAACAATCAAAATATTAATACAATTAATTCTTCAAATATTATTCCATCATCTGTTGGTATATTACTTAGAAAAGAGTAAATTTAAAATTATTTCTTTATTTAAATATTTTTTTCCATTAATGAATTAATTTAATTTTTTTTTCTAAAAAGTCAACTTCAACAATTTGAAATATCAACACAACTTAGTCGTTTTAATCCTTTAAATCAATTTATTCGTTTAATAGAATTATTACCTTCAATTAATAATATTATTGGTTCACTTATTCTTTCACATTTATCTTTATTATCTCCAAATGAATTAATTCTTTTATGGTCAAAAAAATTAGAAAATAAATGGAAAAATAATATTAATTTATGTAAAAATAAAGAATTAATATTTATTAGAACTTTTATAGAATTTAAATCTAATTCTATTTTAGAATATCCAGGAATTATTGCTTTATTTCCTAGATGGTAAAATAAAATAATTAAAAAAATTTTTTTTTTAAAGTAAAATAATTTCAACAAATGATTTTTTAATTAATAATAATAAAGAAGAAGAAAAAGAAGAAGAAAAAAATAAAATAATTATTAATTTTGATTCAGAAAATGATTTAATTTCTGTTGAACAATTAATTGGAAGAATTGATTCTTCTTTTAATTATTTAGCTAAAATTGGGGTAATTTATAAATAATTAAATTTAAATTTAAATTAAATTAAAAGGTTCAATTACGTTCTTATTATTTACAACAAAAATTTCAATTAGCAATTGAACATTCAGAATTATTAAAAAATAATGGTTGGAATGAATGTTCAATTAAACAATATTTAAATAGAAAATGTTTTTTAATAAATACAAATTTATTTGTTTTAGCTACAAATAATTTAAATAATTCACAACAACCTATTCATTTATCAAATATTGAACCAAAATTATTTAATGAATTATTAGAAAGAAAATTAATTGAAAGGTAAAATTAAATTACCCAAAATATCAACATTATAAATATCACAACTAAATAATTTTTTTGTTTTATTTTTAATATTTTTAAACTACTTTTAACTAACTTGTTTTTATTTAAATTTTGTTTTCTTATTAATTTAATTATTTAATAGAATAACTTGGAGAAATCCAAATTCCCTTTGTCCAATGATTTTTGAAAATCCACGTCTTCGACAACAACATTTTGCATTTTCTTCACAACAACAATATTTAATTGATTCTTCTTTATATTATTCTTCAGCTTTAAAAAATTATTCTTTTATTTTTAAATTTTTACAATTTTTATTTTCATGGTAATTAAAAATTCTAAAAAATTAATTAAATTAATGTTTTATTTAATTTTAAGGTTAGAATTTTTTATTCCTTCTTCTCTTTTTGTTTTGGCATCAAAAATACCTCCAGATCAATTTATTCCTTTAGAAAATATTGAATGTGATAATGAAGCTATACATTCACAACCTAAAGAAATGCTTGAACATTGTACTACTGAAAAAACAATTTTTAAATTTCAATTAAAAAATAAAAATGAAAATGCTTTTTGGATAAGAGAAAAAGAATGTAATAGGTAATTAATTAATTAATTAATTAATTAATTAAATATTAATTAATTAATGAATATTTAAATTAATATTTAAATATAAATTAATCTATTCCTATTGGTCAACATTAAATAATATAGTTATGATGTGTTGACCATCTGGGCTAACCCTAATGAATTATTATAATTTATTTTTAATTAAAAAAGGTCTGTTGGATTATTGCCTTTTTCTCGTTCTGGACTTTATTTATTAGTTTTGGATGGTGAATGTAAATTTAAATCTTCTTCAACTTCAATACTATTTAATTCAAATATTCGAGGTTTGTATAGTTTTTAACTATTTATTTAAATATATTTAAAGTACCAAATTGTAATTTAACATTTGAATTATCATCTTTAAAACGGAGAAAAAGAACAGATTTAGATTATACAAATTCACATCCAAAGGTGGTATTAAAAATAATTAAAAAATAATTTATTTAAATTAGGAATTTAATCCTTTATGTACAAGTGGATCATCAACTAATATTTTTAAAAAAGAATATTTATTTATAATAATGGTGCTGAAAATAATTGTATTTAATTGCCTTTTAATTAATTTTAATTTTTTTGATATTTTTTAATGGTTCTAATTTTTAAATTGTTTTTAATTTTTAATTAATTTTTATTTTAAATAATTACCGTATTTAATAAATATTTTATCGTGCTAAAATCAATTTTTCTTTTTTTCTCTTATTTTTCATTATATTTCGCTTATTTTAATTTTTTCAAAAATAAAATTTTAATAAATGCGTTTTTAAGTTTATGTTTGTCTCTTATTTTTCTACATGTGATAAAACGATGGAAGATCCAACATTAGCATATGAAGGTTTTTTTAAATTAATAATTAATAGAAGTTATTACATTAAGATATGCTTTTCTTTGAGCATCGTTTAACTGAAGTAATTTCTGGAATGCAGCCTAGAGTACGTAAATGGAAAAGTTTGTTTTTCCTTTTTTGAATTTAATTAGAAATTTCCAATTTTTATGCATTTACCTTTATATATTTTATATATTCCAATAGAAATTTATTTTAAATTTTTTTATAGCTCTATTAATGTTTTTGCTCATTTCAACTGCTTGTAGTGCTTATTATTGGATATTAGATCCTTCATTAAAATATGTAATTTCTTTTAATTTTAAATTAAAAATAATCTAGTTTTAGATTTCATTTTTTGAATCTCTTGCTCTTCATCCATTTTTTACTGCAAGCATTTCACTTTTGTTAATATTATTTATTGTTTTTGGTGTTCATAAACGGGTTGTAGCGCCACGAATGTTTTTTTTATTAAAAATAATTTTTTTATATATATTTATTATTTTAGAATCGCAAATAGATGTAGCAATGTTTTGAGTGATTTTTGTTTAAGTTGTGATGAAGTAATATTTTTAGATTATTTTTTATAATTTTTTTTTCTTTAAATTTTCAGCAAGGCAAATTAATTGTTCGGCCGGCTTATTCACCAGCTGTATCTCCAGTTATTTCAAATATTTCAAAGAAAACAACATCAAGAATATCAATGTGTTCTCCATCTTCTCCAATTTCTAATTTAACTGAAGAAACTGACAATAATTTAGATATTTCTGATAATTTTACAAAAGAAATATTTAAAAAAGAAAAAGATAACAACGATAGTATTTTAAAATTAGATTTTACAAATAAAAATTTACTTCAAACTTTTTAATTTTTTGTTTTAAATAAATTATTTTTGAGAAATTTTTATATAATTTTAATGTTTTATTTAAACTTATTTATAATTTTAATTTGTTTTTTAATTAATTTATATTTTTTATTTTCAGAAATGTCTTATCTTTATAAAATTTACCGAAGAATTTTATTAGATTGGCCAATTGATAAATTAAAATCAAATGAACGAAATTTTCGTTTTCATCTTGAACAACAATTAGAATCAGCATTTCAACCGTCTTCGACAAACGGAATAATTTCAGAAAATGAGGAAAAGACTTTGAATAAAAATATTAATATTTTTAAATGCAAGGAAAGACTTGAAGGTTTTTTTTTAATTTAATTTAAAATTTAATATATTTTTAAAATTTATCAAAATTATTTATTAAAATAAATAATTACTTTTTAGCTTTACAACGTTTATCATCTAATGTTCATTTAAATCAATTTCCATTAAATTATACAGCAGGTGCTAATGGTTATAGAAAAGAGAAAATCCAAAAATTTAATTCTGATATTGAACGAAAAAATATGGGAATGTATTCTTTTACACCTGGATATAAACAAAAATTTATTCTTTTGTTAAAGAAAATATTTAGAATTGAAGAAGAAGGTTTAAATAAATAAATATTTTATTTTGTTGAAAAATATTGGGGATTTAAATCTAATTTGGGGGTTATATTTTAAATATAATAAAGCTAAAGAAGTTCGTTAAAAGGGTTGGGGTTTGAGACTTTAGGAATTGAAATATTTTCTACTATTTTTATTTTCAATATTTATTGAATATATTTTAAAAAACACAATTAATTGTTTATTTTTTATTAAAAAATATAATTGAAAATATTCTATTAAAATTTCTATTTATTTTTAATTATTTATTGGCAAGCAAATTTATTTTCTTTTATTTATTATTTAAACAGGACTTATTGGAGGTTCATAAGGGTAAATATCTAAAATATAAAAATAATTAATTAATTTAATAATTATTTTATTACCTCCAGCATTTGGTGATCCTCCATAAGCATTTTCATTTTTTGGTGGAATATACCAATCACCATCTTTTATTTTATTTTAAAAATAATTTAAAAATTAAACCTGCTGGTGCATGTGTTAAATTTATTTTATCTTCAGCTGTTCGTTTTTTAATAATTATTCCACTCTTCCCATATTTCCCAGAAAGTTTTTCATAAGCACGAAATTGTCTAATAAAAGGAAATAAATTTAATTTAAAATTTTAAATTTAATTCTTCCTAATATTCCAAAATTATAATTTAAATAATAATTTATTTATTTTATTTATCTCTTTCCCTTCCCCTTTTATTTCTAACTTATATAATTGCCAAACAATATAAAGAAAGAATATTTCAAGAATAGCAATTGCCAAATAAACAATAATTATCATAATTCCAAGCCATTGAGTTGCTTTATTTTTTTTTTAATTTAATTAAAATTAAAATTTAATTAAATTTACAATAATTGCTTGTATAATAATCCCCTTGTCCAACTAAACGTCTAATACCATTATAAGCACCAAAAAGTAATAAAAGAGCAACAACAATTGCAACAATTATTAACCATCCTATTAAAAATATCTTTAAAAGAAAATAAAATAATTTAAATTTAAAATTTAATAAATTACCTGTGCAGAAATGTGTGGAATTAAAAATCTAGAACTTTCCTTTTTTATAGCATAAATAAGTAATATTATAGCTATTAATATTATTAACACTGAAATAATTCCCAAAATAAACCAAATTAAATAAGGAGCACCAAACATAAACAAATTAACAAATAAACCATAAACTGTTAAAATACAAAGAAGAAATTCTATAAAAGCAACTACAAAACCAGCTGTCTTTAAAAAAATTAAAATTAATTTAATTTAAATATATTTATTTATTATACTCGAAGTGAACAACAACATATTATTTTTCCGTTTCTTCTTCTATTTGGATTACTTATTGAAGAATCTTTTTTTTCAATATTTTTTTTTAAATTTTTTGGTTCTTTTAATTTTTTATTAATTTTTTTAGCCATTTTAATTAAATTATTTTCTAAATATTTAAATAAAAATATTAAATATTTTTTCTATAATAATAAAGAAGGAAAATATAAAAATTATTATTTTAATTAAATAAAAGAATATATTTAAAATTATTTTATAATTAATTAAAATTACTTTTAAAATAAAAACTATTCGATTGATTAGAAACAATTCATGCAATTGAGGAAAAAATATTATTAGTAAAAAAGGAGAAACAAAAATATAAAATAAAATAATAAACGTTTTAAAAAAATATTGGAAAAAGAAAGCTAAAAAAAGAATTGAACAGATTCTTCTTCTTCTCTTTAATTTTTTTTTCTTTAAACAATAAAGTTCCTTTGATTTTTTTTTGTTAAAATAAAAGTTTGAGAAAAAAGAATATTTTTCTTGATTTTATTTATTTAAATTTTATTTAAAAAAAAATGTATAGAAGATCTATAAATTTTTAAATTTTCAAATAATTTTTAATTCTTTTTATTTATTTAATTATTTAATTAATTAAATAAAATAAATTAAAATAAAATAAATTAAAATTTTTAATTTTTTAAAAAAACAAATGTCCTCGACCTAAATATTTTTAAAAAATAAATAATTTTTATTTTTTATTAAAAACATATGTTCAAATTTTTATTTTCAATTTATTTTTGAACATAAAGAAGATATATGAACACAATAAATAAAATATTTATTTAGAGATATTTTATATATATTAAAAAATATTTTTATTTGTTTGTTTATTTACCGGAAACGGCTGTTTACTTTTTTTTTTTAATTTCTTCTAAAAATATCATGAAAATTAAATTAATAAAGGGATTGAAAATTTAAAAAAATTAAAAAATAAAATTATTATTTTTTAAAATTAAATATTTAAATTAATCTTATTATTTTTTAATTTAATTACTTATTAATTTATTTTCCCTTTTATTTTTAAATTATTCCCTAAAACTTATTTTATTATTTAATAAAATATTATTTTCTTTAATCATTTTCAAATTTTAGCCTAAAACCAGTTACTTTTTCTTATCAATTAAAATAAAAAATAATTAATCTATGTATAATTCCCCGCCTTATTTAAATGTGTTTTGGGAAAAAAAATTCTTTATTTAAGAGAAGGAATTATTTATTTATATTTAACCATTTTAGTATATATATTTAAATATTTATTTAATAATTAAAAGACTTTATTAATTAATTTTTAAACATACATATGTCTATTTAATTTTATTTTTTAAATTTCATTTATTAATTTAAAATATTCTTTAATTTTTCTAAAAAAATAATTATTAAATTAATTAATTAATTTATTTATTGTATTTAATCATTAAAATAATTTAACTGTTATCTTAAAAACAATTTATCTTTTTAATAATTAAAATAAAAGTACATTTAAAAAAATATTCAAAATCAAGGTATTTGTACTTTAACAAAAGATCAAAATACATATTGCTATTTTTGTGGCACTTAAAAATTTTTTAAAATAAATATTTTTTATTTAGAAAATTTTTTTTCTTTTAAGTAATATTTATTTTTGTTTAATAAACCATCATATTCTTAATTATTATTTTTAAAATTAAAACAAATTAATTCTTTAAATTTATTTCTTTTTTTTCATTTTATTTTATTTATTTAATAACAGACACGAGGTTGTGTTTACTTGGACTTTGTTCCTATAGAGAATAAAAAAAATCGAAATAATCTATATATTTACTAGTATGTGGGGGGAAATGTTTAGTTTAAAATAAATTATTCTTTATTTTATTCAAAAAAATTATTAAATTAATTTATTTTCATTAAATTTTTAATTAAATAAATAAAATAAATTTTTTTTTTTAAATGAATGTACTAAAAAAACTTTAATATTTTAACATTTTATTATTTAATTCCTTCTTTATTTAATAAAAAGATTTACATTATTATAAATAAACTAAATAAAAATGATAAAATTAAATCATCTGCTCTTTTGTTTACTTTAAAACTATGTAAAAAAATTGATAAAATCATTTCCTATTTTTGTATTATTTATTTATTTAATTATTTATTTGCACTTTATAATTTTCTATATTAAATATTTTTATTCATTAAAATTATTATGAAATACATTTATAATTTTAAAAATATATTTAATTCTGATTATTTAATTTTGATTAAGAATAATTTATTATTATTTTTTTTTTAAATTTTATAGAAATTTAAAAAAAATGGCAACTTTAACATTTCCAAAACATGAACAACAACCAACAGCAGAATCTATTCCAAATATTCCACCATTTAAAGAAACTAAAGGTGCTTGTTCTTCTCTTCGACAAATTAGTGCTGATGCTTTTTATGTTATTAATGAAGTTGTTCTTAAACGTTTAGGACCTGTCCCAATTTTGAAAGTTTGAAAATAATTGAAATAAATTTAAAAAATATTTTAGGGTGATTTTCACTTACTTCCATTTAAAGTTCAGAGATTTGTGGCAGAAAAGGCTGAACTATGTCGACCTAGGGTTAATTTTATTTTTAATAACTATTAAATTAATTTTAGGGAATTTTTATTTGTGATGGTTCTGAACATGAAGCTGAAGAAATGACTGATTTATTGGTTGAAGTAATTATTTAAAGAATGTTTTTATTTAATTTTATTTAAATTAAAGAGAGGAGTTTTAACACCTTTGGCTGCTTATGAAAATAATTATTTATGCAGAACTGATCCAAGAGATTGTGCTAGAGTTGAAAGTAAAACTTGGATGGTTACACGAGATAAATATGATGTAAATATTAATTAATTAATTATTAAAAAATAACTAAAATTTAAAGGAATTTATTTAAAAAATTAATATTTTAATAATTAATTTAAGACAGTTACTCATACACCAGAAAATGTGGAACCAATAATGGGTCATTGGATGTCTCATATGCAATTTGCTGATGAATTAGATTCTCGTTTCCCAGGATGTATGGCTGGACGTATAATGTATGTAATTCCCTTTTCAATGGGTCCATTAGGAAGTCCTTTGTCGAAAATTGGAATTCAGGTTTATTTTAAATAATATTTTAATTAATTAATTAATTAGTTAACTGACTCTACTTATGTTGTTCTTTCAATGCGTATTATGACTAGAATTTTACCTGATGTGGCTGAGGCTTTGGGTGATCAAGATTTTGTTAGGGGAATTCACTCTGTTGGATTACCACGTCCTGTTAAACGTTTGAACTTTCTTTTATATTCTTATTTTCTGTTTTTTTATAGAGAAAGTAATTAGTCATTGGCCTTGTAATCCTGGTAAACATCTAATTTTTTTAATAATATTTTTATTAATTAGAACGTGTAATTATTGCTCATCGACCACTAGAAAGGGAAATTTGGTCGTTTGGTTCTGGATATGGTGGAAATTCTTTGCTTGGGAAAGTAATAAATAATAAATCTTTAATTAATTAATTATTTAATTTAAAGAAATGTTTTGCTCTTCGAATTGCTTCTAATATTGCACGTGATGAAGGATGGTTGGCTGAACATATGTGTAATAATAGATTATATTAAATTTAATTAATTAATTATTTTTTAGTAATTATGGGTGTAACTAGTCCAGAAGGTAAAGAACATTTTATTGCTGCCGCATTTCCTTCTGCTTGTGGAAAAACAAATTTGGCAATGTTGGAACCATCGCTTAAAGGATGGAAAGTTCGTTGTGTTGGGGATGATATTGCTTGGATGAAATTTGATGAAGAAGATGGAAGGTTGTATGCAATCAATCCAGAAGTAATTTTAATTAATTTTTTAAAAGAGTAATTATTATTAAATTGTTTCAGGCAGGGTTCTTTGGTGTTGCTCCTGGAACTTCAATGAAAACAAGTATTTTTAAATTGTTTTTATTTTATTAAAAAATATTTAGATCCAATGGCAATGGCTACTTTCCAACGTAATTCTATCTTTGCAAATGTTGCAGAAACATCAGAAGGAAAAGTTTATTGGGAAGGATTGGAAGATGAAATAAAAGATAAAGTAAATTATTAAATGATTAATTAAACAAATTAATTAAAAGGATATAAAAATAACTGATTGGTTGGGAAATCCTTGGAAATTGGGAGAATCTACTACTCCAGCTGCTCATCCAAATTCACGTTTTTGTGCTCCAGCAAAGCAATGTCCAATTATTCATCCAAATTGGGAATCACCAAGTTTTTTGTTTTTAACTTAAACAATTATTTTTTAATTTTAAAGAGGGTGTTCCAATTGATGCAATTATTTTTGGAGGTCGTCGACCAGAAGGTGTACCCCTTGTATTTGAATGTTTTTCTTGGGAACATGGGATTTTTACGGGTGCTTGTCTCAAATCAGAGACAACTGCAGCTGCTGAATATAAAGGTTCTTTTTGATATGTTTTATTATTATTTTTTAATTAAGGAAAAACTGTTATGCATGACCCAATGGCAATGTAACTTATATTTTTTTAATTTCTTTAATTTTTGTTTAAAGGCGTCCATTCATGGGGTACAATTTTGGCAAATATCTTGACCATTGGTGTAATTTAAAAAAACCTGGGCGTAAAATGCCAAGAATCTTTCATGTAAGCTTTAAATATTTTTGAACATTTAAAATAAATTATTGAAATTTTCATGAGATATTCATTTCTAAATTTGATTATTTTTATAGGTCAATTGGTTCCGAAAATCATCAAAAGGAAAGTTCCTCTGGCCTGGTTACGGAGAGAATATTCGAGTTATTGATTGGATTGTACGTCGACTTGAAGAGGAAAATAATATTGGAATTGTAAATATTTTAGTTTATTTAAATAATTATTTTTAGAAAACAGCGATTGGTATTATTCCAACAAAGAATTCAATAAATCTAAATGGACTTGGTGATATTGATTGGTAAATAATTATTTAATAAACGTTAATTTAAAACAATAATCTTTAGGGAAGAGCTAATGTCACTTCCTTCAGAATATTGGAATGAAGATTCAAAGGAAGTGAGAAAATTCCTCGAGGAACAGGTAAATTTTTTCAAACTTAATCTCTGAAATATTTCTTTTAATTCAGGTCAATTCTGACTTACCAGAGAAAATCCGAAATGAATTGGATGAACAAGAAAAACGCCTTGCTGACCTTTAATTGATTTAAGAGTACAAACTTTATTTTATTGATTTAAAACCTTAAAAAATTTTCTTATTTAGTTTATTTTCACATTACTTTAAATTTAAGCTTCTTTTTCATATATATTATTTTAATTTATGATAAATATTTTAAGAATTATTTGTTTCTTCTGAAAAAATTTTTTCAAGATTTATGAAAATCGGAAAATAAAAAGTGGTAAGGATTTAATTTGTATCATTATTATTGTAAATTGGCGTTATGCATTTTCCATTTCATGTTTTTCTTTTTGTTCATCTTTGTTTTTGAAATTTTAATTTATTAGCTTTTTATTATAAATTTTCAACCTTAATTCCTACCTCACTTCTTTCCTTTTAAATTATATTCCTGTTTCTTTTCTTTTTTTTGCTTTCGGCAGTTAAGTCAATCAAAAGAATTAATTTTTATGAGAAATGTGAGATATTAATGGTAAAATAGGCCAAAACATGTTGATGTACATTACATGCCATTTGCAAAAACAAAAAAGGAAATGAGGGCAAAAAATTATATAAACTGCGCGGAAGTAAGCTCCTAACGAAAAATTTTTAGCCCATAATATTTTTTGGAAGCTCGATTAGAACGTTTGGGACTGAATTATTTTTATTGCAAGAATGACCACTGCTATTTTTCTAATGATCGATCCATGTTCAATTCCATATACTCATTGCCAACAAATTAGAATTTTCAATTTGCATGATGGTGAGTACATTAATCTTTCTATTTTTTAATCCTGCAGTAGGTTTATGATGATTAAATTTATAATTTTTTAGGAATCCAACAAATTGTTGGCTATTGTATACCAATCAAGCAGTGTTCTGGTTTGTTCGATAAGATCCCGAAATCAAGAATCATCAAAACAGTAGATACTAGTGCACCAAGTGGCGACCAATTGCTGACAAAATTTAAGGTTTTTCTGTTACTCTCCTTTCATTACTTTTATTCTAGTTTGTTTTTCCCCCGTTGAATGTTGTGCCAGTGAATGAGAAAGAATTCCATGACATGATTGAATCCTCGCCCGTTCCGTTTCGTGGAGCAAATACGAAGAATCGTTTTTATGTTCGTCCAGTCCCTCAAAGTCCGACACAAAAACGGCCGCAAACTGATGAAAGTGCTATGAATTAGTAACCCTTAACGAATTATTTTTGTCTATTTTACACTTTATAGCGTGGCGGACAGGTTTAAGCTGCATTTAAACCCTCACCTAGTTCCATACAGATTGCCCGATGGTTTGGATTGTTTTATTCGTTTGGAGTTAGCGGAACACTGTATTTATTTATATTTATTTTTCTCATTTTATTTTAATCCATTTAGGTAGGCAGGATGGAACTACGACACTTGCGGATCGGCATTTGCGGACCGACACTTGCGGATCGGCATTTGCGGCCCGACATTTGTGGCCCGACAATTGTGGCCCGACACTTACGGATAGACACTTGAGGACAGACATTAGAGGTAAAAAAAATCGAGAGGAATTTACAAAAAAAACATGAAGATTTTTATAATAATTATTTTTGAATTAAAATGTATTGTAAAGCTTATAGTTTAGTAAAAAAAAATTATATTTTGAATTTTTAATAAATGTAAGATCGGAAGGTTTATTTAAATTATTTGAAAACCTTCTTTTGGTTGCGGCAACGCTTTATCTTTAAAATTCTTTGAATTAAATATTTTCTTGTTTAATTTCTCTCTATTGTTCCTTACAATGCCTTCCTCATCCTGTACACGCAAATGGCAAGAACATCAAGGAAGGAATGTTTTCTTATGTAATGGAAGGTTTTTGTTTTATTCTTTTTGAGTCATTCTTCTAACAGGTTTATATCTAGTCAACAGAATGTACTGTTTTTGTTTACATTCTCTCTTTTGTTACTGGTGATTTGCCTCTTCTCCATTTTTAGGTGAGTTTTTGGATTCAAAGTTTTGTCTAGAGAAGTATTTCTTCTCAATAATAACTTCCTTTAAAATTTTAAGAATAGAAATTTAGTTTTTTTGAAGTAATATTTACAAACTATTGTCGCCTAAAAAATGAATTATGTATTAATATAATTTCATTCAAGCCTTCCATTTCTAACACTCAGAATTAGTATCTTCGTGCCAATCTTTATGATCATTCTCTTTATGTTTGTTATATCTACAATGCTTCGTGCTGTATTTACTGATCCAGGAATTATACCACGTGCATCTAGTGCTGAAATTGTCGAATATAGGCGGATGCGGAAAAAGGCAAAAACTCAAGAAGGTTGTAAATTAACATTGTTAATTATTTAATTATTTTAGAGAAAAAATGCCTTAAAGAAAGAGTGATTAATATTGATGGTTGTGATTTAATTGTTAACTATTGCACTACATGTCGGATATTTAGACCACCTCGTGCATCGTTTAATAAATTAAAATAATGAATTAATTTTTAATTCTAGGCATTGTAGAGTTTGCGACAATTGCGTTTTAAATTTTGATCGTAAGAATTAATTATTTTTATTATACATATAATATTATTTTTAGATCATTGTCCTTGGATTGGTACTTGTGTTGGGGCACGCAATTATCGCTTCTTTTATCTTTTTATTGTATTTGTTGCAATTGCTGATTTCTTTTCAGTAAGTTGTATTTGTTTTCAGTTTTATTTAGGTTTGTTGTTATTTTTGTATTTAACTTCCTCTTCCTTACAGTAATGGTTGAAAAAGATGGCTCATTTCTCGATTCTCTTTTTGAAATTCCCGTTTCCGTTGTATTAAGTATTTTTTATTTTTAAAATTGTTGAAGGTTTTAAATTTTCAGTTTTGCCGTTTATTGCTTCATTTATTGCTGTTATGTTTAGTAATTGATATAAATTAATATAAAAAATAATAAAACATTTTTAGTGATTTTTGAACAAACTCCAATGGTATTAAAAGGTATTACTGGCCATGAAGACTATAAATCCACTTTTATCCGTTCTAAAAACCCATTTGATGAGGGAAGTTCTTTTAAAAATTTAAAGAAGGCACTTTGTTCTCCTGGACCTCCAAGGTTTTTATAAAATAAAAATCTTTTAAATTTAAATATTTTGTAGTCTTATGGATAGAAGAGGAAGGGCTTTACCTGGAGAACCATATATTTGCATTGACTATAAAATTTTAGAGAAGGTATCAAAAATAAAACAAACAACAAAAGTATAAAAATAAAATAATTACTATTTATTTAAAAATAACAACAAAAAAAAGTTTAATATTATGAATATTGTTTAATATAATTTTTGTTTAAAGTAGTATATAAATATTAAAAATTTTTGGAATAAAGATTGTAATAAATTTTGAATTATTCAATTAATTTTGATAATTATTACAAATAATATACATATAAATTCTAAGATATGAAAAAAATTAATGTAATTTTTCTATTAAGATAGAGAATGCATTGGAATTTGTCTTTTAAGACTCTAATGACCATTTTTTATTCTAGAACTTAATAGAATTTAAAAGAGTTATTTTCTCTCTTATTTATTTTTCTCTGTTCATTTTTCATTTTCTATAATATTCACTTTCAAATTTCTTTAATTTTGCAGTAGATTTTAAAATGACTTCAGTTGTTAAGCATCCATCAATTTTATGGGCACAACGTGCTGGTCAAATCTTTTTGACAATTGAAGATGGAGATTTGAAAGTAAATGAACTTGTTTGTGAGGATGACAAATTCAAAATTTTGTATATAATTTAAAAATTGAGAAATGATTTTAAAATTTTAGAGGAGAGAAGGGAGGCGAGAAATATGAAGCTGACCTTGTTTTGTTTGCAAAGTTGAAAGGCGCTGAACGCAGGAAAGTTGAAACCAGTCGAAGATTGGAACTTGTCATTCCCAAGGAAACTGAAGAATGGTGGCCTAGACTTTTGAAAGCACCTGGAAAGGTTTCCACTTTTTTTATAACTTCAATTAATATTTAAATACTTAGGTTGCATGGATAAAAGTTGACTTTGATAAATGGAGAGATGAAGACGAAGTTGCTGATTATGAGGATGAAGGTTTCTTAAGCTTTATAGATTTAAACATTCTATATAGGTATGGCTGCGCCAATGGACTTTTCTAAGTTTATGCCAGCCGGGGGGAAGGATGGTTTGTAAATTTTGAATGATCATTTATAATTAAAAATTCAGGTCTAGGTGGTACTGACTTCTCCAGTTTTGGCATGCCAGGCAAGGGTTATGATGATCTCGATTTGGGCGACGATGATTATGGTAAGATTATAATATATTCTGATTTAGTTAAAAATGATCTTTTGAACCTTAAATTTCAAAATTTTTAGACGACGAAATGGGTGACTTGGAAGACGCAGACAATGAAATTGATGGAAATAAGGAAAAGAAGGGTGAAGATATGAAAGAAGTGAAGGATTCTGACATTAATGGGAAGCTCACTAATGATGGAAAGGAGAAAGTGACAGAGGGCGAAACTAAATAAGTTTTTTCGTTTGGTAAAATATATGATGTTGTGACATTATATTCGTTAAGTAAATGACAATAATGTTTTCCACATATTTTTTGGTTTAAAAAATGAATTTTGATATTTAAAGATTTCATTAATTTTTTAAGTTCTTGAGAATAATTGTCAGGATTCAGATATCTCAATTTTATTCACTTTTTAAAATTTAAATATGATAAAAAGAATCATGTTCGAGAATATCTCATTTTTAATACTCAAATAAATTAATTTATTATTCGGAATGGATTTAAGATGTTAAAGTTTCCAATTGTTTAAGTGCTGTTGACATATCTAGTTAAAAACAAAATAATTAGAAATGTTTTTATATAAGAATTTAACCAGTCTTAAGTTTTCGAAGCATTTCTTCTTCAATAATAAATTTAATAGGTTCTTTACCCGTTTCCCCCTTAGTAGTAAGTAGGAATTGCTGTTCTCCTTCTTCTGAATTAAGTTTTTCAAGTGAAGATATTTTAATTGGAGGTTCTTAATTTTTATAGTTTTAAAAAGCAAAAATTCTATTTAATTAACCTTTAAATGGACATTCTTTAAATATTTGAAGATCTTTTGTTTTGTTGTATTCATCAACCAAAATCTTTGTGTGTTCTGAACTTTTTTTATTAAATATAAATGGTAATAATGGGTCATAATATTACCTGTAGATAGTCCAAGTTGAAGCATCTCTGCTTCCAAATCTGAAGATTTTGAAATTATTTTTATTAATTATTATTTAGCAATTATAATAGTAGAGTTCTCTATTACTGCATTAATTTTTTTTATATATAATAAGAAAAAATCACATTTGAAGAATTTTATTAACATCTAAAAAAAATATTTTAAAATTACCAGATGCTACGCAGTTGTATTTTAATGATTTTTCTAGTATGAAACTAATTGTTGAAATAATTGCCTTAGAAGCTCTTATTCCTTTTTAAATTATTAAATTTTAAATTTTTATAAAAATACCATTCGCAGAATTATCACAAAAAGAAAATTTAATTTCATTCCATTGCCTTGTTTTGTTCTTAAAATGTTCAATAATTGTTGAACATAATTCTTTAAATTCATTTAAATTCTAAATAATTTTTAAATAAATTTAATTCTCAATTTTTTTACAATTTTTGAAATCTGTGAAATTTGTGAAAGAACCCATTCAGGGCAATCAAGTCCTCCAATAAAATGAAATTTCTATGAAAGAAAATTTTAAAGAAAATAAAATTATTTCCTATACCATTTGCTTTGTTTCTTTCAAATTAAAAATCCTATAAAATATTTAATTTCAATTTAAATTAAAAAATATTTTTAGTTTAAATCCTAAATATATTAATTAATAATTAATAAATTCTTTTAAAATAATAAGTATATAATATATTCTAATAATTTTAATTTATGCAAAATTAAAAAATGAAATATATTTGTTAGATAGGCAATAAAATTATACAAGCATTACTATAAGCAACAAACAAATTATATTGAGAGGAAAGAAAAAATAAAGCTTTTTTTTTGTTAAAAGATTTGGTGTGTTGATTTTGAAAAGAAAAATACAAAAAAAATTTTAAATTAACTACACACCAAAAAATAAATATATAAGCAAATGACAAGCACTTTAAAAAGAAAATAATGATATAATAAATTGTGGTCATAAAAGAAACAATTAAAAGGAAGCAAAAAATAAAAAAAATAGATAATAGAACCATTTCCAATAAATTTTTAGAATTATTTCTCTTATTTAAATTATATAAAAATATAATTTTTAAAATTAATTAAATAGTAATATTTTCAAATATAAATATTCATTAAATATTTAATAGAGAAATAATTCTTTTATTGGAGGGGATTAAAATTAAAAGGATATTTTAAAATAGATAATTCCTTCCATAATTATATAAACAAAAGAAAAGAACAAAATATTTGTTGTTTTTTTTGTCATTTTATAAATTTGGCAGTTTTTCCTTTTTATATAATCTTCAAAACTTTTTATTTTTTTGAAACTTCCACCTTTTCAACTTTTAATTCAGGATTCATATTAGTTGCTTCAAGTATGGCTTTATTTAATTCCTAAAAAAAATATTTAATTAAAATTTATTTAAAAATTTTAAAAAACCAAATCATGGTCAATTTCTTCATTACTATTAATAGTAATTCGATGTTCTACTCTTGTTTCAACAATTCCATCCTTTTCTGTTTTATACTAAAAATTATTTTTAAAAAATAAAATTTAATTAATTAAAAAAAAACAGTTAATGTTTCAACAGTTCTATTCCCAGTAGTTACAACTTTTGATGAAACCAAATCACCAGAATTAGTTAATTCACCATTAATAACACTTTGACCATTAATAATTGGATGAAATTGAGTAGACTTAAACAAAAAATTAAATTTAAAACAATTAATTTAAATACATTTTCAACAGTTTTGTTTTCCTCTACTGGAACAGACTGAACAGAATGAGACTGAACTGTATGCCGAATTTGTTCAGTTCGAGTAGTACGTCTAAATAATTAATTAAAATAAATAATTTAAAAAATACTTTATAATATTCCCTTCAGAATCAATTTCTGTTGTAACCTTTTCTGGGCCAATAATTTCTTCATGACAAGTTTCTAATGTTGTTTGTTGTTGAGAAGGTTGAGGAATAGAAGATTCAAACTAAAATTTAAATAAATTTTAAGAAAATTAATTTAAAAAAACCTTTTTCTTTAAATTATTTCCTTCACCAGAAATAATATGAATTTCTTCTGTTTCAGCATCTGTACTTGAAGAAGAAGATGAAGAAGTTGAAGCTGAAGAAGTTCCAGCAATCAAAAGTTTTTTTGATTTTTTATCCTTCTTTTCCTTTTCCTTTCCCTTCTTTTTCTTTTCTTCCTCTTTTTTGTCTTTTGTTGCTGCATCAAACTAAAAAAATTAAAAATTAATTTTAAATTTTAATAAGGAAATAAAGAAGAAAAATAAGATTTAACAAAAATAAATATTTAATTAAAAATGTTATGAAAAAAAATGTTAAATAAGAAAATAAATTTTGTTTTGAAAAACACCTCTTCTTTTGGTGTATAACTTTTTAATTTAATTAAAGCAGTGAATTTTTGTTGTTTATTCTCCTCTTTAGAAATATTTAGTTTTGAAGATTCTTGTGTCTTTTTAAAGAGTGAAATTGTTGGTAGAGAACAAAACATCCTCCATTTACTTCTCCAAAAATTTAAATTATTACAAACAATTAATTAATGAAAGAAAAAAACAATAATAATTAATAATTATTATTATTTGTTGAATACCTCCTTTCTTCTCTTCCCCCATTTGAATTAAAATCTCTCCATTTTTTAGCTTTATAACTGCAAAGAGAATAAAGTGCAATTGTAGGAAGTTCTTTACTTTTTTCAAGCCTTAATGGATCAAAACAAATTCCTTTAGGAAGTAAAGAATAAATTAAAGAAGAAGAATTTAATTTATAAAAATAATTATTTTGATATTTTTTAAAAATATTTTCTTCTTTAATAATTGGACTAATTGAATAACCAGAATGTTTAATACCAACAAAATAAATAATTGGAAAAAATGGTAAATCTTTTTGTGGAATAATATGAAAAAGTAGAGAAGAATTTTTATGGGGAGTTAAATGAATTAATTTTGAAATTATTTTATTATTTTCTTTTTGTTGAATATTTGGCCAAATTTTTGGAAGAAAAACAAATCTTTTATTATTAATTATTTTAGAAGATATTCCTTTAAAAATATATTCTTCATATAATCCTGTATTGTATATACTAACATAATTAAAAATTGGAGAAAATTGTAAATCAAATTGACGAAAAAGTAAAGGAAAATTATCTTCTTTTTTGGAGTTTTCTTTTTGTTGATTTGTTAAACAAAAAAAATTGTTAGAAGAAGTTGAGGGTAAATCAGCCAACATTATTTTAAATAATTTTAAAAATTAAATAATCTTAAAAATAATTTTTGGAAAAGAAATTCAAATGTACAAAAATTTTTATAAAAATTCTCTAAAAGTGTTGGTTAGAAACAATTTCTAGAATAAGTGACAATCAATAAAAACTCCCACGTGTTGCCAGGAGTAAAATAAAAGTGAAAGCAAAATAACTCAAAAAGGGAAAAAGAAATATTCAATAAATAAATAAGAATAGAAAAGTAAATTTAAATAAAATTAAAAAATAAAGAGAATTATTAAATAAAAATTAGTAAAAAATAAACAATTAAAAAAAAAATTATTTAGAATAATTAGTGTTGAGACAATATAGAATTTTACATACTATATAAGAAAATAAAATATTATAAAACTCAATTAAATTTAAATTTTTTAAAAAATAAACATAAAAATAAAATATTTACATACCTTCTTATCACTTCGAGCAGTACTAGTAGCTAATGGTTGTACATGAACAAGTTGTTTTTGAGGAGTGAGCTGTAAAATAAAAATAATTTTTAATTAGTTTTAAATAATTAAAATATTTATTAAAATACTTCATCCATATAATTCAAAGGTGTTTGTGGTTCCTTCTGATGATTTTGTGACACTTAATTTAAATTTATTTTGTCAGTTATAAATTAAAATTTTCAAAATTTCTTACACATTTCAGCAGATTTTGACTTGGGAAGTACAGCAGAAGGAGGGGCACTACTTTCAAATAATTGTGAAACCATTTGTGATTGAATGTTTGTCCTTCCAGTATATCGAAAACGAGCAGATCCAAAACTTAGAAAAGAAGTTTTGTGTTTTGTTTCAGGTTGAACAAGTCTTAAAAATTAAATAATTAATTTAAATAAAAATTTAAAAAAACCTGAAGAAACCATGATGTTCAACTCCACATTTCCAAAGTAATTTAGCACGTTGATAATCAATTAAAGTATAAGAAACATTAACTGATTTCTTTTGTGATTGATCCAACTAATTAATTATAATTATAAAAATAAAGAAAAAAACCTCTCCAGGCTTAACTCGAATACTAAAAGTATTTTTACGATAAGAAATTTTAACAATTCCAGGCCAAGAAAAACGATGAATACGCATTTGATCATTAAATACACTTATACCAACAGAGGAAATGCCAATTTGGACAGGTTTGTTTTTATTGTCCTGAATTATAAATAAATAATTAATTGTTTTTAAATTACTTTTGCTGCAAATAAATGTATTCCATACATAGCTAAAGACTTGCATTCATTTAAATAAGCCAATTCGGCCTCTGATCGAGTAAGTCCCCTTTAAATTAATTTTTTAAAATAATTAATTAATTAAAAATTAACCTGTGTAATTTATGTAATTCACCAACTTTATTACAAAATTGTTCTTGTTCTGAAGTTGGCTGGGCTATTTTGGCATTACTAAGGTGTTGTGCATAATTTTCAGAAGATTGATAATCACCAAGTTCAGCTTGTGCAACTAATGATCCTAAACTTGCTTGGGCAGCAAATGATACTGGTAAACTAAAAAGTTTTAAAAATTAAAAAATAATAATTATTGAATTAATTTATGAATTTTAACAAAGAAAACTATTTAAAAAGGATGTACATATAAGGATTACTCTTTTAATTTAATTAATAAAATTTTATTTACACAAACCGTTCACTATAAACATCTTTTCTCAACTGTAAATAAAGCAAATGACGAGTAAAGTCTTCAACAAGTTGTGTTGGCTGTGGAGGGTAGAATTTTACTTTAAAAAAGAATTCCAATTGAACACCTAAAATAAAGCTATTAAAATTCTATTAATCTTTAAAAAACATTTACAAAACCTTTTAATTGTTTGTTAATTTGTTTGTCTGGATATAGCCAATGTTGAACCTTTTGACTGTCATGAAAAGTCAAACCAAAATAGTCACGTTCCAATAAACCCATCTGTGCAATTACCAAATCAATCAAAACAGAGCCTTTAGCTTTTTTCTAAATATATTTTTTATTAAATTTAAAAAGAAAAATTCTTTACATTAATGTGAAAATTTAATTGAGAATCGTCCAAATAATTAACCAAAGCCATAACCAACTTCTTCTTTGATACATCCTGCTGCACAAAAGGTGAAGGTCCTTCATCAACAGATTGTGGTAATGCGCTAACTTGAATTTTTTCTGAATTGTTGTTATTGTTAGATTGAAGCATTTTTTTTTCTTTAAAATAAAAAATAAAAAAAAAAAAGAAATTCACAAAAGTACAAATAAATAATAAAATTGAAAATAAAAAAAAATAAATGGAATTTTTAATGATTCTTTCTCTTGGACGTAAAAAGTGAAAAACGTGTTAAATAAACCAAAAAAAATATAAATAAAAAATAATAATTCTGTGAAAAATAAATTAAAAATTAATAAAATAAAAAGGGAAGCAATATTTAATTTATTTAATCATGTCATTTATAGGGGAAATCAACATAAACAATGATGTCCTTCCATCATCAAATTAAAAATAGAGCAAAGAGAAAAAATAAATATAAAAGTAATCAATCATCCATAAGTTCGTTGTATGCACAGACGAGATGCTATTTTTTCAGTTAAAAAAAAATCATTCATGCTTTGCTCGTAAAAACTATTAAAGGGGAAAAACATAATCACTTTTTTAAAAATCCCTGGAGACCATCCTACTTAATTTTGCAAATGAAAAAAGGAAAGGAAAAGCAATTAATCATTTAGATAATTTATATAAACTAGCGGTGTTGGCCGGCCTTCGGCCGTCCCACCCCGCTAGCAACAACATAAAACATAAACACCTAAAACAAAATCAAAATAAAGCTAAAACTTTATCATACAAACTTAAAGTATCAAACTAAATATTCCATCAAAAACTCACTTATCACATCGCAGACTCAAATATAC
The DNA here is from genome assembly GCA_036172905.1 of Meloidogyne graminicola. Lineage (NCBI taxonomy): Eukaryota > Metazoa > Nematoda > Chromadorea > Rhabditida > Meloidogynidae > Meloidogyne > Meloidogyne graminicola. Next base: position 1,635,743 of record JARPZY010000005.1, read on the forward strand.
CATTCCCAAGAGTTTTAACTCAAATATCACCTTTTCATATGTCCAGACTTAAATATCCACTCTAGAACAGATACAAATTTAATACTCAAATAACTCACAGCAATGTTTTCTAATATCATTAAATGTACCCTCTAATATCACATAATCAACTATCTCAAACTTAATTACTAATGTCCATATGTCTCAAATATCCTATCTACACCCTACTGTGTCTAAGACTTAAATGCTTATAGCACCTTTTCCAGACTCAAATATCCCATCAAGTTCAAATACACCTTGCTACAGTGTCCTCGATTCAATAATCCAAATAAACTGTTTCAGACTCAAATATCCCATTACAATGCAAAATACACCTTACTCAAGTATCTCAGACTCAAACAACCCATATCGAATTGTCCCGACTCGAATATCCCATTACAATGCAAAATACACCTTACTCAACTATCTCAGACTCAAACAACCCATATCAAATTTTCCAGACTCAAATATAACGTATTCAAACGTCACATGCTTGAAAATCACTTTTTATTTATCCAGACTCAAATATTCCTTTAAACAAACGTAATTCCTCCCACTCCAATGCCTTTTATAAAGACTCACGTGTCCTAGTCACTTGTATCAGATATAAGATCCTACTCAACTGCCCTATGCTTATACAGAACTCACACTCTATCTAATCACACCTAACAACAGCGTTTTGTTATTGTTGACGCTCTACCATATGAAGACTGATCAAAATGCACTGCCTTTATACTATTCATACACTCAAACTTAAGTTTCTTGTGCTTAATTTCACACACTTAAGTTTTCAAGCTTAAACTCATCTTCTTTTACTTTTACTATAAAAACCCTCATTTTCACTTCCCTCAGATCATTTTACTATAAAAACCTCATTTTCGTTCACTTCAAAGAACCTTACTATAAAAGGACAGACAAACAGACAAACTCTTCTCAATTATATAATTAGATATTATATAGATTAGCAGAAAATAATTAACAAATAAATATGAGAAATAAATTAAGTTTATTTTAATAAAGCTAAGAAACTTGTTTCAAACATTTTTTTAAAATCAATAGGTATGTTAATATCTGAATCATAAGAGCTCGTACAATGATAGAATAAAAGATAACAAATGCACAACTTTTGCAATTTTTTATACAGACAAGCTTATTGTGAGTCAAAATAAAAATTATTTTTAGTTTACCATTTTGATAACTTTTTATTTTGAATATTATCATTTTTTGGTGTTATGAAAATATTTTTGAAGGGAAAAGTGGATTATTATGTAAACTGATTTTTTTTCTTCACTTTTTTGTTTGTTAATGCTTCCATTTTTTTATTCTTTATTTAATACAGGCTTTAAATTATTTAAAAAGAAAATGTTTCAAGTAAATCAACAACAACAAGCATTAGGATCGCCTTTACATTTTACTACAAATGATTATGGAAAGTTTGTTTTGATTATTTATTTAAATATTTTTAAAAAAATATTTTCAGTTTTCTTCAATGTCTTTGTACCGATCCATCATATACAGTTTTAATATTTGGAAAATCAACAAAATTATATTTAAATGGTGTTTTTTCTTTTCAAGTTTTATATGGATATATTAATGTTAATGGTTATTTATTTTCTCCAAAAAAATTTAATTCATCAAATTACACTAAAATTGCTACTCCTTCTGGATATTTACCTGTAATTACATCATTTATTTTTATATAAAATTAATTCTTTAGGCAATTTTTTCTATAAATGACACACTTTCAACAGAATTACATTTTGAAAGAATTTATAGTCGACTTCGTGAATTTGTAAATGAACCTAAAAAAACTGTTGAATTTATTGAAAAATATAAACCAATTGCTATTGTTTTGGTTAAAACAAAAATGGATAATGCTTCCAAATTTATACACCAACAAATGGTTAATTTAATTTTTAAGCGATAGATTTATAAAAGAAAATATGTTTTATTTATTTCAAAAAATTTCTAATTTAAATTTTCTGTAATAGTTTTTATTTATTAAATTTAAAAGATTAATTGTTCTGATTATTTAAATATTTTTCCTCAATTTGGAATTCAATTGGGAATGAATTTGTGTTATTTAAATGATCAAATGAGGTCTTCTGATGCTGAAGGATTAGCCAATTTAGAAAAAGATTATTATTCTATTTGTGATAGAATATATAGCTATATTGAATCTAACAGTTAATTAATTTATTTATTTTAAAATTATTTTTAAAATTTTAGAAAAATGTATTACTTTTATTTGTGGAAATAAAGGTGTTGGGAAATCATCAACAGCACGTTTTCTCATTAATGCACTTAATTCTGGGTATTATTATGCCTTTTAATTCTTTAAAAAATTAATAATTTTTATTTATTTATTAAAGTTCACTTCTTCAACCACCAAAACCTACTTGCCGTGTTTTTTTGTTAGATACAGATATTGGCCAATCTGAGCTTTGCCCTGCTGGATGTATTTCTTTATGTGAAATTAAAAGACCTTTAATAGGTTTTTTGTTAAAAATATTCTTTAAAAAAATAATTTTATTTATTTAGGAGTTCCTTTTACTTCCCAATTAGCAACTCTTCCAAAATCTTATTTTTTTGGTTCAAATTCTCCTGCTGTGTCTACTGACTTTTATATAAAATTAATTGGCTATTTAATTGATTATTTTAATAAAATGACAAAAGATAATAAAGATGACAATTTTGTTTTAATTGTTAATTCATTAGGTTGGATTACAGGTTATATTTATTTTTAAAAATTATTTTAATTTAAAATAATTTTGTTTTTAAGATCTTGGTTATGATTTAATGCTTCGAGTTCTAAATACAGTTAAACCAACATTTTTAGTTAATTTAGAATCGAATGAATTCTTAAATTTTACTGTAATTATTTTAATAATTTTATTATTTTAATTTTTAAGGTACCATCAATTTATCCAAGATTTACAATAACTACTAGAAAAAGGGAAAGTTTAATGTAAAAATATTTAATTTAATTTATTTTTGTTAAAGTTATTTAGATTCAAAGCTTCCAACTTCTGCACAACTTAGAAATTTTCAAATGGCTGGTTATTTAGCCCAATTATTCCCACAAACAGAAAGAACACTAAATAATGGTTTAATTTAATATTTTTTTTTAAAATTTATTTTTTTAAAAAAGAATTAAGACTTGCTGAATTGCCAGCTTATAGAGTTAGATTTTGTTCGGTTTCAATTTATATTCATCAAGAATTAAGACATGTAGATGATAAATTAATGTTATGTGCTTTAAATTGTTCTTTTATTGCTTTATGTAAAATTGAAGAAGGTTTTGAAAAGGTTTTTTTTAATTAATTAATTAAAATATATCTTAAATAAAATTAAGAATTTTATTAAAAAATATATTTTAAATGATTCTTCACTTCCTTCCCGACTTGAATTATGTTCAGATTTAGATGAATCAAAAGATGAAAATGAAGAAACTATTACAAATGAAGATATTATTCCAATTGAAAGAAATATTCAACCAATGCTTAAATGTATTGGTTTTGGTCTTATTAGAGCAATAAACCCACAAAAAAAGTTATTTTATGTGTTAACTCCAGTTGAACAAAAAATGCTTCATCAAGTTAATGTTTTTGCTTTAGGTTTGATTGATTATTTATTTCTCTTATAAATAAATTTAAAAAATTAAAGGTCATTGTTTAAATACTCCAGATATGTTACTTTTTGATTCAAATGTAAATATTTATTTATTTTTAAATAATTTTTTTTTAAATGTTTTTTTTAGGTTACTGCCCCTTATGTTGTTGAATTAGACTCTACATTACAAGCTCATCATAAAAAATTCTTTGATGCATTGAGGAGTGAAATAATTACAAATAATGCAAATAGACCATGTTAATTTTAAAATAATTATTTATTCAATTTTTATTACAATATAATTTATATAAAAAAAAAATTTTTTTTTTAATATTTATTTTAATAATTCTTTTGGTATTTCACTTCCGGCCCACTAAAAAATATTAATAATTTAAAATTTTAATTTTCCAAAACCTGTATAATTATTTTATGTTCATTCGTTTGACTACAAATATTTTTATTAATTTCTAATTGTTCTCTTTGTTGTTTTATTTCATTTAATAATTCATTACTACCTCCTTCAAAAAAGCTCATTTCTTAAAATAATTTAATTATGAAAAAATTTTTTTAATTTAAAATAACCTGATTTAGTCCAAAGTAATAATGAAGTATCACAAGATTTATTAGCCCATTCAAATGCAGCATTTAAAACTTCTCTTTAAATAAAAATAAATTTAAAATTATATTTTTAAATACTTGGAACGTAGTAATTTTGCTAATAAAATTAATGCAATACTTTGGAGACGTGCCATATCCTCTTCTTTTGAAATTGCAATTGAATCCATTAAATATTTCCTTTTCAAAAATAATTTCAAAAAATTTTTTAAATAAACTTTGATTCCTGTTGTTTAGAACTAAGAAAATAATGAAATCCTTGTACTAAAAGAGCAGCTGATCGAGTAGAATTTGCTTGAGATTTAAGTTTCATTGGAGAAATAGCATCAAATAATTCATAAAATTCTGCATCACAACATGTACATAAATAAATTAATGCCTTTAATTAATTAATTAAATTATTAATTTATATACCAATCCTAAATTTGCAAGTGTCCATAATTCTACTTCTTTTACTCCTTTATTTATTGCTATTTTAAATTGAAATTTAGCTGCTTCAAAACATTTCATATTTGTTGCATATATTCCCTTTAATTTAAATTAAATTAAAAATTAAAAATAAAACCAAAAGTGTATGTAATTGTGGTCCAAAATCATTAATTATTCTTAAAGGTTCTCTTGAATTATTTATTGTTTTAAATATTTCTATTATCTGAAAATGTTTTTTAAATTTTTAATTAAAAAAATTAACTGAAGAAAGTGATTCTTTTGGATTTTGTTTAATTAAATATAATTGAACAATTCCTTCATTTAATAACATTTCCATTGATTCAATAAATATTTCCATTCGATTTTCAACAATTTTCCAGGAATCTGATGATTTTTGCATTAATAAACGAATACCTCCTAAATGCCTTTTTGCTGTTAAATAATAACGATGAGCTCTTTCAAAGTTAGAAAATTGAATATTGCACAGAACAGTTAATACATAAGCAAATCTTTTATTTTATTTTAATAAATAATATTAAAACAAGTTTCCTTACCCTGTTAACTAAAATAAAAAATAATTTAAAAATAAAAAATAGATTAAAAAAAACCATTTCAGGATTTAACCAATAAATTGTTGAAGTAGAAGGAGTTGAAGATTTAGCAGCTGTTTCTGCTGTTTGTACAGTTATATGTAATTGTCTAAGGCATTGTTTTGCACTTTTAATCATACCAATTGACAAAAAATAACAAAGTTGAATTGAATAACAAAATGCTCGAATATCATTAATTGCTATTTGGTCTTTATCATTTGCGGCAACCTTTTAAATAATTAAATAAAAAATAATTTAAGAAAAAACCGTTTGTAAAATTTCTCCTAATTCTCCAACTGATTTGCCCAATTCCTGTTGATCAGTCATTTGTATAGAGAGAATCTAATTTATTTAATAAAATTATTTAAAATACTTTCAAATTTTTACCAATGATTTAACCAAACGAAAGTAACAATCAATAATTAAACCACCAGAGGTACCAGAGAATTGTACACCTGCATTTACAGCCTCTAAAGCACGGTCAAATTCTCCAAGACGTAATTGAGCTTCAGAATAGATAAAAAGAAGTTTTACGTGGACTTGAGGATGACGAGAAGAATCAGGTAATTCAGCTTTACAGACCTTAGAAAATATAAAAAATTATTTAATAAAAATGCTTATATTTAAATTTAAAACCTCTAAACATTCAATATAATGCCTTTCTGCCAATAATAATTCAGCAAGCATTGAAGAAGCCTTTAATCGTTCAGACTCAAGAGAAGACCCTAATTGTCTCATTGTTCGAAGAGCTTCTTCCAAATGAAAACGAGCCATATCCAAATTTCTTGTATATAACCAAAGTAATTTACCTAATTCATAAGAACATAAAGCAAAGATTTCAACAGAACAAGGAACTCTAAGTGCTGTCTAAGAAAAAAATAAATCTTTTTATTTTTTAAAATTTACCATGCAACATTTAATTGCCATTTTATAACGATTGGTCAATCGAAATGTTTCAGCCATTGCCTTTAAAAATAAATAAAATTATAAAAAGTCTTAAAATTAAACCATTAAACTTATTGCTGCTTGATTTGTATCAACTCCTGGTGGAGGATCAACACGACTTAATTCTTGAAATTGTGTCATTTTTTTAAAAAATAATTAAATAATTTTAAAAGAAAAGATATCTGAAATGAAAAAAAATAAAGGTCGATTCAAAGTAACAATATTAAATTGATTTTATAATTAATTTAAAAAAACATTTAAATTAAAAACAATTAATTAATTAATAAATTTTAATTAATTGGACGGGTACTTTACAATTAATTTAAATAAAATATATATTTACAATTAATAAATTTATTTTTTTAAAATTGTGTAATTTTATTTAAATTATTATTATTAATATTTCCATTCTTTTTAAATTTTCTTGAATATGATGGCCATTTATTTTGTAATTTAAATAATTCTTTCCAATTCTTTAATATTATTTAAAATTAAAATTAAATTTAAAAACCTTTCCTTTTTTCTTAAATTTAATTAAATTAATTATTATTAATAAAGGAATAAATATTAATGAAATTAAAGATAATATCCATCCAAATATAATTGCCCATTCTGGGAATATATATAAACGCTTTTCTTTTCCATATGTTCTTTTAGATGTTTTAATTTGTTCATAAAGAGCTAAAATAAATACAACCTTAAAATTATAAATATTATTTTATTTAAAATTAATTAATTAATTAAAAAACTATTTATTAACAAATTTATTATTTTATTTAAAATAAAATATTTATTTTTTCTTTTTTAAATAAATTAATATAATATATAATTACAATAATAAGTATAGGAGCTATAATTTTCCAAATTATTTTTATACAAATTCCTGTAGGTCCATATAATTTACTTAACCAATTATTTGATTTTCCCATCATTATTTGTAAATCATTTACATAATTAGATAAACCTTTTCTTTTAAATAATTATTTATTTATTTGTTAAAAAATACCATAAATATGTGCAACTAAAATTAATTCTAATAAAACTAATAACATCATTGAAAAAGAAGCTGTGTAATCATCAAATAAATTAAAATAAAAAATTCCTGCCTTTTTAAAAAAAAAAATATTTTTTTTTTTTAAATTTATACTTTAGTACACATAATTAATCCACACAAATAACATATTATACAAACAATAATAACTAGCCAAGATTTATGTTTACGTAATAATGGGAATTGATCATATAATGCTGTACACATAACTTCTGCTAAACCAAAATGTGAAGCAATTCCCAAAATTAAAATCTAAAGGAAATTAATTAATATTTTAAAATTTAAAACCATTAAAAAAAACAAAAATTGCCAAATCCATGGCAATCCAGGCATTCTACTCATAGCCTCTGGATATGCAATAAATGCTAATCCTGTTCCACTTTGTACAACAGAATTAATTGAAATATTTAATTGATTAGACATAAACCCTAATGTACTAAATACAGCTAAATTAAATTAATTAATTAATTAAATTATATTTAATTTAATTAAACCTGTTCCACCAAAAACACTTGTTGAAGCATCAGCTAAAGTTATTAAAAAAGCATCTTTAAAACAATTATGATTAAAATCATTGAATGAAGCAAGTGATATTAATCCTCCCTTTAAAATAAATTAAAAAATATAACCAAATATTTAATTATAAGGACAGGATAAATTAAATAATAAAAATATTGTAATAATTACCCACCCTCTATTAATTACCCATATAAATACTTCAGTAATTATTAGAGTATTTAATATATTTATTTAAAATAACATTTTTTATTTTATTAAAAATATATCTTTATTTAATTTATTTATTTAAAAATATAATATACCAATCCAATAGCCAAACTATAACAAACTTGTGTTGCGGCTGCCTTCCAAGTCTATTTAAATAATAATATTTAATTATTAAAAATTAATTTAAATATACTTCAGCTAACCAAATAACACTAAGGTCAGGTTTTAATAAATAAAAATCCAATCCAACTTTTGCTCCATCCAATGTTACACCTCTTTAATTTAAAATTAATTTAAAATTAAAAATTAATTTAATTAACCTAATAAATAATATAATAATTATTATATAAGGAGTAGTTCCTGTAAACCAAGCAATCTTTTAAAAATTAATTTAATTAAATTTAATTCTTTTTTACTTTTCCCATAACTTCAACACCTTTAACTAAAACTAAAGTAGTAAATAACCAAGCTATACCAAGTGATATAACCATTTTAATATTAAAACCACCAAATTCTGATAATGTTGAAGTTTTTTCAAGAACATATCTTCTTTAATAAAATTATTTTATTTAAAAATAGAAAAAGAATTAAAAAATTATTTAAAAATTTTTTAATTACTCAAAAAATTCTTCTGCAGGGCTAACAGCAGATAAATTATTAAAAGTTTCATCTCTTAAAGTTTTAGCATTTATATCATTAATAAAACTACAAGTTTTATTAAAATAAAATGCTTCTAATGTTGATGTATTTAATTCTTTAGAACAACGTAAATCTTCCAAAGAAGAAGAACAATCTTTTAATTTAATTAATTAATTATAAATAAATAAATAAATAATATGTGTACAAATTGTATTGAATTCATTAGCACACGAGGAAAATTGAAAGAAATTGCCTCTTAAAATCTTTTTAAAATAACATTAATTTTCTGATATTTACTATGCATTACCGTCCATAAATATATTAATGTCCAAGCAACTAAATAAAAATAAAATTCTTTAAAAAAACTTTAAATAAATAGTTAATTAAAGCTTTTAACATCAATAATAATTTTAACAGTTTTACACCCCCAACTGCTTTTTGTCAATCAACACAACCTCCACCTTTTTTAAGCTCCACCCTCAGGCAAAGCAATTCCAAAATTTTTTGAGGCCACCGCTCAAACGAGGGCGTGAAGTTAATACAAACCTCAAGTTGGGTAATTAAACCGAATCTGTTGGAAATATAATTTCTAATAAGCAAAAAGAAAAAAATAATTTTAGCCGCGAAGTAAAACAAAATATTTCCAATTAGAGTAAAAGAGACAATTTACTCTCTCTTTTTTTATTTTTCTCTAATCAACAAGAGAAAAACAAAAATGGTAAATAATGGAAAATAAACGAAACAGCTAATATAAGTTAAGTACATTTAGTCAATAAAGGTAAATTTTTAAAATTGTCACAGTTGAAATAAAAATATATTTAAATAATTTTAGTTAATTTATTTTAAAAAATACCTATAACATTATAATAAATTCCAATTAATAAAGAAACCATAGCCATTGACCAACCAATACCCTAAATACAATTAAATAATTATTAAATTTATTTTTTACTTGAAATGCTGGCCTTATCCATCCATAAGCAACTGCTGGGCCAGCTTTACAAAATTGTCCAATACTCATTTCAAGATATAATAAAGGAAATCCAATTAATAAAGAACAAGTTAAATAAGGAATTAAAAAGGCACCTTTTGTGTAATAATAATTAATTTTTAAATATTATAAAATAATTTAAATTTACTTACCACCACCTATTAAAAAATAAAATAAAAATTAATTAATTTAAAAAATAATTTTCAAAGTTATTCAAAGGAAAAACAAAATTAAATTTATGTAATTTAATTTCACCATAAAAAAAAAAGAAATATTTAAATTATTTCCTAATTTTATAAAAAAAATAACTAACCATGTTCATATGCTAAAGCTGGGAATCTCCAAATATCTAATTAAAATATTTTTAAAATATTTTAATTTTTTATAAAAAAAATATACTTCCAAGTCCAACCTTTATATAAAAATTAATTAATTAATAATTATTTCTTTTTATTTATTACCGCATATCCAATACAAGTAAGCAAAAATTGCCAAGAACTTCCCCATTCATTTCTATTTGTTTGTGAATGTTTTATTTCATAATTTAATATTTCATTTTTCATATTAAATTAATTTTTTTGAAATTGATTAAATAAATAATTTATTTAACAAAATATAATTTTTAAATTAAATTAAATAAAAGATTTATTATTAAATAAATTTAAAATAAAAAGAAAATAAAAATTTTAAAAAATAATTAAATAATAAAATTAAAATATTTTAAATAGTTTCACTATTTTGTTCATTTTTAAATATTTTACTCTAATTCGCCAATTTCAATTTTATTAAATATTTCGTACTTATATGTATATTGATCAGCTGGCAATAATAATTCTTTTTTTTTTTTTTTTTTAAATATTTATTTTTAGTTAATTCATACATAATATAGTTTAAATTAAATAATAAAATAATTCTATCCCCCGTTTTTTTAATTCTTTTTATTACGTGATAAAATGCTCATATTCTTTAAAAATTTTTTAAGTTTTTATTTACAATGTTTTAAAAATAGTTTGAAATTTCTTTGGAGAATCAAAAGTCATTTTTGTTAAGACTCTTTTGTCCATACTCTTCTGTTCCTCCACCGGAAAATTAATTTTGTTTTTTTTCAAAATATCGATTTTGTTTTTCTTTTAATTTTCATTTTTTATTTTTAGCTAATAAATTACTTTTTTAATGGCTTCATCTCTTCGTTTAACTGGTGGTGCTTTACGTGAACTTCGAATTCATTTATGCCAAAAATCACCAGAAAGTAATGGTGTTCGTCAATTTATTGAAAATGATTATGTTGATTTAAAGAAAGGAAATCGTTTATTTCCTATTTTAATTCGTGAATGTTCTGGAATTAAACCAAAAATATGGGCAAGGTTTTATTTAATTAATTTTTATTTAATTAAAATTATTTATTTGTTAAGATATGAATATGGAATAGAGACAAGTATTTCACTTGAGAATGAATCACGAGAAAAGGTTTTTGATATTATTAAGAATTTAGCTACAAAAAGGAATTCTAAATAAAACAAATATTTTATTATTTAGGAAAAAAATATATTTAATTTTGTTTTGACGTATTTATGAATATTTTTTTAATTTTTTGTAAATAAATTTAAATTTTTATTTCAAATATTTTTGTTTTTATTGATTTTTATTCTTTTTATATTTATTTAAATTAGCTTAATTTCATAAAAAAGATAGCCAATGGTTTATTATTTTACTTCTGATGTAGTTGATCCACCAGCAATTTTGTTTATGGGAGATGACAAGGAAGAGAATGAATTATTAATTAAGTTTGTTATTTTTTAAAATAAATTTACTTGGAGTTCTTTTTAACTGATTAAATAAAGTTTTTCTCCAACTTTACTTAAGACTCAGAAGATTATTTTGGTAATTTACAAATTAATGTATTATATACGTACCAGTCTATTTTCATAATTAATTCATATTATTTGTATATTTACACTTCCTTGAAGGATTAAATTTTTAAAATATTTGAATTCTTTTGTTAAACTTTAATTTTAGATGGGGATGGCCAGAAGATGTTTGGTTTCACGTTGACAAAGTTGGTTTCCTTTTTTTAAATTTAAATATAATTTAAAAAATTAGCTTTCATCTGCTCACGTCTATCTTCGATTACAAACGGGTCAACAATTAGAGGATATTTCTAAAGAATTAATTGAAGATTGCTGTCAACTAGTAAAAGCTAATTCTATTGAGGTTTTTTTAAGTTTAATTCTTTGAGACATCAATATCTTTTCCTTCCAACTATTTTTTCATTCTAAATATTTTAAAATAATTTAACCATTTAAATACATTTTTAAGGGTTGTAAACTAGCAGAAACAGATGTAGTTTATACATTATGGAGTAATCTAAAAAAGACTGGAGATATGGTTACTGGTCAAGTTGGTTTTCATAAAAATAAAGATGTTAAGAAGGTTTTATTAGAATTTTTTAAATTTAATTAATATTTAAAAGGTTCGTGTACAAAAACAACGAGAAATAATTAATAGATTAAATAAAACAAAAAAACATGAAACGGGTGTTGATTTTCGTCAATTAAGAGAAATTAGAGATATGGAAGAACGTCAAAAAGCTGTATTTTTTTATTTATAATTTTAGACATTTTTTTCTTTAATTTTTTAATAAAAAATGTTAAATAAAAGAAAATTATTCAAAATAATTTTTACTTTTTTTTTTTAATTTTTAGAAAGAAAAGCATAAACAATTTTTAAATGAAGAAAAAGCTAAAAGAGAAGCTAAGGAACGAGAAGCAAAAAATATGAGTTATGACAGAGTTTTTACTCCAGATCAAATGGCAATGACAAATAAAAATACTGAAGGAAGAAATTTAGAAGAAGATTTTATGTAAATTATATATTATATATTAATTTAATATTGTTAAATTATATTAAATATATTTTTTGTTTAAAATTAATTCAAAAATAAAAAAAAATATTTTAATTTATTTAAATTAATTTTATTATAATTTTTAAAAAATTAAATATTAATTTTCCTCAATTAATATAATTAAATTCTTTTATATCAATTTGTTAACATTTTCTTTATTATTTTTATTCCATTCTTGTGTTGTTATATTTTTTATTTAAATCATTATTTAATGAATTTAATTCATCCATTTGAACAGTTAAATTTTCATCAAATAATTTAACCATACTTTTACAAAAATTTAAAACATGATCTTGCATATCAATACGATTTTGTGTTGGATCAGGTTCGCTACGTGGAATTTTACGTCCTCCAATTGTTAAATTAATTGAAATAATTAAAAGTAAAATAAATAAAATATTTTTGTTATATTGCATTATTATTAAATTAATTTTTTTTTAAATCTAAATTTTGAGAAAAATATTATTTTATATTAAAAATCTGTCCCAATATTATTTTGTGAAAACTTATACCGAAACTAGCTTAGTTTATCTAACTAAAATTTTAAATAAATTATATTAAGCAGGTATTATTATTAAAATTTAATTTATAAAAAATTAAAAAATAATTTAAAATTAATAATTTAAATAAAACAAAATTTGAGTTTAAAATTATATAAAAATAGTTAATAATAATTAATAAATAATTTTTTTCCTCCTAACATTTAAATACTAACATAATTAACTTTCTCTTTAATTTTAAAAAGGATTTGCAAATTAATAAAAAAAATTAATTGTAAATTTCTCATTTTCTAAATCTATTCTTGACTTTATTTGCAAATAATTTGCATATTTTATATTAAATATTAATTTAGATCTGTAATACTATTCGGCGCAGCATTATAAAGTTATTTAAAGAAAATAATTAAAATCAAATTACTGCGCCGAAATAACCTTTCTTTTTCTGTGTTTTAATTAAGGTAAATAAATATTAAATAAATATTTAATCACATTTTTTTAAAATTAGTCTAAAAATAAATTAATTTATAAATTTTTATGCAAATATTTTATTTCTAAAATGATTTATTTCAAGCAAAATTAAATAATTATTAACAAAAACGAAAAATAAAAATTATTTTATTTTTTTTAATTTATTCAAAATTTAAATTTAAAAATTTATAAAATAAAAAGAAATATAATAAATTTAGTTGTAATTTTTTAATTACAAAAAGGATTAAAAATTAAACTAAATAGGAAAACAAAATTTATTTATTCAAAATTAATAGAAAAAATTTGAAAAAAAAAAGAAAGAAAAAAAAATATAAGAATTTTTTTTATTAAATATACTTCAGAATATTTATTTATTTTTAGAAATTACTAATTAAATATTTATTTTTTTTTTTTTTTTTTTAATTATAGAAATTTAAATTAGAAGGAGAACAAAATTCTTCTTTAAAATCAAAAACAGAAATATTTTGATATTTTCCACAACAATTAACATGTCCACCAATATTTGGTTCTTTACCATTAATTAATAAAGAAGATAAATAACAAGGAGGAATAAAATGAGTAACAGAAAGTGAACGAATTGATGAATAAGTTGCTGCTAAACCACCACATATTCCAAAAACTTTAAAAAAAAAAAATAAATTTAAATTTTAAAAATATTTAAAATAATTATTTATATAACCAATTTAATCCAAAAATTTTTTTAATAAAAAAATAAATTCTTCATTTCTATAAAAATATTAAAAAAATATTTTTAATTGAAAACTCTCAAAAATTTTTTCATAAAAATTATTCTGAAAATAATTAAAAAATGCTTTTTCCTTCATATTAATTTTTTTTTAAAATAATATATTTTTTTAAATTAAATTTTAATTAAATAAAAGAAACTTACTAATAATAAAAATATAAATAAATAAAGTTAAACGATTTGTTCTTTCAAAAACACTAAAAAATATATTTAATTAAAAATTAATTAATTAAAAAAAAACTCTTTCCAAGTAGCAATTTCCCAATTTTCTTCTTCTTCTGTTTTATTAATTAATTCATTATTTAATTTTGTTTTATTTAATTTTATTGGTTTTTCATTAAATTTAATTTCTGCTGCATTTAAAAAAAGATAAAAAAGTGAAGGAAATACTAATGAACATAACATTAAAACAGAGCCACCTTAAATTAATTTAAGAATATAATGAAATTATTATTAGAATTTAATTCTTTTTTAATTTTAATAAAAAATATTTAATTCGTTTCAATAAAAGGTAATACAATATTTTGCAAATAAATAAAAAGAATAGGAAGCAAAAATATTTATATAATGTTGTGTAAAGTTTGCAGAATAAAATTGTAGTTAGGAAAATTAGGAGTCTTAAGCTTAATAAAATTATTTTTTAGCTTTCTACCTGACAAGCTATAATATACATTTAATAATTTAAAGAAAAAAAACGATGAATGATTAACTCAAAGCAAAACCTATTGAATGTATAGTTGAATAAACTTATTAATAAAAAGTAAACTCAAATTATTTTAAAACTGATTCCCTAATTTAACAAAATAAACACAAAAACAACAACATTTTATTTTACAAAAAAGGAATATCACAAAGAAAATACTACACAAAATATACAATTTAATATATGAAAAATCACATAAAGTAAGATCAAATAATGAGAAGGAAAATACAATAATCAGTTTTATTATACATAGGAAGAGGGCAAATACACTTATTTTCATTCTTATTCTCTCTTTCTTCGATGTCGTCGTTCCAATTCTCTGCGAGCTTTCCTCTTCCTTTGAACAAGTTCCTCGTACTCCTTGATGAATTGATCAACGCCATTTGCCTTGTCTGTTCGGTTCAATCGTCCTTTCTCCAGAGCCAGATCAATGAGGGCTCGATGAAGAAAAACGTACTGAAAAAATAAAAAATTATTAGATTAGAGATTAAAAAGAAAAAAAATTAACTGACCTGCAAATCAGTTTGAATGGCAAGTGCGCGCTGGTCCCTCAGTCGTTGGAAAATTGTAGACATCTGGACTTCACGATCATTGGCAATCAGGTCCCGATAGGCCATTTCGATGGCTGCAAAAGTGCCGGTTCTTCCTGTAAGAATAATAACATTAAAACTGTCGAGGAAAAAACTAAAACTAACCAATTCCAGCGCTACAGTGAATGAGCACTGTACATCTACGGGCTGCTGCAATTTTGTGAACGGTGGTGCGTAGTTGACGAAAAGCAGCTGGTGACAGAGGCACATCACGATCCGGCCAACCATCATAGAGCAAGTGGATGACCTTAAAATGAGAGAAATTGGTTAAATAATCAGTTTATAAATATTTAAAAAAGAAATCACACCTCTAAACTTCTCCCATTTGACAATGATGCCTCGAGCAAAGTTCTTCGAACACTCGGATTGGCCACGGTCACATGCGACGGCTCTTTAATGGTGACCGTGACATCGCCAAACTGGGCTGGCTCAGTTGGCAGATAATCTGCACACTTTTCGCGGCCCTCCTCCTGGTTTTCGCATAGCTGGACGATCACCTAAAAAAAAAAGAAAGAGATTAGTTTTTGTTTTTATTTATTGTTGAAATATTTTTAAACGTACCCCGCAATTTTGCTCCACGACCATCATCCAAAAGCTGTCAATGGAGGCGTCAACTGGACCCTGCGCACAAATCATCGGATACTCGGCTCCTTTAACATGTGACGCGTGGATATAATCAATGCCTATAAATTAAAAAACTTTAAAAAAAAAATAATATTAATAAACTACCTTCTGGTCCGTTCTTTAGAACAACACGAGAATGGTCGTGCAAAACAACGTCGGGGTATCGGTTGAAATTTTCATTATCTTCTGATTCGAAGGCCTTCTTCGTTGCTCTCGGTGTGCAGTAGGTAGCGAGTTCATTTACAAACTTCGTGCGGATGTTCGTTATACCACCATGGCGAACGATTGCTTAAAAAATGAGAAATTAATAAATAAAATACTAAAATATCTCACTATAGAACCACCGTTGAGCTGCTGTTCCCGTTGCTGAGATTACTGATCCGGCAGTTCGCTCTTGGACAGTCCTTGTCGTCCTTGTTTCTCTGGTCGCTGGGGACTGTTGCCGAATCCTTTCACGTGATTCTCTGCTGCGTTTCAGGACAGAGCTTTGCTTTCTTCCGCCTTCCGTGTTGTACTCCTCCTTCTTTGGTTTGCCTGTACGGTCCCTGCCAGATCTTGGTTTCTGAAATAAAAACGGCAAATCATTAAAGAATTAACGTGGAAATAAAGGACTTACGTCCTTATTGTCCTTATTCCCTTTGCCAGTTGTTTGACGATTCCTTCCCATTTGAAGTTGAAGCAGTCGACGTAACGATTGTTGACGAACAGTAGACGAGCAGTAGATTGAGTTGATGAAGTGGCTTGAATTGAATTAATTTTGCTTCTTTTTATAGTAAAATTTGATTCAGTTTTCTTTGCTATTAATTTGATACTATAAAAAGAAGCAAAATTAATTCAATTCAAGCCACTTCATCAACTCAATCTACTGCTCGTCTACTGTTCGTCAACAATCGTTACGTCAACTGCTTCAACTTCAAATGGGAAGGAATCGTCAAACAACTGGCAAAGGGAATAAGGACAATAAGGACGTAAGTCCTTTATTTTCACGTTAATTCTTTAATGATTTGCCGTTTTTATTTTAGAAACCAAGATCTGGCAGGGACCGTACAGGCAAACCAAAGAAGGAGGAGTACAACACGGAAGGCGGAAGAAAGCAAAGCTCTGTCCTGAAACGCAACCGGACATCAAGAGAAAGAATTCAGAAACAGTCCCCAGCGCCTAGAGAAACAAGGACGACCAGAACAGTCCAAGAGCGTACTGCCGGATCTGTTCTTTCAGCAACGGGAACAGCAGCTCAACGCTGGTTCTATAGTGAGATATTTTAGTATTTTATTTATTAATTTCTCTTTTTTTAAGCAATCGTTCGCCATGGTGGTATAAATAACATACGCACGAAGTTTGTAAATGAACTTGCTACCTACTGCACACCGAGAGCAACGAAGAAGGCCTTCGAATCAGAAGATAATGAAAATTTCAACCGATACCCCGACGTTGTTTTGCACGACCATTCTCGTGTTGTTCTAAAGAACGGACCAGAAGGTAGTTTATTAATATTATTTTTTTTTTAAAAGTTTTTTAATTTATAGGCATTGATTATATCCACGCGTCACATGTTAAAGGAGCCGAGTATCCGATGATTTGTGCGCAGGGTCCAGTTGACGCCTCCATTGACAGCTTTTGGATGATGGTCGTGGAGCAAAATTGCGGGGTACGTTTAAAAATATTTCAACAATAAATAAAAACAAAAACTAATCTCTTTCTTTTTTTTTTAGGTGATCGTCCAGCTATGCGAAAACCAGGAGGAGGGCCGCGAAAAGTGTGCTGATTATCTGCCAACTGAGCCAGCCCAGTTTGGCGATGTCACGGTCACCATTAAAGAGCCGTCGCATGTGACCGTGGCCAATCCGAGTGTTCGAAGAACTTTGCTCGAGGCATCATTGTCAAATGGGAGAAGTTTAGAGGTGTGATTTCTTTTTTAAATATTTATAAACTGATTATTTAACCAATTTCTCTCCTTTTAAGGTCATCCACTTGCTCTATGATGGTTGGCCGGATCGTGATGTGCCTCTGTCACCAGCTGCTTTTCGTCAACTACGCACCACCGTTCACAAAATTGCAGCAGCCCGTAGATGTACAGTGCTCATTCACTGTAGCGCTGGAATTGGTTAGTTTTAGTTTTTTCCTCGACAGTTTTAATGTTATTATTCTTACAGGAAGAACCGGCACTTTTGCAGCCATCGAAATGGCCTATCGGGACCTGATTGCCAATGATCGTGAAGTCCAGATGTCTACAATTTTCCAACGACTGAGGGACCAGCGCGCACTTGCCATTCAAACTGATTTGCAGGTCAGTTAATTTTTTTTCTTTTTAATCTCTAATCTAATAATTTTTTATTTTTTCAGTACGTTTTTCTTCATCGAGCCCTCATTGATCTGGCTCTGGAGAAAGGACGATTGAACCGAACAGACAAGGCAAATGGCGTTGATCAATTCATCAAGGAGTACGAGGAACTTGTTCAAAGGAAGAGGAAAGCTCGCAGAGAATTGGAACGACGACATCGAAGAAAGAGAGAATAAGAATGAAAATAAGTGTATTTGCCCTCTTCCTATGTATAATAAAACTGATTATTGTATTCTCCTTCTCATTATTTGATCTTACTTTATGTGATTTTTCATATATTAAATTGTATCTTTTGTGTAGTATTTTCTTTGTGATATTTTTTTTTGTAAAATAAAATATTGTTGTTTTTGTGTTTATTTTGTTAAATTAGGGAATCAGTTTTAAAATAATTTGAGTTTACTTTTTATTAATAAGTTTGTTCAACTCTTTATATTCAGTTAAACCCCAACTCCCTTCTCCCAAAAAAGATTCTGTTTTGGAAAAGATGCCTAACTATAAAAGAAAATGAGAATAGAAATTATCAAAAAATTAAACTCTCCTTTAATGTTTCTTATTTCAGTTTCATAAAATAAATTAATCATCAATCTTATATTTTATTTAAAAACATAAAGACCCAAATTTTAAAATTCTATTTTTTCAATTAAAGTTTAATTATAATTTACCAATAAGATCAAGTAAAGGACCAAAAGAAGGAACAGTTTCAGCAACAAATAAAACTAATGCCATCATTCCAGTTCTAATTATTACTCTTTTCCATCCAAACTCTTTTTAAAAAAAAAATTAATTAAAAAATAAATTTAAATATTTAAACCATGTGGAATATTAAAAACTTCTTCAACTTTTTGATTAAGTGGATTATTAACAATAATTATTGTAAATATTAAATGTAGAGTTATCATTAAATTAACAATCTAAATTAGTAAATATTTAATTCAAAAAAAAAAAATAAATTAATTTAAATTGTATAATTTTAAAAAAAAGATCAACTAATTATTTTTTCTAATAATTTTATAAATTAAAATATCTATATATAATCTACTCAATAATTATATATTTCCCACTATTTAATTTTGAAAGGTTCCTTTATTTTTAGACAAATTAAAGAATTTTTAAAATTCATTTATTTAATTAAATTTAATATTTTATATATTTTTTTACTTGTTGTATCCAAACATGTTGTAACGAATTAATAACAGATTCACGAAGACTATCACCATATGTCAAATAACCAATAATACATACTGGGGTATACATACAAAACAAAACTAAAAATATACATATATTTTTTTCAAATTAATTATTAATTAATTAATTTGTATAAATTATTTTATAATTAATTAATTTATTTTATTTAAATTACTTGAAAAAGACAATAAAGAAGATTTATCAAAATCTTCAGGTTTTCTCATATCATTTTGAATTGTAGGAAATGCAGGATGACCACCATAAGCAAATAAAAGAGTTCCTACAGCTAAGAAAAAATTTGTAAAACGAAAATCAGGCATTGAGTGATATTGATTACATTTATTAAAATCAAGTAAAGATCCAATACAAATTAATATAACTGCCTTTATTTTAAATTAATTATTTAAAAATATTTATTTTATTAACTAAAGATGTTGTAGTTACAGCAACAACAGCTGCTAACCTTTAAAAAAAATTGAAAATTAATTTTAAAAAAAAAATAACCAAAAATCCTGTGGAGAATTTAAAAAAGTAATTGGAAGTAAACAGAATGCCAAAATAATTAATAAAATACAAAAACTAATATTTGTATCAAAAAGAGCCTTTATAAAAATATTTTTTAATTAATTTAATTAATTAATTTAACTTTTAAAGTGTCATGAATATTTTTTGCAGCAAGAAGAAGATAAACAACTGTTGTACCAAACTATTAAAAAATATTTAAATATATTTTTTTTTTTTTTTAAATTAAAATTACTTGATTAATATCAACACAGACAGAAACAACATTTCTATTAAAAAATTAATTTTTAAATAATATTTTTAACTTATTTTTAATTTATATTTTTAAAATAAAAAATATTTTATAAAATCCTTTCTAAAAAATAAATTCAATTTAAATTTAAAATGTTTATTTAAATTTATTTATTTATTACCCCATCCATTTTCCTAAAGCTCTTTTTCCCATTTCAGGATAAGGTTGTCGGCAATGTTTTTTATAAATAGAAGGCCAACGTCTTCTTAAAATTACCCAATTTTTTCCTAAAGCTATTGATGTAGTCATATATATTAAAGTCATTAAAAATGAAAGAAATATTCCTGACCAAAAACCTTTAAAAAATAAATAAATTAATTAAATTAATTAACCAGCTTGTATCATTGCTGTAGGTAAAGCAACAAGTCCTCCACCAGCCATATCACTAACCTTTAATTTTTTTTTAATTAAATAAATTTTAAAATAATTATTACCACAAAAAGACATGCTAAAAACCATCCTAATCCATTCTTTTTTGTTTTTTCTTTATTTTTTTCTTCAATATTTTCATTAAAAATTTGATTATTATTATTATTAATTACAAAAGGTAAATATTTTTTAAAATTTTTATTTTCTGCCATTTTTTACTTAAAAAAAATAAATATATTTATATTAATTATATCTAAATTAAATTAATTAAAATTATTTAATTAAAAATTAATGATTTAAAAAAATATTTTTAATTATTTTTAAATAAATATTTAATAATTTTATTATTTTAAAGTTTTAAAAAAAAGAAAGGTAGAGGAAAAGGAACAGTAATGTAATGTGAAAGGAACATATAATAATTTTAAAAAAAAATAAATTATTTTATTAATATTTTAAATTATTTTCCAATTATTAAAAATAATTTTTAAAAATTTTTAAAAAATTAAAAAAAAAAAAGCTTTTATAAGAATAATATTAATTTAAATTTTAATTAAAATTTATTTAACCTTTATAACCATAGTATCATTTAAAAATTTTTTTAGAAAAATTAATTTAACATTAATTAAAATTATTTTAAAAAAATTAAATTAATAAAAACACAATTATTTTATTTAATTATAATATCAATTAAAAACTTTAAAAATAACTAAAAATAAATTTAAACATTTTTAAATAAATTTTCACGTGAATAAAAACAAAAACCGTGCAATCTGATATCTGGTACGTTAAAATTAAAAAAACAAAAAAAATTAAAAAATGTAAAATCAGTGAAAGATATTAGTAACACAGAAAAAAAAAAATAAAATAATTTTTATAAATGTTATTATGAATTATTGGAAAATATAAAAATTTTTTTAAATTTATTTAAAAAGATAAGAAATTAAATAATTAAAAATTATACTTTTTTTTTTAAATTAAAATAATATTTTTATTAAATAAAAAATTAAATATTTAATTTTAATTAATTAAGTATTGTTTAATAATTATTTTGTATTTTTAATTTTACAAATATTAAAATAAATAATAATTTAAATTTTAATTAATTAATTTAAATTAAAAATTATTTAAATAATAATAATATTAATTAATTATTATATTATTTATTTATTTAATTTTATATAAATATTGTTATCTTAAATAATTTAATTTTAAATATTTTAACTATTCAAAAAATGTTTCATTGAAAAAAATGTTTAAGATAAAATAATTTTAAATAAAAATTAATTTAATTAAATTAATATTTAATTATTTTTATTATTTATTTATTTAATATTTATTTTTATTTATATTTTTTTTTGTAAAAAAAAAACAAAAAAAAAGAATTAACTTTTATTAGAAATTATATGTAAAAAATATTTATTTATTTATTTTTACTAATCAAACAAAATATAATTTTACTCAAATTTTTCTTTTCTTTTTTTTTTTTAAAACGTGAGAGGATATATTAAGTATTTATTTATTAACCTTTTTCTTCAAAAGTATTAACATAAATAAATAGACAATAAAAATATATATATTTAATGCAAAATATATTTAATAATAAAATAAAAAAAAAAGAGAAAATATATTTAGTAAAAATTATTTAATTTAAATAAAAAAAAATTATTTATAAAATAAATAAAAACCAAAAATTAAAATTTATTCTTTTTTGTATAATATAAGAAAATAAATAGATAAAATTTAAGAAAAAAATGATTTTTTTTTCTTATATTTTAATACTCACATTTTTTAAAATAATTAATACAATATATTAATTAATTAATTAAATTTAAAATTAAAATAAATAATAATTTTTTTATTAATTTTTAAATAAATAATTAAATATTTTATAATATTTTTAATTTTACTTTTTTTAAAAAATAAAATAAATAATTTAAACAACATTTTCAAAATAAATTTATTGCTAAGTATATTTCCCAAATGTGTTAAATAAAATTATATAATTTTTTTAATTAATTAAAAATAATTAATTTAATATAAATTAAATATTTTAATTTATTTTAAAAATTATTCAATTAATATTTAAAAAAAATAAAAAATAATTAAAATATTTAATATTTTGTAGAACAAATTTAAAAATTAAAAAAAAAATAAAATAGTCAAAATTAATTAAATAAATTTAATTTAATTTAAAAAAAAAGTTTGAAATAATTAATACAAATTAAAAAGTTTTGATCTTTAAAATTTTAAAAATTTATTTAAAAGTTTTTTGAGACCAAAAAATATTTAAAAATAACAAATTAGGAAATAATAAATTTGGACAAAAAAATATTCTTTTTTAAATAATAAAATAATAATAAAAATTAATAATTATTTTATTTTAAAAGTTTTGTCCAAACAAAATCATTTAAATATAAATAAATATATTTTAATAATTTATTTAAAATATATTTTTAAAAATATTTTTAAGATAAAAAAAAATGTAAAAATTAATATATTTAATTATTTATTTAATATTCTCTTCCTATTTGTAAACAACCAACTGAATTTGCAGCATCCATTGATTCTTTAATATTTTTAATAAATAAATCTTTATCATAAGAGAATTTTGGATTTTCAATTAATTTATCTCTACAAATTGTAAGCATACGGCCAAGAATATTTAGTCCCCTTTAAATAAATATTAAAATATTTTTAATTAATTAATTATTTTACTTCCATTCAGATTTATCACGTATTCTCCAATCATCCATAGGTAAACCAATACCCCAACGTTGATCAGTTGGATTAGTTTCAATAATTTCTGCCCCACAAGTTTCAAATAATTGAAGACGTAAATCTCTATTTAATGAATATTTATAATATGTTGCTATAGCCATTACCTTAATAATTAATTAATTTCTAATTAATTAATTAAATTATTTACTTGTATACTAATTTTAAACCATTTTGATTGATCAAATCCAACAATTTTTGACCCAATTCTTTTCATATGTTTAGGATCTCTAGTTCTCATAATTTCACTCATTGCTTGTTTATCATTAAATACTCTAGCTTTATAAAACATATAATATTGTTCTGTACAACAAAATAAAATACCTAAAATTAAATTAAATTAATTAAATATAATTAAATATATTAATTTATTACCATCAATTTTCAAATAATTAACCATATAATGATTACTAAAACAATAAGCATTTGTAAAGAAAGGTGCAATTGGAGAAAGATTAAAAGAAAATATGACTGGAACTATTCGATTTGAACGCTAAATTTTCAATTAAAAAAATTATTGAACAGGCTCTTTTTTTTTTAAACAAAAATTCCTCCAAAATAAAATTCAATTTTTATTTAAACAATTTACTTAAAAATTCACCTTTTTTTTTAAATTAAATTTTGTTTTTCAAGTCTTCAATGTTGTATGCAATTATCATTAAATAAATTAATTAATTCATTTAAATGGAAAAATGAGAAGAGATTAAAAAAATAAATACTAAAATATATATTTTTAAAAATCAATTAATTTAAATTAAAGTTTTTAAACATTTTTAAAAAATATCTTTTAAATGAATCCTTCAGATAAACAATAAATTTATTTTTAACTTAATTAAATAAATTTTTCTTTTTGTTAAAGAAGAGATAATTAAATTATTGTCAATATTAACTAATAAAACATTTACAAAAATTTTAATTAAATTCTAAAAAAAAAAAAAAAAATAAATTTTCATAGAGCCTGTTCAACAACAACAAAAATAATAAAAAAAGAAAATATTCTTTTTTTAAATTAAACTTTACCAAATCAATATTTTCATTTAATATTAAATAATTTCTTTGTCCTTCTTCTTCTTCTTCATTATTATTAGAATTATTATTTTCATTAGAATTATTTAATGTTGCTTTAATTGGACTTTTAATTGTTGGATTTTTAAGTCCAGGTTTTTCACATAAAGTTCTAAAAAGCCAACCATTTTTATAACGTAAAGGATTAAATTTTGGTGTATAAAATGAAAAACGTCCATTTGATAAAGATGAAGTTTTACTTAAATTAAAATTGTTGTTATCACGTTTAAAAGAAAATGGAGATTGTTGTTGTGAAGAAGTTGAAGAAAATGAGAAAGAATTTTTTTGATTAAAAAAAGAATAATTAAGAGGAGAAGATTTTGAGGTAAAAGAATTGGCAGAATCTTTTGATGGATAAACAATTGAATTAGAAGAATTATTAGATTTAGTAATAGAATTTGTTGTTTCATTAATAGGATAAGAAATACGTGGACGCTAAAAGAATTTTTAAAAAAATTTATTTTTAATAACCTTATTTAATGAATTAAACTCTAAAGCTTGTTGAAATTCATCCTTTAAAATAAAACAATTTAAATTAAAAATTTTATTTAAAAATAACTTGTCTCTCATGTACTCTTTGAGGATTTTGACGCAAACCAGGACGAAATGGTGTTTCAATTTGACTCTAAAAATGTTAAAATATATTAAGGAAAATAAAAAGAAACAAACAGTAATAGGTTCATTTATTGATGATTGACAATTTTTTCTCATAGGGAATTGTTCAGTCTGTGAAGTTAATGGTGTATTAGAATCATTCTGAAAATACAAAGATTTTAAATAAATTATTAGAGTAAAAAGAGGATTTTTGTAAAATTATTTAATCAATTTATTTATTAAATAAAAACTTGTTTCCAATTAAATTTAAAAATTACAGAGTATTAAAAATAATAAATTTTAAATAATTAAAATAATTTAACCTCAATTAAACTTGAAGAAGTTGGGACAGAAAGTTCTAATGAATCCAAAGTCCTTTGTGAAGGTTGAAAAGAATTCTAAAAAGTATTTTATTAATGTTAAAATAATTAAAATAAACATCATTTTCAGTAGTAACTATTGGTTCTTCAACTGGAGGAGTTGATTCACGTGGTGGTGGGTCAGGAATAAAAGAATATAATATATGTAAAGGAATTGAAGGATACTAAAAAGATAAATAATTATATTAAAATATTAAATAAATACAAAAAATAACCTGTACTGGCTCAGGGGGCAATGGAATTGTTGAAATATAATCATCCAACTATTATACGTATATTAACAATTAAATATATAAAATAAATTACTTGACGATAATCTGTATCTAAATCATCATTTTCATCAGAAAGATTAACGTTGTTCTGAGTAGAAGTATCCTTGTTCTACAAAAAAAAACAATTCAATTAATAAATTACAATTAATCAATAATTATTAATTAATTTATATTTAAAATATATAAAACCCTTTATTATATACTATAAATTCACCTTATTATGTGAATTCTCTAATATTTCAGTTTCTTGCCTCGATCTTGACAAAATATTAGGATGTATAAGAGGCTTTAGTTCAGCTTCAATAACCTAAATAAAAATATTAAAATATATTCATAAATTCAAAAATAAACCTCTAATTTTGGTTTTATTGCAGATAATGTCAATTTATTTGAAATTTTAATTTTAGGTTTAATTTCTTCAACAATTTCTTGTTTAAGAGGAAAAGCAAACAAAATATCATCAGTTGACATTTGTAATTATTTTTCAATCTTAATGCCAATATCCTGTAAAACTCTTTCTTTAAATGAAAACTTTTTAGATTTACAATTTATAATGTAATTCAACAAAAGAAAAGTAAATTTAATTGTCTGCAAAAAATTTTAATATATACTCTATATACTTTACTTTTTTTCTTTTCCCGTCTCTCAATTTCCACTCTCTTTCCAGTCAAAATTTTAAGTAATCGGATTTTAAGCCTAATTAACAGTTAAAACTTGAAAAATATCAACGAAGATTACACAAATTCTTTTTTATTAATTAAATTGAAAATTATGCAAAAAAAATCAGCTTTTAATTTGTAAAATTCATAAATTTATTAGTAAATTAAGTATAAAAACAATTTAATAATTAATATAACTTTAAAACAAAAAAAATGTGTATAATTGTAAATATTTTAATTAATTTCAATATAATTGTAAGATTTTCAATCTTTTACAAAAAAAAAATATAATTTTAATTTTCTCATTTATTTTAAATTAATAATTTTCTTTCCCCTTAATTACCAAATATTTTAATTTTAAAATTTACTATTATTTATGTAGAAATTTATTAAATCAAAAATCCTCATTTATATATATAAACGGGTATATATATATATATTGACTTTATAATAGCCTTAAGCGTTGCTTCAACTCTCCCAAAAAATAAAAGAATTTTTTTGAAGGACATGAGAAGGCCATTAAAAAAAAACGAATTAACAAAACCTGCTTAATACAAGTAAAGGGGGAAAAAGCTTATTTTTTATTAAAGAAAAAAGAATAAAAAGAAGATATATATTTATATATATTGTAATGTATAAAGGTGTGCAATTGTGAGTAAAACAATTTTTGATTTCTTAAGTTTGTTACAACGAGAAAGTTATTAAACAAAAAATAATTAGAATATAATATTTATGAGGGAATTACAGATTTTATATAGAAAAGGTTATGAACATCTTTAATTTTGTAAAGATAATTTATTTAATAATTTTTATGCCTAATTTATTATTCTTTTAAAGAAATTCACACAAAATATTCAACAAAAATAACCATTTTGTGTAATGACCACCACCATTAGAAGAAGGAAGGGAAATTTAATTTTCTTTCCTTCTCCTTTTTTTTTAATTCAATTTTTTTTTTTCAAAAAATTATTTTTATTTTTTTAGTTTCATTTATGAAGTATTTAAAAAATTAAAAATGGCCTTGTATTAACTACTATTTATTATTTTACCTTTTTTTAATTGTTATTATCCCTCCCCCCTATTTATTATTTACCTTGACCTTATTGTAAAAAATCCAAAAAAAGAACAAAAAAAAATTGCGCAAAAAGACGTGCAACTAAAAAAAAAAAGGAATTGGCCAGTTGATTGAATATATTTTCCTTTAATTTTATTTCTTTTTACATAAATGTGATTAGAGAATATTGGAAATGAAAATAATAAAAATTAATAAAAATAATAATTCTAAAAATATTCAATTTTTATTAAATAATTATTTATTTATTTTATTTATTTTGATGATATTATTATTGCCATTAAAAATTAAAGTTTGTTTTTAATTAAAAATATTTAATTTAATTTCTAATTTATTTATTAATTCCATTTAATTTCTTTACAATAATAACAATATTTATATAAAAAGTTTAAGAACATATCGACGTTTTTTTCTTTTTTATATTTCCTTATAACTAAAACCTTTTTTTTTTTATTAATTAATCTTAGAATAAATTAAAAATATTAAATTTTAGATCATCTTTAAAAAAAAAAAAATATTATTTAATTTAATTTTTAGGCTCAACAGAATTTTCTTTCATTTATTCAACCATTTATTAATAATAAACAGCAACCTTTATTTAATTCTGATCAACCACAACAAAATAATAATGGAATTGGAAATATTGGACAATTTATTGAAATGTTTCAAAATGTTCGTTCATCTATTGGACAAAATGGTCAATCTAATAAAGAACAACAAATACAACAATTAGCTAATTCTGCACAAGTAATTATTTTATATTACATGTAATAGAAATACTTTGGTTATTATTTTTTAATGTTCCGCTATAGGGGGGTAACTATTAAAGGATGGATACTATTACAGCTAATACATTAATTATATTTTTATTAAAATAATTTAAATTTAAATAAATAAATTTAATTTTTTATTTATTAGACAATTCTCTCAACATTTAGCAATTCTGGTAAAGGAGAAACATCTCAAACCTCCGAATATTTAAATTTTGGAAAAAGTTTTGGTTTAGGCTCTGCATTAGATAATAAAAAAAGAAAAAAAAGGCAATCTTCACAAATTCCAAATATTTTTAATTTATTAGAAGATATTGCACATAAATCAAAAGAATTACGTCAACAACGTCAAAAACAACAACAAAATGATCATCAATATTCCCCTCCATTAAATAGACAATATTTATCTAGATCACCTCAAGCAAGTACTTCAATTGGTAGAATAACTGACAATTTTGGAAAAAATTTTTTTCAGGTGGGGGAACTAAAGGGTTAATATGAAATTAAATAAATTTTAAATTTGAGTAAATTTTAAATAAAATTTATTTAAAAAATTAAAAAAAAATCAAAATATTTTTTTTAAAAGGAATAATTTAAATAAATATTTTAATTTAAGTTAATTATTTTTTAAAATTTATTTTATATTAAAATTTATTTAAAATTATTATTTTTATTTTATTTATTTATTTATTTATTTTATTTATTTATTTATTTCCAATATGTTTGTGGAGTTGAATAATAAGTTAATGCTAAAAAATATTTTCCAACTTTAGGTTCATCTTTTTCTTTTATTTTCTTTTCATTTTTAATATTTTCAGAATTTTTATTATATTCTTGATTTATTAATGTTTGTCTTCTTTGTTTTCTTTTAACTCCAATAATTGGTAAACGACAAGTTACTGGAGAAAAAAAACAATTCTTTGTTATAATAGATTTTTTTGTAATTTGTTGTAAAGCAGAATTAATATTTCTTTGATCTCTTCTTATTCTGAAAAAACAAATTCTGATTTTTAATTAAATTCTGATTTTTAATTAAATTCTGATTTGTAATTAAATTCTGATTCTCTCAAAATTCTGAATTTCTGTTTTTTTTGAATTCTGATTTTCCTAATATTCTGATTTTTAATTTAATTTAAATATTTTATTTAAAAACTTTATTATTTACCTATTTAAATCATTAACATTCTCTATTCTCATTTTGTTTTGTTGTTCAATTAATAAACGAATAATTTTGTTTATTTGTTCTTGTTGTTCTTCTTGTTGTTTTGTTGTTTTTATTTGTATTAATAATAATAATCCAATAAATAAAAATTTCAAATAAATAAAAAAAATTAATTTCATTTTTTAAATTAAAATCTAAAATTTATATTTAAATTTTAAAACTTTAATAATTATTACATTTTTATAAAATATATTTTTATTATTTTCTTAAATTTATTTTTCTCTTAAATAATTTTAAAATTAATTAGAATCACTTATTTATTTCAATTTTTAATTCAAAAAAATATTTAACATTTTTACACTTTTAATATTTAAATATATCACATGGTTTTTTTTTTTTAAAATATTTTTCTAGGGTTCTTGTTTAACAAAATTCTTTAAACTTTTATTAAAAAAGAAGCACTTTTACTTATAAATGATCTCTTTTAAATATAAATATAATTAAAATATGCATAATATATTTTTTAAATAAATTTATAATATTATAAATGATGATATAATTAAAATATATTATTTTTTAAATTGAGTGGGGAGTTATTAAAAAATATAAAAATGTGGCAATACTAGAAATTTATTCTGAAATATATATATATATAAATAAATAATAAAAGAACTTAAATATTCTTACGTAAATTATGAGCTTAATTAATTTCCTTTTTAGAGATAAAAAATATTATTAATGGATATTTATTTACATAAATAATATTTTTATTTAAAAAATAATATAATTTTAAACTTATTTTTTTTCTCTAAAAAAAAAATATTTAAAGGGAGTGGGCGAAATTAAAGACTAATAATAAATTATTAAAATTAATTTATTATTAATTTTTAAATTAAAATATTTAAATTAATTTACACTTTAATTAAAATAAATAATTCTAAATAGCAACAAATAATTAATTTTTTTTTTTGCAAATTAATTTAATTCACGCAATGAATTATAAATTAATTTTAAATAATTAATTAAAACTTTATGAATAATATTTTATTTTATTTTTAATAAGAGAAATTTACAAGTAATTTAATATTATATAATACATACAGAGAATATTTATTATAAGGAAATTATTTATTTATTTAGACAATAATTATTTAATTTAATAATTATTTATTATTATTATTTAGAGACATGAATTTAAAAAAATAAATATATATTCTTTAAAAATCAGAATTATTTTTTAATTTTAAAAAAATTTTCAGAATATTTCATGTCTTCAAAGGGAGTTTTATATATAATTAATACATACATACAAATTAGTTTATATCTTTTCTTCTCCTATTTATTTTTTGAATATTTATTTGTGTGAATGGCCTGAACTTCTTGAACTACTCTTCCTACTGGAATGACCTCCACGAGACGAACGCTTGGATGAACGTTTACTCTTTCCAGAACGGGATGACTTCATGCTCCTTTTAGTAGAAGAACGAGTTGAACTAACAGTATGTCCTGCCGATTCTGATGAAGAAGAACTACCGCTACTAGAGGATATAGTAGTAGAATGTTTAGAAGATCCACTAACTAAATATTTAAGAATTAAATAATTCTTTCTAAATATTATTTACTTGTCCCTGAATGTGTTGATCTACCAGAACCACCAGAAGTCTTCGATCTTTTGCTACCAATTCTTGAGCTACTACCAATTGCTGTTTTTATACCCATTTGTACTGAAGACTTTTTGCCACCAAGTGCAGTCTTCATTGGGTTTGATTTCCTTTTTGAACCAGCAGCTTCTCTAATTGTTCGACGACTCATTTCACGACAGGTGAAAAGTTTTTGGCGAATTTGAGGAACCAAAATAACTTTGTCAGATGCTGATTGCGTTGTTAGAATTCCTTTATTCGATATTTCCTTTGCTGTTGGAGGTGTAATTTCCGAACCAGAACTTCGAACTCTAATTCTGATGGAATGAACAACTTCTGAACCAGCAATATCATGAACCTAAAATTATTTTAATAAAAAAAAATTAACAAATTTACTTACATTTACATCAAATTTTTTGGTATTAAGTTCAGTAGCAACAGCAAGAGCAACTACACCACAACAAGAAATGTAGCATCGAGTCAAGAAATAAATTATCAAAGTTCTTAAAAGAAAAAGAATTATTAAGAAAAAGTTTAAAACAAACAAAACTTACATTCCCAAATACCACCAAGTAAACACGTACATCCAATTCCATAATCCAACATTGAATACTAGCCAACCATCACCACCGGTTTCAATCCTTTAAACAAAAAATTATTTTAATTATTTTATTTTAAATTAAATAACCTTGCGAAACGTCTCATTCGCAAATGTTCTTCACCAATTGGTAATGACTCAACGTTGAAGAAATAATTGATGAATAACAACAAGAAGTAAAGAAGCATTATTTGCAAAATAAGTTTATATTGAGAATAATGAAGAAAAGGATTCAAATTTATTCAAAATTAAACTTTGGCTTATATACTATGTCCTTAAATGGAAATAATTCTATAAATACTCCAATAATTACCTAAAGTAATTATTAAAATATTTTCTTTATTAAACCTTTTTAAAACCTTTCTTATAATTATAATCATAATTCTTTAATAAAATAATTTAAATTATTTCAACAAAAATCACAAGTTTTATTTTTAGTTAACAAAATTATAAATTTAGTAGTCCAAAATTACTTAGTTAAAATTATACAGAATTATAAAAAAACAATTATAAATTAGTTTGTTATTTTAATTATTCTTTACTGTAGTAGTTATTACATTCCCAATTGACTTGACTTTTTGACATATCTGTAATAATTAAATAAAATATTTTAAGAAAATAAATATTTTGTTTTAAATAAATAAAATAAAAAAGAAAAAATAATTAAAGATAAATTTTTAAATAAAAACAAAGAAAACATAAAATGCAAAGCAAAATAAGGCAAGATCTTTAATTTAAAACAAAAATTTCTCAATTATATAATATTTCTATTCAAAAATCAAACAAACAAAACAATTACTAACCAAACAAAATATATTTAAATATAAAACAACAAAAATATTTTTCTAAAATAAACTCTTTTCTTTTAACAATTTAATTTAAAACTCTTTCTCTCTCCTCTTTTTTTTTTTAAATTTCTTTTCTCTTAAACAGGCGTTCCTTCAGGTAAAACTTCTTTAAATAAACGATCCCATAATCTTTTATCACTAATTGTTTGTTCTACTTTTTCTACCTTTTTTTCTTCCTCTTCTTCTTTTTTTATTTCTTCAACTTTTTTAGAAAATATTTCTTCAATATTAATTTCAGGCCATTGCTTAAATACTCGAGAATTGATTTTTGATGATTTAGAATAAATCCTTTCATTGTTTTTGTCAAGTTGTTGTATGAGTCTACGCTTAAGGGCAAATAAATATATTTTGTGAGACAATAAAAATAAATATAGAAAGAATAGTTAAAAATAAAAAGCAATGCAAAAAATAAAAAAAAAGAAGGAAATAAACATTTTTTAATTTTTCAAAAAAAAAAAACCTTTTGAAGATTGACAATTTGCTTGATAAAGTATTCACCAACGCGGCGCGCCACCTTAGTATCAGCGATCATAATCATATCCTTTAAAAAAAATTATTTTAAAAATTAAAAAAAAAAATGTTGTCAAATTTTTACAAATTAATTATATTCTATTCCTCCTAAAAACTTAATATTTCTTTAATAAAAATATTTTTTAAAATTATTACTTTGTCAACATAAAAATCCAAATCAGTAAAATCATCATTTGTTGTATCATTTCTGTCTATAGTCTCTTTTCCCAATTCAGCTACAATCATTTTATATGTTAATAATTTACTTGTAAATGTATCCATTTCTTCTTCTGGAATATCCATAAAACTAGCCAATTTTTGAATTGGTAAAGTTGTATAGCTTAAAAAAAACAAATAATTATTTGAATTATTTATTTATTAACAGTTTTAAATATCCACGAAGTATAGGTAAACTAATTTGGCTTTCAATTCCTTCCAAAAAAGC
This sequence comes from Meloidogyne graminicola, assembly GCA_036172905.1. Classification (NCBI taxonomy): domain Eukaryota; kingdom Metazoa; phylum Nematoda; class Chromadorea; order Rhabditida; family Meloidogynidae; genus Meloidogyne; species Meloidogyne graminicola. The sequence continues at coordinate 1,669,411 of JARPZY010000005.1, forward strand.
AGAACATTGTCGAATTAATGGTTCCTAAAAATTTATTTATGTTTTAACTTAAAAAAAATAATTTTATTAACCTTTGCAATGTTAACACCTTCATACACAACAGTAGTTGGAGACAAAAATTTTGGGCAACCCTGTTGAAAAGCAGTACGAAATTCCTCAATATTACTAAAAATAATAATTATTATTTTTTAATTATTTTTTATCTAATAATAAACCCATTTTCCATTTTAAACATTCTTTCACTAAATTTATCTTGTAATTGTGTTTGAATAGAATCATCAATACGTTGTGGTTGTAGAGTTAAACAAATAGTAAGCAAATGATAGAGCTGTTCATTTGTTTTACCAATCTTAAAATTAATAATTTAATTTTAATTTATTTTTAATAATCTATTTATTTTCTTTTTTTCTGTAAATCAAAATCCCTAATTTTTTTTCTAACAAATATTAATTGATCAAAACTCAAAACCGTTCTTCTAATCAAAAACTTTATAAAAAAACAAACTAACCACATCATATTTCCCAGATTTATTTCTTTGTTGATTTTGTTGTAATTGTTGTTGCATGTTTTGAGTTCGTTGAATATAAAGAAGACAATTAATGAAAATTTTAGTTGCCTCAGCATAGTTTCGCATCATCTAAAGAAAATTTTTAATTAAAAAAAATTAAAGTAAAAATAAAACCATATGAGAAAATCCCACAAAATAATGAAGAGTAACAAGACAAGAAGGAACTTGGTTATGAAGACCCTAAACAAAATTTAAATTTAAACAAAAATAAATAAAACCTTAGGATCCATATCCAAATATTCAACAGTTTGAAGTGCTTGATGATAATCACCCAAAAGTACATGAGTACGTAAAAGACCTTTTTAATTAATAAATTAATTTTTTTAATAAATTCTAAAAAACCAATTAAAGAAAAATATCCCAATTTAAAGTAAAGATCGCTACGTCCAAATTCATCTGCAACATCATCAGGATTTCCTTAATTAAAAGTTTCTAAGTTTTGGATTTGTAAATTCTTTATAATTTAATTTTAATCTTTTTCTTGAATTCTCATCAATATTTTTAGAGATTAAGATTTTTAAAAATTTGGACATACTCTTTAAAAAAAGATAAGAACTATTCTACTATTCATTTATAATTCTTTTTAAATATTTAATATCCAAACCTCCTTCACGAATTGCCTTCAATTGTTCATTAATTTGTGACTTTGTAAGCAATGAATAAAGAATATTCAACACTGGGTAAATATTCCAAGCCTAAAACATAAATAATTTAAAATATAAAAATACTACAATACATTTTGTGTCTGTTCTAATTCAATAAGGTCTTCAATTTCTTCCGGACTTCGTTTTGAAGGATTTGCTTTATAAAGACAGAATGCTTGAAATTGATAAACAAATTCATCGATAATGTCCCAAAGCCAAACATTTGGCTTTAAAAAAAAAATAAAAATAATTAATTTAAATAGAATTCAAACCAATTGTAAAGCTATAGGTTCATTAGGTACTGTTTTGTCATTAATCTCTTTAGTTCTCAAAATTTCAGAAAACAATTTAGAATAATTCATATAACTCTCATAACGGTGAATAAGCGACGGACCACGTTGCATTCTTGTATATAAATCACGATAATAAAGTTCTTTATAAAGACAAATGAATAGATCATTGTCTAAAGAGAAATAATTCTCATAATTAAAATAAGTTAAAAAACCTGTTCCAACAATTTTCTCAACAACTTTATCATCCGGCCACATTTTTTCACTAAAGAATTTTTCTGTCAGTTCTGGAAATCCATGTTCATATAATCCTAAGATTTCTGTAACACTTTGACGTTCAATCATTTCTTTAAAATAACGAAGAAAATAGATAACTTCATCAGGCAAATCAACATCTAAAAATTTTTAAGATTTTATACTTAATAAACATTTGATACCAAAATCTCTGTCATTATACATAGTTTAATATTAATTAATAAGAAAACAAAAATATCTAAATTGGAAAAAAATATTTAGTTTATCCAACAAATTCACGGCGGGGTACAGAAGAGTATCGCCATAAGAGTATCGCCAAAAGAGTATCGCCAAAAGAGTATAGGCCAAAAGAGTATTTGCCAAAAGAGTATTTGCCAAAAGAGTATCGCCAAAAGAGTCTTCACTAAAAGTGGCCATAAGAGTCTCCATAAATTTTTCAAATAATTTTTAAAAACTTATTTAAATAAGAACTTCAAGATTTAAAAAAAAAAGTACTAAAATTTGAATTTTATCAAGTAATATTAATTTATAAATAAAATAAAGAAAATAATATACATATAAAAATCAAAGAAAATAAAATTAAAAGCTTGAATCAAGATTAGCAAAAATAAAACCGGTTATCAGTAAAAATAAAAAAATAAATAACTCATTGATCCATTTGATAATTGTAGGCAATTCCTTGAAGAAAATCAATTAAAGGTTGGAAATGAAAGCGTCGGTTCGGATCGATTTGATAGGGATTTCCTTGGTTAATTGGTTGATAATTTTCAACAAGATTCAAAATACGAGCATCCGCTTCCCTGTATCGCCTTGATTTTAGAGGAGGTTCTTCACCGCCAATGCATTTGGCCATATCAGCATCGCGCGACTTTTGTTCACGCCTAAGGGTGTTAACGAGCCTACAATTAAAATCTAAAGAAATTTATAAGGAAAAATCAAACCTCCAGAATGATGGATGGGTACAAGAGAAGGCATGCTGTAGACGACGATGATTGCTTTCAGCAAAATTGTTAGTCCTATCCTCTCCTTCTAAGGTGCGTTGGTAAACATTCCAAATTTCAGGCGAGAAACGAGACGCAGTTCGTGTTCCGTTCATTCTCAATCGACCAGTGTAATTAATAACAAACCTTAAAATAAAATAAAAAATTAATAAAAAAAACCAATCAATTATTGAATCCAATTCTGGAGGCATAAATCCTGAATCAAAAGCCATGACAGCTAATGTAATATCTTGAACAGGCAGAAACGCAACAGCAGTGATCATCCGACAATGAATTGCAAATTGCGCATCAGAGCGGTAAAGCTAAATAAAAATTCTAAATAAAAAGAGTAAAAAAACTTGAGTTAATCCCGCCTCCGCCAATTTCTTTTTTAGATTGTGTGTTAAATGATATAAACATCCTCTGATCTCACAATTTGCAAAAATGTTTTTTATTGCCTTTATCGAAGAAGTTTCATAATCAATGGAAATTGATTGGGGTGCAAATTCGGGCCAAATATCAACAATCAGATTCCACATACGTTCATAAATAGATTGGGTTTTTTCGGTTAGTAGACAGTATAATATTGGAAATACCCAATTGCGCTTCCTTATTTTTTATTTAAAATAAATTAAAAATAAACCTCGCAAGTATCACGTAAATCTGACTAAACAAAGGAGGAGCCAAAGAAAATGTTCCATCTGCAAAAATCTCTTGCATTTCGGCAGACCAATTCTTATAAGTTTCTCTACCAAAAATGAGAATACTAAAAAATCGGAATTATAATCTTCAAAAATTAAAAAAACCGTTGTTGCCGACCATTCTCAAAATAAGCTCCACTGTCAGCCAATAAAAACTGTTCTTCCAAATCCTCTGTTCTTTTATAAATCTGGTAATTATGCGGTATTTCCAACTCCTCTATAGTCGTTGGAACCGCAGGCGGTGCATCCATTTTATTTCTCGTCCTTTTAATTATCTTAAGTGGTTAAATTTTCATTGAATAATATAAAATTACCTTTTTCATGGCATATTTGTTTGGAATGTTTGCTAAGACTGGTGTTGGGACATTTTGAAGAATGCTTCCACGTAGAATTGCTGGAGGTTCCATTGTTTCAGCGGCTCTTCTTTTCAATGCTGTTATTACACGTTTTGCTCCAACATTTTCAGCGCCGGAAGGACAATTGTGCTCATTTAATTGACGTATAATATTTCCATCATGATCTCTATGAAGTCTTGCCTTACATTTGATATCATTGGAATTGAAAAATTCGCACCGCCAAAACTCCACAGTTTGATTTTTGTTGAACATGTGAAACAAAAATAAAGCACCATTGTGCTCAATTTTTGGTTTGCCTTTTTGCGATTTTATAGAATTATCCACTTTATATAATAAATTGAACTAAATTAATATTAAGTTATTAAAGGAAACATTTATTTGTCCTGAAAAAATAAAAAAAAATTTATGGAAACTCTTATGGCCACTTTTAGTGAAGACTCTTTTGGCGATACTCTTTTGGCAAATACTCTTTTGGCAAATACTCTTTTGGCCTATACTCTTTTGGCGATACTCTTTTGGCGATACTCTTATGGCGATACTCATATGGGACGTTCCGACAAATTCATTAAATAAAACTCTAACTGTCTCTTAAAAACTACTCTCTAATAGTTTCTTTTTATCTTTATTTAATCTCTCCAAATTTTAAACTCTTTTTTCATTATTTTCAAAAAATTTAAATTACGGTAAAAAATTACTCAGTTTTTAAAATGAGAAATTCCATGAAGAATTAAGCAATTCTTGATTTATTTTCCAGATGATTGATGAACTTTATGAATATGCAAATATGCCTGGTCATTCTACACCTGCTCATTTAACTCCTCCTGATTCATTACCTATTTCATCAACAACTCCTTCATTACAACAACTCTTTCCTTGGCTTCCAACATTTCCTACGCTTCCCCCACCTCCACCACCTCCATCATTTCCTACATTATTTCCAACAATTCCATTACCTACTACAACAATACCTTCAACTCCCCCTCCTCCTTCTTATTCTTCTGCTTCAAGAGAAAGAGATCCTCCATTAATTCCTGGAAATTCAATAGAAGTTGCAAAAGACTTTGCTGACGCAAATAAATTAATGCGTTCATTTCTTAAAATAATGTCTAAAAATGCAAAAAAGGTTGGGAAAGTTTTAAAGATTCAAAAAAATTTAATTATTAGCCTCTTAGACCTATGCCAGCATTAAATGATGGAACAGAATTGGGGAGGAATAGACCATTAATGGATCAACTTTTTGAATCAGATATTCTTCTTACATCACGTCAAGCAAAGGCGTAATAAATTTTTAAAAATTATTAATTTATTTAAATATTATTTTTTTAAAATTAGAATTGTATTAGCTGAAGCAGAACGTAAAGGAGGGAAAAGAAGGAAAAAACGTAAAGTAATTACTGGATCAGCATATCGATGGCCTAAAGGACAACCAATACCGTAAAAATAAAATAATTAAAAATAAATTTAGTATTTAATTAATTTAGTTATTCATTCAGAGAATCTGACAGTTAGTTTTAAAATAATTAATTTAAAATTAAATATTATTTAAAGAAGATTGGCAAAGATTAATTCAAGATGGTTTAAGATTATGGGAAGAGGAAACTTGTTTACGTTTTATGGAAAATAGAGGAAGAACTTTTGTTAAAGATAGAATAGAATTTATAAGAGGAAGCGGGTTATTTTTTTTTTAAATAAATATTAAAAATTAAATTATTTATTTATTTAGTTGTTATTCAAGTGTTGGAAGAACTGGAGGCATTCAAAAAATTTCTATTGGTTATGGTTGTGATGATGTAAAAAATAAATAAAAATTAATTTAAATTATTTTATTTAAAGCAAGGAATTGTTTCTCATGAAGTTGGACATGCTTTAGGTTTTTGGCATGAACAATCAAGGCCTGATAGGTAAACATCCCCTTTTTTAAAATAAATGTTTTTTAAAAGGGATCAATATATTCGATTAGAGGATCGTTATATAATGGGAGGAACTGAAGGAAATTTTGCAAAAAGAAGTGACCTTGAAGCTGATGGAATGGGTTTACCTTATGATTTAGGGTATTTATTTATTAGAAAATATATAAAATACTTTAAAAGTTCTGTTATGCATTATGGACCTAATGCTTTTACAATAGATTGGGATAAAACAACAATTATAACTAAAGACCCAAAATATCAACGAAGTATTGGTCAACGTATAAAACCTTCATTTATTGATGTTAAACAAATTAATAGACTTTATTGCCATGGTTTTGATTATTTTTAAAACTTTTTGTTAATTTTAATATTTTAGATAAATGTATTGGAACTTCAGTTGTTTGTTTAAACGGGGGTTATGCTGACACAAATAATTGTGATAAATGTAAATGCCCTCCAGGGTTGGGTGGATCTAATTGTGCAGTAGTTGAATCTAGTGAAGGTTTAGATAATATATTTATTTAAAGAATATTTAATTAGATCCTTTTTGTGGTGGTGAACTTACAGCTACTATTGGTATTTGGCAACATTTAACACATAGAGGGGCACGTAAATGTAATTGGAGAATTAAAGTAAATCAGTTATTATTTAAATTAAATTTAAATAAATTATTTATTTTAATAGAAAAGAGTCTTTAAAAGAAAGCAACTATTTATTACTTTTTATAACTTAAGTGTAGTAATTGGTAACCTTAACATTTCCTTTGCTTTTTCGGATTAAAAACAAGAGTTTAATCTGACACAAAAATATGTATAGTAATTATTAGGGATTTTTCCGAAACTCGAGTACCGAGAGAGACCGAGAATCTCGAGTAGTTCTAAAGCTTATTAATGGAAGGAAGGGAAGAATTTCCCCTACTCCACATAAACTTTTAAATAAATTTTAAATATTTAATTAAATTATCTTTTCTATTAAAATAAATATTTTTAATTAATTTTTATAAATAATAAAGACAGATGGCAACCATCGTATTCGGTTTATTCTCGATTCTGTTTCCTATTCTTGTTCTACTACTTGTCAGGGTTTTGTTGAAATTAAACACAATTCTGATTTTCAACAAATTGGTTTTCGTGTTTGTTGTGAAGAACAACATTCAATTGAAGTACTTTCTGAACAAGCAGAAATTTTAATTATTTCTGATCCTCAAAATACAAAATTAGGAGCATTTACTTTACGTTATATAGCTGATACTGGAAGTGGTTAATTAATTAAATTAATTTTAATTATTTAATTTTATTTTAAGGTTCACCATTACCTAAACCTCCACCTCCTGCATGGATTCCTGGAAGAGAAAATCGTGCATTCCGTGGTGTACAAAATAAAGGCGGTGTTATAGAAAAATTCATTTTAAATGCAATTCCAAGGGTTAGAGACCCAGATAGACCAGTAGAATCTGTTGCTTCAATTCTTACTGATTATTTTGCTTCTTCCATTTTGGGTGTTAGTAAAAGGAAATAATTTTTAAAAAAATATTAATAAATATATATCCTTATGGATCTCCTTACATTTATTTCTTTTTTTGAATAAATAATTAATTAATTAATGTATTTTTTGTATTTTCTTCTCCAAAAATTAATTTTAATGCATGTACATTAGCCTTTGCACGAAGAATTCTACGCCTATGTTCTTTAAGTTGTTCACTATAAACCTTAATTAATTTAAATAAATTTTAATTTAATTTAATTTTTTTAAGAAAAAAATTGTTTTTTTTTTTTAACAAATATTTTTAAAATAAAAGAAATATTTTTTAAAAAAATTAAATTAATTAAATTAAACCATTTTTTCTTTTTTACTCATTTTTTCCCATTTTTGAGCAATTAATTTAGATAATTCTCCAAATGAAATATTTTTTTTAGATTTTTCACGTATTTCTGTTTGTATTTCACGAAAAAATAAAGCATAAGCAGACCAAGGACGAACTCCTCCACCATTTGTTTTAAATTTAAAAGAAGAATTATTTTTTGGAATTTTTATTAATTCATTTTCAATTTGTTTCTTTAAATAAAAAATAAAAATAATTTTATAAAAAATCTTTTTTTAATGAATTAATTAAATTAAATTTTAAATTAAATTAAATTAAATTAATTAATTAAATTAAAATTAAAATAAACTTTATTATTATTATTATTTAACCAATCTAAAGGAATTGTTGGTTCAATTTCATCCAAATCAATTAAATTTTGTTGTTGTTGTTCTTTATTTAATTTTTGTTTAATTAATAATTCAGAATTATTATTTAAATTATTAATTTTCATTTTTATATAAAAATAAATAATAATAAATTAATTTTTTACAAGAATAATAAAATAAAAGAGACTAATCTTTTAAAAAAAAAATAAAGGATTTACTATTCTTTTAACATTTTTTTTCATCATCGGTAAACAAAAGAAAAAAAAATAATTATTATTTTAGAATTAAAGGTAAAGGAGGGTCATTTAGTCAAAATATTCTTTTATGTAAATACCTTTAATTAAAAATATATATAAAATAATTTTTATGTACAAAATAATTATTTAATAATTAAAAAAAAAAAATATTTTTATTATAAAAAAAATCTGTTATTTTTGAATGAAAAAGAATTTTAAATAATTAAAAATAAAAATTATTTAATAAAAATATTTTTAAAAAAAATTTACATAAATAATTAAAAATATTTTTAAATTAATTTAATAATATTTAATTTAAAAAATAAAATATTAAATAAAATTAATTCTTTTTTTGAAATATATTTAAATATTTTTAAAGTAAAACTTTTGACATTATTTTATATAAATATTATTCTCTCTTTTTTGGCATTATTTACATATACTAGTTAGAAAGAAAAAGCCACTTTTTTTTTTAATAAAATTCAATAAATATAAAGGTATATGTTCTGCATTATTTTTATTTATTTATTTATTTATTTATTTTTGTTTAATAAATAAATTAAAAACCTTTAAAAAAATTATTTTAAAATTTTTAATTTTTTTCTTAATTAATATACTATTTAATTTTCTATTAATATTTAGCTAATCCCTCGTGTATTATCAAATTGTTTATTTTTAAGCGCATGACGTAAATTGTCCTTTTTATGTAGAGGGAAGGAATATTAAGAAAAGAAATACTTTAAAAGAAGTGTTCACAATTTTTATTTTTTCTTAAGTAGAATAAACTATTTAAAAAAAGTAATAAATAAAAGAAAATAAAGGATTTTCAAAGCATTTATATTTTTTAAAAATAAATCCTATGATTTTGCAGTCTTATGATTAATTTAAAATATTTTTTATTTATTTTGTTTATTAATTTTAAAAATTTTAAAAAATTAAATAAAAAATTAATTATTTTTAAATAATTTTTAAATAAATTAATTAATTTATTCATTTATTTATTTATTAAAAAAAATATGAAACAAAATACAACAACAATATGTTTACCTTCTTCTGAAGCTTTTATTTTTGGTGATCGTCAAAATTCTTCTGAAGATTTAGTTTATAATCTTTTTAAAATTCCACATCGTGATGAAGCTAATATTGGCAAACTTCTTTTAGTAAAATAAATATTTTTAAATTAAATTATTTTTTTAGACATTAAAAGGTTTTGGATTACAATCAAATGATCAACGGTAATTAAAATTAATTTTAATTATTTTTTTTTTAAAGTTTGGCTCCAATGTTAGAAAAAATGAGAGAATATTTAAATATTGAAAATATTAATTCAACAATTACTACAGTTGATGGTATACGTAAAATAGTAACAAATATAATTGAAGAAATTAATTATGAAGAATTTAATTTTAATAAAAATCTTAGTTGTGAACAATTTAAATCGTTTAGTTTTTTTATTTAAATTTAAATTTTATTTTTAATTTTTAGTTGTATTCATCCATGTATTGAATTAATATCACGTGCTCTTCGTAATCAATTAATTATTCCTAATTGGACAGAATTTACTACAAAAATTAGGGAAATTTTTGAAGAAGTTTTTTTTATTTTTATAAAGTATTTAATAATTTATTTTAGTGTCGTTCAGAGGAAAATGGTGAAGTAGCTACTTATATACCTCAATTAGCTAGAGCAGATCCTAATCGAGTAAAATATTTTATTTTATTTTTTTTTGTTAAATATTTTTTTTTAAAAGTGGGGAATTTCTGTTTGTACAATAGATGGACAAAGATTTTCTTTAGGAGATTTTAATTTTCCTTGGTGTTTTCAATCTGTTTCAAAAGCATTTAATTATTCAATTGTTGCTTCTGTTTTAGGTGATTATGTACATTCTTTTGTAGGACATGAACCTTCCGGAAGACTTTTTAATGAAATTTGTCTTGATTCAAGTGGAAAACCTCACAATCCAATGATTAATTCTGGGGCAATAATTGTAACATCTCTTTTGTGTAAAGGGCTTCCAATGGCTGATAGATATGATTTTGTTTGATAATTTTATTTATTTATTTAATTTAATTTTTTAAGGCATTAAATGAATACAAAAAATTAGCAGGTGGTGGTTATATTGGATTTAATAATGCAACGTAAAATTATTTAATATTTAAATAATTGACCAGAATTATTAAGGAAAACTTAATCAGAATTAAAACTTTCCGGAAATACAAAAATCAGAATTTTTTAATGTTTTTTAAATAATCTGAAAATGTTTACTTTAACTTTAAATTACTTTTCCGGAGAGACTTTTATTTTAATTTTGTATATCTTCCGGAAAATACAATTATTTAATAGGTTTTTATCGGAGAAAAAAACTGCTGATCGTAATTATGCACTCTCTTACTATATGAAAGAAAATAAATGTTTTCCTTCTGATATTGAAAGTATTCGTGATGAATTAGATTTTTATTTTCAATTATGTTCATTAGAAACTAATTGCGAAGCTGCTGCTGTATTTTTTAAAATTTTTAAAATTAATTTTTATTATGTATTAATCTTTAAAGGTAATGGCTTCTACATTAGCAAATGGTGGTGTATGTCCATTAACTTATCAATCATGTATTCAAAGTAGAGCTTGTCGTGATGTTCTTTCTTTAATGTATTCTTGTGGAATGTATGATTATTCAGGGCAATTTGCCTTTGATGTTGGATTACCTGCAAAGTCTGGAGTTTCTGGTGGAATGATTTTAGTATTTTTTTTTAAATTATTATATAGTAAATATTTAAAATAAAGGTAATTCCAAATTTAATGGGTATTTGCCTATTTTCTCCACGATTAGATCGAATGGGTAATACAACTAGAGGTGTTCTTTTCTGTCAAAAATTAGTTGATATTTTTAATTTTCATAATTATGATTCATTACTACATACTGATTCTAAAAAGATTGATCCAAGGAGAAGAATTGGAAATAAAGAAACTGATTTGGTTTAATAATTTTTTAAATAATTTTAAAAAATTCTTTTAAGGTTGTTAATTTATTATTTGCTTGTAAGAATGGGGATTTAGAAACTGTTAGAAAGTATATTAATTTTTATTATTAATAAAAAATATTTTTTAAAGACTTCATCTTCAAGGAATGAATTTAAATATTGTTGATTATGATGGACGAACTGCTCTTCATTTAGCTGCTTCTGAAGGACAAACTGTTATTTTAAAATTTCTTTTACAAATAGCTAAAGTTGATCAAAATATTCGTGACCGTTGGGGACGTACTGCTTTAGATGATGCAAGAACATTTCATCGTACAGCTTGTATGGCTTTACTTTTAAAAGCAGCACAGAGGAAACAACATAAAAAATTACCTAAAGAATTATCACAAACTAAAGGGTAAAAATAGTAGAATTTAAAATGTTATAAAGAATTAATAAATATTTTTAAAATTTTGTTTTTTTAAATTTTATTTTTTAGAACAAATGGAATAAACATTAATGATAATAATAATAATAATTTAACAACAAATACATCAACAACAATTGAAAGTAGTGGAAATGAAGAAGAAAAGGAAGAAGAATTGTTACAAACAGACGAAGAAAGTTTATGGGATGATGACCAATCTTTACCTAAAATACCAAAAAATAGTGGAAGAAGTTTAAAAGCAGCAGAAACTGCAAAATGGATGATTGAACATTGTGTTGAACGTCTTTCATTAGGAGGAACTGATGAAATAATAGAAAATGGTAAAAGGAATAGATTTAAAATTAAAACTAATAACATTTATTTATTTAGGTGAAACAAGTCAAAGTTACAAATATAGCAATAATAAAAATGAAAGAAGTAAAGTTCAACAAACATCAATTATTTCAAGCAAATTTCATACGAGTACAGGAGATTAAATATTCAAAAATTAAATATAATAATTGATCTCAATTATAAATAATTAAATATTATATATAAAATAAATAAAATTACATAAATTGAAGTTCTTTTTAAGCGATAAAAGTTTGTCATTTAAAAAATGGGTCATCAGTCAACATTCTTGTAAATATTTTTTATTTAAGAAAATAAAAGAATTTTATGTAAAAAATTATTATTTTAATTAAAAGAAAAAATTTCAAACAAAAAGTTGATTTATTTATTACAAGCCGACATTTGTGTTTTCTAACTTTTGAAAGAGAGGTCAAAGTCATGGAAGTTACTATCAAAAAATTAGTACCGAACTGTCCTTTTGTTTAAATTTTTATAAATAAATTTTATTAAAAAAATTTTTTAATTAAATGGCTTCTCGTACTGTTGAACACAACGCTAAAAATTTTCTCTTCTTTATTCGTCTTGGTACATATTATTTTTTATTTTTTTTTATTTAATTTTTTAAATTTATAGCAGACAAGTCACAGGCTAAACTTGAATACAAAAAATTGCCAAATCAAATTTTGGAATTGTATCATACTGAAGTTCCTAAAGAATATGGAGGCAAAGGAATTGCAAAAGATTTAGTTAAAGTATTTTTTAATTCTTAATTTCTGAGTTTATTTATTTAATTGATTTTAGGGTGCTTTTCGTTATTGTATTGATAATAATTACAAAATTTATCCAACTTGTTCTTACGTACAAAAATACAGCAAAGATATGGCAAACGAAGAAGAAAAGAAAATTGTTATTGAAGATTTGAGCAAATACATGAAATAAAAAAATTAAAAATAAAATTTATTTGCTTCTTCTTAGATTTTATATAAATTTTCTGCTATGTAGATTATGTATATAATATATTATTTAATATTTTTAATAAAATTAAATTATTTTCTTAAATAAATTTATTTAATTGTTATTTTCAATAGTCGTGTTAAAACGGCTTTATTACTAAACTTTCTTTTTATTTTTTCTATTTTTGTAAATATTTGAATGCTTAAGCAAGCTTTTGGAAAGCTTAAATCAACAACAGGAAAGAGTATTGTTTTAGGAATTTCTGGAAGTACCTGTGCAGGTAAAACGACACTTGCTGATGGATTGAGACAAAAGGTATATTTTATATTAATTTAAGTTTTAACAAACTTTAATTTAGTTTATAGATGTAGGAATTTCAGCAGACGTTATTCATCAAGATGTTTTCTACAAAGAGAAGGAAGAAGTTTCAACTTTAACTTGTAAAGACAATTCATCAATTCTTTTTTATCATTATGACCAAATTAATTCAGTAAATTAAAATATTTTATTTAAATTCCTTTTCAAGTTAAAATATGACGAAATGTTAAAAGCTGTTTTGGAGGCCAAAGAGTTAAATGATGTTGTTATAATTGAAGGAAATATGATCACAAATATTGAATCTATTTTCAAAGAAATTGACGCAATTATTTTATTAACTATTGACGAGGAAATATGTGAAGAAAGACGGAGAAAAAGAGTTTATGATCCACCAGACGAGAAAGGGTATTTTTAAATTGTTTAGGCTCATCTTTAGATCAACCCCTATTTATATCATGATTGACTTAAACCCTTTAAGTCTAGTTGAGTTTTTAAAATTAAATTTACCAAAACTTTTTACTTCCAAACTAACCTTTAAAACGTTTTTTAATATTTTGTTTTCTAATGGATTAATTTTATTTTTTCTAGTTATTTTACACAAGTTGTTTGGCCTGCATGGGAAGAAACATTAAATAAAGTAAAAATTGAATTAAAAACAAGCAATAAACCAAAAGCATTTAAATCTGCAAATACTTTTATTTCTCTTGATGAAATTGTTATAGAATTTATTCACCTCATCTGTGATAAACTTGAATTAATTAATTCACCTATAGATGTAAATATTTCAACAAAATGGGTAAATTCCCCAAATTGTGGTGCTACTTCTATTTTTATTGGTTTATATTTATATTTTTAATTCAAATTTTAAACATTTTTTTAAGGTACGACACGTGATACTTTTGAAGAAAAAATTGTAAAACAACTTGAATATGAAGCGTATAATGATATGGCATATTTAGAAATGAGTAAATTATGCAAAGAGGTTCGGAGGAATTATTCGACAATTGAAAGGATTTGTATTTGCCACAGATTAGGGTTTGAACTTTAAATATTTAAAAAAAAATATTCTTTAATAATTTAAAGTCAAGTTCCAGTAGGAGAAATTTCAGTATTTATAGCTACTAGTTCTCCACAGAGGAAGGAAGCGATTAAAGCAACAGAATGGTTAATTAATTCTTTGAAAGAACGAGTCCCAATTTGGAAAAAGGTTTATAAATCAAATATTTTAAAATTAATTTGTTTCTTTAAATTAATTTTAACTTTTTAAATCTATTTTAATTTTATCTTTAATGTTTATTTAATTAATATTTTAATTAATTTAGGAAATGTATAATGATGGATCCTCTTCTTGGAAAGAAAATAAAGAACAGCCTTTTCTCAAACCCAATCAAAATGGGATTGTTTCGAATATTTTAAATTTGTCAGTAATTTTGTCTTTCTTCATTTTTCTTTAATTTGTTAATTAATTTTTTGATTGTTTTTTTAAATATTTATTGAATTTATTTATTTTTTATTATAAAATCTTTAAAATATTTACTTATTAAATAAGTTTTTAATTATTCTTTTGTATTTATTTTAAAATATAATTTGTTTTAATTATTTTTTAGTTTTAAATATTCTAAATGAATAGATTATTGCGATTACCATTATTTTTGTTCTACCGAAATTTACATACAAAAAGGCTAGGAAGAGCTCCTCCAATTTATGAGTATTTTTATTGAATAATTAAAATATTTTATCAAAATCTTTTTAGAGATGATCAAATGCAAATTCCAACAAAATTGGAGCTTTATGAAGTTAAGCAAGCTGAGTGGACTCCACCGGAAGATGTTGCGGTTAGTTTTGGTTAATTATGAGACTGTTAATTTTCTAAATTTAAGGATCTTTTTTGGCGTAGAATTATTTATAATAGTGCAATACTTTCAATGAGACGAATTTTTCGTGAAGAATATGAGGCCTTTCCTGTTGGTTTTAATACTATTAAAATAAAGAAAGAAGCAGCTGAAGAACTTGATAGATTAATAGCAGAAAATGAACAAAGGAATAAAGATTTGGCTGGTGCAAGGTTTAAAATTGTTTTTTTTTTAAATTTTGTTAGAACTCTCTTTTAACTTTATTATTTTCAATAAATATTTTAGAATAAAACGAGAGAAGGAAATAATGGAAAAACTTGAAGAGGAGACTCTTTTGGAAATTGAACGTCGATTAGATAGGGAAACTGAACAAGCTGATATAAAAACTAAACAAGTTTTATCAGTAATTGTTAGTTTAATATTATTTTTTAATTCTTTACTAACTTTATTATTATTAGAGAAGAAAAGTTTTTTAGTTAAAGGAATACTTAAATTGGAAAATATTAAAAAATTGGAAGAATTACTTTCTTAAATCATTAAAAATTATTCTTTAAATTTCTAGGAGGCTAGCAAAAATTTTGTAACCAAAGAGAATCTCGACGAAAAAATCATTAATGCTCTAGAAAATCCTGTAAACTTTGATTATGCAATTGATTTAAATGGCCAAAAACTTGAAAATGTTCAACCACAAAAATACTTTGAGGGTATTAAAACATTCCAAAGAGGTAGAGCTTTTGATCATCAGCCTGGTTATACTTTGAGAAAGTTGGATTCGATTGTACGGTTAGTTTTCTAATTTTATAATTTTATTTGAATATTCTTTTTTAATTTTAGACCTAAAAGAAAAGAAAATGTGAAGAATAATAGATGAATGGAAAATTCAATAATGTTTTATTATTTTGTTATAAGTTTAATGAGCAGTATTCCCTTAAACATTTTTTTATTTTATTAAAAATGAAAGTCTCATATACACGAGAGACCCATAATTGAAAGATAATCTAAAAATATTTTTAATTACATAATTATGTAGTTTCAATGAGTAGGATGTTTTAAGGATTATTTCCGAGTTTTGTCGTAAACGTCCACAAATAATTAGGTATTCGAGATAATTTCCACCTATTTGATTTGAATGATATTTAAAAATAAAATTTTAATTGGCAAATTGACATAATTTATACATTACCTCTGTGCGAACTTGTAAATATAATAATTACTTTTGTTATTTATATTATGTACTTGATCTATTACATAAAAGAAAAAGAAGTAAAAAAAGCAATATTTAAAAAAATGTCTTATAAATATGTTTACCGCTATTTTGAAACATTAAAAAAAGAACGCTCTTCTTATCATATAATACTCTTCCCATCCTTATTTTTCATTGTATTTTCAACTTTCTTTATAAATAAACTTTTCCTTAAGAGTTACTATTATTTATTTAGATCTAAAAATTAAAAAGTATTATAATGAATTTACGTAAAATATTGTTATTTACAATTACATTTTTAATATTGGCTTTTATTGGACAATATATATATATTGGTATAATTATAAATTATTCTTTTTTGAAATTATAATTATTATTCTTAGAAAAATATTTTTTAAATTCAATTGAATATGAACATACAAAGAAGAATATCACTTTAATTCGTAGAACAAATATCTCAACTACTTCTCCATTATTCTTCCAAAAAATTGACCAAAATACAAAGTATTTACTTATGCAACTCCCAGCGAAATGGTCTGGTTCTTGCGGAGGGTTAGCCAATCAAGTAATTAAATTCATTTTAAATAAATATAAATTAACAATTTTTGTGTTTATTAAAGTTGTGGCGGTTAGCTGTGCTTTACAGCATAGGAAAGTCATTGAATCGTGCACCAGGGATATTGAATAGTAGCACTTGGACTTGCGACAAGCTTAATGCTCCTAACGAGGTACCAAATACCTTTCCCAATCTTTATTCATCTATTCCACTTATGGTAACAAATACTTGCTTTAATACTAGTTAATTCTTAAACTTTAATTTTTTATAGAAACCTGATCTTTTAAATTCTACAATGGATGATTTATTTAAAGATAATTGTTGTAAATACCAAAATGTTACAGAGTAAGCTTTTTAATTTCAAAAATTAAATATATATGTAATAACATTTTAGTATTTATGGAAAAATAGAAGAAAAATATTTAATTATTTATCCACCTCCGCAATCACCCATATATTTACAAAACAATAAAGAACAAATTAAGCAATTATTTCAGTTTTCAAAGAACATAAATATTCAAATAGTTACTTATATAAATCAGTTATTTCAGTAAGATTTACTTATATTCTAATAATATTTTTTATTAAATAAAATATATAAGACTACCCTCAAGGGAGTCATTTCTGTTCAATAAAATATTTAAAAATTTTTATTAAAATTATAAAATTTAAGAAATGATATAACTTCCCATAAATTTTGTGTTCATACTCGTCTGGGAGATTTTGGAACAACTAAGTGGCCGATGCACAAAAGAACTGATAAAAATTTTACTGAGGCTGCAATTAAATTTGTCATTACATATTTGAAAGTAGTAAAAATATTTTTAAGAAAAAAAAATTAAACATTTATAGGAGAATCATAAAATTTTGAATTATTCGATTGTTCTGTTGGGTGAAGACAAAAGTTTTCTTTAAAAAATACAAATTTCAAACAATGTAAGAAAAATAATTTTAAATTATATAATTAATTTAATTATTTTTATTAAGATGGTTAGCAAAATTTATATACCAAAATTAATGACAAGAGGTGAAGATATGTGTTTTGGCACTTTAGCTTGTAATTCTTTATTAATTACTGCTTCATCTTCTACATTTGCATGGTGGCTTGGTTATCTTCTAAAAGAAAAAAATCCCAATATTTTTTACAATTCGGATTTTAATTTTTCAAATTATAACAAAGAAAATTTTCCAAATGATTGGAAACCTTTAAAATGGGATGAGAAAGCGGGAAGAATAGTGTTAGAATGATCTAAATTTAATGAAAATATATTAAATAATTTTATGTATTATATTTATTTATAAATATACATTTTCTCTATTTATAAAATTATGAAATTTTTTGTCATGGTTTAAAAAGATCTCTAAAAAATATTTTATATACATATTTTAACATTTGAATAGATTACTTTTATGTTGCAATTTAACTCTAAACGGATTTTATGAAAAATATTTAGATAATATCTCACCTTCTATTTTTTGTTTTAAATGCAATTTTTATTATAAATTAATTTAAAATTAAATTTTCTAATTAAATAAAATAAATCCCAAAAAATAAAAATGTCAAAATATCTTCAATTAATTTATAGAAAAATTGACTCAAATGACAAAACAAAAACTACAAAAATATCTTTTTTTAGAAAATACAAAAATAATGTTTTGAGGATTAAAAATTTATATAGGATTATAATTTTAATTTTAATTTTGTATTTCTTTTTCAATTATTTAATATATAACAAAAATAATAATAATATTATTATTAACTCAACACCACTAATTACTTATTATAATAATTCATTAATTAACAGTACACAACAAACGACCATTTTAAACAATATTAATTCAACATGGTTATACCGTATATTCCACAAATAAATAAACAATTTATTGTTAATAAAGTTAATATTTTTAATTATTTTTTTTTTTTTGACTAATACTATCTTGTATTTTCTTTTTATTTTTCTTTTCTTACAATTAAATAAATTATTTCAAGAAATAGAATTTATAATAAAGTTTAGAAACTTGTAAATAAACTTAAATTTTTAATAATGAGCTTTTATTTTTAGTTCTAAAATAAAATTGAATTGTAATTTATTTTAAGCTTGATCTTAAAGTTTTATTTTTTAATTAAAAAGGATGTGTATTCTCAAATGACTTTAATACAAAAAATGTTTTATTATCGGTACTTGTTTGGATATTATTCTTTAAACAATGTTGAAAATAAACAAATAATTGAAAGAAGGGTTGTAATTAATTACTTAAATAAAAAATTCTTTTAGATAACTAATCTATTGTTATCAGAAAATAAATATTATACCAAACAAAATAATGAACAACAACTTTCACAATTAAGTAAAAAAATACAAATAAAAATTAATTTACTTCAAAATCCTATTAATTGTTATGAAACACGTAACTTGTTTGTCCAGTAAATTAAAGTTTTTAATTATAATTTAAATATTCAGATAAATATTCCTGATTGGGGATTTGGTTTTTCGTTATCTATGATTAGGTAAAATTAAAAAAAAAATATATTTTAGTTTTAATTTAGTTTTTGTTTTACATTTTCAATTAAATCAAAAAGAACATTAATGTTATCAGATGATTACCTTAGATTGGATGGTTATAAATTCAACTTTACAGAATTATTTGAACAAATGTCGAATTGTAGTTATGAGAAACATGTAAATAATTTTAAAATAAAATTAAAATCCATACATATCAAATTTTTAAGACTAAAAAATTACTGAAACTTTATTTTTTTCCAACATTAAAATATTAATTTTGAAATTTAGAAATCAATTAATTTTCTTTTATTTTTTGTATTATTCTAACTTTCACTTAAATCTATTGGGGTCGCTTTAGTACATGGGATCTCGAGTCGAGCTTGAAAACATATACCATTCGAGTCCTCTCGTCAAGCTGAGTACGAATATGAAAGAAATTTTCGAAGCTCGGAGGTTACTGTAAAGATACAGTCATCTAAAGTTTACCTCGGTTATACAAAGTCTCTTCATTTTTACATTGAACTATACACTATTTCTTATATGTCATTTTTGGATGAAAAATTCGAAAATACAAATGATAGCTCATTCGAAAGAGCTCATC
The DNA here is from genome assembly GCA_036172905.1 of Meloidogyne graminicola. NCBI lineage: Eukaryota > Metazoa > Nematoda > Chromadorea > Rhabditida > Meloidogynidae > Meloidogyne > Meloidogyne graminicola. Next base: position 1,689,267 of record JARPZY010000005.1, read on the forward strand.
AAGCTGAGTTGAATGAAACCAAAATCATCACGATCAGATGATTTGGACATAGTTATGAGTTGTTATAATCTATGGGTATCTGTTACGTTATTTCTCTCTTGCCGTCTAAGGTTTTGGGTTTTGCCCTCAGAATCCTCTTCTACGGCAATAATTTATTATTAATTAAGTTAAAATTTGATTATCCTTCATTGTTGATTTCGGAAATACAGTTATCAATGGCTATAATATCGTAAACAATTAATTGGTTTAGTTGCAATCACGCTAATCACACAACTTTAGCATTTAATAACTTGGTCCAAAATCATCTGATCGTGATGATTTTGGTTTCATTCAACTCAGCTTGATGAGCTCTTTCGAATGAGCTATCATTTGTATTTTCGAATTTTTCATCCAAAAATGACATATAAGAAATAGTGTATAGTTCAATGTAAAAATGAAGAGACTTTGTATAACCGAGGTAAACTTTAGATGACTGTATCTTTACAGTAACCTCCGAGCTTCGAAAATTTCTTTCATATTCGTACTCAGCTTGACGAGAGGACTCGAATGGTATATGTTTTCAAGCTCGACTCGAGATCCCATGTACTAAAGTACAGCCAATCTATTTTTTCAGGTTAAACCATTCCTTTTATCAAATGGATCTCTGCATTTAGAACGATCCACCAATAGGATAACTAAATTTCGACATAGTCATCACCTTGTTAGTACAAAAATTTACCTTAATTTATTACTTATAAAAAAAATTGTTTAAGTCAGATCATTGGTTCATTACTGTTCCTTTGGAACTTAAAGATTTTTTAACTAAATATCATTCAAATCCTTTACTTTGGTATCATGGAGAGGTACACATTCTAAATTTTTAATTTATTTGATTGGCTACCCGACATTTGCGGACGGGACATTTGCGGACCCGACATATGCGGACGACAATTGCGGACTAGACATTTGCGGACGACATAGCGGACGACACTTGCGGACCCGACATTTGCGGACGAAGGGGTATTTTTTTAAAAAACTGTTAATTCGGGATTTTTGCGGAATTAAAACATATATACATGATGCCATTTGACTCAATTAGAACCTTTCACGTAACTTCTAAATTTTCGGAGTCTACGGTCTCGAGTTTTTCGCCGAACTAAACATCAATTCCTTTAAATTTTTAATTCTTTAACTTTATTTATTTTTTCTTGATCATATGGCACTGAATTAATAAGGATTTAGGAGAAAAAAATATCAATGGCTATATTATATATACTCAACCCCTTTAAAGGTAAAATCATCCCGTTAAAATCCCGAATTAACAGTTTTTTAAAATATCCTCTCGTCCGCAAATGTCGTCCGCAAAAGTCGGGTCCGCATATGTCGTCCGCATGTGTCGGGTCCGCAAATGTCGGATCCGCAAATGTCCCGTCCGCAAATGTCGCCCCACGATTTGATTTATAGTTATTAAAGTATATTATGAGAGAAAATGAAGGAACATTAAATTTAACAAATAAAATTGTTTCTAAAATTCCATTTGAATGTGGTAAGAGTTAACAAAGTTTAAAGGAAAATTTATAATACATTAAAAGTTTCCGGAATATTTTCAGCAAATAATTTTCCGGATTAGAGAAAAATTTATTTTCTTAAAGGCCCTTTAATTGGAATTTATGTTAAACGAATAAATAGAAGAGACGAAACAAAATTATATGAGCTTGAAGAATATATGGTTTTTATTAAAGAATTAAATCATTAAATTTATTTTTAGAAATGGGTTGATTTATGGTTTGATATTAATAAGGAAAATTATCAAAATAAAAAAAATCCTTCAAATAATTGCACTAATAAACGAATGTTATTTGTTGCAACAGATTTGCCATTGCTTAAAAATATAATTGAAGAAGTAAAGAATAAGTGGGGAGATAAATATGAAATTTATCATGGAACAATACTTCAAAATGAAACAATATGTAATGCTCTATCTAATAAACAAATATCTTGATTTATTAGATAAATCAGCGGAAACTTTAATGGAAATATTAGCTATTTTTCGCATCCTTGCTAAGTGCCAGTTTGTAGTGTGTACATTAGGCGGCTATGACGTTTTTATTATTTTTTAATTAATTAAAAATATTTCTATTTAATTAATTAATAGGATTGTTCGATTGCTTATAAACTTATGCAATCATTCCAAGGCGATGCAACTGAAAATTTACATTCACTTGATTATTATGAAGAATTTTTGATGGGTAAAATATATTGTTTTTATTTAAATAAATGTTTTAGGTAACGAATTGGAGGCAATGACTGACTATAAACCTTCGAATGGTGTAAAATAAATTTTTTAATTGGACATTTAACAATTTATATAGATTTTTTATGGATGCTCGAGAGTCTCGATTTCTCGAACTGAGAAATTTCAGTATATTAGGTCTCATCTTATTTCGAGTTTTTATCTCGGAAAAGAGGCTTTTGTTAAACAAATATTCACAAATTTTTAGCTATCATTGAGACTATTATTCCCTATGAAAATAGTTGAAAAATTCTAATTTTTGACTAATAAGTTTAATAATAATAATTAATTTTGTTATCATGTTGCTCAACTTGATATCGAAGTAATGAGTTATCATTTATACACACAAATTGCCCTGAAGTGTCTTGTTCGAAACAACATTTAGATTATTTATTTTTAGAACAAAATTCATAGATAATTCAGGCTTATATGTGCGAAGATTTATTATTAGAAAAAAAAATTGGAGATTTTCAGTTATTTTGAAAAATTACTCAGTCTAGTTTAAATTAGAGAAATTTCTCGTTTTTTGAGTCCTAGGAATCTATCGCTTGTTACCAAACCTTTAGAGAAACTTCGATTATCGAGCATCCATATTATTTAGAATACAACACAGTTGAAGTTGAATACAAAACAGAGGAGATTTTGGCCGAAAAGGGAGACATTATTGGTAATTTAATTTTTTATATTTAATTTTATATTCTCTTTAAGATACAAATGGGATATCTAAGAAAGATGGTTTCATTATAGGAACAAATTTACGTCTAAAACGAGTAGGAGTTTTTCCCATTTATTTACTCAAAGAACATTTTAAATTTGAAAATATTTCAACGTTTACATATTAATAACTTATTACTAATTATTATTAACTCGGAATACATAACCAACATATTCATAATTTTGTATTTATGCATTATTTCTCAAAATTAAAATTTTTTCATTTAAAAGGTAATTTCGAATCCCTGAGAGATCTCTGTTAACGAGTTACGAGATTCGAGATTGTCTCGCAGGGTCTCGTCTCATTATCTTTTCTTAAAAATATTGCCTATCTCGTGCTTTTTCCTATTTTTTTGGTCCTTGCCCAGTTTATGATTCTCGTTGAGGAATCGAGTTGAACTAACTGACCATGGATATTCCTCAAACCATTAATCAATTCTCTTACTTTTTGAATTAAATTATTCCTTTATTACACATATCTTTAGTCGAAAAACATTGAGCATTTAAGTATATATGTATCTATGGCTACAGATTATTAAAACAATTTTTCCTTCTGATTATATTGCAGACCAATTGTTGAATAAATTGAGTTGATCTTTAGGGTTAACCCACAGAAAATTTTGATTGGACTCAACTATTATTTATGTATTATTTTTAGAACACTTTCGTTTAATGATGAAATGTTATGCTGTAGCTCGTGGTAGGAAAACTGGAATTTATCACTCATGGGTTGAGTGTCAGAAACAAGTTTTGAAATTTCCAGGTGCCATTTTCAAGAGATTTGACTCTGAGCGAGAAGCTAAGAATTTTATCGAAGATAAAAAAGGTTTTTTTTGATATTATATTTTTGATTTCTCAGTAGAATATAAAATGTGAGACGGGTTTTATATTAGCTTGTCTCATTATGTTTTTAAATTTGTTATTTTCTTATCTAATATTTTTAAAAATTAGTGGTGACATCCCAGTCAAAACTGATTTCAAATAAAAGGGAAAAAATTGCAACCTCGTCTCAATGTACAACGCTTTCTATTAATGAATCAGAATTTATGATGAAGAATGGAATTCCAGTTGTCTATACTGACGGTGCATGTAGCCGTAATGGAAGCTCTAATCCAAAAGTATTTTTTTAATTATCATAATAAATTTTGTTAATAACTTTCTGACATATTTATTAAATTTTTTCAGAGATTTTTCTGGGAGTTTCGTTAGGTTATTCTGTTTTTCTTCCTAATGTTTTAAATTCCTGAATAAGTAAAATTAATAGAATAATTAAAATTAATTTTATAATATTAACAGGCAGGGATTGGTGTTTTTTGGGGTGATAATCATAATTGGAATGTTTCTGCTCCTGTTACTGGACGTGCAACAAATAATGTTGCTGAATATTCTGCTATAATTTGTGGAATTGAAAAAGCAATTTCAGAGGGATTAACAAAACTTATAATACGTACAGATAGTCAACTTATAATTAACTCAGTATGTCAAATCTTTAAATACTTAAGTTTTAATTTTTTAATAGATGAACTTATGGATTAATAAATGGAAACTTAATGGTTGGAAAACAGTAGCAGGAACAGATGTTTTAAATAAAGATTTGCTTGAATATATTGATAATCTTCAAAGTAAAGTTAAAGTTTATTTTGAGAAGGTTGATGGCCATTCTGGTGATTATAATAATGACCAAGCTGATAGACTTGCTAAAGAAGGTGCAAATATGTATATTGAATGAATTAAATTTAAATATTTTTATTTATTAAATTCTAGAATGAATTCCGGGTTACATAAATAAAAATTAGTCCAAAACTTCAAACTAAAAGTATTTCATCTTAATTATTTAAGATAAGTTATGGCTTACTAAAATTCTTCTAGACTGTCTTAATGAAAGAGGGAAGAGTTCCATAATGTAATGGAATGTCTAGGATTAAATCTTTGGTTAGAGAGCTCTCGCCTCTAATCCCACCCAGTCTTTTGGAATTATTTCCAGGGATGGTTCAAACCTTCAGAATTTATTCAAAAAATAAGTTGTGTCAATTTATTGATGTATAACTCAAAAATTGATTTTTTTATTCATTTTTTCATAAAATTTAACATAAATTGTTTTTACTTTTTCTATTAAAAATTGTTTAAAATTTTTTATTTCATTAATTTATATTTTTTAATTGATAACAACCTATAATATTTATTTAATAGAATGTTTATATTAATCTTCTATTGGTTTTTTCTTTTATCAGGAGGTTTGTTTATCTATTCATAATTAATTATTTAAATGTAGCTGATTGTGGACATTTGCGTGACCAAATAATTTTTGAATTAAATCCATTGCAGACTTATTGCACAAGATTATTAAATGGAACAAATGAAATAGGATGTCAATGTAAGGAGGTTTTTAGAAAATTTTTTAAAGAATTATTTAAGCAAATAAAAATGGAAATACTGGAGTTATTACAGAAATTTCAAGTCCAAAAGATATTGATGAAATTGTTAAAAGTCTTCCTTTACGAATTGATAATTTAATTGCTTTAATTGAAATAAATAATTTAGATAGGTTATTTTAATTAAATTTTAAATAAAATTAATTTTTTTAGTAAATTAATTAATGCTGTAGGAATTAATGAAAATATTCAAGGAATTATTTTATTTTATAGAGGAGAAAAATTTCCAAAAAAATTTTCTGAAGATTCTGATTGTCCTAATAAACAATTTTGTAATTTTTTAATAATTAAATTGAATAAAAATTTAATTTTTAGCATTTTACGATTCTGAAAGGCAAAATTGTCATCCATGGAATTCTCAAGGTGCAATTGACCCTTTTGGCCTACGTTTCAAAAATTTTGAAAAACCAATATTTTATATTGAAAATCAAACACAAATTGATATTTTAACAAAAAAGGTTTTTTTTTAAATAATTTTTTTTTCAAATAGTTTGTACAAATAAAAAAAAATATTTGAAATTTTTTAATTATAAGAACAATATTAAAAATATTTATTTTTAGTGTTCAATTCCTTATAATAAACAAATAAAAGATGAAAGTCTTCGTTGTATTGGTCGAATGGTTTTATTTATGTTTGCTGCTGGGAATTCTAAATTATGTCTTGAAAGACAAGAAAAAAGTTCTGGATTAGGAGAACAAATTATGTAAGGGAATATTATTATTTAAAAGTAATAGAACTTTTATTAATAAAAAATTAAATAATTTTAAAGAAATAAAAATATTTTTTTAAGGTTATGTGATAATCTTGAAGACAATAATATTTTTGCATTATTACCTCCATTGAGTCAGAAACAGAAGGATTTAAAACCAAATATTTTTGTATTGGCTGCAAGGGTAAAAAAAAAGAATTTTTAAACTAGGGAAAATTTATTTAAAAAATTAATTTGTTTAAAGCTAAATTTTATTTTTTTTTAAAGGGTTTAAATGATTTGTCTGAAATTTTATTTAACTTTTAAATAATTAAATTTATTTATTTATTTTAAGTTAGATTCTTTTTCTTCAATTTATAATTCACATGGAGGTGATTTTTCAACAATTTCTTCAATTATTCCTTTACTTTTGGTTGCCGATTCTATAGGCAAAAATATTGAATTATTTTTAACAAAAACTCAAAAAACTTTTCGTCAATTATTATTTACATTTTTTCACGGAGAATCTTTAGGTTATATTGGAAGTAGTCGTTGGGTTTGGGATATGAATAAAAAACAATTTCCTCATTCATTTAATAATTTATTTAATGAAAATATACGTCAAATTGGAATTGATTCTATTGGATTTTTTATGGAATTACAACAAATTGGAACTAATAAACAATTTTTTTTACATACGGATAGAGAAGCTTATTTAGGAAATAAAAGCATGGTAAATAAAAGGGAAAGGTTTTTTTTAATTATTTTTTTTAATTTTAAAGGTTAATAATTTAATTAAATTAATTGATTCTTCTGTTAATTTTATTAATCCATTAAATATTACTTATGGTTCAGTTCCTCCTTCAAGTTATCATTCTTTACTTAAAAATGATAAAAATATTCCTGGTTTAATTTTATCTTCTTTTGGTGAAGGAAAATATAATTTTAAGTAATTATTTTAATTAATTAAAATTTAATTATTTTTTTTAGTTATTTAAATTCATTATTTGATATTGAAATACGTAATAATACAAAAATGTTTAATGAATATGTTAATAGAATAAAAAATGCTGCAAAAATAGTTTTAAATACTACACTTAATTATTTATTCTTAAATGATGTAAAACTTGTTAAAAAGTTTAAAATTGATGAAAATTATGTAATTATTATTTTATTTAATTTAAAATTTAATTAAACTGTTCTATAAAAATTCATTTATTTAAATGAATTATTTTTGTTTTTTAATTCTTTGATCTTAAGGGTAGTTGATCTTCAGGGATGGACTTATTAGAATTTTCTAAAAAATAAATCTCTAATTTATTTCTTACATTGTTTAATATTTTTTAATTAATTAATTCAAAATAATTTTAGGCTAAAATACTTTCTGAATGTTTCTTTTTAAAATCTTCGTGGGACTGTCCACTTTTTTTACTTTTAACTAATTCTACAAACGATCAAAATAGTAAATATTGGTTGAGAACTACTGGTAAAGAATTATTAAATTATTATTTATTTATTTTTAGCAAATGATTTATCAATTGGGACAGGATTTCCAGGATCTGGTATTCGAAAAATTGTTCATTCAATTTTAGTTAATTCTCTTGGACAAAAAGGACCAGAAAGTGAACAACAATGTTCTGAACAAAATAAAGAACAAAATGTAAAAATAATTATTTATTTCAGTTTTATTTATTTAATTTTTAGTTATTTACATATATTTGGCAAAATAATCCTTTGACTAATAATGGAACTTGTTATAAAACAAGTATTTATTTGGGTAAAGCAAAGTCACCAGCTTTTGAAATTGAAAGTAATATTTTAAAATCAGAATTAATAAAATTAAAATCAGAATTTAATTTTTTATAGTTCAGAATTTAAATTCTGATTTATCAGAATTTTTAAAAAAGTTCAGAATTAAACTTCAGAATTTATCAAAGTTTATTAAAGTTTTTTATTTTTAGATTATAACTTTTCTAGTGGACAATATTCAACTTGGGTAGAGTCAAGATGGGATTCACATGCAAGACTTGAAATTTTCTTAACGGCTGATTATCGCTTAGAATTATATGCACTTTTATTAGCAATTTTAGTAATTTTATTGAGTGCTCCTCTTAATTATGGATTAAAAGAACAATGGTTTTTAGATAATTCTTTACCTCCAACTTCTCCTCAACAGCTTTAAAATATTTATTTTTGTATATTTTATAATTTTGTTATTTTAGATTAAACCTTGAAATTAACGGGTTAATAATTTTATATTTTGGATAGTTTTTAAGATTTTAAAAACAAAAAATATTTTTAAAAAAATAGTTGACTCTTGGAATTAATTTTTATTGAAATAATTGTAAACATTTAACTAAAGATTTAAAAAAAAAAAATTATTTAATAGTACATATTTATGTATTAATATTTAATTTATTTATTATTCCCATCATTTCTTTTTTTAAAACATTTCCCCTTTTTATTCATTTTTATTTCTCTTTTTACTGGCTTACTTCAACACCAGTTAATTCAATATTTCCCTCAATACGTAAAAATTTATATTCGTTATTTGGATCTTCAATTCTATGAGCAAAAGTACAATAATGATTTCCATTAATAAATACCTAAATAAATAAATAAATTAATTATTTTAAAATAAACCTGAATTGAATAAGGTTCATTGTGAATAGCAATATCAACAGCCTCTCCCTTTTTTAAAGGAAATTTCCCTTCTCTTTCTTCTTCACCCCAAGTACCATTTTTCTGAGAACCACGGACAATCTTTTAAATTTTTTATAATTAATTAAAATATTGCTCACTTGGTTTTCAGTAAATCGTGGATTTAAATGAAAAAGCATATCTCCATTTTCACCAACAAAATTAACACTAAAATCTCCTTTTGCAATAGAATAAACAAAAACACGTTGACCTTAAAAAAAGAAAATTTTAAAATACTTTTTAAAAAAAATATTTTCTAACCACTTTTAAGTGAATCACCATGAAAAGTTGATTGAAAAGGCATTTCAAAATAACGTCCTCCCCAATGAACAGTAGAAAGAGTAATGTCTCCAATTATCTAAAATTAAAAGATAAATTATTTTAATTATTAAAAATACATTTTAATAATTAATAAATAATTTTGTTTGAAATTCATTTTATTTTATTCTTAAAAAATTTAAAATTTATTTTAAAATTTAACAGACCTGCATATGATTAATCTTTCTGAACGAATATCGATGTTTAAAATCAGCTAAATGTTGTTTATTAGCAATTAATTCAAAACGTTCTTCATGGACACGAATTCGAATATCAAAAGGTTCTCCACGATTAAAAGGATTTGAATGTCTTTCTTCTTTTTCCCATTCTCCAGCCTTTTAATAGGAATTTTAAAATAATTTTTTAAATTTATTTTCCGGAAAGATATTAATTTATGGATATTCCGGATTAAATTCTGAAGAAAATAACTTTCTGGAAATGTAAAGAAATTAATTTTCCGGAAAGATAAAAGAATTAAATTTCAGGAAATTTTAAAGGAAAAATTTTAAGGAAGTTGAAAGAATAAATTTTCCGGAAAGGAATAATTTAAAAACTACATTGAACGAGTTTAAGACAATGCTGTTTTCATCAAATCTAATATTCACATGTAGCGGAACAGAACCCATGTGAGGATTTACTTCAGTGCAATCACTTAGTAGATTTATTGCAAAACGATTAGCATCAGGCAAAACATTTCCTTGAATGAGTAATGTTTGGGGTGGTTGTAGTTCAGATAGTAATCGAGCAGTGTATGGAACAGATATGTGATTTATGAGAGGATGAGACTATAAATTGTTTTTTATTTAATTGTAAATATTTTAAAAAGTTTTGAAAGCTGAAGTGTATTGCTTTTTATGAATTAAAATTTAAAGTTAAAAAAAACTAACCATATCTTTAAATTAATATTTTTAGGTTGCTTTGATTAAAATATATGTAATTATTAGTAAAAGAATTAAAATTTTATTTTACTTTATAAATTTAAAAAATAAGTATTTAGAAAAATCTGCGCTCAATTTATTTATTATTTTTTATTATTTTTGGACAATATTTTTTGAGAAAATAAAAAAAATAAAAAATAACAACAAATGATGATTGGTGAATACATAAATAAAAACACTCTCTTCATCTTATTAGTTTTAAGATTAAATATTGTAAAAAAGAGAGGAATTACTCATCAAAACAAAATAATAAATTTTTGCTTTTTTTTCGTAAAAAATCAATTTTTTAGTGAAAACTTGAGAGATTTATGTTGTATTTCAACTTAGTTAGTGTTTTACTTGTTTTCTTGAATGAGATTTTTTGTAGACCGAAACGAGATTTTCCGAGATCCCGAAATCGCGACCTTCCTCAAAATCTCGTCTCTTTTAAATTCGAGTCGAGATCTCTGAAATACGATTTTACCGGTCTCTGTTTTATTTTGGATCTCCTTTAAGGAAGAATAATGTCCCTGGTTTAGCGGCTACACAGCAGCTTAAAACAGTGGAAGTCGGGAACTAATGGATGAGTGTCGTACCCTTAGTGTAGTTGGGAAAAGCGCCGACTTTTAAAGGAAAAGTGCGCGGTTCGGATCCTTTTGGTGGAAATGATTTAAAATAAAATGTTACAAAAAATATATTTTTGCATTCCCATTAACATTTTAACAAATAAAAGATAAATTAAATCCTATTCCGCACTCTTTTTATCTCGATTTCCCTCCTATTTTCACTTGCGAAACGTATTTTTGCTATAGTTTATTAATTAGGCCCCACAAAACTTTTTTTCCTTCCTCAAAAAAATCTCGAAACCAAGTTTAAATTAAAATTCAGACATTTTTCCTACTTTTGACCGGATAAAAAAAATTTCATCGGATATCTCCCGAGATAATCGACTTTGAATTTGGTAATCCCAAATTATCTAGTGAATAGCGTGGGGAAAAAATAGACTGATAAAGAAAAATACAAAAAAATACGGTAAATTATATTATTATTTTTCCGCATTGAAACGACTGTGAGTTCCTGCTGGCTAAGAGTTGTGTACATGTTTAATGATTATATTTGCCACACAGAAATTTTTTTCGATTTATTTATGTGCTTTTACATTTATTGGCGTGCATATTTATTAATTACTCTTATGAAAAAGCCTTAATAATATTATATCTATTTTATATTTTTTAAATTTAGATACACAACCTTCTCAATGTTTAACAATGATGTTTGGGAATTATTAGAGGCTAAGGAATTTCATTCGAAAATTAATTCTGATTTTTATGAAATACTATCAAGTTCAAAATGGCAGGAACGTAAACAACAGTTAGAATTACTTCTTGAACTTTTAGATGGTTGTAAACGACTTGCAGAAGATTCACGTAATAAGCAGATGATTGAGAAACTTGTAAAGGTAAATTATTTAGATAGGACTGTTAAGGAATGGTTTACTTTTATTTAAAGCTTATGAAATTTGCAGGTTCTTGGTTCTGATTCTAATATATATTGTGCTGCTTTGGCTGCTAAATGTTTATGTTCAATTGCTCAAGGACTTCGTTTTGGATTCTTTCCTTATGTGGTTGTTCTTGCTCCTATTTGTTTTAACAAATTTAAAGAGAAAAAGGTTATTTTGAAAGAACCTCTTTCGTTGCTTGTTGATGCTCTTTTCTTTGCTTCTATTAAAGTATTCATTAGATTTTAAATATTTATTTAGATATTTTTAGAATTTGTCTGCCTTATCTCAATCAATTTTAGAAGCAGCCAACAGTCCAAATCCTAGCCAAAAATCTCTTCTTGATTTGTCCCTATGTAGACTTTTTCGTTCTTTGCCATCAAAATGTTTACCCAAAGAAATGATTAAAGACTTGGTATCTGTACTTTGTCAGGTTTTTTCTTTGTTTCTATTACTCTTTTTTTTTTTTTAGCATTGTTTGGGTTCTGATCCAGAACTTAGAGATTCCTCTTGTGCTGCTTTGGGTGCTTTTCAAAAATGTGTTGGTGAACAAACTTTGACGATGTTTTTGGACAAATCTGTTATTAATGATGAGCGAAAAATGGCGAAGGTTGAAATCTTGGAGTTATTTTTTATATTTTTTAGATCAGAGAATATAAGGTTAAAGCAGAAGAAGAGGATATCGAACTGAGAAAAAAGGTTTTTTTTACTAAGTTTTTCTAATTTCAAATCTTCTAAATGTTGTTAGGCAGCATTATTTTCTCCAAGTTTTGATAATCTTTCCAATAAATCAGAACACTCCTCAAACGAACAGCTTAATGGAAAAGAAAACGATGATTGGGAACTTTTGGACCCAAAGGAAATTCACTCAAAAATTAAACCTTCTTTCTATGAATTGAGTTTAAGTGAAAAATGGCAAGATCGAAAAACTGCTTTGAATGACTTATTTACATTGTTGAGCGATTGTAAAAGAATTTCGGAAGATCCTCGTGACAGGCAATTAATTGTCAAACTTGGAAAGGTTTAACAATTTTTTTCTCTTATTTTTTGGATCGTGTCCAATATATGTTTCTATACGTGGTTTAAATATGAATATTCCTAGTTATTAGCTATACATCTTTGCCTAAACATTTTTGAATTTTTATTTTCAGATTCTCGGTTCTGATTCTAATATATATTGTGCTGCTTTAGCTGCTTCATGTTTATGTTCAATTGCTCAAGGACTTCGTTTTGGATTCGCTCCATACGCTACAGCATTGGCTCCTATTTGTTTTAACAAATTTAAAGAGAAAAAGGTTATTTTGAAAGAACCTCTTTCGTTGCTTGTTGATGCTCTTTTCTTTGCTTCTATTAAAGTATTCATTAGATTTTAAATATTTATTTAGATATTTTTAGAATTTGTCTGCCTTATCTCAATCAATTTTAGAAGCAGCCAACAGTCCAAATCCTAGCCAAAAATCTCTTCTTGATTTGTCCCTATATAGGCTTTTTCGTTCTTTGCCATCCAAATATTTACCCAAAGAAATGATTAAAGACTTGGTATCTGTACTTTGTCAGGTTTTTTCTTTGTTTCTATTACTCTTTTTTTTTTAGCATTGTCTGGGTTCTGATCCAGAACTTAGAGATTCCTCTTGTGCTGCTTTGGGTGCTTTTCAAAAATGTGTTGGTGAACAAACTTTGACGATGTTTTTGGACAAATCTGTTATTAATGATGAGCGAAAAATGGCCAAAATTCGCGAATATTATGATAAAATTAAGGTTTTTTTTAATTTTCAAATAAGATTTTTAAAATTTAAAAAGGACGTTCCAACTATTTTTTCCACTTCTTCGATTTCTGAAAATGGAACTTCTGAATTACCTTTAAAATCAAAAACTTCGACATCTCTGACAACGTCAGCAGTGCCACCAAATAAAATTATTATAAAAAATAAACCAAAGAATTTATTTAAACAAAATGATAATAAAAATTCTCGTCCAAGCTCTTCTTTGTCTCAACATTCATTAAATACATCCTCAACTTATAAAGCCTCAACCAATATTACAAAATTAGTTCCTCGACCAACGTCAGCAGCTTCTCCTCATTTACCGTTTAATTATCGACCAATATCTGTTCCACCTCCAATTTTGACTCCAATTACTAAAAATTTGTTGCGTTTTGATTATGCAAATACTCCATCTGGTTCAAGAATTCCAAGAATTTTTAGTGGAAGAATTTCTAATAAGAATGAAAATAAATAAAAAGAAAGGGATTAAATTGTGTACATAATTTAATTTATTTAGACTTTTTTTTTGTAGCATTTATTGTTTCAGGAAAATAAAAAAAGGGATGTCAGATTTATATATTTTATGCTTTAAAGATTTTATTTATTTAACTTTTCTCTGACATCTTAATTGACTTAAAACGATCTCCTTATAAAAATTTTATTTTTATTGCTCAGTTAATTTTATATAAGAGGGCCTTATTTTTGACTTTTTAAAGTCTTTCAAAATAATAAATTATTTATTGATAGTTTTTTGATAAATTTATTTTAATAGAAAATAGTTTTTTTTAAATAAATATTAGTGTAGAATTATTATTTGAAATATTTTTAAAAAAATAAAAAGTTGATTTAATTTTTAGATTTTTTTTTGTTATTTTAATAAAATTTTTAAATTGAACTATAAAATTATGAGCAATGTCGAAAAATTAGATGATGATGAATATGACATGCATCTTTCATCTTTAACAGTAGGAGAATTTTTTCAGCGTGTAGAAACTGAAGGACGTTTGAATGAGGTTTTAATTAATTAAAATAATTATTTTAAAGTTAATTAGTTCTATTTAGTTATTTTTAAATAGTTAAGGTTGTGTGGAAAGAAATGTAGTCTCCATATTTGGAGTGAAGGGAAAGAATTAAACAGAGAAGAACGAATGGAAGAATTTATTAATAATAATGCATTAATATCTGTTAAACAATACAGAATAAAATCTGCTATAAAGCCATACTTTAATAAAGGTGCAGTTGCGTTACAAGTATTTTTAAATTAGTTTAATTAATTATTTTAATTTTATGCTGAACTAATTGGTAATTATGGCAGGGTTAGCATTGTTATTGAGGTTAAATTGAATAATTTACTTATCGAATAAAATAAACTTTAAATTTTAGTATACTATAAGAAAAGGTTTTGTCATTAAATATAAATAAAATTGTTAAAATGGAACATTTTTTTGTAAAATAATTTTCTGCAAATAAAGTTTTAAGAAATAATATTTTAATAAATTAAAATATTTATATACAAATTTATTTAATTTTAATAAATTTTTACTAAAATTTATATTAGTATTGATTTTAAAAATAAATTTGCACTTTTCTCAAAATTACTGAGTATTTCCATAGGCATTGACGTTAGTAAAATAAAGGAAAATTTAAAAAAATCTATTGTTGAAGTGCATGCTTTATTTTACATAAATACATATGATTATACATGTGGTAGCGGATGTCTATTTATTTTTGGGGACAAAATGCCAAATGATATTAATATGTTTCTCTTTCTTATATAAAAATTATGTTTTAATTTAAAAAAATAAAAAGTTAATTAAATTATATTAATTAATTAATTATATTATTAATAATTTTTAAATAGTTCATTTTTAATAATTAAATTAAAATATTTAAAATAATTATTTAATCAATTTAAAATTAAAAAAGAAAAAAAAATAATTAAAAAAAATATTAAATTTATTATTTTTTACCAATAAAATTAAATAATGATTATAAATAATATTTTCTAAATATGGAAACATTTTTAATTATTAAAATAAATGTATTTTTTATTTTATTTTTTTTTAGGAAACTTGAGCATGCAATTTTAGTAGTTAAATAATATAAATAAATAAATTATTTAATGATGTTTATTTAATTTTTTTTTTTTTTAATAATTGTTTTTTTTAAATAAATTAACTTAATTTAAATTTATTTATTTAAAAATAAATTTAAAAAATTTAATTATTAAAATTTAATTTTATTAAAAAATTAAAAATTTTTTTTTTCAATTTTTATAAAATTTTCTATTTAATTTTTTATCAATATTTTAATTCCAAAATAATTTAAAAAATTATTAATTTTTAATAATAATTTAATAAAAAAAAATATTTTTTTTTTTCTTACCAATTTTTATTTAATCAATCATTTTATGCTTTTATTTAAAAAAAAATAATAAAAAAATTAATTTATTCATAAAAAATTAATATAATAAATTAATATAGTTAGAGGGAGTAATAATTAATTAATTAAAATATTAAATTATTTGTATGAGAAAAAATAAAAGAGAAAATAAAAATTAATTTTTAATAATTTACTCCTTTTTTTTTTTGGAATTAAAAATAAATATTTATAAATAATAATTTTTTTTAAAAGAATTTTTTAATTTTTAATTAATTTAATTAAAAATATTTACAAAATTAAAAATATAAATTTTAATTTTTTTTTTTTAAATAAATATTTAATTAATTTAAATATAAAAAATAAATAAAATTAATTATTTGCAAAAAAATTATTTCTTTTTAAATAATTAAATAAATTTATTTTAAATATTCTAAAAATAAATAAATATATTTTTTAATTGCCTAAATTTTTTTTTAAATATTTTTTCCTGATTTTGACAGTTTATTTTTATTTAAAAATGTTTGAAAAAAAAAATGTCAGAAGCAATTCCAATGGGAATAATATATTTAAAATATTTTTTAAAAAATATTTATTTATTTAATAATTTTAAATTATTTAAAAAAATTATTATTTTAAAATTAAATTTTAAATAAATAAATAAATTATTTATTTATTTAATTTTTTATTAATTAATTAAATAAATATTTTGATTATTATTTTAAACAATTATTATTTAACATTTATTCCCTTTCTTATTTGTTTAATTTTTTAAAAATGACAAAAACATATTTATTTATTTATTAAAATTTATTTTATTCATTTAATTTCTAATAAATTTATGCTCGAATAAATTTAATTAAAAAAAGGAAGTTTTATATATTTTTTTTTATATTTTAAAAAAAAGTATTATTTTTTTTATTTAATAAATATATTTTTAATAAATTAAAATAATATAATATTAAAGTTTATTTACCAATTAATTCTATTTAATCTCCTTTTAGTTTAATTACAAAAACAATGTTTTTGTTATGTTTTGTTTATTTTATTTAAAACTTTATTATAAATGTTGTATAAAACTTCCGGATAAAAATTTCCTGAATCCGGAAAATTATTAATTTTTTTGTGTTACCAAAATACAAAAATGATGTAAAATAATTTTTTTTTTTTTAAATTAATTTAAACTAAAAACAAGTTTTAAAATTTTAATTGTCTCAACGTTTTGTTTCTGCCTTTATAAAAATATTTTTAAAAAATAAATATTTAAATATTATTTTAAATTTGCATTTTTTAATTTTTTTTTTTAATTCAAAAGTCTCTTCAAAAATAAAAAAAATATTTTTTAAAAAAGTAAAAAATAAGTAATTTAATATTATATAATTTAAACAAAAAATATTGCCAAAAAAGTATTTCATTTTTGTTTATTTTAGAAAAATTAAATATTAAGAATTTTTAATTTTTATTAAAAATTAAAAAAATATATTATATTTTTAAAAATACAAATATGAAATACTTTTTTAATATTTTTTGTTTAAATTATTTAGGTCCTTTTAATATATTAAAAAATTAATTAATTTAATTAAAATTAATTTTTTAGAAAATAAATTAATTTAATTAAATAATTAAACAGCTTCAATAAAATAAAATGTTTTTAGAAAATGAAAATTCTAATAAATTACCAAATTGTAATATTTGTTTAGGATCTACTGATGCTAATTATCAAGTAAAAAATTTAATTAAATATATTTATTTATATTTAGATTTATAATTTAATTGTTAGTGGAACAATATTAGCATTAATTGGAATTATTGGATTAATTGGAAATTTATTAATAATTTTTGTTTATTCCCAACCTGAATATAAATTAAATTCAACAATAATTTATTTAAAAGCTTTAGCAATTTCTGATTTATTTATGACATGTACAGCAATGTTTTTATTTGTTTTAGAAGCTTGGAGACATCATGGACCTATTTGTAAATAATTTTAAAAAAACTTAAAAAATAATATTATTTTCCTCTAAAAGGGAGTAAATAAATATAAATATTTTTTATTATTTTTAAATTATAATTAAATAAACTTTTGGATAAATATTTAATTTTAACTCCTTCTTTAATTCCTAAAAATTATTTTAATTTAAAAACTTCAACAATTAATTTAATTATTTATTTTTTGAATTTAAAAAAGAAAATTAAATAAAAAAAAAATAATTTAATTTATTTAAAGCCTTAGCCTTTGCATATGGTCATGGTGCTCCTTTTTTCTTTCCTTTAGCTTCAACATTTCAAACTACTTCAGTTTATTTTTGTGTGGGCGCTGCAATAGATTTATTTATTAATGTAGCATTAAAAGGATCTTTAAGTTCAACTTATTGTACAATTAAAAGAGCTCAAAAATTTGTTTTAATAACATCAATATTAGCTATATTTTATAATATTCCACATTTTTTTGAATTAAGAGCTATTAAATGTTTAGAGGAAAGGGAAGGAATTAATGAAATTAGTCTTCAAATTTGTCCTACAGAATTTAGGTTAATTAAATTATTTTAATTATTTAAATTAATTTAAAATTAAAATTTAGGATGAATCATATTTATTATTCTGTTTACTATACATATATGTATACGGTATATATTATTTAATTAATTAATTAATTAATATATGTATAAGGTATTTATGGCTATTGGACCATTAGTTTTACTTATTATTTTAAATGTTGGAATAGTTCTAAATGCAATTAAAAGACCAAGGGAACCAGGTAAATTAATTAAAAATTAATTTAAAAAATAAAATAAATTCTTTAACAGATTCTGATATTATTAGCCTTGTATTAGTTGTTTGTTTATTTATTTTTTGTAATTTTACAGCTTTACTTGTTAATTTTCTTGAATTAACATTTGCTGAACAATTAAAATATTTAATTGTTTATTTAGTTGATTTGAGTAATTTGTTAGTTGTAAGTCTCTTTTATATTAAACTAAACTTGAAACAAACATTTAAACATCTTCCGGAAAACATATAAACATTTATTAATAATAAAAGTTTTAACCTGAAACACTTATTTTTTAAGCAAACACTCATAAACATTCAAACATTTTCCGGAAAACATTTTCCGGTAATAGTCATATTTAAAAATACAATAGAAAATACAATTTAATTATTTAAGTAAATACTCATTATATTTTAATTTTTTTTGATTAAAAATTAATTTATTTAAGGTAATTAATTGTACAGCCAATTTCTTTGTTTATTTAATTTTTGGACAAAGTTTTCGCAAAACTTTAATTAAAATATTTTTTAATAAAAATAAATCAATTACTAAAGGAAATAATAAATTATTAATTAATGAAGAAAATGTAAAAAGAAAAAATAAATTAATTTCTTTTAATGAAGAATATGTAGAAAATATTGCTGAAAATGTTTAAATTTAATTTTTAAAAATTTATATAATTATAAAAAATATTTTTTTTTTTTAATTAATTAAATTTAACAAATGGTTAAAGTATATTATTTATTAATTTTTTTAATTTTTAATATTAGGTTGTCCCATATATTAAAAATTAACTAAAAAAATTAAATTTAATAATTATTAATAATTTATTTAATAAATTAAAAAGAAATTGAAGAGATCGTAAAAATCTGGAATAATTTAATATAAATGCTTTAATTTAATAATCATTTTATTTTTTTTTTATAAAATTTAATTTAATCAAAATTAAATTTTAAATATTTCTTTTAATTAAAATATAATTTATTAAAAATATAAAACATTTATATATATTATTTAAATATTAAAATTAATAAGCTCAAAAATGAGTAAAAAATGGCAGTAAAAAAATAATATTAATTTTTTGAAAAAATTTCAATTTAAAATGATTGGCTTTTCTATTAATTTTTCTTCACTTTTTTGTTGTCCTTCCATCCTCAAATAATTATTGCTTAACTAAAATAAATAAATAAATTAATTAATTAATTTAAATATTAAAATAAATAATAAAACAATTCACAAAAATTAATTTTTTAATAAATAAAAGAAATAATCTAACATTAATTATATAAAGACTAAATTGTGTATAAAAATTTTATTTAAAGAAAAAAAAAATTTTTTTATAAATTATTTCTAAATGCTTTTTTAAAATTTTGACAAAATGTTTATTTGGTGAATTGTCTGTGTTAAGTTAAAAATAAAAACATTAAAACAATTAAAATTAAACTTTAATTTTACAAACATTTTCTCCAACATTTTCTCCTTTATTAAAAGGTAAAATTGTTAATGTAGTTTCAGTACCAGTAGAAGAAACATTAGAAGAAGAAGAAGGGGGAGGAGATATAGAATAATTATTATTATTATTATTATTATTTATTAATTTATTATTTAATTTATTAATAGAAGAAGAAGATATTATTCTTTCATTATTTAATGAAGTAATTATTAAATTATTAATATTTGTATTATAATAATTTAATGAAGAATTATGGTGTTCATCTACTACAACTATTGGCCTTAATTTAAATATTATTTAAATTTTAAAGTTTCTTTTTTACAAAAAATAATTCTTTACAATTCCTTTTTATTAAAATAAAAATATTAAATTAAATTAAATTAAAATAAATAAATTAATTAAATTAATTAAAATTAACCCATTTAGAATTATTATTTTGTTTAATTTTAGTCTTTTTAATTATTAAATTATTATTTTCTGTTGTTAAAAGTTTTCCTTTATTTTTATTATTTCTTTTATTATTATTTCTTCCTCTTTTTAATGTACATAATAAAGTAATTAATGCAGTAATTGGAATAAAAATTATTATAAAAATAATTAAAAATATAGAAATATCTAATTGAGAAATAAATTGACGAAAAGCTAATGAATAATATTTTGTTGAAGAAAAAGAAGATTGTTCTTCATCTTCTGTTAAAGAAGTATAAATAAAACGAATAGTTGTTGTTGCATCTCTTCCAAGTAAATCATAAAGCTAAATTAATTAATTTAAATTAATTTTAATTAAATTAATTACCGTATGCTTAACTTCAAATTCACAAAGTTCTTCCTTAGGTAATACAATCCATGTTGAATCTGCTTGCTAAAAGAAAGAATTATTTAATTATTTACCCTTTAAGACTCTAATGTCCCCTAAACTTACAGCAGCAACAATTTTAGAATTTAATAATTCTCCTTCTGTTTTACATTTATTCTTTATATTAAAAGAATCTTCTCCACTTTTAATAATTGCTTCAATATTTATTTCATAAAGAAGAATATTTTCAATAGATTGTGGCCTTTCCCATTTAATTAAAGCAGAGCCATTTTTTGGGAATGTAAATATTGAAAGTTGTTTAACTGGTTCTGGTTCTAAATTTAAATTATAATTATTTAAAAATATTTTTAAAACAATTTATGTTTAGATAATTAAAAGCTTAAAATAATTTAAAAAAAAATATTTTTAATTAAATGACCTTTTTTCTTAAATATTTTTAAAAATAATTAAAATCCTTTTATTTTCTAATCAAAAGAATAACCCTTCTAATAAATATAAATTATTTACTGCATTCTAAACTGCCAAATCCATAAACTTGTACACATTTCATTGAAATAAAATTTCCTTCAAGGAGTGTTGTTGTTGTTGTAGTTATTAATTGTTGTTGTTCTTTAATATTATTATTGCTATTATTATTATTATTATTTGCTCTAAGAGTAACCCAATATTCTGAATTAAAGGCTAAATTATTAAGAAGAAAACCATCAGATCCATCCTTAAAAATAAAAATATTATAGAACAATAAAGTGAAATAATTTTAGAGGGTGTGACATATGGTCAAAAGCTCAAAATGGTCAATGAAAGAGAAAACAATAAGTGGAGGTTTTTAAAATAAATAATAGAGGGGAGGATAAAGGAGCTTTAAAAAAGGTTTTATAACTATATAGTTTCCCCTTACCAATTCAAAAGTTGTCATATCTCTACTACTTTTATTTGTCCATTCAATTTGTAGTTGACAAGAAGGAAAAACAACAAAAGAAGAAGAAATTAAAGAATATTGTTTATTATAATTAAATTCTTCAGTTTTATTATTAAAAGAAATTGAAATATTATTAGATTTATTAAAGTTTTGTTTATTTAAATGTTTACGTAGTCGAGTAGTTAATATTGGTTTTGTATGTATATCTAAGTAATTTAATTAATTAATTAAAATATTTATTTATTTATATTTCCTCCCAAATAAAATATTATTTTATTTAATTTAATTAAATATATATTTTTCTCTTAACCTTTTTCTTTTTCCAAAATTTCTTTTTCATTCATTAATTTCCAACTAACCCAAGCAGCTACTCCATAATCAGAATTAAATTGTGAATAAAAATTAAGTGATTTTTTATTAATTTCATTTCCATAAATAAATAAATTAAAATCAATCCATTCAGAAATAACTGCGGGAATTTGAATACCATTTGGTGATACTTGTTGAACTTGAAATTGATATAAAAGTCCTGGACGAAGTGAAGAAACTTTGAAACGAGGGGAAGATTCAATCTAAAAATTAATAAATTAGTTTTATGAATTAAATAAGGGTTATTAGAGTCTCAGCTTAATTACAGTAAAATTAGGGTCATTAGAGTCTTAATTGTAAAATTCCGAATTTAATAAACAAATAAAAGTCTATTAGAATTTAAATAAATTTTTAGACTCTAATGGCCCAATAAGAGTTAAGTAAATATTTAAAGTGTTCATTAGAGTCTTAAGATCACTCACAGAAGCAGTAATCCATTGCGGTTCTTCTTCCTCTTTTTCTTCAATATAATTTTCATTAATTATTGGCCTTCTTCTCCATCTAACAACATAACGAAAATTATTACTTTCCTTTAAATTATCTTCATTTAAATTTTCAAAAATTAAAAAAGCTTCAAATTTTTCTTGTGAATAAGTAGAAGAAGGGGAATTATTATTTATTATTGTTTTTTGTACACATAAAGGTCTAATAATTCCAAAAAAATTAAAAAAAGAAGAAGAAGTTGAATTATTTAATAATAATTGTTGTTTAAAGAATTGTTGTCCCAAAATAAAAGCATTATTTGGTTGATTATTAATTTGATTAATTGTTGGAGGAAGAGGGGAATCAAAGTCTAAACAACCTTGTTGACACTTTAATTAAATTAATTAAATTAATTAAATTTAAATTATTTACAATATTTTGTAAAATTAAAGAAGATCCAATAATTTGTTGTTCTTGATTATTTAATTGAATAAAATCATTATTTAATTTATTAATTGAAGAAAACTTTAATAAATAATTAAATTAAAATTAAATTCTTTTTTTTTACCTTTTCAGAACATTTAGCTTCACATTGTGCTAATTTTAAATAAAAATTATAATCAATTTGTAAAAATGGAATAGCTTCAAATGAATTAATTAAATAATTTAAATTAAATAAATAAAGAAAGAATATTAAAAATAAATTGAAAGACAACATATTAAATTAATTAATTTAATCTAAAAAAAATTAAAATTAATTATTTATTTATTTAAAAATATTTTAAAAGAAAAAAATAATTTAAAAGTGTTTATTGTAGAAATAATAATAAAAAGGTAATAGAGCGTTAAGTTTTGGTTTTATTGGTTATATTATTATTATTTAAAATAAAAACATTTATGGCATCTGTTGAAGACTTTTTTTTAAATATTTATTTATTTAAAAAATAACTTCTTTAATTTAAATTAAAAAATAATTTTATATTATAATAATTTAAATTTGATAAATTTTTTAAAATTAAATTTTCGTATTCTTAAAATTCGAAATATTTATAAAAATTAATTTATTTATTAAAATATTTTTTTTTTAAATTTTGTTCAATTTAAATAAAGTAATTAAAACCTTCCTTTTTTTAGGTAAAAAGAAATAACTGTATTTATTCATTTATTTATTTTAATTATTTTAATATATCAATGGTCTTCCCCCTTTTTATTATATATTTTTTATATTTTGCTAGAAGCTTTTTTTGTCTTCAAAAAAAATTATTTGTATTATTTCGCTGAAGGGTTAAAAAAAAACAATATATCAGGAAAAAATATATATAGAGATCGGAACGGAAAGGACATAAAAAGGAAAAAAATAAAAAAAATGCTTGCAGGGAGATAAAAATAAAAAAAAAAGTATAAAAAGGTGAAGAATAGTAAATAGTAGATACTTGAATAAATAAATAAATAAATAAATATAGTGCGTGACAAAAATGTAAATACAAAAATTAAAATAGTATAATGTCCTTTATAATATATTTAGAGGGGAAAAACTTTATGTGTGGTATTTTTTGAAAAATTTAAATTTTTTTGAAAAAATAACTGAAAAAATAATAAATTTAAAAGAATTCCAAATAAAATAAAAATAATTTAAAAAATACCGTAAAATTCTTCCCAATTATTTTTAATTTATTTCTACTGTATTTAATTTTAATTATTTAATTAATTTTTAAATAATTCCTCCCAATTTATTCCAAAAATTAAGTTAAAAGATAAAATTTTAAAAATTAAAAATCTAAGACTCTAATGTCCCCCAATTGTTTAAAAAGCTTAAAAACGAAAGCATCAAAAAACTAAAAAAATATCCCTTCAGTTTAGTTTCCGGTTATATAAAAACAGGCGGCAGAGAGAAGATATGCTTAGAATTGTAGAGGAGAGAAGAGAAGATGGACAAAGATTAATTTCAAAAAAATTTTGAATAATTTATTTAAAGGTCAATTAAATAGAGGAAATAAAATTAAAATAAAACTTAAATTTAATAATTTTTAATTTAAAAAATTAATTAAAAATTAAATAAATGGGGAAATTAATTAATTCAAATAATTTGAAAAATATAAAATATATTTTAAAATTATTTTTAACCTTTTTTAAAAATTAAAAATAAATTAAATAATTTTTAAAAAATATTTAAATAATATTTATTTAATAAAATATGTAAACATTTTTAAATGACTATTGTTTTATTATCGAAAAACTTTTTGATTTTTGTTTTTTTGGGTCATTAAATTCTCTCTGTTTATTTTTAAATATTTATTACAGGTAAATGTCCTTATATACTAACCAAAATAATAATTTTAGGGGAAAAAAGATGGCATTTAAAAATAAATAAAAAAATAAAGAATATATGTATATGTACTACCTAGTAGTAGTATTAGGTATTCCCTCCCCCTCTTCCCCACCTGTTTTCTCCCTTTATTTATTTATTTAAATAAAAACAATTATATTACACTAAAACAACAACAATTCTCAATCAAACCTTCTCAATCCTTAAACTGTTGTAAAATGAGTATATATAATACTAAAAATGGGAAGAAAATTGTGAAAAGAAAAAGGGCGCGCAGCTTTAGGAAAATGCCACCCAAAAATAATAAATATTTAAAAAAAGGGTTATTAGAGTATAGAAATAAATATTTAAATTATTTTAAAATTTTATTTTTTAATAATTAAAGAGAGGAAAGAAAATATGTAAAAGTAATTATTGGGAATAAAAATTATTAAAAATAAATAAATATTTTAATATTTTTGATTTTAAAAAAGGAAGAAAATTGAGAAGAATAAAAAATATTGGAAAATAGTGGTGGTGGTGGTGGTGGACTTAATGGAGACACTTACTACTTATACTTAATTATTAGGAGAAGAGGAGGAGGGGGGATTAACCTGCCAAAGCAAAAAGGATATTAAAAAAAGATTAAAAATAAAAAAGAGAGAGAAGGGGGAATAATGATTGAAGAATATATTAAAATAAAAAAATATTTGATTGGCCTAAGGGAAATAAATATAAAAGTATTTAAAAAAAAAAAGAAATCAAAAATATGCGCCAAAAAATCAAAAAACTTTCTTAAAAAAATAAAAGATAAATAAATACCCAATAAAAAAAAGAATTAAAAAATGCTTAAAAAATAAGGCAAAAAAGGGAAATAAAAAATTCTGTGTAGATTAAATAATTTTATATTTAATTAATAAAGTGACAACGTCTGCAGAATAATCCGCAAATAAATAATTTAAATTTTAAAAAAGATTATTTATTTTTTTGGGTGAATTATTAAAGGCAAAATAATTAAAAAGAGAAGATTAATTAAATAAAAATAATAATAATTTATTTTATTTAAATAAAAATATTTAAATATTTGCGGACAATATTTGCGGACATAATAATTAAAAGAATAATTAAATATTTATTTAAAAATATTTTTAATAATATATAATTTAGGAGAAATACTAAAAATAAATGAATAAATTAATTAAATTAAGAAAAGATTTTTTTTTGGCTCAAATTATTTATTTCTGGTTAAAATAATAAGTCCTTTATTTTCCCAAAAATATGTTCATTTTTTTTAATTTTTTTTCTTTACATAGTTTTGTTTTAAATAAAATATACATATCTTCCCAGCGTGCATTTAATTAGGAAAGAAAATAAAAGAAATAATAAAAAATGTTTTTTAATAAAATTCCCCTAAAATAATATACAACAACACAAAGTTTTTTTTGTTGTGCAAACAATGTGTACAGAAGAAGGGAAATTTTTTTAATTTTTGTGTTATTGGAGTATTACTTATAGAGAATACCAGAATTGACATGAAAATTTGTAGAATTAATTTAGTTAAAAAATCAGAATTCTGGTAAAATCAGAATATTAATAAATAAAAATTCTGATAAATAAAAATCAGAATTCTGATTTTTATTTATCAAAATTCTGATATTTTTAAAGTATAATATTTTTAATTAATTATTTTATTATTAATTAATTAATAAATATTTATTAGTAAAATAAATTAAATTTAAAAAATAAAAAATATTTTATTAAAATTATAAAAAATTTATTATTTTTATTAAAAAATAATAAATTTTTAATTTTCTAAATATTTAAATGCACAAAAACACAAATAAATAAATTATAAAAAAAAATAAACTTGAAAAAAAAAAAAAGTTTTATTATTACATAAACTTCCGTTCACTATAAAAGGGAAAGGAAAAACATTTATTTTTAAAAAACAATACATTATTGGGGGACATTTTCTTTTTTTTTGAATTATTTTTTTTTATAGTACATATTACGCAATTTTAGAACAGAAAATAATAATAATTATATTAATAAATATTAATTTTTATTTTTTTTTTAATTAAATAAAACTTTAATTTTAAAAATAAATATTTATTTTTATTTATTTTTAATTGGACAATTTTTTATTTAAAAAAAAAATAAAATTCCCAGAATATATTTTTTGATATTATTTGGAATAATTAGAAAAAAATAAAGAAGATTTTGCGGTTGATTGCTTTAAGGGGTCGAAGTAAACGAAATGAGAGAGAATAAGAAAAACAAAATAAAATGGTGTTGTGGATTTTATTATTTTTTTTAAATTTTTTAAGTTTATTCAAAAATTAAAGAGAAAATAGAAGAAAAATTAAAAATGAAGGGAAAAATTAAAAAAAAATATTTCCCTCTTTAAATTAATTTTTTTGGAAAAAAATCATTACTAATCTATAGATCAACAAGAAAAAAAATAAATAAATATATTCATTAAACTTTTCTAAAAAATTAAAAAAAAAAAAGAGAAAATGCAAATTAAATATTTATTTTACCTATTTTGTATTTATAAAAAAAAATAAATAAAAAGGTATAGAGGGGTATATTCTAAATGTTTTCAAATAAAAAAAATTAAAATTATATAATTATGCAAATTAATTAGAAAATATATTTAAATAAAGAATAAATAAATAAATAGAAAAGAAAAAATAAAGTTTTTTTAAATAAAATAAATTTTAAAATTAAAATTTTGATTTAAATTTAAAAATAATTAAATAATAATTTAATTAATTTAAATAAATTTAAATTAAAAAGGGAAGAAGAAAAAAAAAATAAAAAAATGTAATTAAGTCCTTAATTGATTTTTATATATAAAAAAATATTTAAGGGAATAAATAAATTAATTGGTCATTGACCAAAAATGGCCTAAAAGATTAAATAAAAAAAAGAACTAAAGTTTTAAATAATTACTATTTATTTTTAAATAAAAAATAAAAAAGAGATTATTTTAGTTAAAATTAAATATAAATTAATTTAAATATTTTTTTTTTAAATTATTTATTATTAATGTCATTTTCAGTAAATATTTATTATATATTTAATTTTAATAAAAATAAATATTTTTATAAAAGTTTTTATTTTTATTTTAATATTATTATTATTATTATTGGAAGTCCATTTCCACCATTTTATTTTTTTTTTATTTAACTTTTCTATATTCCATAAATGTCATTTCCGTATATATCCCCCTCTCCCCCCTTTCTCTTTTTCCAATTTTTTCAATCCACAAAATTGGCTCGGATTGCGTTTATTGGACATAAATATAATGTTTTATTTTAAAAGAATTGGAAAAATTAGTAAATTAATTTAAAATAAAAATTTTTTTTATTTTACAAATAAATTTTAAAAAAAAATAAAATAAATTTATTTTTATAAAATATTAAATTTAATTAATTAAAAAATAAAATGTAAAACAATTTAGATTATCCTTTATTTACATTAAAAAATAATTACCTTAAAAATATTATTATTTATTTATTTTCCCCCAAAGGAAAAAAAAAATAATGTTTAGCCTTTGGCATATTTTTAATAATTCCCTTAAAGCAGTTATTTTCTATAAAAATATTAAAAGTTAAAAAAATCAAGTCTAAAGGCTATTAATAAAAATAAATAAATAGGTATAGTATAATGGAATGCCGCGCGACTTTATTATTTTTTTAAATTCCCTAAAGGGGAATTAAATAAATAATTTAAAAAAGAATAAAAATAAATATATCATTTTTAGTCCTTTTACTTAAAATTATTCTTTTTCTCGCTGTTTTTATAAATTAACTGAATGGGCCACAAAATGAGCGCGAAAACGAAGAAGAGAAAAATGGGTGCCAGAAAAGCAGTTAATTGAGTTGTTTATATAAAAAACTTTATTTTTTTAAATAGCCAAATATCTGTCAATTTAATATAAAAATTGGGTAAAAAGGGTATTTAAAATGCAACAAGAAAAGAAAATTTTTAAAAGTTAAAATTTGCATAAGAATTGAATTGTTGATTAAAAATTTAAATTTTGTTCTATTTAAAGAGAACACTACAAATAAATAAAAATTAAAAAAAAGATCAGTCAAGTAAAAATAAAAATTAGATAGAGAGAAAAAAAATTTTAAATTACTAATAAACTTTTATTAAATTATTTTTTAAATAAAAATTTAAAAAAAAATAATTAAAATAAAAATTAATTAAAATTCTAAAAGAAATATTATTAAAAATATTATTTAAAAATTCAATTTAATAAAATATATTTTATTTAATTATTTTGAGGTATATATAAATTTATTTTAATTTTTTAAAGTTAATAAACAATTATTATTATTATTTTCTTCTTCTTCTTTATTTAATTTATTTATTGTTTTTCCTCCTTTACAATTAATTGATTTTGAACGTCTTCTTTCAAGTAATTTACTTCCAGTTAAACCTTTTGATGGATTTTTAAGTTGAATATTACAACAATTGGAACAATCATTACCACGCATAAATGTTAAAGCACGGTCAACCTAATTAATTAATTCAAAATATTTAAACTATTTATTTATGGAATTTTAAAAAATTGAAATCCAATGACTCTTTTTTTTTAAATTATTTTCTTAATTATTAGCCTAATAATTTTGATAAATTGTTGGTCAAGTATAACATCTTTAAATTAGGTGATTGTTGAGGGTATACACTTTTTAAATAAATTTAATTAATAATAAACCTGAGCAGTTTGAATGCTATAAACTCTTTCACGAAGCATAGGACGAACATTATTATATTTATTTCCAATACATTTATTACAAGGCAATTGTCTATCAGATTTAATAATTCTTTTACCAAGAAAAAATTCAGGAGAATTTTGTTTTTGTATTTTCTTCAATTTATTTTCTTTTAAACTTTCATTTTCACTATCATTGTTATTATTTTCTTTTAAAGTAATTGATTCAGGATTAGATTCAAATCCAGCATCTGATGAAAGTGAAGAATCAGAAGGTACAGGGGGAAGTTTAAAAAGATTCATTTTTGTTGTTATTGTTGGTGAAATTCCCATAGAAATAAATTCAGAAAGCATTAACTAGAATATAAAAAATTAAATGTTTAAGAACAGAGTATAGTCTATGACACATAAATTTAAATAAAAATTACTACTCATTCAATTAAAAAACATTATTTAATATTAATAATAGTGACATTGTTATTTATTAAAATATTTTACTTAAAAAATTAACCTGTTGAATGCTAATACGTTCAGATGAGTCTATTCTAAGCATTACACTAATCATATGTTTTGCTACAAAACAAAAAATAAAATTAAGTAAATAAAACAAACTTGAAATAGAAATTCCATCCCAATCTTCAGATGGAAATGTAAATACTCCGGATGCTAAAAATTTAAAAATAAAATTTAAATAATTAATTACTTATTCTAGAACGCATTCCAGGTGAAAAAGGAAGTCCTTGCATTGAATAAAATGGTGGATATCCACAAAGACTAAAAAAATTAAATTAAATGAATTTAAAGAAAACACACAGAATATAAGTTGCAACACCCAACTTAAAATTTAATAATTAAAAAATAATAATAATAATTTTAAAATTAATTACCGCCCAAATATCACAACTTTTATCATATTCTTTGTAGCTCAAAATCTATAAAAATATTTTAAATAAAATTAACTATTAATTTTTAATAAAATTCCCAATAAGTAACAAAATGAATTTAAAAAAACCTCTGGACAAACATAGGCAGGAGTACAACAAGGGGAATTCATAGGCCTATCAGCTTCAGAAAGTTTAGCAAATCCAAAATCAGCCAATTTAAATGTACAAGTATTTACATTGCTTGTAGAACAAAGAATATTTTCAAGTTTAATGTCTCTGAAAATTTAAAACAAATATAAAAATAAAATATTTAAAAAATATATTAACCTGTGTGCAATATTCCTTTCATGAAGAAATTGAACCGCTGCACCAATTTGGCGAATAATACGTGCCACACCTAAATAAATATTATTTATTTATAGATTTAAATTAAATATAAACATTGTTCAGAATATGGACTTCTACCATTATCTTCAAAAATTGTTAATAAATCCCCTCCTTGCATAAACTCAACAACAACTAATAAACAATTTAAACCATCAAAAGTATTCTTGAAAATGTCTGTAATAGAGACAACATTTCGTTGTCGAGAAGCAAGCCAATGAAGAGAAATTTCCCGTTGACTTCTTGCAGAATCCCTAAGAACTTTTAAGGCAAACTTTTCGCCACTTTTTTTGTGATAACAAGCCTAAACTTGATTAAACAATTAAGAAAAAAATATTATAAAATCTAACCATTACTTTACCACTTTCTCCAATTCCAATAATCTTTAATTAATTAATTTAAAAAATAATTAATTAATTAAAACTTCATGTGAGATTTTATATAAATCAGTTAATGGCCTATCACTTGTAGGAAAATCTCCATTCCCATTTTCAATATCCTCCTCCTTTTTATCTTCTTCCAATTTGGTATTTTGTCTAATTGAATTACAAACACAAAGGCTCGATTTAATTTTATCAAAATCATCAATTCCTCTCAATAAAGATTCATTAAATTTTCCACATGCAGAAGGAGCACGAGATTGGCGTACAGCCATTCGAAAAGAAGAAACTGGGGAACTTCCAGAACTGTAAGGAAATCGTTGGCGACGGAAAAATTCATCTTCCTCTTCTTCATCCAAATCACTTAAATTTTCGTCATCAGAAAGTGCACAAGCATCAAGGCAAAGTTTTTGCTAAAAAAAATAATAAAAAATAAAATATAATATTTAACCTGTTCCTGAATATGTTCTTGACAATTTAAAGGATTACAATCAACTTTGGAATTATTTTCTTCAATCGTTTTGGCGTTCATTTTGATGTCTAAATAAAAACTTGAAATTTATTTTTAATTCGTTCAAATTTAAATAAACAGAATTTTTGAATAAACAAAAATAACGCAAAAAGTAAATTATTAATGATCAAAACATATTACTAATTAATGAATATAAGAGGGACAAAAATAATGCCTTGGGCTCATTATTTTTAAACAAAAATAAAGTTTTACTTTTCAACTAATTTTTTATAAAAACCGTGACAGGTTTTTTTATTATTTTAATCGATAAATTGTGAAAAAGAAGCTTCTTCTAATTTTTAATTTTGATATATTAACTAAAAATAGAAGGGAAAAAATACTTAAGAAGTCTATAAAAAAGAAACATGAAAAGAGATATGATAACCTAGTTATTAATTCAACTATGATCTTTGGACTGCGAATAAAGAAACAAAATTTCACGTGATAAAAAAAAGCTAATTTATAAAGTTGTGTCATTTACCTAAGAAATACTATAAATTGAAAAGAAAAATAAAGTGATAAGGAAATACTAGGTATTTATTAGAGAGTGAGAGAGAAAAAAAAATTTTCTTATTTTAATATATTAAGCCAAATTAAGAAATTCAAATTATTTAGTGAAGATCAAAAATGTCAATCAATTTTTTCTATTTACATTTATTTTGCATTTCAAGAATGTATTTTTGATTTATTAATAGAAATGGGTATTATACATAGAAGGAATGTTATTTTGTTGTTAATTTTAATTGTTTATGTTATATCTTTATTTTTGATTTATTTGCAATTTCCCGAATTAAAAAGGTAAGGAATTTTTTATTAAAAAGTAATTTATAAGTTTAAAAACAATTTTTTCAGTGAAGAACGTAAACATTTTCGTTATCCACGTACTATAGAAGATGCAAAAAGTCTTGGAAGAATTTTGCTTCGTTACAAGGATAGGCACTTTTTTGTTGTTTTTGCCAGTGTTTCTGCTGTGTATTTAATGTATCATTTTAAAAATTAATTTATTTAAATTCTATAAAGGCTTCAATCATTTGCTATTCCTGGCTCAATTTTTCTTACAATTTTGTCAGGTTATTTGTTTTCATTTCCTGTTGCTTTAGCCTTAGTTTGTTTGGTATTTATTATTTTTTAAATTGAAATTTTATTAATTTTTTATCCTTTAAAGTGTTCTGCAGCTGGAGCAACTGTTTGTTATTTTATTTCCTATATGTTCGGTAAAAGGTTAATTGTGCACTATTTCCCTGCTAGACTTGCTCTTTGGCAGATTGAGGTTTTTCTATAAATAATTTATTTTGTTTAAAATTTTTAGGTTCAAAAACAAGGAGATCACTTATTAAATTATATAATTTTCTTGAGGATAACACCCATTTTGCCCAATTGGTTTTTTTAAAATTTTTTTTATTAAATTATATTTTTAGGTTTATAAATTTGGCTAGCCCTATTGTTGACGTTCCTCTAGTTCCTTTCTTCTTTGGCACTTTACTAGGTTTTTTAAAAAAGTTTATTAAAAACAGAATATTTTTGTTACTTCTTGGTATCCTTACCTAATTGCGGACATTTTTTGCGGACAAAAAACGGAAAATCTATTTCTAATTGAAAAATGAACTCTTTCTTTAACTACTTTCTAAATTTCAATTTAATTAAATTTCCTCTTATTAAAGGTGTAGCTCCTCCAAGTTTTCTCTTTATCCAAGCCGGTACAACACTTCAAATGATGACAAATGCAAATGTTGTATGGTCTTGGAATTCAATTGCATTACTGACCTTTTTTGCAATTCTTTCACTTGCTCCAGTTGTTTACAAAAGGCAAATGTTACGTTCTAAGGTTGAAGAAAATAAATTATTAAAAACCGAGTGATTAAACATAAATTGATTTATTTTAGTTTTTGTAGAGAATATTATTCCTTTTTTATTTTGTTATTTAAATTTTTGAAAGCCACTTCTATGTCTCCTTTTTTATTTAATTTTGATTTTATTTAAATTAAAATTGATACTTTTCTTGATTAACTACTCAAAATTAAAAAATAACAAAAAGAAGTAAATATTTCTTCTTTAAACTTCTAGACTTTTTTTTTTACCTTTTACCCCTACTACCTTTAATAAATTTAAGAAATATTTAAATTAAACTTTTAAGAATAAATTATTAAAACTTTAATATTTAAATAAAAGAAAATACTTTAAAAAAATATATATATTATAGAAAAGAGTATAGAAAAAGTATTTAATATTCTATAGTATATCCTTAACATATTAAATGTTAATTAATCTCTTCTGTTTGCTTAAGGATGATGTTCTGAAATTAATTTAAATAGATTAAGTTAAATTAATTTAAGTTTTATTTTTAAACAAACATTTGTTTATATTTAATTAATTAACTTACGAGGATCAGGTCCACCTGGGGAGAGTCGACATTCTACTGACATATACATAACAGCAAATATAATCATTAAAGGAATAAAAAATTCAATAATATTTTTAATATTAATTGATTGAAACATTTTTAATTAATTATTTTAAATAATTTATTTTTTATATTTTCTATAATTATAATATTTAAAATATTAAATAAATATTTGGGTAAAATTAAAGGATATATATAAATCTGTACAAAATGGATATTTATATTTCGTATCATACAATAAATTCCTTGTTATAATAAAAATAAAATCGCCACCCAATTAATCAAAATCCTATTAATTAATTAATTAATTAATAGAAAATTTATTTTAAAAATAAATATATTTTTGAAAAATTATTAAATAAATTAAATATTTTTAAATTTGAATGAATAAACTTGTTTGTTTCTGGACAGATTTGTCTTCGCTTTTATACCTCATATAAATGGACAAAATTTTATTTGGAGCAAAAAATAATAATTATTTATTTAAATTCTTAATTTTACTAAAAAGTAAAATATATTAAACAATAAATTATTTAGTTACCCAAAAGATCACCTTTCTAATTAACAAAACTTGTTAGAATGAATGAAAAGTTTGATCTTTGTGGTGTTGATATTTAAGGTTAGGTAATAAATATAATGGTTATTTAAAGAGGTAAATAGAGAAAAAGAGAGAAAAAGTTTTGAAATGTTCACAAATGATTAAAAATGTTAAGGTTGGGGGTGGTACACTAAAATAATAAACCCAAATAAATATATAAATTAAATAAATATTAGCATAATTCCTGTAAGGTATTTTCCAAATAAAAAAATAATAAATACAATAAATATATATTTACATACACATTGTGTATATGCAATATAGTCACATGTAGGGGGGGGGGGGGATTACACAACCAAGTTTATTTATTTTTTTAATTTTCCTGCACTAAAATAAATTGTGATTAAAAATTATTTTTTATGTAAAATTATATTTATTTATTTATTTATTTGTTCATTCATTTTATAATTATTTATTTAATTTTTATTTTTTATTTCAAATTTTATAAAATTATTTAAAAATAAAAATATTTTTTAATTAATTAATTAATTTTTATTTATTTTTTTTTCTTCTATTTCCTTCCAATTCTTCAAAATCTTTTGCAGGTTTTGCATTATGATCAATAGAAAAATTTCCAAAAATTTTAGATAAAGCTGCCCCTAAATTTGTTGCTAAAATGTCAGATTTTGTATTTGAAATTTTATTTTCTTTTTTTGGAGAAGAAATAAATAAATTAGTAGAAGAAGAGGAAGGTAATTGTTGTTGTTGTAAAGGAATAAAATTATTAGATAATATTGTTGCACTATTTATTGTATGTTTTGAATTTAAATTATTATTTATTTGTTTTATATCTAAAAAGTATTTAATTAATTAATTAATTAATTAATTAAAATTACTTTTTTGTTCTATAATTCTTTCATTTTCTTTAAATAATGGGGGTAAAGTATAAAGTAAAGGTAATTGTTCAGATTTTGGTCTTTTAATTTCTTCATTTAATGAATTAACTGTTTTTTCAATTAAATAACGTTGTCCATTTAATATAATTTCATTATTTTGTCCAATTTTTAGAGGAGGGGAATTTAATGTTGCTATATGAATATAATTATTATTTGAAATTAAAGGAGAAGTTAAATTATTATTGCTTTAAATTTAATTAAAATTAATTAATTTAATTTTAAAAAAAATAATTTTTAAATAAATTAAAATTTAATTAGTCTGAAGATCACCTCCAAGAAAACCAAATGACATTAAAAATTAATTTTTATTTAATAAAAATTATTATTAAAAAGGTAATTAATTAATTAATTATTTTATTTAATAATTTTAAACAATTTAATAATACCCTTATTACAAATTAATTAATTAATTAAATTAATTATTTAATAATAATTAATTAAATTATATACATTAAATGTTGTTTTTGTTGTTGTTTTAATTCAATCCCAACATTTTTATTATCAAAAAATATTTTTTGTTTATTGTTTTGTTTTGTTTTATTTAATTGTTGTTGTTGTTCAATTAAAGGAAGTTTTTTAGCAAAAGGAGGTAAAGAATTTTTACTTAATATATTTAATTAGAAAATAAAATATTTTAAGCATTACTAAATAGTAATGCAATTCCAAAATTTATTTTTTTTAATTTAAATATTACCTTTTTAAAGGGTAATTGAACCATTAATGTTTTATTTAATTAATTAAATATTTTATTTAATAAAATAAATTTTATATGAGAAGTAAATTATTTTTTTTAAATTTTTTTAATTGAAAGACAAAAAAAGAGAAGGAAAAGAGAAGGAAAAGAAATAAATATTTATTTACTTCTTATTTAAAATTTATAATATTTAATAAAATATTTAATTAATTTTAATTTTTATTATTTGGTTAAATTACCCATTAAAAAGGTAATTTTAAATAAAAATTCATTAATTGAATAAAATTTTGGAATTATGCTTAACTATTCTTAGGTTAAGCTTAAAATTTAATTAATTAATTAATTTTAAATTTTTAAATTTATTTTATTTAAATTTTAATAATTTTATTAAATTAAATATTTCCTTTTCCCTTACTATTTAATTAAAATTAATTTAATTTACTTAATTATTTTTGTATCACCAATATTTAAATTTTCTTTTTCTTTTTTATTAATTAAATTAATTATTTTTGTAGTATTATTATTAATTATACTATTTATTGTTGTTGTTGTTGTTGTTATTATTAAATTATTTAATGGAATTAATTTAGGTATAATTAATAATTTATTTCTTTCAATAGCTTCTTCTAAATGTAATTGATTATTATTATTATTATTTTCTTCTTTATTTATTTTTACTGAACCTTCTATTTTAGTTGAATATTTTTTTGAAGTACTACGAGTATAACGATTCTTTAAAAAATAAAAAAAAAATTAATTAGAAGTTTAAATTTAATATTTAATTAATTAATTTTTATTTTAATTTTTAATTTTATTTAATTTTCTTTAAACATTTATTTTAGCTAAATTATTTAGTTTTTGTTTTCCCTTATAAGGACAACAACTAAGTAAATTAATTGGCCTTAAAGTATCCATATAATTATAATATAATTTTAATTTTCATTCTTAGATCTAACTAAAATTTAAATATTTTATAAAACTAAAGGTTTTATAAAATAATTTTATTTTAAATATTTTTTATTTCCTTTTAATTAGAATTAATTAGTTAAATTAAATTCCCAACTTTTTTAATATTTATTGAATAATTATTATTTAATTTCATTATATTATCAAATAATAATTCTTCTTCTTCTTCTTCATTATTATCTTCCCACCATTCTTTAGGTGGAAATTCTTCTTTTGTTGTAATAATTATTTGTTCATTTTTTTCATTTTTCCAAATAAATTCTTTATTAATTACTTCTAAATTTTTTTTATTTTTATTTTCTTCATCTAAATTAAAATCTAAATTTATTGTATCATATTCATTTAAAAAATCTTGATTTAATTCTTCATATTCATTTAAATTTATTTGTCGTTTCTTTTTAGGTTTTTTTATTATTTCTTTTGATTTTTCTTTAAAAAAAAATTTTTAATTAATTTATTTAAATTTTCTTTTAATTAATTTAGGTATTTAAATTTATGCCTTCTAAATTTTCCTTTTTTTTTTAAATTAATATAATATAATTTTATAATTAAATTTAAAAAAATTTTTTTTATTGTTCTGTTAATAAAATAAAAATATATTTAAATTAAAATTAAATTTTATTTTTAAATATTAAAAAATAATGTAAATTTAATTATTATATATAATAAAAATATTTTTTAATTAATATATGGGCATATTGGAAATCTTTAAATATTTTTTTAACCTTAATATTAGAAAAAAGAGGAGATATATTTTGTATAATATAAAAAAGAATTAATTAAAAGAGGATAACCTTAATATATAATTAAAAATTAAATTAAAAAAAAAAAATAAATAAATACTTTTATCATTATTATTATTTAATGGATTTTTTGTTGTTCTTTTAATTGGATTTTTAGATCCTTCAATATTAAAAATATTTTCAGCTAAATCAGGCTCTAATAAATTTAATGAATGTCTTCTTTGTTCATCTTCAATTTTTTTTTCTTCTTCAGTTTTTGTAAATTTTATTAAAAATAAAATAAAAATAAATAAAAAAATTATTAAATTAATTAATTTTAAATTTTTTGAATTATTAAAAATATTAATTAAATTTAAATTAATTATTTTAAACATTTTATTTTAAATAAATTAATTCTTTTATTTTTTAATAAAACTATTTTTAAAGAAAAGCATTATTTTATTGTTAGTTTTTTATTTAAAAAATAAACTTGTCCAAATTACCCCGATTTGGACAAAAAAAATATAAATTGATTATTTTTTGTTAATGGCTATTAATTAATAAATCTATTAAATATCCCTATACCTGTTTATTTGTTGTATTTAAAATAAATTATTTAGAATAAATTAAAATAGGGAATAAATTAATTTAATTAAAAATTAATAAATTATAAGGAGAAGAGAAAATATTAAGCTTTTATAGTAAAGTTTGAAAAATAATAAACTTAATTTAAAAATTAAATTTAAAACTTTAATTAAATATTTAATTAATTTTTGTTTTTCATAGGAGGAAATAATTTTTCTTAAAAATATTTTTATAATTTTTTAAAATATAAAAAATATTAATTTTAAAAATAATTTAAAAATTTAAAAAAAAAAATTATTCTTTTAATCGAATATTAAATAAATTATATTACAATAAAATTGAATTTTTATAAATTAATTATTAATAAAAACAATTAAAATAACCACATTCTTTAATTACAATTAAGGTTGGGAAAAAAGGCCGGATATCCGAAAATTTTCGGTTCGGATACCTGTCTATTAATATATAAAAACATATGTAAATTTCTAAAAAATTAAACAAATTAACTAATTTAATTTGAAATGAATAAATTTATATATTATTAGTTTTGTATATTTTGTTTATTAATTATTTTTCTATTTAATCATTTAAAAACATTACTTGAAAGGAAAAAATTATTGAATAAATAATTTTTAGTTTTTTTACAATTTTTCAAATGTTTTTGTTGTAGAAAAATATGGTCTGATTTTTTATTTTTTACATTTTAATCACGCTATCGAAACTGTTTTTTAAAA
Organism: Meloidogyne graminicola; assembly: GCA_036172905.1. Taxonomy (NCBI): domain Eukaryota; kingdom Metazoa; phylum Nematoda; class Chromadorea; order Rhabditida; family Meloidogynidae; genus Meloidogyne; species Meloidogyne graminicola. The sequence goes on from JARPZY010000005.1 coordinate 1,728,486, forward strand.
ATATTTTTTTTATTAATAACATCTGTTCCGTTTATATCAGTTGAATAATTTATTTAATTTGTTTTTCATTCCTAACTACGTTTATTATCACTATTTTCTTTACTTGTTTTCATCTTAACTTATATTTTCTCAAATGTTTTTAGAATTTCATTGAACTGTAATTTTTGGTCTGCTACTTTTTTCACTCGTTTATGTTTTTTGGGTCAATTTAATTTTTGCCTTTTTAAACTGAAGAATCTTTCTATTCTCAAGCTTTTTTAATTCAATTTTTCTAATTTTCTTTTTAAATTAATAAAATATTTTGCTAATTATTTGTGTTATTAATTTTTCAAGTAATTAGTTTAAAAAATAATTTACTAAAATTAAATTGTATTTGAACCTATATTTTCGATTTTTATTTATTCAATTTAATAAATTTTATTTTAGAAATAAAATTACAAAATGAAGACAATTATTTTAATTTTATTCATTGTGGCTGGCTTAATACTTGCTTAGTATGTTTATTTTATAAACGAATTTTTTTTCAGAATAGCTCGAAGGACTGTGTTTATCTATAAAAGTAAACCCAACGTTAAGACAAAGTTTAATTATAATAATTATAATTTTTTAACTCATCTGGACTGTTTCAGTTTTTCGAGCTTCTCTGAATAACAGTTCATGCATTGCTTGGAATATAAATAAATATATTTTTTAAGCGATGAAGTTAAACCTATTTCACTCAATGAATTAGACACTTCTGGCTCAAAAATAAATCCACGCTTCCGTCGTTCCTGTAAGGGCAATGGCTATGGGTGTACTTGGGGTAATCAATGTTGTAGTGGTTATTGTCGTTGGCGAGTTCGGTATGGTAACGTTTGTAGTTGGCCTAACTTTTGACAGAAACGTCTTCATTTTAAATATTGAAATACATTTTATCCATATTATTTTATAAAGATTTAGATTTAAAAAATTTATTTTTAATGATTTTATTTAAATTTTTAAAAATTATAACAAAATCTAATTTTAACATAAGACTATATTAGAATAAATAGTGTATTTAAATTAATAAAAACAATTAAAATAACCACATTCTTTAATTACAATATAAACTTGATTTATTGCTTCCTTTGAAAAAAAATCTTTAATATCATAAGCCTTTAATAGAGCATATTTATTTGTTTTGCATATTTTACAAAAATTACAATTTAAATAACATTTAGGGTGACTATTAAATCCTTCATCTTTTAAATGTTCACAATTAATATTTCCAATTTTTTCCTTTATTTTTTTAAAATATTTAAATTTAAATTAAATTAAAACCTTAATATAATTTTTCATATTATTAATAAGACAGTCTTTTGTACAATTTATAAATTTTTTTCCAATTTGATCAAATTTATTAAATATTTCTAAATTAATTAATTTAAATTTGATTAAATTTAATTAAATTTAATTTACCTGGTTTATAAAAATTTTTACAATTTTTTTCTCCATAAGCAATTAAATAACCTTTATTCCCACAATTTGCAATATTTTCCATACATTTATATGCATTACAACCTTTACAATTATTATTATTAATAATTTCTTTAGAATTATAAATAAAATTTATAAAAAATAAAAAGAATAATAATAATTTTATCATTTAATTAATTAATTAATTAAATTAAAATAAATAAATAAAGATAATATTTTTAATTTTAATCTATACTTTCTTTCTTTTTTTTATTTTTTTATAGATAATTTAATAAAAATAAAGGCAAATAAATAATATAAAATAATATTTAAAATTAATTAAATATTAAATTATATTTAATTTATAATATTTAATAAAATTTAAATATTTAATTTATTTTATATTTAAGGTTCTTTTAATTTAAATAATTAATTTAATTTAAAAAATTTTAAAATTTTATTTAATTTATTTCCAAATAATTTAAAAAATATTATTTTCTCATTATTATTTGAAAATAAAAAATAAATATTCTTTTTTTTTTTTTTGTTGATCGCAACGTTTAAAAAAAATAAATAAATTATACAAAAAAAATTATTTAAATAACAAATATTTGTTTTTGTCTAATATCAAATATCGTCTGGCCGAGAGAAGAGAAGGGGTTATTTTTTACTTACTTCCTTTATATTAATCTTGACCGAGCATTAACTGACCTAATCCAAATATTTACGTGGATATTTTTTAAACAAATAAAAAATGAAAAAAAAAATAGGTGAAGTATAAAATGGATGGACAATAATATATGTACAGTTCATTTAAATATTTATTTTTTGTAAAATTATTTTAAATATTAAATTAAAAAATTAATTTAAATTTGTGGGAATTCGATTAAAAATAAATGTCAAAAATTCGTAGAAATTATTTATTTTCCCCAATGGTTATTAATGAAAATTATGGATATTTAGAAGCTTCTAGTTCTTTATTAAATGAACATAAAAAAATAATAAATAATAGGTAAGTAAAAAATTAAAAATAAATAATTTTAATTATTTTATTTAATTCTTATATTTTTATTTAATTAAATTAATTTTATTATAATTTTTTAAAATAAAAAATATTAATTTTAAAAATAATTTAAAAATTAAAAATAAATAATTTTAATTATTTTATTTAATTCTTATTTTTTTATTTAATTAAATTAATTTTATTATAATTTTTTAAAATAAAAAATATTAATTTTAAAAATAATTTAAAAATTAAAAAAAATAATTAATTATTTTTATTTAATTAAAGAATTTCTACAAGCGGTGCTTCAAAACAAAGAAGAGATCAAATAAATAATGAATTAAAACAAATAAGAAATATATTACCTTTAAATTCTAATATAAAACAAAATCTTTATCAATTACAAATATTATCATTATGTTGTACATATATTAGATATTATTATTATTTAAATAATTATTTTAATGTAATTTTAATTTTAAATTAATTTTAATTTTTTATTTAGAAAAATATCTTAATAAATAATAATAATATTAATTTAAATTATTCTATAATTAATTCATTAAATAATTATTTTTTACTTGGAATTACTGAAGAAGGAAAATTATTAGTTTTAAGTGAAAATTTTGTTCAAAATGAAGAACCAATTACAACAGTATTTAATTTAATTTAATTTAATTAAAATTATTTAAAGATTGAATGGATGGCTCAAAGTGATTCAATATTTGATTTAATTGACCCAAAAGATCACCAAATATTAAAAGAAATTCTTTTAAATAAAAAAGAAAATAATAATAATATTTCCTTTATTTGTCGTTGGAAATCACCAAAATTAGGGGGAATTACTAAAAGACAACCTGATTGGAATGGAAAAGTTTTTATATTTAATTAAAATATTTTAATTTAATTTATTATTTTAGCCAACAATAGTTAATGGATATTTTATTCCTTCTCAAAGAAAAAATAAAAAATTATTTATTGCCATATGTCGACCATTATTATTTAATGAAAATTGTTTAAATAAATTTAATAATAATGATCCAACAATAATGAAATTTTGGTTAAATAAAGAATTTAAAATAGAACAATTATGTCAAAAGTAATAAAGTAAATAAAGGGAATTAATTAATTAATTAATTTAAAAAATAATTAAAATATTAGGTAAAGGAAATTAATTATTTTATTATAAAGTAAAGGGTTTAGGTAGTTCATTTATGTATGTTTACTTTAAATTCTTTTTTTTTTTTTTTTTTTTAAATTTTTGTTTTTTGAATTATTAAAATTAATTTAAATAAATATTATTTATTAGTTAAAGTAATTAAAATAATTAAAATATATATATATATATATATCTAATTAAATTAATTAAATTTAATTAATTAATTTTTTTTTTAGTTCATTTTATTCAATTTTTGGTCATTTAAATAAACCTTTTAATAATTCAATTCTTCCTTCATTTTACAATTTTATTCATCCGTAAATATTTTTTATTAAATTAAAATAAAATTAAATTAAATTTTTAGAAATTATTTAAATTTATTAAATAAATTACACAGAAAATGTAAGTTAAATTTAAAAATTTAAATTAATTTAATTTAAAAGTATTAAATAATACAAAAACAACATTATTTATTTATCGTTTATTATTAGAATTTATTTGTTTTGATTATTCTATTTATTATGGACATTTTATTTTTATAATTAAAAATAATTATTTAATTGAAGTAATATGCCAAAAAATAAAGTTTTTTTTTTATTTTAATTAAATTAATTTAAAATATTTTTTTTTAAAAAGTTATTTGGAAGCTTTAGCATTAGAAAAATGTAATTGGATTTATGATAATAATTTTATTGAGGAAGAAATTATTGTTGAATCTTTTAATAATTTAAAAAATATAAATAATTGGACAAATAAAAATGAAAATAATAAAAAAGTAATTTTAATTTAATTTTAATTTTTAATTTATTAAAAAGGATTTTAATAACAACAATATTATTTTAAATAATTTAAATAATTCTTTTGATTCAATAAATGTTGAAAATAAAATATTAGATACAACATTAGATGAATTACCTTCATTATCAATACTTCCTGAATTAAATGATAAAGATTTGGATGAATTTTTTAAATTAGTAGAACAATAAAAGAAATAAAGGGGAAGGAAAAGAATTAAAATTTTATTTAATTTTAAAAATTTAAATATATTTATTAAATTATTATATTATTTATTTTTAAATAAAATTATTTTATAATTTTATTTATTTTAATAAAATATTATTTTATTAAAATATTAAAAAAAAAAAAATTATTTCCTCCTATGAAAAACAAAAATTAATTAAATATTTAATTAAAGTTTTAAATTTAATTTTTAATTAAGTTTTATTTTAAGTTTATTTTTTTTCAAACTTTACTATAAAAGCTTAATATTTTCTCTTCTCCTTATAATTTATTAATTTTTAATTAAATTAATTTATTCCTTTTTTAATTTATTCTAAATAATTTATTTTAAATAAAACAAATAAACAGGTATAGGGATATTTAATAGATTTATTAATTAATAGCCATTAACCAAAAAATAATCAATTTATATTTTTTTTGTCCAAATCGGGGTAATTTGGACAAGTTTATTTTTAATAAATAAATAAACTAACAATAAAATAATGCTTTTCTTTAAAAATAGTTTTATTAAAAAATAAAAGAATTAATTTATTTAATTATTAAAATAAAATGTTTAAAATAATTAATTTAAATTTAATTAATATTTTTAATAATTCAAAAAATTTAAAATTAATTAATTTAATAATTTTTTTATTTATTTTTATTTTATTTTTAATAAAATTTACAAAAACTGAAGAAGAAAAAAAAATTGAAGATGAACAAAGAAGACATTCATTAAATTTATTAGAGCCTGATTTAGCTGAAAATATTTTTAATATTGAAGGATCTAAAAATCCAATTAAAAGAACAACAAAAAATCCATTAAATAATAATAATAATGATAAAAGTATTTATTTATTTTTTTTTAATTTTTAATTAATTAATTAATTTTAATTTAAATTATATATTAAGGTTATCCTCTTTTAATTAATTCTATTATACAAAATATATTTCCTCTTTTTTTCTAATATTAAGGTTAAAAAAATTTAAAGATTTTTAATACGTCCATATATTAATTAAAAAATATTTTTATTATATATAATAATTAAATTTACATTATTTTTTAATATTTAAAAATAAAATTTAATTTTAATTTAAATATATTTTTATTTTATTAACAGAACAATAAAAAAATTTTTTTTAATTTAATTATAAAATTATATTATATTAATTAATTAAAAAAAAGAAAATTTAGAAGGCATAAATTTAAATAAATAAATTAATTAAAAGAAAATTTAAATAAATTAATTAAAAAATTTTTTTTTAAAGAAAAATCAAAAGAAATAATAAAAAAACCTAAAAAGAAACGACAAATAAATTTAAATGAATATGAAGAATTAAATCAAGATTTTTTAAATGAATATGATACAATAAATTTAGATTTTAATTTAGATGAAGAAAATAAAAATAAAAAAAATTTAGAAGTAATTAATAAAGAATTTATTTGGAAAAATGAAAAAAATGAACAAATAATTATTACAACAAAAGAAGAATTTCCACCTAAAGAATGGTGGGAAGATAATAATGAAGAAGAAGAAGAGGAATTATTATTTGATAATATAAAGAAAATAAATAATAATTATTCAACAAATATTAAAAAAGTTGGGAATTTAATTAATTAATTCTAATTAAAAGGACATAAAAAATATTTAAAATAAAATTATTTTATAAAACCTTTTGTTTTATAAAATATTTAAATTTTAGTTAGATCTAAGAATGAAAATTAAAATTATATTATAATTATATGGATACTTTAAGGCCAATTAATTTACTTAGTTGTTGTCCTTATAAGGGAAAACAAGAACTAAATAATTTAGCTAAAATAAATGTTTAAAGAAAATTAGAATTAAAAATTAAAATAAAAAATAATTAATTAAATATTAAAATTTAAACTTCTAATTATTTTTTTTTATTTTTTTAAAGAATCGTTATATTCGTAGTACTTCAAAAAAATATTCCACTAAAATAGAAGGTTCAGTAAAAATAAATAAAGAAAATAATAATAATAATAATAATCAATTACATTTAGAAGAAGCTATTGAAAGAAATAAATTATTAATTATACCTAAATTAATTCCATTAAATAATTTAATAATAACAACAACAACAACAATAAATAGTATAATTAATAATAATAATAATACTACAAAAATAATTAATTTAATTAATAAAAAAGAAAAAGGAAATTTAAATATTGGTGATACAAAAATAATTAAGTAAAGTTAAATTAATTAATTAATTTTAATTAAATAGTAAGGGAAAAGGAATATTTAATTAATTTAATTAAATTATTAAAATTTAAATAAAATAATTGAATTATTATTTAAAATTAATTAATCAAATTTTAAGCTTAAACTAAGAATAGTTAAGCATAATTCCAAAATTTTACTCAATTAATGAATATTCATTTAAAATTACCTTTTTACTGGGTAATTTAACCAAATAATAAAGAAATAAAATTAATTAAATATTTTATTAAATATTATAAATTTTAAATAAGAAGTAAATAAATATTTATTTCTCTTTCTTCTCCTTTTTTCTTTCAATAAAAATAAATTAAAAAAAAAAATTTACTTCTCATATAAAATTTATTTTATTAAATAAAATATTTAATTAATTAAATAAATCATTAATGGTTCAATTACCCTTTAAAAAGGTAATTTTTTAATTAAACATAAATTTTGGAATTGCATTACTATTTAGTAATGCTTAAAGTATTTTATTTTCTAATTAAATATATTAAGTAAAAATTCTTTACCTCCTTTTGCTAAAAAACTTCCTTTAATTGAACAACAACAACAACAATTAAATGGAACAAAACAAAACAATAAACAAAAAATATTTTTTGATAATAAAAATGTTGGAATTGAATTAAAACAACAACAAAAACAACATTTAATGTATTATTAATTAATTATTATTAAAATTAATTTAATTAATTAACTTGTACATAAGGGTATCATTAAATTGTTTAAAATTATTAAAATAAAATAATTAATTACCTTTTTAATAATAATTTTTTTATAATTCTTAATGTCATTTGGTCTTCTTGGAGGTGATCTTCTGACCAATTAAATTTTAATTATTTAAAAATTATTTTTTTAAATTAAATTAATTAATTTTAATTAAATTTAAAGCAATAATAATTTAACTTCTCCTTTAATTTCAAATAATAATTATATTCATATAGCAACATTAAATTCCCCTCCTCTAAAAATTGGACAAAATAATGAAATTATATTAAATGGACAACGTTATTTAATTGAAAAAACAGTTAATTCATTAAATGAAGATATTAAAAGACCAAAATCTGAACAATTACCTTTACTTTATACTTTACCCCCATTATTTAAAGAAAATGAAAGAATTATAGAACAAAAAAGTAATTTTAATTAATTAATTAATTAATTAATTAAATTATTAATTAATTAAATATTTTTTAGATATAAAACAAATAAATAATAATTTAAATTCAAAACATACAGTAAATAGTGCAACAATATTATCTAATAATTTTATTCCTTTACAACAACAACAACAATTACCTTCTTCTTCCTCTTCTTCTACTAATTTATTTATTTCTTCTTCTCCAAAAAAAGAAAATAAAATTTCAAATACAAAATCTGACATTTTAGCAATAAATTTAGGGGAAGCTTTATCTAAAATTTTTGGAAATTTTTCTATTGATCATAATGCAAAACCTGCAAAAGATTTTGAAGAATTGGAAGGGAATAGAAAAGGAAAAATAAATAAAAATTAATTAATTAATTAAAAAATATTTTTATTTTTAAATAATTTTATAAAATTTGAAATAAAAAATAAAAATTAAACAAATAATTATAAAATGAATGAACAAATAAATAAATAAATAAATATAATTTTACATAAAAAATAATTTTTAATCACAATTTAGTTGAGTGCAGGAAAATTAAAAAAATAAATAAACTTGGATGTGTAATCCCCCCCCCCCCTACATGTGACTATATTGTATATACACAATGTGTATGTAAATATATATTTATTGTATTTATTATTTTTTTATTTGGAAAATACCTTACAGGAATTATGCTAATATTTATTTAATTTATATATTTGGGTTTATTATTTTAGTTTACCCCCAACCTTAACACTTTAAACATTTTTTAATCATTTGTGAACATTCCAAAACCTTTTCTCTCTTTTTCTCTATTTACCTCTTTAAATACCATTATATTTATTACCTAACCTTAAATATCGCCAACAAAAAGATCAACCATTTTGTTTATTCTAACAAGTTTTGTTAATTAGAAATGTGATCTTTTGGGTAATTAAATAATTTATTGTTTAATATATTTTACTGTTTAGTAAAATTAAGAATTTAAATAAATAATTAAATATTTTTTGCTCCAAATAAAATTTTGTTCATTTATATGAGGTATAAAAGCGAAGACTTATTGGTCCAGAAACAACAAACAAGTTTATTCATTTAAAAATATTTAATATATAATTTATTTAATAATTTTTTAAAAATATTATTTTTAAAATAAATTTTATATTATTAATTAATTAAATTTCGATTAATTGGGTTGAACCAAAATATTTTATTTTTAATTATAACTAGGAATTTATTGAATAAATCTACTTGGTACAGATTTATGTAGATCCCTTAATTTTACCTATATATGGATATTTATTTAATTAATTTTAAATATTATAATTACAGAGAATAAAATTATTTAAAATAATTAATTAAAAATGTTTCAATCAACTAATATTAAAAATATTATTGAATTTTTTATTCCTTTAATGATTATATTTGCTGTTATGTATGTGTCAATAGAATGTCGAGAAGTTCCAAGTGGACCTGATCCTCGTAAGTTAATTAATTAAATATAAACAAATGTTTGTTTAAAAATAAAATAAAACTTAAACTAATTTAACTTAATCTATTTAAATTAATTTCAGAACATCATCCTTGAGCAAACAAAAGAGATTAACTAGCATTTAATATGTTAAGGATATACTATAGAATATTAAATACTTTTTCTATACTCTTTTCTATATTTTTTTAAAAAGTATTTTCTTTTATTTAAATATTAAAGTTTAGGAAATAAATATTATTTTGTTATTAAAGTTTTAATAATTTATTTTTAAAAGTTTAATTTAATTATTTTTTAAATTTATTAAAGGTAGTAGAGGTAAAAGGGGTAAAAAAAAAAGTCTAGAAGTTTAAAGAAGAAATATTCAATATTAGTTAAAAATAATTAAATTTAATTATTTTTATTTTATTTTTATTTAATTTTAATAAAATTTAATTGAAAATTTTTTTTTTTTTTATTTTTATAAAAATAAATTGCAATAAATCAAAGAATTATTAAATGTTAATTAATTTAAAAGTATTTTTTAGTTTATTTTTAGTAAACTTTACTTTTAAAGGATAAAATCGTGCAAAATGGCCCTGAAGTTTAATAAATAAAATTTAGGATGGATTGCCTTTAATTTTACCTAATTTGTTTTATTTGGAATTAATATTTCTAAATTTTAATTTTAATTTTAGTTTGTAAAGGTTTAATTTTTTGTGTTCTGATTATTAGTTTTTATATATTTGTACAACTTAAATACTTAATTATTTAATTAAGTGTTAACTAACCCTACATATCACCAACAAAAATATCAACCCCTAATTTTTAATTCCCTATTAAATTATTAATTAAACAAAGGTGATTTAATGGACTAATAAAAATTAAAGAATATTTTTAATTCTTTCTTTTTTTATTAAAGTTTAGTAGGTAAAATACTAAAAATTTGAATAAATAATATTTTTTATTTTATTTTTGGGAATTTGTTGTGCATTTATATTGGTATAAAAGCAGAGAATTATTTATGCTTAAATATTAAATCTTTTATTTATTTAAATATTATTTAATTAATATTTATTTTTAAATTAATTAATTTTTTTTTCTCATTACAAACCTTTTTTGACCTTTTTGGTATAGCTAAAGTAATAAACAGAATTTAAAAAAATTTTTTTTTTCTTAAACTTTTGTAGTAAGATAAATAAATAATTTTTTTATAAATTATTTAAAATTAATTAAAAATGTTTCAATCAACTAATATTAAAAATATTATTGAATTTTTTATTCCTTTAATGATTATATTTGCTGTTATGTATATGTCAATAGAATGTCGAACATCTCCAGGTGGACCTGATCCTCGTAAGTTAATTAATTAAATATATATTTAAAATAATTTAAACAATAAATTAATTAAATCTAAATTTATTTAAATAATTTACATATATTTAAATTAATTTCAGAACATCATAAATAAGAAACAGAAGAGTAAATATGTTAAGATACATATATTAGAATGTTAAATTCTTCTCTCTATACTCTTTTCAATATTTTTTAAATTATTTTCTTTTCTTTTAAACTTGTCAAGTTAATAATAAAATTTTGATAAATATTTTATTATTTTATTCAAAAGTCTATAATTGAAATAATAATTTTAAAAAATATTAATAATTCTATTAATTAAATTTAAAATAAAATTATTTTATATATAAATGTTTAGGTCAACATTTTTTGCCTATTTATTAATCTTTTTTTTTTAATATTGCTTCAAGTAAAATTAAATTTAAATAAATTATAATAAATTAATTTATATATTAATTAATTAATAAGAAAAAACATAAATATATTTATATTTAAAACATATAATATTATTAATCTTTTTACAAAAGGTTATTTTCCAAAAGTAGGTAATAATACTACAAATATTTAAACTTATTTTCCTTAATTTCTTTGTCCGTAAACTTTTTTTTGTGTTAATTCTCCTTTTTAATATATTTTATAATTTTTGGTTACATATTTCAATTTTTTTTTTGAACGATCTAAATAAGTTAATTGTATGTTGTTGATTTTATAATTAGACGAATTAAAAAATTGGACATTTATATTTGCTTAAAGGAATAAAAAATGGGAAGAAGGGAGGGATGGGAAATGAGGGGAAGGGATGAATAGATGGGGTATGTATAAATTGAATTATTACCTATATTTGATTTATACCTTCATTTTGTACATTTATTTATTAAAAAAACTTACAAATTCTTCTCTCCTTAAATAAGTCATTTAGGGAAAAATTAAATTTTCCAATTTTTATTAAAAATCAGACTATAACTAGAATTTTTTTTAAATTAAAAACCTAAAAACTTCTCTGTTGAACATTAATATAATTTTTTAGAATAAAGATGGGATATAAAGAATATGCAAGATGGAAAGATATTAATATTTGTGATTGTGACCTAGATAACTTTTTTACGACAAATATTCGTTTGATTGAAGTGCCAATTATGTCAAAAGGGAATAAATATTTATTTAATGTTAATAGTATTAATTTGACATATACATCCTTAGGTAAATTTATTTAGAATTTAAAAAAATATATAATAATTATTTGGTATTATTTAATTAAATCATTTCCAAAAAAAAACATTTATTTTGCATACTTTTTGGAATTCTAATATAATAATATTAATATATTAGAAATTATTTATTCATTTAAATAATTAATAATTTCAGAATTTACTGAATTGGTTGGAGCTCTTGCTGTTGATGGTTCTTATAATCATACACATGAATGTGTTGAAATTGATTTTAATTGTATAAAATGTGATCAAACATTTAAAAAAACATATGAAATTATTAATGAATATGTTGGGAAACAAACTCGTTGGGGATATTATGCTAAGGAATATGGGGTAATAATAATAATTATTATTTTTTATTAATTTATAAAGTTAAAATAATATAATTGATTTATTCAGAATTAAATTTTATAAATTAAAATTTTTGTAGTGTGAGTGTTCCTCTTCAACTCATCGTAGTTTTTACTTTATTGAAAGCAAATATGAAACGACATGGAGCAATTATTCAGTTATAGAAGGGAGACATAAAAAGTGGAGTAAGGATTTCTATGAGAAAATCTGTTAAATATACATAATTTTTTTAAAAATATAAATAATTGATTATTTTTATGTTGTTTTGATATAATTTGTTTTCATTTTTGAATAAAAAATTACATTATTAAAGAATATTTTAAATTATTTTAAATATTACAATTATTAATCTCTTCACAATATATTACAATAATTAAATAATAAAATTTCTAAAAATTTGAATAAAATTTAAAAGATAATTCTTTAAGTTTATTTTATTTATTTCCCCTCAATTTCCTTTATATTACAGTAAAAAATTATTCAATAAGGCTGTCGAGAAAAAAATTTATTAAATTATTTTATTAATTGATTTATTAACAAAGGTTAGATCGAGTAGGGTGATAGGGTTTTGTTTCGGGCAGAAAAAGACCTGTTCTGAATACCAAGTTACACCCCAGATATTTAATTAAATAAATATTTATATTCCTTTAGCATCCAAATATTTGCTTTGAATTGTCCTCACATAATGCCAAAAATATTTTTTTCTTTAAATATTCTTTGAATTTTTTTTTTACAGTTTTTGATCTAAAAATGGTTAATAATACCAAAGTTTTGCTTAAATCGAATGACAATGAATTGTTTGAAGTAGATAGAAGTGTTATTCGTCTTTTTAGGACACTTGAAAATATTTTTAAAGGTTTATTTTTTAAATATTATGAATTATTTTGTACTTTTTTCAATTTAGATCTTGAGATGGATTCAGATGATGCAATTCCCCCCGATCCTATTCCCTTACCTGATGTTAATGGAGCTGTTCTTCGTAAAGTCATTGCTTGGTGTCAGCATCACAAAGACGGTTTTTTTAAAATTTAATTTTTAAAATTTATTAATTAAATTTTAAGATCCAGTCGTTAAGGGTAGAGAACGTCGTACTGATGATATTTCAAGTTGGGATGTTGAGTTTCTGAAGGTGGATCAGGGAACGCTTTTTGAGTTGATTTTGGTTATTTTTTTTAAATTATTTTTTAGAGATAAGGAATTCTTTCTTTAGACTATTTTTGCTCATAGAATAATAAGGGCAGATTTACTTTCTTTTCCCTTCCTTTTTTATTAAAATTTATTAAATTTTAATTAAAAATTACTTTATTTTTAAGGCAGCCAATTATTTGGATGTTCAAGGTCTTTTAGATGTTGCTTGCAAAAAAGTTGGAACTATGGTAAAGGGGAAGTCTAAAGAAGAAATTTGCAATATGTTTAATATTAAAGATGATCAAATTTAATTATTTTTTGTTCATTTTTCTTTGATTTTTCTTGTTATTTAATTTTAATAAAATTTAATTTATTTAATTGCATTTTAAAATAATTTTATATATCCCTTCAGAATGAACGAATTTTATATTTTAAATTAAGACTTAAATTAATTTTTTGAATTAAATAAAATAAATTTCCTTAAATAAATAAAAGTTTGTATATCTTTATTTTTTATCAACCAATAATTTATTTAATTAGAATTTTTATTTAAATAAAATAAACAAAACATTTATTTATATACTTCAAAGAAAAAATGTTTTATGATTTAAATAAAAGAATAAATTACAATTTATTTGTAATGTAATAAATATATTGATGAATAATTTTAGATAAAAAAAAATATTTTTAGAATATTTAAAATAATTAATCTGATATATTAAATATTTTGTAATTAATTATTTTTTAAATTAATGATAAAATTAAATTATTTTTAATTTCTTCAAATTCTTTTGATTTTTCGATTATTTAAAAATATTTATGAATAAATTATTTTTTAATTAAATAAATTATTTAATTATAATTTAATTATTCTTTAAAAAAATTATTTTTATATTTTTTTAAATAAATTAACATTTTTAATAAAAATATATTAGAAATAAAAGATTATATTTGATGTTTTTAAATTTATTCAATTTTGCCTTTCTTCAAGTTTATTAAATTAATTCGCCATTATATTATATTAAACTTTATTTTATTCAAGTTTTTCCCTTCTTTATGTCTTTATTTAAGATTTATTTAAAACTTTGCCTAAATAAACTTTTTTTTTAAATATTCTTTATTTTTATTTATTTAATAATTTCCCTAACCCTTATAATTATAAATTATATATTATCAGACTTAATAAACTTTAATCTTCTACTTTCCCGCCCTTTTTCTATCCACATATATATAAACTTTTAAAATTCACCCAATAATTTATTTATTTCTTCTCCAAAAAAAGAAAATAAAATTTCAAATACAAAATCTGACATTTTAGCAATAAATTTAGGGGAAGCTTTATCTAAAATTTTTGGAAATTTTTCTATTGATCATAATGCAAAACCTGCAAAAGATTTTGAAGAATTGGAAGGGAATAGAAAAGGAAAAATAAATAAAAATTAATTAATTAATTAAAAAATATTTTTATTTTTAAATAATTTTATAAAATTTGAAATAAAAAATAAAAATTAAATAAATAATTATAAAATGAATGAACAAATAAATAAATAAATATAATTTTACATAAAAAATAATTTTTAATCACAATTTAGTTGAGTGCAGGAAAATTAAAAAAATAAATAAACTTGGAGTAACCCCCCCCCCTACATGTGACTATATTGTATATACACAATGTGTATGTAAATATATATTTATTGTATTTATTATTTTTTTATTTGGAAAATACCTTACAGGAATTATGCTAATATTTATTTAATTTATATATTTGGGTTTATTATTTTAGTTTACCCCCAACCTTAACACTTTAAACATTTTTTAATCATTTGTGAACATTTCAAAACCTTTTTTCTTTTTTTCTCTATTTACCTCTTTAAATAACCATTATATATTTATTACCTAACCTTAAATATCAACACCAAAAAGATCAACCATTTTCTAACAAGTTTTGTTACTTAGAAGGGTGATCTTTTGGGTAATTAAATAATTTATTGTTAAATATATTTTATTATTTAATAATTAAGAATTTAAATAAATAATTATATATTTTTTGCTCCAAATAAAATTTTGTTCATTTATATGAGGTATAAAAGCGAAGAAGGATCTGTCCAGAAACAAACAAGTTTATTCATTTAAATTTAAAAATATTTAATTTATTTAATAATTTTTCAAAAATATATTTATTTTTAAAATAAATTTTCATTATTAATTAATTAATAGGATTTTGATTAATTTGGTGGAGATTTTATTTTTATTATAATTAGTAATTTATTATATGATACCGAATATAAATATCCATTTTGTACAGATTTATATATATCCTTTAATTTTACCCAAATATTTATTTAATATTTTAAATATTATAATTATAGAAAATATAAAAAATAAATTATTTAAAATTAATTAAAAATGTTTCAATCAACTAATATTAAAAATATTATTGAATTTTTTATTCCTTTAATGATTATATTTGCTGTTATGTATATGTCAGTAGAATGTCGAACATCTCCAGGTGGACCTGATCCTCGTAAGTTAATTAATTAAATATAAACAAATGTTTGTTTAAAAATAAAATAAAACTTAAATTAATTTAACTTAATCTATTTAAATTAATTTCAGTACATCATCCTTAAGCAAACAGAAGAGATTAATTAACATTTAATATGTTAAGGATATACTTTAGAATATTAAATACTTTTTCTATACTCTTTTCTATATTTTTTTAAAAAATATTTTCCTTTCTTTAAATTTGTCAAGTTAATAAAGTTTTGATAAATATTTTATTATTTTATTTAAAAAAGTCTATAATTGGAATAATAATTTTAAAAAATATCAATAATTCTATTAATTAAATTTAAAATAAAATTATTTTATATATAAATGTTTAGGTCAACATTTTTGCCTATTTATTAATCTTTTTTTTTTAATATTGCTTCAAGTAAAATTAAATTTAAATAAATTATAATAAATTAATTTATATATTAATTAATTAATAAGAAAAAACATAAATATTTATTCAATAAATATTCTTTATGTTTTGTTGATTTTATAATTAGACTGATTAAAAAATGTACATTTATACTTGCCTAAAAGAAAAAAAAAATAACAATAAAACCCTAAAAAAGGTGGAGGGAGGGATGGGTAGGTGGGGGGTTAGGTATGTATAAATTGAATTATTACCTACATACATTAGATTTATACCTTCATTTTGTACATTTATATACTAAAAAACTCATTTTAATTACAAATTCTTCTCTCCTTAAAAAAGTCATTTAGAGAAAAATAAAAATTTTCCAATTTTTATTAAAAATCGGACTGACTATAATTTTTTTTATTGAACAACATCCTAAAACCCCCCTGTGGAACATTAATATACTTTTTTAGAATAAAGATGGCTGATGTCCATGCAAAATGGAAGAATATTAATATTTGTTATTGCGGAACAGATAACTTTTTTACTACAAATATTCGTTGGATTGAAGTGCCAATGATGGATGAATCGACTAAATCTGTGTTGAATATTGAACGTATTAGTTTAGGAATTTTAACGTTAGGTCAGTTTATTTTTACTTATAAAAATAGTAATTATTTTTAACAAATAAATAATTATACCTTATTAATTACAATAGGAAAGACATATAATATGTAGCTATTTGGTATTATTTAATTAAATCATTTTCGGAAAAAATTTATTTTACATATTTTTTTTTACAATTCCAATATAATAATATTAATATATATTAGAAATTATTTATTATTTTAAACAATTAATAATTTCAGGACTTACTGAATTGGTTGGAGCCGTGGCTGCCGAGGGTTTTCATGATGTTACACATGAATGTGTTGAAATTGATTTTACATGTAAGGATTGTGGAAAAACATTTAAAAGAACATATGAAATTGATACGAGTGGAATTAAACGTTATTGGGGATATTATGCTAAGGAATATCAGGTAGTACTTAATTTTTAAAATTTAGGCAATAAAGTAAGTGAAACACTATTTTCTTTATTTTAGGAAAAACAAAATAATACCTAGATAAATTTTAAAAATTAAAAAATTTAGTGTGAGCGTTCCTCATCATATCGTCGTAGCTTTGAATTTATTGAAAGCAAATATGAAACAATGTGGAGTAATTATTCAGTTATAGAAGGGAGACATTGCAAAAGGTGGAGTAAGGATTTCTTTTGGAAAATCGAATAAATACAATTCTTTTAAAAGTATAAATGATTGATTATTTTTAAGTGTTGATTAATCTTTGAATAAAGAACTTAAAAATAAATATACTAATTAATTAATAAGAATATAATTAATTTTAGTTATAATTACTATTGGGAATTAATAATACATAAAATATTTAAATAATAAAATTTCCTAAAAGTTAGAATTTTTAAGAAAGAATCTTAAGTATTTAAAATAAAAAAATATTTTAAATTAATAAGTTGTTTTCAAAGGTATTTTATAGTTCCAGTTTATTTCCTCTATTGCTTTAATTTTATATTAAATAAATAAATTATTCGATAAGGCTATAAAAAAAGCTTATAGATTATTTAGTATTTTTTATGTTTTTCGCATTTATCTATTAAATGGGCAATAAATCCTTAAAAGAGATTTTATTGGAAAAAAACAAGTTAAATAAAATTATTTTTTGTGTTTATTTTTGTGCTTCTTTCATATATATATTTTTATTAATTTTTTAGATATTTTAATAATTACTTAGATTATGCTTCAATTAATTTTAATTTTGCTATCATTTGAAATAATATTTGGACAAAATCGTAAAATAATTTTAAAAATAATTAAATTAATTTAAAGCTTATGAACAAGTTCCTTCTGTTCCCTATGCTCCTCCATTACCTACTCAACCTCCATATGCTCCACAACCTTTACTACAAAATCAATATACGCCTGTTCCTACAAAACCTTCTCTTGCTGTTGGGAATTATGAAGAAGCAGGAATAAGTTATTAAATTAAAACTTTTGAATTTATTAAAAATAAAACTTTAATTAATTTAAAACAAAAACTTAACGTTTATATTTTATTTTTGTTAGGTTCATTTCCACTTCCTAATTGTTATTTAAATAATGATGGATTTATGTGTTGTAATAAAGAATTAGAAAATTTAATGGTTATATTTATATTTTTTTATTAAATTTTTAAATTTATATAGGATAATACATATAGAAATTTAAGTCGTTCACGTAACGGAGAATGGAAGAAATGTAATATACATCAGGTTAGTTTAAATTAAATAAATAAATAAATGAAACAAATAAATTGAAACAAACATTAATAAATAAAATAAACTTGGAATAAAACATTAAATAAAATATAAACATTAAACAAACTTGTTCGGAAAATAAACTTTAATTATTGAAAATAAAACTTAAAATTTGTTTCAAGTTTAATATTAATTAATATAAAGGTTGCTGTCGCTACTCAACGAAATGCTGAAAAACATTTTGGAGTGGATTTTGAATTAGTTGTTGGTGCTGGTGATTATGCTTCAAAAAATTATTTTTCTAAAGATTTAGTAAAAAATAATTAAATAAAAATAAATTTAATTATATTAATTATTTTTAAGATTTGTAAAATTAAAAGAGAAAATTCGTAAGTTAGTTATTTAAATTAATTTTTTAATAATTTTTAGAATAATACTTGCTTTTGCAACACCACGTTGATGATTTAATTTAATAGGAAAGTTTAATCAAAAATTAATTTTTTTATTATTATTCTATTTTAATGTTTTACACATGCAATATTATTTAAAAATGAAAAATTTTTATTTATTTATTTTCTTTTCAATTTCAATACGCATTAAATCATTTTCATCATAAATAAATCGAACAAAAAATTTTATTTTATTATTATAAATATTCTTATATTCACAAGTAACAATTTTCTCATCCCCATTCATCTCAATATTGGTTGGTTTAATTTTGACTTTAATTTCCAATTTCGTCCCACAAAATTCTCTGAATTCTATATTAGAAACAATTTGTGAACAATCACCTAATGTAATATTCTAAATTTAAAATTAGATAATATTATTAATTAATTAATTACTTTAATAATTAAATTATATAATTTTGTAAGACCTTCAACTTCAAAAATACAAACACAATAAAAATTTTCTTTTGAATATAAAATTAATTTTAATAACATATTATGTTGTTCTTCTTCACTTATATAATCACATAGATAAAAACTTAACCAAATAACTTCTGACATAACCAAATGATCAAAAATAAATTCAAATTGTTTTTTATATAATAATTGAGAAAAATATTGAATATTAAAATTAGTTTTTGCATAAAATTTGAGAGGAATATTTTTATTATTTTCAAAAAGTAATTTAATCATTTCAGGATTAAAAAAGAATGAAGTAAAGCAGACATAACGAAAACAGCATTGAAATAATTGTTTTAAACAAAAATAAACAATTTTCATTTGATTAATATTTTCTTGATAATTTGGTAATAATAACCATATATTAACTAAAGATTAAAATATTTTAAAATTTATTTTAAATTTAAAAAAAAACCTTTCTTTAAGGAAAATATACCAATCTCTCTCTTATCTGAATAAAACTCTTTATTATAATTAGGTATAAATAAAGGAATTCTTTTATTTATTGCAAGTTGCCACTAAAACAAAATAGGTAAATTAAAAAATAATTCAAAAAATAGAATAATTAATTACCTTTACCAAAAGGTTATCATCTATTGGATCATAAACATCATTCGGAATTTGCTTATAAGAATGATAAGAAGATTCCCCATCATAAAATAAAATTAAATATTAAAAAATTAATTTTTTAAAAATAATTACTAATATTCCCAAACTATAGAATTCTTTTAATGCCAAATATTTGTATTTATTTTGTTCAATTAAAGCATTAAAATGATAATTTGTTTGTTGAAAATAAAACAATTGGTCAAAATTGAGGAATTTTAATACATCTAATTGTTCATAAATTGATAAAGTTTTCATAATTTTTTTTTAAATAAATTAATAGAATAATCTGAAAAATAAAAATAAATTAAAAAGCAATAATCAAGTAAAAAAAAACATTATTAATTAATTAATTAATTAATTGATTTTATCGGCACTTTCCATTTTTATTTAAATTAATTTCCCAATATTTCCTTTTTCCATGCTTTTATTTTTTTAATAAAAATTTAAATATAATTAAATTGATTAAAAATTATTTAAAATTTCCAAATTATTTAATTAATTTATTTAATTTTAATTAATTATTATTAAAAATTATTTTTTTATTTAATTAAATTAATTTACTAAATGCCTCCAATATATTCATTCATTATTTTTTTAATTTTATTTAAAATTTATTCAAATAATTCAACAAAAATTCAACAAATAAATAAAATTCCAAATTTAAGAATAAATCAATTACCTCCAACAACATTAGTATATAGAGCTAAAAAAATAATTATTAAAGAAAATAATAAAAGAAAAAATAAAATAATAATTAATAAAAAAATTAAAAAAAGAAAATTAATAAATGAAAAAATAAAACCAAAAATAAATATTAGGTAATATTTAATATTTAAAAAATTAAATTTAAATTTAAAAAGAAAAAGAAGAGAAAGATTTTCAAGAAAAAAAAGAAAAAAACAAAATTATTTAAATAATGAAATAATACTTGGGAAGAAGATTTTAAATAAAAGAAGACCAAAATATTTAAAAAATAGAAAAAATAAAAATAAAGGTTTAATTTAAATTTAATTAATTAATTAATTTTTTAAAAAAGAGTATGTATATATTAATTTATTAATTAAAAAAATATTTTTTAATTTTTAAATATTTTTTAATTAAATTTTAATTTATTTGAGGCTCTAAAAAATATTTTTTTAATTGTCCAAATTTTATATATTTTTTCCTAAAATAATTAAATTAAAATAATATTTATTTTATATATATTTAATTAAAGGTCCAAAAGAAAAACATGAAATTCACAATAAATTAATTAAAAAACAATTAAAGAATAAAAATCATAATTTTAGCAAAGAAAATAATAATTTAAATAAAATTGATAAGAAAATAAAAAATAAAAAATTAAAAAATTATAATAAAAAATCAATTAAAAGTCAACCAAAATTAATTAATAAAAATAAAAAACAAAAAAGTTTTTTACCTTTTAAAGTTTTAAATAATCCAATAAAAGAATTTTTAAAAAAAGTTGGTGAAAAAGAAGAAGAAGAAAAAATAAGAAAAAGAAAAATAGAAAATAATAATAATAATAATAAATTAAATAAAATAATTAATAATAATAATAATTTAGGAAATAAAGAAAAGAAAATAAAAATAAATTAAAAGAATTATTAAAAAATAAATTAATAAATAATAAGGAGGAGAAAATAATGAAAAAAGAAAATGTAAATAAATATTTAATTATTTTTAATTAATTAAAAATATTTTAATTTAATTTATAAAATATATTTTTGTTTAATTAATTTAATAGAGGAGAAAATTAATCTTAATTTAAAATAATTTTTAAAAATTTGATTACTTTTCTCTAAAAATTTAAAAATAATTTTAAGTAAAAGAAAATGATAAAAAAATTCAAAAAAATCAATTAAATAAAAATTGGTTACCAAAAAATAAAAATAAATTAAATTTAAATCAAAATCAAAATAATAATTTAATTAATAAAAAAGAAGAAAATAATAATAATAATTGGGAAATGCCAAAAAATTATAAAAAATATTTACCTCAAAATAAAAAAATTAATACAAATAAAAAATTAAAAAGAATTCCAATAACTCCATTTAATAATAATAATAAATTAAAAGAAAAAGAAAATAAAAATTTAAATAAAATACCTAATAATTGGCATTGGCCTAAAATTAAAAAAAACAACAAACAACCAATTAATAATTCTTTAAATAAATTAAAAAGAAACCAAAAATATTTAAATACTAAAAGAAATAAATTAAAAAGAAAAAAAGAATTAAAACCTTTCCTAAGTATGGAAAATTCATCAAAAGATTTTTCAAAAATAAATAAATTAAATAATTCTTTTTCTAGTTTAGAAGACAATAAATTAATTAAAAATAATAAATTAAAAAATTTAAAAAAAAATAAAAAAGAAAATTTTAAAAATAATTTAAATAATAAAAGTTCTGAAGAATTGGGGGATGAGGAAAATAATTTAAGGTTAAAATTAATTAATAATGTTTTTTTTTAATTTAAAAAAAATTTTTTTTTAAGAAATTTATCAAGTTCAAGTATTGAAGAAAATTTAAATAATAATAAAAAAATTAAAAATAAATTACCAAAAATAAATTGGGTAAAAAAAGAAAGAGAAGAAGGTAAAGGTAAAGGTAAAAGTAAAGGTAAAGGAAAAAAAAATAAAAATAAATTTAAAAATTAAAAGAAAATAAATTAATAAATAATAAGGAAGGAAATAATGAAAAAAGAAGAAAAATTAATAAAAAATTAAAAAATTGGCCAAAATTAGTAAAAAGAAATTTTGAAGAAAATAATGATAAAAAAGGAAATAAAAGGAAAATAAAAGAATTAAAAAATAATTTAAAAGAAAAAGATTTAAAAAAATTTAAAAACAATAATTTAAATAAAAAATTAAAAGAAAAAAATAATAAAATAAATAATTTAAAAAATAATAAAAATTATTTTAATTCATTTTCTGAAGAAGAGGAAAGTAAAGAAGAAAATTATTTTAATAATGAAAAGAATGAGAAAGAAAAAATAAATAATTTAGTAGAAAGGGGAAAGAAACATTCAAAAAGTTATTCTGAAGAAGAAAAAGAAAAAGGAAATAATTTAAATAAAAATAATGAAAAAATTATTAAAGAAAATAATAAAAAGGGGAATATTAATTATTTAAAAAATAAAAAAGAAAAAATTGATAAAATTAAGAAACAAAAAGGCTTAGACCATTCAAAGTGGTTTGAAGGAGATGAAGAAAATGAGGAAGAGGTTAATGAAGAATATAATGAGAGGGAACAAGAAAATGAAGAAAAAGAAATTGGAGAGATAGATAGTGAAGAGGAGGAGGACAATAAAGAAGAAGATAAAGGAAAAGAAGAGTCGAAAGAAGAAGAAGAGGAGGAAGAGAGTGGAGAGATAGATAGTGAAGAGGAGGAGGACAATAAAGAAGAAAAGAAAGAAGGAGAAGAGTTTGAGGATGAAGAAGAGAAATATGGAGAGGAGGAAGAAGAAGTTAATGGTGAGGAAGAAATTGAAGAGACAAATGGTGACGAAGAGGATGAGAATGAAGCAGACGAGGAAGAAGGAGAAAAGTTGGAGGAAGAAGAGGAGGAGGAAGAATATGTAGAGGGTGAAGAGGAGGAGAATGAAGAAGAATACGAGGAAGAAGAAAAAGAAGACGAGGACGAAGAATCAAATGAAATTAAAAAAAGGTATTTAGAGGATGACCATTCCAAATGGTTTGAAGGAAGTAGTGAAGAAGATGAGGAAGAAAATGATTATGATAATAGTGATGAAGAAGAGGAAGAAAAAGAGGAAAGTAATGAGGAAGAAGAATTAAAAAATAAAAAGGAAAATTTAAATAAACTTAAAAAACATAAAAATCATTTAGTAGAGGACCATTCAAAATGGTTTGAAGGAAGTGAAGAAGAAGAAGAGGAAGAAGAAAGTAGTAGTGAGGAAGAAGAAGAAGAAGATAATGAAGAGGATGAAGAAATTAAAAAAATGGATAAAGAATTAGAAGAAATTATAGGAAAAAAATCATTTAAAAAATTAAAGAAATTAAGAAGAAGTTTAACAAAATGGGTTAATGAAATTGAAAATAAATAAATAATTAAAATAAATATTTTATTTAAATTCCCTAAATTAAATTATAATTTTAATTAATAATAATTTATTTTATTTTTTAAATTCAAAAATCATTAAAATTAATTTTTTTTTTAATTTAAATAATTATATTTAATTTTTATTTAAAAAATTTAACGAAAAATTATTATTTTATTTATTTGTCTTATCAATTTTATTTTTTTTTAATTTAATTAAAAAATAAAATAAAACTAAAAATTATCTAAATAAATATTAATTTAAATTTCATTTAATATTAAATTAATAAAAACATTAAATTTAACATTATAAATGATGAAATTATCACAAGATTTTTTAGTTTAAAAACATCATCGAAATGAGTACATATGTTCTTAAATTATATTTTTATTTTAATATTTAAGATAAAAATAAAATAATAGTAATTAGTTAAAGTACTTTAATAGCTGTTTTTGAGAAAATGTTTTAATTGATGTTTTTAAAAATATAAACAAGGTAATATGTTTTCCGGAATATGTTTTAAGAACTTTACCCTATTTGTCGAAACTCCAATTCATCTAATCAACTTTATCATTATTAGTTGTTACTTTGTTTCAAACGATGAATAATGTTTCGATTAATTGGGTGGAAATCTTTATAAGATGAGTAAATGTTTTTAAATTTGTTTAGAAATTGTTTTAAAGGAAATGTTCAAATAAACATAGTAAATTGAAACAAATTATTGTTTCATTAACAAATTAATATTTTTTATTTTTTGTATTTTGAACAATTTTTTTATTAATATTTTTTGTCAATCATCACTTTTTAGTTTGTCTTATCATACAAAAATCATGAGGGATTATTTTGACCATTATTTTTAGTTTAAAATATATATATAAAGGAAGGCGTGTTTTTACTACTTGAACATATAAAACAAACAGCAACAGATAATTAAATTAATTTTAAAAAAATAATTAATTAAATATTTAAATAAATTTATTTTCTTATTTCTTAATTAAATTAAAAATGACCCAATCAAGAAGAATTCATGCTTCTGAATTATTAAAAGAAAATAAAATAATTAATGAAGAAAATAAAATTGATGATATTAAAACTAAAAATGAAGCAGAACTTAAAACAACAAAAATTGAAAAAGGCAAGTATATCTAAATTTTATTAATTTATTCTAATAAACATCTTTTTTTTTATTAAATTTAAATTTTATTTTTATTTTTTTAGCACCATTAAATAGGCACCAAATTATTGTTTTATCATTAATGGCAATTGCAAATCTCTCCTCAACAATTTCCTTTTCATGTATTGTTCCATTTCTTCCTACAGAAGCTACAAAACAAAAAGGTTTAACTACAACACAAGTTGGATTTATTATTGGATATTACCAACTTATACAATTTATTGTTGCACCAATAACAGGAAAATATGTATACATATTTTAAAGCAAAGTTTAATTGAATGTTTTTTTGAGAATGTTTTTCCGGAA
This sequence comes from Meloidogyne graminicola, assembly GCA_036172905.1. Lineage (NCBI taxonomy): Eukaryota > Metazoa > Nematoda > Chromadorea > Rhabditida > Meloidogynidae > Meloidogyne > Meloidogyne graminicola. The sequence goes on from JARPZY010000005.1 coordinate 1,754,239, forward strand.
AATGTTTTTAAAAACAATTTTAATAAATTCTCTTCAAAAAATGTTTTTGTTTTTCAGAATAATGTTTTTAATAAATATCCTTCCTGAATAGTTTTCCGGAAAATATTTCTGAAAAACTTCCGGAAAAATTGTTTTCTTTATATATTTTCTTCTTCTAATAAAAACATTTATTAGATGGCAACATTACGGGCAAATCGTGCTTTTGCTGGTGGTGTTATCCTTTGTGGTCTGAGTACAATAGCTTTTGGTTTTGCGGATTATTTACCTTCTGGAGTTCCTTTTTTTCTTGGATTATTATTTTGTAGAACAACACAAGCTATAGGAAGTGCTTTTTTTAATACAGGTTCATGGGCAATTGTTGGAAAATTATTCCCTGACAGAATTAGTATGGCAACGGTAAAAAATAAATTGATTTTTATTAGAAAAAAAAATTTATTAGGGAATAAATGAAGTAGCATTTGGTCTAGGATATACTTTAGGACCAGCAATTGGTAGTGCCTTATATGAAATTGGTGGTTATGTATTACCTTTATTTGTAGTTGGATCGGCACAATTATTTTTAGTTTTAGCTTCTTTACCATTTTATAAAGGACTTTTATCTAATGATTCTGAAATGTCAATAATTAATAAAGATGAAGAAAATTCTCCAGGAATTTTTAAAATGATATTAATGCCAAATGTTTTTATGGCAATGCTTTCTGCATTTGTTATATGTATAGCTTGGGTATTTTATGAACCTGATTTAACTGAACATCTTTCAACAGTAAAAATAAATTTAATTTAATTTAATAATTATTTTTAAGTTCAAAGATTTTAGACCTTCAGTTTTAGTTGGAATTATGCTTGGTATATTAGCAATATTTTATTTAATTTCTTCTCCTTTATGGGGATTTATATTTGATCGTTATATTAATCAACGTTTCTCACCTTCTTTTATTAGAATTATTGGAGCAATATTTAATATTATTGCTCTTTTAATTATGGGACCAACACCTATTTTTGGTTTACAAAAGTATTTTTTTTTTAAATTAATTTCTGATTTTTTAAATTAAAAAAATCAGAAAATTTAATTAAAATTTAATTATTTTTTAAAAGAAATTTAATACTTATTGGAATTTCTTTTGCTATTCTTGGTATATCTACAGCTATTTTATATATTCCTGTATTTAAATGGTGTATTGATGCAGTCAAGTTTAAATTAATTTTTAATTTTTTATTTAATTTTTCTTTAGATTAGAAGGTTATTCTGAAAAATCATCAACAACATGTGGACAAATTTCAGGGTTTTTTCAATCAGCTATGTCACTTGGGTAACTTTTTAAAAAATTATTTTTATTTAAATTTAATAGATCTTTTATTGGTACTGCATTAGGTGGATTAAGTGCTGAACATTTAGGATTTGCTTGGACATCTACTGGCGTAGCTATTATACAAGTTATTAATGTAAAATATAAAAATAAAATTTTTAAAAAAATTAATTTTAAATTAACAGATTATTCTTCAATTAATTCATTGGATAATAAATAAATATCAAACAAAAAGAAAACAAAAATTAAATATAATTAAATGTTTAAAAAATAATCAAAATGTATAATTATTAATTAATTAAATAAATTATTTGTTTTTATTTAAAATGAATAGGTGGTCCTTGTTTGGTAATTTGGCCATTACTCATTTCTTTAAAGAAAAAAATATTTAAATTAAATTTAAAAAAAAATAAATCTTTTACCAATAACCCAATCATAATATTCATCTAAACCAGTAAGACGATGAACTATTGCAATAACTGTACATCCCATAAGTGAAATTAATTTACTCATTAAATGATGTGTTTGTTCATCCATATGTGCTGTAGCTTCATCAATTAATATAATCTTTAAAAAATAAAAATTAATTTAAAAAAAAAAATTTTAACCTTAGGTTTAGTTAATGATAATCTTAAAAGAGAAATTAATTGACGTTCTCCAAATGAAAGATTTTTTCCTCCTTCAGTAATTAATTTATTTAATCCACCAAATTGTTCTAACCATTGGCTAAGTCCTTGTTCAAAAATAAATTTTTCAATTTGTGAATTAGTTAAATTAATATTTGCAATAGAAAGATTATCAAATAATGTTCCAGAGAAAATAAATGGTTTTTGAGAAACATAACCAAACTATATAATAAATATAAATTAATTATTTTTAGAAAATAACATGCCAAAGAACGAGCAGATTTAAATTCAAGATTAGCCAAATTAATATTATTATCAATTAAAATTTTTCCGTTATCAATAGGATGAGCTTGAAGTAAAGCCTTAAAAATAAAATATTTTAACTTCATTAATTAATAATTATTTTAAACCTGTAAAATTGTGCTCTTTCCTAAAAAAATAAAAATAAAATTTTTAATTAAAGTTTTTCTTACCAGCCCCAGTTCTTCCAATAATTGCTGTTCTACTACCTGCTTTAATTCTAAAACTAACATCTTTAATAGCAAAAGGTAATTCTGGTGAATAACGAAGAGAAACATTTTCAAAACAAACATTTCCTTTAATGTTTGAATTATTTAATTCAATGTTTATTTGATTATGTTGTTCAGAATTTATTTGTTGTTTTTCTTCTTCAATTGGAATATTGTCAATATAATCACATATTCTTTCAACAGAAACTAATTCTATAAATAATTTTTTAAATTTTAAATTAAAAAAATTGTTGAATTTAAAAACAAAATAAATTAAAAAATATAATTTTTTATTAAAATTTAAATATTTTATTTTTAATTTACCCTTTTCTGTTTCAATAAATGATGTTAAAAGTCCATTAAGAACATTAGTTATAGATAAAGCATATGTTATAGCTAATCCAATAAGTCCTGGATGACTTAAACGAAATAATGTAACATCCAAAATACTTGCAAATAAAATAAAAGAAAGTAAAGCAAGTCCAAATAATTGAATACGAACAGAAAGCCATTGGGAAGCAGCTAAGGAAGAAAATTGAGAACGAAGATTTTGACCAAGACAAAAATGCATTTTTAAAGAAAAACTAAAAATATATTAAATATTTAAAATTTTACCATTCACTAATTCGAAGTGAACGAATTGTGACTAATCCTGATACAGTTTCTGAAAGGTGGCTGTATAAGGGAGAAAGGGTAATAGCACCAATTCGTTTCTATAAAAATTTAAAATAATAAATAAAAATATTTACCAATTCAATATTTGTTTGACGATAATATTTCTAAAAATAAAAAAATTAATTTTAAGTTCCTCAAATAAAAATTAAAAAATATTAATTAAAATTACCTGAATATAAAAATATATAACAAATAAAGGTAGCAAAATAGGAGTAAGTAATGGAAGAGCAATAAATGTAAGAACCAAAGTACCTTTAAAAAATATTTTTAAATTTAAAATAAAAAATAATTACCAATAAGAGAAAAAATAGATGCAAGAAAAATATTCAATTGAAATGGTAATGCATCATCTACAATTCCAACATCTGAGGATAAACGATTTGTAACTCTACCACAAGGTGTTTTATCCCACCAAATTATATTAGCTTTTAAAATTCTACATAACAAATGTTGATGTAAATATTTAGCTGCATAAATACAAGCAATTGCAAAAAGAAAAGCACGTAATAAAGTTGAAAAAGAATTAATAGCAACAATTGAAATATAAATGCGCAAGTAAAAAATAGATTGATCTTGTTCATTAATAGAAGTCAAAGGAAAAATACGACGTGGTGAAAGTGGAAAGCTTAAAATATAAAGATTGTAAAGTTATGTATACGTTAAATAATCTTTTAAATTTTTTACAAATTGTAAAAAATTTGAATAATTTTAACTTCAAATGTAAAATTGTAAAATTGCAAAAGTTTGTATTTAAAATTTGTACAAATTGTAAATTAAAAACGTTTGTATTACAAATTGTAAAAAATAAAAATAAGTTTGATATACAAAAATTGCAAATTGTAAAAAAAACAACCGTTTGTAAAAACAACCTTTTAACAATAGTAAAAAATTGTATTGTAAAAACAATTTACAACTTGTAAATTGAATATATATTGTAAAATAAGTTGTGTGTAAAATTAAAATCTATTAAGTTAGCAATTGTAAAATACCGTTAGTTTAAATAATTCCTTTTTGTAAAACTTGTTTTAAAAGTTTACAATTTGTAAATTTTAAATAAATATACAAAAGTTAAATACCCCCAATCTTGTTGAATAATTATCCTTGTGTGATTATGATCTGACCCTTTGATTGAAGTCCATTTACTCAACCAGAAATCTGAACCATTTTTTGATGCTTGCATTACTAAAAAATTAAAATTAAAATAACAAAAAAACTAATATTAACTACAAACCAATTAACGAACAAATTACTAGGCCAGAAAGGCATAATCCTATAGCTCTAATATAAGTTTTGTAAACATGAATTTTGACTGTTCCTTCCTCTTTTTCTTCTTCTTGTTCAACTGTTACAAATTCTGCTGCTTCCATAGGCTTCAATAAATCTTCATTTTGCTCCTCAAAATTTTTATTAACAATTTTATTATTTTGGTCTTCTTGTGTTATAAGATTTGATAAAATTATTTCAGGAGAGCCTTTAATTTTAAATAAAAATTAATTTAAAATAAATCAATTATATTCATACCAACTTTCAAAACCTGCCCTTCTTCATTAATTTGAATAATTAAATCAGCACGTGTCAAAAAACGTTCATGATGAGTGCATAATATAACCAATTTTCCTTTAGATTTGAGAGCTTTTTCAACACAATTTTCATAAACATAATTAGCTACAGATCTGTCCAATGCTGCAAAGGGATCGTCTAATAAATAGATTAGTTTATTAGCATAAACAGCACGAGCTAAGGCTAAACGGACTTTCTGACCTTTTTTAAAATAAATTATTATTTATAAAATTCAAATTAAAAAACCTCCACTTAGAGTAACTCCTTCCTCACCAATTCGATATTTTTCCTTACCAGGCATACTCTCAATATCCATTGACAATGCACAAACATTTATTGCATAACGAAAACGTTCCAAACAAAAGGATTGTTCACATAAAATATTTTCTTGAATAGTACCAGTTCTAAGCCAAACATCTTGTCCTACATAAGCAAATCCTTGAGAAATAACCTCTTCATTTAGTAAAATTGGATGACCATCAATAATAGTTTCTCCAAGAATTCCAAGTAGCAAAGCTGATTTTCCACTTCCAACAGGGCCCATTACACCAATTAACATTCCCTTTTAATAAATAAAAATAATTTTTAAATAATTAAATAAATTAACCGGTTCTCCTTCAAATTTAACTCCACTAACAATATGATTTCCATTCTTCCAAGCAAAAGAATTTCCTTCAAGTTTGAGAATTGTTTTTAGATTAACAGATATTGGGGAATAAAATTGTTTAAAATCCTTAGTTGAACAGATTTTAAAAAATGAGTCAAAACGGCGTTTGCTAACCAATCCATTAATAATTGAACCAAGTACCCAAGGAAAGGCATTTACTTTTAAATAATTAATAATTAAATTTAAAAAAAATAAATACATGGAAGTATTAAAATATTAATTAAAGCTAATGTAGTAAACACTTTTGCAGCTGTTAATTGTTCATTTAAAATTAAAGTAGAAGTAGCTAACATCATCATTGTAATAAGAATAGGTGCAGAAGCCTATAATTAATTTAAAATATTTAAAAAAAAAATTTTTCAAACCCATAAGTAAACGCATATTGCATCTAAAAATTTAATATAACGTAAATAAGTTAATTCACGTTGACGAATTAAGTTAATTTTATTTTCAAAATAATTTTCCCAACAATTTAATTTAATTGTTCTCATTGAATGACTTAATTCACTTACTTTAAATTAATTAATTTTTTTTTTAATAAAAATAATTTTTACCAATTTTCATTCGAACATCGTTAATAATCATCATTTCATTAGAAAATTTACCTATTTTTGATGCTATTAATTTATTTAAAGGAATAAGAATTGCTGAAGCTACTATACCAGCTAAAAATGATAACCCAATCTGTAAATTGAATTTTTATAAAAATATTTATTTTTAATTAAAACTTCTTTGTAAATTAAATAAAGGGCAATAATAAAATTCATTGGCATACTCCAAAATGCTAAAAAATATTTTTATTTTTTTTCAAATTTATTTTAATATTACCATGAAAAGAAGTTATAAAACCACTTATTCTATCAACATCTGTACACATTAAATTTATCAATTTACCTGAAGAAAATTCGTCGCTTATTTTATAGGCAGGAATACGTAATAATTTTTCATAAACGGCTAAAAGAAGTGAACTCTAAAAAAGATATTAAAGTTTACAAACTTGAAAAAAATAAAGATAAAAATAAAACAGAAGCAAAACTTAAGCAAATAAACTTAAAAGCAGAACTTGAAAGTAAACTTAAATAAAATAAACTTTTAAAAAATAAACCTGCCTTTGCCTTAATTGCTAAAAGATTTATTCTATATCCAAAATGAATATCACAGAGTGAAGCAAGTAACATTGTAACAAATAAAAGTGCACAACATTTATAGCTTGTAAACTAAATCTAAAAGATAATTAAATAATAATAAATTTAAATACAAATTCTTGTCCTTGTAATGAAAAAATAAGTATATGCAAAAGAATTGGACCTTTAATAATAAAAAAAATTAATTTATTTAAAAAATACTAACTAGCAAATTTAAAAATATCTCCAACAAAGCGAAGAATACCAAGCATAAAAAATTGGTGACCATAAAATTTAAAGAGCGTTAGGGCAAAATTAACAGTCCTTTCAGTATCAAATGAAATGACAGAACCAAGCAAGTTTAAATCCAAACTATTAGGTAATTCAAATACATCATGTACCTAATTTTTAATTGAAATTAAAAATTAAATAAAATTATTACTTGTTTAATATCTCCTTTATAACCTTTTCTAATCAATTTATTAGTCCAAAGAAAGAATAACTCGGAAAAACTGAAAAAGTTAAAAACAAAAAATTGAAAATATTTAAGTTTCGTTTTTCACATAATTGGAAATGACAGGCCTCTACATTCTTGATGAATCAAAGGTGTTGTTAATCCACCATTGGTTATAGATAAATCTCGTTCATCTTCTCGGCGTTCTTGAAAATTCAACAAGAATCTCACAAGTATTAAACAAAATAAAATTAATTGCCCAGTTAAAGGTAAAATGCTAACAATGGTTATAGGATTAAATATTCCAAATTGAATACATCTTTGCACAAATATTAATAAAAATATTAAGGTAGTAAAAAATAAAGGTAAAATAAAGAATTGAACATTAAATAATATTAATCTAAAATATTAAATATGAATTAGTCAAAAAAAACCTTCTATTAATTAAAAACACAAAGGCAATTCCAAGCCAAATAAAACAAGCAAATGAATTGCTTAATAAAATTACTGAAGGAATTTTAACTTCAGCTTGAGGAATTAAAGTAATAAATACTTGAATAAAACAGGAAAAGCCAGTAAATGCTGCGCAATAAAAAAATTGAAGAGAAGATGGAAAGTGTTCATTTATTGTAATTTGATGATTAACATGAATAGAAAAGTATTGCTAAATAAAATAAGAAAAAAAAAACAAATATTTACAATAAAGCAAATAACAGCCAGTAATAAATGTGAAGCAGAAACAACTCCAAATTCTATACAAGGAAAGAGAAAACCTTGACTTTGCTGATATGGACCATATTGTTGAAATTGGCAAAAAGTCTGAATATCCATCAAAAGAAATAATCAATTATAGATGTAAATTTATTAAAAATCTCAAGATAGCTAAAAAAAAAAAAGTATTTTAAATTTTCAGAAAAGATTGAACAAAAATATATATTTATTACGTATATTTGATAAAATAAATAGATAAATTGTATAAACATAATGAAGGAATTAATTTACTAAACATAAAATCATCAAGATATCATATTTTTCTTAATTTTAATGTATTTATTATGCTATTTTTTTATAGTATATTGTTTGGAAACATTTAAATCACTTAAAAATGGCTCAACTACCTCCACCAAAATTATATACATGTCCATCAAAAAAGGTTTACTTTAATCCAAATACTGATCGTCATCAAACCGTTAATTTTATGGTTTATTTAAACATTTTTTATTTTAATAACAATTTAGATTGGGAAAAGCGGTCCTAAACAAATTATTTTTCGAATTACTACAAAATCAGCGATAGTTATGTTTAAACCTACTTTTGGGACAATAAATGGGCACAGTCATTTTGTCGTTTCAGCTACTTGCACAGGTTATCGATGTGGACAATTACCTGAAGTATTTATGATTGAGTGGAAAGCATATTCAGCAAGAAAAGAATTAAAATTAAATGAAGTAACAACCATATTTTCCGATACTGGTATCAAGGGAGTCAAGAATATTGAACTGTGCTATGGAACTCCAGATGCCTTTTTTAACGGACCATTTACCATTAAAAAAAGGCATCTGGAGTTCCATAGCACAGTTCAATATTCTTGACTCCCTTGATACCAGTATCAGAAAATATTCTTGTCACTTCATTTAAGTTTAATTGTTTTTTTGCTGAATATTTTTTCCACTCAATCATAAATACTTCAGGTAATTGTCCACATCGATAACCTGTGCAAGTAGCTGAAACGACAAAATGACTGTGCCCATTTATTGTCCCAAAAGTAGGTTTAAACATAACTATCGCTGATTTTGTAGTAATTCGAAAAATAATTTGTTTAGGACAGCTTTTCCCAATCTAAATTGTTATTAAAATAAAAAATGTTTAAATAAACCATAAAATTAACGGTTTGATGACGATCAGTATTTGGATTAAAGTAAACCTTTTTTGATGGACATGTATATAATTTTGGTGGAGGTAGTTGAGCCATTTTTAAGTGATTTAAATGTTTCCAAACAATAAACTATAAAAAAATAGCATAATAAATACATTAAAATTAAAAAATATGATAAAATTAAAAATTCTTCACTTTAATTAAATCTGTTGTCTATTCACTTTGCTGCTATCTCACCTTTTTACATTTTGGAGCCCACTTTGTCGAAAGTCCACTTTATCGTTTTCTTATTGTTTAATATTCACAAAAGGAAAACGAATGATACCAAAAGAAATTAGATTTAAAATTTTGAGAAGAGTTATGCTCTAGACAGAGTGGACGTATCCAAAAAACTAAAAGCTTCAAAGCAAAGTGAAAATAGCAGAAAAAATTGTTTGTTTCAGTAAAAAATTAAATTTTAACTAATTTTTTAATTTGCGGCAATTTTTACAAAGTTAATGTTGAAAATTATGACGAAGCGACAAGAAAATAAATGTGTGAAATTGATGAGAGGAAAAAAATCACTGATACAGGCATTTATTTATTGTTGGAATATTATTAATTAATGTCATAAACAAAAGAAAAAATTTTTTAAAATTCATAAACGAACTGAACAAAATACAAAAATATAAAATTCGTTTATGGCAATAATTAAATTAATTTTATTTTTCATCTAAGGACTATTTTTGTTTTATAGATGATTTGAAAAATGGAAACAAAAGAGTGGACAGAGGAAAACAAGAAAAGATTTTTAAATATTTGAGACAAAAAAAAATTCAAGAATGGAAAAGTTTTTAGTGCAAATATTTTAAACAAGATAATATATAAATATATGTAGAAGCTAATAATATTGTGTAAGAAATAAAAATTAAATAGAGAAAAAAAACATGAATCCTCTCATTAATGTTATCACTCGGAAGAGTTAAGAATGTGATCCGGCGGAAGACCTGAAAATAAAATTTAAATAAAAAAATATTACATAAATATTATAGTATAAAGAAGCTATCAGAATCAATAAAAATTAAAAACAAAACATTCTCTAAAAATTACTTTCACAAAATATTTTCAAATTAGAATATTTACCATCTTCATAGCGTTTCCAAATCCTATATAACAAATTTTCAAAATCAGTACAATATTGTTTAACATCGAAAAGTGTGCTGGTAGTACGAGCCTTCCAAACCTTTGCTCTTGTTTGGTTTAAACTTAAAAGGGTTAAATTAACAATTATTTAGTTAAAAATCCCCATACAATTCTCTGTCATTTCCGAGCCTTGTAGCAATTCTAATATAATCATTTCTATCTCGAGCAACTAATTCAGGACATCCAAGTGCATGAAGTTGACTGGATGCAACTCTAGAAGCAAGTGTTTCAACTTAAAAATAAAATAATTACTCTCAAAATAAAAAAGAGAAAATTCTACGTGGCATTGTAACCATTGGTGTACCAGTCCAGAGAATATCCATTCCAGTTGTGTGTCCATTACAAAGTGGGGTGTCTAGACAAACATCAGCTAGTTGTCCCCTACGTACATGTTCTTCTGTAAAAACAAGTCCAATATAGATTAATAGAAATTAGGGAATGATTATTAATTTATTAAATAAATAAATATTCTATTTAAAAATGGTGTACCCAAAATATTTTGAAATAAATGAAAATTTAAAATAAATTTAAATATTTATAACCTTTGGCTGCAACATTTGAAAATATAATTTTCTTCATGTTAATTCCTTTTTGTACACAAAATCGAGTAACATGGTGTTCGCCATGATAAGGAAAACGTAAAAGCCATAGAACAGAATTGGGAACCTTTTTAAGTAAAATCTAAATAAATAGACAAAATAAACCTGTTTAAGAATTTCACACCACATTTCAAGTGTTGGTGGATCAATTTTGTAAAGCTGATTAAAATTACAAAAAATGATAGCATCATCAGGTAATCCATACTGTTGACGACTTGTTACCTATAAATTAAAAATTGAATAAATTTTAAGATTAAAAAAATACCAAAATTGTTTGGGGAATTTCTTCTCCAGTAGCAGCCTTAACATGTGTATTTAATGTTGTTAATCCATTTTGTACAGGAACACCGCTTACGTTAGCAGCGATTAAACCATTGCCTATCATTTGTGACAAAGGTTCAGTAGAAGTAACTTCAACAACAGGGACAACTACTTCTGTCATCTTAAATTCTCGTTCAGGCCCATGCTGAACTTCAGCTTCACGAACAAATGTCTAAAAAAAATTAATATTTACATGAGGACTTTATTCGACTTTTAAACAAAAAACCAATTACTTTAACTTCACAAGCAGAACTGGAAAGTAATGGTTGAAGAGCATTTTGTGTTGCATTAACAACAGTAAGACAGTCACGTTCTGGAAGTTGTCCATCTTTGTCCTTAACAATAACACGTTCAGTTAAGTGAGCTAACATGTGAGTATGATCTTAAGAAAATTAAATAAACGTAGAAGTATTAAAAAATAAATACCCCCAATAAAAAATGTATGTGGCATATATGCCAATTTCTCACTGTATGCATGTGCAAGTTCAACTGGTGAAGCTAAAAATAATTTTAAAAAAATAATAAATTAAAAAAAATACTGATTTCATCAGTAATTATGTAGTCCATAAATGGTGCACCAGAAGTTCCAGGATAACCTAACCACATAACCTTAAAAATAAAATAAAAATTATTTAAAATAAATAATAAAAACCTGAATTGGGGCAGGTCTCAACGCAAATATTTCATTTCTTGCTCCCTTTGTGTATCCATTCATATTCTAAATAAATCAAAAATAAATCCAAAGAATAAATTAAATAATATTATACAATAAGAATGTGAATTCCATCCTTGTTAATTTTATCTGCTGCAACGCCATTACACGCAACCTAACAATTTAGATTTAAAAAAAAATATTCTAAATAATAATCCAACCGTAGATAAATCAATAAAATGTTCACTCTCTTGCATAATTTTTTGTCGAAAGTTTGTATTATCATTTGAAGATAGAGCATAACAAAACACTTCAACTCTAGAACGATCATGCATTCCAGGAATTGATTGCATTAAATGGCTTGTTGGATGATTGCCTGAGGAAATAAATAAATTAATTTAAATAAATAAAACAACCAAAATCCGAAGAAACATAGCCAATACGAAGACGACTTTTTCCCATACGAATACTGAACCGATCGGGAAAATTGTAAAGAGGTTTGTGAAGTACTTGAATTTTTTCAATACACAATTGTGCATGTCGAGAAGCAATTGCCTTTTAAAAAATTAAATCATTTCGAATAATCGTTACTACCTTTCTCTGTTCATGCGAAAGTGGGTATAACATGGAATGATGTGGATGCACAGACGGAAGACGTCTAAATGATAAATAGAACATATAAAATCAAAAAAAAACTTTTTCTGAAGTTGGTCTTCAACAATGCTAACCAACTTTTTCATTCTCGTATTGTAATCAGTCCTTAATTTAAAAATAAAATATAATCAATAATGAAAAAATACCAATCACAAATAATTTGTAAACAATGCGCAAGATTACAGAAAGCATCAGGAAAATCGCTCTTAAGTTTTAATGCCGTGGAATAACTAAACGAATAAATTTTAATAAAAAATTTTTTTTTTAAAACCTTTGAATTGCCTCAGGAATATTTCCAGCATCTTTGTGGATACTCGCTAAATTACTTTGTGCATCAGCAAAGGCTGGATTTATTTGAATTGCACGAGTATAGCATTGTAGTGCTCCATTAACATCTCCCATTTCTTTGAGAGTATTTCCCATATTTGAATAAGCATCAGCAAATGTAGGGGAAATCCTTATTGCTTCCTTGTAATGCTCTATTGCATCTTGCAAACGACCTAAAAATAAAAATATTAAAAAAATAATCTAAAGAAAAACTTAACCCTGTTGTTGAAGAATCGAAGCTAAATTACTATGTGCGGCCGCAAATTCTGGATAAATCTAAAACTGATTGAAATTAATTAATTTTTTATATTAAACTTTTAGCGCTTCCAAATAAAGTCTTGTTGCTTCTTCAATTTTTCCTTGCTCGCGTTTTATATTGGCCAAATTATTCAATGAATCAGCGTGGTTTGGACAAAGCGTCAAAGCTAAAAATAATTAAAACTAAAAAATAGAATAATTCAACCAGTATTATAAGCTTGTTCTGCTTCAACAACTAAGCCCTTCTCTTTAAGTGCATTAGCTAAATTGCAGTAAGCATCAGGGAAATTGGGTTGTAATTCGATCGCTCTTTTGTATGTTTCAATGGCTAAATCTAAATGCCCTTGTTCATAGTAAACACATGCTAAATTTCCATGAACAACAGCATGGTTAGGATTTAACGCCAAAGCACGAAGATAACAGGCAACAGCTCTAAATATGAATTTAAGAAAATTTTTAAAGAATAACCTATCAAATATTCTTGCTTCTTTTAAGACATTTCCCATGTTTATTAATGCATCAATAAAATTAGGATCTAGTGCAATCGCCTTCTCAAAGTGATGTAAAGCTAACCAGAGTTCACCTTGAATAAAAAAAATAAATAAAATAAAAATCAAATTGGAAAAGAAAACCTTGAGCATTAAAAACACATCCCATATTTGACCAAGCAACCTATTTAATTTAATAAATCTTAATGTATTCAAGAAAATAAACATACAGCAAAATGAGGTTGCATTTCAATAGCTTTAAGATAGCAGACCTAAAAATCCTATATATAAAAGTTGAATCAATGGAATTTGTTTGGAAATTGTCACACGGCTAAGGCTTTTATAGACTTGTTAAGGCATAGCTTTGTTTAGATTTGTATTGGTTCCTTATTTTTTGTTTCTGTTTTTGCTTTCGAGGTGGAACACCCGGAGGGCGAACAACCTTCGCTAGTTAAATTAAAAAACAAAAATAAATAAAATGCTAGAAGTTTGCCACCGACTCACGCGCATCTATCTGTACATCTTAGCACTATTCACTTTAGTAATGCAAAATTAGCAAATATAAACCTTAGCTTCCTCAAATCGATTCATCGCCTGAAATCAGTTGTTTTTTAAAAGCCAACTGCATATTTATTTACCTTGAATAGATTTCCCAAATCGCTACGTACACAGTAAAGATCCTAAAGATAATAGAATTAATTCGTTTACATTTAAAAAATATTTAAAAAAAAGTAAACTGGATTATATTGAAGTGCAGTTAAATAAGCCTGTATTGCTTGTTCAAGATCTCCTACATAAACAAGAGCTGATGCCAAATTGATGTAGCCATCGATGAAATCTGGTTTTAATCGAACAGCTATATGATAATTTTTGAGTGCTTCTGTCAAATCACCCTTTTCCTTGTAAGCATTTCCAAGATTACTGTAAGCTTCTGCACATTCTGGATTTACTCTGATAGCAAGATTTGAATATTGCATTGACCTAAAGATAAAATCCTAAATCTTCGGAAAAATAATTACCTTTCATAATTTTTCTGCTGAAAAGCGATAGAGGATAACAAGAGAAGAACACCTATATTATGTGAATTCTGTTGTAAAAGTGCCAAACAATGTTGTTCTGCTTTTGCATAATTGCCTGCTTGATATTCCTTGTGAGCAATACCAAGCAATGCTAGAGGAAAGATGTTTAAAAAAATTAAGAAATAATAAAAACCTGAAGCATCAACCGCTCCTAAATTTGTATTTGTTGAAACGACAATTATGTTTTGAGAATTTAAAATTTGTCCTTGTGTTAAAATGGCTGAACTAGTTCCTTGCTGGATTTGAAGTTGGGGAATAATTTTATGGGCGCTGGAAGAAGTATTTTGGAGAGCCTATATTCGATGAACAATTACTTAATTTGATAAATAAATTACAAACCTTTTCAAACGTACTTGACGAGAAATTGTAAAGCTGTTTAGCTGAACTAGAATCCATCCATTAAATCCTAAGAAAATCGATATGAAAAAAAGTAATTAACCGCGTGAGTGCCTAAAACAGTATTCAAGCCTTAGAATAAAGAACCAAACATTAACGTTCGCGAGAATGAAACAAGCTGACGGAATAAAATCGTTTTTGGAATTAAAAGGAGGTCTTATCGAATTTTAAATCAATAAATCAGACAATAAATAATAAAAGAGTAAATTAAAAAGAACAAAGAATATGTGAGATAGAATGACTGACAAAAAAAAAAGTTAGAAAAATAAAAAAAAAAGAGAAATATGTTAGAGAAAATAAAAGCTAGCTTGATATTTATTTAAGATGAAATTTTATTTTTTGCATTAATTATTAAGAGAGACACGTCATAAATAGAGAAAAAAAATTCCTTGGATA
The DNA here is from genome assembly GCA_036172905.1 of Meloidogyne graminicola. Lineage (NCBI taxonomy): Eukaryota > Metazoa > Nematoda > Chromadorea > Rhabditida > Meloidogynidae > Meloidogyne > Meloidogyne graminicola. Next base: position 1,769,389 of record JARPZY010000005.1, read on the forward strand.
TTAAATAGACTCAGTCTAGACGTTTAAAGATAATAAAAGAAATAGTGTAGTTTCCTTTGACGTCTGGCTATGAAAGAAATCAACTTTTGTATATATGGAATCTGGCCAAGTTTTACTTGTATTTCGTTAAATTATTCGAACTATTATTTATTGTTATTTTCCGGCAATAATGAACCCTTTTAATTATTATTTGCTTGCATTCATTTTTAAATTTTTATTTAATTTATATGTTTTAGATCCTAATTTAAGATGACAGAACCAGTTCCATCATCTAGTAAACTTGGAAAGAAACCAAAATGGTATTTTGCGGACGATGAGCTTGCTCGGCTTCCATCAAGAATGTCTATGGATTCAGCTACGGAACTTAAATACAGAAGAGAAGCTGCAGAATTTATTCAGGTATAGACAGTCATTTTTACTCCATTAAAATACCTTATTTATAGGAAATGGCAGAACGGTTGAATCACAATGTTCCACTGCACAGAGGACAAATGTATATTTATATTTTTATATATTTTTGCCAATTGTTTTTGGGCTAGTTTAAAATACCAGCTTTTTTAACTTATGTTAACATCATATTTAAGGTCGAATTACTTAATTATTGGTTCTAACTTATTAGCTTGACTTTCATTATATATTTAATTTTAATTAATCATGTCTATGGCTCTTGATTTAATTTATCGACTTAGGCCTTGACATTTTTTACGAAAAACTTAAGCCTCGGTATAAGGCCAAACCCAATCTTTACTAGAGAAGATTTATTCTAACAATTTTTATTTTTTAGCAATCAACATTGCATTTGCATAGCAATGATACATATGCACAGATTTTTCACTGTTCATGCATTTACCTTTTTCAATGGTCACAAAGTAATTTTTTATATAAAATCCAAAATTTATATTTTGTTAGGATGTCGCCGCTGCTTGTTTATTTCTGGCCAGTAAAAGTGAGGAATGCCCAAGGAAGCTGGAGCACGTTGTGGAAGTTTGGTTTAAATTGAAATTCAGGAAAGCAGAAGTCCAGCCGCCGTTTACCGAAGCAGTCAGTTATTAGCAGAAATTATTGGATTACACACTTTGTTCTATGCGTGGAGAACAAAATTTTTTTAGGCAAAAAAGAACGGCGCCAGCCTTATAGTTTACTTGGAGGGCATTCTGCTACAGACGATTGGTTTAATTTTTAAATTTATTGTTAGATAAAGGTATAGAATTATGGCTCTTAAAATTTATAAATTCTTTTTTATTACTACGTATGACTAAAAATTATAATTTTGATGTTTTTTGACTAAATTACCTTCACTTTTTAAATTCCTATTATTAATTTAAATGTGAAAGTGTCATAATTCTATAGCTTTTTATTAAACATTTTTTGAAGGGTTTGAGCTGCATGTCGACCTTCCTCATCCTGTGATAATTATAAACATGAAGAAATTTAAACAAGGTTTTTAGTATTAATTTTAAACAAAACTTTCTTTTTCAGAAAGTCAAAAATTGACCGAATGTGCTTATTGGTTCGCAACGGATATGTGAGTTTTTATTCCAATATTTTGTTGGATTTGGCTTTTAATAAAGCATTCAATTGACTAATTGGTGCATTCGTTACAATGAGAAGGCAATTGCTTGTGTTTGCATTTATTTGGCTTGTAGCTGGGCTGATTATGAAGTTTGATTTTTTAAAATTTTATTTGAAAAATACAATTTTGCATTACTGCATCTTCTAAAGCCAAGATGTGTTTATTTCCACATTTTTTAATTAATTTTAATTATAACATTCTTGTGTTTGTACTTTATTTCTTAGATTCCTGAACCAGATGGCTGCCCTTGGTTCAATTCAATTGATCCCGATATGACAGCAGGGCTTCTACATAGTTAAATTTTTAAATTCTTTAAAAGATTTTTATTTTAATTTGAGAATTAACTGATGAATTTACTCGTGTCTACAAAGAGTGTAAAGACTGCCATGCGCGGAGGTTTATCCAAAAAGCAAAAAATGGACCTATTTTGGCCAAATCTATAGCACAATTGCCTCCGCCCCCATCGCCTCCGGTGCTTCAAACAAATATTAAAAAAGAAAACGGGATAAATACACACAAACAATCCTCCACAAATCATTCAGTTAAATCCTCTACTACTTGTTAAATTATGGCACACCTCTTTCTTTTTGTTACTGTGATGATAAGAGAAGTTAATTATTCTTTTTTAATTGTTTCGACACGTTTTTTTGTAGGAGGTTATTTTTTCTAATTTTTATTTTTTCCTATGGGTCTTGTTTTGCTAGAATTCGTTAAATCTGGTCTTCGGATCCATAAGTTCATAAATCTTTTTAGAATTGATTTGGAATAATTTTATCTCTTTTTCATCACTTTTTTGACTTCATCTTAAACTTGAATTAATTTTTTCAATTATTTTTTTTCTCAATATCATTATATTAGAGTAATTATGTTATTCTTTTCATTTATTTTACTCTTTTCCCTATTTTTTATCCTCAGCAAAAACATAAAATTTGTTATATCTACCATGTAAACGATCTCTGTTTTATCTCTGACAAGAAAATGTTTTTTTTTGTTTTTTGGAATTATTGGGAATTATTTTTTAATAAAAAATGTTAAATTTATTTTTAAAAAAATTAAATTAATAATACGTTTATTTAAGGAATTTAATTTTTTTGCATTAATGTTATTTTTAATAAATAAAATAAAAATTGGCATCTCTTTAAGAAAAAAAAATAAAATCTTTATTATATGACTAGCTCTAGTTATTTGCCCTTTTTTCTTTTCTTTTTGTTAATATTTAGAGTTATAACTTTTAAAAGATTTCTCTAAATTCTTAGTCTCATTTTATTTTCTAAACTCTCTACACATTGGCACCATTTTAAGAGAAGAAAATTGTTAAAAATGTTCTCAAAATTTAAATAAAGTTAACTAAAATTTTAAACCTTTTTTAAGATTAATGCAAAGATTTATTATTTTTTTAATAAAAACAATTTATTTAATGTTTTTTATATTTATTATTGGTAAGTACATAATAATATTAAATAGAGATTATTTAAATTATTTTGGTTTAATTCAATGATTTGTTTTTAAATTTAATTTAACCTTAATATTTATTTGAATAAATTAGTAAAAATTGTATTTAAATTCCAAAATACAAAAAACTTTTTGTTTTTAAAATTTATTAAAAAATTATTTTAGTTTCTGGAGATGTTTATATGACTAAATTATATCGTTATTTATTTGTTGATTATAATAAAGGTTTAATTAAAAATTAATTATTTTTTTTTTAAAGAAATTCGTCCAATTGTTAATTCTTTTTTGCCAATAAATACATCAATTTCCTTTTCTTTAGTACAAGTAGTTGATGTTGTAAGAGAATAATTTAAATTAATAATTTAAATATATATGTAAAGGATGAACGTAATCAATTATTAACAGTCCTTGCTTGGGTTCATTTACGTTGGAATGATTGGAGACTTGCTTGGGATCCTAATAAATTTGGTGTTATTAAAAAATTAAATATTCCTATAGAAGTGAAGGAAATTTTAAAATTTTTAAATTAAATTTTAAATTTTAGTCAATTTGGATTCCAGATATTATTTTATATAATAATGCAGCACAAGAATATTTAAATGAAATGGTTAATAATAATTTTAAATTAATTAATTTTTTTTTTTAGACAACAGCAGGAATTGATTATGATGGAAATATTGTATTATATTAATTTTATTAAAATTTTAATTTTTTAATTTTTAGAGTCTTTCGATGTCTGGTATTTTCAAAAGTAGTTGTGGTAATAATTAAATAATTTTTAATAAATATTTGAAAATATACTTTTTTTTTTAAAGAATTAGATGTTCGTTTTTACCCTTTTGATTTTCAAAATTGCCTTATGAAATTTGCTAGTTGGGTAAACTTTATTTTATTTGAAAAAAGAAAATCAATTATAGGCATATGATGGAACTAAAATAGATATTTGGTCTGATCCAAATAGTGATGATCAGTCAAAGTATATGGTAAGTTTTTTTTAAATTTTAAATTTAATTTTAATTAAAGGTTTCTACTGAATGGACATTACGTCACGTAAAAGCTGTAAAGAATTCAGTAATTTATTCTTGTTGTCCTGAACCGTAAGTTTTTTTTTTAAATAAATATTATTTAATTATTAAATATATTTATAAGAAAAGTTTTTTAATTGTTTTTATATTAAAATGTTTAGAAGAGAGAAATTGTTGTTTTTATAGTAAAATGTTTAGAAGATAGAAAAAGTTGTTTTTATAATAAAGTTTTAAAACATGGAAATAAACTTTAATTTAAATGTTGAAAAATAAAACTTGAATTAAATGTTTAAGTTTATTATTAATTTTCTTTACCTAAATTTTAATTTTAATTTAAAAGTTATCCATTTATTGATGTTCATTTACTTTTGGAAAGAAAACCTTTATTTTTTATTATTTTTCTTTGCCTTCCTTGTGTTATGATAAGTATGTTGGTATTATTAGGCTTTTATATGTCTTCAGATTCTGGTGAAAAAGTTACTTTAGGAATTACTTCATTACTTTCAACAACTGTATTTTTAATGTTAGTTTCTGAACATTTACCTCCAACTGCTGATGCTTTACCTTTAATTGGTTATTTAAATTTAATATATAAAAATAAAATATAATAAAAAAAATAATAAAAGATTGAGTAAATATTGAAGAAAAAAAAATTAATAAAATAAAAATTAAAAATAATAAATTAATGGAAGAATAATTAAAAAAATTTTTTAAAGACTTTTTTAAAATTTTATTTAGGTATTTATTATGGTGTAACAATCTTTATTGTCTCTCTACAGACTTTCTTTACTGTCCTTACCGTATTTTTTAAATTATTAAAAAATATTTTAATTTTAAGTTAAATATACATCATATAGGTACTAATGGTCCTCCTGTACCTAAAATATTACAAAATATTTTATTTGGTCATTTTGTTCAGTCCTTTCTTTTTTTAAACAGAGAAAGTTGTTATCATTCAATAAATGAACATGTTAATTATTTTTTTGAAAAACAAAAAAATAATGAAGAAATAGAACAAGAAATTATTTTAGATGAGGATAGAAGAAGAAGTGGACAATCAAATGGTTTTTTTTTAAATTTTAAATTAAAGTAAATTAATTAAAAATTAATTTAAATTTTGAATTAATAATATTTTATTTATTTAATTAATTATTTTAAAAATAAAATTCAATTAATTGATTTATTTTTATAACCATTTTTATGTCCTTAAAATTAGTTTATTTTATTAATTAATTATTTTTTTATGGAAATTAGTTCAAAAATAGATGCCTTATAAAATAAAAACATTTTTTATTTAATTTAAACTTTGTTTTGTTCAATTCTTTGATTTTTAAGTTTAAAATTAATTCAATTTTTATTTAGTAATTTTAAAGTTTAATTTTATTTCCAAGTTTAAACTTTTTATTTTTTTCTTTATAGTCTACCTCCCAATAGATCAACAACTAAATAACCAACAACAAAAACTTGAATTAATTTCAGAACCTCCAGTTTGGATATTAAAAACTTGTCAATTAAATAAACAACAACAAAATTCAAATAAAAATAATTTTTTTAATATTAAAAAAAGAGTTTCATTTTCAGAAGATTTAAATAAAAAAATAAATAAAAAAGAAAAAGAAAGATTTTCATTAAATTCAATTTCTTCATTAAATAATTTAAATTTTAATAATAATTTTAAAAAATTAAATGAAAATATTAAAAAAGAAGAGAAAGAAGAAAAAGAAGGAGAAAATTGTTTTGAAAATGAATTTATTAAAATAATTGAAAGACTTCAGGAAATTATGGAAAGGTTTAAAAATATTAAAATTAAATTATTAAATTTTTTTTTTGGAATATTTTAGTCATTAAAATTTATTTTTTTATTAAATAATTCTGAAGGGATTTTAAATTTAAAAAAAAATTAATTTTTGGTTAGAAATTGGGAATTATTTAATTAACTCTTTTAAAACATTCTAATTCAATTTAATTCTTTTTTTTTAATAAAATTAAATTTTTTTCTTGCTATAGGAATGAACTTCGTTTAATTGAAAAGGATAAAAGAAATGCTGAAAAACTTGGTTAATTAATTTAATTTTAAAAAATTTTCTCTCTCTCTAATAGAAAGTCAAAACTTTCTCTTTAATTAAATTGTTTGCCGTTTTATTAGAGAGAGTTTTTTTTTAATAAATTTATTTATTTAAATTTAATAGAATGGGAACAAGTAGCACATGTATTAGATCGTTTTCTTTTAATTATATTTACTATATGTACATTAACAATTCTTTTAGTTACATTATTTAATAGTGAACAACAACAACAACAACAACAATAATAATAATAATATTGTGTTTTTAAATTAAAATAAAATAAAAATTTAATTTAAATTAATTAATTAATTAATATTAATTCTTTTAATTATTTTGTTTAAATAAAAATTAATTAAATATTTTACTTATTTATTTATTTTTTAAATTTTTATTCTGAATTAAATTTACGAATTTACTTTATTAGTTAACTAATTTAATCATTACTTGTTATGCAATACAAAAATTTATTTTAATTCTAATAAAAATAATTTACCTTTAAATTAGGTAATTAAATAAATTATTTATTGTTGATTAAATTAATTTTAAATGAGAAAATAATCATAAATAAAATATATTTTATTTAATTCTTTATTTCTTTTATTATTATTCTGTACACCTCATTTAAAATTTATTATATAAAAAATAATATTTATTAATTTTTATTAAATATTTTTTGGTTTAATTACCCATTAAAAAGGTAATTTAATTAAAATTAAATTTTAAATAAATTTTGGAATTTAACCTTATTAATAAGGTTTTAAAATTTTTTTAATAAATAAATTAAATATAGTTAATTATGTAATTTATATTCATTATCTTCTTCTTCCTCTTCTTCACTATTTGAATTTTCTTCAGTTATTAGTCTGTGTTTATGACTTTTATTATTTTGATTATCTAAAATATATTTTAAATTAATTAATTAATTTTGTAAAAATTAGAAAAAAATTTGTTTTGTCTCTATAAATAATTCTAAACAAAGTAACCACCTTATGAACACAAATTTTTAATAAAAATCTAAACAATTCTTCTTACATTTAATTAGTTAACTTTTTATTAAAATAAAATAAATAATTTTATTTAACATTTTAATATACCTTCTTCTTCACTATAATCTTCTTCTTCTTCTTCTATTGATGAATTGGTAAAACTTTTATTTTGTTTATTATTATTATGTTCTAAATAATGTTTATTATTTAAATGTTCTTCAGAATTATTATAAAAGGGATGTTGTTGTTTGTTATGTTTATTATAATGTTTATTTAAAGAATGATTTTCTGAACTAATTATTTCCTCTGAATGTTCGTTATGATAATTATGGTGAGTAGAGGGAAGATGGTGGTGGAAATGATGTTGTTTGTGATGTTTATAGTGCTTATTTAATAATAATTTAATTAATAAGCTTTAACACAAATTATTAAGAATTCCCTACAATTAAGAATATAAAATATACGGAATTTTATTTATTTATTTAAAAAAAGTCAATTAAGGTTATAAAAATTAATTTAAATTTCTCTAATAATAAATCATTTAAAAAAATAAATATTAAACAAACTTTTCTTTCCTTTCTCTTCTTAACAACTTTTGCAGCTTTATTCAAAAGGAACGTTGCTGCCCCTCCAAGCAATAAAGCACCAATAAATCGTTTATTTCGATTATTAATTAATTTAAATGATGAATTTACTAAAATTAAATTTAAAAAAATTTTAGTTTATATTTACCTCGAAAATTAATTAAATTTTCTTTAGAAAATATTGGAGAAAATAATAATGTAAAAATTAAATATGAAAAAAGTAAAATAAGGTAAAAAGACATTTATTAATTTTAAAAATTAATTTAATTAATTAAAATATTTATTTATTTATTAAATTAATTAAGAAATAAATGTCTAATGTAAATAATAATTAATTTATTAAATAAAAGTACATTTAAATTACCTAATAAGTACATATTAATAAATAAATTATTTTTTTAAATTAATATTAAAAAATTAATTAATTAATTAATTAATTCTTTTATAAAAATTATTTTAATAAATAAAAATAATAAAATATTTAATTATTAATTATAATATTTATTTTATTTCATCAATGAAATATTTACTGAACCAAATTTGTAACTATTGTAGATTAAATAAAAGTTTTAAAAACTATTGGTATATTTGCATACATGTGACAATTAAATATTGTGTTTTTGTTGGGAATAACCCCACAATTTCCAAATTGTTATAAAACAATTTATTTTATTATTCATTTAAAACTTAAATTCTTATTAATTCTTACATATAAATCCAAATAATGCTTTATTAATCTCTTTAAATAAACTTATTATACTAAAACATAATTTAACCCTATATATCAACACAAAATAGATCAACAACAACATTTTATTTTTCCTTCATAATCCTAAGTTTTATTAATATTAAATATTAAGTAAGGTGATGTATTGGATTAAACTTAACTATATTTATTGTTTATTTATTTAATAATATGTTTTATATTTTGATAATTAATAATAAAGAATTTGAATAATTATTTATATATTTTTTTTTTTTGAAAAAAATAATTTTTTGTACATTTATTTGTAGTATAAAAATAGAGAATTATTTACAAATATAAACACATTAATTTATTTAATAAATATATTTAAAATAATATTTTATTAAATATTAATTATTTTATTTTTTCTTAAGTTTATAAGTCCGTACGAGAGTATTTCTTTTAATTAAAAAGAAAATAATAATTAATTTATTTAATATTTTAAATATTATAATTACAGAAAATATAAAAAATAAATTATTTAAAATTAATTAAAATGTTTCAATCAACTGATATTAAAAATATTATTGAATTTTTTATTCCTTTAATGATTATATTTGCTGTTATGTATATGTCAGTAGAATGTCGACTCTCCCCAGGTGGACCTGATCCTCGTAAGTTAATTAATTAAATATAAACAAAATATAGAAAATTCTACCAATTTCTTCTATAATTTATTTATATATAATACATAATTTAATTTATTTCAGAACATCATCATTAAACAAACAGAAGAGACTAACAAAATATTAGGAAATTTAAAAACTTTTTATATTATTTAACAATAATAAAATTTAAAAAATATTAATAAATATTTTATTTTTTTTCCCTTAAAAATCTTTAATTTAATAATCCTTTCCAAGCTATTAATTTTTAAAATAATTAAATTTTAATAAATGTAAAACCAATAAATGGGCGAAAATATATTAAATTCACATATTTTTCTGATTAACTTTTTTGTTAAAATGTATTTAATCTGTAAAACAGAACAAGAAAATGTTTAATTCGATCAAATTCTATACTGATTATAAACCTTAAAAACTCTCAAAAGTGAAGCAAGAAAAGCCTTAGTTAAATGAATTTAACAAAATAAACACAAAAACAATATTTTATTTTACAAAAAAAACTTAACTATTCATATAATGATTAAAAATTATCTTAATTTTTTTTTTATTCAATTTAAATTTTAAATATTGTTTTAAACTAAATTAATAAATATTTTTTAAATCAATTTATTAAATATCAAAAATTACTTTAAAAAAAAATTAAAATTATTTATAATAATTGCCAGGTTTCAATTTATTTACGTCTGCTCCCAAAAAATTTAAATTTTATTTAAAAGATAAGCTAATGTTTAAACATTTAAAAATTTATTTTACAAATACGTAGCTTTAAAATAAACGGAATTGGAAAATTTCAAATTAACAACCAATTAATTAGGGATATTTAAACGATTATATTAGCTTTTAATTCATAACCATAAAATTATTTTTTAAACAAAAAATGCTTAAATTAAATAAAATGACTTTATTTATCTTTATTCAATTAATATTTATTATTTTAGTTTTGTCAGTTAAAGCAAAACGTATTCGACCTAGTGGACCAAATGATTCTGGAAAAGGTCATTAATCAATGAAAAAGTTGAGAAAATAATGAATAAAAAATTGTGATTTTAACAAATGATTTATTCAATAAATATATCTAATTAATCTATTTAACTTTTATAAATATTAATTTAATGTAATTTTTTAACTTTAGGTACCATAAATACCTCAGTAATAGGACGTTTTTTTCCTTTTTCTCATAGTATTAATTAATCCATGAAAGGATCAGAATTAATCCCGACACTATGAAGAAACACGAATTCTAGTCAAATAAAAAGTCAATTGTATTAGGTATAGCTTTATCGAAACCTGGAAACCGAATCCTAAAGAATTTCCCCCTTGAATTAATAAAAAAAAATAATTTTAAAAAAATATTTAAATGGGATCAAATGTCATTTTTATTTACTCTTTTTCTTTAATGTCTATATAATTTATTCATTATCTTTCTTTATTCCAAAATTGTCAATTGAAATTTTATTTTTATGTTTGGTGGTAATAAATGTTTGTCTAATTCTTTATCGATAAACACTTATTTATTTAAATTGTTAACTAATCAAAGAACGGTTGGTTTAATTTATTATCTTAAATTATTATATGTTTTAAATCAAATGACTAGTAAATTTTATTTAATTAAATATAATTTAAGATGTCAAAATTTCATTCAAAACATATTCCTTCAAAAATTGCACGAGAAGCGGGTGATAGTATTTGGTATGAAAAAAGTGAAATAGATTATTTATTTTGTATTTAAGGGTTGAATTTGTCACTCTAGCAACAGAAACGAATGCAGTAAATTTAGGACAGGTTTCTTTATTTTTTGGAATTTTATTAATTTATTAAAGGGTTTTACTAATGGTTCTATACCTTTATTGCTTTCAAAGCATTTAAATGATGTTTCTAAATCTCCAGAACGAATAGATAATCATCAAGTAATTTTTAAAATTTATTTTTTTCAATTTACTTTTTAGTATACAAGAGGTTATGGACATCAACGTTTAGTAAATGTATTATCTAAATTATATTCTCTTCTACTTGGTGTTAAAGTCAATTCACAAACTGACATTTTAGTAACTGTTGGAGCTTACTTATCTCTTTATTATGCTTTTATTGGTTGGTTAAATCCTGGAGACGAAGTTATTAGTTAGTTAATTAATTAATTAGATATAAATTGTTTGGTATTAAATAAATAATTTTTAATTATATAAAATCAATTCAAAAGCAAAATTTGTTTACTTTTTTTAACTTTTTTTCCTCTAAATTATTTTAATTTTTAAACAATTAATTTAAATATTTTTTAGTTTTTGAACCTGCTTATGATTCTTATGTTTCTCAAATTAAAATGGCTGGTGCAATTCCTATACCTATAGTTTTAGAATTAGACCCTAATGCTAACACAAGTGCTGGTTATCGTTTAAATATTGATGTTCTAAAAAGTAAAATTACTAAAAAAACAAAAATGCTTGTTTTAAATAAGTAAATTAATTTATTTGATATTTTTTTAATTTTCTTTTAATAAAATGATTAAAATTTTAAAAATTTTTTCAAGTCCAAATAATCCAACTGGTAAGCTCTATACACGCATAGAACTTGAACAATTGGCAAAAATTGCTGTAGAAAATGATTTAATTGTTTTGACTGATGAAGTTTATGAATGGATGGTCTATCCTGGAGGAGAAATGATTAGATTTGGTTAATTTTAAATTTATTTTTTTAATTAAATTAATTTTAGCAAGTTTACCTGGAATGTTTGAACGAACAATTACTATTGGAAGTGCAGGAAAGGTATTTTCTGCAACTGGGTGGAAAACTGGATGGTAAATCTTAACTAAATAAATATATTTATTTAATTTTTAAAATTAATTTCTTCTTTTTTTAAAAAAAGGTCAATTGCTCCAAAATGGCTTCTTGACCCAATGAAAAAAGTTCACGAAAATTGTGGTAAAATTAAATTAAAAATTTTATTAAGAAAAAGTATTTTTTCTTCTTAAGTTTTTGCTTGCCCTACTCCAATACAGGAAGCTTTGGCACGTTCTTTTGAAGAAGAATTAGCTTTATGGGATGAAGGGAAATTTGAAAAGAGTTATTTAAAGAATGGAATAATTACTGAACTTTTACCTAAACGGGACCTTTTGGCAAAATATTTACAAACAGCAGGGTTTAAACCAATAATACCTGATGCAGGATATTTTATGATTGCTGATTTTAGTCATTTAGGTTATTAGAAAAATTAAAAAAAAAAAGTAATATTTTTTGGTCAAATAATATTCAATTAACTGGTTGTTCAAAGTTGACCTACTTAAATTTATTGAACATTAAAATTTGGAAATTTTTTTAATTTTTTAAGATGGTTCTTCTTCATACCTTGCAAATAAAACTCAAAAAAATGGGGAAAGTATAGACTATGAATTTTGTAGATGGTTATGTAGAGAAAAGGTTTATTAATTAATTTTAAATTATTTAATTAATTAATTTATTAAAGAAATTAGCAGGAATTCCTCCATCTGCTTTTTATTCACCTCAAAATAGGGAAGGAAATGACCATTATATTAGATTATGTTTTTTTAAGGTAAATAATTATTTTTTATTTTACTTAAATTTTTAAGGAAAAAAATTTTTTTAAATCTTTTTGGGATTTAATAAATTAATTTTAAATAGTATGTATATATCAGGGTTGCTACCAATAGAAAAAATGTTCCGATCGGATTGACCAAAAAATTTTGGTCGTGTTTCTTGTTAAAAAAAGGCCTGGTTTTGGGTAATTCTCGGCAACCTTGTTATATATTTAAATTAAAAATAAAAAATATTTATTAAAAAAATAAATATTTTTTAGAAAGATGAAACTCTACAACAAGCAATAAAAATTCTTGGTGATTCATTTGAGACACAGAAAGAATAAGTATTAGAATAATAATTGTTTTTAGTTAATAAGAATAAGACTAAAAAGATTAATTTTTATTAGATTATTAAAGTTTTATATTTTAGTTTTAATATAATAAAAATATTTTGTAAAAATCTTAAAAGACTTTCTCTTCTGTGAAAATTTACGAATTTTGAGAAATAAATTTTTTAAACACAATTACTGAATATTTTAATTTAGAATTAATTCAAATATTTTTATTAGTGTTCGGCACAGTTCGGTACTACCGCGGTACTTTCGGGAGTACCGACCCAGTACTTTTCGGTACTATTGGTATTGGAAATACTCATTTGCCGAACACTAATTTTTATTTAAAATTTTTTAGATAACTCTATTTAATCAAGATTGGCGGATTATTACATAATTAATATTTCAAAACTTTCGACAATCTTTTTTCTAATTAGTTTTATTTTACTTTATTTCTCACATTGATTGACTATTTCGGCGCAGAAATGGAATAAATTAATTAAATTTATTTATGAAATATTTATTAAGATAAATTTATTTCTAAAAATTTGAATATTTAAAGGTTAATTCTTATTAAATATTATTTTATTTTAATTATAAGTTCTAAACTATTAAAATAAAAAGTTTTGTAAAATTAAAACAAAAAGAATAAATCAAAGAGAATTTTAAAATTATTGCGCCAAAACGTTCTGCGCCTAAATTTACCCTCAGACATATTTTACACTTTTATAGATTTATTCCTTAAATTTTATTTTATTTAATTATAGAGAGAATTTTTAAATAAATTATTAAATAATATGTTATTTTTATTATTTTTATTAATAATATCTTCAATAACATTAAAAGGAATAAATTTAAAAAATTTTATTAGAAGTAAGGATTTTTAATTATTGTAAAATAATATATTAAACAAAAAAAATTATTTAAAGCTTTATTCTTTAGAAATTGAAATTTTGAAAAATTCTGATTTTTAAATTCAAATTTAGTCAATTATTTTTATTTTCCTTTTCGTTTGAATTAATAATGAAATTTTTGTTATAAAAATTTTTAAATAAGAAATCAACCCCATTAAAAAGAATAAAAAATAAAATAATTCAAATTACTGAATGTCGGAATTTATTTTTTAATAGACTAACAATAAATCCTTTAGCTCTATTGCTTTTTTTTTTTTTTTAATTAATCAGAGAATTTAATTATTGAAATAATTAAATAAGTATATTAACAAAACTACTTAAGTATTATTTTATTTAATAATAATAATTAAAGGTTTTGCTTGTAATCTAGCTGAATCAAATTTTCTAAAAATGCAACCAATTAATAAATACAATGTATTATCTAGTGTTTTATTTTGTTTATATACAAACTTACTAGACAACACAAATACTAAAGAAATTATAGAAAAAAATAGTAAAATAAATAAAATAAATACACAAATAATTTTTATGACACAATATTATTTTACAATGTCTGCATTAGAAAATAATAAAGAAATAGTCGCAATGGAAATGAGGTACAAAATACAAAATTTTTTACAAATTAAATTAGAAAAAACACAATAAACGAAATACATAAAATAATAATTCTATTGAATGGATAAAAAGAAAATACAAAATAATTACATTAATTGTAAACTTAAGATTGTAATTCTATTACAAACTTAAACTTACTTTTATATACTATAAAAGAAAACACATATTTAAACTTAAAACACTTGTTGTGTTTTTTCCTTTATTTTTACTCATATAATTTAATTAAACTTTTTCTTTAAGTAAACATCAAAAGGTTGCATTATATAGAGAAGAATTAACTAGAGGAATTGCTATTTTTTTAAATGGACGTTATGATATTGGTAAAGCATTAAAAGAAAAATTAAATAAAACAAATATTTTTGAACAAGAAGAAAATATTTTAAAAATATTAAATGAAATAAAAAATGATTTAAAAAGGAATAAAAAAGAAAATAAAAATAATTTTATTGATTTATTATTAATTAAAATTGCTGAAGATTATCAAATATTTTTTATTAATAAAGAAGAAATTGAAGAAGCAAACTTTCAAGCTTTTAATATTTTTCTTTTTAATAAAATGGAAAATTTTAAGGATTTACTTAGGTTAATTTTAATTAATTTTAATTTTTTTAAATTAATCTTTTATTTTTCTTTTTTTTCAGAAAAATGATTAAAAATAAAGAATATGACCATCTTAAAAGATTTCAAAAATCTTTAATTAATCTTATTGGAAATACACGTATGGAAATGTTAATTGAAATATATCCTGATTGTTTTTATAGGGTAAAATTAAATTAAATTAAATTAAATTTTAATTTAAAGGAAGAAAAAAGGGAAAAAATATTTTTTGATTTACTTAATGAATATTTTAATAATAATACAAATATCATAGAAAAATGGAGATTAAAAAATGCTATTAATTATTTTATTTATTTTGATTGGATGGAAAAACGACAATTAAATGGGGGTAAAAATTTAAATTAAAAAATATTTTAAATAAAAATATTTTTAGAAGCAGAATGGAATTTTAAATTAGTTTGGAATGAATTTTCTAATAATTATCTTTATGGGGAATATTATTTACAAAATATTATAGCAAATTTTAAATTAACAAAAATTGAAGAATTAAAAAAAGAAGCGGAGGTATTATTTTTTGTAATTATTAATTTTGGAGGATTTATATAATGAAATGTTAAGTTAATTTAAATATTTATAGTATTATTAGATAGAAAAGAAAGTTTACTACAAAAATATTAAAAAATTAAAATTTTAGATTTAAAAGGAAATATTTAATAGTCAAAAAACTAAGAATAGTCAAAAAAATTCGACTTATCTAAAGTTTTTTGACCATAACTTTTTTTTATATCAATCAAAAATTATGGTTTTTTGGAATTTTTTAGTTAATTTTCCCCTCTATCAAAAGGTACCATAAGTACGTAAAACAACATTTTCGTTGACAAGTTAAAATTGTCGAAACTTAATTAACCATATGTTAACTATATTCCCCTTCCTTCCTTTAAATTAACAATAAATTTTTAATTAATTAATTTTCTTAGAAACTTTATTTATTTACTGAAGAATATGCTAATTCTAATTTATTTAAACCAATATATCTCCAAACAATTAAAGAATGTTGTGAATATATTGATAATTTTATTCGTCAAAAACGTTTATACGAAAAAAAAGAAATTGAAAATAATTTTTTAAATAAAATTGGGCATGTTTGGTTTACTTGTGTACATTTAAAAAATGGTCAAAAATATCATATAGAAGAAAATTTAAAAGGTCAAAGAAATATTTGGATAGAAAAATTTTTTGAAATTTTTAAAACAAAAGAAGGAAATAAATTAAAAAATTTATTATTAACACATTGTTTGTTTTTTTTTTAATATTCTTTTAAGAGAAGGAAGAAAATAATTGTTTTTATTAAAAGGGGGAAAAATATATATTTTAATTAGAACGTTAGCTAAATTTAATTTAAAAAAAAAATATTATTCTATTAGAAATTGTTTATATTAATTTAAGTTTTTTAAATAAAATAAGAATAAATTTTTAAAAAAATAATTTTTTTAAGTTGAAACTTTGTTAATGTTGAAAATTACAAACTTAAAAAATCCGCTTACTTTTTTAAAGGAAAACTTTTCTTTTTAAATTATTTTAAAAATTAATTTAATAAAAAAAAATTTAGCTAACCAAGTAGAAGAATTATTTAATTTAACACCTAAAGAATTAATAAAAGAAATTAATAAATTGAAAAATGAAAAATATTCTTTTAAAGAAAATAAATTAGTAGAAGAAATAAATAAAGGAAAAGGTAAGGAAATAATTGAAGAAGAAGAAATTGAAGAAAAGAAGGGAAGAGATTTGGAAGAAATAAAAAATGAAGAAGATTTAATTTTTGAAGATAATAAAATAATGGAGGAAGAATTGGGAAGAGAATATTTAGAAAGTGAAGAAAACGGAAGGGTAAAGGAAGTAAAGAAGGAAAAAGAAGATAAGGGAAGAATTTGTAATAATAAAGTGGAAGGAAGATTATTGGAAGGAAAGGGAAGAGTTTCGGAAGTAGAGGATAATGGAAAATATTTGGAAAGAAGGGAGAAGGAAGAAAAGAAAAAAGAAGAAGATAGAAAAAAAATAATGGAAAAAAAGGAAGAAAATAAAGGATTATTGAAGAAAGAGAAGAACAGAAAAATACTTCATTCTCGTTTATTAAATAATTTATTATTAAATTCTAACAATAAAATTGAAAATGAAAATGAAAAAAATAATAAAAAAATTAAAAATAAGAAAGGTATAGAAGAGTCTTCTTCCTCAACAACTTCTTCTTCTGCTTCTTCTTCTTCTTCTTCTTCTGCTTCTACGATTACTACTGCTTTATCAATTACAGACCAAAATTTAATTTATTCTGTTAATATATTAAATGGTATTTATAATTTACCGTATTTACTCTAATATATAATGACACCTCTATTTGAATGACACCTCTAATTGAATGACAAAATTTTAGGATATCGAAAAATAGAATGACTGTCATTCTATTAGAGTAAATACGGTAATTTAAAATTATGAAAAGTTTTATTTAATTCTTAAAAATCGAGTATGAAAAGGTCATTAGAGTCCGAATATATTTATTAGACTAAAAGCATTCTCCACCTATGCCCACTAGATTAAACAAGAACACAGCAAATCCATATACAGATTTATTAAATATTTTCTATAAAAATACCTTTCATATAAAATAATTTATTTAAAAATTAATTTTTTATAGAAATATTTTCTATTAATAAATCAAATAGTTTAAAAGAAAATAATTTATTTAATTCAATATTAGAACAATTAATTAAAAAATATTTAAATAATAAGGAAGAAAAAAATGAAATAATTAATTTAATTAATATTACAATTTTAGTAAAAAATATTTTTGAAATTTTAAAAAATAATGAAAATGAAAGGGAAAAAAGTCTAAAAAAATGTTGGGAAAATTTTACTAAAAATGTTTTAAAAAATACAATAAATATTAAAATGGAGAATTTATTGAATAAATTAATTAATATTTATTGTTTTTTAAATAATAAAGTAAATTATAATAAAAGAAAAAATATAAAGAATTTTGAAAATATTTTGTAAGTTTAAAAGAAATTAATTTAAAAAATAATGGAGATTAAAAAATAATAAATACTTAACAAAATGTTAGGCAAAACAAATGGACAATTTTATAAAAAAAGGCCAACCTTCAAAAATAAAGTAAATCGATGTCGAGATCTCGCTTAAACCGATCCTCGACTGTTTTTCCGGTTTGATCCTGAAACGGTCTCGAAAAAGAATCTCGGCCTAACTATTGGTTGTTTTCGGTCTCGATCTTCAATTAAATTATTTTTTAACCTTTATATAAATATTTTAAAGTTAACCCTAATAATTTCCTTCCCAAATTAATTATAAAATAATTTTATTTAGACAACAAAATAATATAAAACTACCAAACAAACAACAAAATAAATTAATCAAAAAACTTTTTTTAAATACATTTTGTTTATTTTTGGCAAGAAATGGAAACAAAATAGTTAATCAAAATAAAAAATATTTAATTTTTGATAAAGAAAGATTTTTGGAATTTTTTGATAATTTTATTGATAAAAATGGAATTATTAATTTGGAATTATTTGAAGAAATAAAGAATTTATTTAATGAAGATAATGAAAATAAAATAATTAAAATTAATGAAAATATGGAATTAGAAGAGTTAAAACATTTTGCCAAAAAAATATTAAATAAAATTGAAAAAATATTAAATTCAATAGAACAAGAAATACTTGGTAAGTAAATAAATAATTTAATAAATTTAAAGTTTTAATTAGAAGGGTAGAAATAATAAAAAAAAAGTTTAGTTACCTAAATTATAATAAATAATTTTATTAAATAATTATTAAAAAGGGAAAGGGAAATTTGTAAAGAAATTTGTGATTGGGTTAATTAAATTGAATGGTTAACTAAAAAATTAATTTTTTTATTTTTATTATTAAATTAAATTTTATTTTCAGATCAAAGCATTTTTGAACAATTAAATTATTTGTTTGGTCAAGAAAATTTAATAAAAAATAAATTATTATTAAATAATTCAAATTTATTAATTTCTAATAAACCTAAACAAAATGAAAAGGTTAAATAATATTTTAATTAAAAAATTTATTTAAATATTTTTATAGCTTAATAATTATTTAAATTCATTTTATAATGAAAATAGTGAAATAAATGAAAGAAAAAAATTTACTATTGAATGGTTAAGGAAAGAATTCGAAATTTGGTTAAAGAATATTTGTAAAGAAAATTTAGTAGAATATGGAGGTTAGAAAATTTAATTCGAAAATTATAAAAGGGAATTATTTATTAAAATAATTTTAAGAGTATAAAAAGGCTAAATAAATTCTCCCAGTATAATTTTTCCGGAAATAATTTCCGTATTTGTTTTTTCTATAGAACAATACCGAAGGATTATTCAGGAATTAATCCTTCCGGAATTATATTAAAAAATAATTAATTTAATATAATAGAAGGATTTTAATAAATTTAATTTATTAAATAAATAATTATTCCAAAGATTTTTTTTATATTAAAAAATAAATTTTAATTTAAATAAAACTTTTAATTATTAAAAAAATTTTTTTAAAGGTTATAAAATAATAATTGGAGGTTCTACATTTCTTCAAACAGCTGGACCAGATTCTGATTTAGATATTATTTTTATTTTTCCTCAAAAATGTATTTGTCCAAATTATTTAAATAATTGTGAAAAATGTCAAAAAAATAAAAATTTTCGTTTTTGTACAAAACATGAATTATTTTTTGGGTCAAATGAAAAATCATTTGCTTTACATTTAAAAAGAGAAATTAATAATTTAAAAACTATTAAAGAATTTGAAATTAATGTAAGTAAAAAAATTTAAAAAAAAATAATTTTAAATATTCGTTAAAAACAAAATTAGGGGTACAATTTAAAATTGAATTTAAAAAAAATAGTAATTAAATAATATAAAGGATTTAAATTTAAAAATATTTATCTCAGTCTTTGCTTTAACAATTAATTTTTACTTTATTTATTTGCTTACAGAATATTTATTAAATAAAGAATTTTTAATTTTTAATAAGATTTTATAGGGCGGCGCCACCCATTTCCAAAAATTTAAATAATTTAATTAATAATATATGAAGAATAAAATTTATTATTTACTTATAACATTTAATAAAAAATAATTTATATTCTTATATAGGAAGTAAATTATAATTTTTTTTCGGTATAAAATAAATATACCTAGAAGACACATAAATAGACTCCCCATATAATATTTTCATAACTTAGAGTTGAAAATTACTACAAACATTTAAGCTAAGAAAATAAACAGAGAAAACAATTTGAGTAAAAAAAGGCTTTTTTTTTGTGCTAAAACAAATTTATTAAAAAATAATTTAATAAATAAATTTTAAAAAATTAAAATAAATTTAAATTTAAGGGTTATTCACTTTCTGGTTCATATATAAATTCAATAGAGAATGCTAGAGTTCCAATAATTTCAATTTTAATATCTCAAATAGAAATGGATATAATGGCTTGTCCTATTCCTTTTGATAATATTCCTAATGATTTTGATTTAATAAATACTGAAAATGAAATTAAAATAAATAAAAATTTAAATTTATTTAATAAATTAATTAAAATAATGATTAAACAAAATGAACAATTTTATAATAAAAATATTTTAGTTTTGACAGGTTAATTAATTAATTAATTAAATATAAATAAGGGGGGAATAAATAAAATTATTTTTTTTAAATTAATAAATTTTAATTTTTATTATATTTTAAATTTACTAACAATTAATATTTAAATAAATATTTTAAAAAATCTAAAAATCAAAAAAAAATTTTTATTTTAACACAAAGAAAAAAAAATTAAATTAATTAAAATTAAATTAATTTTTAAGGATATCGAATTGCTTATCAAATAAAATCAAAATTTATACAACCAAAATTTCAATTATTATTTATTAATTTAATGAGAAGTGTTAAATTATGGGCAAAAAGTTTTTTTCTTTTTTTTTAAATTTAAAATATAATTTATTTTAAGAAAAACAAATTTATTCAAATATTTTTGGTTATTTAAGTGGAACAATTTTAATTATAATGGTAGCAAAAATTAATTTAAAATATTCAAATGGTGGTTTAATTTCTTTATTAAAACAATTTTTTGAGGTCTATAGTGAATGGTTTGTATTAATTTTAAATTTCAAAATTTTAGAAATTAGTGGCTTAGGAATCTGAGCTTTTCCCAAAAAAAACAACATTCACTGACCGATTTTTCCGGATATAACCGGGGAAACTAGTTAGTCAGGAAAACCAGCAATTTTCCAGTTGAGAAAACCGGACTGTCCGGTTTTTATATTATTATTTTTTTACAAAATTTAAGGCAATGGCCTTTTCCTGTTATGATCGAACCATTAACTAATGAAAAAGAATTTACCTATTTAAATGAAGAAAATAATTTAATTAAATCCTGGAATTTTTCAAATATTAGTGAACAACAAATGCCTATAATATCTCCTAATTTTCCTGAACAGAATGTTGCTTTTAATATTAATCAATTTACTAAAAATATTATTATAAGAGAAATGAAGAAAGGTTAGTTTAAATATTAGTTATTCAGACTTTGTTTTTTGAAGGGGTTAAAAATTAGGGAATACTAGCGGAATTGGAATCCCTTCGAGGTAGAGATTAAATAAACAAAATAACATAATAAAAGTAATAAATATTTCTATTATCTCCCATCCAATTAATTTCACTATATATTTTACAAACAATATATTGCCTTCCACTTCCTTGAAATTTTCTTTCTTAATTATTATGTATCTTTTACAAAAATTCTCTTTATTTAATTCTATATAATTCCATCCTTCTCACACCAATATTAAAATTAGAAAATCATCAGTGGAGCACCTTTAAAATCAATAAATTTAAAATTAAAATAATAAATAAAATCAAATATGTTTTACCATGAATAAAATCCCGTAAAACAATTTGAAATACTACATTCGATTAAATAAAAGTTGAATTGTTAGCTCAGATAACAAATAATTATAAATCCAGGAAAAAATTGTTGATTTTATGCCTCCAAAATAATCCTTTTCTTCTATAAAATTATTATAATATTTTGCAGAAAAAAAAATTGCGAGTTGTGTAGTCGCATATAAGAAAAGAGCCGATAATGTAAAAAAATCTTATATAAAATGAAAATATTTATAAACAAAAATATATTATCTGTACATAAAAATTTTTTAAATTCTATCTATCTTCAGTGTACCTTCTTTCGTAAAAATCAATTAACAATTGGGGGTAACTTTGCTTAACAAGTCTAGACGGTAGAAATTCAGAAGCAATTTTATTATCGGCGTATTTTATCAAATAAAAGATCTGAAAATAAGAAAGTATTTTTTATACGAGTCTAATAATTAGGTAAAAAATAAAATATATAAAAATAACCACCGAATGAGCTATCAGACTTATATTTTCTTCACCACAAAACGTCCCAAAAATTCGCCTACTCCCCTATTGGGTTTTCAATTTTGGGAACCTATAACTCGGCGAGTTTTTGCCTCCCGCAAGAAATTCTTATATATTCATGCTCAGCTCGACGAGAGAAATCGAATGCCACATAAATAGGACCCCATAGGCCCCTTTGGGAACTTGTTTACTTTAAGTGAACACCCAATCTATTCGCAAATTTATTCACAAATATGTTGATTTTTTGATTAGAAAATACATTTTAATTATTAATATGGAAATTTTCTGCAATTTGACTCCAAAAATAAAAAAAGACGATTTCTTTCGCCACAAAAACTCCTTCATGTAACTATTCTAAGCCTCTGTTCTCCATAATGGTCATTTTTCTGATGTGTTATGCGATTTAACCATTTTACTGCAATAGCAATGTTTTGTTTTCCATATTAACTTTTTATCCATGAGCCATTGTAAAAAATCATCTTTTTTAATTACAAGAAATAAGTCGTGAATATTGAAATTTTTAAATTCTTCCATGCTAACAGCTATTTAATGAAAAAAAATAATATTTGTGCAAATAAATTTGCGAATAGACGGGGTGAAGTAAACAAGTTCTTTATTTACTATGATTTTGTATTACCTTCCACGCATAGATTAAAACTTATAAAGAAAACCTCTTTGTTAAAGCTTTCAGCTCCAATAATGGAGTCAACACAGCCCGCACGATTAGTTGTATCAATATTGCTCTCAAACTTTTGGACCAAATCAGGACAGTCAAGGTTTTCCTCTGGCTCCCTTAAAAATAAAAATTTAGTTTTTTATATTTTTAAATTAATCTTATTAAAAGGGTAATTTTGAAGAATCAAGTTTACTAAAAATAAAAAAAAAATTTTTTTTTGCTTTTGCATACGCTGAGCACGAATCTGATCTTAGTTTTGAAAAATGTCTAACCCGGACCCGGGGTTGATTGGGTCGAACTAAGGGTGAATTTTTAAATTTAGGCAAATGATAGCTCATTCAACAGTATGTCAAGCTAGGTTGACGATTATTCTTGATTTAGAAATACTAAATAGACAAAAATTGATAGGTCTTGTACTCCATTGGCATAGTCGCTATTTAATAATTTTTCTTGCATGATATACATAAAGGGGTATAAGATGCTAGCTTTTGTCTCGTAATGTAGATAATAAAAATGAGGTATTAGTTTAAAAAAAAAAGTCCTATTTAGTCAGTCTGTCTTTTGAGGGATATTTAATGGGCTTTTATATGTATAAGATCGACTGCTTCTTATATAACAACTTTTTCTCTTTAAATAGAAATTTATCATGGAAGACACGAAATTGGGGCTACCAGTCAAACTTATTTAGATCAAAAAGTATTAACCATGAGCTAATCATATGTCCCTCCCATTTTAGTAGATATTCTATTTTTCCATTAATTGTGATTCGTTTGCTAATAATTTTCTCGACTATATATTGTTTAGGCTTCTTTTGAGGCAGTATAGACTTCTTTCGAGTAGGGATTGGAGTCAATAAATTTTTTCCAAGTTTCGGGGCCATATTTTCCCACCAGAAAAATCAGCTCTAAAATATATATAAATAGGTATAAATTTATGAGAATGATAAGCATCAATGCCCTTAATGGGATGGATCTGACAGCTTAGGGAATACGGGCACATTTAATGATGAGTAATTTCTCCTCATTATCATGGATGCACGCAATTCAAAAAAATTTTCCGCAACCGCAATCCGTAATTCCAAAAAAAATTTACGCAATCCGCAACCACAAAAATACACGTAATTTACGCAATTGCGCCATCCCTGCTCAGTATCACAAAAAGATAATTGAAAATACGAATGATAGGTGGTGAACAAAAAGTATAAATAACCTTTTGGAAAAAAAGAAAGGAAATAGCTTGGTTAGCACGACAAAAACCAGCTAAATAAATCATGTAAATATAAAGCAAATAAATCATTATAGAGGAAACAAAAAATATTTAGATGAAAAAAAAATTTAATACAAGTTATTTTTGGCGACCAAAAATATTGTTTGCCCAGGAATCATTAATAACAAATAAAATTTTAAAATATATACAGTTAGGTAAAGAATGTGATTCCTTGTTAATGGAGTCGATCGTTAAACCATTTTATAAAAAAATAGAATATAGGGCCGAAATGTAAATAATACAAATAAAAACAAATAAAGGTGTTAGTATAATATGTAAATATTTTAAGAATTTAATGAGTTTATTCTCAGCATTAAGATAAAATGAGTAGTGCATTTACTTGAGTGAAATAAGAATAATAGTACGCTCTCTCCTTGTTTTTTATTTAATCAATTATTGATTTTTCTATCTTCCATTTTGTAGCTCCTCCCTTTTATACAAAGTTAATAAACACATAGACAGACATGTCTCTATTGCGGAGAAATGCTATTTTAATTTTTCTAACATCTTAGCGAGCATTTGAAATAAATCAAAAAATATCAGCTTGTCGATATATTAAGTGAAGGCCTAAGAATAGTTCGTGTCAAAATAAATCAATAAAATTAATTTCTAAAAGAAATCGTAAAATTCATGAATAGAACGCGAGCTTTAAATTTGAAGAGCAAAGATGGAATTAATAAAGTTTTGTCACATTAAAAATGGAGAATAGGCAGCAAAATA
This sequence comes from Meloidogyne graminicola, assembly GCA_036172905.1. Taxonomy (NCBI): domain Eukaryota; kingdom Metazoa; phylum Nematoda; class Chromadorea; order Rhabditida; family Meloidogynidae; genus Meloidogyne; species Meloidogyne graminicola. The sequence goes on from JARPZY010000005.1 coordinate 1,794,527, forward strand.
ATTAAATTGAAGATAAAAAACATAAACCAAAAAAAAAAGGCGGCGCATTAAACAAAGGCGTGTCCAAAACCCAATTCCAAAAGATCAACAAAAATAAATTAAATATAAAGGAAAAAGTAAAAACATTTTCTTTCCCGTTATCCTCCGGCCTTCTTGCGGACTTTTTTTTTGCGGACAACATTTGAATGGTTCTTCCCAATTTAATTATAAATGCCATTGGCATAAATCAATAATTAATTTCAGCTTCTGACCTTATCAAAAACAATAAATCAATAAATAAAAATAGTGAATGGTGGCAAAAAATATTATTTAAGCCAATAAATTATAAACAAATATATAAACATTTTATTTTAATTATTTGTACTGTTCCAAATAAAATAACAGAAAATTTAAATAATTATAATGGAAAATTTACATGTGGATTATTAAAAACGAAATTAAGAATAATACTTAAATTGTGGGCAGAAAAGCTAAATAAAATTAATTTGGAAGAATATCATGCAATTTCTGGGTTTGAAAAAGAAAGAAAATGTGAAAGAAAAGGGTATTTATTTTTTAATTTTTTTATGCTTGTTTATACCTACGTCAAACATTATTGCATTATTGACTCTTTTTAGAAATATTTAATAATTGTTTTAATTAATGCCTAAATACAATTAAAATCTATTTTTTTAAATCAGAATAGAAGAGCATTGGACAGTTTGGTTGGTAGGAATAAACTTCAAAAATTCTCAAAATTTAGAAGAGGAAGAAGAAAAACAAAAACAATGGATATTAACTATTAATAAAGAATTTTCAAAAATTAATAGAGAAAAAAATTGGTTAACTGCTTTTTATATTAAACAAAATAATTTAGATAAAATGTAATAAAAATAGTTTAAAAAAAAAAAATTTTAATTTTTTATTTCAGAATTAATACAATTTTTAATTCTGATTATCATAACTGCCCAGAAATAAATAAACTTGAAATTGGTAAGTTTTAAATAAAGTTGAATTTTTACTTAATATATATTTTTCCAAATAAAAATAAATAAATTAATTAACAATTTTACCTAAACTCTGAGGAGTATTTACTTATACTACTTTCCACATTATAATAATTAAAAGCAAAGATTTTGGTTGCCATCGACGGCGATGGATAAAAAATTTTTTTAAACATTGCCAATTTTAATTTATTAATTATTTAAAGAAATATAGTTGGTTAAAAATATTTAATTGTTAATTAATGGAATAATTATATAGAAATTTAATTAAAATAAATATTTTAAAATTTATTTAATTTTTAGTTTTTTAATTTATTAGTAATTAATTTCTAATTTTAGCAAATTTTTTTGAACGTCAATATTCAAGTATTTCAAATAATAGTTTTAATAATAAAGAATTAAATATTCAAGACATTCTAGATAAATGTAATAAAATAATTAAATGGCCAAATGAAGATGAAAATAATGAAAATAGAGAGAAAAATAAATTAAAAATAGAAATAGAAGAATTAAATAATTTTATTAAATTACCTTTAAATATTGAGAATTTAAATAAAGTAATAAATATTATATTTTTAAATTTTTTTGAAATTTATTAATTTTTAGAAAAAAATTGAAAATTTATTAATTTATCAAAAATATAAAAATCCAAAAATTAAAGAAGAAAAAAATATCAAAAGGAAAAAAAATAAAAAAGAAATTAAAAAAATAAATTTAAATGAATTTATTAATAATTAATTAATTAGAATGTTGAATTTATGTTTATATATAATTATTTAAATACAAATAAAGTTTTATTAATTGTTTTTATTTATTTAAAGAAAATCCAAATTTGTTCAATAATTATTAATTTTATTAATTCGGATAAATTTAGATGTGTAAAAACAATTTATTTTTAAATTTCCTCACTTTTAGGGAGCACTTTTCTTTGTATAAATTAATTAAACATTTGATTTATTTTTTACTCATTTTCCATAAACTATTCGATCTAATTAAGTTATGCAATTACATTATCTTTTCTTTTTTTTTTTTATTTAAGTAATTTTCATTTTTTAAATTTTAAATAAAATTTAATTTAATTTAAATTTTTTAAAATTACTCTAATATTAAAAATTATTTAAAATTTATTTAAAAATTAATTTTAAAAACATAAATAAATATCAATTTTTTAATCTCTTAATTTCCTGTTGGATTTGGACCACTATATTGAATAGGTTTTGATTCAATAGAAAATAATAAAAATAAAATAAAAATGATAATAATTTGAATAAAATATTTTTTAATAATTTTATGCATTTTTAATAAAATTTTTTAAAATCTTTTTTAAAATTAAATTATTAAATGAATTTACTTTACTAATTTATATTTAATTTTATATTAATAAAAAATTTTTTTTCAATTATTTTTATTTTTTAGTAAAATCTATTTTAGTAATTTTATTAATTAAATTTTTATTTATTTTAATATCAAATTAATTTAAAATTTTTGGAAATAAAATTCTTTTTCCAAAAAATCCAATTTATTATTAAAACAATTATTTAACCAGTCTTTTGTTTCAAATTTTATTTTTAAATTTAATTTGCAGAAATAAATTTTTGCTAAATTTGGAAAATTAAATTTGTATTATAATTAATTATTTTTGTTAATTTACAATTAAAAACAGCAAAAATAATAATTTTTTTTTAAACAAAATTTACAATTCTTCCCACTAAAAAATTATAAAATTAATTTTAAAAAATAGTTTTAAAAAATAATTATTATTTACAAAAAACATTTGTTATATTTTATTTATAAAAATATGTTTACAATTTTAAATATTTAATATTTTTTAGTTAATTTTTATTCTTCCCATTTTTTCTTTAATTGATTATTTTAAATTTTTTGGCGGAAATATATTCACTCTAACATGTAAATAAGTCGAATCAATCGAAGTTGAAAGAATCTCATGTGCATGTTAAGAGAAAATAGTTTAAAAAATTTTAATTAAATTAAGAGGGGGATATTTCGGCGCATAAAATAAAATAAAATTAAATAAAAATATATAAAAAATAATTTTTATTATTTCATAAAATAAAAGTTAAAAAGAGTTAAATTATTTTTTTCGATACTTAAGTAATACATACATCTCTATGTATAATTGAAAGAAAAAAAACTGAAGTTATTTAAAAGATATAATTCATTTTTTTTTTTAACAATAAATATTATTAGAATAAATAAAGTAATTATTATGAAAATAAACGGATTTTTGGAAATAAATTTTTTTAAACAATTAATGAATTATTTAGAAAGATTCTGGATTAAAACGAATTCTAGAAAGGGAGTGAAGAATAGAACGAATTCAGTCTATTCGAGTAAGGTATTCTATTTAAAGTTTTTAAGTTTAAATATTATACTGCGCCAATATAACCCTTATCTAAATTATTAATTAAAAAATTAAATAAATAAAATTAACCTCTAAAAATCCATAAACGCAATAGCCAATAATTCAACCTAACATTTTCAATGTCAAATCTCTAACGGAAATAAATTTTATAATTAAGAAATTAGAGAAAAATAAATTCAATAATTAAATTTTAAAAAATTCAAATTGATTAATTAGAGAAGAATATTTAACTAAGACATCTCAGAAGCGTGCGTATCTAAAGCCTTTAAAAAGAGTCATTTAATTTGACAGAATCATTAATTTAAAATAATTTTTTTAAATTTATTTATAGAATTCACATCTCCTTATAATAAGAATTATTTTTTTAATTGAATCGTCCAAACAAATTTTTTAAAAAAGGTTTGAAATATTCTGAAACATTTTCAGAATTTTAAACCTTCCGGAAAGTTATTTCTTTTTTTTAACCTTCTTTTCCGGAAATATTTATTAATTTTTATAAACTTAAGTTTAGCTGGTAATATTAATCAAATATTATTTATTAAATACCCTTAAATACTTTAAAATTAAATAAATATTTATAAATTTTTAAAAATAAATAAATTTTTTAATTTTAGTCAGTCTACAAAATAAAAACGTTAAATTTATTTAATGAAAATTTTAAATTTATTTTTAATTTTTATTCAATTTGCATTGTGCTTAACTGTAGATTTAGTTAGTTTTTTTTATTTATTTTATTTATTCCTTTATAAAATAAAATATTAAATAATCCAGAATATCACCATTAGAGTAGTTAACTTTTAAATAAAATAATACAAAAATTTTTTTTTTAATTTTTAATAATTAAATTATTAAAATTAACTGATCATACAAAATAAACATTCTATAAATAGTAACTATAATTTAGATGACAGAACCTGGTGAACTATTTTCAGAGCTAGTAGACATTCATAAGAAAATGTTGAACCCGTCGATAAATAAAAGAACATTGGAGGAATTAATTAAAATTTCCGAAAATAATCCCAACATTATGTATCCACTGACAATGAATGGTATGTATCTTCTTAATTCTAATTATTAAAAAAAATTTTTTTTAATTGTTTTAAAATAAAATTAGAAAAAAATGAACTAAAAAATAAAAAAATATTCTTTAAATTTATTATCATAAAAATAAATTTAAATTATTTATTTATTTTTAATCTTTTTAGAAATAAACATAATAGCACCTCCTACAATAGTATCTATTACTCAACAATATGAACAGTTTAAACATTTACTTTTCGAATTTAAAAAAAAATTAAAATTAATTGAAGAAACTAAAAACAATCATGTGGTAATAATTTTTATTTAATTATAATTTTAAATTATTATTTTAAGAATTTTGACTTAAAATTAGGAAGAGATATAGACTTTTATGAAAATTCAATTAAAATAAATAAAACACTACAAAATATAGTAATACAAGCTATGTATAATATTCATTATGAAGTTAATAATTTAAATAAAGTATATAAAAAGGATTTAGAAGAACAAAACCAACAAAATGTTCATAATATAATAAGTTTTACTGGAAATGAAGCAGAATCAAATCATATCCGTCCACGAATTACTGGAGGAGGAAATGGTAAATATATTTATTTTTGAATTTAAATATAAAAGTTTTACATATAATAATAATTATATACTTAACCATATTATTATTATTATTAGAATTTAGAATTATTTTATAATTAAATTTATTTAAATAATTTATTTAGGTTTTTTAAAAATAATATTTTTTTTTTAATTTTTAAAGGTTATAATTAAAAAAAAATATATCGGAGAAACAAATGTTTATTGATAAAAAAGAATTTTTTTTTATTTTTTTCTGAATTACTTTCTAAAACAAAACCAAAAAATATTAATCAAATTTTACTTGAATATTTCCTTATTTTTTTAATTATTTTTAAAGAACATTATTTTAGTAAATTTAATTATATTTTTTAATTATATATAAATTAAAAAAAAAATATGTATAAATTTAAAATACTTTATTTTCTTCATATAACCAAAAAAATTTTTAAATGTTTATAATAATAGATCAAATTATTTACATAAAATTATTTAAATCCATTAATTTACTTTTTTATTTATTAAAATTTTATTGTCCATTCATTAAACTTCCTTGGATTGGGACAATTTGAACAATACTTGATGAAAAATTTTGATTATTTTTACATCGAAAAATAACTTGTCTATAATTTCTTATTGTTAAAATTGTTACCTTTAAAATAAAAAAAAAATAACAAAAATTAATTTTTAAAAAAATATTAAAACATAAAATTGGATTTAAAAAAGCAATCAAATAGTTTAATGTAGGCATAAAAAAAATACCAAAATATGAAGAATAGAGTCCAGATATATTAAATAAAAATTTTAAATTACCAAATAAATTAGAAATATTTGTTAATAAAGGTAAAATTGCCTTTAAAAAAAAAATTATTTTTATTTTTTTTCTTCTAAATTTTACTTGAGAAATTAAAACTATAGTTATTTGTTTATTCATATTACGTATTTTACTCATTCTTGTTCCTTTACAATGACGATAAATATGTAATTGAATAATTATACCACAAAAAATAATTATTATATAATTAATTATAGTTAACGCTGTATCATAATTAGTGACGAAATTAGATAAATTATTAGTCTAAATAATTTAAATTCAATTATTTTAAAAATTAATATATATTTAGTAGAGCTGTCCGAGACTCTTGGTCTTGGGTCTTGACTCAAGACTTTTCTTGGTTTTTATTCGGTCTTGGTCTTGGTCTTGGCTTCTTGCGTCTTGTCTTGGTCTTGGTCTTGGATTTCTTGGTTTTTTTGAGTAATAAAATACAATTTTTGTCGAACAATTATTATAATTTTATTTTTAATCTTTACATATTTTTCGGTACGAGCCATTTCCTTACCGGGCCATCTTCGCACCGGGCCATTTCCGTACCAATACAAAAAGGGGAACAAAAAATGAAAGGCTGATTTGATTTATCGAAACCAAGCAATTTTTTACCCGGTATTATCAATATAACAAAGGCTTCTCTTTTTATCTTTTAAATGTGCTTAGAGGAGATGGAGGAGATCGCAGTCCTATTGAGTTTCTTACAGCATGCTCCCATTACATTAGTTTCTAATTCACTTTTTTACCCAGAAATGTTTATTTTTTTGCTTATTTGCTTTAATTTCCTTGTGCGATTATTTTAATGTGTTAATTGATTTTTGTTTGTGTTAATTCTGTTTTTTAACCAGTTAATGTTGATATTTTAATTTCGATCTTTTGGGTAATCCGATCTTTTGAGATTCGATCTTCTGCGGTAACTCCATAATTTCATTTCTTAACCTTTTTTTTTACATTTTTGCGCCATTTTTAAAGCTTGGACCTTTATAAATTTTGGTCTTGAGTCTTGGGGTCTCCGTCTTGGTCTTGGGTCTTGGTCTTGGGGTGTAGTCTTGGTCTTGAGTCTTGGTCTTGAGTCTTGGTCTTGAGTCTTGGTCTTGAGTCTTGGTCTTGAGTCTTGGTAAAATTTTGGTCTCGGACAGCTCTAATATTTAGCAGGGGTGGCGCTCGTCCTGAAAAATACGAGACACGAGATTCACGAGTTACGAGAGTTCGGAAAAAATACGAGAACGAGATAAAACGAGAGACGAGATTAGCTAAAAATCACGAGATTTCACGAGATACGAGACACGAGATATTTTCAATTTAATACTCCTTAAAAATTATTAATATGTAAAGTTGTAGAAACGAAGGTTATTATGTAAGAATAATAATTTTTCAGCATTTTCAGTCAGTAATTTTTTACGTGTATTACTGAGAATATGGCCGGAGATAGAAAAAGTTCGTTCAATCTCACTAGAGGAGGCAGGTGCTGAAAAATATTTGTGGGCTAAACTTGTTAACAATGGCCATTTCACTGCATTTTCACCACTCCAAAAAACAACCGGATCATCTTCAATCAGTAATTTTTTATTCTAAAAAATAAAAATCTCCAAAAAGAATATTTGCTAACCTTTTATCAGGATAGGCATAAAACCTCAAGTTCTGCTTTTTGTCGTGTGCTTATTGTACTAGCAATGGGACTGTTGGAGACAAAGGTTCAAAGAACTCTGCATCGACCTGGGATAAAAAGATTAGCTTTTCTTGATCTAGGCTCGTCTAAAACCAATATCTTCCACAACTGAAAAGGGTTGTAAATCTACAGCAATAAATTCCATAATTTTTTTGTTAATTGACATTGTTCGTTCTCCATCAATGTCCCAAGGATTTTTAATCCAAATTCTATCTATTTTTTTTTTGTTCCTTAGTTTTTTTTCTGTTAATGAAACTATTTCAGGTGATTGTGTTGATGTTGATTGTCTATGCATTGATGAAGAAAAGGCCCTGGAAAAAAGATTGATCATCGATAAAACTCTTTACCTTTTAATACATAAACTTTGTTGTTGCTTATTGTTGTTTTTCTCTAAATTCTATGTGTAGTTCACCATGTGTGTTGCTAATGTTGTAGTTGGAGTTTGTGGTGGGAAATTAGTTTTGTAATCACAGTTTTTGCAAAAAGCAACACCGGCTTCCTTTTTAAAATAATCCCAAATTTTTGACATTTAACACTAAAATTTCGTAAATATCTCGTGTTTTTTGGCAAAATACGAGACACGAGATGCGAGATATGAATCTCAAAAAATCACGAGATTTCACGAGATACGAGACCACGAGATACGAGACCTGCGCCACCCCTGATATTTAGGTTGGAAATTAAATTAATTATCCCTCCTTGACAAAATATTTTAAAATTTATATCTCTTTAATTATTCATTCAAATTATATTCTGTCTTCTGTTTTACATTTCTAAACTATATTACTATTTAATTTTAAAGGTTCTTAAATTTTTCTTTTCTTTATTGAATTTTTACGAATTTTCAAAGTTTGTCGGGAGGGGCTCATTAATTTAGTTTTCAACACAAGTAAAATACATTTAAAAAAAAAAATTTTTTTTAATGTTTTTACCCTTGATCTAAGTCCAACAACATAATTTTCTATAGTACGATTATCTAAATCAAAAATTTTTGCCAATTCATAATTTGTTAAATGTTCATTTTCCTAAGTTGGGTGATTTGCAATATGACCACAAATGTTTAAAATTAAAAGTAAAATAATAACAGAAAAAAATTAAAATTAATTGATGTTTAAATTTAACATTAACATTACTAAATTAAATAATTAATGAAAAAAAAAATTATTTAATTACCAAACAACAGTTAAATAACGATAAATAAATAATGTAAGAACATTCATTATTGTTAATCTTCCCATAAAATAATTGAAACGAAGAATTAAAGTTTGCCAAGGATTTGGAAGTAAATGTATTGGTCCATAATTCCAAGCGGTTCCCACTCCATTATCAGAAGCATAATTCTTTTTTAAATTAAATAATTTTTTTTAGGTTGAGAGATCTTAAATGTGCAATATTTACTTGGCTAATACTTACTTAATGTTTATTGTTTAATAAAACATAATTTTTAATACTAAATAAGTTATTGACCATTATTATTTGTTAATAAAAATATTTAAAACACGTAAACAAAGAAAAAAAAATTTTAAATGTTTTTATTAACAAAACACATGTTTATACATAATTGTAAAACATTTATATAAAAACATTATAAACAATTGTAAAACATTTATATAAAAACATTATAAACAATTGTAAAACATTTATATAAAAACATTAAATTAACTTACCGGTTGGCATAAAGAAAAAGCAATAAGAGTAATAATATCAATAATGCAAGTTTGTAATAATATTTTACTATAAACTTGCATTTCTTTCATTGTATAACGTAAAATTAAATAGATTAAAAATAAATTGGAAGATACTCCAAATGTTGCAAAACAAACAATAATTGTAGAATATATTAATGCTACTCCCATTTTATTATTATAAAATGTTGAAATTATATTTTTTTAAAATTTTATAAGAACAAATATTTAAATATATGTTTTTGAAAGATTTTAAAAAATATTTGTCTGAATATTTTTTTTACGATAAAAAAATTTTAAAAACATTTTCTCATTAAGAAATACATTTTTGAAAAAAAATGAATGGAAAATTTTAATTGTTTTTATATTTCCTTAATATTATATAAACAAGTATTGTGTTTTAATTTACTAAAATCTCGAATTGCCCTTTTATATTCCTTTGCGTCACCAAATGTTCAAAAACTAAATTTTCTCCCAAACATATGAATCCCCAAACGTCCAACCATTCCGCACCAAAATGTCTCTTTTCTTTCTTATTTCCAAGTTTTTTTAAATTTTTTTTATAAACTTTTGGGCGGAAATGTCTGGGCCGCAATTGTCGAGACAAGCTTTCAACTTTCTATTCTTCCCATTTTTAAATTTTTTTTTAATTGATTATTTTAAATTTTTTGGCGGAAATCATTCTAACATGTATAATAAGTCGAATGAATTGTCTTTGGGAGAAGACAAGTGAATGGTAAGAGAAAATAATTTAAGGCATTATAATTTAATTAAGAAAGGGATATTTCGGCGCAAATATAAAATATTAAATAAATAATTTAAGAAAATTAATATTAATTAAATATTCCGTGGTGCAATTCGAACAATTGCTTTAACCAATATTCCCATTTCAATAAGTAATGGGTACTTTCCCATTATGCCGACAATGTCCGCAACTTTTTATCCGCAAGGTTTTTGAGAAAATAAATATTGTAACCTTGCGGATAAAAAGTTACGGACATTGTCGGCATAATGGGAAAGTACCCAATAATGTTAAGCGTTTGTTCATCTAGTTCAATTAAACTTTTGATTGAACTATTAAAGACAAAAAATTTTCCTCAAATTTTCAACCTTATTTTTCTTTTTATATAAAATCTAATTTTTTAAGAATATTTTTGTAGTCAAAATTTCTATAATCTTTTAGAGAGTAAATATATTATTTAAGAAAAATTTTAAAAAATTTAAAATTATCTAATTTTATTTTTTTGCTTTGTTTATTGTTTTAATCCAAATTTTTTAACAAAATTTTTGCAAATATTACCTTAACATTATTTATTTAAAATTTTCTATAAAAGTAAATAGAAATAAAAATCATGAAAATAATATGTTAAAATATACTATTTGCTAAAATAATTTATTAAGAAAAAAATATTTTAAAAAAATGGAGATTATTATTTTTGAATAGATTAATTTTGCGGCCTTTTCTTGATTTACAAATAGGTAGTTGATTCGCGAAAGCACCGTAGAAAATTTTTCTCTATACCTTTCCGAAAAAGTTTTAAAATTATTGTAATATTTATCACAATTTTAAGATTTTTTATTAAACTATTTTTCTTGTTTTAAGATACTAGAAAATTAAATTAAAAATTTTTTTATTTTAATTAAAGAATTTTTAAAATTAAATTCAAAATAAAATTTTAATTTAAACCTTAAACATGTCAATATTAAAAAATTTAAATTAACCAAAAATTTTTAAAAATTAAAAAGTAAATTAATAATTGATAATTAGTTTAAATAAAAATTGTTTAATTCTTTAATATTTAGATTAATTAAGGAAAGCATTTATTTAAATTTTGATTTTAAAAATTTAATAGGATTTTAAATTTTTTTGTTATAGTTAATATGAACTAAAATTTATTATTATAATAGATTAACAGTATTTTTTGACAATTCAAAAATTTTTTATTCTCATATATAAAACAAAAATATAAAAAAATGCAATATAAAATTTAAAATATTTATTTAATTTACTAAAAATATTTTAAATGACTTGTACGTTAAAATACAAAAAATAAAATAAATTAATATTTTATATTAAAAAATCCTTTCATGTAAAAAAAATTTTTTTTTTAATTAAAAAATTATTTTTTAATAAATTTTTAAAATATATGGCTTAAAAAAATTTATTTTCATAAAAAAATACTTAAATAATAAAGTTTATTTGAGGTTAATAAATAAAACACAAAAATACATATCTATGATTATTTTAATAACACCCGTAAAAAAATTACAATTAAATAATAAATTGATATTAATTGTATAATATTTAATAAATTTAATATTAAGTAAAAAAGAAATTGAAGAAAATAAATAATAAACTTAAATAAGATTGTAAAATCTAAACTTAAGTGTAGCAAGTTTTCTCTAAAAGCTAAAAATATATTTTTTGAAGTAAATTAATTAAATATTTAATTAATTAATATCTCATAATTTTCTTAAAATTTCTTCAATTTTACTCTTTAAATATAAAAATATTTATTGATCTCGTTATAAGGACATATAAAAGGAAATAATGATAATTTACAACACAACATTTGAATTGATTTTAAAAACAAAGTTTCCAACTTTTCCAACTTTGAAAAAAACATTAAAAAAAAAAAGTATATAAACAAAAACATTAAACATTTTTATTTCCCTCTTTTTTGTCCTTATAACAAAAGTTTTAATATTTAAACAATAATTTCACGCATTACTCTACCATTATGACTTCCCCCATTTCTTTTTATTGTTGAATTAATTTTAGAAGAATTAATTATTTCTCCTCCTTGATTATTATTATTATTATAAGGAGAAATTGTAGAATTATTTGATGAACAACTAGCATCATTACCTGCCAATAATTGTTCATTACTACTTGAAGGATTATTATTTAATTGATTATTATTATTTTGTTGTTGTTGTTGATTATTAAATAATTCATTATTATTATTATTATTTATTATTTGCCTATTTTCTAATCCAGAATTTCCTCTTCTCATTATTGATGATTTTGCTTTAATTTAATTATTAAAGAATTTATTTAAATTTTTTTTTCTAAAGGATTTGGTTCTCATAAAACCCTAATTTTTACCAAAAAATAATTTAAATACTCATTAAATTTAAAAATAATTTTTTAGATAAACAAAAATATGTAGCCTTGATTCCCTTATAAAACCCTTAGGGATAGCCTTAGGGTTTATTTGGAATTTTTAATTTAAATTAAATTTTAAAAAAAATTTTTCAAACCATTTCCTCCCAAAAATGCAGAAGAAAATTCATTAAAAAATTTTGAGTAAGGATTTAAATTTCGTTGTTGTCCACTAAATTGTCTCATACCTCCAGGGGTACTTTCTGCAGAACTATTAATATGTAAACTATTTTCTACACAAACTATCCCCCCTAAAGCATTAGCATTAGCAAAGTCTTGTAGAAGGAAAGGATCATTAGAAAATTCATCAAAAGAAGGTTCTAATTGGTGTGGAGATAATTGATGTTGGGAAATTGAAGGTTCTTCATCAAATAATGATTGTTGTTGTTGTTGGTATTGTTTTTGTTGTTGATTGTTTTCTTCTTCTTCGTTTTGATCTTTCCATGCATTACTTAAAATAAATTATTGTTTAAAATAAATTAAAAATATAAAAATAATTTGTCTATAAAACCTTTGAGCTAATAAAATTATCCAATTAAATAATCGGTACTTTTTAATTATGCGGGCAATGCCGCAAGTAATAATATTTATTTTTTCAAAGAGATTTTTTTAAAAAAATATATACATATTTGATGGGGTTTTTCACAATGAATTACTTGCGGACAAAATTTGCGGACTTTGGTCGCATAATTAAAAAGTACCAAAGAATCTTAATTTGTTTATATTAATTAATAATTAATTAACCTTTTCATAATTAAAAATTTAATTTAATTTAAATTCCTTACTTAATAGAATCAATAACTTCTCGTTCACAAGATTTATTAATTCCACCTCCATTTAAAGCAATTACAGCAGAGGCAATTGCTGAAGAAGAATTATTATTACCACCTAAAGTAAATACACCACTATCAGATTGTGAACCATTAACTGGAGTATTCTTCTGTTGTATAATATTTTTGTTATTATTATTATTATGTTTTTGTTTTCCGTTAATTCTAAAAAGGAAAAATTATTTAAATTAATTAATTTATTTAATTAATTCTCTAATTAATTAAAAAATTCTAAAGTAATAAAATTTAAAAAAAAAATTCAAATTCCAAGTAAATTCTACCTATTATGAATTTAAATAAATGCTCATTAATTATTTAATTAAATTTAAAAATTTAGGGGGTTCATAAATAATAATTGATAAATTTTAAATTAAATATATTTATAAAATAAATTAAAATCTTTAAAAATAAATTTTTAAATTTAATTAAAAAATTACCTTTCCATAGCTCCTCCATTTAAATTAATTCTTTTTAATGTTCCTTTACTACCTCTTAATTGAGTATTTGTTACTTTACGTAAACGAAGTCTTGTACAAATTAAAAAGGTTAAAATTGTACAACTAATAATACAAACAATAATAATAATTAAAATAATCATTAAATAAGAAGTTGTAGAAGAAGAAAAAGAAGAATAATCTTCAACTAAAATAAATAAATAAATTATTTTAAATTTTTATTTTTAATTTCCCAAAGGATTGGTGTTATTATTTTCTCATATTTTTTATTTTCCTATATTTTATTTTCTTTTTAATTTGCACCAAAATTGCAAATTAAGAAGGGAAAAATATATAAATAATTTATTTGGAATAAAAAGAAAATAAATAAAATATTTTTCTGGAACAGATGGCCGTTAGAGAAAATGACCTCCAAAATATTTTAACAAAATAAACAATTAAAAGAAAGAAAATATAAATTAATTTTACCAAAAATTTTCAAGGCAGAAGAGCAATGGTTAATATTATCAATAATACAATAGCGAACTTTGAAACGTTCTGAAGGCATTATATCAGAAAAAGAACCATCAGAATCCGTTAAAGGGAAGCAACTGGGGAAAAAATAATTATGTATAAAATTCTGATTTTTCAGAATTTTAAGTTTTTATAGTATAAAATCAGAATTCTGTTTTTAAATCAGAATTAAAACTTCTTTTAAATTCTGATTTTTCAGAATTTTAAATTTTCAAATCAGAATTAAAATTTTTAAATTCTGATTTTTAAAATAAAAACAGAATTCTGATTTCACTCCATATATTCTGATTCATCAAACATAAAGAATAAACTTACTTAACAGTCCTCATTTGTCCATCCTCACTCGATGCAGCATAAACTAAAGCACAATGTCCAGCAGAATATTTAAGTGGTTGTACAACAAGTTTTCTCTCTTTAATTGAATAAACAACACTTTCAGGTGCCTGTATGTCACCACCACCTTCATTAATATCTTCACTTGTTGCAGTACTTATAGCTGTCCAATCCGATGTTCCACGTGAATTTCTTGACCTTACACGATACCAAACACTTGAAGAAGGTTTTAATTTAGTTACATTATAAACAAGAAAAGTTTCAGTCTGTGCAGAATCATCATTCTAAAATTAAATTAAATTATCTTAAACATTGTTGTTTAAAAAATTACGGAAAATAAAGATATTGTTGTCCAATTCCCCGATACAAAAATTATATGTTCAGGTTCATCTTCACTTGTTGGACGACCAGTAAATGGGTCAACAGAACGAAGTTCTAATTCTAAAGTTTGTTTCTCTCCTCCATCAAAACCTAAACGCCAACCAAGTAAAACCCATTCAATACCAGATTTAAGTTGTTTTGCTAATATAGGTGTTTGGGGAATACCTTAAATAATTTAAATAAAACAATTATAATTAAATATTATTATAATGGAAAAATTTTAATATTTAAATTATATTTTCTCTTCCCAAAAGTTATTTAAAAATTAAAAAAAAAAAATAATTTAAAAAATTACCTTTAGGTTGAAGTCTAATTTCTACAGTACTCTTTCTTCTACCAGCTCCATTACTAGCCACACAAGTAAATATACCATAATCATTTTCCTCAACCTTTTCTAATTCAAGAATTGATTCATATTCATCAATAGCACCTTTAAATAAATTAATTAATATTTTTATTCCAAAATGTTAAAAATAATTTGAAAAAAAGGCTTACCAGGAACATTAATTAAATTCAATTTGTAACGATTTTGTTGTTCAATACCACGCTTTAAAATTCCACCATTTCCTCCTGCAATTTCAGCTCCATCTCTGTTCCAAATTATACGAGGTTCAGGTCTAGCAGAGACACGACAAATTATTTTAGCCTAAAAAAATAAATATTTAATTATTTAAAATTATTTAATTATTTTAATGTTTGTCTGGAAATGTTGTCCAATCTTTAAATAAATTAATTTTTCTCACCTTTTCTCCTAAATCAGCTGCTGCAATAGCCATACCTTCACTTAATCTTTGATTTAAAATTATAGGTTCATGTACAACACTTATAGCCATAATAGAAGAAGAAGGTTCTGCTGTAGGGGAATTTTCTGTAACACAAGCATAATTTCCTTTATCTGTCCAAGTTGTTGGGTGTACTAATTGTAATGAACTACGAACAGTTACGGGACAAGGTTCTCTTTGTTGATTACAACTTTAAATAAAATAAAACAATAAAAGTTTTTTTCTAAAACATTTAAAAAGGAAATAGGGGAATGTTTAGAATATTTAAACATGTTGTGTTCATATGTTTTTAAACTTACAAGGATTGTTTAGATCAGACAAGTTTTGTTAAATAATTTTATTCAATTATAATTTATATTTTTTAATTATATTTCCTTATAACAAAAGTTAGAGCTTTATTTAATTTAAAGCTTAGGAATTAAAATTAATTAAACAAACTAATTTTCTAAATATTAATTCAAAACAAACCCTGTAATTATTGCTTCTCTATGTTCTTCAACAGTCCATAATCTTGAAGAATCTAAAGGTAAAGGTAGTCCATCTTTTAACCAAAAAATTCGTGGTCTAGGAAATCCTCTAGCTTCACATTCAATTTGGACATCAACAGAATTAGAAGATAAAGTTTTTGTAGGAAGTAAAGGTTTTAATAAACGAGCAGGTTCAACAACCTTTTAATTAATTAATTAATTAAATAATTTTCCCTTACCATAATACGTACACTACTCTCTTCACCTTGCCCAATTTCATTATAAGGTAAACATCTATATAATCCATTATCCCCCAATTTTGCTTCTGTTATTTTTAACAAAGCCTTATTCCAATGTTGTTCTTTACCAAATTGGTCTTTATTCATTCCTGGACCTCCCCATTTAAATTTTGCTGGAGGATTTCCATTATCTCCATCTGTTGAACAACTCAAAATAATTGGCTCACCAATGTTGACAACTAAACGTTTAGCAGAAATTATTGCAGGTCCAGGGCGTCTTCTAACGTCAATAAAAATTGAGGATGATCCCATTCGAATAGAGGTTGTTTGAGTAGAAGAGAGTGGAAAGGTATTCCATGAAGTACAAGTAAAGTTGCCAGAATGGGCACTAAATTTTGGGAAATTAAATATTAATTAAAATATTCTAATTAAAGGCACTCTCTAATAAAAAGGACAATCCATGTAGTTGAAGGATAGTGAACGAATTAAATTTATAAAGGTAAGTCCCTAGATCCTTTAATTTCACTCTTTTATTAATCAATATTGTGAATTTTGGACTTTAAAGTCAGAAGGACCTATTAATAACCAAAAACCCTCCATAATGAAATTCACCGATTTATTGAATCAATAACTAGTCTAGATCCATTTTGTTTAACACCTCCAGGTCCAATCCAAGAAACAGCTTCTACCCTCGGATTTGCATCAGTTTCACACTCCAAAACAATACGCTCTCCCTCTACAGGATTTTCTGTTCCAATTGCCAATTTTATTCGTACAGAAGGTCCATAAAGAACATTTAAGCGTACTGTACCTACACCTGTGTCTATTGTATTTGTTGCTATACAACGAAATTCTCCAGTGTGTATTCGTTTAATTGCAAGGTGCCATTCACGGGAGGGATGTTGTTCTCCTGTTGGAATATGTGTCCATTGAAATTGTGATGGTTGGGGATTGGCATCCGCCTTACAAATTAAAGGAACAATTTGTCCTTCTTCTACATTTAATTCAGAAGACGGTAAAATACGAACACGTGGAGCATAGAGAACCTTTAAAAAATAGATCAAATTATTAATTCAATAAAAATATAATTAAATAATGCCAAAGCCTAATTTAGGCACTTTAAAATATAGGAAAGTGTTAAACTTTCCTTCCAAAAAAATTTAGATATTTAAATGGAAAGGTCCTAAAAAAAAGTTAGACATTTTACTTAATAAGAAAATTAAATGTATTTTTATATATTAAGTAAATTTTAATTTAATTAAATTAATAAATCAAAATATTTTTTAATTATTTATAGACACCTACATTTAATCGTTCAGTATGTATTTGTAGTCTTTCACCTTCCTTCATTGCTCTATTCCAAATTTGGCAAAGTAAATAAGCACCGTTATAGTCACTTTTTACATGCATTCTAATTAATTTAGTTTAATTAATTAATTTAAATTAAAAATTAACTGTAAAATTGAAATACTCTTTCCTGCATTTGCTTCAGGTCTTTCTAAGTACCATCCTTCAGGTACTTTTGTTTTATTGTCAAAAAGCCAATGAAAATGTGGAGAAGGGTTCCCTCCTGTAGATTCACATTTAAAGGTAGCCAACTCTCCTTCTTGTATTGAATTAGTTGGTTGTGAGGTAATAATTGGTTGTTGTGGAGGAACTATTAAATAATTAATTTTAAAATTATATTTTAATTTTTGGCAATTTTTTAAGCATTTTTAAATTTTAATATATTTAAAAACATTTTTTTTAATTTAAAAGGTATTTTCCTTTTTTATGCACAATTGTCCGCAAGTTTTTATCCGCATATTTATATTTAAATTAAAATATATATTCTTAAGAACCAAACATTTATTTGTCTTAATCCATTTTGTTTTATTCAATTTGCTTAATTTAAAAGTGTTCTAGTAGGCAAAAATAAATATTTTAAACTTGCGGACAAAAACTTGCGGACTTTTGTGCACAAAACGGAAAAAACAAGTATTTTAAAAAAACAAAACTTTTCTCATACTTAAAACTTAATTTTTATCAAATTTAATTTTTATTCCCTTTTTATAAATTTATTTATTTAAACCCCACTTTCCCCCTTTTTTTTTATTTTCCTTATAAATAACCCCCCTCCCGTTATTCTTTTATTTTTACCGAATATATTTTATTCAAAAGAATTTCCCTTAAAAATAATACTTCCAAAATGTAATTCTTTAAGCAAATAATAAGAAAAAAAAATTGAGAAAGTATATTTTTTAAGTCAATTGGTGGTACTTTTTTATTTAAATAATTTTTTTGCCGACTACCTAAATTGCCTAAATAAATAAATAAATATATTTTAATTATAGAGAAGAGACATAACAAAAAATTCTTTTGTCTTAAAAATTGGAATGAAAAATAGAATACAAGTTTAAAAAAAAATTATTTTTTTTTTTTACCTTTCCTTATAATAAACACTTAAATTTCCCCCCTTCTCTTTTTTTAAACCCCTCTTATTCTCTAAAGCAACATTTTTTACTTGAAATTTGATCTAAAGAACAAGAAGAAAAAACATAAAAAATAGGACTTAAAATATGAAGAATAATTTAAATTAAATTTTTATAATTTATTTAAATTATTTTTTTTTTGTTAATTAATTAATTAATTAAATATTTTTTTAATTTTAAATATTTTAAAAATTTTAAAATAATTCTTTTCCCTAATAAAAATAACTACAAAAAATACTTTTTTTCTCCCAACTAATTCATCAATGTATTTATTTTTATTTTTTAAAAAATAAAAAAACAGCCTTGGGGTGCTGCTCATAAATTCTCTTTTTTCTAAATAAATAATTATTTTTTTTTTCAGATAAATGTGCTTTGATCTTATCTTCTTAAATATATTTTTTAAATAAAATGATTAATGGATTTTAAATGAAAAAAAATAAAAGTAAAAATAAAAATAAAATTAATTCATTTCCTTAAGTAAAATTAAATATTTATTTTTTAAATAAACTTAACAAATATTAAAATAAAAGAATTTAAATAATTTAAAAAAATATATATAAGTTTTTAATTTTTGCGCAAAGAAAAAAAAACGAACACCTGTTCATTTTTTTAAAAATATAAAAGGAGTAAAAAATAATTTTTTTTAAATGTTTTTTGCCTAAAGCAAAAATAAATATATTTTTAAATATTGTTTATGGCGAAATGTCAATTTTCAAAAACGGTCAATTTTAATTAAACTTGTTAGGTTTAATTTTTTTTAAATCAATTTATTTAATTGTTATAAAGAGTAATTTAATTTTTATATTTTTTTTTTATTCAAAAATTATTTAATTTTTTTAATATTAATTTATATTAAATTCCCTTAATTTTAAAAATTATATTTTTTTCTTTTAATTTCCCAATCCCTTTTTTATTTATTTAAATTATTGTTATGGTTCACTTAATATAATAATAATAATATTAAAAGTGTGAAAAAGTATAAAAAAAGTGAAATAATAATTTTAAAAAATGGTTGAATGATTTTACAGAAAAGAAAAGAGATTGATTGACTAATAAGACTGATGATGACAGTCGTGTTGACCGGTTATTTATGAGAATATTTATTATTAATGGACTTTTTATATATTTGAAGATAATATGGAAAAGAGGAAAATAAAAGATTAAAGAAAGGTTAAAAAATAAATAAAAATATAATTTTTAATTAAAAAAAAAAATATTAGAATTATGTTCATTAAATATCAGAATTCTGATTTTATTTAATATTAATCTAAATAATAAAAAGTCAAGTTTTAAAAGTCTCAAAACATTTAAATTACCTATGTTGAGTAGAATATAATGGTCAATTTATTAAAATTAATAAAATAAATCTTACTATTTAAAAATATTGGAAAAATAATTAAAAATTCAAAAAATATATAAAATTTAATTTTTTAAATTTTGTAATAACCTATTTTTTCTTTTAAAGTTTTTTTTATTTATTTTCCCACATAAAACAAGTCATTCTCTTTTTTTTAAAATTTCTCTCAAATTAAAAATCTAATAAAAAAAGTTTATTCTTTGTTTTTGTAAATGATCAAAAATTAATTTTTAAATATTTAAAAATATTTAATAAATAAAATATTTTATTTTTTAAATATTTAATTACCCTACCAAGTACAACAATACGTGCAGGTTCACTTAACCATTGTGTTTGTGTACCAGAATCTACAAGTGTACAAAAGAATCGACCATTATCACGTTCAAATTGAACACTTAAAATTCGAAGATTGTAAGATCCATCATTTATTACATTATCTAAAAGTTCATAACCATCTGGGGTAGAAGGAGTGTAAAGTAAAGAATTTCTGGATATTAACCTAAAATTAAATAATTAAAGTTTTAATTAATCAGAATTAAAAGTTTGTGAAAAATCAGAAAAAAATCAGAATAACTTTCCTTAAAACTTAAGTTTAAAGTTTTAAGTTTTAATTAAAGTTTTAATTAATCAGAAAAGTTTGTGAAAAATCAGAATAATTTTTCTTAAAACTTAAGTTTTAAGTTTAAAGTTTTAATTAATTAATTATACTTTGGTCTATCATCTACAACTTTAGTCCATTCTAATTCATATTTACTTCGATCTCTAAATTGTTCAATTACTGAACAATTAAGTAAAGGAATAGGTTCTCCTTCACGTACTAAAAAAGTTTCTTCTCCAGGTTCTATAATAAAAGGTTTAGAAGTTTGAAGTGGAAATGTTGCTGATTCTGAAGGAATTTCTTAAAAAATTAAAAATTAAATAATTTATTAATTTTTTAAAATAAATTATTTAATAAATATTTAAATTTTATTTATTTATTTATTTAAAAAAAAATATTTTTTTTCAAACAATTTTTATTTAAAAAAAATTACCTTTAAGGCAATAAACAAAAGTTGTAACAAAAATTAAAATAAAATTAATTAAATAATGCTGCATTGAATAAATTTAAAAAAAATAATTTTTTTAACAAAATTAATTTATTTAAAAAAAATTGTTGATTTGTAGTAAGTAGCCAAAAAGAAAAAGGCAAAAAAAAAAATAAGTAAAAAGCCGAAAGAAAATTTTTTTATGAAAGACTTTTTTTTTAATCTAAAAAAAATATTTAAATATTTTTCTCTTCTATTTTATAAAAAAAATAAATTTAAATAAAAAAAATATTTTTTTAAAAAGGTTTAAAAAATTATTCTATTATTTTTATTTAATTAAAATAAATTAAATAGCAACATTAAAGTGGTTAAAAAATAAAAAAGAAAGAAAATACTTAATCAAAACGATTAAAAAAGCAAAACAATATATTTGGACATTTACTTGTCGGCATTTTAAAGTAAAGGAAAAAAATTTTTTTTGGAGAGTAGAGATAAAGGAAAAATAAATAAATATAAATATTATTTTTTATTTATTAAATATATTTAGTGACCCTATAAAAAAAGGTAAAAAAAAAAAATAAATAATTAAATGAAGATTATGAGAAAATTAAATAATAAAGGGAATAATTTAAAATTAAAAATAATTGAAAAAACTAAAATAATTTAATTAAATAAAAAAATAAAATTTATAAATAAAAAAAATTCAATAAATAAATTAATTTAAATAAATACTTTACAAGATTTTAAAGGTAACAACAAAAAAGGAGTGAATAAAAAAGTAAGGAAAAATAATGAAAAGGGCGGATCTAATAAATAAATAAAATTAAAAGAAAATAAAGGATAAAAATAGTTTTTAATTTTTATTTAAAATTAATTTTTTTTTGAATTAATTTTTAAAAAATCCAAATTTATTTAAATAAATAAATTAATTAAAAAAACTTTTTGTCTTTTAAATAATTAATTTCTAAAAAAAAATATTTTTTGTCTCTTTAAATAGTAAAATAATTAAAAATAAGTTTTAATAAAAATAAACTTTTTTTTTTCTTTAAATAAGTTGCAATATATTTAAATAAAAAAAGTTTTATTTTTTATTAAATAAAGTTTTAACTACTTTTTATTTATTATTTACCTATTTTGCTAAATAAATTATTTAATAAACTTGCTTCAAGCTAAAATAGATAAAATAATTAAAAATAAAGGCTAATTAAGGGGTAATCGGTCATATTTTTTTTTTATAGAATTAAATAAGTAAATAAATATTTTTTAAGGCATAACATTTACAGACAAAAGAAAAATGGGGTAAAATTGATAAAAAATAATTAATTTAAAATTATCTAAAAATTTTTGAAGACATAACCTAATTAATTATTTTTTAAAAAATAATTTAAAAATTAAATATAATATTAAATAAAATTATTTATTTAAAATAACCTATTTAATAAATAAACTTTATTATTCAAAAATAAATAAATCTTCTTTTTTCTCTCTTTCTCTTTAAAAGTAATTAAATACTCGTAAAATTACGAATATGGACAATAAAAATGCCGAAAGTGTTTGAACGGAAATATGTGACATATTTTTATATAAAAAGATTATTAAGTGTCTTTAATAAAATAAAAAGAAGGTAAAATCAAAGAAAAAAAATTTTAGAAAATTATTAGAAAATAAATTAAAAATAAAGAAATAAAAGAAAATAAGTTTTTATTTTTTTATTAACAAAAAAAAAAGTTTAAAATTACGATAGTTGATTAAAAAAAAAAAGTTTGAATAAATTTAAACTTTTTTATTTATTAAATAAAAGGAAACCTTAAAAAAAAAGTTTCAAAAATTCTAAATTGCTAATAACTATTTCAAAAGCTAATTTTAATAATTATTTAAAGAGTGTAGAATCCTACGATTTAATTAATTTGAAAAAAACTTAACAAATTATAATTTTTTAAATTGCTTATTTAATTAATTTTAAATTAAATAAAAATTTAAAGAAAAATATTTTAATTTATATACCTCCTTTTTTTAAAGGTTAAATACTTTAAATTAATTAATTTAAATGTAAATCTTATTAATAAATAGGTTGGAAAAGTTTTAAGAATAAAGAAAAGAAATTAAATTAACTAGAAGATCAGTAAATAATTAAAAAGACTAATTAAATTAAAAAATTTAAATAAAAATGAGAAGAAGTAAATTTAATAATTTAAATAGAATGTAAAATAAGAATTATAATTCTCAATTATTTTAGAATTATTTAATAACAAAAAAGTTATTTTTTAAATTAAAGTTAAAAAGCAAAACGACTCTGCGAATATATGGGACGCTAATTTTAATTTAATGTTTTCTTAAAATTTTTTAAAAATAGTTATCTACTTTTAATTAATTTTACTATAAAAAAATAGATTTATTTAAATTATAAATTGCTTATCTAATTTTTAAAACTTTAAAATTAACAAATTTGACCAAAACAAGTTAGTTCCCCTTCTTTTTTCTTTTTTAATTAAAAACACAGCATGATATATATAAATCCAACCTTTTTTAATAAAATTAAAGAGAAGATCAACAATCAAGAAAAATAAATAAAAACAAATTTATATATATATATATTAAATAGCAATAAATAGAAAAGAGAAAAAGAGAGAGGTATTTAAACGGTCATTCATTCAATCATTTATTCCTCCCTTCTTCTTTTTCTTCTTCTGCTTCATTTAAATCAAGCAAACATTAAAACAACAAAAACGGTGTGCTGGCAAAGGAAATTTATATATTTTTAAATAGTTAGGAATTGAAATAGATATATTAACGTTTATTTTAATAGAAAAATTGTGAAGATCGAGAATATTTGATAAATTGCGCAAATGAGAAAATAAATGTCCATATAATCGCAAAATGTAAAATTAAAAATTAAGCTAATTGAGGCTGCCCATATATTCGCAAAATTGAGTAGGAAGATTTTACTAAGATTTGATGTGGAAAATCTAAGATTTATTATAAAGAAATAAGTTTAGGGAAGTAAAGAGTAAAAGAAAATAATCAAAATGTCCTTACTTCAGCAATAAAAAATTAAAAAAACATTGGAACAATTCAATTAACTTAGTTGACAAAAATTCCCTTTAAATTCTTCGCGAATATATGGACTGTTCAGTTTAAAAACGTGAAAAATGTTACAGAAATAAATTTTAAGTAAAGAAAAGAAGAAGACTTTTCTAAAAAGCAGAAGACTTAAAAATGAGAGCCGGATTGCATAAGTGAGGCAATTGGGTAGTAGGGAAGGGGATGGTTAAGGAGAATGACTCGCGCCGGCCGACGATTGATGCGCGACACAATCGCCAATGATGGACGTATGCATGATCGGTAATTGATAGGGGGGAATTAAAGGGGGAAGGAAATTAAAAGAAAATAAAAATGTTTTTGAAAATAAACAACAATATTTTAGTAAAAGAAAAATTTTTTGGAAAAATAAAGGTAATAAAATGTTAAAAAGGAAATAAAATTAAAAAAAAATTTTTAGAGAGTAAAATTTAAATATTTTATTTAAGAAATTCCCACAGGTTTTTAATAGGAAGAAAATAATTATTTTAATTCTTTCATTTAAGTTTTGATAAACCCAGAAGATCAACACTAAAAAACAGTTGATCCAGAAGATCAACTAATTATTTTATTTTTGTAGTTAGTTGATCTTTAGGAAATAAATACAAATTGTTTTATAATCTTTCTTTTTTAAGTAGAATTATTTAATAATATTAATTTAAAAAATTAAAAAATAATCCTTTATTTCCCCCATTCTTTTACTTAAGTTTTAGTTCCTGTTTTCCTTAAAGCAATTTGCCATTTGACCACTTTTTGACTTAAAAAAACAAAAAATAAGACATTTCACCCTTATATATATATATATAAAAATAATTTTAAAAAATTCCTTGTCTTTATTAAAAATAAATAAAAAAAAGGGTATATATAAATAAAACAGGTGGTTAATAATGACTTTATTTTCTCTAATAATTTTTTTTAAAAAATTGATAGAAGGCCAACAGATTATTTAAAAAACAAAAGCAATTAATTTTTGTTGTATTTTTTTATAAACAGACAAAAAATGATTTTTAAAAAAAATTTAGGTTAAGTAGAGATTGTTGTTGTTGTTGTTAATTTTTTTGTACTTTATTTAAAAATAAAGAAAAAAGTTTTAATTAAAAATAATTAAATTAATATAAAAATATTTTTATAAAGTTTTAAAATGAAAAGAAAAGTTGGTACATATATGGTTAAGTTGGTTAAATATAGAGTTTCCAAGTCTTTTAGTTAAATCTTAAGTTTTTTTTGTTATAAAATTAGTTTTTTAAATAAATTAATTGTAAAAATAAATAAATTTTGGAATGAACAGAATAAAATTATTTATTTTTTATTTTATTTTAAAAACTATTCAATGGTCATTTCCGTTGCTTAGGTACCTCCACCAAATACCTAATAATTTGCAATGGCATTGAGGCCAAAAATAATAAAGGATTTGAGAGCAGGTGAAAAAGAAATAAAAGGGTAATCCTCCCTAAATCTACTACTACATAATTTTGGTTAAAAAAAAAAAAAAAAGAAAATTACTAGGTAATATATTATTATTATTTACTCATTTTTTACCTCTCTTTTCGTTCAGTGAACTGTTGTAAAAATTAAGGATTGGAAAAATTTAAATAATATTAAATAAAATAAATGTTCTAATATAATAACTAATTTCTAATAGACGCTCATCCAAAAAACAATTTAAAAAGGGTTTTTATTAGAGTCAAAAAATTAGAGAATTAATTTATAATGACAAAAATTAATTTGGAAGGATTTATGCCTTAAATAAATTTAATAAATAAAATTAATAAACAAATTTTTAATCATTGAATAAATACAGTAATTTTAATTAAAAAATAAATTTTTAAATAAATAAATTATTTCCTAGTATAACAAAAATATTTAATTAAAAAAAACATTCCTTCAAACATTTAAAAAAAAAGTTGCAAAACAGGAACAAACATAAAACAAAAATAAAACTTTTTTTTTATTCGCGCAGTGAAACAAATTGGGCAAACAAAAATAAATTATTTTTTAAATAATTTTCGACTTTTTCTTTAAAAAATGTCCTAATTAAAAAAAAAAAAAATAATTTTTTATACAAAAAAAAAGAGCAAATGACAAAACGAAAAAAACTTGACAGGTACAACATAACTACTTTTTTTTATTTGTCAATTTACTTTGGCCACAGCTGGCCAAAATAGCTAATTACTTTGATCGTTGATTGAAAGGAAAGAGAAAAAGTAAAGTGGCAGGTAAGTAAGTAAGTTAATATATTTTTAGGTAGACTAGTTTGTAAAGAAAATAAAAGGAAAATAAGTAGAAGGATATAAGTTTTTTAAATAAAAAGAATAAAGATTAATTAAATAATATATATAGAGGGGAGGATATAAAGATTAAATTAAGAAAGAAATTGGTTTAATAATTTATTTTAAAAAATAATTATTTAATATAAGGAATTGTTTAAAATTTAATTTTTAAATAATTTCATAAAATTATTATTAAATTAAAAAATATAAGGAATATTGTACCAATTACCTATAAATATTATAGCTTTATATATTTGATAACTATTAAACGTAAAAACGAAATAAAAAAAAGATGAGGAAAGAAAATTGATATAAATATTTAAAAAAATAAATAAAGGTAAAATTAATTAAAAAACAATTAAAAATATTTAAAAAAAAATTTTTTTTTTAATGTGAGAGATTAAATACAAAACAAAATAACAATAGAAATGGAAAGGAGAGAAGAATTATATTTATTTTTAAAAATAAAGAGAAGGACTAAGTATTTAGTAGTAGTAAGTAAATGAGGGAAAGGCTTTATGTAGTTAAAGCCGAATTACAAACAACTTTAAATACAAAATAATTGTTGAGTAGTATGTATATATTGACGAATAAAATAAACAAATAAAGAAATTAAATAAATAAATAAATTATTTAATAGTAATATGTATTAAAATAAATAAATAAAGGGATAATCTAAATAAATATTAAATATTAATTTTTATTAAAAATAATTTATAATTTATTCAAAAAATACTTTTAAAAAATCTAAAAATAATTAAATTAAATATTCCCTAAATTAAAATGCCTTTTTTAAGTATAATTGTTTTTTGCCAAAGAATGTAAGTCAATGATTAATTAAACAAAATTAAAGGTAGAAAAAAAAATAATTTTTAAATACCGTCCAGTCTTTTGTTTAAAAGACCTCTTTTTTTTACTTGTTATTTTCGGGAAATAACAAGGGAAAGAAAGAAACAAATTTAACAATGTAGGAAAATAACAGAAGGTAAAAATATGTAAAGTAACTACATTTTGACAAATGAAGGAAAGATACAAATTAAAAAAATAAATATATTAAAAGAAGGAAGAAGAAGAACATTTGTTTATGTTTTTATGTAGAAAAGACAAATAATCGGCAACTTGGTGGCCAAAAAAAAAATGTTTAAAAAGTGATGAGAGAGATTTAAGGGAAGAAAAGAATTATTTTGGTTAAAATATAGAAGATATTGAAGCAAAAAAAAAATATGGATTAAAAGAGTATTTAAACAATTAATCAAGATTAGAAGAAAATTGGTGGATTTATAAACAAAAACATTTATAAACTTAAGTTTTAAAATTACCCTTTTAATTATTGTACAGTACTTAATAAAAATAAACTTTATTAGTAAAAGAAAACACTAATTATTCCTCTTCTAGAAGTTTAATGAATTTTTAAATGAAAACCTGGTATTAATTAATAAACTTTATAATTAAATATTTTATCAGTCCATGACTGATATCCAAAAATAATTACGAAATTACACAATTAAAAGTTGTAGTTTAATAAGATTTATATATTTATATGTATATTTAAATAGAATATATTATATTAAGCAAAAATAAAATTAAATTTTACTTAATATAATTTATATTATTTAAATTATATATTTAGTTCAATTAGACCTGTGAGGCTTAGCAAGACCTATTTTCTTAAAGCAAACTAATATTTTTGGATATCAGTCGATGACTGATAAATTATTACTTTCTCATAAAATTTAAAGCATAAAATAAGTCTAATTTATAAAAATTGGATTAAATTATTATTTCTTTTAATATTTCAAGTAGTTTCTATTTTAATATCTTTTACTAATATATTATATTTAACTAAAATAAATTACAAATTAATTAAATTTAAATTTACTTAAACCACAGAGGAACGAGAAAATTCAAAAGAAATTATATATTTTCTAATTAATGATTATCAATTAATATAAATTTATTAAAATAAAGAAAATATATATTTTAAGGTAAAAAGAGTTTAACAAACAAAAAAGCGGTCTGTAGCTTTTTTTAATTAAAGATAAATGGATGGATATTTAAAAAGGGAAAAAAAGTTTTTAAAAATAAACTTTAAAAACTTTAATAAAATGTCCAAGTGAAGAATGGACATTTGTGCTAAACATTAAAAAATAGAAAAGGAGGGGGAAAAGGGAGAGAAAAGCTTAAAGAAAAATTTAAACAAAATAAGTAGTTATATATTTTTAGGTGTCAGTTGCAACTAAAAATAAATAAATAAATATATATGGATAGCTAATTTGCCGAGAATTGTTTAGGACTAAACGGCGGAAGAAAAGAAAGGGTAAAAAGGGGGAAGGAAAAGGAGGAAGAGGCTAAAAGAAGTGTAACGAAGGAAGAAAAAGACCAAGAAGAAAGGATAAGGTCAAGTGTGGGTTTTTAGTGACAGCCGGGTAGTTGACAGTAGTTAATAGGTTTAGGTTGAAGTAAAAGTTGGAGTTAAGAAGGGGAAAGGGTTAAATAATAAAAAGAGGGAATTAAGAAGGAAAAAAGGTTTTTAATTGAAGTAAAAAAGGATGTGGGAAAATTTTAAATGTATTGTATAGTTTAAAATAAAATATTTAATAAAATATTCAAGTATTTTGCCTATTTTAAAGGATAATTTAAGGGAAATTTTAAATTATTAAATAATTTATTAAAATAAATATATATATATATTTAATCGTTTGTTTAAAATAAAAGCGATTAAAATAAAAATAAAAAAAAAACAGTTTGGGTCACCGCAATTAAATAATTTTTTTTTCTAACTAAATTCCTTCTGCTTAAAAATGTTTGAGAAAAATAAAAATATTTTAATTAAATAAAATAATAAATTAAATTAATTAAAACCTTTATACATTAATTAATTCTTAAAATAAAAATTGTAGAAAATAATTAAATATTTTTTATTTAAAAAAAATATATACATAGAGAAGGTCAATAAATAGGTAAAAAATAAAAAAGAAATTATTTACTCATTTTTCAATTATTCTCTTTACCCTTAAAGGCAAAAAAACTTAATTTTACCTATCCTTTTTTTTTATTCATTTTTCTTTAAAAAAAAGAAAATCGGCAAATATAAAAAAAAACAACGCTTTAAGGCCTAAACAATGTTTTTATTTAATAAAAAATAATTATTACATTAAAAATAAACTTGCTTCAAGTTTTATAAAATTATTGCTTATTTGTTGCATTAATTTAAAGCTTAAAAAAAGAAAGTGAATATTAAGGTGTGACTAATGAAATTAATAAGTTTTTTTTTTAAGAAAAATAATTTTATAAAAATTGTTTTAATTAGGAAATTAATAAATAAATAATTATTTAAATATTAAAAAAAATAAATAAAATATTAATTTTAAAATATTTTTAAATAAAATGTGATTATAAAATAATTTATTTTTTTTTTAAATTAGAGTGGAAATTGAGAGCTTAAAAAAAATAATAAAAAATTATTGAATAAAATAAATAAAATATTTAAATATATACAAAAAAAATTAAATTAACTAAAAAATATTATTATTCTAAATTATTATTAAAATAGAAAAGGATAAATAAAACTATTAAGAAATAATTAATTTAAATAATTAATTAATTAATATATATTTTAATAAAAAAATATTTAAAAAATAGTAAACGTATTTTTTGGGTATTATTTATTTATTTATTTTTTTTTTTTTTTCTTCTCCTTACATATTTTTTAATGAAAATTATTCTAATTATTTTTCGTAATGCAAGAGAAGGGAAAAAATTATTTTTCTGCGTGAAGGTATTTTGCTACAAAAAAAAGACAATCGACAACTGGAAATAAAAATTTTAAAAAAAATAGGTGATTGAGGGCATTGTAAAAGAATGAGAAAAAAAAGGGAACTCAAAACTACTGGACGGAGAACTGAAGAAATTGGACGATTAAAAAAAAAATAAAAATAAATTGGACTAATTGAGTGAATATAAAGGGGAAAATAATTTTTATAAAAATATTAAAAATATATAAAGGATATTAAAAAATAAAAAATTAATTTTTAGTAAACAATAAAAATAAATATTTTTAATAAATAATCCCCTTCCCAAAGTATTTTTAAAATATTTAAAATTTTATTAAGAAAATCATTTAATTAATTATATTTTAAAATTAATTTAAATAAATTAAAAATAAAATATTTTATTTATTATATTTTAAATAAAATAAAAAATAGAATCTATTTTGACTAAATAATATTTATTTTATTTGAATATTCTGAAGTGAATATTTAGAAAATAAGTTCTGTTAAAACTTATTAAAAACTTTTAAAAAGTTTATAAAAAATAAAAAAAAACTTGTTATAAAAATAAAAAAAAACTTTAAATTAAACTTTTTTGCTTACAAACAAATAAAAGTTGCAAATAAAAACTTAAAGAAGGAGAAATGCTTCCAACAGAGGGAATATATCTAATTTAAAGTTTTATTATTTTTTTAAAGATTTGTTTGGTTAGAAAAATAAAAAAATATATAAAACTTTGTTTAAATTGATGGCGCACTTTCGGCGTGTGACCAAAATATAAAAGAATAAAAATAAATTTTTTTTTTTGTATAAAATGTTAATTTATTTAATTAATTTTGAGAAAAAAAATCTGACAAAAATATTTTAAAAATTTTTAAAAATGTTTGGAATTTTATTTTTAAATAAAGAGGTAAAAAAATTATTTTTTTTTTTCTCCTATTTTCTCCGAATTTTATAATAATTTTTATTTAATTTTTATCTCAAAGGTATTGAAAGATAATATCTAAATTCTGTTAATTTTATTTAAAATTAATAATTTTAATAATTAAAAAGTAACCGGATATAGGGGGATTAAAATTAATAAAAAAAAAATTAATTAAAAATCAAAGGAGTAAATAAAACAAATAAATAAATTGGGGATATTCGCGCAAACTAATTTCTTTTTTAATTTAAAAATTGGATTTAATAAAATAATAAAATGCTGCAAAGAAAAATATCTTGCGTTGAAAGCAATTTGTAATTATTTGAGCAACCTGAAGCATATTTATTTACTCTAATAAAAAAATAAAACTTGGAAAATGAATTGAGAAAAAAAAAAAGTTGGAATAATTTATTAAATATAAAAATGATGAAAATAAAATAAAACAAAGTTTATTATCTAAGTTAAAAATAAACTTGGAATTTAATCAAATTCAAACTTTAATTAATAAAACTTAGAAAAAAATTAAAACTTTGTCTTTTATAGGTAGAAAGAAATAAAGACATAAAAATTAATTAAATGTTTTTATTGCTTTTAATAAGGTTGCTAAGTTAATATTTATTTATTTATTTTGAAATAATAAATTAATATTTAATAATAAATTCTTATTCGAAATATAAACATAATTAAAAGATTTGTTTTCAAAAAAATAAAATAATATTAAATAAATTCTTAAAAATTTAAAATAAATATATTTAATTATTTTTAAATAAAAATTAAATAAATTAATACATATTTATTTATTTTAAAACAAAACAATGAAAATAGAACAAATATTTAATAAAGAACCTAAAGCTTTAAAAATAAAAAAAAATAAAAAAGGTTGAAGGACTTGAAACTTTGACTAAAGCTTTAAAAGTTAAGCAGCTAAGCAAACAAAATAAAATTGAGAAAAAATAGAAAAGAAGCGCAAGAAAATAAATAAATGAGTGATCGGACAATAACACATCACTCTAGTGTATATAGTTAAAAATTTACATAGATGGGTCAATTGGGGGGTTTTTTTTGTTTAAATAACTCAAAAATGAAAAATAATAATTTATATAGTAAAAGGAAAGAGAAAAGGGAAATTAAGGTAAAAATAAAGAATAAAATATTTAAATAAAATAAAAATTAATAAAAGAGGGAATAAAATTTTTTTTAAAATAGATTTTAAAAATTTAATTTTAAAATAATAATTTTTCTCTGATCCGCCAAAATCATTTATTTTGTGCCATCTAATTTGCGGCACATAAAACAATAGAATTCAAAAATAAAAAAATTATATATAGAATATATTTTCTCTTCTCTCCAATAGCAACCATAATATATATCTAACCTTTAATAATAACCTTTTCTAGCAACAAAATCTCTCTCCCTCCCTCTCTCCAATTCTCCTTTTTTAAATGGCGGAAGGCCATTTAAAAATAAAATAACCTGTATAAAACAACAACAATTTAACAATGAATGAATGAATCAATGAATAGAAAAATTATGAGAAATAAATAATGGGGACATAAATATTAAACGGTCAATGAAAAATATAGAAAAAATAACGGTGAACAAAAGTCTAACCTTTTAATTTTTTTTTTAACAAATTTACCAATTAAAAAAAAATATTTATCTCAAAAAATTTTTTTTTAATGTTTTAATTTGGCATAATGTTTAAATTATTATTTAAAATTAAATTTAATATTTTAGATTATCTAAAAAAAATTAATTAATTATTAAAACTTTTTAAAATAAAAACTTTTAATAAAAAATAAATATTAATTAAAAGTTATATATATAAATAGTTAATTTCATTCAAAAAATGACCAAAAAGAATACATTAGTTAATAAGTAATTTTACTTTCTTTCCCTCATTTAATGTGTTTTGGTAAGGCTAAAAGACAATAGGGCGCTTTGCACCTGTTTTAAAGGTTATTTTGGCTAAGTCGGCATTGAAAATATGGAAAAAGGCAATTGAAGCAGAAAATTAAAAATAAAAATATTTTTATATATGTCCAATTATTTGTTAATTTTAAAATTTTA
Organism: Meloidogyne graminicola; assembly: GCA_036172905.1. Taxonomy (NCBI): domain Eukaryota; kingdom Metazoa; phylum Nematoda; class Chromadorea; order Rhabditida; family Meloidogynidae; genus Meloidogyne; species Meloidogyne graminicola. The sequence continues at coordinate 1,827,810 of JARPZY010000005.1, forward strand.
AATTAATTAACAAGTTCAAGTAATAGAACTATGCCTAAAAAAAATTTTTTGTTTGGAATAAAATATGTAACTAGTCAATTACTGGAATTGCTATGGAACTCATTTTAGAACCAGAAAATTAAAAAATTAATTACTGAATCAGATTCTGAGATAAAATTTGGAAATTTCCAACCATTAATAATATGTCTCTTATATGTTGAATTATTTCTTTACTAATTTACAAAGTTAAAGAATTAAATTTTCATATTAATTTAAAATATTCTTTAATATTTATTTTTAATTTTAAAAATTCTAATATTTAATAGAAAAATAAAATAAATTCAAAGAAAAAAAAATAATTTTGCTCATATTTTCCTTATAAAAATAATTATTAGGAACGGCATAAAAAAAATAAAAAAAAATAGTAAAAATTATTTTTTATGAAAAAATAAAACCAATGAAATATTATATGATTGAAAAAAAAATATTAATAATAATAAAAAATAAAAACAAAGGTTATTTTTTGTTAAAGTTTAATGTAAAAATGCGCTAAATTTAATGCTTAAAAAGGAAAAGGGAAAAGATTTTTAAATAAAATTTAATAAAGGAATTAGTTTTATAAATAAAAATTATCAAAATTTACTTATAAAATATTAATTAAAATTATGTTAAAATTTGGCTTGAATTAGATGTCAAAGGAATGACCGTGAAAATTTGTTAAAAGTGGATACTTCAGTTGAAAATAAAATACAAAAAAGTAATGAAAAATACAAAATGGATGGGTAATAAATTTTAAATAAATTTAATTGTATTTATCATTTTTAGCTACAAAATTCTGGTACTAGACAATTCTGGTGGAGTAAATAAGTTTATACTTAAACAACTTTTATTGTTTAGGATATTTAAAAAATACATTTAATAAATTGCCATATGTATTTTTGAACAAACTTTATTTCTTTATCGAAAGAAGAAAAATACAATATTTATTTAAATAATTCTGATTCTTCCGGAAGGCGTGTTTAAATAATTTCAAGTTTTCCAAAACTTTTTGTATTTTACCTAAATGTTTTTAGTCCTTCCGGAAACTTTTAGCTATTACAACAGGAACAGCAGATGCATATACACAAATAACACAAACAGCACAAAGTAATAGAAGTTACAGTCAGGGAAAATTCGATTTTGAAACCGTTATTAGAATTAGCATCTTCTTTGTCCTCATTCTTTAAACTTATATTAGACGACAATCTTTTCTGTCCATTATTATTGACCATCAACTAAAAATAATTAAATTTTATCAATATAAATTTTAGTTTTTTTTACCATTTCGACCTGAACAGTTTCATTTATTTTTGTTTCGTTAGCTGACGGTTCAGTAGTTTTAGCCATAGAAATACGTGTCGACAACACTTTCTACAAATTTAAAAAATTAAATTTTTAAATTGAGTTCTCTTACCCTTTCATTATTTGCACTTCCCTCAGATATACCAACTACTCCCTCAGTTTTGATTTGTTCAATCAACACCAACAGAACAACAATGAAGATAGCCAAAATGTTAATGAACATAGCCTTCTTCCAGAAGTTGTTGTTGACAATGATTGACTTCATTGGAGTAGACAAAAGCAAATAAAGAAGCGATGTAGAAAAGATTGAAGATTGTGTTTTAAATAAACTTAATTTATTGGCTTTTATACTTTCGATTTTTATGTTTTTGGGTTTTGAACATCTTTTTTTTGAAATTTAAAATAATTTGTATTAGAGACAGGCGACGAGTCGAGTCTCGACGAGATTTTCCAAGATACCGCTCCCGAATTTCGAGATTTATTTCACGGGATCTCGTCTCGGCATAATTATTTTTGAAAGAAATCTCGAATCGGGATCTCGGAAATGCAATTTTACCGGTCTTTAACATTAACTTACCATTTTTACAGATAATTATGATTCTTCAAAATATAAAAAAGTTCCCTCAATGTTGTTTTGTTCTTTATGCTCGACCTACCTTTCTCTTAAAAAATTACTCAACGCAGCCTGGTTTGATTTTAAAAATAATTATTCGATTCTTATTTTACAGAACATTTTCGTCGACTCTTAAATATTAAATCTGGTTCAACTTTTAATTTTCGAAATTTTAGTAATGTATGTTTTTATTATATATTTTTTATATTTCTATTTTTAAGGAAGCAACAGAGGAAAAAGAAAGGCAAATACGTCAAGAATGGCATTGGAAAAATGTTAAAATGGGAATTGTATTTATGTCAATTATGGCATTATCGGGAACTGCTTATGTTTTTTTTGTTTATGGTTTATTTTTAATTTAAATTTTATTAAGCATAGATTGTTTTTATTTTTTTAAATAATTAGGTAGGCAACCTCGTGATCCTGTTACGGGTGAATTATTAGCTGATCAATTTTCTAACTACAAATTTGCTCCTTTTTGGCGTGTTCTTGATTTTATAGCGTTTTGGAGAAAGGTTTTTATTTTAAATAATTTATATAATTTTATTTATCAGTTTATTGCTGAGCCTTCAAGAGAGAAACTTCTTCCAGACCCAGTCAAACCCCCATTTCATCAACCAAAATATACTATTGTTATTGAGTTACGAAATGTTTTAGTTAGTCCTCAATGGGATGTAAGTGAATATATTAACAATTATAATATTAAAAATATTTTTAGTACAAAAAAGGTCATTATTTCGTGAAACGACCAGCTTTGGACTATTTTATAGATATGATTGGTTATCCTAATTTTGAACTGGTTCTATATACGTCAGAAAATTTTATGAATGTTTGTTTTATTTAAATTTTTTGATATATGTATTTTAAGGCAGCCCCGATTGTTAGTCAGATTGACCCTAATGGTCAAAGAATCAATCATGCACTTTTTAGGGATTGTACTAAATATATGAATGGAACACATGTTAAGGTTAATTTTACTTAAAAGTTTATTCGAACTATTTTAATCCTATCTAATTTAATTTATTGAAACCTTTTACAAACAATTATTATTTTTTTTTAATTCTTTCTATTTGAGGAATTATTGAGATTTTTTTGAGTTAATCGTTTTTTTTGTGTAAATATTGAGCAGTAGAACAATTTTTTACTCAATTATACATAATATAAATAGATTTGTCTGCAGAATGGTTTTTGCAAAATATCCTGAAATATTACAAAAGTACCAACATATTTTAATTATTTTTAATTTAAAGGATCTTTCTCGACTTAATCGAGATTTAAAAAAAGTAATATACATCGACTGGGAACCTGCTGCATTTCAATTAAATCCGGAAAATGTTCTTTGCTTACCAAAATGGAATGGTGATATGAATGATACTTCTTTGGTTGATTTGGCAGAGTTACTTAAAAGTTTATTTTAAATTAAAAGAATTTTAACTTTTTTTAAATTTAGCAATTCATTTATCTGATGCTGAGGACGTTCGACCGATCCTCCAATTTTATAGTCAATTTGATAACCCTACAAATGAGTTTAGAAAAAGGGCACAAATGCTTGGACATGAGGTTATTTTAAATTAAATATTTATAAAAATATAACAAATTATATGTTCTTTGTTATGAAGATAAAACTCTCAATGTATTTCCGCAAATAACTTTATATTTTTCTATAATTATTAAAATATAATGCAAAGGTAAATGCCATCACAGAAGCGTTGACTATATTTTGAAAATTTTTATTGAATGAAAATGAATCCACTTTCTAAAATTGTTAATTTTGAACTTTCAATTTCATTTCCCTAAAATATAATGGAAAAGCATTTACTTTGTGCGGACAAAATTTGCGGACTTTTATTTTTCGCCTAATAATTTAACATACAATTAAATTGTCTTTACTACTATTTTAATTTTAGAATTTACAAATAAATCAAGCAACTACACAAGAGCCATTAAAGAAATATCGTGGAGGAATATTTGGAATGGGAAGACATGCTGTTTAGAAATTTTTATTTTTTCAGTTATTCAATTATTGTTTTTGTTTTAAAATAATTTATAAAAATATTAAAAATTATTAAGGGAATAAGGTTGTCCTAGAGTTACTTTAAATAAATTTACAAAAAAAAATATTGATTTCGATATTTTTGTAACCTTGATGATTTGTGTCTAGCGTCGATTCTAGGCTCGTGCTGAAATGGCGGTACTGGAGTGGATTTCTTCTTTTTCTTTATCTTTTATTTAGGCGAATTATATCTTTTTTAATTTCATTTTTTTTCTTTCATTATTTTTTTTTTATTTCCTTCAGATTTTTGAATTTAACATTTCTTTTTTCCTTCACATTTTATTTATATTTAACAAATCAACCATGGAACTTGAAGCAAATGGAGTACTTTTATCTTTTGTATGTATTATTTTACTTCATTTATTTAATTTTTTCAAAGATGAATCTCTTAACAGCAGAATTACAAATTGAGGAAATTTTTTCATTTGAAGAAGTGCGATGTTTGATTCCAATTTTCATTAAAATGATGTAAATTTTGACATTTTTTTAAATTTTACTTTGTAATATTTTTAATTTATTATTATTTAGACAAACTGGAGAGCTTACCTTCAAATCCGATTTTAATTTTAAATTTAATGATGCCTTTGAATTTATTAAAAATGATTTGGGAGATAAAGCAGTACAACTTTTAAGACCTGAAAATGTTGATAATGGAGACAAACAAGAAATTGCTAATGTAATTCTTTTTTAAATTGATTAATTAATCTTAATTTTAAGATTGTTTTTGCCCTTTTATTCATTTTTCAAAGAAAAGAGAAAGGGAAATTTGACCAACTCTGCGAAAAATTAGATGAAAAAAATGGTTCAAAAATAAAACAAATGGTTCTTTTATTTTTTTAAAAATTCCTTTGGAACTAGTAACAAGCTTAATAAGAGAGGAATAATTTGCGGGCAAAACTAGCGGATTCCTCCCTATTTTTAAATTTTTTCAGTTAAAAACTTTGGAAAATTCTGACACTCGTTCTCCACTACAATTCACAACAATTTTGACAGAATTCTCTTCAAAAACTTTTAATTCAAATATTCAAGTATTTTCTTCTCCTCTTAATCAAAAAGAAAAGGACGAGGAAATTAATCAATTTAAAATTAAAGCAGCAGAATTTGAAGCAAAATTTAAACAAATTGAAGCAATTAATGATAAATTAAATGAACAACTTGGAAGTATACAAAACGAATTTATTGATTTGGAAAATAAATTAGAAAAATTAAAACAGGCCGAAATTGAAAAGGTTTATTTAAATTATAATTTTTTTTTGAATTTATACCCAAAAATAAATTAATTTTTTGTTAATTCTTTAAATAATTTTACCATTTAAAATTGCTTATTTTGAAAATTAATTAAATTTATTTAAAGCAAGGGACAATAGATCTTTTAACTGTTCAATTGAGAGAGGTCACAGATGAATTAGAAACTAGCCATTACAATAATTCTCAACTTCAACGAGAGCTTAAATCTTTAAATGAAAGAAATTCTCGTGCCCTTCAAAAATCTGCTAATGATTTAAAGTCAAAGGAGGATGAAGTTAGGTTGCTTTATATTAGGTTTATTTTTTAATTTTTTTTTTTTATTAATTTGGGTATTTTCCTTTTATTGGGTAGTATTTGGATTTTGATTTAATTTTGAGTTTTGCTTAATTTTTCGAAAGTTTAACTGAAAAAAATTTTTAAAATTAAAAAATTAGAAGTAGAAGTAAAATTCAAAACTATACGTCACTTTGTGATACTCCCGGGAAAGTACTTATTTTTTTAACTTAAATTAATTTTTTTTAGATTAGATGCTTTAGTTAAGCAAATAACAGAAAAAGATGTTTCAGAAAATAAATTAAAATTTTTGGAACAACAAATTGCTAATCAACAAGGAAATATAGAAGAGCTTAGAATTGGATTAGAACAAGCCCATGATAGGGCTAATATTGTAATAATATTTTTAGCTTTGTACTAAAGATGATGATCCGCAAGTTTTTTTACGGACAACTATTTTGTCCGTAAAAATTTGCGAACAAACATTTTATTCCTATTTCATTTTTTTTAGTTTATTTTCACTTTTAGGCCGAAACAGAATTAATTAAATACAAAAGGCTGCATAATAATAATATTAAACAGCAAGAGATTACAAAGTCTATTGACGGTTTTTTTTAAGTTTTAGAAAATTTTTAAAAAATTTATTTTAGATTCGGATAATTCAATTTCTCTTCATGATGATTTGATTTCCTGTAGAACATCGGAAAATCATAGGTTTTTTAATAAAATTTGTTTTTTTCTAATCGGTGCCTTCCAGCCTTCTAAGTAATGTGAAAGGAACAGTCCCCTTTCACATTAGATTGTCTCCATTAGGGGATTAATTTTTATTGAAACTATTTTTAATTATCTAAACTTTTTAAAATTTAATTTTTTTAATTTTAAGTTATTTGGAAAATTCATCTGACCATATTGATTCACAGAGTGGAGAATTTGCAAAATTAAAAACTCGTTTAGAATTAATTCAATATGAGAAAATAGAGTTGGAAAAATCGTTTGTTAATATTTTTTGCTTTTTAAAATTTTAATTTTATTTAGAAACGAGGAATTTCGAATAAAATTGGACCAAATTAATAATTCTCAGTCCCAATCAATTTTGGAAAAAGCAAAGGAAATTGAAAGGTTTAAACAAGAATGTGAATCATATCAAAATGAATTGAAAAGGATAAAAGAAAAAGAGTCTAATCTGATGGAAAAGAATAAAAATATTGAAGGTTTTATAAAATTAAAGGTCGTTTTGGTGCAGAAAATAATTAATTTTACATTCTAGGATTTGGATATAAAAAACTCGAATTTTAAAACACCAAAATTTTTTATTAGATAAACTAGCAAAAAGTAAGTGACTTTCCACCAAAACGTCTTCATTTTTCAATATTTATAATTTTAATTTATTTTTATAGAAGAAAATGTTCAACTTAAAAATGCAATAAAAATATTAGAAGGAGAAAAAGCTGTTAAAGTAAATAGTGAATTAAATAATGAAAAACAACTACGCTCATCATCTTATTTGAAATGGATTCTATTAATTATTTTTGTATTATTTTGTCTTTTACTTATTTTGTGTTTTATGGAATTTTCACTTGAGATAACTTATTTGCTCAATTAAATTATATATTTAATTTTAAAAATTTAATTTTTTTAAATAAATTTAAGAAGAATATTTAAATTAAAGAAAATTTTCATTTCTTTGTTGGACCGCTAAGTATTTTTGGTGATAAAATCTAAAATTTAAAATAAATTTTAATTAATTAAATTACTCGAATATTGCCCTTTCCTTCATTAAGAAATCCAACCGAAAGAATATTTGGACTTAAAACAACGAGTGCATAATTCTGAGAGGAAGCAATTGATACTTTTAACATTTCTAAAATTAAGGAATTTTTTTTAAAGAATTTTATTGACGTTGTGAACAATATAGGATTATAAAGACCTTATTCTCTCTAGCATTAATCACTTTTTATTACCTTCATAAAAAGGTTAGTCATACAGGGATTTTTTGATAGTAAATAAAAATTAATTCTACCTGGACTTAACACAGAAAAATAAATAAATGTAGGATTTAAAACACGAAAATCAAACGCTTTTGGACTAAGAATTCGGGCAACTATTGCTCTTGGAGATAAAACATATGCAGTAAAAGCTCTAGGTGATAAAACCTAATAAATAAAAATTAAATTAAAAATTAATTTATTACTTTAGCATTAAATGTTTTAGGTGCAAGTACTTCAAAATTAAAAGCTTGAGGTGTTAGTATTTCTGTCGTAAAAGCATTTGGTGAGAGTATATTAGCTATTGCAGCACGTGGTGATAATATTGATGAAATAAAAGCTGTAGGGCTTAGAACTGGAAACTTTAAATTTTGTTAAAAATTAAATTCAAATAGAAGAATTACGCTTCCAAAATTAGGTTCCAAAATGGCTGCTTCAAAAGCACTAGGTGATAAAGCAACACTATTTATAATAGCACCATTATTCACTTGATTAACAAAAAAGTCTGGATTAAGTAGTCGTAATTGGTCTAAACTTTGACGTTTTGTACGATTTAGAAAATTCTTTTTATTTAAATATTTAAATAAATTATAATCGTTTTCATTAATTTTAGAAAGTATTTTAATATCTTCTTCAAGTATTTCTTCCATTTCATTTTCATCATTACTCAAATCTTCAATTAGTTTTTGGGATATTTTGTCTTAAAATTTATATTTTTTATTTATTGTAAAAATCGCTTATTTTTGAATAATTTTTTTATTAAGTTGAGGTGCTCTGAGTACATATTTTTTTAATTATATTTACCTTTTCTATTTCCATTAAACATCATCATTAACTGGTCTTTATTTAAATGTGTATAACCACGTGTTTCTAAAGCTTCTTTCTGCCTTTTATTATACCAACTAGAAATAATGTCAAATCTTTTATCTAATTCTTCTAAACTTTCAATAGAAGGTAGAATTTTTGTTTCAATTCTTCTTTTTATTGGTTCAAGTTGTAATAATAAATTATTTAATGTTTTAGCAGCACCGCTTATTTGTAAAAGTAATTCTAACCAAGGAAGTGTTTCTTCTTTATTATTAGTAAAAACAAGCTAAAATAGAAGCATAACTTTAAGAATTTTAAAATTACATCTAAAAGTTGTTTAATTGAAAAATTTCCGTCCTCATGAAATGAGAAAAATGTTGGAGACATTAACATTTCTTCTATTTTTGATATATTTTTATTTTTCTGATTTTCTGGAATTATTGAAAGCAATTTAGGTGAAAGTATTTTAATTTCGTCAAAATTTAAAATATTTCGAAGTTGAGATTCGGCTATGTCGATGAGTGGATTATGTTGAAATGATTCTGATTTGAGTTGTACAGAAAAACCAGAATTTTGCAGCAGTCTGATTTTTGTTTTTTATAATTTCTGATTTTTGTTTTTTATAATTTCTGATTTTGTTTTTTATAATTTCTGATTTTTGTTTTTTATAATTTCTGATTTTTGTTTTTTATAATTTCTGATTTTGTTTTTTATAATTTCTGATTTTTGTTTTTTATAATTTCTGATTTTGTTTTTTATAATTTCTGATTTTTGTTTCTTAAATTATTCTATGTTTGCAACTTAAGTTTGTTTTGTTTTACTCTATGTTATCAAAACTTGTATATTCTAGCAAAACTTGTTTATTCTCTGTTTTATCTCCAAACTAACCTGTTTAATATTCTATCTTTTTGTTGAATATAATTTTCACAACGCTCAACTTTATTATAAAAGTTTTCTATCTGAACTATTTGTTTTACATTTGGAAACTTTTCAAGTGTTTTTTCATCAATATTTTTTAAATTTCTTTTTCTTCTAATTATTATTTCTTTTTTACTAAATTTTTAAAATTATTTATTTTTATTAAATATTTTTACCTTCTTTGTTTAAATTTTTGTCTTATCCTTTTCAACTTTTTTTCTTCCTTTTCTTCCATTAAATTTGCAAAGACAGCAAAATTTCTTTGAATTTTTGTTGTTTTACTTTTTAAATTATTTAAAGAATTATTTAATAAAATTTTAGGAAAATTATTAAATTTAATAAATTCTCTCCAAAAAGGCAATTCTTCTTTTTCTTTAATATTATTTTCATTTAATTTAATATTTTTTAATTTAAAATAATTATCTCTAACATTAAATAAAGAAACTAAACATTTTGCCATTAAATTTAATTTATTTTTTGATTCTTCTATACATTGATTAAATACTATACGTTCTGTATTGGGTAATGTTTTTAAAATAATTTTTGATTTAGCCTGGAATTTTTTTTTTTAATTTTAATTTTTAAAAACCTTAAAAAGTGCAGTAACACTAACTTGAAAAAAATAAATATCTAAATCACTTGGATTTATTTTAAAAATTTCTGGGCCATTAAATGGACGTTTTGAAGCAAAATTGCTACAAAAGCTAATTTCTTTCACAATTTGAAATAAAATTAAAATAAAATTAAATAAATAATTTTTCATTCGATTTGATTAAATAAATAAATAAAAAAAAATATATTTCCAGCATAGAATTATATTATATTATTTATTAGGTTTAATTCAAAAATGGTTACTCAAACGATAGCACTCTTAGGCGGTGAATGAGAAATTTACTTAAATAAATAAATATATTTAAATAATACTAATAGAAATATTTAAAAAAAAAAAAGTATTTTTTTAAATTATTTTTTAAAACAATTTATTAACAATTAAATAAATATTAGATTTTTTATAAATAAATTAAATTTTATTTTTGAATGAATTTTATAAATTAATTTAAAAAAAAACAATTATTTAATTATTATTAAATAAAAATATTAATTATTTAAATTATTTTTATATTTTAACCTTTTAATTTTTTATTATTTTTTTAATTAAAAAAAATTGTAAAAAAAATTTATTTCATTATATTTTAATAAATTTTTTTTAAAATCCAATCTTCCTTTATTTAAATAAATTTATTTATTCTTTAACAAATATATTAATTCCTTTAAAAAAATTTCCCTTCATTTATCCTTTATTCTTTTTCCCTTTTTATTTTTTAGACTTTAAATAAAATTTAATTTCCCGTATTTTTTGGGTATTTTCTGTTAATATAAATATACCCTTACCAAGAATTTTTAATATATTCGACTAATTTTTTTTCTTTTCAGTTAATTGAATAAATTTATTTATTAACATAAAAATATTATGTTAGCTGCTCAATTATTATTTAAAATATATATTTTTATTTAAATGAAAATAAATAAATAAAATATTTTTATTTAAAAATATATAAAAATATATTATTTTAATTAATTAATTTATTTTGTAATATTTTACTTCAGGAAAGATATTCCAGAATTTAGTATTTTTGAAAATTTTATTTTTTATTCAAAAAACTAGAAATTCCCTTAACTTTATTATTAAATAAAACATTATTTTTAAATCTTTATAAAAAATAAAATTAAAAATTAATTAATATTAAATTTATTGAAATTTAAAAAATTGTTAAACAACATTGAAAAATATATTTTTTTTTCTCCAAAATTAAATAAAAATTAAAAATAATATATAATTTAAAATTTAATTTTTAAAAAAATAATAAAATTTCCATTAAAAAAAATTTTTTGTTAAATTAATTTAATAAAATAATTCCACAATAAATATTTAATTTATTAAATAAATAATAACTTCCTGTTTTTAATATTAGACAATATTTATTTATTTATTTTTTGTTTGTTTACAAAAATTTAATGAACTAAAAAAATAATTTAATTTAATTTTAATTTTTTTTAAATTTAAATTAATTATATTTAAAAAAAAATTAATTTCCTGTCCTTATAAAAATTAAAAATTCTTTATTTATTTAAATTTTAATTTTTTTAATTGCTTTAAAATTATTTAAAATATTTTTTAATTAAATATATATAAACACTAAAGATCCTCTAATTTTTAAATTAAAATTAGTTAAATTTATATCGGAAAATTTTAAGAAGATTTTAATAAAATAATATACTTAAATCCTTTCATTTTAATTTTCTATTTATGATTTAATTTGTAAATAATTTATAAATTAATTTTTTAAATTTTTAATATTTATTTAAATGTTAAAAGATTAATTTTATACTTTAAAATTTTTTTTTCTTAAATAAAAAAATATTTTTAAATGATTGGTGACTAAAAAAAATAGGCTAAAAAAAATTATTTTAAAATAAATAATTTATTAAATTTATTTAGGCATTTAATAAAAGAAATTTGAAACGACGAAATATAACTTTATTTATTTATTTTTTATTTTTTCCAATTAAAATATATTTTCTTTCTAGAATTTTTTATTTTTATTTTATGCAATCTTTCAGAAAATTCTAATATTTATTAAGAAATGTTTTTTTTTATTTAATTTTGCTATTTTATTTAAGTCTAGATTAAATATCAATAAAATATAAAAAATTTAAAAATAATTAAACTTGCTGCAATTTTCCTCATTATTTTTAGGAAAAGACTTGTATTTTATCAAGTTTATTTCTAAGTGTATTTTTAGGTTTATTTTTCCAAGTTTATTTTTTAAACATATTAACGTTTATTATTAAAGTTTTATTTTTTGCATTTATTTTTCCAAGTTTATTTTTAAGTATTTAAGTTTATTTCTTTTTTATATTTTAAAGTTTATTAATTTTTACTGAACAAGTTTTGTTTTTGTATTTTATCTTTTATTTCTGTATTTATTTTAGTAAAAAATGAATATTAGCTTAACATATTTTTATTTAAACAATATTTTTATTTTTAATCATATTTTTAAAACTTTTCCTTTCTTTGTATTTTTCAATTAAATATTATAATTAATATATTCCTAAAGCCTATTTATATTAATTAAATTATTCAAAAAAATATTTCAAAATTAATTTTATTTTAACATTAAAAAAATAAACTAATTATTTATTTTAAATAATTTCTAACTTTTAATTTTTTTTATTTCTTCTCCTCTTCTGCGCAAATAAAAACTCTAAAATTTATTTTTATTTTCAATTAATTCCCATGGCATAAAAAGACTTAATTTGCATTTTAAATTTATTTTTTTTTTCTTTTTTAATAAACTTTTTGTTTATTAAAAAAGCTATTTATTAATTCTTTCTCATTTATTATAATTTTTCTAGAATATTTTAAAGGAAATTTTTTATTTATTTATTTATTTTTTTTTTTATTCTCAATAACATTTTTATCCCAAAACTTTTTCTTTTTTTTTTATTTAAACACATATTCTGGCACTCCATTAATTATATAAATATTCATTATTTATTTAACTTTAAAGAGTAAAAAGAATTTAAATATTACTAGCATAAAGCTGTAGTTATTGGTCGAACTTGCGGACAATAATTGCGGACTAAATAATATTTAAATATTTAATAGGGCAAATAAATCCTTATTTAATTAAATTTATTTTGATTAAAAAAAAAGTATTTTTTTTACCCAATTTAAATTTTAAAAATTATTTTGAATTATGCGTACAACTCCGTAAAATTATAGACGTAAAAGTAAATAAAAATTATAAAAGTTTTTTTTTTAATTTAAAAATAAAATATATTATTGGACCAATTAATGAGGCATTTTCCATTTTATTTTTGACGCACGCATATTTAATTTAATTTTTATTATAATAATTTATTTTTATTAATTTTTAATTAATTTTATTAAAAAGAAATTGTGTTAGAGAATTTTAATTTTTTTAAATTTTAATTCCCAATTAAACAATAATTTATTTAAAAATATTTAAAAAATAGTTCAATAAGGAGAGAACAATTTAATAAAAAAAATATTATTTATTATAAGGAGAAATTATAGAAAAGAACAGAAAAATATAAATTGTTTTGTAAATTACAATCTATCTAATATTTTATTTCTTAATTTCCAACTAATATATTATAAACCAGAAAATATTAATTAATGTAGAGCGTAGGTTAACGTGGAGGGCACAGGACATTTAAATAGGTGGTTACCCTTCTATGAGGGGAATGTAAAAAAAAAAGATCTGATACCTGGAGGTTGGACTCAAAAAGAGTTCAGTGGAGGATGGCAGGCGTAATAAATATGCGTTGGAGGTTGGAGGAATTTAAAATAAAGTAATAATTTGTACCGATGCCTGATGAAACAACTACGCTCTTAATATTTTTTTAAGCAAAACCATCTATTTTTAAATAAAATATTTTAATTTATTCGAATTATTATTTAATTCTAAAATAAATATTTTTAAATAAATTTAAAATGTTATTAAACTTCCGGTTCTTTATAATTTTTAAAAGATTAAAAATATTTAATTTAAAAAATTTAAAATTAATATTTTAACATTTATATATTGTATTTATATTTAATTTAAAAAAAGGCAACATTCCTTTCCCTTTATTTAATAATATTTAATAAATAAAATAAAATATCTCCGGTTACCGGATAATAAAAACGGATTTAATTTAAAATTTTTAAGTAAATATTTTTTTAAATAATTTAATAATATAATGAAAATTGACACATTTTTTTTTTGTGAAAAAAAAAGAAAAATGAGACAACATTAAAATTATTTATTTTATTAAATAAATATAGGCAGCAAGATATTTACTTTATTTTTATTTATTATTATTTTTTGATGAAATATTTTTTTTTGGCTTTTTTTTTAAATTTATTTTACATCATTTTTAAATAATTTTTATAAAATTAAAAAAATATATAAATTAGCTTATCCTACTTGTCATAAGGATTTAATATTTTTTTTTAAATAAAATAATTTATGTGACACGTCAATATTGTTAATAAATGTGAATTTTAATAAATTATCTATTTATAATGTTTTTTTAATTTATTATCATTTTTGTTTGACCATTTTGTCCATTTAAAGCAATAAAAATAAATAATTAAATTATTTTATTTTTTAATTAAATTTTTAATTTCAAGCAAAAATGTTAGTCATAAATATAAATACAAATTAAAAAATTCCCACCATATTTAGTATTTTTAAAAATAGAAAATATAATAATAAAAATAGCAGGTGCAATATTTTAATTATTTTATTTTTATTACCTTTTGGCATTTTTACCTTTTTATATTTATTAAATTTTGCACAAAATTTAATAAATAAAAATTTAAAAGATTTTAATTTTGTTTATTAAATCTTTATTTCTATTTTAAGCATTTAAAATTATTATTTAAAAAATTGCGAGCGTAGTGGTTTCATCAGGCATCGGTACAAATAAGTCCATTCTAAATATCTCCAACCTCCATATGGCAATATTAATCTACAGCCTGCCATCCTCCACTGAACTCTTTTCGAGTCCTTACCTCCAGGCCTAACTTCAAGGTGTTCTAGGAGTTCTCGATGTCGGATGTTGGTCGTGGGGTTCAAGGGGGTCTAGGAGTTCGCGATGTCCAAGTTGGTCGTGGCGGTCATTGTGATCCTCTTGGAGACCGTGCTCATCGTGGTCACCGAGAAAATGCTTAGGGAAACGTTCTTAGATGCCCTGTGCCCTCCACTCTCTAACCTACGCTCGATAATCAATTTAGATTTGTTTCCATATATATATGTTGAATATTAAAATAAAAATTATTTAATAGGTTGCAAAATACAATTAAAAAAAGTTTATTTTTCTCTCTCTCTTTCTCTTAATTTTACACTATCTATCTATAAAAACATTGTTTGTTAATAACATGTTTAAATCATGTTTTGTTTTGTTTAAGTTCTTAATGTAAAAACTTGTTTGTTTTAATTAAATAAACATTTCTAGTCTAAACTTCAATTATCCTAATATTCGTATTTTTGTTTATTTTTTTCCTGCTTTTTCCTTTTTTAGAAAGGAAAAAGTTGGCTTAATAATTTTTAAAAAAATTAAATAATTAATTAACTAATTAATTAAAAAATTGTCCATAATTAAACATTTTTGATTTTTATTAATTTTTTAATGCCAATAATTTAAAAAAATAAATAAAATTCAGTCAATTTTATTTACATTTTTAATTCTCAACACGCCATTACAGTAATCCTATTTATTTAAAAAACATTTTTGGCTTTAAATAATTTCACACAAATTTCATACTTTTTTATTTTCTTCATCACACATTTTTAATGCCTTTTTTAAAGTGCTCGTCTGCCACAGTTTTTTTTTTGAATTTTATTTTTAAAAGCACCGCCCAATGAGAGAATTGGGGAAGATAAAGTAAATTCTTAATTATTTTTTAAAAATTATTTTTTATTTTACCATACTTAAAATATTAAATAAATAAAATTTTTAAAAATTATTTAATATTTAAAATATTTAAGTTTTTATTGTTGAGTTTTTTTAAATTAAATTAAAAATTCTAACAATTATTTAATATATTCTATATAACAAATGTTTTATACAATTTAATTTTGTTTTAATTTTTTAAACTTGAATGAAAATATTTTCTTATAATAATTTAATATAATTAAAAAACATTTTTAATTATTTAATAAACTTGAAGTTTACCCTTAAAAACTTGAATTTTATTAATTTCTTAAAAAATAAGTTAAACAATTTAATAATTCAAGACTTTAAGTTTACTAAAACATTTAAGGCCTATTTATTAATAATTCTTATATTTTTTAAAAATCGATCTCATTTAAGCTTTTATTACTTTATATTTATTTTATTATTAGCCTAATTTAAATATAAATTATTAAAAAATTTTCTTTTTTTTAAGGCTTCTAAATCTTTAAATAATTGCTTTTTTTTTAAATTATTAAAATTAAATGGCAAATAAAATATTAAATTTATTATTACTGTTTTTAATTACTGCAAAAATTTAAATTAAAAATTATTATTTTAAAATTGTTTTATATTTACTTATGATTTTATTTAGCTTCACTTTCTTCAAGTTTAATCTTAAGATTGAGAAAAATATTTGAATTAAGTTTTGCTGCATTTATTTAAATGTTTTTAAGTTTGAGCTTGTTTTATAACAAATATGTTTATGTAATAATGTTAAAACTTGTTTGTTGCAACTTGTTTTAATTAATGTTTTAATTAATTTAAAACAAACATTTACTTAATGTTTTAATTTAATTTGTTTTTCTTATTTTTTTAAAGTTTTTATTTATTTTTGTTTATCGTCAGTTTTTCTAACTTCATTGCATTTATTTTAATTTTTATTAAATTCTTTAAAAAAAATTATATTCAATAATAATTCTGTTCAATGCCGTTAAAAGCAAAAAATTTATTTAATAAAATTAACATATTTTTTCAAATAAATTGGTAGCAGCTGAAAAATTAAATTAAAAGGGAAATAATTTAATAAATAAAAATTAAATTAAAATGTAAAAATAGTCAGTATTTATATAAACATTTTTAATATATTTTTGCTTCAATATTTTGTTTAACTGTTTAAATAAATTTAACAGAAAAAAAAATTAATTAACTAAATACTTTTACGTATAAATATTAAATAAATAAATGTACATGTATTTAATAAATATATTAATTTAAAAAAAAAAAAAACTTTTTTAAGTTTAAACTTGTTAAGTTTATAAACATTATTTATGTAACATATAAAATATTTTATTGAATACAATTTTAATTTTTTTTTTTTAATTTTATTTTTAATTTTAATTTCTTTATAAAAATTATTTTATTTTTTATATTTTTCAATTTTTTGCCTTAATTATTAAAAATTTTTTTTTCTTTATTTTTCAAAAAAATAATTTTTTTTTTAATTTTTTCTTTCATTTATTTAACATATTTTTTGTATTTTGTCCTTCAAATTCCGCCATATGGTGTGATTTTGTTTTTTAAATTAAAAAAGTAGATAATTATTAAAAAAGGGAAATTTCTTTGAAAAAAAAATATTACTAAAATAAAATTAAAAAATAAAAATAAAAAATACAATTAAAAATAAAGAAATAAATTTTTAAAAAATAATATTAATTTATTCAAGGTTAAGGGAATGCTTTTTTTTTAAATTATTTATTAAAAAATTAATTTTTAAATAAATTAATTAAAGAAAAATATAAACTAATTAATTTCTGTTTATAATTTTAAAAAATTAAAAATTCTAATTTATTCAAAAAATAATATTTTTTTCTCTTAGTATGTTACATAACACTCTTTATTAAATAAAATTAATTTAAAACAAAAATTATTTTTTATGTAAAACTATAATTATATTATTAAATTATTTTCTTCCCATTTTTTTTTTATACAATATTTATTTTCTCCATTGGCCCATAAATTAATTTATTTAAAAAAAATTTTTTTTCCTTTTCAAAAAAAAAATATTATTTTCAAAATAGGCACTAATTATTTATTAAAAAAAAATATAATATAATATATATTTAAACATATTATGCAAGACTTTCTTTTTTTGCCTTTTTCTTATTGCAAATGGGGTTATTTAATTATTTTTATTTAATTTAAATATTTTAATTAATTTAAAGTTTATTTAAAGGAGAATAGATGTTCCGGAAAATACTCCCGTTCGAAAACTTTCCGGAAAGTTTCTCTTTCAGCAAGTCTTCTTAAATAGTTATTCCGGGAAACTTCTTTCTGAAACTTTCCGGAAAGTTTATTTTTTATAAATTTCCCTTAATAATTATTAAAATATTATTTAATATAAATTATATTGTATTAGTTATTAAATCAACTCTACATACATAAAGAAGAGAATATTTAAAACAAAGATGAATAAAAAATATTTTATAAATTTTAACAAAAAATCTTTTTTAATTTTTCTGACCATTTTCCCTTCTATTTCTTTTAGTAAAATAATAATTATTTAATTAATTTTCCCTTTTCTTCATTAAATTTTTATAAAATAAAATTTCTCAAATGACCACTACCACAACCACCACCACTAGTTTATAGTCCGTCCATTTTTCAGGGTCATCATTTTCAGCATTTTTGTTCTCTAAAAAAATTTTTTCTATTCTATTTTTATATTTTTCTCTTTTTTAAAATAAAATTTTTCTTTCATTTTTCTAGTTCTGTTTAATAAATTTGGGAAAGGTCAACTAAATAAATAGAAGAGATAATATACCTTTACTTCTAAAATATTTTTTAATTTTTTATTTATTTTATTTTTTACTATATATAACTTGTAATTAAAGGAGAAACTTAATGAGTTGTCTGGGCGCAGTTTTAGTTTTGGCGCAAGATCGCCTGTACTTTTGCTACCTTCCGGAATAAACATTATTTAAAACATTTAATACGAAATTTTACTATTTTTATCAATCTAAACTTTAAGCGCTAAGCGGCGCCCAAACATCCCTTTCCTTACAATATTTTTAATTAATTTATTTTTACAATTTTATTATTAAATCTTCATTTATTTAAATAAAAATTATAAATTTTATCTCATTTTTCTTATCGTTTTAAAAATAAAATTTTGTGTGGCCTCCTTTAAATTTATTTATTATTAATTAAATACCTCTACTACATATAATTTATTTGCTTTAGATATATTTAAATAAATTATTTTTTTTTGTTAAAAGATAAGCAAAATAAATATTTTAAATTTAATTTTAAAAATTGTTTACATTAATAAATTTAATTTTTAATTCATTAAAGAAATATATTTACTTGACTCTTTTATTTTAATTTTTAAATTCCCCTCCTCCTTTTTAAGGGTATTTTTCGAAATAATTTTCTTTTCTCATTAGAAAATCAGAATTTTTTCAGAATTTTAAAAATTCTAGTCCTTACCTTGTCTTCTATTTATTAAAGAAAAAACTTCGCCCAAAGAAAATTAATTAAGCTATAAAGTGAGAAATTGCCCTAAGGGCATAAACAATATTTGGACTTTCTCCAACTATTTTTTTTTAAATTTAATTATTTTTAAAACTACTCACAATCACACTTTACAATCTAAAAATAATATTTAAACTCTAATTTATTTATTTTTTGTAATTAAAAAATGGCCAAAAATAAATAAATAAATATTCTCTTATTCTCTCATTATTAAAGATAAGCATCTCTCCTCTTCCCTTTCTCTTTAAATTTATTTTCTCTTTTTTTTTTTATTTCAAAAAAAAAAACTTTACATTTTTTAGTTCTCTCTCTTAAATGACCTAATTTTTTTTTTCAATTTATTTTTCAACATTTGCCCTTTTCCTAACCCCAAGCCTTTCTTTCTAAAAGTAAGGGAAAGTATATGTATGTGTAATGGTCAAAACCTTTATATATACATTTTTTTTCTCCGTTCAATTTCTTTTTTTATTTTCAATTTTTATTTCTTTTATTTATTAAAAAATGTTCTTCCATTCTCCCTTTAAAAAGATTTAAGTTTTATTAATTAATTGGACATTAGAGTCTTAAATTAATTTAAATAATATTTAATAATTAATTTAAATGTTATTTCAAATAATTATTATTGAATGCTTCTTTTTTATTATTTCTGTGGCAAAGCTTCAGAATTTGAAATTTTTTAAGGTGGGCTTTTTCTTTTAATTTTTAGTTTTAGGGACAATTTTTTTTATTTTTTAAAATTTAATTTTATTTTTTAGCTACTCATATATACGTACATTCAATAATTATTATTTAGATATTTTATTCTAATTTTATAAATAAACTTCTCCAATCATCTAAAAATCCCCTCAGGCCATTTAAATATTTTTTTCATTTATTTTAAAACAAACAAAAACTCTCTTCTTTTTCAACTGTATTTCTCTCTACTCTTTCCACTTTTCTTTTTATATTCCCCAGTTGATCACCTTAATATTGATCAATTCTGCATACCCTTTTCTTTTTATTAATTAAATTTTATTTTTTTCTTTCTATTAGAAGGGTCAGTATTTGGTCATTTCTCTATTTATTATTTTTTATTTTATTTTTACTTTTTAATATTTAAAACCTTTACCGTTTGTTCAGTATTTTTCTTGTTCTCCTTCTCCCTACCCCGCAGCGTTTTCATCAATTTTATTTTAATACTTTTTTTTTCTCTTTCATTCATTTCACTTTCTACTTAATGTCCACTCTTTCCCCGAAAAAAAAAAATTGTAAAAAAAAATAAAGTGGACACATAGACATTTTGAAGGTCAATACAAAAAAAAAAGGAAAAAAAATTGATGTAAATTTCTCTTTAAAAAATATAAAAAATGAATAAAATAAATTTTATCGGAGAGAAAGGGGCAAGTGACCCGAAAAACGCCTGTTTTCTTTTTTTAAAAATTTATTTTTAATAAATCATTCAAAATTTTTGCAATTTTTTTTATTTTAAAAAATATTTTCCCAACCTGTTTTTATATAAATAAGTTGTTTTTAAAGTTTATTTAATTTTGTTGATGTTTTTATTGGTTGACTAAATGTCTCATGAATATATTTATTTATTTTTTATTTTAAGCTCAAGCAATTAATTTATTTAAAAAAATTTATTTTACTGGACAGAAATTTATTTTTTTAAACTTTAAATTAAAACGTGTGGAATTAACTGTAATCAAAAATATAACCTTTTAAAACTCGAAAAACTATTCGGAAAGAGTAAATCTCCCAACTGATTACCGCGGCTGCCTCACTTCCACGTTTCCTAATTCTTTTAAAAAATATATGAATAAATTGTTTTTCTAAAGAAAATAAACTAGTAAACAAGAAAATAAAATTACAAATTAATTTTGGGCCTAAATTTTAATTAAAAAGATTTTAATTAATTAAAGAGTTTATTCATTTATTTGACCTCCTTTTTTATTTATTTTTTTTCTTTTAATTTATTAAAAATAAATTTTATATTTAATTTTTTTTTATCTTTCTCTAACCATTAAATGCCCTTTAAATATATTTACATATTTGCACAAGAATTTTTTACTTTTTTGGAGAATTGACCTTGAGAGGGGGGATAGAGGAGGAGGAAGGGGGAAATTTAAAAATGATTGGGTAGTAAAGATAAAAATAAAAATAAATAAAAATAAAAAGTAAAAATAAATTAATCAAAATAATTATTTAAATTAATTAATTTATTAATAATTATAATTGACCTCCTTTTATTTTAATTAATTAATTATTTTTTTATTTTATTTTATTAAATTTTATTTTTCCCTTTTATTTATTTAATTAATTAAAATAAAATAAAAAAATTTTTTTTTTTCATTGTCCCTTTATAAAAAATATATATTTATTTTTTTTTATTCCCCAACTCTTCTAATTAATTTATTTTTTCTTTTTATTAAATAAAATAAATATCCTAAAAATACTATGTATTACTATTTTATTTTTTTTTATTTATTTTTTACTTTAATTTTTAATTTTCTCCTTTTTTTTTTTACTTTTTTGTTTATTTCTGATTTGATAAATTTATTTAAAGCAATAAATAAATAATTAAATTCTCTTTTGAAATATTATTTTTAAATAATTATTTATTTTAATTTTAATTAAAATAAATTATTTTTTTTTAAAAGGTAATTTTAATTTAATTTAATTTTTATAAAGACAAGGTTATCAACCTTAGAATATTTTCTTTTATTTTAATTAATTTTTATTTTCAATTATCTTTAAAATTTATTTTCTATTTTTTTAAAAGCACTACTCCTCCTCCTTCACACAATTGACACATTTTTTTTTTCGTAGAAAATTAATTTTTTTTTTCATCAAAAAAATTTTAGACTCTGTCAGATTTTTCTATAAATAAATAAATATTCTCTCCTCTTTTTTCTTTAATTTAATAGCTTTCTTAATTTTTTTTTAATTTTTATTTTTCATTTTCAATTTATTTTTTCTCTTTTTTCACTGATCTGCTTTTTCTTTCTTTTTCTTTTTTTTTTCTGCCCCCAATTGCCGCTAATTTTTTTTTTTCTTCCAAAATATTTTTCAAAATCCTTTTAACTTTTTTACTATTTTTTTAAAAAGGATTACTTCTCAATCATCAAGGAATTTCATTCAATCATTTTGATATTTATTTTATTTATTTATTTTTTTACTTTTAATTTTTAATAACAAAACTATTAGTTTAAATTTTTTTTATTTGTTTTAAAATATTTTTTAAATTTTTAAAGCAGGAAATGAAAAAATAATTTAATAAAATTAAATTAATTACTTGAATTTAATTTTTAAAATTCTTCTATGAGACTCTAATGACCACAATTAAAAAATATTTTTTAGAACTACCCCAAGTTTATTCTTAAAGTTGGTTAATCTTTAATTTTATTAATTCTATTTTTAACTTATGACTAAACACCTTTTCTTATTTAATTAATTATGTTTTTAAAAACTTAGAGTGTTGAGCTTTCCTTTCTAATTTAAGTTTAATTATCTTTCTAATTTTTAATGTTTATTTTTTCCAAGTTTATTTTTCTGATTTAAAGTTTAAGTTTAATTGTTTATTCACTTCAAGTTTATTTTTTGTAATATTTAAAGTTTTATTTATTTTGTTTATTTCAAGTTTTTATCTTTTTATTTAAAGTTCATATCCAATTTCTACTCTCTTGTTTATTTTAAAGTTTTATATTAAAGTTTATTTTAATAAAAGTCTATTTTAAATATTAAACATAAAATGTTATGTACTATTCACATTACTGCGCATATTTATTTTTATTTTTCTAAATTTTTCTGAACAGTAAAATGTCTTTTCCCTTTTTAAGCTTTTTTTAAGCTTGTTTTTCCCCTGCGCATTTATTTTTTTTTTCTTTAAATATTAAAAACAATTTTTTTTCTATATATTAATTAGCTCTGGGCAACATTCTATGTAATAGACAAGGGGAAAAATGAAAATAAATTTCAAAATAAAATTTTTATTGGAAATTTGCCTTTGGCTATTTTTTTATTTAAAAATAAAAAACAAAAAGAAAGCAATTTTTATTTCAAAATTTTGTTGTTGTCTACTTTTTAATTTAGAAATTAATTTCTAATTATTTAAAATTTAAAAAAAAAAATAAAAAAATAATTATTTTACCTTTAATAAATTATTTTTCCTTTAAAAAAAAATAAATTTAATTAAAATATTTATTTATACTAAAAATTAATTAAATTATAAGCCTAAATACGTAATAATTCGTTAAAAATTAATTAAAAAAAATATTTTTGTAATAATTTTATTTTTCTCTTATTTTGACATTTATTTATTTATAAACAATTTTTATTCCATTTAAGGAAAATTTATTGGCTTTAAAAAAAAAATAATAAATTAATTTAAAAAAAAGTTGGTAAAAGAAAGGACAGATTTAAAAAGAATTAATTTAAAAAAAAAAAATTTTTTTTTAAATTTAAATCTAAATACTTTTAAAAATTTATTTTTTATTTTCTCTATTTATCCAAAAACTATTAATATCCTTTAAAAAAGACAAAGTCTTTTTTTCTCCCCCCTCTATTTTTTTGTCCAGTAGAAGAGGAAAAAGCACCTGCCATTTACACACATAGTATTAAAAAAAATTTTTTTTTTAAATTTTTTTTTCCATAAAGCTTTTGGCTATTAAAAAATAAAAGTGAGAAGGAAAAGAGGGTGCAAAAAAATATTAAGGGGTTAGTAGTGGTATTTAATAAAAACATATTTATTTTTATTGGAGTAAATGAGAGAATAGAGGGAATAGAAAGGGGGACAGCTGCTTTTATTAAATATAAATATATTTATTTAATTATTTTATTCTCGATTATTTCTTTATTTATTTTTTAGATGAATAGGCTACTTGTTTTTAATTTTTTAGTACTCATTAAAAAATAAAATTCTTTGTTATTTTTGAGTCTGAAGCAAAACTTTATAGTCATTGTATTTTAGAGTAACAAAAATAATTAAATAAATAAAATTATTCTCTAAATTAGACTTTTATAAAATACAATATTTAGATTATTAATTAAGGGAAGAAAATAAAAAAATTAATTCAGACTCTAATAACCCCTTTTCTTGGCCATTTCAACGGCTAAGCTTTTTCTCCCTTTTCTCGGACGACAGAAAAGAAAAAACAATTTAAACACCTTTACTAATAAATTTGAGCATTTTTCTGATGGTAACTAAAATAAAAAAAATTTTAAAGAAAAAAATAGTTAATGTAATTTAATAGAAAAAAAGGGTAAAGGATTTATTTAATATTTTTTTTTTATTAATTTTATTAAAAGGAGAATTAAATTAGGGGAGTTTTTTTAATTAGATGGATTAAAAAATAAATATTGGATTGAGGGAAAAGATTTGAAAAAAAAAATTTAGTACTTTCCCATTATGACGACAATGTCCGCAACTTCTTATCCGCAAGGTTACAATATTTATTTTCTCAAACGGCTTGCGGATAAAAATTTGCGGACATTGTCCGCATAATGGGAAAGTACCAAGAGAACAATTTAAAAATTTGATTTTTATTCTAAGCTTTTAATTTATTTATATATTTTTAAATGTTATTAAAAAATACTTTTTGACATGTTTTTGATTTAAAAGACAGATGGTCATTTAACAAAATTACACTGTAGCTTATTTTTAATTATTAACAAATGATTTCAGGAAAATTTTCCGGATTGTGTTTTGAGCATTTCAAACCTGAAAATATATTAATTTATGGTAAACTTTCCGGAATTTTTTCCCGAGCATGTTTCTGAACATTCCCCAAAAGATCAACTAAAAATTTGAATCTTTACACTGGACTTAGTTATATACAAAATAATTCTTATAAAATTTATTAAAAATAAAATTACCAAAAATTATTAAAATTCCCTTGATTTTACTTGAAATTTATAAAGTACAACAAAATTAATAGACAAAAATAAAATAATAATAAAAATACCCTCAAATTCCTTTAAATCGCGAGTATTACATAGTATTAATAGTAGTAATGGTTGTAGAATAGTGCTGCGCCTTTTCACCTCTCCAATTTCTTCTTGCCCCCGATTTTTATGTTTTCTTTGTAAAATTGTTATCCTTTAAAAAAGGCTTTCCATTTTTAAATTTTTCTTTTAATTTTAAAATGCGAAAATTGTGAAATTTTGACATTAAAAATTTAAAAAATTCATTTTTTAAAATTTAATATACACTCCGTTATTTGCCTTTATTAAATTATTTTAACTTACAAAATTAAAAATATTTAATATATTTAAATAAGTAATTAAATTTTCTTCAATATTAATAAGAAAATCAATTTTTTCTATTAAAATTAAAATATTATATAGTCGAAAAACTTTTAATTTAATTGAAAATTATCAATTTTTTAAGCATAACTGCTTTTTTATAGCAAATTTAATTCTCTTTTTAATGACACCAAAATGATTAAAAACGGTTAATCAGTTCTAAAGTTATAGGGATAAAAGCTATATTTGGTGGTTCTTTTGCGCATCCAACTTAACTTTTATTTTTAATTTTATTTTTTAAAAATTAAAAAATAAATATAAATAAAATTTATTATTTTTATTTTCATATTTAAATTATTTTATAATTTTTTTTTAGACTTCTTTTTTGTTTTCCTTTATTATTTAAAAATGTGCTAAAAAAGCTTTTTGTTGCCATTTAAAATTTATAAAACAAAATGTATTATAATTTTTAGTTTTAGCATATTAATTTTGTCGCGCAAATATGTATTTGTGACCAAAACACAAAAAAAAAAAAACATTTTTACATGCTTTCCTTATTTAGCTTAAGTAAAATAAGGGTGTACATTTATGTAGTTATTTATTATTTTTAATAATTTTTATTATAATTTTGCAGGTTTCTCTGTTTTTTTTATTTGCTGTCCAAAAATTCGCAAAAAAAACATATTTTTATAAAAATTTGGACACTTTTTTTTTTTAATAAAAAATTGTTCTATTAATTAAAATAAATTTCAAAGTTTTTTTTAATTAAAAAATACAAATTAATTAAATTAGAATTAAATTTTTATTTCAGACTCTAATGTCATTATTATTTTTGCTTTTAATTAAAAACAATATTAATACGTCTTTAACTAATTTATCGAATTTTTTCAGGACCGAAAGGTTTTATTTTTCGAATTCTATTTATTTAAATTAAATTAATAAATATTATTTAAAATATTTTTTATACTCTAACGAATATATAAAACTTTTTATTCGCTGACTAAATAAACTTAATTCTCTTTCTCTCTTCTCTTTACATATTCTCGCGCATAAAACTTTAAAAGCAACAAAACATTAATTGAAACAAACAAAGTTCATAAATTAATAAATTTATTGCTTTTATATAAACATTTTTTTCAGAATTTGCAGCCGTCTTTTTTTTTCTAATATTTTGGCCTTTAAATCTTAACAAACACCTTTTATATATTTTTTGTTTTTAGCTTTATAAATTGAATAATATTAATTAATTAATTAAATAATATTATTTAAAAACCTTTAAGTTAATTTATAAATTTAATTATTTTTATTTACCATTAGAGTCTGAAAATATTATTTTAATTAATTAAAATAATTAATTCTTTTACCTAACCTTTTAGTTATTTATTTATTAAATATTCTTCAATTATTTAAAAATTAATTGAACAAAATTTTAGAGTGGACGGCTTTTTTTTTTTTTGCTATTATTAATTATTTTAATTTTATTCTAAAATCTCTATATTTCCTCCAATTTTCATTAAATATCTTCTTTTTTCTTTAATTAAAATTTTATTATTTTTTTCTAAAGTGATCTATATTTATTTATTTATAAATTAATTTTTAAAAGAAACATTTTACCTATTAAAATTTATATTTACCTTACCCCACCCCAATATACTATTAAATAAAATATTTAATATTATTTTTTCATTTAATAATTTAAATAAAACATTTATATTTATATATATATATTTAATTTTCTTTCTCTCTTTTTATAATAATATTTTATTATTTATGTCCGCGCTTTTATTTTTTTTTTTTTTAGTTTAAATTTTGTTTTGCCAGCTTTTGCAGCCTTTTATATTATTTTGCACAAAAAGATTAAAAATTATATATATTTTTATTTAATTTATTTTTTATTATTATATTAATTAAAATTAATTATTTAATAATAAAGTATATATATTTTATAGAAAAGTTATCAAAAATTATATATATTTATTTTTTACATTGGATATTTTTACTGTATTGCCTCCTTTGATTAATGTTAATAGGTATACGACACTTATTCGCAAAACTATAACTTTTTTATTTTCCGGATCTCTCTATTTTGCTAAATAATGTTTTCATTAACTGCAATCGTTTGGTTTTTAAATAATCGAAATTTTGCTTATAACCTTACGACTAGTTATCCTCGCGATTAAATGGCTTTTCCCTAAGTATTTTCCGGAAATTTTAAATAATTTATGTATTTAAAATAAAATAGTTTAATTAATTAAATTAATTAAAATTTTTATAATTATATAAATAATTTTACTTTATTAAATGTCAAATCTTAAATAATTTTGACTTTGAACAAGAACATTATATTTAAAAATTAATTCAATAGTTTTTTTTTCTGTAAACATATAAGTAATAATAATATTCCTTTTTAATATTATCCTCTTACAGTAAATTTTTTTTGTTTTTGAAAAATTCAAAACTTATTTAGTTACTTTTCTAATTAAATTTCTTTCTTTTACACTCAATTTTTATTTTTTTTTGAAAATTATTTTTCTTATTTTTTAATGTTTAATCCTTCATTTAATTTAAAATAAATATTTTAGTTATTTAGATAAATTTGACTTTTTTTTTTTTTTTAATTCCTTCAATACTTTCACCCCTTTTTTATTTAAATTTTTAAATTAATTTCTCCCCTTTTTATATATATTTTTTTTTATAAATAAATTTCCCCTCCTTATTTTTATTTAAAGGACATTTTTTTTCATTTTTCTTCTCTCCCAACTTTCATTTTTTTTAAATTTTTAAACAAAAAATCAAGGGCATTTTTGAAAATTTTTAAAAAAAATTTTTTGAGGTTTAGCTCACCGCCTTTTTTTTTCTTTTTTTTTTATTCGCCGCCCTTTAAATTAATTTTTTAATAATTTTTTCTTTTATTAATTAGTTTTATTTTTTTACTGATTTGGAGATAAAAAAAAATCCTTTTAATTTCAATAAAATTAAAAAAAAAATATTGCCTTGACTTAATACTGCTGATATATCAAGGAATAAATAAATGACAATTAAAAAAAAAAATTATTTAATTAATTCATCTTCTTAAAATAAATTTAAATTTCCCATAAATTATTATATTTTAATTATTATTACCCTCTAATACAACCCCTGGGGTTGTATTTTTCAAAGGATTTTTTGGATGGAACAAGACGGGCTTTTATTAGAATATTTAAATTAATTAATGCCTTTACTTGCTATTTTTAATTTAATTCTTTTATTAATAATTAATTGGTCATTTCTTCTGTATAAATAAATAAAAACAATTTATTTTTAAATTTATAAACTGCCCAATTCAATATTCTATTTAATTTTATTTTTTCCCCTCCTTTAGAAGCACTAAAAAAAATATTTAAAAAAGGTTAAAATTAAATATATTTTTTAATGATTTTTTAGTGCATTTTTTATTCAATGCCAGAATGTATTTATTTGAGAAAAAAAATTTCCATAAATTTAAAAGGAAATGATAAAAATTTAAAATAAACATTTTTTAAAATTTTTATTAGTAGCCATTTCAAAATTATTTTCGCACTCAACCGTCCATTTAATTAATTTTTAAAAATTTATTTTTTTTTTTTGATTTTTAATCGCTAAAATTAATATCAAAGTCCATTACTAATAAAAAAATGAAATAAATAAATAAAGTATATTTCAATCTCTATTTTCCCCCTTTTTTTCTTTCCATTGGCCATTCCCGACTAAAAAAAGTGAAGGGGCCTAGCGCGTCCTGCCGCGACAAAAAAAAATTTTTTTTTCATTCAATTCGTTCGTAATTTTGTGAAATTTTCTTTTCTCTGTCTTTTTTTTTTAAACACATTGCTGTTAAAAAAGCTAAACAAATAGTAAAATTTATAAAAAAAAATAAATAAAACTAATGTATGTAGAGAGGATACCAATGGGCAGTGCTTACATATATTTTAATTTATGGACGGAAATTTATTCTTTTTTTTTTTTAAACATTTTTAAATTTATTTTTAATTTATTAAAAAATATTTTTTTTATTTAATTTTTAATTAAATTAATTATTTAATAACTAAATAATTTTTTTTTTAATTTTTCCTTTTTCTCTCTTATAAATTCTATTGTAGACAACAACCAATTAAATTTAAAAAATCATAACTTTTTTTTAAATTAACATTTTTTGGAATACTTTATATCATTAAATAGAGGAGTAAATTCTCTATAAAGTTTACTATAATAAAGTTTTAAGATTTTAAAAAATAAAAAGTTATGGTCAAAGAAAATCAATTTTTTTCTGCTCTCTTGCGTATTTTTGACCGTTTAATTTTTCCCTTTATTTATTTATTTTTTTTTTAATTTAATTCAAATCTATTTTATATTTAACTAAAAATAAATACAAATTTTCTAAATTTTTTTAAACCTTTTTGAATTTTTACCTTATAAAATACCTAAAGAAAACCAATTAAAAACATTTTTATCCATAACTTAATTTTATACCAAAATTTTTAATTCTTTTTTCCTATCATTAAATAAAGGAATAAATTCTCTATAAAATAATTAAAAAATAAAAATTTTACTTTTTCTTTAAATAAAAGTTATGCTTCAAAAACTAACATTAGTCTCTCTCTCTCTCTAACGACTTTCCTTTAAAATTTTAATTTTTATTTAATATTTTATTTTTTATTTATTTTGTAGAAAAAATTTCTATTCTTTTAAATAATATAAATTAAAAAAATATTATTTTTTTTTTATTTTAAAATTATTAAAGAAAAACTTTAAATAAATAAATTAAGTCTTTAAAAATAAATATTCTCTCCCTTCCCTTTATTTTTTTTAATTTCTTTTTTGTGTTCTTTTCCTTTTTTATTTTTGCTTATTTTAATTATTCCCTAAAGAATTAAAATTTTTAAAAACAAAAAATTATTTAAAAAAAAATTTTTTTAAACAAAAAATAAATAAAATAATAAATTAAAATTGAGTGCCGCCCCACCATTTTAGTAAAAAAAGGGAAAAATTAATTTTACGAAAAAATTTAAAAATGGCGATAAAGCAAAATAAAAAAAAAAATTTTTTTATTGCATTAAAAACATTTTATTTTACATTTTGATTTTAAAATTTAAATGGAAAAAAGTGTAAAATAAATATTTATTTTATTGTAGTTAATTTAAATAAATTTTTATTTTTTAAAAAATAAATTGAAGGAAAGAAAATAAATTAAATAATAATAAAATAAAATTTAAAATAATTTAATTTTAAATATTAATTTATTTTTTTTTTTTTAATTTAATTTTTTTTTTTAAATTTAATTTAAATAATTTTTACATTAATTAATAATTTATAAATTAATTTAATTTAAATAAAAAAAAAATGAATTTTTTTTTTAGAATTTTTGGCTTTAAATAATTAATTTAATATTTAATTGACGACTTTTTTTCTTTTTTTTTTTTATTTGCTTCGTCAGAAGTTTTAATTTATTTTTTAAAATTCAACAAAGGAGAATTATTAATTAATTTGTGAGAAATATTGTTGTTGTTGTTGAGTATTTACTGGTAGGGGAATTTTTTTTTTTAAAGTTTAATATTTATTTAATTAAATATTATTTTAAAGTTGCAACTTTTAAATAAGCAAAATAAAGTTTAATTAATTTATTTAATTCCAACTTTATCAAGTTTATTTATTTTTGCTTTTATTTAAACTTTAAATTAAAAATAATTTATTTCTTTGTAACATTTTCTGCCTCTCTCCCTCCCCCCTTTATTTTTTGTTTTTAAAATGACTTTTTGCTTTGGCATTTTTTATTTAAATGGAGGGTAAAAATGGCGCCATTTTTATATAAAAATTTTTTTTTTCTTTTTTACAAAAATATTTTTTAATAAATTGTTTTTAAACTAATAAAAAAAAATTTTTTTTATTTTATTTTATTTCGCTTGGCTTTTTGCCTTTGTGCGGTTTTTCTTTTTAATTATTTTATTTTTGTCTTTTTTAATATACTTTCCCTCCCCTCCCTCTTTTTTTTTTATTTTAAAATATGTGCTCTCAATCATATTTTTATTTTGAAGAAAAATTAAATTTTTATTAAATTTTTTTATTTTTAAATTTTATCTAAAAAATGTCAATATTTCAAAATGGTAAAAAGTTTTAAAATTGTAAAAAAAAATTTTATTTTTTTTATATTAATTTATTTATTTAGGAAGTATGTAAATCTGTCCATTTAAAATCCCCCCATCTTTAAAAAAAATTATTATTATTATTATATGGTCATCCAATTAAATATAGGAGGTGTTAATTAGAGTATTTTAATTAGTTCTCTATTTTCTTAAATTTTTATTTCAAAATGTCAAAACCTCAAAATGTCAACTTTTATTATTTTTTGACTAAAGAATTTTTATTAATTTATTTAACAATTAAAGTTTATCAATTACAAAAAAAAAAATTATGTAAATTCTTTTTCTAATCCCCTTTTGTCAGTTAAAAATTTTTTTTTCTAAAAAATTGTCCTTCTAGCAATTTAAATAAAATAAATAATTTTGTAGCAATAACTATATTTTATTTTTTGAATTTTTTAAAAAATTAATTCTCTTTAAAATAATTTTATTTTATTTAAATTATGATTGTGTGACCCTAGAGAATTAAAAAAAAATTTTAATTAAAAAATTATTTATTTTGCCTTGTCCGTTAACTTAAACAATTTTCATTAATATAATTATTTAATTTATTTTTATTCAATTTTTTAAAGTAAAACATTATTTTGTTTTGTTTTCCAAGTTTTTAAGTTTTACATTTCAAGTTTAAATTTATTTAAGTTTTATATTCCAAGTTTTATATTCATTTAAGTTTTATTTTTTAAGTTTTATTTAAGTTTTATTTTTAATTACACACAATTGGCTATATATTATTTATTTTGATACAATTTAAAAATAAAAAAGCGAAGGAGAAAATAAATGTTTAAATATTGATTTGCTATTTTTGACTTTAAAACATTTTTTAAAGTTTTAAAAAATAAAATAAAATGTAAACAACATATTTTTTACCCTTTTCTCTATTTTTAATTATTCACTTTATATTTTAACATTTTTATTGAGAGGAGAGCTTTTTTAAAATTTTATTAATATTTTTTATTTAATATCTTTTTTTTTGTTTAAAATAGTTTAATTTTAATAAAAAAAAAATTTTTTTTATTTACTTTTTTTTTTTTGTGAATAATTTACTTTAAATTTATTTAATATTTTTTTTTATTTATTTTTTCCAATTAATAGTCTTTTTATTTTTTAAATTAATCAAATCTTTTATTATTTAATTTTTTCAAAGAATAAATTTTATTTTTTAACTTTTTCCCCTTGTATTAAATTAACCTTTAATTAATTATTAAATTGTTAAAATTGATAAAGAAATATAAAAGGGAAGGGGGTTTTAAAAATAAATTTAAATTTTTTTTTTGGGGTTGTTTACATTAAAAAGTTTAAAAATAAAATATTTTTAAATTTTATTTATTTAAAGATATAGTAGGAAAAGGATTATACTTTAAATTTAAAAATATTTTTATTAATTAATTTTAATCTTTAAATATTTTAGAAAATAAAGAGAACCTTTTCTCCTTCTCTTAAAATTACCATTTAACAATTTAAAAATAATTTAAAAAATATTACAAAAAATTTAAAAAAAAAAGGAAGGGGGGCATATGATTTAAAGTCATTTGCTATTAAATTCTTTTTTTTTTTTCTTTAAATTTCTATAAATAACTTTATTTTAATTTTTTTTTAAATTAAATTAAATTAATTTATTAAAATTAATTTATTTAAAAATAATTTTTAAATTCACATGAATTGACATTTAATTTTAAAAAATATTAAAATTATTAAAAAAGATTAAATTTTTTTTTTTTAAATTTTATGGCTTTAATAAATATTCAGAATTAATAAAATTTAAATTTTACATTATTTTAATTAAATTGTAGAAAAATTAAAATAACAAGTCTCCTCATTTTAAATAAAACAAATTTAAAAAAATTAAAAGTAAAATTAAAAAAAAAATTTCCTAATAATTTTTTTTTAATAAAAATTTATTTATTTTATATTTTTATTGCAAAAATAACATTTTTCTCTGAATCATTATTAATAAATAAATATATAAACTTGATAAAATTATTATTTTTGTGTTTTAAATAAAATTAAATTTACACAAGGATTAAAAGTTTTACCAAACACAATAAAATATTTTTAAATAAACTTTTTTTTTTTTAAATAAAATTTACTAAAAATTTTTAATTTTATGCAAATCAACAAATATTAAAAATTTTATTTAAACATTATAAAATATATTTTATTTCAAAAGTCATTCTTTAATTTAAAAAATTTATCAATTTTTTTTTACAATGTTAAATTATTTTAATAAAATTATTTTTATTTTATTTAAAAAAAAATAAATTTTTTTTTATTAATTATTATTTAAAAATAATAAAACAATTTTATTTGAATAATTAACTTAAAAGAATAATTGTAAAATATATTTTTATACAAAAATTAAAAAGAATTGTGTTTTGTGTGTTTTTAATAAATTTTTTTTATTACAAAATTGTATTGGAATTTTAATTAAATTTTTCAATTAAAATTTTGGAATGTTTTCAATATTTCTTTTTATTGTATTTTTAATTTAAAACTTATGTATTTTACAATTTACGTAATTTTACAAAAAAATGTTTAGACAAAGATTTAATCTAAACTATTGTAAACTTAATAAATTTTAATTAAAATTTTTTTAAGTTTGTTAAATACAAGAAAATACAAAATTTATTTATTGTACATATACTGTACTTTATTTTACACTTAAGTTTTATTTTATAACTAAGTTTTACATTCTTAATATACAATCAAGTTTAACATTAAAGTTTATTTTACAATCAGTTTTAAACTTTAATTTACTTGCAGAAATTTTTACAATTATGCAATTTTACAATTAAGTTTTACAAATTTTTGTATTTTTATTCATGTTTTGTACAAATTTTGTTTATTTTTCTTTTTCTCTCTTTTTCTCTCTATTGTTGTTTTTAAATGTTTGTTTTGTGTTTTTAAATATTGTTCTTTATTTGTTTATCTTTTAATATTATAAAATACAAAAGTTATGATTAAAAAGCAGTTAAAAATTCAGGAAATTATTATTTAAAAAAAACTAATAAAATGACATAAACAAGAAATAAATAAAAGTGGTTATTTGTTGGCTCTAAAAAAATAAAAAAAAATATAAAATGTCTCTAAAAAAATTTTTTTTAATAAAAATGAATTAAATAAAAAATATTATATATTTTCAGCATATTATTCTTTATTTTAAAATTACTTTGGGAAATATTGTTTGAGGCAATTACTTTTATTTTTTTTTTTAAATTAAAATAAAAAGGTAATAATACTCTTCTTTGTATTTTTTTTTTCTTTAACTTTAAGCAATTCTTAATCAAATAAATAATTTAATTATTTTTTTTTTAAATAATTCTTTGTCTACTAAAAATACCTTTTTATATTTTAATTCTTATTTTTTTTTTTAATTTAATTATTTTAGGCAAATTTTATTTTCTATAATTTATTTTTTTTTCTCTTTTTATTTTCAATTTATTTATTAACTTTTTATTTTAATTTCCAAGCATTTTTAGCTCCATTTTTTTCAATCTTTATTTTAACTCCCCCACTATCTTCTCAAAATTTTTTTTTTATAATTTTCTTAAACTCTAAATAATTAAATTATTTATATTAATTTTTTAAATAAATTATTTTTTTACTTTTCAATAGATTTTTTTTAAAATTATTTTAAATATTCAGACAATTATTTTATTTAAAAAAAAAATTGTTTCATTTATTTCTTCCCTCTATTGTCTCTTAGTCCATTTATTTATTTATTTATTTTATTCTTGTATTTATTTAAATATATATACTCGTAATATTTATTTATGTTCCCATTCCACTTCCCCTCCCTCTTCTCTCTCTCCCCTTCCCTGTCCATTACATAATTTCTTGTTTTTTGTTTTAATACTTTTGACTTTTTTGTTTTATTTTATTTTCTTTATTTCCAATCTTTTCATCCGATTTACAAACACTAGTACTTATTTACTCATTTTTTATTGGGGAAAAAAAATTAATTGTGAAGAGAACTAGTAAAAATATTTAAATATAAAATAAATAATTAATTAATTATTTAAAAATAAAATAATTAATTTAAATTAATTTCTTTTATTTTTAACCAATAAAAATGATTAAAATTTAAAAATTCTAATTTAACATATTTACAACCTTTCACAATATTGTTCTGATCATTTTTACTTTATTTAAAAAAATGTCCGCAAATTTTTGTCCGCAAATATTTATTATTCTTCTTAAAAAACTTGCGGACGTTTTTCTTATTTAAATTAATTTTTTAATTTACCTAATTTTAATTGTTAATTAATTCTTTATTTTTAAATTAATTCTTTTTATAAAAAATTCTTCAAAAATATTTAACAACAAAAAAAAAATATATAAAATTATTATTTTTTCCAGAAAATTAAAAACTAGAATTTTTAAAAAATTATACAAAAAAAAAAAAAAATTTTTTAAAGAGACAACAAAAAATTGAAGAAATAAAAAAAAGAGGTCCAATGGCTACGTGATCCCCCCTCTTCTCCTCCTTCTCCTCTTTATTCTTCACTTAAATTGTATATATTTTTTATTGTTAAATAAATGGTTGGGGGAAGGGAATATATTTATTTATTTATTAACGTTAAACAAATTCACATAATAAAATAAACAAAACAAAAAAAATTTCTACAAAAAGTACAAAATTACAGGACCGGTTATATATATACTTTTGTAAAAAAAAAATACATATAAATTTGTAAATATAAAAAAAGGTAATATTCAAGAAAATCCCTTTAAAATAAAAAAATACAAAAGTGCAAAAGTGTGTATTTTTTGTCATTCTTTTATTTTTTGTATTTCATTTTTGTACTGTGTTTTTTTTTTTTACTTTTTTCGAGAAATATGAGGAAGAGATTATTATTTGGCATTCATTTTTGTTTGCTAAAAAATATAAATTTATTTGTTAAATAAATATTTTTATTTATTTTTTATTTATACAAAAATATAAATCTCTAAAAAGACCATTTTTTGAGTATATTTTTATTTTTTTCTTATCTTTTATTTTATTATTTAAAAAAAATATTAAATTATTGCCCTAAGCTATTTTGCAAAGAATTCCTTATCAATAAATTTTTTGTTTTTTTTTTTGTATTTATGTATTTTAAATTTATTTTTTTAATTAATTAACAATTTTTAGCAAAGCAAATCATAACCCTCATGTTGTTTGTAACCCCTTTTATTTAAACATTGAACATTTAAAACTTGGAAATTGTTTATCTTTTACAAACTTAAGTTTGCGAAAAAGAAATTAAATACTTGCATTTTTTAATCGAAAAAAATACAAATTCCATAATTATTTAAATACAACCTTCTTACAAACTTAAGTTTGCTAAACATTTTTTACTTTTTCTCAAATAAAGGAAAAATACAATAAAACACACATTAACAAACACATTTTATTTTACTTTTTAAAAATTTATATCAAAACAAAATTTTTATCGTTTACAGTTGTTTAAACATTAAATTTTAAAAGGTATATTTATAATATTATTCATAAATTATATATTAAGTAAAAAAATAAAATTTTTTGTTCTCTTAGCTTTTTTGTAAAAATTTTTTATTTTTTATATACCTTTCCATTTTTTAATTTTTTTTTCTTCTTCCTTTACTTAAAAAAATATTTAAACGCTTATTTTTTTTTTTATTCCTTGGCCAAAATATCTTGATAATAATAAAAAAAAAAAAAGAATAATTTTTTGTTCTATTAGCTTTTTTGTAAAAATTCCTGTTCTTTATTTTTACTTGAGTATATTTCCCTTCTCTTAATTTATTTTTTTTCATAAATTCATAGAAAATTTTCTTCCGCGCAAACATTTACAAAGGAAAAAAAAACTTTTGGACTTCCACGCATTTTTATTTAATTTTTTTGTATTTAACTATTTAAATTATTTATTTATTTACCCTGCTTTTTACTTTATTTTTTATTTTTATTATTTAGCTCAAAAGCTTTAGAAGAAAATTTAAAAAAAAAAGGGAAATAGTAGGGGGAAGCGTTGCAGATAGAAAGGGGTAAAAGAAGAGGGGAGGTTTTATTTGTTTAAATAAAAGTTGGAAGTAAAAAAAATAATTAAAAAAAAAGGTTGTTTTGAAGAGGAGGAGTAGGAGGGAGGAATATTTAAAATTAATTAAAAAAAAAATTAATTAATTAAATATAATATTGGAAAGAAGGAGGAGACTTTAATTAATTTAAAAATTCTATTTAAGGTAATAAAAATGGTTTAAATAAATATTTTATTTTATAAATAAATAAATTATATATTTTACTTATTTAAATGTCCATTACCTTTAAAAATTGAATGAATAAACCTTTTTAAAAAAATAAAATAAAAATAAAGGTGTGATTCCTCCCCCCTTTTATTTTTTCTCTTTTATTTTCCCGTTTACTAAACCTTTTCTTCTAAAAACCAAAAAAGTATCTATAAACAGCAGCCTTTTCTGTCTATTTTTTTTACGTTTTTAATATAATTCTTGGCCATCGTCCAAAATTTAGAAAAAAAAAATTTTTTTAAATTAGAAAAGATTTGATGTTATCGGACCTTCGGCTGTCAGCAAAAATTATTTCCAGCTGCTAAAAATTTAAAAATTATTTTATAAATTAACAAAAGTATTAACGATTAAATTAATTAATTTTTAAATTCTAGGACTTTAAATTTAATTTTTAAAAAAAAGTGATTGATAGACCATTGACTTTATGTTTAAAAAAAAATTCTTTTTTTCCCCTGTTTATCCAAATTAAAAAAAAACTTTTTTTAATTCTCGTATGTTAATATTTTTTTTATTATTTATTTATTTATTTATGTACACAATCACGTGATATATATTTCTTAATTTTTTTTTTTTAATTTTTTTTTAAATTTTCTTCCATTTTTACTACTTACTTTTTTTTTGCCTTTTAATCAGTCAAAAAAAAATTTTTTAAATTAAATACTTTTCTATTTTTTTACACATTTTTCAATTTATTTCTTTACTTTTTTAATTTATTTTACTTTAATTTTATTTTTATTTTTTTTTTTCATTTTTTAATTCTTCATCTGTTGTTTATACCCCTCTATTTTTTTTTATTTTTAAATTTTTTGGTCTTTAAAATACCAATTGGTACCATTGATTGGTATTTCTTCTTCCTTTTAATACATTTTTAGATGGACATTAAAATTTATTTTTTTCCTTTTTCTTTTCTCTCTCTTGTTCCTTTCACACTACATTTTATGTCCCTTACACACTACCTTTTCGTTCTTTTCGTTCTTTTCCCTTTTTTTTTTTTATTTTTTTGTTGACCAATCAACACTATTTTTTTTTCTTTTTAAAAATCCTTTTTTATTTTTCACTTTTAATTTCTCGTCAATGAAAAACAATTTTTTATAGTTTAAAAAAAAAAAATATTTTTTTTATAAAGGCTGAGAGCAGTTGGCAGAATAAGAGAAAATAAGTATAAAAACGACTTTTTGCCCTATTTATCTTTTTTTAAATTTTTTTTTACGTTTTAACTTCTATTTTTAAATGTTTTTGGACATTAGAAAAGATTTTTTGATTTATTACTAAAATATTAATTAATTTATTATTTCTTTTTTCTTAAATAAAAATATTTTTTATTTTAATTTTAATCAAATTATTTTTTTTTATTAATTCTAAATATTCCAAATATTTTTTTTAAAGCAATTTTTGTTATTTTTAAGCAAACAAATTTATTTAAAAAATTAATTACCTTTATAAAATAATTTAAAAAATTCCTGACCGATACGCTAAATATTATTTTAAAATTTCCAATAGATCTATAATTTCTTGTACCTAAACTATTTTTAAAAAAATATTTTTACCATTTTAAAAGTCCCAAAAAAATTAAATATTATTTAATAACCCAAAATATTTTTTAAATGTTTTGTCCTTACAATTAGAATTTATTTAAATAAAAAAAATAAACTTGTTTTACTTAATATATATTTTATTATTTTAATTTATTAAAATAAAGAATTTTATTTTTTTCTTAAAGAATTAATAATTACCAAGCCTTTTTTTTTTAATTTTTTTTTTATTTTTCTCAAAATATTTAAAAAAAATTTTTTTGCAAAAATTTAATGCAAAAATATATTTTTTTTTATTCTATTAAAAATTCCTTAAAAAAATTTAAAAATAAAATAGCAACCGAAAAAAAAACCTTCTATATCTAGTTGTCAGAAAAAAAAAATAAAGAAAAGTAGGGAGAGAAGGGTATTTATTGAATTTAATTAAATATATTTTTTTTTTTCAAATAAAAGAAAAAAGGGAAGAACAGGGGGGAGTAAAGGCCTGTCATTGGCACAACAAA
This sequence comes from Meloidogyne graminicola, assembly GCA_036172905.1. Classification (NCBI taxonomy): domain Eukaryota; kingdom Metazoa; phylum Nematoda; class Chromadorea; order Rhabditida; family Meloidogynidae; genus Meloidogyne; species Meloidogyne graminicola. The sequence continues at coordinate 1,867,699 of JARPZY010000005.1, forward strand.
AATAAAATAAAAAATAATTAAATTTTTTTTTTTAAATTTTTTTTTGATTATTTCGCGATTTTTTTCTAGTAGTCCTTCTGAATGGAAAAAAATATTTTTTTTTTTTTTAATTTTTTCAAAATTAATTTTTTAAGAAAACAACTGACTTTGAGTGTAGAGCTATTTATAAAAGCATTTATTCATTTAATTGGCATTTATTATTTAAAAAAAAATTTTTTTTTGCTTAATATTAATTATTTTATTTATTTATTTTTTAAATATTATTTAAAATAAAATATAATTTTTATTTTAAATTTTGTTGTTCTTTTCCTTTGTACGTTGGGGGTTGTTTGAGTCTTGGCTATTTTGAATATTTTTTACTTTTTTTTTTTGTAATTAAAAAAAATTTAATTTTTTAAATACTTTACTTGAATTTAATTATTAAAAAAAAATATATTAAATTTATTTAATTAAATATATTTTATTCTCCCTCCTTTTTTTTTTCTTCTACATATTTTTCATTTATTTTTTTATCAAATTATTTTGCAATAATTTTTTTTTTCTTTACAAAAAATATTTTTTAATTAATTTTTTTTAAATTTTAATTATCTTTTCCTTTGACTTATTAAGGAAAATTTTTTATTTTTGTGCCTTTTCTCGATTATTTTTTGTTTTGCTGCCCTAAATATACCCACTTTTCCCTTCTTTTTTAAAAATAATTTTTTTTTGATAAGAAAAATTATTTCTATTTTGTTTTTAAAATTGTATTATTTTATTTTAAAAAATTAAATTAAGCAAGAAAAATAATTTTTTAATTATTTAAAAAAATAAATTTTAATTTTTCTTTTAATAATTCTCTCTTCTGTTTACCTACTATTTTCCTTTTCTCTCTCCTCTCTTTGCTTTTATTTTCTCTGCATTTAAATTTTCTCTTTGTTTTTGCTTACTATTTCTCTTTTCCCTCTCTTCTTATTTTTTATCTTTTTAAAAAATTGAAAATAATTTAATAACTATATTAATAACATCATAATTTAAATTTTTTTAATAAAAAAATTTATTTAATTTATAAAGTATTTTAATTATTTAATTTTTAAAATACCTGTATTTTTTGCAGTAATTAATTTTTTTAAAGTATCCTTTAGACTAATTTTTTTTAAATTTAATTAAAAAATAATTTTAATTATTTATTTATAATCATTTTTCCTTACTAATATTTTAAAATTAAATTTTAAAAAATATTAAAGGTTTATTAAATACATTATTTAATAATCCCCTATTTTTACACTTATCCACCCAATTTTTAATAATTTACAAAATTTGTGCTGAAATTTTCGTTAAAGGGACAGGCGCATTTTTAATAAATTTTAAAATAATTAATTATGTAATTAAATATATTTTAAATAATTATTAATTGGTCATTTGGGCGCAGACCATAAGTTGTTAAAATTAAATATACTTATGTTTACTTTTTTAGCCAAAATTCCACCATTAATAATTATAAAATTCTACAATTTTTATATATTGTAGAAGACTGTATTTTAAAGCTAAATAATATTTTACCTTTGTAGCTCCAATCGCTTTGCAGTTGCATTTGCCTGCGCCCAACAATTTCGCGCCTAAATATCCACTCATAATTTTTAAATTTTTATTTTTTTTCTCTTTTTTTTTTTGCAAAGAATTAATGTTAATTTAATTTTGTTTAAAAAAAATTCTTCAATTAATTTTATAAATTTATTAAAATATAGCCTTTAGGCCAATTTTGATAAATTTATTTGATTTCAAGTTTTTTTACGTATATATAATATATTCTACATTACATAAACTACTACTAAATTATTTAAAAATATTTAAAAGAAAAGGAGAGGAAAATTTTGATTAATTTTGATAAATGGATATTAAATTATTTTTTTTTATTTCCGGAAATTATTATATTTATTTATAAATTTAATTATTTTTTTTTTTGACTTTTAATTTTAAATATTTAATTTTTAACTTTACTTACTTTGATTAATTTATTTATTTTCCTTTTTTATTCTTTTTTTCCAGACTCTAATGTACATTTTCTCTTGTATGCTCTCTTCTTCCTGACACTATTCCAGACTCTACTAGATCCCTACAGTATATATTTTCCTTCCAGACTCTAATATACCCCTATGTATAAACTCACTTTTCCATACTCTAATATACCCCCACTGATATTTCTTTACTTTCCAAGACTCTAATATACCTTTTTCTATTTTCCCCTTTAAACTTACAATTAGAATTGTTACTCCTTTTCAATTAAAAATTAAAGAATAACCTAAAAATATAACTTTTTATTTATTAAAAAATTCTTTTTTAAAATAAAAATGTTGCTAGTAGCTATGCGCATTTTTTAATATAAATATTAATTTTTCACACTTTCTCTTCTTCTTTTTTTTTTTTTTTTTATTTTTAGTCAAAAACCGTTCCAGGCCTTTTACTTTTTTAAAAAGAATTTTTGAAGAAAAATTATTAAAAAAAAAAAGTTGTAAAAACGAAAGGAAAAAAAAATTTAAAATTAATTAATTAATTTAAATTAAAACACATATTTTCTCTTTTTTAAAAAAAAAAAAGAAATTTATATGTCTTTAAAAAGAAATATGTGCATTAAAAAAAATTAAAAATTTAACTTAATAAAATTAATAAAAACTTGTTTTTGATTTTTAGACTAGTAAAAATCATTTTTAATTTTACGTAAAACATTTTTTTAAAATCATCTCTTTTTACGAAAATAATTTTTTTAAAGTTTAAATGTTTAGGAGAAGAAGAACGCTTTTAGGCGAAGTAGCGATTGTCCGACGGTTAATTTATTGGTTTAAATAAGTCCGAGAGACCTGAAATTTTGTTTTTATATACTAAAATGTGTTGTTTATTTCTGGCATTAATTTCAGAATTTTTGGTTTGAAATTTCAGAATTTATTTTAAAAAATGTATAAGAAGGCGAATTTTAATACATTTACTTCACTTTTTTGCCCATAACTTTAAGTAAATTAAACAAAAAATTTTGAAACTTTTCTACAATTTAGAGAACACTTTTTTGTATATTTTAACAAAATTTCAGAATTTTATCTCTTCAATTGACTATTTTATAAACCTGCAAAGTAGTCTTACTAACGCCTTGACATTTACTTTTCCTTTAAAATAAAAAATATTTTTAAATATTTTTTATATAAATTATTTAGATACTAATTAACTTTTAAAAAATTTATTAATTATTTAGAAAAATAGTTTGACTTTTAATTAAAACTATTTTTGCCTATTTAAATCCTTCCTTTTTTTTTTTAATTTTTTCTTTTAAAAGAGGATTATTTATTTTAATTTTTTTTCTTAAATGAATATTTTAATTAATTTTCTTTATTTTACTTAAAAAATCCATTTAATTTAAATACGATTTTTAATTAAAATAATTATCTTAATTTTTTGTTTTCTTTTATTCGCCCTTAATAATTTTGGCACCAAACCGGACACTCTCTTTTGCATTGAAATGACCTCTTTTTTCAATTTTTCATTAATTAAGCCTCCTCCCTTCTCAAATAAAAATTTAAAAAATAATTTGTCCTTTTTCCAAATTTATTTTTTATTCTAACTTCTTGCGCCGAAATACCCTTTTTTAAATTTCTTTACTAATTAAAGCAATTTTCCCATTTTTTTTTATTTTTTGTACTTTAATTAATTTACTACTTTTATTTTAAAAGCATTTCCCGCTTTTTTTCTCTATTAATTTAACTTTTATATATTTTTTCTAAATTTTTCCTTAAGGCTAAATTTTCTTTTCTTTTTTGTTGACAAAAACACAACACAACCCTGTTTCATCAAAAAATAAAAAAAATTTTTTTTTTTATTTTTAATTTTTATGGTTAAAAACATTTTTCTTCCTTTTTTTAATATTTTACTGGTTCTGCACTTTTATTCAAAAAATAAAAATTTTAACTTTTCCCCACACAAAGCAGATTCAACAGCAAAAGCATTTTTTTTTAATGCTCTCCGGACTTTTGAATGTTTTTAATTTAAGACTCGCGCAAAAATAAAGAAAAATAAAAAAGAGAAAAACTTGTTTTTTTAACTATTAAAAACAACAACAAAATTGGATTTTATTAAAAAAAAAAAAAGTTGGAAAAGAAAAAAAGTTTTTTTTTGTTGTTGTGAAGGGGAAAAGAAGGGGGATATTTTTGTATAAAGGAAAGGAAAGGAAAAGAATTTAATTTATATTTGCTTTAAAAAAATTAATTTAATTATTTAGCTATTTTTAGCTTTAAAAATTAATTTATTTTTTATTTAAATTTTTTATTAATTAAAATTTTGAATTTTTAAAAAAATTTTAAAAATGTCGAAAATTTCAAAGTTTCGACTTTTTTGACAAAAATAATTTTCAAAATTTTTTTAAAAAAATTTTGAAAATTGTTTAAAAATTTTTTTTCGAATATTTTCGTATAAAAAAAAATGATTTAATTTATTTTAATAATTAATTTAATTAAATTTCCCTTTTAAAATTTCTTTTTAATTTTATTAAAAAATAATTTTTACCTCATATAGTTATATTATTCCGAATATTTAATAATATTTTTCTGTTGCTAAAATATTATATTTTTAATATATATATACATTTTTAATCTATTTTTCTTTCTTTTTTAAGACTTTCAATTTTAATAATAATAATAAAATATTTTTTTTTTATTACTAAAGCAGTAGTCAATTATATATAATTAGTCTTTGAATTAATATAACCAAATGTTTATTAAAATAAACAAAATATTTTTGTTGCATAGGATTTATGACATATTAACATATTTTACTTTAAAAAATCTATTTTTATATATATAAATTATTTTTTAAAAAATTAAAAGTTAAGTTAACATTCCTTAAGTGGGAGGGTCGTTTCGGCGCAGATATTAATTTTAATTTTTAAAAAAGCTAAAATTTTTTAAATATTTTTTTTAGATAAAAAGGTTTATTTTTAATTTAATTTGCTTGTTTTTGACATATTTACTTTTTAAAAAAAAAGTTTTAAAAAATAAATATCCAAAGAGAAACTTCATTAAATTTTATATATTTTTGACAGCTTTTTTTTTTTTTATTAAATTAATTTAATAATATAACTTTGAATTAATTTATATTTTTAAAAAGAAAATATTTTTAAATTAAAATTTTATTTTTTTTTTCTAACAGAAAAAAAAATATTTTTTTTTTTACTGAATGAAAAAAATTAATTTATAATTTAATTAATTAATTATTATATATAATATTTTTTTAAATTTAACTATTCATTTAACATTTAAATTAACATTAAATTTTAATTTTAAAATTTAAAAAATAAATTTAAAAAATGATTCATTATGAGAAAATATAATAATAAATAAATATTTAAACATTTTGTTATACATATTTTCACCCACTAAAAAAAAAAAATTTTTTTTAATAAACTTTTTTATTTTTAACAATAAAATCTCTCTCTTTAAACAATTTTTCATTTTGTACTTTTTTTAAATAAAACAATTTTTTCATTTTTCATATTTTTAAAACAAAAAATATCCTTCAATATGTAATAGCCTCTCCTCTTCCCTTTTTTTGATTTATTATTTTTTTTTTTTAACAAAGTTTTATTTTTTACAACTTTTTTTCTTTTTTTTAAAGCTTCTACAAAGTTTTAATTTTAAAAACTTTTTGAGCGCAGAATTCTTTTCTAACTTTTTTTTATTAGGCATTTTAATTCAACTTTTGTCCTATACCTACTACCCTATTTACTTTAAAATTTTGTAACTTTTGTTTGGATGAAGCTTTTATTTTAATTTTTGTTTTATTTAATGGAGAAGAAATTGGGATAATTCTTTTGTTTTTTATTTAAATTTTTTTATTAATTTTTTAATAGGTTAATGTGTCTGTTCTTTACAATTTTTTGAATTTTTTATTTTTTAAATAACAACATTTATTAATTTAATTTAATTTTTTAGCTAAGATTTTACACTATTTTTTAAAATAAAATTTAAATAATTAGTTCAATTTAACTAAAAATAATGGATTTTCAAAGTCATTAACATTCATTTTTTACTTTATTTTAATTTTTTTTTCTTAAAAAAAAATATTTTCTTTAACAAAATTAATTTTTTTTTTCTCAATTAAAAACATTTTGCCAAGCATTTTCTAAATGCCAAAATTATTCTTTTAAAAATTAATTATTTGCGTGTATTTTAAAAAAATTGTTTGCGCACACTCTTACCACTACCACTATTTAATATATAAAAACTTGAAATAAATAAAGTTTATTTTCTGCTCCTCCCTTTATAGGCGAGGCAAAAAAAAATAAAATAATTTTAAAAAATTAAATAGACAAAAAAAAATAATATTTTGGCCTTTCTTAGCTTTTTTTAAATTCTTTGAACCAAAAAATCTATGTTTATATTTGTGTGTGAGTGTTATTATTCAAGTGTAAAAATCCCTTAAAAATATGAAGGAAAAAAAGAGTAAAAAGTTAAACAACGCGCGTCCACTTTTGCCTTTTTTTTTAATAAATTTTTTTTTCATTCCACTTTAAAAAATATTTTATAAAATTCCTTTTTTTACCACTTTAAGCAAAAAAAAATTTTTTTTTTATTTAAATAATATAAACTTTCCTTTTTTGGTTTATTTAAATGTTGTGTGATTTTATGTATTAAATAAATAAATAAAAATAATTAATGATTAAGACTTTATATTTATTTAATTTTTTAAATTTACCCTTTTGATTTTTTTTATTTATTTACTAAAAATTATTTTAAGCAGGATATATTTCGGCGCGAACTAATTAAAGAATGGTTAGGGGCTCGCCATTTCCATTAATTTTTTTTTTAAATTTTTTTTTAAACAAATTAATTCCATTTTTGTTATTTTTAATTAATTCTTTCAATTTACTCATCTTTTCTAAAAATAGCAAAGCTTTTAGTTGCACCCTTGCAACCTGCGCCTAATTGTCCCCTTTAATATTTTATTTCTTTTATTAAATTATTTTCTTTAATTTTTAATACTAATTTTACTTTAATTTTCAGGTAATAATAATTATTATTTTTAAAAATAAATAATTTTATTTTCTCCAAATAATTTTGCAACAACCAACATTTATTATTTACTTCCTTTTTCCTAAAATTTTAAATTTATTTCTTCAAAAATAATAATTTAAAAAATAAAACTACGTAAAATTAATATTTCTAATTACACCAATTATTAAAAAAAAAATAAAATTTTTTTTAATTAAAAAAAATCCTGAAAAAGGACGTTTCGGCGCCGATTTATTTTTCTTTAAAATTTTATTTTAGTCTCTTAATTAATTATTATTTTTTTTAAAACTTTTTTAATTTATTTCTCATCCCTTATTTAATTTTTATTTTTCTTCCTTTAATTGTTAATTTCTCAATTAGCATTATAAACAACTCAATTTTTAGTTAAATTAATTTAAATTAATTTCTCCTTTATTTAAATATTTTTTTAAAATTATTCTTTTATTTAAATTAATTAAAATTAACTTTTTTAGGAATAAAAAAAATTTTTTTTTTAATTTAAATTCAAGTATTTTCGTATAAAGAATAATTAAAATAAATAAATATATTTATTTATTGAAAGAATAATTAAAAAAAAAAATTTTTTTTTAAAAAGCTTGTTTATTAAAATTTTGCGAAAAACTAGTTGAAAAGGGAAGGATAAATTAAAAATAAAAAAATAAAAATTGTTGAGAAAAAAAAAAGTTTGTTTTTAATTTATTTATGGAGAAAGGAAGGAGAAAAGAATATTTTTTTTTTAATTTTTAGTGGGTGGTGAAAATGTTTTTTTTTTCTAATGAAATGATGAATTTATTTAATTATAATTTATTTGAATATTAATTATTTATTTAGGTTAATATTTTTATTTTATAAATTAATTAATTTATTTATTTTTAATTCCTATACTATTTATTTTTAAAATATTTTTTTAAATAACAAGTCTTAATTTTATTTACTCTTTGATAACCATTTAATTTAATATTTGACATTTTGAAATTTTACCGTTTTGAAATTTTGACATTTTGTAACTTGTCCTTTGTTTTATTATTTAAGCTTGTCATGTTTCTAATAATTTTATTTAATTTTTGTGTTTTAATATTTATAATAAATTCATTAAATTTTAATGTTTCTATGACAGTTAATTAAATAAATAAATAAATTTATTTAATTAATTAAAAATAAATTAATTAATTAAATAATTTATTTTTTTTTTTAATTTTTTGCAATTTTTTTAATTAATTTTGCATCCACCCGCACATTTATTTATTTATTATTTAATTTTTTCCCCCCTTCTTTCTCTTCTTTTTCTTCTATATTTCGCCCACCCATAGAACAAATAAATAAATAAACTTTTTTTTTTTTAAATAAATCGCCAGACTTTTTTTTAATTTTTTTTTCATTATTTTCTCTTTCTTTAAATTTTATAAAACCAAAAATTGTATGTTTGAATTGGCTCTGTCCTTCACATTCCCAACCCAATAAAATATTATTCATATTTTTTTAATTTTTTATTGGGTCGTTTCGGCGCAGAAATTTTAAGAATTTTATTTTTTGATTTTTAGCTTAAAAATAATTTTATAATTTTTAAATATTTAAAATTATAAATTTTAGCCTTTTTATTAATTAAATAATTTTAGAAATAATTTTTTTATTCTTTTGTTATTTTCAAATTAAATAATTTATAAACTGTTTAATTAATTTCAATTAATTAAATAATTTTTGGACGCTAGAGTCTTATTTTTAAATATTTTTTTTCTAATTTTTTGAACAACTATTTTACTTATTTAATATTTTAAAAATTTTATTTTAGCATAATTTGTTTAAATTTTTAAAAATTTTGTTAGCGCCGAAATGACCCACATCTTCCCCCACCACTTTCTCCCCAACACAAATTCATTCAAAATTTTTAACAAAAAAAGAAAACTTCCCCTATTTTTATTTCTCCACGCAGTCCACTTAAAAATAAAAATCGCCCTCGGCTAGTTAAATGGCATTGAAATTGTAAAAAAGTCAAAAAACGGATCAGTCAAAGTCACCATTTATTTATTATTAAAAAATTATTTTGAAGGGAAAAATTAATTTAATTTTTTTTAAAAAATAAATTAATTCTTTGCCCACACAAATTGTTGAAAAAAAGAAAGAAAAATTAATTCAAAATTTATTTATTCAAATGGAAAGGATTTTAAAGTTTTTATAGCCCCTCAATCCTCTAATTATTTTTACCTTACTATTAGAGAGTAATTTTAATTAATTAATATTGGTAATATTATCTACTAACCTATTTTGATATTTTGCCATTTTTGAAAATTAACATTTTGGACAATTCGACATTTTAACAAAATTAAATATTTTTTAATTAAAAAAAAAAAAATTTTAAAGCTCTTGACCCTTCTCTCTCTCTATTAACTTAAATTCTCTCTCTCTCTCTCTCTCTTCTATTAATTTTTGTTTAATCGCTTTTTCAAACAAACGAATTGTATATCCCTCTTTTTTTTTTTAAATACAATTTTTCATCACAATAAATTAAATTAAATACGCTCAAATATTTAAAAAAAAAATATTTTTCAATTAAAATTATATTCTCCAAAAATTCGCTCCGTGTGCTTTTCTCTCTTTAATTTATTTATTAAATTTAATTGTTTTCTTTTATTTTTATTTTATAACGGAACAAACAAATCTCTTTTTTTAATTATTTTTTAAATTTAAAAATAATTTTAAAAATTGGGTCAATTCTTTTATTTAATTCTCGAATTTTTTTTTTCTTTCTTTATTTTTTAATTTTTAAATTCTTTAAATAAAAATTAATTTAATTAATTTTCTGAATTAAAAAATATTTTTTAAAATTTATAACAAAATAAAAAATAATTTTTTTGTATTTTTTAAATTAAATTAATTTAATGATTTTCAGTCGCTTCATAGTATTTTATTTAAAATACCTAATTTAAACATTTCTTTTTCCATTAAGTACAAATAAATATTTATTTCACATTTGTAAATCTTTATTTCCCCGTATTTTAACTTTTTATAATTTTCTTTCTTTAAAAAAAATTAAATTTCCCCAAGCGGATTCGAACCCGCACCCCCTTCCACCTTTACTTTAACTACTTTTCGGTACTTTAATTCTTTAAAAACAAATAAAGTGCATTAATTTAAAATATTTATTTTACATAGAATTGTCTATACTTTTCTGTTAATTATGTACTTTTTTAAATTAAAATTCGATTTTTAAGATTTTTTAAATTTATTGGCATTTAGCCTTCCCTTAATCTTTAAACATTTAATTCCTTTTATTTATTTATTTTTGCACTTTAAAAATTTATTTTTATTTTTTATTTGCACTTATTTTTAAATTTTTGTTTATTTCCTCCTTTTAATTTATTTAAATTAATTTAATTTTTTTTTTTATCTTTTTCTTTTCTCAGGACTTGTCCGTATTAAATAAAATTTATTAAAAAAATTTAAAATTATTTTTAAACGAAATTAAATTAATTTTTGGCAAAATTTAATGGGTTTTAAAAAGAAAAATTAATTTTTAATTATTTTAAAATTATTTATTTCATTAGAAAGTCTATTTCATTCATTGGACGTTTTGTCGCCACTTTAATTTTTGGCGACAAAACGACCGTTTTTGATTTTTCCATTTTTCTTCCTGGTTTTTTCCTCTTTTTTTATTAAATCATATTCCCGTGTTTTTAATTTTAAAAATTAAAATAAAATAATTTTATATTAACCAAAAATTTATTTTTTAAGCTATAAAATATTGTTTTATTTGCAGATATTTTTATTTGTTTGTTATTTTTTTTTTTAATTTATTTTTAATTCAAAAATGAAAAAATAATAAAATTTGTTATATTTAACAATATTTTTAATCGTTAAAAAAATTTAAAAAATAAAAATTTTGTTTTGTTTAGCGTCATTCCCTTCTCTTCCCACAAAAATTTATTTAACTAAATTATCTGTTTATATTTTTTTTTAACTTAAAAAAAAAATTTTTTTTATAAACCAGTTTTGATGCTAATATATTTATATTTATTTTATTTTTCATTTTGCTTCAATCATTCTTTAAAATTTTGTGTTCAAAATATTTTTTTTTATTTCATAATTTTACTCGTCTAAAATTGTTTTTAAACCTTTTCGGCGCGGTATTGTTTGGGCGCGTGATTTAATTATTGGCTAATTATTTTTTTTCTATTGAGTTTTAAAGAATTTTTAGTTATTTATTTTTAATAACAAAAAAACAAAAAAAAAATTTTCAAGCTTCCGGTCAGTCTAAATTTTTTGACTATAACTTGTGATTTAACCAAAAATTCTGAAATTTTTAGAAATTATAATTCATTACTTCTTTGAAATTTCCAACCTTTATTTTCATTAAGTAACTTTATAGGAAATGACCATACGTAAATTCACCCCTTGTCTAAATATTGTCTTATTTTTGTCAATTCTCAACCTAAAATTCTGAAATTAAAATATAATTAACTCTATAAAGTAAAAATCCTCAAAATTTCATCGTTTCTACCTTTTCATTAGGACATTTTATTTGCGCCCAAACATCCCTTCAAAAAATTGTTGAATCTCCGCTTTTTTTTTATTTTTTAGCTGATTTTGTCATAAAACTTTTATAAAATGGTTGTTGTGTGAAGTATCCATGAAACTAGTTATAAAATAATTTTTATATTCTTTTTTCGTAGAAACACCGTCAAAACAAAATAATTCAACAAATTGCAAACGTTTTTTATTCTTTTTGCGCTTTAGAGCAACAGCGCTTCTTCCCCTTCCCCTTCCCCTTTTTTTCTAATTTTCAATCGTCTTAGCTTTTACAATTTTTTTTTTATTTTTTTAATTTTGTTTTACCAACTTGTTCACTTTGCATTTTTGATAAAAATTTTCTTCCTTTATTTTTATTTAAAAATTAATTTTAATTTAATTATATTTTGTCGAAGCATATGACATTTTTTAATGGTTTTTCTTCTTTAATCATTTAATACAATTTGATTATAGATCACATTTTGTTTTCTTTCTTATCTTTTCATTTTCTCTTTATTAATTAAAATATCCAAGACTCAAATGTACCTTTTTAATGAAATAAAAAAAACTTTTATTGCCCAGACTCAAGTGTCCATAATTAAATCCTTAATTTCTAAGACTCAATTATAACTAATTTAACAAAATTAGACTCTAATGGGTCACTAGAGTCTTAATTTTTTTAAACCAAATTTTTTGTGTATTTACCCTCTCCTTGATTTGTCCTCAAAAATTTTTTTAGAGTCTTCTTTCACAAAAATTATTTTACATTTTTATACAAAAATTGTGCGCTAAAATCAACAATTAAAATAAAAATAATTTTTAATATTTTTTTTTCTTAGACAAAAAACATGCTTTTAAAAAGATATATATTTATTTATTTATTTATTTTTTCCTCTCATCTTTTTTTTTTTTTAAATATTATTCTTTTAATTTTCGTCCTTTTTTTTTATTTAATTTAATTCTTTTTGATTGCTGCATAAAAATAAATAAATAATTAAATTGTGAAAAAGAATGTGTTATTATTGCGCATTTTTTTTTAAATAAAAAAATATACGTACAAATTAATTAAATTTAGAACAATTTTTTAAATTTGAAGCACTTTTTTTTTATTAATCGCCCCTCTCCAATAAACGCCTAAAATTAATTAAAACAATAGACGTACCGGTGCTTATATTAAAAAATAATAAACATTCGGAATTTACTTGTCTACTCTAATTTACTTTTTTTTCAGACTCTAATGTCCAAATATTTTAATTGTTCTGTTTGAGTCAAAGAAAATTCCCCCGTACCTTTTTTCACTCATTTTCCCCCTGTTTTTAATATTTTTTTTTTTTTTGCCAATAATTCAAAACTTGAATTTTATTTTTCCCAACTAATTTATTTACAAATAGTGATCTTTAGAGTAAAGCTCTCCCTTCCCCCCAAACACACACGCGGTGTAATAAATAAATAAATTTATTAAATATTTTTTTTTTCTCTGTGTGGCGTAATTAATTATTTTTTTTTTAATTATTTTGCGCTTCAAAACACAACAAAATATATTATATAAAAATTGTCTGTGCATTTCTTTTGGCTTCTGTTTGGATTAAATAAATAATAAAAAAAAGGGGGAAATTATTACATATTTTTCTTTAAAATTAATTGAAAAAAATTAAATAATTTGTATGTAATTATAAAAAAATTTTTTTTTTTTTTTTTAAGAAGTGGAGGGAAAATAAAACTGGAAATTTAATAAGCAAATATATTTACAATTAATTTTTTAATTAAAAATATTTTTCATAACTAAATTTAATTAATTAATTAATACTACAGTAACCCTTAAATTTGTTAATTATTGTGATAATTAAAAGGCTATACAAAATTTAGGAAATATTTTGGTTGATATGGAATAAGTTTTTTAAAATAAATTAAATAATTTAATTTAGACATTTGGACCTTTTGGCATAATGCCAAATTAATTAAAAATTAAATTTTTTGGCAAAAAAATTTAATTTTCTAATAATAACCTTAATTAACACCTCTAATTATTTTTGGTCATTATTAATTAATACAATCACTCCCAGACTCAACTGTCCCTTTTTACAATTAAAAAATAAACTTTACTTTTTTTAATTTTTCCCATTGACCATAAATCAACTTTTTATTAATAAATAATTTTATTTTTTTATTAAATATTTTGCTTAATATTTTTATAACATTTTTAGCTTAAAGTTTGGTCATCGGGGCATTGTTTTTTGTTTTAAAAATAATTTTTTTTTCCTTTTCCTATTTTTTCCCTTCAAGATTGATTATTTTATTTATTTGTTTTAATAGATATATATGTTTTTCCATGTTGTTTTTGTTGTTGTAAATCAAAAATGGTTTGGGTATTCATCATTTTTATACTTTAAAATTATATAAAAATGTCAAAATTTTTATTTTTGCAACAAATATTAATATAAAAATGTCTAGACCCTTTTTTGGGTATTTTTTAATTAATTTATTAAGTTTTTTTTTAAGTTTATTTATCTAAAAGTAAACATTTATGCCTTATCTCATTATAGACTTGACCTTTTTCTTTTTCTCATAACTCTTTGAATAATTGACCATTTCTAATAATCTTTGATTTATTTAATAGAGAATTGATTAATTTATTAAACTTAAAATATTAAAATTTTTAGTCAATGAGAAAAAAAGTTATGCCAAAAGAATTAACAAAAATACGTACTTTTGAATGTTTTTCGTTTACAACTTTATTTTCTTTTTAATTTAAAATTTTGTTTTAAATATTATTTTATAGATAAATTAATTATCTATTAAATGATACCAAAAACTCTTTAATATTTGTTTTTTTTATGAGTTATAAAATTTAAATTGAGCGGTGTACTCTCTAAAAGAAAATACAAGTGGAGGGGGAGTATTTTAAAAATTTTCTCTTTATTAAAAAAAAAAAAAGGCAAAATAAAAATTAATCTATTCAATTTTTAATGTTTGACATTTTTTATTCTCCCCTTTTTTTAAATAATTTATCATCAAAACCATCTTTGACCCTTTTCATATATTTTTTAATTTAAAAAAAAAAAATTTAATCGCCGAACATTTATATTATAATTTATTTTTAAATATTTAAAAAATTTATTTTTTTTTTAAATTATTAAAAATAGTCTTTAAAATAACGAAAATTATTTTTATTTAATAAATTATTTAGAGGGTTTTATTAATTTAAAAAATAATTATTTTACCCTAAAATTGACTAATTACTTTTTATTGATAAACCAATTTTTGTGAATACTTTCAAAAATATTTTTAAATTTAAATAAATTAAATCATTTTAACCCTTTCCCTATTATTTTTAAAATTTTCTACAAAGAAGGCAAGATCCTCGCAAGCCTAATTTTTTTTTGAATTTTTTTCTTTAAAATTTTAATCATTCCCGCAGTTTAAAAATTTCAATGTTTATAACATTTGCTACTTTTAACTTTTAATTTCTTTTACTTTTTTAATTTAAATTTATTTAAATTTCTATTTTGGCGTTTTGTCTTTTATCCGTTAAAAAAAGTTTATTTTTCATTTTTTATTTATTTATGTTTCCTTTTCCAACCTTTTCAAGTTTATTTTTTAAATACTCGTTTTGACCGAACTGTACATTGACCATTTTTTTCTTTTCATTTTTGAATTTTTATTAACACGTTTATTTCTAATTTTTTTTTATTATTTTAGTAGATAGAAAATATTCTTAAATAATTTCTCTTTTATTATGGGCATTATTAAAACAACAAAAATAATAACTACAAGAAATAATTAATTAATTAATTAAAAATATTTCTTTTTATATATATACCTAATTTAATTTAGTTTTACTACTAAAAATAAAACAACGATTTTATTTTAATTTCTTTCAGATTTTATTAAAAAGAACATTCTCTCTTTTATATTTTAATTTAAATTTGACTATTATTATTTATTTCTCTATGCAAAATATAGCTGCTTCAGCAAATCTTCAGCTTTTTACAAAAGGTAAATTAAATATTTTTAAATTTGGACAAAATGTCACTTGCTAAAATCTTAAAAAAAAATTTTTTTTTTTAAAGCTCTTCAAGAAAATGCCCAGCATCCAACTGACACTTCAGAACATAAGCAACAACAACAACAAACCCCAGCAATCTCTGCTGCTGATTTGCAACAATTTATGCTTTCACAAATAGATCAGGTAAAATAAATTTTATTTTTTAAATTAAAAAAAAAGTTTTTTTTTTCGTTGAATCATTTACTTTATAATTTATAAAATTCATTAAGAAAATTAATAATTATTTGATTTAATAATTAATTAATTTAATAAAATTGGGAAATTGACTAATTAATTTTATTAAATTAATTTAAAGAATTTAACAAATTTAGAATTTAAAAAAAAAAAAGTGGGGGGAGAGCCTTTGTTAAATAAAAATAAAAAAAAAGTGAAAATCATCACGCGCTATTAAATTCCATAAAATCGGGGAAATTATTTAAAAATAAAAAAATTAAACAAATTTAATTTTATTTTCTTAGTTATTGTTTCCTTTCTTTGAAAAGAATGTTTTTAAGTTTTGTTTCATGTTTTGTTTTTTAAGTTTTGTTTCATGTTTTGTTTTATGTTTTTAAGTTGTATTTTATGTTTTTTTAAATTTTTATTTCATGTTTTGTCTTAAGTTTAAGTTCTGTTTTATTTTAAAGTTTTATTCAAAGTTTCAATTTATGCGCATACTTTTAGGCGCAGTTTCAAATATGGCGTTAACATATAAATTTCTTTAAAAAATTGCAAAATTTTCTTTTTTCTGAAATAAGACAAATTCTTAAAAAATTTCCTTTTAATAATATATAATTAAATTTAATTAAAGATATTATATTTGATTATTTAAACTGTAAGGAAAAAAAAATGTTACAAAAATAGTAAGCAAGTAAATTGTTATTTAAAATATAAATGTTTTTTTAATTTGCAAAAACATTAAATTGTAGTAACAAAACATTTTAACAAGCAGTCTTATTTGCTTTTAATATATAATTTTAATATAAAATTAAAAAAATTTTTTTTAATATTATTTTTTCAAAATAATATTTATTTATATTTATTGTTTTCTTAGAATTTTGCTTTATCATCATTAAATAATTATTTTTCTTAATTATTAGTTTTTGTTTCACTTTGTAGCTTCATTTTTGCTTTTGTTTTTTAAATTAATTTATTTTCAAAATTTTCTTAATTTATATTTAAAAAAAATTAATTAATTGGAAAAAATATTTTAGATGAAGCAAAACTTGTATTTGAGTTTAATATTTTTTTTTTGCAAAAAATTTAAAGAATATCTTTGTCGCACCTTTTTTGTGTTTTGCATTTTTTAAAAATATTTTTTAAAATTAATTAAAGTAAAAAAAATATTGTTTAATAACTAAAAAAAACTTGCTAAAAAATTAATTAGTTTATGCATATAATTTTTCTAAAAATAAATTAGCATTAAAGGGTTAAGTTATTATTTTTATAATATTGCTAATTTTTTGTTAGCAATATTATAATTTTTTTTTTAACATTTACTATTTTTTTAAATTAATATTTTTCTTTTAGCAACTATTTCTCAGCCAACTTGCTTCAAATAATAACAACAATTTTGTTTCTGCTTCTGAAGCAATTACAAATAATTGTTCATCTTCCACTACTTCAACATCATCTGCTTCATCTTCAATTATATTTTCTACAGCTTCACAAACATCAAATTTGAATAATAATTTTTATTCTGACACAGAAATACCTTCAACAACAACAACAACTTCTATTTGTAATAATAATAATTCTTTTCTATTGCCTAAAGAAGAAAATAATAGTGGAGAAAGTCCAAAACAACAACAACAACAAATAAACAACAATAATGAACTTGTTAATTCTTCACCATTTTCACCAAATAATAATAATTTAGAAAATGAAAGATTAGCAAATTTAGCACAACAAAAACTTGTTGATCAATTATTAGAAGCTGCTAGCGGTGGATTATTAAATTCTTTAGAAAATAATTGTCTAGGTGGAAATGATGAACTTGGCCAGTTAATGGCACAATTAATTAGTGGAAGTAATAATAGAAATGAAATTGAAATGCAAACAGCACAATTAGCACAACATTTGGTAGCTGCTGCAAATGGACAAAGGACGGATGTTATGGTAAGTGATATATTTTGTTTTTTTTTAAATTAAATATTTAAACTTTAATATGTTTTTTTTTATTTGTTCTGATCTTTTAAAACGTGAATTTTGTTTGTTCTGATTTTTTAACCAAAGTTTTAATTTTTAAACTTAAGATTCAGTTTAATTCTGATTTTTTAAATTAATCAAACTTAAACTATGACGTTTCCTTCTTTAATTATCAAAAAATTTCATTTTATAAATTAATAATCTAAAATCAAATTAATATTTTTTTTTTCATTTCACACATTTTTCGAAATTAAAAAATTAACTCTACACTTTTTTAATTTTCAATTAATGGTTCCACAAAATTAAATTATCCATCAAAATAAAAGTAATATAGTAATAAAAATACTTAAATTGCATTTTTGTCAGTTTAAAAAAATGTGAAATTTTCTTTTAAATTTTTATTTATTAATTTTTATCAGTAAATTTAAATTATTAATTTTAAAGACAAAAAATATAATTTAATTTATTATTTTTAAAAAATATTTAATTTGATTATATTTTAGTCTTTAAACTTTTTTTTTTTATTTTTTTGCATATTCTCAATTAAACTTATGACATTTTAACAAAAATTCTGTTTTTTTTAAAGTTTATTAAAAACTTATGTTTTTGATATTTCAAATTAACATTCTTATAATTTCTGATTTTTAAACTTAATAACTTTTGAACAAAACTTCTGTTTTGTTTTAATTAATATTCTGATTTTAACAAACTTTCTGATAATTTTAACCTTTAAATTGCTTTACTATTTATTTTAAAGTCTTTTTATTTTAAACATTATTCTGGTTTATTAAAGCTAAAGTTTTTTTTTTCTTAATTTAAAACAAAATATAAATTGACAAAAAAATTCTGGTTTTTCTAATTTTTATAGTGCTTAATAATAAACATTTCCTGTTTAAAAAAAACAACATTCTTCTCTTTAATTTGTATTATTTTTTAAATTAATTTATTTTTATATTCAAACCAGAAATAATTTTTTAATTTTTATTTAATTCTTATTTTTTTTTTAAATACATTTAAAAAAAATTTTTTCAAGTCCCCATCTTCTTCTCAACAACAACTTTCTCTTCTTGACCAACTTCATTTATTACAAATGTTAGGAGGAAATAATTCTAATTTAGCAGAATTACTTTCTGGTCATCAATTTGCAACATCTTCAGGCAATGAACAACAAATTGGTCAAACTTTTGTTGGAGGAAAATATGGAATTAATAATGGTGGAATTACAAGTTCTCGTGGTAGCCCAAATAAAGATGATACTTATTGTGAAATTTGTAATAAAAATCTCTGCAATCGTTATTTTTTAAAACATCATATGACAAGAAAACATGGAATTGGAGTTGTTGTTGATAGAGTAAAATTTTATTTTATTTTAAACCTTTAAATTAATTTTTTATTTAAAATAATTGTTTATTTTTACGGGTCTTTTGAGATTCAAATTTATGAAAAATAATTTTTTTTACTTATATTTTTCAATTTTCAGTCTCCAGTAAAACTTGGTAATGGAAACTTTTTTGGTTGTCATCTTCCGGGTATTTTAAATTCTGACGAACAACAACAACAAATTCCAGGAAGGGCTCAATCTGAAATTTTGTTAAATAATCGTCATGAATCTCCAAATAATACATTTAATAATAGCAAAACTCCATTGAAGCAACAACAAGAATTACAACATTTATTGTGTTCTTCGACTCCTGCTTCAGTTAATAATAATGCTTTAATAGGTTCTACTTCTGTTTCTGCATCAAATGTTTTACAAACTTCTCCTAGTGGAGGTAAAAATGTTTTTAAAATTATTTTAATGTTTTGTTTTAATTTGAAACATTTAACTTTAAAATTATTCTGATTTTTATGTTTCTAAGTTAGAGCTTCATTTTTTTCTGATTTTTAAGTTTATTTTTTTCAATTTATGTTTTTTTCTGATTTTTTAAGTTTAAGCTTTAATAATTCATGTATTTTGCTCTTTATTCTAATTTTTTCTTATTCATTAATATTTTTTTATAATTAATTAAAAAATATTTATTTGCTTAAAATAAAGTTTTAATCTGATTTAATTTTCTTTCTAAAATTCTTCATCTCATAATTATAACTTTTTTTTATATTTCTATTCATTTGTGCACAAAAATAAATTATTCATAAACACAATTTTAATCTTATGCTTTAACATTTATTTTTATTTTTCTATTTTTGGATTTTAAATTATTAAAAATGTATTGACGAATAATAAAAACCCTTAATTTAATTGCCCTTCTTATAATAAATATTATAATTAATTTTATTAAATAAAATTTTCTGTTAATTAGTTTATTTTATATATTTTTTTTGCAAATATTTTTGCTAAAATTGTTTTTTGTGCGAAGCCAATTAATATTAATTTTACTGTAGGCGTTTTCAGTTTTATTAATATTAAATGTTTGTGCGTTTTCGCGCTTTACGTATACTTATTATGTGTAGTTTGATTTGCTGAACCATACAAACATTTATTTTTTTTAAAAGTAGATTAGCTTTTAAATTAAATTGTTGTAAATAAATTCTGATTTTATTCAAAACTTGTTTTGAATGAATTCTGTTTTAAAAACATTTTTTTATATGTTTGTTTTTTATTCTGTTTTATGTTTGTTGCATTAACTTTATTTATGTTTTTTGCATTTTTATTCTGCAAGTTTTTCAAAAATTAGAGGAGTGCCATTTTAGTTTATTTTCATGCCACTAATGCTTTTTTAATTAACATTTTTTTTCTTTACGTTTGCTTTTTTTATATTTATTAATGTAGTATTTGTAACTTGAGTTTTGCTCTTAAATAATCTTTTAAATTTTTTATATTTGTTTTAAATAATTTATTTTTAGAAAAATATATTAAGATTAAACATTTTATTATTTAAATATTTTTTGAATACTTATATTTTACCATTTTCTATACTAAACTTTATTTTAAATTTATTTTTATTTTATTTAATTTTAATTTATTTTTATTTTTTATTTTATTTTAATTTAATTTTATTTTCTTTTTTCATTTTCATTCTAATTTCCTTAGCGTTTTATTTAATTAAAAAAAAAGTTCTGGTTTCAGTTAAATGTTTGCGTTATTGTTTGCTAATAACAAAATTATAACATTTCTTTACTATTGTTTTAATTAATAATGTTTTTCATGTTTTTACTTGTTTTTTTTTTATTTTTATTTAAATTTGTCACAATTATTTTTATTTTTTAATTAACTTTTATTGTTTTTAACAAAAATTTCTAATTAATTTTAATTAATAATTTATTTTAGATTTAATTTCAACTGATCAACATCAGCAATTAATGGGTCAATTTCATCTTATAAAGCATCTTGCTTCACAATTAGGCCTTTCTACTACTTCCCAGCCTTCTGCTTTAGGAGAATGTTCTTCTATTGTTGAACAATTAATTGGTGCCTGCTTACAGATAGCTGAATTGCTTCCTCCGCAACATCAATCGGCACAAAGGTTAAAAAATTAAACAAATAAAAAATATTTTATAATATTTCTAGATCTACTCCTTCACCTGATCTCAGCCAAAATATTCAATGTACCCAATGTACTGGACAATTTCCTACTCAAACTGCGCTCTTTCATCATCAATTAACTGAACATATTGGTACAAATTTAGAACAACAAAATAATGAAAATAATAATAATAATCAATTAAATCCACTTGCTATACGTTGGGCTAATGAATTAAATAATAATAATAATAATGGTGCTATTAGTAGTAGTAGTGTAGGTAGTAGTGGAGATGGTGGTGAAACAACTGCTGCACAACAACAACAATTTCTTAGTAAATTTTTTTAAAAACATTGTTTTAATAAAACTTTTATTTAAACAGATAATCTCCTTGGTTTAAACTTTTCTCCAACATCTACAAATTCATCATTACTTCTCCCAGCATTTAATGCTTTAAATAATTCAGAATTAGATAGTACTGCAATGTTAGCAAAACTTAGTGCAGAGTTAGCTTCTGTAAGTCAATCTTCTCAATTGGGGAATGCTTCTGGACTTCTTTTTCAAAATGGCCTTTCTTTGGGTGGACAATCTGGGCAAATTGGGGTAAGAAACAAATTTATTAAACATCTGAATTAATTTTTGTTTCTTGTGAATGTTTGTGTTTTAGTGAGTCTTTTATATGTTTTTGAGTGTATAAAATGTTTGTTTGAATAAATGTTTGTTTTGACAAATGTTTGTTTGATTGAATAATTGAATGTTCGTTAATGTTGTTCGTTGAATGTTTGAGATTAAATGTTTATATCTTGTTTTAATAAATGTTTTTAACTTTTTAATATTATAAATGTTTTTATAATTTATAGTCAAACAAACCGCCTGCTCCTAAACGCCAATATTCATCAACTAGCAAAAATTTCTGCGATCTCTGCAATAAAGAAGTTTGTAATAAATATTTCTTGCGGACTCATATGTTAAAAATGCACAATATTGTTATTGATGAAAATAAGGTTAAAAAATAATTTTTTTTTTTAAATAATTAATAATTTAATTATTTTTTATTTAAGGTTGTTATAGCAAATATTGATACAACAGAAAAAGAACGTCGTGGAGAAGTTAAATTTCGTTGTGAAATTTGTTTATGTAGTCTTACAAATCGAGAACAATTACGTGCACATAAAAGAGAAGTTCATGGTATGCAAGCACCTTTGGGAGGAGGAGGAGCTTCAACATCTACTACACCTTCTTCATCTTCTATAGTAGGAAAATTGCCAATTTTACCATCTTCTTTATTGTCTTCTTCACTTGGTGATGTTGTTGAAATGACTGCAATGGATGACCAAAAACATAATATTTGTTTAAGTCCAACAGCTATTAAAAGATCAAATAATTTAATTAATGATGAAGAAGATGAAGGAATGTATTGTCCAATTAAAAGACCAAAAATTGAAAATGAAGGGGGAGATGAAGATGATGGAATAATTGATGGAAGAAGACTTAGTAGTGAAGGAAGTCAAAATAATGGTAAATAAATAAATAATTTAATTAAATTATTTATTTAATTTTTTTTAAAGGGAATACTTCCTAAAATGGTTTTTTCTTTTGTTTAAAATACAATCATTATTTAAAGCTACGATTCCATTTGTTAATTTTTTAAAAATTATTTAAAATATATTTATTTGGAAATTTGGACATTTAAAAAAAAAGATATTGAATCAAAATATTATTATATAAAATTACTTTAAAATATTTTTTTTTTTTTTTGACTTATTTTAATTTATCAATTTTTTATTTATACTGTCAGTTGTCACTTTATCTTTTCACATTAATTTTTCAAAAAAATGAAAAAAAAAATTCTGGGCTTTGCTTTCGCCTTGACTATAATATGACTTAATGTACTTAATCCTCATATATTCCTTTCTAATTAAAAAAAATTTCTATAGACTTAAATATCCCACTTAATTTAGTGGAACAGGAATAGGATTTAATGGCCCTCTCAAATTTAAAATTTTTCCTAAGACTCAAATAGCCCTCTAATTGGAAAAGATAAAATTGACGACTCTTATCTAAATGATCGCCATATTTATTTTAAAATTACCTTTTTTTTTGTTCATCTTACTTTAAATGGCTAAATATTTTGCTTAAACAAAAAAGAAAAAAATTTTAATTTTCAGCCAAGTTTTATGTTGAAATTTAAAAAAAAATTTTATTTATTTTTCATTGTTTTCCTCAATTATTTTATTATATTTTTATATTTGATGTCAACACACAAATTGTTTTCTTCCAATATGTTTATTTTATTTTTTTCGTTTTAATGTTAAAAAATCATTTTTTAAATGACAATAAAATTAAAAATAATTTATTTATTCAATTAAAATATATTTTATTATTATTACAAAAGAGGATTGATCTTGTGGGTTGGTTAACTTGTGTTAACCTTAAGAATGTTTTGGTACTATTAACTGTACAAAAAAAACTACAATAATATACAATAGGTGTGGGGTTGAATTAGCCGGATTTAATAAATACAATAATTAAAGCAATATTTATAAATAAATTAAATACAAAAGAAAGAACATAATAAATAAAATAGTTTCAACTCTTATATATTTACGTTTACCAACATTATCTATTTAATTTTAGAAATTTCAATTTCTTTAATTTTTTCATTTTCGTCTTCGTTAAAAGTCCATTTAATTGAAAACTCCATTTTAGGGTCATTAATATTTTTAATTTTATATATCTTCTTTCCCTTATTAACTTCATTCATCTCAATTCCTTTGACAATTATTTCAGAAGGAGACCAGTCTTCACAATAAAATTTAATTTTATTCACCAATTTTGTCAAGTCCGTTGCTGTTTCCAAATCCTAAATTTTATTACTAAAAAGAATCTCTTAACTTACATTTATAATTTTATTGTAGATAGTTAAATCATTAATTCTTATACCATCAGGAAACACAACCTCAGGAATTCTATAACCTTCACTTAACAAAATATTGAATATAATAATTTTTCCCTTCTCTGAAATCCTTCCAATGTCAGTTAATATGTGAAGTGAAGAATTAATAACCAAATAATCAAAAGTAAACTTCAAATCATCCATAGAGTGATTAAACATGGTCATACGAACTGTTTGGCAATTAAATTTCATTTTACTAATTTCATCGTCATCGAAAAGCAATTTAACCATCTCTGGATTGAGAATATATTCGTTAAATTGAACAATACCCCAAACACAAAGAAATAGCTGTTTTAACCAATAGCGAACAATTTTCAAAGCTTCGATGTTTTGTGGACATAAAGGCAATAACAAAACTTTGTTCGTTGATGGCTTCTTTCCAACTAAAAATAGACAAAAATATTAATTTATAGAATTTAAATAAATTAGCATTACATTCTGTAAAAATTAAAACAATTTTAGAACTAGGATCAATTCCTGTGATATGTAAAGCAATTCTAGGATTACAAAAACGAAGAGGTTCTAATTTTATAAAGACAAGCATTTTATTGTCCACAGCAGATTGCCACTAAGAATTTAAATTTAATTAAAAATTAAATATATTTACCTTGTCCTGAAGAACTTTACTCAAAGGAAATTCAATTGCTTTAGAGTCATGCTTAAGATGATGAAATTGATCCGTTTGGTAATGTAAATGGCCAAAAACTTGCAACATATCAAATCGTTTACGATCCAAATTGTATTTAGTAATAAACTCGTTGAAATAGCGACAAGTTTGTTTAAGTTTGAACAATTCATTGAAGTTGAGATTTTTGAGAATTTTAAGTATAATCTCATTTGGTAAATATTCCATTCCTTTCACAACCTTTTTATTGAAAAAAAAAATTATTTTAATAGATACAAATTTTAGCCATAATTTTTAAAAATATAACCAACCTTATCACCAAACAGAAAATCTTTGAACAACGTGGAGACAATATTATCCATTTTGATGTTTGAATATTAAACAAAAAATGAATAAAATAACTACAATCTTTTGAAGAAAAAGCTGTAAGCAAAAATCAAATATACAATTAACTGTAGAACAGAAATGAACAAATAAACTTTTTTTAGTCATATAGTTTTGTTTTTATAGTAAAAGTTTGAGTAAATTTTATCATTTATAATATATTGACTTTTCATCATAAAATATGTTTTGTACAAAAATAAACCTTTAAAGTTTTGTTTTTTATGAAAATAATCAACAAAACATGTTTTTCCTATAGAAACATGTAAAAACATGTTATTTTACAAGACTTGATGTATTCTGCTGTGTTTTCGTAATAAAATTACATATAATTCAGGAATTAATCTATCTAATAATTGTATCCGAGAAACATCTTTTCGTGTAGACCTTTAGAAACCCTAACTATTTGCACCCAAAATTTTTTAATATTTCGAAAGTATAATTCCATCTTCTTCCGACCCGAGTGAATAAAAAAAACTCGATGTGTTTAAATAATTATGCGTTAATATACAGTCCTTGAGAATAGGGGGGAAAATCTCTTCTGCCTATTAATGTCGGGTTCCTAAATGTTCATATAAACAAATGAAGAAAAAATGAAATAAAAAGTTTAATAATTATATAGATTAATTAAATTATAATAAAAAAAAACATTTCAGGAAAAATAAATATTTACATATATATATATAGTTTTACTAATTAATATTTATTTATTTATTATCTATTTAATTTTAGTAATTTCAATTTCTTTAATTAATTCGTTTTCATTTTCTTTGAAGGTCCATTTAATTGAAAACTTCATATTAGGGTTATTAATATTTGTAAGTTTATAGCTTTTCTTTCCATTATTGACTTCATTCAACTCAATTCCTTTGACAATTATTTCAGAAGGAGACCAATTACCACAATGAAATCTAATTTTATTCACCATTTTTGTTAAGTCCGTTGCTGTTTCCAAATGCTAAATAAATAAATTTTAAATTGATTTAGATAATCTCTTTTCAGTACAGACCATTTCAGTACCAAAAATAAATAATCTTCAGATTATTATAGTTAGATAATACTGAAATGGTCAATAAAGAAAAGACCCTTTAATTTCCTTTACATTTATAAGTTGATTGTAGAGAATAAGGAGATTGGTAGCCCTATAAATTCTCCCAGCAATGGGCGCACAATTTCTTTTTAAAAAAACTTCAGGGAATCTATAACCCTCATTTATTAGCTTTTCTAATATAATAATTCTGTCTTCTTTTATAATTCGGCCATAATCAAAGGTTATGATAAGAATTCGATTAATAACCAAATAATCAAAAAGAAAATTCCAAATATCTATAGGTTGTTTATGAATTGAAATAGTAACCTCTTGACAATTAAATTTCATTTTTCTTAATTCATCTTTGTCGTAAAGCAATTTAATCATCTCTGGATTGAAAATAAAAACATCCATGCGAAGATATATAAAGTTGCAAAGAAATAGTCGTTTCAACCAATAACGAACAATTTTTAAATGTTCTATGCTTTTTGGAAATAATGGAAATCTCAAAACCTTTCTCTTTTTTTCTTCTACTAAATAAAAAAAATATTAGAATTTACAAACTTAAGAAAAATGAAGTAAAACTTTTTTTTCATTAGGGTTAAAATTTTTCAAGTTTGATCTTAAATTTTTCAAAATAAAAATATTTATGTTTTGATGTTGTTATAAATGTTTGCAAACAATTTCAGAAAGTTTCAAGTTTAACCTTATGTTTTAGAAAATGTTTTACAATAGTACAATAATATTGTTTTTATATAAGGTAAAGAAAGTTAAGTTAATTAAACTTACCGTCTCCAAGGGAAATTTCAACTACAGAATTACAAGAATAATGATAGTATATATTATTTGTTATAAAAAGAGGCATCTTTTGGTCCAGAGCAGATTGCCACTAAGAAAAAAAATAAACTTTAATTAGAATTTAAATATTAACCTTTTCCTGAAGAACATTACTCAAAGGAAAATCAATTGCTTTAGAGTCATGCTTCAAATAAACATTTTTATGGCCTACGAACCTCAGGATGCAGATGTGAAAGTACATAATAAAGAATTTTTTACGAGCCAAATTGTATTTATTAATAAACTCGTTGAAACATCGACAGGTTTGTTTAAGTGTAGATAATTCATAGTAGTTGAGATTTTTGAGAATTTTAATTAGAATTTCATTTGATAAATATTCCATTCCTTTTTCAACATTTGATAAATATTCCATTCCTTTCTCAACATTTGATAGACATTCCGCCGTTTGTTCAACCTTTTTGTTCTAAAAATAAGAATTTAAATATATTAACTTTAAATAAGATTTTTCAAGGACTAATTTAAATCCTATCCTAAAAACTAAAAATTTGGTCAAGGCAAAATCTACATCTTTAAACAATTAAAACATATAAAGACAACCCTAATTTAATGACAAAAACAACAAACCTTCTTTCTAAATAAACGACGACGGCAACCTTTGAACAATTTGGAAACTTTATTACCCATTTTGATGTTGAATATTGAATTAGAGGAATGAAGAAATGCTGAAAATAATAAAAATTTAATAATAAAATTGAATATACCTTGAGATAAGAGTGAAGTAAATAATTGCTAATAAAACTATTTATTTAATGCTTTTATATGTACATATAGTAATATTGAAAATTAAATTAAAATTATTTAAAATCTTTTCAATAAGATTTTATCTTTGATTTTTTGAAATATCAGAATAATTTTTATTATATTGATATCAAATATAATTAAAAACTTATTTTCAATCAAAAATCATTATCAACTTTTCAAATCCTTTTAAATGATTTTAATTATTTCTAATAAACTTTGTTTTTATTTTTCATTTAGATTCATCGTAAAGAACTTAAACGCAAAAATTAAACATGTATATTTTGTTCAAAACAAGTTATAACCCAAATAAATTATTAGAACAAACATTCTAAACATGTTCAGTTTCTATACAAAATAAGTTTTTTTGTACAAAAACAAAGAACATGTTTTAAATTGCAAAAACAATGTTTGGGAAAAAACATATAAGATAAAAAAATTAAATATTACATATACATATGTACATATTGTCCCTAAATGTAATACAACAATGTAATTAAACTCATGAATTTTTAAATTGGAAATCTGATACGTATCTTAGCATTTGTTTGTTCACTCGCAAACGAATGCATAAAGCAGATTGGCAGTCTAATTTTATCAACTAAAATTGTTTTTGATTTATTTTAATATAAAAAACATGTTTAACTGCCTTGTAATGTTTCGTGTTTCCTATGTTTTTTACTTTATACAAATGTTTGCTTTTGTACAAATGTCTCTTCACAATTCTTCTGCAACATACATTACTATAAGTAAACTTTAAAAAAGTTTAAAAACAAATCATATAAAATTATTTTAGCAATTTTATATGAACAATTAGATAAACTTGTCTCTTCATATATTGGTCATTTAAATGCTTCTTTACTTTTTTTTCACGATAAGTACAAACTTGAAGATAATTTGATATTATTGGATATGTTAAAATTACCAAACAATTTATTGAAAAATATAACTGGTATTTTCTTTAAGTTTACAAGATAAATAGGTTAACCTTCCTGATAATTTATTAGGCTATAATAAATTAAATTTTGTATTTCTTAAGAATTAGATTTGTTAATTCGAAAGAAAAATACTTCATTTTTGATTGACTTGTCTTGCAGGTTTTTATTATTATTTTTTGTTAAATAAACAAGTTTGTTTTTAGTAATGTTGCTAAACAGTTGGTCAGAGATGTTGCACAAAAATTAATATTGCCTACAATACAAATTCATAATTCTCCTTGGAATGGGCTTGAAAATGGCAATATTAATAATTTTAATTAAATTCACTTATTTAAAGATACTATCGATGGACCTCTGGATTCGTTAGAGGAGGAAAATTTTGTTCAGCTTGTCCCAGGCTTTATTGTTTTCGATAACATAATACCTGAATTAATTAATGCATTAAACATAACTGGACCTTTAATTATACTTTATGATGAACATTTTAGTAAGTGTTTATTGGGTTGAAAGGTCTAAGGAATTAATATGGGAGAAATATATAATTAATTTCGAATTGTATTAACTATGTCTAATAAGCCTAATTTCTTTTAAATAAATTAAAAAGGTAGCTAGTCTTTTATAATATTTTTAATTTAATTTATAGCCGACAATTTAATGTATAATTGGAGAAAACCATTTTCTGCTTTACAGATGCCTGTCAGATTTGAGAAAATGAAATCAGAAATTAATGCAATCTCACAACATACTAAACAAATGTTTGAAGAAAATAAAACAAAATATAATGTTTTTGTTCTTGC
Source organism: Meloidogyne graminicola (assembly GCA_036172905.1). Taxonomy (NCBI): domain Eukaryota; kingdom Metazoa; phylum Nematoda; class Chromadorea; order Rhabditida; family Meloidogynidae; genus Meloidogyne; species Meloidogyne graminicola. Next base: position 1,897,204 of record JARPZY010000005.1, read on the forward strand.
ATCCGCCAAAACATCTGAAATGTTTGTTTGTTTGTTTTGTAAAAAAGAAATATGTTTTTTACAGTTACATTCATTTCTCTGCTTCTCTTTTTGAATCGCATAGTTTCCGTCGATTTGTTGTAATTTCAAAAGATACAACATCATTTAAATGTGTTCAATGTATAAGCGCCGACCTTTTTTGGTAAATAATTTAAACTTTATTAAAACATAAACTCAAAGGGTTCGTCTGACATCGAATGGTCGAGTACAAACACTTAGAGCTTTTAATGATTTTCTAAGACAGGTTATTTAATTGATTTAAATTTGGAATAATATAATAAAAAATGTTCTAAATTATTGTTTTAATTCTGTACATAAATAAAATGTTTAAGTTTATAAAAATTCTTAGCTCCAAATAGAGGGTCCGTTAGACCAAAAACTTATACTTTAAAAAAGTCCGTAGGGAAAAACATAATCATTGGAAATATGTCCAAAATAAGAGCATTAAAATAATAAAAAATATATTATTTATAGGAAGATTATGTTTCGAACTATCGTGTTCCTATACCTACAGTAGAAGAGGTTTATTAATTAAAAATAAATTTTAATATAATTTTTTAAAGCTAAAAGCATCCTTTTGTTTAGACACAATTTCTCTCGCTTTTGATTTCTTTTTACAAAACAATTATTTAAATATAACACATTTTATGCACAAATCAATGAAAAATAAATTCTTAACAAAAAATGTAAAAACTAATTTAAAAACTTTTATTTAATGTTTTTTCTGATTTTCTAAACTTACAAACATTAACTATGTTTTTTCAGATACAAAACACAACAGAACTCAAAACATCAAAACATGAACAAAAGTTTGGTCTAAAACAACTTATTCAGAATAAATTACGAACTGAATGTTGTGAATTTGGATTATATGAATTATACTTTGGGGATTGTTATTATCAGGTAAAGTATTTAATTATAAATAAATTAAAGAAAAAAACAGGTAATTAAAGCAATGATTATTAAAATGGAAAGAAGTGAGAAGAATCAAGATGTTGATTATGCTAAATTTGTAATTAAATTTTGAATTGATTTAAATGTTCATTTAATTTAATAAAGATTGCAAATTGGTCACTTACAGAAGGTATTGTCCCCTTTTATTCTGGAGGATTAGATGTTAATATACGTAATTTACATCATTTTAAAATTGTTACAATAATTGTTAGTTTAATTAAAAAAGATCTTTTATAATCTAACTAAGCAAGAACCATTTGTTCAATTTTCTTCTGAACATGCTTCTTCTATTGGATTGGAAAAACCAAGGCCTTGCGCTAATGAAGATCCTGTTTATCTTTTAAGGTTTAATAGTTGAAATTATTTTTCATTTATTCTTTTAGTGGTCAGCTGGTTGAAGGATACTGTATTGATATGTTAAAGATGCTTAAAAAGGTCAAAAACTTTTTAAAATTTTATTAATTAATTAGGCATTAAATTTTACATTTGATTTATATTTGGTTGAAGACGGTAAATTTGGTTCAGTAGATGAGAATGGAAACTGGGATGGGTTAATTGGAGAATTAGTTATTGGACGTGCTGAAATAGCTATTGGACCCATTAGTAGTTAGTAAATTTTTTAATGTTTTTAAAAACTTGTTTTTTTTTAAATTTTAAAATATAATGTTCTGTTTTTTAAAAACTTGTTTTTCTGTTTTTAAAACATCATTTTGTTTTTTAAAAACATGTTTTTCTAATTTTAAAACATCATGTTGTGCTCTTTAAAAACTTGTTTTTCTGATTTTTAAAAAACATTTAAGTTTTTCTGATTTTTTAAGTTTTGGCTGAACGCGAAAATGATATTGACTTCACAGTTCCATTTTATGATTTAGTCGGTTTAAGTATACTTATAAAACGATCAGAAGTGGAGACTTCACTTTTTAAGTTTCTTAAAGTGTTGGAATGGCCTGTTTGGGCTTGTATATTCGGTTATTTTTTAAATTTTTCTAAAAATTAATTAATTTAATTTTTTTGGTTCCTATGTTTTCACTAGCATTCTTTTATGGCTTTTTGACCGATTTAGTCCTTATTCCTACACAAATAACAAAGAGAAATATTCAAGTGAAACTGAAAAACGAGAGTTTACATTAAAAGTATGTTCAAAACATTAATTAATTCAGAATTTGTTTAAGGAAAGTTTATGGTTTTGTTTGACATCTTTAACCCCTCAAGGTGGTGGGGAGGCACCAAAAAATGTTTCTGGACGTTTGGTCGCAGCAACGTGGTGGCTTTTTGGCTTTATAGTAAATTTAATGTTTTTTACTTAATTCTTTTGTAATTTTATATTATTGCTTCATACACAGCTAATTTGGCAGCGTTTTTGACAGTCTCAAGAATGGAACAGACAATTGGGTAAATAGACCAAAATTAAAAATTTTAATTTTAAGTGGATTGGATGATTTGGCAAAACAATATAAAATAGAATATGCTCCTTTAAAGGGTTATAAAACGGAAATTAAATAAATAGAAAATAACAGGTGGTGCGACTGAAACTTATTTTCGAAGAATGGCAGAAATTGAGGAACAGTTCTACAAGTATAAAATAATTAAATTATTAATTTCCTCTTTAATCCTTTTTTTGCCTATAGGCATAATTACATTAAATAGAATAATTGAATTAAAAAAAAATAAATTGCAGTATTTGGAAACAAATGTCTTTAAATGAATCATTGGACTCTCGTGACAGAGCAAAACTTGCTGTTTGGGACTATCCAGTTTCTGATAAATTTACAAATATGTGGAGATTTATGCAGGGTTAATATTCCCTAATAAAAATTCTTAACAATTTAGTAATTAAACTATATTACAGAGTCACGTCTTCCTCAATCAGTGGATGAGGCAATTGATCGAGTTTTGAATTCAGAACGTGGATTTGCTTTTATTGTAATTAATTTTAAAATTTAAGAGTTTTTATAATTTTTTTAGGGAGATGCAATGGAAATTAAATATGCAGCATTGACAAATTGTCGACTCCAACAGGTTAATATTTGTTGGGATAAGCTTAGGGACTTAATTTTAAGATTTTCTAGACAATAAACAATTAATTTATTTTTTTCCGATTGGCCCTGAATTCTCTAGAAAACCTTATGCAATAGCTGTACAAACTGACCATGTTTTAAAGGAAAAACTTAGTCAAGGTTAGTTCAAAATTATTTAATCTATCTTGTTTTTTTTTACCAATTAGCAATTCTGAAGCTTCAGAATGAGCGAAGGTTAGAAACTTGTAAAGAACGTTGGTGGCATCGAAATGAACATGCAAAGGAATGTGAGAGTACGGTAAGTCTATTTAGCCTTTCAAAGAGATATTTTGTCGCGGAAAATTTTTAGCGAAGATAATAAATAGTTAGTTTTACTGCAAAACTAGATTAGACGATAATAAATTCTTTAATAATTCAACTAAATTTATCAGGATGATGACAGTAACGGAATTAGTGTTCAAAATATTGGTGGCGTTTTTCTGGTAATTTAAATTTAAAAAAAACTTTTAAAATTAAATACTTTAGGTAATACTCGCAGGGATTGTCATTTCAATGTTTATCCTCCTTTGTGAATATATTTACTAGTAAATTATTTATTAAATTAATTTATTAAATTATTTAGTTCACGAATACAAAACACAAACAATGAAATGTTGCAAACAAATGATCCTTTTACACAACAAATAAATAGTATTAGTCTTGGTCAACCTAGTTTGTTTAAAACATTAAAGAAAAGAGGAAAGAAATCTTCTGTAAATTATTCCCAACAACAAATTAAAAATAATAACAAACATTCCCAACAATTTACAAATTCAGCGTTCAATGTTGATTAAAAAATAAGGAAAATTACCTAAAACATTTTAAATAGTTAAACAATGTTTTATTTAAACAAAATTCCGGATACTTTTCCGGGGAGTGTTTTCAAACATTTCTTAATTAAAAATACAAGTTTACTTAAGTTCCTAATTTAATTAGTCTTTAAAAAAAATAAATATAAACTTATCATATAAATATTTATATGAATTTAATTTTAAAATTTTTTTAAAGATTATCTGTGGTTGTTGTTACGTAATTACAACATCATATTAATAATTTAAATAAAATTAATTTAAAATAAAGAATGTTATATTACTTTGTAATTTCCTTACCTGATTTTAATAAATGTAATCAATATCATTCAATCCCTGATTTTCGTTTCACAAATTTTCTCTTAGCTGTCGGAACTCTTTTCTTTGCTTATTATGGATGGTGATATTCTTCGTGAATCTGTTATTAATTCGTTACAACATGTTTGAATACAACAAGTAAAAACAAAAAAAAAAAATTATAAAATATTTAATTAAATAGATGTAAGTTAAAAATTCTATAATTTTTCTAAAAACAAAGGAATTTTATAATTCAAAATTAAATAGTGGGATATATATAAAAAAATAAATATTTTTTATTTTAAGCAAAATATTAGAGAATTATTTAAAAATGTAAATATAATTAATTAAGTATTGAATAGATTACATATTAATCTATTAAATTATTAGAAAAAATAATATGTTTACATTTTTTTAAATAATTTAATATTTGAGTTAATCTTTTTTTGGATTAAATATTTAAATTTATTGTTTAATTAATTTTTAAAAAATAGTTTGGATGGAAAAGAGTAATAATTAGAACTGGAATGATGGCATTAGTTTTATTTGTTGCTGAAACTGTTCCTTCTTTTGGCCCTTTACTTGATCTTATTGGTAAATTATAATTAAACTTTAATTGAAAAAAAAATAAAATTTCAAAATTTGGGTCTTTAATAAAATATAAGATTGACAATTAATTAATTTTATGAAACTGAAATAAGAAAATAAAAGTTTAATTTCTTTATAATTTCTATTCTCATTTTCTTTTATAGTTAGGCATCTTTTTCAAAACAGAATCTTTTTCAGGGAGAAGGGAGTTGGGGTTTAACTCAAAGCAAAACATATTGAATATATAAAGAATTGAATAAACTTATTAATAAAAAGTAAACTCAAATTATTTTAAAACTGATTCCCTAATTTAACAAAATAAACACAAAAACAACAACATTTTATTTTACAAAAAAGGAATATCACAAAGAAAATACTACACAAAATATATATGAAAAATCACATAAAGTAAGATCAAATAATGGGAAGGAGAATACAATAATCAGTTTTATTATAGAGTATACTCATTACTTTATTTTCTTCTGTGTCTTCGTTCCAATTCTCTGCGAGCTTTCCTCTTCCTTTGAACAAGTTCCTCGTACTCCTTGATGAATTGATCAACGCCATTTGCCTTGTCTGTTCGGTTCAATCGTCCTTTCTCCAGAGCCAGATCAATGAGGGCTCGATGAAGAAAAACGTACTGAAAAAATAAAAAATTATTAGATTAGAGATTAAAAAAGAAAAAAAATTAACTGACCTGCAAATCAGTTTGAATGGCAAGTGCGCGCTGGTCCCTCAGTCGTTGGAAAATTGTAGACATCTGGACTTCACGATCATTGGCAATCAGGTCCCGATAGGCCATTTCGATGGCTGCGAAGGTGCCAGTTCTTCCTGTAAAAATAATAGCATTAAAACTGTCGAGGAAAAAACTAAAACTAACCAATTCCAGCGCTACAGTGAATGAGCACTGTACATCTACGGGCTGCTGCAATTTTGTGAACGGTGGTGCGTAGTTGACGAAAAGCAGCTGGTGACAGAGGCACATCACGATCCGGCCAACCATCATAGAGCAAGTGGATGACCTTAAAATGAGAGAAATTAGTTAAATAATTATTAGTGTTTAAATGTTTAAAAAAGAAACCACACCTCTAAAGTTCTCCCATTTGACAATGATGCCTCGAGCAAAGTTCTTCGAACACTCGGGTTTGCCACGGTCACATGGGACGGTTCTTTTATCCTTACAATCACATCGCCAAACTGGGCTGGCTCAGTTGGCAGATAATCTGCACACTTTTCGCGGTCCTCCTCCTGGTTTTCGCATAGCTGGACGATCACCTAAAAAAAAAGAAAGAGATTAGTTTTTGTTTTTATTTATTGTTGAAATATTTTTAAACGTACCCCGCAATTTTGCTCCACGACCATCATCCAAAAGCTGTCAATGGAGGCGTCAACTGGACCCTGCGCACAAATCATCGGATACTCGGCTCCTTTAACATGTGACGCGTGGATATAATCAATGCCTATAAATTAAAAAACATTTAAAAAAAATAATATTAAAAAACTACCTTGTGGTCCGTTCTTTAGAACAACACGAGAATGGTCGTGCAAAACAACGTCTGTATATCGGTTGAAAATTTCGTTATCTTCTGATTCGAAGGCCTTCTTCGTTGCTCTCGGTGTGCAGTAGGTAGCGAGTTCATTTACAAACTTCGTGCGGATGTTCATTATACCACCATGGCGAACGATAGCTTAAAGAACGAGAAATTAAAAAATGAAATAATAAAATATCTCACTTTGGAACCAGCGTTGAGCTGCTGTCCCCGTTGCAGAAAGAACAGATCCGGCAGTACGCTCTTGGGTTCTTCTTGTTCTTGTTGTCTCTCTGGTCGCTGGGGACTGTTGTTGAATTCTTTCTCGTGATTCTCGGCTGCGTTTCAGGACAGAGCTTTGCTTTCTTCCGCCTTCCGTGTTGTACTCCTCCCTCTTTGGTTTGCGGCGGTCATCTTGGTTTCTAAAATAAAAAAGGTAAATCATTAAAGAATTAACGTGAAAATAAAGGACTTACGTCTTTATTGTCCTTGTTCTCTTTGCCAGTTGTTTGACGATTCCTTCCCATTTGAAGTTGAAGCAGTTGACGTAACGATTGTTGACGAACAGTAGACGAGCAGTAGATTGAGTTGATGAAGTGGCTTGAAATGAATTAATTTTGCTTCTTTTTATAGTATCAAATTAATAGCAAAGAAAACTGATCAAATTTTACTATAAAAAGAAGCAAAATTAATTCAATTCAAGCCACTTCATCAACTCAATCTACTGCTCGTCTACTGTTCGTCAACAATCGTTACGTCAACTGCTTCAACTTCAAATGGGAAGGAATCGTCAAACAACTGGCAAAGGGAACAAGGACAATAAAGACGTAAGTCCTTTATTTTCACGTTAATTCTTTAATGATTTACCTTTTTTATTTTAGAAACCAAGATGACCGCCGCAAACCAAAGAGGGAGGAGTACAACACGGAAGGCGGAAGAAAGCAAAGCTCTGTCCTGAAACGCAGCCGAGAATCACGAGAAAGAATTCAACAACAGTCCCCAGCGACCAGAGAGACAACAAGAACAAGAAGAACCCAAGAGCGTACTGCCGGATCTGTTCTTTCTGCAACGGGGACAGCAGCTCAACGCTGGTTCCAAAGTGAGATATTTTATTATTTCATTTTTTAATTTCTCGTTCTTTAAGCTATCGTTCGCCATGGTGGTATAATGAACATCCGCACGAAGTTTGTAAATGAACTCGCTACCTACTGCACACCGAGAGCAACGAAGAAGGCCTTCGAATCAGAAGATAACGAAATTTTCAACCGATATACAGACGTTGTTTTGCACGACCATTCTCGTGTTGTTCTAAAGAACGGACCACAAGGTAGTTTTTTAATATTATTTTTTTTAAATGTTTTTTAATTTATAGGCATTGATTATATCCACGCGTCACATGTTAAAGGAGCCGAGTATCCGATGATTTGTGCGCAGGGTCCAGTTGACGCCTCCATTGACAGCTTTTGGATGATGGTCGTGGAGCAAGATTGCGGGGTACGTTTAAAAATATTTCAACAATAAATAAAAACAAAAACTAATCTCTTTCTTTTTTTTTAGGTGATCGTCCAGCTATGCGAAAACCAGGAGGAGGGCCGCGAAAAGTGTGCAGATTATCTGCCAACTGAGCCAGCCCAGTTTGGGGATGTGATTGTAAGGATAAAAGAACCATCCCATGTGACCGTGGCAAACCCGAGTGTTCGAAGAACTTTGCTCGAGGCATCATTGTCAAATGGGAGAAGTTTAGAGGTGTGGTTTCTTTTTTAAACATTTAAACACTAATAATTATTTAACTAATTTCTCTCATTTTAAGGTCATCCACTTGCTCTATGATGGTTGGCCGGATCGTGATGTGCCTCTGTCACCAGCTGCTTTCCGTCAACTACGCACCACCGTTCACAAAATTGCAGCAGCCCGTAGATGTACAGTGCTCATTCACTGTAGCGCTGGAATTGGTTAGTTTTAGTTTTTTCCTAGATAGTTTTAATGTTATTATTTTTACAGGAAGAACTGGCACCTTCGCAGCCATCGAAATGGCCTATCGGGACCTGATTGCCAATGATCGTGAAGTCCAGATGTCTACAATTTTCCAACGACTGAGGGACCAGCGTGCACTTGCCATTCAAACTGATTTGCAGGTCAGTTAATTTTTTTTCTTTTTTAATCTCTAATCTAATAATTTTTTATTTTTTCAGTACGTTTTTCTTCATCGAGCCCTCATTGATCTGGCTCTGGAGAAAGGACGATTGAACCGAACAGACAAGGCAAATGGCGTTGATCAATTCATCAAGGAGTACGAGGAACTTGTTCAAAGGAAGAGGAAAGCTCGCAGAGAATTGGAAAGACGACATCGAAGAAAATAAAGTAATGAGTATACTCTATAATAAAACTGATTATTGTATTCTCCTTCCCATTATTTGATCTTACTTTATGTGATTTTTCATATATATTTTGTGTAGTATTTTCTTTGTGATATTCCTTTTTTGTAAAATAAAATGTTGTTGTTTTTGTGTTTATTTTGTTAAATTAGGGAATCAGTTTTAAAATAATTTGAGTTTACTTTTTATTAATAAGTTTATTCAATTCTTTATATATTCAATATGTTTTGCTTTGAGTTAAACCCCAACTCCCTTCTCCCTGAAAAAGATTCTGTTTTGAAAAAGATGCCTAACTATAAAAGAAAATGAGAATAGAAATCATGAAGAAATTAAACTTTTATTTTCTTATTTCAGTTTCATATAATTAATTGTCAATCTTATATTTTATTAAAGACCCAAATTTTATTTTTTTTCAATTAAAGTTTAATTATAATTTACCAATAAGATCAAGTAAAGGGCCAAAAGAAGGAACGTTTCAGCAACAAATAAAACTAATGCCATCATTCCAGTTCTAATTATTACTCTTTTCCATCCAAACTATTTTTTAAAAATTAATTAAACAATAAATTTAAATATTTAAACCATGTGGAATATTAAAAGCTTCTTCAACTTTTTGATTAAGTGGATTATTAACAATAATTATTGTAAATATTAAATGTAAAGTTATAAATATTTAAGAGGACACAAATCTTCTGTAAATTATTCCCAACAAATTAAAAATAATAAAAAACTTTCCCAATAATTTATAAATTCAGCGTTCAATGTTAATTAAAAAATAAGGAAAAATTACTTAAAACATTTTAGATAATTAAACAATGTTTTTATTTAAACGAAATTCCGGACGCTTTTCCGGGAAGTGTTTTCAAACATTTTTTAATTAAAAATACATGTTTATTCAAGTGAAGCAAGTTAAGTGTTTTATTTAGGTAGAAATTCCGGACGCTTTTCCGGAAAGTATTTTCAAATAAATAATACAAGTTTACTTAAGTTCATAATTTAATTAGTCTTCTATAATAATTAAAATAAATATAAACCTAACATATAAAATATTTACTTAAATAATTAATCCCGTCAAGTTCAACCTATCGTAGATGAGTCAATTAATTAAGTAAATAAATTAAATATGGCAATTAAATAATTCAAAATTAGTCAAAAAATTATTTTTAAGTAATTATGTTAATTATTAATTTGTTCGATTTTCAGAATATATTTTATCAAAAACTGAAGGAAGTGCAGCTTTACAGTCATATTTTGCACGAAGCCAGTCATAAAGTGTTGCCTTTAAAAAAATTAAATAAAAATTAAAATTAAAGACAAAATTTACATCAAACATTTCCCAAAATTCTGCGGCATTTTGTTGAGTGTCTGAACATAACATTTGGAACCTAAAAAATATTTTTAAAAATTAAACACTTTCCTACCCTTGAACATTTCTTAAATGCTCTTCCAATGTTTGTATCTTTTCAGAAATAGTCATTTGTCCCTTTTCTTCTTCATTAATTATTTTTTGAGTTAATTTTGGTTGTCCATATATTCCAATATTTACATAAATAAGTTTAAGTCCATGCGGAGTTCGTAAAAGTCCGAGATTTTGAGGTAGTGAAAATGGGCATATCCAAAGGGGATAAATCTGTAGAATTAATAATAAAAAAAATAAATTTAATTAATTACATTAATTTTATTATCCACAATTTTTAAAGTTTCTTGTAAATTACTCAAAGGTACCATAATATTCTGTAAAATATGTTGTTTAGAATAGAGTTGACGAACACGTGAAGTTTTTGGAAATGGAAGAGAAATAGGCAAAAATAATTTAATAAACCAACGAAAGGGAAATAATGCCAAAAGTAAAGAAGGAAAGATTGAATGTATTTCCCAGAAAAGAGAAGGCCAATGACGTGAAAAATATTGTTCTGATGGAATATATTCTGTTTTTAACTAAAATATAATAGAATAAACTTAAAAAATATATTTCTTCGAAAATCAGAACTTTTCTATTATTATCAGACCTTAAGAAAAAAAGTTCTGATTTTTTAAGTATTGTAGGTTCAAAAAAATAAGTTTGCTAAAATCAGAATTTTAAAAAAATCAGAATTATTAAAAACCAGAATAACGCAAACTTAATATATTAACCAAAAACCTCCATAAAAATCAGAATTTTCCTTAATCAGAATAAACTTTAGAAAAATTAAAACTTACTCCTCCACGTTCCAGAATTTCCTTTACATGTGAGTAGAAAAAAGGTTTATACCATTTCCCAATATTATTTTTAAAATTTCTATCATTTTTAGGTATCTTATCAATAAATGTTCCACATATTAAAACTGAGCATTCTTGGTCAAATTGAATTGCTTCAACAAATTCATTTTCATTTTTTTTTAATTCTTCAATTCTTCCATTTAATTCTTTTACAGAAAAACAAGGTTGATAATTTAATCTTATATAAGGGGAACATTCACGTATTTTAATAGTTATAGATACAAGAAAACCAAGTGAACCAAGAGACCAGGGAATTCCAAAAAATAATGATTGATGAGCTCCTTCCTTTAAAATTGTAATAATTTATTTAAATTTAAATTATTTTTAATTTACTTTATCATTATTAGCAACAATTAATTCCCCACTTGTAGTAACAATTTCATATGCTAAACAATTATGTTGAAAAAGTCCATTCTTTGCACTTGAGGAACTTATTCCAGCTCCCAATACTAAACCTCCAATTTGTAAGTCACCAATTTCAGGAACAACCGGAAGAGTATAACCTAATGGTAAAAGAGCACGTTGTAATTGGTCAATGCTAACTTTTGGCTCAACACAAACATATTTTGTTGTTGTGTTTATCTAAAACATTACAAACTTAAAAATATTAATTTTTAGATAATAAAGTTTCAGAAAAGTTAACATGTTTTTTAAGTTTGCAAACTTAAAAAAATTTAGACTAATAAACAAGTTTCTGATTATTCAGGTTTTGTAAACTTAAAAAGTTTTTCGCATAGAATTCTGATTTTTTTATAATTCTGATTTTTTAAGTTGATTTAGAAACATTAAATGTTCAGAACTATACAATGAATTTTGGTTCTTTAATTTTTTAACTCACCTCAACAATATTGCAAAGATTGTCTAGATTGATCTTGTACATTCCTTTCTTATATTCTGGTCTAGTAAAACACAATTGTTGACAATTATCAAAGCCTGTAGTACAAAGTTTTTGTCGTTGTCGATTGGGTTTGCTTTCATTTAATTTATGCCATTTATTTATCTAAAAAATATTTTAATTAAATAATTTAATAATAAATTTACTTGTCTCTGAACTGCTGCAACCTTTCTTCCATGAGATATTTTTCCAAAATTTAATTTTAATTTTAACCAATTAATTCTTATATTAATTAGTCGATAAAGATATCCAATAGGTAAATTAATATAGAGAACATATAACCAACCAAAATTAAATACCCAAAATTGGAAAAACCAGAAAATTAGCGCAGAAATACGATTAATAATTCCAGTAATTAAAAACATTTTTTAAAGCAAAAGAGTGAAAATATCAGAAAATGTGGTCAATAGATTAGTTGTTGTTATAAGTTAGCTTTAAAAAATAAAAATATTAAATATGTTAATTAAGTTAAGAAAAATACAACAAAAATTAATGGAAAAATTAATAGAGATAAGGATGTAAAGAATACACAGAAAAATGAACTATTTAATAGTTAAATAAAAATTAATTTAATTTAATTTAAAAATAAATTAATATTTAATATATATATAAGGACAAAGTTTGCTACATTTTATTCATTTATTATATAAAAAATAAACTGTTTAGTAACTTATCAAAAAAAAAAGCAAAACAAGGACAAATATTAATTTATTTATTTATAGAAAAGAAAAAGAATGGAAGATTTTCGGTGGGAAATGAGTAAAGTTTTCCACTTATTGATTCTAATTTACTTTTATTATTTTTTTATCAAAATTATATAAAGGAAAATGTGTGGAATAATGAAAAATAAAAAAAAATAAAGGTTAAAATATTGGATATATTGTCAAACAACAACTAATTAATTTAAATATTAAATAATTTAAAATAAATTTAATTTTTCAAATTTAATCATTAATAGCTAAACATTCATCAATTTTAGAAATACTATTTATTGTTTGCCAATATTCTGGTTTTGAAACTTTTGTCCAATTATTTGGATGTCCCTTTAAAAAACATTTTTTTTAAAAACAATTTCCGGAAAAGTTATGTTTTTTTCTGGAGAATCCCCCTTTCTTCAGGAAAAGTTAATAATTCTGTTTTTTCCGGAAATATTTCTTAGCTTTCCGGAAAACTAATTCTGATTTAATATAAACTTGCTTCAAATAATTGCCCTGAATGTTTTAAGCATGCAACATTTAAAGGTGAAACATTATAGAATTCACGTAGCAATTCGATTTTTGCTTTATTCTTAAAATTAATAATTAAAATATTTGATTAATAGTTTTACCCATTTAATTGACAAATATTTTTCTTGAATTCCTTTATGTTTTTTTATATCGACACCTCTATAATATAATTTTTATTCTAAAAATAATTAAAAATAAACAATTTTGTAAAGAAAGCATTTAAAGATGAATTCGAAACTGCAGATTTGCAAACTTCAATCTAAAAATAATTTTTATTTATTTTAAATTATAAACAACATTAGATGCAGGGTAATAATGTATATAATTAACACACATTTCTTCTTCAATTCCATAGCCACCCTTTTAAATAATTAAAATTATTAAAAACAAGTTTGCGTTTACCCAAGTCCATTTCTTAAGTTTGCGAGTTTCATATAAACATGTTGTTGCTAAAACATCTCCCTTTTAAATAAACATAGAATTTAAGTTGTAAAACATATATTACATACAGGAAGTATATTAATATGAGGATTTAATGGTTGAATATGTTGCCAATGTGGAGAATAATGTTCATCTCTATTTATTTCTCCAATTTTTCTTCCTTTTCTAAAATGTGAGGTAAACAATTTTCGACCTGTTAAATGAGCATGAAGTTGAGAAGCAAAAATATAAATGCCATTAGAAGGTAACTAAATGAAGGAAGCAAAATTAAATTTTTATGTATTTCTTAACGTTTATTCTATTTTACATAGTCAAATGAACATAAAAATATCAATCCAAAATTCAAAAGAATTCATAAAATTTAAATTAAATTATTACACCTTTTCTGTACACTCAGTAGGACAAAACCCAGTAAGAGGCCAAGACTTCTGCATTGGAGGGATAGAATTTGCATCAGAATAAATTAGTCCTAATTCTATTATACCAGCATCAAAAGGCCTCAAATGCTTTGTAAAAGTTATTTTAAGTCCAGAACTGTCTTTATAACCAGACAATAGTGAAGGATTGTTGTAATGAATTTCAACCATTAAAAAAGGAATAAATCCAGGACCTCCTAAAGGCATTCCTGCTTGTGGTGGAAAGACAACTGGCTAGTTGGAAAAATAAAATTTAAAATTAATTTGTAGGTAAATAAACATTTAAATTTAATTAAAAACCAACATTTGCCCCCATTGACCATGCAGCTAAAACTTTTGAACAACTTTTTGCTTCTATAGGTTTTGCATTACTGCAATCACCAGCAAATTGTTTTGTTGGTGTTTGACAATGAAAAACTTCAAAATGATGGACAAACATTTCATTTCCTGGAGTTATTACTGCTTCATACTTATTTTTAAAAATAATTTAATTATTTAAACAATCAAAAAAAGTCAAACAAAACATTCCAAAACATGTTTATATAAACAACCTTAATTGCATGATGTTTTGTTTGTTTTATATATTCAGGTAATTCAACAATACTTAAAACACAAAACATATTTTTAAATGTTTGTTTTAAAAAACCTGCAATAATAAGTAGTTACTTGTGCAGGAATTTGAACAGAGTTTGCACGGATTTCAATTGTTTGAGTATTTTGAATGTTTGTTTTTGTAGAGAACTTAAAATAATTTTTAAAAAAAATTTTGGAGCGCAGTAGTTTCATCGAGCATCGATACAACTAACGAGTCCGTGTCTAATCCTCCAACCTCCGTGGAGTCATATACTTTTATCCGGCCTGACTCCCCCTCCACCGAACCTCTTTCGAAGTCCAACCTCCTTGGCCGTGTAAGTTACCGGCCGTCTTTATCCGAACCGGAAGATTTTTTTTTTTTGCTAACCCTATGGGTAGTCACGCACTTGCCCCTGCTTAACAAGTTTGCATTAACTCAAAACTGCTCTATGCCCTCAACAATCTTAACTGCTCTCCACATTTTTTTGAATAAATTATCAAATATATATATTAGTTGAAAATAATAAATAAAAATATTAAATAGGTTGTAAAAGTGTACTAGCATTTTTTCTCAAACTTTCTCTTAAAAATTCTAATTTTCTCAAACGGTCAGTTGAAAACAAAAAAAAAAAGGTCAATAAAACGCAAGAATATTTTTTAAAGAAATTAAAATATTTTTTTTAAAATTAATTATTAATTTAATTTACCTTATTTTCAAAGTTTTTTAGTCCAATTTTAAAAAGTTTAGTATATCTCATTTCGTAAACAAAACCATTTAATGATTTAGCATTGTTTTTATTAGTACTTGCAGCAATAATAATATTACTTGTTCCATTCTTTTATTATTTTTAAAATTAGAATTAATTATTTCAAAAAAAATTACATCAAATCTAAAATCTCTTGTATCACAAGTTGCAAATTTTCTTTGAAATTTAAATACTTGTTGTTGACCTTTACTCTCAAAATTTAATAAAATACAATCTTGTTTAATATCCTTATGTAAAATTAAATTATTATCTAACCATCCATCTAACTTTAAAATATTTAAATTAATTTTTATAAATTAATTATTTACCAATTTTTTACTTTTTACTTGAAAAATACAAAAATCACTTCCTTCAAATTTTCCGTGATCAGAAAAGCCTATTAACACAGAAGAAAGATTACTGGGAGAATAATAGACTGTAAAATCAATTATTTGTTCTGTCCAGTCAACAATCCATTTCATTTGTATGTTTATTGTTCCTGTTTTTTAAAAATGTATTTTTATCCGGTAATGTTTCTTTCATGTTTTAATCAACATTCCATACTCTCTCGCTTTATCTCTGCTTCATCCGGAAAAAATTGTTCCGGAATCTAGCTATACAAATTATGAGAGAGTGTAATACATTACTAACAATTATAAGAGAGACATGTATGGAAAAAATATTTTGTATAAACTTAAATTAAAATTCTTTTATTTTTTACAAATTACCAAAAGTAGAATTTATCCATATATTATTTGATAAAGAATCTTCATTCAAATAATTTTTAAATTCATTTGACCATTTTCCTCTACGTACAAATGTCATTAACAAAATAAATACAGTCAAAAAACAAAGAAATAAAGAATGATAAAAAATAATTGAATTTTTCATTTAAATATTTATTTAAATATTTGTTAATTTTTAAAAAGAGTTTAAAATAAAATTTGTACACTAAACTAACTTTTCTGGTATTGACATCTGTCAGTTACATTAATATATAAATAAGTTTTTAATTTTACAAAACATTGTTTATAAACTAAAATTAATAAAAACAAACATACTTTTCCTAATGTTTTGTTCATTACATTAATAAGTTTTTAGTTTTACAAAACATTGTTTATACGACAATAAAAACAAAAATAAATAAAAACATACAACACTTCTCTAAATGTTTTGTTCTCAACATTTTCAGAATATTCTGAATTTTGAAGAAATATTTTACAAACCTAAGTTTATTAAAAATATTTTTCAAAAAGCAATTTACTCATCCTGGATTGAATATAAAATATATTTAATAAATCCAGAAATGATTAAATTACATTTCGTTAATATTTTATTATTAAATAAAATTTAAATTTTATAAAAAATTTATCAAAAGTAGTCAATTAAATTAAAATTAAGTAAAATTTTCAAAAATGAATTTTTAGTATTTTACTAGCAAAAACTGAATAATTCCACGTGTAACTAACGTTAAGGAAATAAATATTTTATTTTTCTTTTTTTCTTACTTCTCATTTCTTTTTTTTCATTTTATTCTCTTTCGAAAAAGCTTGTTTAAACATTTTACTCTAACACAGCCGCCATTTTATTGACAGACGTCTACCAAAATTTTTCCTTCATTTATTTTTTTCCTCTCAATTTCTCTGACAAATTGATGAATTTCTTTGTAAACTCTCAAAAAAAGAAGATAAATACAACATACATTTATTGACTATTTATTTATTCACTAAACAAACTAACTATTTTTTAAATAAAAAATAATAAATTATTTTTTATTTCTTATAGCTTCTACATAATTTATTCACAATTACTATGTATTATCAAAAATATAAAAATAAATAATTAAATATTTTAAATAATTTTTTAACTTTTATTGTTTGTATTAAAAAAGAAAGTCAAGCATAAACTTGAAAAATTAGTCCCTAGCAAAACTTAAGTGTTTTCCTTTAAAATATTTAATAGATTTATTAAAATACATAAAATACAATATTAGAATATAAAATACACTACAAATTATGTAGTTAATAAATTATTTGTATTTTTAATTTTTTTTATTAATTATTCTTTTTTAATTAAATTTTATTAAAATATTTTTTAGCATATATTTAAAATAAATTTTAATAATTTTAATTAATTTAATTTTATAAAAAAATGCATTCCTTCCATTCTTCTTCTAAACAAGGAAAAATTATTTTGGATGAACAAATGGATTTAATAGGGGAAGAACAACAGGTTTTTATTTTTTTTATTTATTTTTTAATTTCTGTTTTAAAATGCTTTAAGTATCAATTATATTTCTTTAAATTAATTAATTAAAATAATAATTAATTATTAATATTTTATTAATAAATCTCCCAAAACTTCCTAATTAAATTTCAATTTTCTTTCAGTTAATTCCAATAAATATGTCAATTTCAACACCTTTTACTTCTTTGGAATCATCTATTCCACAACAACATTATCAATTTACCTCTACAAACCTTCCAATGCAACAGCAGTGCTTTAATCAACAATTTGGAATTAATTCCAACATGGGAAATAATTCAACAAGTTGGGCAACAAATGAACAACAACAACAACAGAGATTTGACTCAGAATATCAATTTGGAATTAATCAAAATGGAAACGAAAGAGGAGGAGAAGGAAATGAGGTTTTTAATTAAATAAAATATATTAAATTAAATTTCTTAGCCCTTCACCTATTGGAGCACTTTCCCCAACAATATTTACATGGACACCGGAATGGGAAGCATTAGTAGAGGAGGAATTGAAGGAATACAACAAGGAAGAAGTTTTTCTCATTCCGGAAATGTTTACGGAAATGATGAATGGGAGGTTATTAACTCCTCCTCCTCCACTGCAACTAAAGCAAGAGTAAATAACTTTTTAATTTTAAAATTATTTTTAAAAATTAAATAAATAAATAATTTAAAGTAGAGAATATTTTTTATTTAAGTATTAGAATCCGACTTATAAATTAATCCTTAAATTAAATTAAAGTATTTTTTTGGGAATTAATTTTCCTAAAAATTGTCACAATTGAATAAATTATTTTTTAAAATTTTTTTAAAAATTTCTAGGCCTCTCAGTGTTGTGTTTGTCGGGCCTGATTTAGAGAATCGGGATGCTTCTTCTAATTTTATTAAAAATGCCAATTCAACTACTTCTTTACATTTATTTAATTCTACAAACAATTTAAATTATATTCAACAACAACAACCAAATGAACATTGGATAGATCAAAACATTGTTGTTAATAAACAAAAACAACAACAATATGAACAACATGAACAACAATACTTTGAATTACAAACAAATTATATAAACAATAATGAACAAATGTTTGAAAGAGAAGAATATAATGAAGAAGATTTTAGGTAAAAACTTTTTAATTTTCCTCTCTAATGTTATTTAATTTAAATAAAAATTTTTTTGAAATTATTTTTTTAAATTTAATTTTATTTAGCACTGTTCCAACAATTGTCTCTTCATCCTCTCCGTCTTTTAGCGCATTTGAGCCTTTAAGTGTATGTTCCTCTACTTGGAGTTCTTCTATAGGAGGTGAAAGGGGTGATTATTCTTCCTCTTCTCAAGATGAAATTTTTGAAGAAATTCAAAGAGAATGTGATGAAATTGAACGTCGATCATTTTCCCGTTCACCGCCTGAACAACAGAATAATGAAAAAATTAACAAAAAATTAAGAGCTTCAAAAGCTTCATTACCACGTGCTGAACGTAAAAAAGAATTAAATAGGTTTGCCGCTACACGTTATCGTGAAAAAAAGAAAAAGGAAAGGGAAGAAACATTTGGTGAAATGGAAAAATTAGAAAGTAGAAATTTAATATTAAAATCAGAAATTGCGGCAGTACAAGCAGAAATTAATTATTTGAAAGGATTAGTAAAAGAAATTAATGCTGTAAGACGTACAGCTATAAATGTAAATTAATTAAAAAAGAAATGATTGATACTATTTATATTTTAAATATTAATTTGGTTTTGTTGTTTATTACTTTTCCGGAAAAATAACTATTTTTTAATTCTTCCGCAGACTTCAACAGTTCCAGAATTTTTTATTTTTCCGGAATTATTTTTATAATTTTTCCGGAATGTTTAAAATTAATTTTTTCAGAAAAACAATTCTGATTTTTAGTAACTATTAATATCTTTTCCGGAAAATTTTTTTCCTTAAAGATTAATTGAATCTTTGCTTTCTATCCCGGAGAGTATAACTCTATAATTATTATTCTCCGGAAAAATTTAAAACTTTTTTTCTTTAATTCTTTTATTTTTTCACAACCTTGTTTTTGGCATTTTTAATATTAATTTAGTGTAGGCACCCGGAAATCTCTTTATCATTGAATAAAAATATTAACAACAGAGAATTTTTATTTTCATTTTTTTTTGCATTAAATTAAAGATGTTCAGATTAATTTAAAATTAAATATTTAATTAAACAGAATAAATTAATTTTTTTTTTTTAAATTTAAATTTTTTATTATTAATTTAAGTATTTCTATATATAAATATTACAATTAAAAAATTAATATATTTAATTAAATTTAAAAAATATAAAATTAAATAATAGAAAAAGATTTAATTTATCAGATCACCTCTAATTTAACTGCTAAATATATAATTATAGAAGTGTGTTTAAACTGCTTTTTTTTATAATTTTGTTTCAAACATTTAAAAATTATTTAAAAAAAAAATTTCAATTGACTATTATATTGAAATATTAATTTTTAAAAATTAATTTAAAAAATTAAACAATTTTTCTGTTATTTCAGCAGATAAATAATTTAATATTTTAATAAACAAAATATTTTAATTTTTAATTTTCCACGTTTTACTAAATTTATTTAAAAATGTTTTCTTTTCCTTTTCTGTTCAAATAAACTATTAATAAATTTAATTATTAATTTTAAAAATTTAAAGACAATACGTGGATTTTTATTTCTTGGCTAAATTAGAAAAAAAAATTTTTTATTATAATTAATTAGCTGTATAATTAATTTAACAGAGTATACATATGTATATAAATTAATGTTTAAAAATTATTTAATCAAAAATAATTATTTAATAATTTTAAATTTAAAAACTAAAATGAAAAATTCATCCTTAATTAATATTATTTACAATAATTTTTTTATTTTCTATTATTTCTTTTAATCAAGCTGCACAATTCTGCGGTGGACTTTTTCTTAGTTTGTGTACTGGACATAAACATTGTTGCTTTTCCCCCGAAACTGGCACATTGTAATATTTTTTAATTAATTAAAATGGATTTAAAATATTTGATTTAGAATAATTTATTTAAATTCTAATATTTTTTTAAATTAAGTTGCTGTCCTACAGGAGATGAATGTGATTTTAGTAATAAATCTTGGTAAAATTAATTATAAATAAATTAATTAATTAAAAAAAAATAATTTTATTAACATTATTAGATAATTTTAATAAAATTAAAAACATTTATTTTTAAAGCAAAAGATCACCTAAATAAATTAATTGTAATTAAATGGAAAAACAATTAATTACTTTTTTCTTTTTCAATGTATGAATGTTAAAAACTGTCAATCAAATGAATAATGTAATTATAATGATAATATTTAGTTAATTGAATAAAAATTTCTTTACAAGTTTTTTTTTTATTTTAAAAATTGTATTATTTTATTTAAATTAATTATATTATTAGGGATCGGATTTTTAGGTTATAACTTATTTTTTTAAGAGATCAGTTATGATGAGAGAAGCCCAAATCTCTGTAGTTATTTTTGGAAATTGAAGAAGTTTTATATATTTAGACAATATTTGGTAAAATTTTAATAAAATGCCAAAATAAACCTGTTGTTTATTATCATCACTATATAGGAGAATAGACAAAAAAAAACCCAAAAAACAATAACGGAAATTTGGTATTCTATGTAATCAAAAATATTAAAAAAGGGTTTGGGGTTAACTGACTGATTGTGAGTACGGGGCGACTGTATGCTAGCCAATTGAGTATCAGAATTCATTTTTAAAATCAATTGGTAAGAAACGTTAAAATGTGGGTGAGCGCCTAATGATCATTATTTCATATTATAGTTTTATAAATATAAAATTAATAAAATGTTGGTGAAATCATCAATTTTTAATCTAATTCTAAAAATGAATTCTGACACTCAGTTGGCTCAAAAAAAGCTTAATTTCTATTACCAGTTGGAAAAGATGGTCCAAATATTTTTAAATTTTACATTAATTTTCAAAATAAATGTTTTAAAAATAAGTGCAAAATCATAGTTAATCATAACGCCAAACATACTATCAGCTTTTCCACCGTTAACTTCTTTGACGGTGAAAGACGTTTTTCAGTGTATAAGAATATAGAATATTAAAAGGTAATATACCTTATTCACAAGAAAATACCGAAAAACATGTAATTTTCACTATTGAGAATAGAAAATAAAAAAATTTTTTTAACCTATTTTTAACTTTTTATAACCTATCTAGGTATCTATTTCAAGATTTTTATCACCTAAAAATCCGATCCTTATATATTATAAAATTTTAATATTATTTCTTTTAAAAAAATATTTTTTAATGTGATGATTGATGTTGTTGTAAATCTAAAATAAAATTAAAATTATTCATTTAATTTATTTACCATAATTAGGAGGTAAATTATTCTTTCCTCCTTGAGCTTTTGGGAATGGACTCTCAAAAACATTAACGGCAACCTTAATATTTTATTTATTTAAATTCAAGTTTAAGATTATTATAAAGACTATTTAGACGTTTTCCGGAAGTTCCAATATTCCGGAATGTTTACATTATTTTTCCTTAATTTTTAATCTTCCGGAAGTTTAAATGTTCTTTAATTTTAAATTTTCCGGAATTTCCATCCGGAAATAATTTTCCCAATTATTCACTTAAATTTAATACTTCAATTTAAGAATGATTATTTCATCCAATAATAATTAAATTTATTTATAAAACTATTTATTTATTTTCTTACCGGACCACCAAACGGATTCATAGAAATTTTCTTTTCATTTTCTCTTGTACTATCAGATGAATATTTTTTATTGTTGTTTTGTTGATTTGATGATATTTTATTTGAAATTTTATCTTTTTTAATTTTTTCATTAACTTTAACAGCAGTTTTTTCAGTTAAAAATGTTATAAGTTGAATTAAGCTTAAAGCTGATAAACCTAACCAAACACCTATAGAACCTCCAATTGCGGAAATAAATGTCCATAATGTGTAAACATATTTTTGTTCTAATTTTAAATATTCAAAAGCACCCCAAATTAATTTGATATCAGTAATTTCTGAAAATAAATAATAATTTACATTTTTATTTATTAAATAATTAACATTATTTTATTTTTATTTATTTATTAAAATAATACCTGGATTTAATGATCCTTTACCCATTTTATTATCAATTACAGTATAACGAATTTGAACACAATGAGGTAAGCATTCTTTATTACAATCCTTTTCTTTTGTATTATTTAAACTAAAATTAAATTAAATTTAAATTTTTAAAATTTAAATTTTAAACTTTTCTGGTAGTTGACATTTCTCATAATCACAAGAAGGAAATTTTTCTAATTCTTTAGAATCTAAGACAAGATGTTGCAGAGTTAAGGGAGTACATTTACAATAATTCTTAAGTTTAAATTAATTTATTTGTTATACAATAGGAATTAAGTTTAAAAATAAAAGTTTTGTTAAGGATAATAATTCTTCCGGAAAGGATTGAACTATTATTTTTCTACATTTTCCGGAAAGAAAACAGAAAAATAAATTCCGGAAAATACATTCCTTTCCTTTAAAAATAATTTCTTACTCTAATCATTTCCATTCTGCAACGACTTCTACATTCAAATTCATTATCTTCAGCATCATCAACATCATCATAATTTCGACAAGCAGTTGATTCATCGTCATTTTCTAGCATTGTGTAATGGCCTCGAATTTCAACTTTAGTTTCGTGTACATTACCAATACAAAGCTTAATTAAATTAAATTTAAATAATTAATTAATTTACCCCTTCAAATGTTCCATCCCTTGAACGACCCTTCCCTTCAAAATGTTTTGCCATACTAGAAGGACGTCCATGAAAATCAACTGACATACACTCCTCTGTCTGATTATCATTTAAAACACTTGGATCATGTTCTAATTCCAATTGAAAGAATTCACCCTTTAATTTATTTTTTAATTATTTTTACTAGTAAAATTTAATTTTTTAAATAATTTTTTATCTTGTAAAATTCTGTTTCAATTTCACTAGAGTATTAAATTTTTAAAAATATTTTCTACTTGTTCTTTAATTGGTTGTGAACTTTCTGCATCAGGAAACGAAGGTTGGAAGCAAAGTTGTTTATCAGAAAGCCAAGAAATTTTTGTTTTAGTTGTAAAATTGTCAGATTCATCAAATGATGTTCTCAGAAAATAATGCATTGATCTTTAATTAATTAATTAATTTATTTATTTTTAATTAATAAACTTTCTTAATGTTTCAGCTCCAACTTTAAATGTAAATTCAGTAAATGAGACATTACGTTTGTCAATTGCTGATAACCAATTCTAAATAAATGTTTAAACACTTTGTATTTTATGTATTTAGATGTTCTGAAATATTTCAAGTTTTATTATTCTAGTTTCTGGTAAGCTCAATTTTCCGGATCCAAACAGTATTTTATAATTGTTTTATTTGATCCGATCGGATTTTTCAGAATTAATTCCGGATTTAATCCGGAAATTAAAAATTCTGGTTTTAATTCCGGAAAAAGTTCAGTTCGGTGCAGATATTTACTAGTTAATTATTTTATTACCTTAACCAAAGTTCTCAGCCCTGCAAACTTTGGACTGCTTTGAAATGTTTTAATATCAGTCAATGCTTGTTGATCAGCTTTGTCTCTTTCCATTGAATTTAATGTTGATATTGCCTTAAATTAATTAAATATAATTTATTTAATTTTTTAAATAAAACTTCATATGCACTAATAATTAATTCAGATGGCCAAGAAGCATTTCCTTTCATAAAAGAATCTTTATTTGGCATTTTAGCAAGTATTTCCTTTAAAAATTAATTTTTTTTAAAATAATTTAATTCCTTTCAAAAAACTTCTAATTAATTAACTTACTTCAACCTCCTTTTTCCACTTTATTTTCTCTTTAGGTTGTATAGCATCAGCACCGAAATGGCTCCAAGCTTGTCTTTTACTCATACAAAATGTAATGTTTGGGAAGGTTATTGAACGATTAAATTGCATTGACATATCAGCACGTTTAGGGAAGCCCAAGTACTCTATTGTCTGAAAATTTTTAATTTAAAAAAAAAATTATTTTATTTAATTAAAATATTTGTCTAATACTTTAATTAAAATAATTAAAAATTTTTTTAAAAAAATAAGCATCACTCCTACAGTATCTTAATACCTATTAGTTTCTCTTTTATTTAAGCCTTAATTATTTTTTTTAAAATTTTATTAATTATTTTACCAAATTTGTAGTCTCATAAATTGTCATTCCTGCCAAAAAAACAATAAGAAAATAAAAAAGCCATCGTCTAAATTTTTTTGAATAAACAATACTGTAGACTTGATGTGTTCTGTCAACCATTCCTTAAAGGAATTATATTTTTAAATAATTTAAGATTATAAATCAGAATTAAGGGACGAGATGAAATACTTAAGTTTACAATCTTTAATTTTCTGAATTTTCCCCCTACGTCGATGTTTTTTGTTAACTGGCAAAATGTCCTATATGTTTTAAAAATTAATTAAAAATATTTTTATAATTTTTCTTAAAAAAAAATCGAAAAAAAGGAGGAACCAAAAATTAAAAATATATTTAAACCAAAATATTTAAATTTAAAAAAAAAATATATATTTATTAAAATTATTAAATTAAATTTTATTATTTAAAAAAAGAATAAAGAAAAAAAAAGCGTTTAAAAATAATTGTAAACTTAAATGAAGAGAACAACTTTATTTTTCCTTTTATTTAAAAAACCAGTAAATTAAGAGGTGCGTTAAATTTTTTTTAAAAAAAAAGTTTAAGACAAAATTGACATTTATTTGGTTAATTTATTTATTTAATTTAATGAACTAATGATTTATTTAAATAAATTATTTTTAATAGGTAAATAATATTGGGTTATAAATTGTTAAAAATTGATAAAAAAAAAATAATTAAAATTAAAGTTAATATTTACGTATATATTTGCAGTTCTAAATATGCATTAAAAATGCCATTTTTAAATATTTTAAATTTTTCGACATTTTGACATTTTAACCTTTAGGCATTTTGAACATTTTTAAATTTTCTAATTTTTTTTTTAATTTATTAAATTAAATCAATTAATTAATTTTAATTTTTCTTCTTCTCATTTTCTATTGTACTTTCTTAAAATATTTTATATTATAGTATTTATTTGAACTTTAAAAAAAAATAAATTTAAAAATAAAAACAACTCAACCAAAACAAAATAGTTATATAATTAAATAACACACACAATTAAATTAAAAATTAATTTTTTAAACAAATAAGAGAACAATAATAAATTTATATTTAAATAGTTTTAAATGCGTCATAAAATTAACAATTTATTTAAAATAAAAAAAAAACATTAAAATACAAATTAATTATAGAAAATAAAATATAAAAGCTTATAAAATTATTTTTTTTATATTCTTTAAAATAATTTAAATAATAAATTAATTTATTTATAATTTTTAAAAAATAAATAAAAAGAAAAGCTTCTATAGATAATATTGAAACTTTAGGAAGCAAACAAAAAAAAAGCTTTATTCAGAATACTTAAGTTTATTATTCACTTAAGAAAATCAGAAATTTAAGTTTTATTGAAACCGGAATTATCAGAACTTTTAAAACTTAATGTGTGTGTGTGTGTTAACATCTACTTAAATAAATACATCTACTTAAGTTTTATTCTGAAAATAAATTTAAAAATCAGAATTTTTTTTTATTTTTATAAAAATTAGTTTCTTTATTTAAAGTCTACATACATACATACATATGTATTTGACATTTTAAACCATTTTTTGTCATGCAATTTATAAACTATTTTTTCATTATTTTATAAATTAATAATAAATAATTATTGCTTCCGTTTAATTATATTTTTGTGTATTTTTTATTTTTTCCTATAGAAAAAAAAAATTCTTTTTTTTTTTTTTAAATATATTAATTTTTGTTTCATAAAGGCATTTTATTTATTTAATTTTTTAAATAATTTTTTTTATAAAAAATTATAAATATATTTTTTAATTAAATTTTGAACAATAAATTTCTTATAATTTAAACATTTTTTCTTTTCAAAAAAAAATATTAAAATAAAAGCAAACTTAAAAACAAAAAAGCTTAAATCTTAGTAATTTTAAATAAAATTCTTAAGATTTTAAACAAATTTATTATTTTTTATTTTATTGAATAAATATTAATGTTTTATTTAAAAATACGTAAATCATATAGAGACAGATGTATTTAATTTTTTTTATTAATTAATGTATTAAATTTGAATTAATTAAAATAATAAATGAATATAATAGTTATATATTTTTATTTATTTTAAAATTAATAAAATTAATTTAATTTTTGGAAATTATTTTAATTTTTTTTTAAATTATTTTTTAATGATTTATAATGTTAATTAAAAATTATTTAATTTTTTTTAGTTTTAATAAAGTTTAATTAATTAAATTAAATTAAAAATGTCTTTTTTTTCTTCTTCTTTTTTTAATCAAAGCATTAATAATGGATTATTTGGAATTAAAATAAATCCAAATTTAGGTACTCCTGTAAGTGTTTATTTAATTTTTAAAATTTAAATTTAAAATATTTATAGCTTTATCAATCATTTTCTAATTCTGGACCAATTTGGCAAATTATTTTACCTTCAACTTTATTATTTATTATATCAATAATTAGTATAATATTAAATTTATTTGTTATAATAATAACAATATTAACTTTAACATTACGTGGAACAGCTAATTATTTAATGGCTTTAATTTGTTTTTGTGAAGTTTTACATGCATCTGGACATTTAATATTTTTTATTATTTCTATAACTGGAATTAATTTTATTCCTTTATTAATTGCTAATTTATTAATAATTGTTTTTTTAATTATTTAATTTTAATTTAATTTTAATTTAAGCATATGCTCTTTGCCATAAATATGACAATTTCTTTAATGCTTAGTGCTTCAATTGACAGACTTTTTGCTGTTGCATTTCCTCATCTGTAATAATTAAATAAATGAATAAATTTAAAAAATTAATTAAAAATTTATTTTAGACATAAAAAGGTCTATATAGAATATAAATATATTTATTTGGGTATTCATACATTTTGTTGTTTAATTTATGGCTTTTATGGTCTTTATTTTATTACTAAATATTCAATTAAAAATCCTAATATGTAAGAGAATAATTAATATTAATTAATAAATTTATTTTAAAGACCAACAACCGGATGCTTAAGCGAAATTCTTTCCGGAGAAGTTGGAAATGAGTATTTTATTTTTTGTGCTATTTTTAATTTCCTTACTGCATTTTGCTATTTTCTGATTTGGTTAATTATACGATGTAAGAAAGGAGGCAAGTTTTTCTGATGAGTAGAAATATAATTTATTCGAAATATCAGAAACTTAAGTAAATATATAGGTATATTATTTCCGGTATGGAAATATCAAAAAATCAGAAATTTCTGGATAGTTGAAAAATCATATTCCGGAAACGCTACAAAAATTAAATACTTCCAGTAGCATTAATTACGGAAGACTATTCCGGAAACAATTTTTGTGGAAAAAACTATGTTACGGAACAATTAGAAACATTTCTGTTTATTACTGAAGAATAAATCTTTTTAAATATTTTTTAGTAAGTGAACAAACTAATACACGTTTGCTTCGTTCTCTTGTTTGTATCATGATTATCTCAGTTGGTGGATATATTATTAATTTATCAGTCTATAAAATTTTCTTTTATCTTATTGATCATAAAATCTTCAATTCTATAATTTTATGGCAACTTGGATTTATTCCTGGAATTTTATTAAATATTGGGGCAGGTTCTAATGCTGTTATACTTTATTTTACAAGGTTTATTAAATAAAAAATAAATTTAATTTATTTTAGTTCTGAATATCGAAAAGCATTTAAACATAGTTTAAACAAATTGGCTAAATTTTGTGGAATAAAAGGAACAAATACAGTAACTGTAGTTTCTCCAATGTTTGCTACAAGTTCACAAAAAATTAGCAAAGTTGGGAATAATTATTAAATGAAAATAAACATTACCTAAATATAATATTTAATATTTCTTAAACTTAATTTTATTTTAAATTCATTTTTAATTATGTACATACTTACAAAAAAGTTCATTATATTATATTAATATAAATATTCCGGAAAACACAACATTTACAAAAAATATTTTGTGAAATTCAAATTTTTGTAACATTTCCGGAAACATTTTCGTATTATTATTTATTTATGTATTTTACAAATTATAAATAAAATAGGCTTTTATTATTTCAATAAAAAATAAAAAGAGGGGAAAAAAATTTTAAAAAGATAAATTAAAGAAAAATTAAGCTTTGTAACACTTTTAAAACTAAAACTTTTTTAAAGTTTAATTATAAGTTTATTTAAAAAAAAACTAAATTCTATGACTTATTTAAAAATTAATTAATAAATAACAAAAAAGAAACTTTTCCCTCTATTTGCTTAAAGCTAATTTTTTAATATAGCCTATATATTAAATATAATCTTTTATTTAGTTTTATATGAGTCTATATTTAAATATTCTACATACATATATTTAAATATTCATTCAATATATTTAATGTAGAGAAAACCAAACTTTCTTTATTGAATTTTTATTTTATATTTATATATTAATTAAAAATATATTAATTAATTAATATTATTTAAAATGAAAAATCAAATCAACAACAAGAAAAATAAAAATAGAAATATTTCTCATTCTCTACCTATTAAATTAATTTTTGAAATATTCAAAGCAGCTAATATGAGGCATTAAAATAGATTTAAAATAAAAATTTAAAATGTTTAAAAAATTAGAAAAAGTTAATAAATGTATTGATTAAATAGGATTCATTGTGTAATGTTCGGGAAAATGCCACTGAATGTTTAGCAGTACAATAAACCCTCAGTAAAATGTTTGTCGGTATTGTCATTACTGTACCTGTCTAAAAATTAGGGTAATTTTTCGGTAAGTATAATTAATGATTACCAAAAAAAACATTTTATAATCTGATACTTAAACTTTTATTTAAATTAAAAATAAGGTTATTTTAACATTTATAAATGTAAAAATTAAATAAATTTTAATTTAACTATTTTAATGCCTAAATAATATTAGTAATGAAAAAACAACATTTAATAATTTGTTAATAATGGAGAAAAAATTGAATAAATATTATATAAAATTAAAGACTTCAATTATAATAATATTTGTCAATTTTAAAAAATGGACAAAAAAATTTTTAATATTTTATGTTTTGGGAGGAAAATATACAATTAAAAAAATCTTCAGAGGAATTAAGGTTTGTATAAAGTAAATATTTCAAAATTCCTTTATATGAAAAGAAAAAATATATATTATGTAGGTAGTAAATTCATTGGTTAAATAGTATACAGTATTGAGAAAAAGAAATATTTGCTAAAAAATTTAAAATAAATCGAAGTAAAATTTTTAATAATTGTTTTACAAAATTTGAAGAAATGAATTAGAAATAAGGAAAGACTCGACTGTCCTTGAATTATCTTAAAAACGGACATTTCAAAATTATTTGAAAAGCGCCAAGAATATTAAATAATTGAGATATCCTTTGTGATATTTAACATTAATATAATAATATTTAACTGTTTTTGTCAAAAATAATATGTTCCATGATTATTTAAAATTGCTTAAGGAAAAGAAATAAAAATAATAAAAAACTAAGTAGATTTATTAATAAATAAAATCTTTATACTGAACCGTCCATTTATTAATAAATTTTGGTCTAACTAATCGCAGATTTTATGAATAAATTTTTAAACTTTATCTCTAATTCTCTTTTCTTTAATTCGAGTTTGCGAATAATTCGACTGCGGTTAGCTGACTCTCCTGACATTTTGTCTTTCAATTATTAAGTGTTAAAATTTAGTAAAGTTTTTCTTAAAATAAACACTTAAATTTATTGATTTAATTTACGATGTCTTCTGAAAAACATTGTCTCATTTGTTCCAGTAAATTACGTCCAAATAGTATTGGTTCAATTTGTAATGTCTGTTTTTTTCATCAACAAGATCAACAAAAGGTAAAATTTTTTAATTAAACAAAAATTTTGTTAAAATAAGCTTTTTATTAGTAACTAGAGTGTTTAAGAGAATTTTTATATATTTTATTTTTAGACTTCAGAAACTTGCTCAGTTGAAGCTACTCTTCAATCATCTATGCAAAAACAACAAGTTCAAGCAGGGTTGCCCAATAAATTTCACCCCTACACTCTTAAATCGTTGAAACCACAACATTCCAATACTCCAATTCAGGTTTTAAAATTTTTATAAAATTTTTATACAACCATATTATTCTCTTTTATTGTCACGAGAACTTCAGTTTTTATTCTTATAATTTTAATTTTTATTATTTTCAGGATTCTTCCTTGCCTGGTACAAGTGCTGCAGCAATGAATCAATCAACCTCTAAGGTATTTTTTTTTTATTTTAAGAAAATTATTATTTATGTATTATTATGTCCCTTCATTATTTAAAATTAATATAGATTATGTGGCATTAGAAAGGCTTTCCGAATTAGGTCGAATAAGAGCAAAATTTCTTTTGATTATTTACAGAGTTGTAAACCTCTGTAATCACCAAATTCATTCTTTAATAAATCTTAAGGATTCAAATAAATTAATTATTTTGATTATTTGACTTATCTTAAAGGGTTTCCTTCTGCTATCATTTATATATTTTAAAATATGATGGGACCCTTTAGACAAAATAAATTTTAAAAACTTTTATCTTTCTTTACTTACTTTAGCAATCCTACATTTCTATTTTTTTGTCTTACTATCAAATAATTGAAATCAATGATTCTACTTTACAACAAATGCCCCATCTTGGAGTGGTTTATGATACAGAAGACTTTTGGGGAATAAGCATTAATATTGGATCTTTTAATCAAACCCAAATTTTGGTAATTAATTAAAAAAATTTTTTTTTTAATTTTTTTAAGGTGGAGTTAATCGGTTCTAATGTTAATGGTTTTCATATAAATATTGATTGCGAGCGAGAAAATGAACCTGGACCTGATAACATCAATCTGCGTTACAAATTGCCAGAAAACATTAATCGAAATACGTTTGAAGTAAAAATTAATTATTTTACATTTTTAATATAAACTTTTTTATAAATTAAAAAAATTAAGGCAAGCCTTTCAAATGGTATCTTGACGATCATAGGAAAGAAGTTGATTGAATGAACAGAAATGAGTTATTAATTTTTTAAAATTTTGGGTGTTGTTTTATAAAAATTTAATTGACTCTAAATGTATTTTATTTTTTTTGTTTTATTTGAAATGATATCTAAATAAATAAATTATTAAAAGAAACTTAATTTTAACATAATTATATTCACGTTGTAGTCAATGACTTAAAAACAAATTAAATAATTTAAAATTTAATTACTTTTTATCTTTGATTAATTTGTATTTTACTTTAAATAATATTTAAAACACAAAGTTTTTTATATAATATGTTCCGGAACAAAACACACCATTTAAACAAAAAGTTTATATATTATGTTAATATAAATGTTCCGGAAAAATTCATTTACAAAAGATTTTTTGTGAACTTAAAATTTTTGTAACATTTCCGGAAACATTTCTTATTATTATTTATATATTGATTTTACACATTATAAATACAAATAGATTTTTATTATTTCTATAAATAAAAAGAATCTAAAAAAGAGAGTCAAATAAATTAAAGAAAAATACAGCTTTGTATCATTTTATTAAGATTGTATAAAAGTTTAAATTTTTATTCTCAGGATGTATTTGTCTTTAAAAAAAAATTTCTTATATATTATGTTCCGGTCAAAAGACATTTAACATAGAAAATTCTGAAAAATTAAAATGTTAACATTTCCGGAAAATTAATTTAAATTATTAAAAAATAAAAAGCTTTGAGTATTTATGAATTTGACGTTTAGAAGTAGTTTGCAGTAATTTCTTGCCTATTCTTGTTCACCATTTCACTTAAATTAAGTAGTTAAGGAAATTAAATATGAAATATTTTTAATCTATTTTATTCTACTATTTAAGTAAATTGAATATATTATTTATATAATATAAAATGTGTGTAATATTTTAATAATTAAATATATCAATGACCTTATTTTCTTTTAATAATTATTTCCAATTTTGCTGATTTTTTGTGAACTTGTACCAAACATTGGAGATATTACAGTTACTGTATTTGTTCCCTTTATTCCAAAAACTTTTGCCAATTTGTTTAAATGATATTTAAATGCTTTTCGATATTCAGAACTAAAATAAATTTAATTTAAATTTATTTTATTTAATAAACCTTGTAAAATAAAGTATAACAGCATTAGAACCAGCCCCAATATTTAATAAAATTCCAGGAATAAATCCAAGTTGCCACAAATAAATATAATTAAATATTTTACGATCAATAAAATAAAAGAAAATTTGATAAACAGAAAGGTTTATAATATAACCACCAATAGAAATAACCATAATGCAAACAAGAGAACGAAGCAAACGAGTATTAGTTTCTTCACTTACTAAAGTAAATTAAGTTTGTAAAATCATTTAATGAATATTTA
Source organism: Meloidogyne graminicola (assembly GCA_036172905.1). Classification (NCBI taxonomy): domain Eukaryota; kingdom Metazoa; phylum Nematoda; class Chromadorea; order Rhabditida; family Meloidogynidae; genus Meloidogyne; species Meloidogyne graminicola. Next base: position 1,930,297 of record JARPZY010000005.1, read on the forward strand.
TACAAAATATTTTGCTGATAGTTCCGGAAAATATTACAAAAAATGTCAAGTTTTCCGGAAAATATAAGAAAAGTTTTAATTTCTTGTAAAACAAAAAAATTTTTCCGGAAGCATTTAAAAATATATGTTCTGATTTCTGATTACTTACCCCCTTGTTTGCAACGTATAATTATCCATATTAAAATATAACAAAGTGCTGTCAATGAGTTGAAAATAGCAGCATAAATAAAAAATTGAGTTCCAACTTGACCAGAAATAATTTCAGAAATACATCCGGTTGTTGGTCTTAAATAATAATTATTTAAATAATTAATTCTGATTTTCTTACTTACATATTAGGATTATTAAAAGAATATTCAGTAACATAATAAACACCATAAAAACCACAAAAAATACAAAAAATAGTATAAATACTTAAATAAATATATTTATATTCAATACATATAGATTTATGTCTAAAAATTAATTAAATTTAATTAATAATTAAATTAATAAACAATTGTGGAAATGAAACAGCAAAAAGTCTATCAAAACCAGCACTTAACATTAAAGGCATACAAGTATAAAGTCCAAAAATCATATGCTTAAATTAAAATTAAATTAAAATTAAATAATTAAAAAAACAATTATTAATAAATTAGCAATTAATAAAGGAATAAAATTAATTCCAGTTATAGAAATAATAAAAAATATTAAATGTCCAGATGCATGTAAAACTTCACAAAAACAAATTAAAGCCATTAAATAATTAGCTGTTCCACGTAATGTTAAAGTTAATATTGTTATTATTATAACAAATAAATTTAATATTATACTAATTATTGATATAATAAATAATAAAGTTGAAGGTAAAATAATTTGCCAAATTGGTCCAGAATTAGAAAATGATTGATAAAGCTATACATATTTTAAATTTAAATTTAAATTAAATAAACACTTACAGGAGTACCTAAATTTGGATTTATTTTAATTCCAAATAATCCATTATTAATGCTTTGATTAAAAAAAGAAGGAGAAGAAGAAAATGACATTTTTAATTTAAAAATATTAATTAAATTATTAATAAATTTAATAAAAATTATTTAAATAATTAATTTTATATTTTTTAATTTACGGCATTCAACTATGGGAATACCCCAAAACTTAAAATAAATTAAAAAATTCCCATACAAATGATTTTATAAATTTAATTTTGAAATTTTTGTTTCGTCTCAAACTTTATTTTAATTTTAAAATTAAATAAATGCTTAAATTAATAAATTTTAAAAAAAAATTAAGATTATAACATTTATAAAGTTTTAATTAAATTATTAATTTAAAAAATATAACAAAAAATCTTAATGTCTATTTCTAAATTAAGAAGGAGGATTTATACATATTTAGTATTAAAATACAACTTTTTGTATTTTAATGTTTAAATTTTGAGTTAAAATAAAACAATTTTTTTTTAAAGTTTTAATACCCATTTTTTCAAAATTTAATTTTAAAAAATTAATAATTTTTAAAAATTAAATTAAATTCTTTTTATACTCAAAAATGTTAAAATTAATAAAATTTTATTAAAAAATTAATTATTTAAAAATAACTAAAAATAGTTTTTAATTACCTTAAAATAAATAAAATTCCGGAAAATAATTAATTTTAATTTTAAAATTGTTTCAATTTTACTAAAAATATATTAAAATTATTTAAAAATTATTTTTTTAATTTTTGGATTATTTAGATAATTTTAATTAAAATAATTATTTTTAATAGTTGACAAAATATCCAAAAATAAATTATTAAAGGAAAAAAAATTTTTTAAGCTTATAATTAGTTTAAAATAAAATTTTAAAAATTAATTTGCTAAAATTAATTATTTTTATTTTAAGCAAAATATTTAAACAGAAAATAAATTTATAAAGAAAACAAATAAAAAATAATTTTTTAATATTTAAATTTGTAGTATTTTATTTAAAATAAAATTATATTTTATTATGAATAATAAAAAAAATTTATTTTTAATATTTAAAATTAAAAGAAACAATAAAAATAAATAAATATTAAAGGAAATACAAAATTCTCACGAAAAGTCTTTTTAAATTCAATTTCTTAATTTATTTAAATCAAAGAAATTAAAAATTGTTTTAAAAATAAAAATTATCATCGTTATACTAAAAATATTAAAAATAAAAAAATGTTTTGTTAAGTAAAGTTGTTTATAAATACAAAATTTAAAAAATAACTATAAAATTATTTAAATTGTTTTTATAAGTTCTGAAATATTATACATAAAAATACAAATAAAGTTTTTAAGTTCAGAAACTTATGTGTTTATTGCTATGCGTTTTAAGTTTTTTTTATTTTGTAAAGTTAAAAGAAAATTAAACTTAAGTGTTTATTTGTGTGTGTGTGTGTATCAGAATTAAATGAATTACCGACGCTTGTTTTCTATTATTTTTCAACTTTTTTAGATATTGTTTTCATTTAAGTTTATTTTAAGATTCAATTTACATATACATATATTATTAAATTAAAAGGTGATAATTAAATTTTCAAATGTATGGGTTTTTAAAAATAAACTTTAAAAAAAAAATAAAAAATAAAAATATAAAATTAAATTAAATCAAAATTAAAGAAAAACACTAAAATATTAGTTAATAAAGCAAATTAATTTTGAATTATTTATTTAAAATTCAAACAAGTAATAAAGAATTATGTTATAAATTAATTTTAAATAATTGCTTTGTTTTTATAATTTAAAGAAATAAAATTATTGGCATTTATTAAATAAATATAAATAAATGGAATAAAAATGCTTTAAATATTTATTTAAAGAAATGTAAATATTTGTAAAATACAAAGAATACAAATATGTATTTCCGGAATTTAACAAATTGTAAATGTTGTGTTTTGACCGGAACATATTATATAAAGAAATTTGTGTTTTAAATAAATATTAATTTAAAGTAAAATACAAACTCATCAATAAAAGGTAATTAAATTATTTAATTTGTTTTTAAGTCATTGACTACAACGTGAATATAATTATGTTAAAATTAAGTTTCTTTTAATAATTTATTTATTTAGATATCATTTCAAATAAAACAAAAAAAATAAAATACATTTAGAGTCAATTAAATTTTTATAAAACAACACACAAAAACTTAAAAAAATTAATAACTCATTTCTGTTCTTCAATTAACTTCTTTCCTATGATCGTCAAGATACCATTTGAAAGACTTGCCTTAAATTTTTTAATTTATAAAAAAGTTTATATTAAAAATGTAAAATAATTAATATTTTTACTTCAAACGTATTTGGATTAATATTTCTCGGTAATTTGTAACGCAGATTGATGTTATCAGGTCCAGGTTCATTTTCTCGCTCGCAATCAATATTTATATGAAAACCATTAACATTAGAACCGATTAACTCCACCTTAAAAAAATTAAAAAAAAAATTTTTTTAATTAATTACCAAAATTTGGGTTTGATTAAAAGATCCAATATTAATGCTTATTCCCCAAAAGTCTTCTGTATCATAAACCACTCCAAGATGGGGCATTTGTTGTAAAGTAGAATCATTGATTTCAATTATTTGATAGTAAGACAAAAAAATAGAAATGTAGGATTGCTAAAGTAAGTAAAGAAAGATAAAAGTTTTTAAAATTTATTTTGTCTAAAGGGTCCCATCATATTTTAAAATATATAAATGATAGCAGAAGGAAACCCTTTAAGATAAGTCAAATAATCAAAATAATTAATTTATTTGAATCCTTAAGATTTATTAAAGAATGAATTTGGTGATTACAGAGGTTTACAACTCTGTAAATAATCAAAAGAAATTTTGCTCTTATTCGACCTAATTCGGAAAGCCTTTCTAATGCCACATAATCTATATTAATTTTAAATAATGAAGGGACATAATAATACATAAATAATAATTTTCTTAAAATAAAAAAAAAATACCTTAGAGGTTGATTGATTCATTGCTGCAGCACTTGTACCAGGCAAGGAAGAATCCTGAAAATAATAAAAATTAAAATTATAAGAATAAAAACTGAAGTTCTCGTGACAATAAAAGAGAATAATATGGTTGTATAAAAATTTTATAAAAATATTTAAAACCTGAATTGGAGTATTGGAATGTTGTGGTTTCAACGATTTAAGAGTGTAGGGGTGAAATTTATTGGGCAACCCTGCTTGAACTTGTTGTTTTTGCATAGATGATTGAAGAGTAGCTTCAACTGAGCAAGTTTCTGAAGTCTAAAAATAAAATATATAAAAATTCTCTTAAACACTCTAGTTACTAATAAAAAGCTTATTTTAACAAAATTTTTGTTTAATTAAAAAATTTTACCTTTTGTTGATCTTGTTGATGAAAAAAACAGACATTACAAATTGAACCAATACTATTTGGACGTAATTTACTGGAACAAATGAGACAATGTTTTTCAGAAGACATCGTAAATTAAATCAATAAATTTAAGTGTTTATTTTAAGAAAAACTTTACTAAATTTTAACACTTAATAATTGAAAGACAAAATGTCAGGAGAGTCAGCTAACCGCAGTCGAATTATTCGCAAACTCGAATTAAAGAAAAGAGAATTAGAGATAAAGTTTAAAAATTTATTCATAAAATCTGCGATTAGTTAGACCAAAATTTATTAATAAATGGACGGTTCAGTATAAAGATTTTATTTATTAATAAATCTACTTAGTTTTTTATTATTTTTATTTCTTTTCCTTAAGCAATTTTAAATAATCATGGAACATATTATTTTTGACAAAAACAGTTAAATATTATTATATTAATGTTAAATATCACAAAGGATATCTCAATTATTTAATATTCTTGGCGCTTTTCAAATAATTTTGAAATGTCCGTTTTTAAGATAATTCAAGGACAGTCGAGTCTTTCCTTATTTCTAATTCATTTCTTCAAATTTTGTAAAACAATTATTAAAAATTTTACTTCGATTTATTTTAAATTTTTTAGCAAATATTTCTTTTTCTCAATACTGTATACTATTTAACCAATGAATTTACTACCTACATAATATATATTTTTTCTTTTCATATAAAGGAATTTTGAAATATTTACTTTATACAAACCTTAATTCCTCTGAAGATTTTTTTAATTGTATATTTTCCTCCCAAAACATAAAATATTAAAAATTTTTTTGTCCATTTTTTAAAATTGACAAATATTATTATAATTGAAGTCTTTAATTTTATATAATATTTATTCAATTTTTTTCTCCATTATTAACAAATTATTAAATGTTGTTTTTTCATTACTAATATTATTTAGGCATTAAAATAGTTAAATTAAAATTTATTTAATTTTTACATTTATAAATGTTAAAATAACCTTATTTTTAATTTAAATAAAAGTTTAAGTATCAGATTATAAAATGTTTTTTTTGGTAATCATTAATTATACTTACCGAAAAATTACCCTAATTTTTAGACAGGTACAGTAATGACAATACCGACAAACATTTTACTGAGGGTTTATTGTACTGCTAAACATTCAGTGGCATTTTCCCGAACATTACACAATGAATCCTATTTAATCAATACATTTATTAACTTTTTCTAATTTTTTAAACATTTTAAATTTTTATTTTAAATCTATTTTAATGCCTCATATTAGCTGCTTTGAATATTTCAAAAATTAATTTAATAGGTAGAGAATGAGAAATATTTCTATTTTTATTTTTCTTGTTGTTGATTTGATTTTTCATTTTAAATAATATTAATTAATTAATATATTTTTAATTAATATATAAATATAAAATAAAAATTCAATAAAGAAAGTTTGGTTTTCTCTACATTAAATATATTGAATGAATATTTAAATATATGTATGTAGAATATTTAAATATAGACTAATATAAAACTAAATAAAAGATTATATTTTATATATAGGCTATATTAAATAAATTAGCTTTAAGCAAATAGAGGGAAAAGTTTCTTTTTTGTTATTTATTAATTAATTTTTAAATAATTTATAGGATTTAGTTTTTTTTAATATTTTTTAATTAAACTTGAAAAAAACGTTCTTTTAATTTTCATAAAAAAAAAGGTTCTATTTTTAAAAATGCTAAAGTTATATTATTTTTTTTTCATTTATTTGAACATCTTTTTAAAATTTTTTTCCGTATTGAAACAATAAAAACTATTTTTATATATAATTTGTAAAATAAATAAATATTGATAAGAATTTATTTCCGGAAATGTTACAAAAATTTTAAACTTCAAATTTTTTTTGTAAATGTTGTGTTTTCCGGAATATTTATATTAATATAATATAATGAACTTTTTTGTAAGTACATAATTAAGAATGAATTTAAAATAAAATTAGGTTTAAGAAATATTAAATATTATATTTAGGTAATGTTTATTTTCATTTAATAATTATTCCCAACTTTGCTAATTTTTTGTGAACTTGTAGCAAACATTGGAGAAACTACAGTTACTGTATTTGTTCCTTTTATTCCAAAAACTTTAGCCATTTTGTTTAAATGATATTTAAATGCTTTTCGATATTCAGAACTAAAATAAATTTAATTTAATTTAAATTCATTTTTTATTCTAAAAAACCTTGTAAAATAAAGTATAACAGCATTAGAACCAGCCCCAATATTTAATAAAATTCCAGGAATAAATCCAAGTTGCCATAAAATTATAGAATTGAAGATTTTATGAACACTAAGTTGAAAAATTATTTGATACAATGTTAGGTTAATAATATATCCACCAATTGAAATAAACATAATACAAATAAGGGAACGAAGCAAACGTGTATTAGTTTGTTCACTTACTAAAATAAAATTTACAATTGTAGGTTCTGATATATTTAAAATAAAATATTATTTTTCCGGTTTAGATTTTTCCGGAACCTTTTAAAAATAAATTCTGATTATTACTGAGAACATTCAAAGGAAAAATATTCTGATATTTTGGAAAAGTTAAATTAAACATAAAAACTTAAGTTTTTGACGAATGTTTTTATCATATTATAATTTTATATTAAACTAAACTTAAGTATTAACTTTAAACTTAAAACTTTTATTAAACTTAAATTATATTCTATAAAATTAACCTCCTTTTTTGCAACGTATAATTATCCATATTAGAATATAACAAAGAGCAGTCAATAAATTAAGTATAGAACTATAAATAAAAAATTGAGTTCCAACTTGGCCAGAAATAATTTCAGAAATACATCCGGTTGTTGGTCTTAAATAATAATTATTTAAATAATTAATTCTGATTTTCTTACTTACATATTAGGATTATTAAAAGAATATTCAGTAACATAATAAACACCATAAAAACCACAAAAAATACAAAAAATAGTATAAATACTTAAATAAATATATTTATATTCAATACATATAGATTTATGTCTAAAAATTAATTTATTTAATTAATTAATTAAATTAAACAACAATTGTGGAAATGAAACAGCAAAAAGTCTATCAAAACCAGCACTTAACATTAAAGGCATACAAGTATAAAGTCCAAAAATCATATGCTTAAATTAAAATTAATATTAAATTAAAATTAAATAATTAAAAAAACAATTATTAATAAATTAGCAATTAATAAAGGAATAAAATTAATTCCAGTTATAGAAATAATAAAAAATATTAAATGTCCAGATGCATGTAAAACTTCACAAAAACAAATTAAAGCCATTAAATAATTAGCTGTTCCACGTAATGTTAAAGTTAATATTGTTATTATTATAACAAATAAATTTAATATTATACTAATTATTGATATAATAAAAAAACTAAATGCAGGAATTATTAAATTAATTGTTTGACCATCATTAGCAAATGCTTCATATAACTTTAATTTTTAATTTAATTAATTTTATTTAAAATTATTTACCGGTCCAGTCATTATTGTTCCTTTATTTGGATCTATTTTTACTCCAAATAAACCATTGTTTTGATTATTTGACATTTTAATTAATTTACTATTTAATTAAATAATTTAATTTTAATTAATTTAAATAATTTTTTTATTTTTTTTACTACTTCCGTTTAAATTTAAAATTATTTTCGCATGCAATAAAAAATTTAAAATTAATTTTAAAAAAAGTCTAAAAAGAAAATTTAAATTAATATGTGAATATTCTCTTAAATTAAATATTTTAATAAAATTTAAAAATTATTTTTAAAAAAAAATAAAATTAAATTTAGGTGGCCTATTTTTTCTTTTAAATTTTATTAAAATTTTCTTTTATTATTTAATTAAATAGAAATTCTAATAAATTAATAAAAATAATAAGTTTTGAGAAAATATTTAAATAAATAGATTTATAAATAATTTTTTTAAAAATAAAATAAATAAAATATTTTCTTAAAATTGCCTTTCTTTAAACTAAATTAAAAAGTCTATAATTAAATTTAAAATTTAGAAATAGAAAGAATAATAAATCTAAATTTATCTGGTATTTTTAAATTTAATTATTATTATTAAAAAAATAATTTTGGAAAAAAGAAATAATTTTTTTGCTAATAATTAACAAATTAAATTATATATTAAAGTTAACCCTGAAGATCACCGTGTTGCAAGTCAACACTGTAAAGTTGTTAAATAAAACTTAATTGGTTTGACGTACATATAAAAAAACAAATATAAAAATTTGAATAAATAATTTTTAAATAATAATTATTCCAAAAATCATAAATTAAATTTTCTATTAATTTTTTAAATTATTTTAATTTATTATTTTAAAAAAAATTGTTTTCATCATTAAAATGTCAAAAGTAATGTGTGCTTAATTTTTTATTAAATTTTACAAGAATTAATTAAATAAAAATTAATTTTTTTTTATTTTGCTAAAGTTTTTTAAATTTATTCAAAATAAGGCAATATAAATTTTGCACGCAATTGTTGTTTTAAAAATAATTTTTTTAGAAAACAAAAATAAATAAAATTAAAATGTTTTTTTAATAATTTAATTTTTAAATAATAAATAATTTATAAAATTTTATCAAAAAAAAAAATTTTTTTAATTGTTAATTTAAATACAAATTATGAGAAAATTGCTTAATAAATTTGTACAAAATATAATTAAATTTAAATGTCATTAAGCAAAATACAAATATAAATAATAATAAATTTAAGTTAATAAAACCTTGTTTAAATAAATATATAAATATTTGTATTTATTACTTTATTAATTTAATACAAAATTTTAATTGTAAAATAAATTAAACAATAAATATGCTTCCGGAAAATGTTTCAAAAAGATAACACTAACTAAAAATAATAAAATACTTATATAAAGAAAAGCTAAAACACATTAATTCTGATTTAATGTATTTTTCTTTTTTATGTTTATTATTGTTTTTTTCATATTCGCATAATGTATGTATTTTTTGGGAAAAAGATAAACATGTGTTTTTAACAAAAATAAATATACAAAAACTTCTTGTTTTGATTTATTTTATGTTTTTATTTTTACATATTGTTTTTCTCGCAAGCCTTTAATTAACTTTTACTTTTCCGGAAATGATTTTATGTTGCATTAAGGAAATCTAACTAAATAATTTAATTAAAATTTCAAAATAAACAAAAATTCCGAGAAATTTTAATTTTAAATTTTATTAAAAGATAATACAGTCATTTAAGTTTAAATTAGATTAAAATCCATTGTCGATCTTATTAATTCCTTTTGAACTTGTAGCAAACATTGGAGAAACTGCCGACACTGTATTTGTTCCTTTTATTCCAAAAGCTGTAGCTAATTTGTTTAAATGATATTTAAATGCTTTTCGATATTCAGAACTAAAATAAATTAAATTTAATTTAAATTCATTTTTTATTTATTTAAAACCTTGTAAAATAAAGTATAACAGCATTAGAACCTGACCCAATATTTAATAAAATTCCAGGAATAAATCCAAGTTGCCATAAAATTATACTGTCCCGATCAAACATTTTAAATAATATTTGATAAACCGTTAAATTAATAATATAACCACCAATAGAAATAACCATAATACAAACAAGAGAACGAAGCAAACGAGTATTAGTTTCTTCACTAACTAAAATGAAATAAAAATATCTTGAATTATGATTTTCCGGAATAATTTAATTCTGAAATAAATAATTAAATTCACGTATAAATTAATATTCTAATTTTCCGGAATGCATTTTTTCCGTAAAAGATAATAAATTTAATTTTTACGGATACTTTACAAAAGGAACTGTCTAATATAAATTATCATAAATGACTTACCACCTTTTTTACAGCGTACAATAGCATATATAAAAACATATGAAAGAACAGTTAATGAATTAAAAATAGCAGAATAAATATAATATTCATTTGCATTACCGTTAAGTATTTCTGTAATACATCCGGTTGTTGGTCTTAAATAATTATTTTTATTTTATTTAAAATAAACTTATTACATATTAGGATTATTAAAAGAATATTCAGTAACATAATAAACACCATAAAAACCACAAAAAATACAAAAAATAGTATAAATACTTAAATAAATATATTTATATTCAATACATATAGATTTATGTCTAAAAATTATATTAATTAATTAAATTAAATTAAATTAAACAACAATTGTGGAAATGAAACAGCAAAAAGTCTATCAAAACCAGCACTTAACATTAAAGGCATACAAGTATAAAGTCCAAAAATCATATGCTTAAATTAAAATTAAATTAAATTAAAATTAAATATTTAAAAAACAATTATTAATAAATTAGCAATTAATAAAGGAATAAAATTAATTCCAGTTATAGAAATAATAAAAAATATTAAATGTCCAGATGCATGTAAAACTTCACAAAAACAAATTAAAGCCATTAAATAATTAGCTGTTCCACGTAATGTTAAAGTTAATATTGTTATTATTATAACAAATAAATTTAATATTATACTAATTATTGATATAATAAATAATAAAGTTGAAGGTAAAATAATTTGCCAAATTGGTCCAGAATTAGAAAATGATTGATAAAGCTATACATATTTTAAATTTAAATTTTAAAAATTAAATAAACACTTACAGGAGTACCTAAATTTGGATTTATTTTAATTCCAAATAATCCATTATTAATGCTTTGATTAGAAAAAGAAGGAGAAGAAGAAGACATTTTTAGTTTTATAAAATTTATTTTTTTTTTCAATAAATTAAATAATTTAAAAATTCCAATTAAGTAAATAGGAAAATTTTTTAAAATTATAATTTTTATTAAAATATTTGCTAAGAATTAATGTATTAAATTTAATAATAAATATATATATATAATTAAATAATCTTTTATTTTTTTATTTTCACGTAATTTAAGCATTTCTAAAATTAAAAATAAAAATATTGAACATTTTAAATAAATATATTATTTTAAAAAGGTTTGCCAAAGACACGTATAATTTAATTTTTTAAGGCGTGGTTTAAGGAAATATTTCAATGCTTAATAATTATTGCTAAGTTTAAACATTTATTTTAATTATTAATTTATTTTTATAAAATTAATAAACTTAATTATTTATTAAATAAAACTAAAATTTGCTTAAATTTTTGCATTAAATGTATTTGTTAAAATTCTTAAGTATTTAATAATAAATACAATAATAGCTTTTGTTGTGTTTAAATATTTTATTTAAATAATAAGTTTTTATTGTTTGTATAAAATAATTAAACATAACTTTGTTTCGTTAAAAAAATGAAATTAAAAAAAATTATTTCCGTAAGGCTTACAATAATGAATCAGGATTTTTAATTCCTGAACTATTTCCCTCCGGAAAAGGATTCAATAAACTTTATTCTGTGTTAACTTTAAAAAATCAGAATTTTAAAGAATCAGAATATACTTTTCCAGAATTTTCAACATTCCGGAAATCAGAATATTAATCTCAACTTATTTTTAGATTTAACAAACTTAAAGTTTATTTAATTTCAAGTTTTAAATATTTATTTCATGTTTTATATCCATTATACTATCAATAGTGAAGAATATTTTTTTTTTCTTTGCATAAAATTGAAATAAATTAGCGGTCTTTTGATAAAATTCGGAAGCTAATAGAAGCAGTGATGAATAAAAAATAAATTTATATAATTATATATGAAAAGAGAAAATAAATTTCTTTTATTGAAAAAAGTTTTATAAATATTGTTAGCATTTTTACTTGATAAATATTTAAATAAAATATTCATTAAACAAAAAAAATATTTATATCCCCGTATTGATTTTTTATACTTTTTAATTAAAAATAATTAAAGAGAATTTTCCATTTTTTAATTATTTAAAAGTTTCTTTAATTTTTTTATTTCTTAAAAATAAGAAAAAAAAATTATTTAATTTTTAATTAATTTTATTTTTATTAATAAAATATTTTATTATTTTTATTTAAAAAAAAACAATTTTTTAAACAAAAAATATATTGAGTTTATTTCCTTATTTAATGTTTAAACACCTTTTTAATTTCCGAATAATCATCCAATCATTTTTTTATTTTTTTTTTATTCATTTGGCTTCATCGAAAGTAAAATCATTGCAAACAGATTGGGGGCACCTTCCCTTCCTTGACAATAATATAATATTTATTTTTTCTTCATTTTTTAAAGAGGTGAATAATTTTGTTAAAATAAACGTAAAAAAATAAACTTTTTTAAAGAATTTATAAAAACCCTATTAATGGTTGTGATTCAATATTTTCTTATGTTAAATTTAAACATAATATCTAATATTATTTTATTTATTAGATATTCAGAATTCCGGAATTTTATTATTAAAAAGAATAAACTGTATTAAATCCGGAAAACTAAAATTTTTTAATTAAAAACAGGATTAATAATTCAGGAACTTAATTTTGCATTTTTCCGGAAAGAGTAAAATACAATAAATATGTATTATATAAAAGAAGCATTTTTTTGAATTTATAAATCAGAATTTTTTATTATATTTCCTTTTTTAAAAATCAGAAATTTGTATTTTCCTAAATTTAACAAACTTAAATAAATATTTCTGATCCTGTATTTTTTATTCTCAAATAAAAAAAAAAAATACATTAATAATAAAACTAATGTATGTACAATATAAATATTTATTTGTATAAGTCGAGAAGTTGCGCAGACAATTTCATAATAAAAAAAACTTCATAAATTTACTATTTTGTTAACCTTATTTAAATAAATAAATATTTAATTAAAAATATTTTTTTTTTTTTACAAAAAATATTTTCTTTTTATTTTTTTATAAAAAAAAAAAAAGTCTCTTTAGATGACACATTATTTATATCTTTGTAATTATATTCTATTAATTTATTTATAGCTAATAAATATATTTTATTTTAATCGATTTTAATTTTTATTAATTAATTAAAATTATTTTTTTTTTTTTAACAAATTAATATTTTTTTTAAATTTTGCAAGGAATATTTTTATAATTTAAAGCCAATTTAAGTTACTTTTTCTATCAAATTTGCATAATTCTTTACATTAATAAAATGGGACAGAATACCAAATTAAGCAATTTAAATATTTTTTTTTTCTTTTCCCTCCCCCTCCTTTTTATTTTCTTGCTTCAAAAAAGCCATAAACTTGTAAACAAAAATTTAAAATTTTTTTCTTTAAAAAAGCATTTATTTCTGCTTTTTGCTTTCCTTTCCCGAGGGTGCACTTTTGGGCATTTTTTACCCCTTAGGGGCTTTTTTTTCTTTATGTTATTCTGCTATAGCACTGTCAAGATTGAAAAGAAAGAAATTGGCATAAATATTCCCCCCTCAACTCTTTTTTATTTCTTTTCTTTCGTGTAAATCCTACTTGAAATCTCCTTTTTTCATGGACAATACTAAAAAAGCTTTTTTCTTTTTTTCTTGGGAAAATCTATAATTTTATTCATTTTTTTAAAAATAATTTAAATTATTTTTTATTTTTTATTTGAATTTTTAGTGAATTTATTATTATTTTTAGCATATAAAAATGAAGGTTTTTTAAGTTTACAAACTTGTGTTTCGTTCCGGAATTTTTACTCCATTTATTAATAATTTAATTTTGTTCAACTAAAGCGCATAAACTTAAAACTCATTCCGGAAGTACATTTATTAAGAATGTTTATTTTAATTTAAACATCTTTTATTTCCGGAAATATTAATCTATTAATTAATATTATTATTTTAAAAAATCATCTATAATTTTCCAATAATTTAAATTTATGCTAATGAATATTTTTTAAATAATTAATTTATTTCCTCATGTATATTTTAAATAAAATATTTTTTAAAATTATTTAGCAAATATATTAAAAATAAAAAAAAACTGAAGCGTCCAAAAACTTCTCAACAAGCCAATTTGGCTGATTTAACAGCTAAAAATGTAGAAGAAGAAAACGAAGATAATAATAATTTAATAAAAAATAATTTAATTAATAATAATTATCATTCAAATTCAAAATTAGCTAAAACTTCATTTGATTCATCATTTAATAATAATAATATGTACAATAATAATGAAAAAATACAAAATATTCCGGTTTTGACTAATAATGTATTATTAAATGAAAACACTTCTTCTTCTGCTAGTTCATCTTCTACTTCATCAGGTTTTAATTAAACTTAAGTTTGCAAAAGTTAAAATTGTAAAACAAGTTCAGAATATTAAAATTTTTCCAAAATGTCAACTCTTCAGTAAAGTTTATTTTTTACAGTTCGCAATCTTCCGGAATACCAAAATCAATGTAAAAATTCTTCCTCAATACAAGACTATTCTTCTACATCTCAACTTCAACATTTAATACAACAATCTATACTTTTAGGACAACAACAGGTAAGATTATAAATGTTTCAAAATTGTTAAATTACTTAACTTATTTTTATTATTTTAAAAAATTAGCAAACTTTTCCATTTTATAAAAATTTATTAATATTTTCTAATTAATTATAGCAACAAAATCTTACACTTACACAACCTTCTACGACTCCATTTTCACTTGCTTCACTAAATTACGGCCCTTTTGGCTTACCAAGCTTTTCACTTAGCCCTCAAGGTAATTCTTTCCTTCATTTTCCCCCACACCTACAACAACAAGAAATTGAACGACAACAAGCAGCTTTATTAGAAAATCAACAACAACAACAATATAATTCTAATTTAATTAATTTACCAAATGCTTATGAAGTAAATAAATAATTTATTTAACTAATAATATTTTGATATTTTATATTTGAATTTTACTGCTTAGTTTTCTAGTAGTAATAATTAATGAACAGATTTTCCGGAATCCATCGTTTTTGCAATTTCCGGTTAATTCCGGAGAGTGTTAATATTTAAAACACAGACCGGATCCTCTACAAAAATTTACAAATCTGGTCCGGAATTAATCCGGAAAACTTTATTTTATCTCTTTTATAATAAATAATTATTTTTTAGGGTTTGCCTATATTTGTAATGCCAAATGCTGGTACTCTTTCTGTTAATGCATTACAACGGGCAGCGGTTTAATAATTTTAAATTAATATAATTTAATAAATTAGGAATTTAAAGCAATGGCTATTAATGCAATAATTCAACAACAACAACAACAAACAGTTAAGATAGATACTAGCAGTAAGTAAATACTTTTGAATATTTTAAAACTTTAAAAGTACAAAACCGGTAAACTTATTGTAAAATTAAAACCGGTAAAATTACAGAATTGTAAAATTACAAAAACAGTAAAATAAAAAAGTT
This sequence comes from Meloidogyne graminicola, assembly GCA_036172905.1. Lineage (NCBI taxonomy): Eukaryota > Metazoa > Nematoda > Chromadorea > Rhabditida > Meloidogynidae > Meloidogyne > Meloidogyne graminicola. The sequence continues at coordinate 1,946,004 of JARPZY010000005.1, forward strand.
GCTTCAAATAAATTACTTCAAAATTCAATTTTATTTAATTTAAGAGCATTTTCATGTTTTTGTTGGTGATCTCTCACAAGATGTGGATAACCAAATGTTGTATGATGCCTTTAGCAAGTTTGGACAAGTCTCGTGTGTTTAATATATTTAAATTAATTAAATAATTTACTCTTTATAGAGAAGCAAAAGTAATGAGAGATCCTCAATCAACAAAATCTAGATCTTTTGGATTTGTTTCTTTTCCTTTTAGGGAAAATGCTGAAAGGGCAATTGAGGAAATGAATGGTGTTCTATTGGGTAGAAGGGCAATACGAACAGGTTGGGCTGTTAGACGGTTAAATGAACAAACAAAGACTGGTTCAGAGGAAGAGAAGGATGAGGTTAAGGTTTATTTTTTTTTACAAAAATTTCAAAATGTCAAAAACTCAAAATGTTCAAATTTAATCATTTAAACAAGATAATAAAATTACTATTTAAAAATACAGTATTCCTCTTCAAAAGCTACATTTGAATCAATTTACAATTCAACTGAAGCAGATAATACAACAATATATTTAGGTGGTTTATCCAATTCAGCAACAGAAGAACCAATAAAAAAAGCTTTTAATGAATTTGGAATAATTAAAGAAATTAGACTTTTTACTTCACAAAATTTTGGTTTTGTTGTTTTTTCAGACAAAACATCAGCTACAAAAGCTATATTAGCAATGAATGGAAAAGAATTAAATTTAGGTATTGTAGGGGGTAAATGCCGTTTACGTGTAAAATGGGGAAAGGCTATTCAACAACAACAACAACAAAATAATAATAATATAATTAAAAATGAAACTTCTTCCCTAGCTTTATTAAATCAACAACAAAATTCTGCTGCTTCATTAATTTCACAACAGCAACAACAATTAGCAATTGCTTCAGCTTTATTACAGCAACAACAACAACAGTCTATATTTCAATCCCCGTTATTACTAGGAGGACAAACACCTATTTTTCCACAATCAGTAAATTAAAAACTAAATAAAAAAAATTTTTTTTAGCAACAGATCCTTCTTACCATAGCCGCACAACAACAACAACAACAAAATTTGCAACAAATTGTAGGGAATAATACATTTATTAATAGTACATTACCTTCTGCAACAAATTGGCAATAAAATCAACAATTTTAACAAAAATATATAATTTATTAATTAAATAAATAAATTTTCATTGCCCAAATAATTTTTTAAAAATATTATAAGTAAATTAATTGTTTATTATTTTGTTTAACTCTAAATATAATTGTGAAACTTTTTTTTTCTTTAAACTTTTGTGTTTTGTATTTTTCTTTTCTTATTTTACTTTTAGTTGAAAATACGTTTTTTGTTAAAACTTAAGTTTATTATTTCTTACTTTAAATTGTTCACTTAAGTTTTGTATTTTTGTAGTTTTTAGTAATTTACTTAAGTTTGCGATTTTTTGTAGAAAAAAACATTTGCAAAATAAAAAAAACTTTATTCACATCCCATTTGACCAAAAATCATTGCTTTAACTATTTAATTTCATACATTTACGAAGCAAATAATAAATATTTTTATCTTTACAGATTTAATTTCAAAATAAGATTTTTAGAATAAATAAAAACATTCCAACAAAATATTTATTACTTGAAAATAAAACAAAAATAAAATTGGATAAAATTATTGTAAAAGGCAAGTTAATAAAGAAGAACAAGTATATAAGATAAATAAAAAAGCAAAAAATAAATTAAAAAATTGATAAATTATTAAATTTAAAAATGAACTTAATTAAATTGATGAGATTGAAAAATATTCTAATCTTAAGTTTTTTTTAGTTTAAAATTAAATAAATCTTTTATTTTATAAACTTTAAGTTTTTGAACTTAAGATTTTCTTTTAATTTAAATTCGATTGTAATTTTCATTCTTCAGTTTTTCCGGAAAGAAATTATTACAAAGTAAGTTTTCCGGAAAAACAATATTTTCATTTCCGGAAAGTAACTACAATATATAAACATATGTAAATGATAATAATAATTAAATATAACACAATGTATTACAGAATTTTATAAAAGTTATTTAAATCAACTGCTGTACAAACTATGTTCCATTAAACTTCCACTACTACCTCGAGTTTTCCGCATTACTCTAACTAATACAACAAACATAATTAACAATAAAAGAAGCAAAAGTGATCCTCCACAAATTATAGCAATAGGTGAAAGGCAAACAACATTAACATTATTTCCATTACGTCGTTCCTGTGTTGACCAGTCAATGAAAGGTGCTTCTTGAATAGAACTATGTTGAATTGCTCCACGTTGTGCAGCAGCTGATGGTTCTTTAAAAAATTAAATTAATTGTGTTTTTATTTAAAGTTTATTTTATACTAAACTTAAGTTTTCCGGTTAACTCTGCTACATAATTTTTTTCCTCTAACAATAAACTTAAGTTTGCAAACTTAAATATAAAATCCTACCGTAATCATCCATTATCATCAGTTCTGGAGAAGTTATGTCAAAATCAACTTCATGTGTTCCTCTTCTTCTATTATGTTGTGTTCTTTTCCCATTATCACCATTAGATGAACCAGGACCTTTTGTTGTATCTCTTTGTGAACGAGCAGCTGATTTTATTTCATTACCAGAACGTTTGTCGAAAATCTTAAAAAACATTACAAAATGTTAAATTTCAAAATGTCAAGAACTAACCTGAACAGGTTTAGTCGTTCCATTAAAAACTTCTTCTTCTTCTTCTTTTTCCTTATTTTTATTCAATTCATTTTCTTCATCTTTTCTAATTTCTTCAACAGATAAAGTCCAATTTGGATCAGAACGTTCAATTCCTTCATCCATTCTATTATTTGTTTTTGAAGCAAAAATCTTTTTTTCATGAGGTACTAGCATAGCTTGGTCTTTATGTAATAATAAATCTGGTTGGGGAAATTCATCTTTTTTATTACCATTTATTTTATTGTTGTTATTTGTAGTGTGGAATGTAGCTATTAATGTTGGAGGTAATGGAATTCCTTCTGTTGTACTGCTCGAAGTTGTGGACCAAGTGGAAGATGAGGGGTTGTTAAAGCTATTTTCTTTACTATTTTCTGATGAGGCACTGTTCATACGTTCTATACTACTTAAAAGTTGCTCGCTACCATCAGAAGGAGGTGTACTGCTTGAAGTTCTCGGTGTACTGCTTGAACTTCTTGGATTATTATTTAAACTTGTTTTATGTTCTTCGTCAGATTCTTCCTTTAATATTGATTTTACACTTTCTGAGCTTGTACTTGGTGTACTGCTTGGAAACCGCAATGTTGTGCTGCCTGTACTACTTGAAAATGTGCTTCTACTATTTTCAATTTTTTCTTCCTTTTCTATTCTCTGTTTCAAAGTCGTCCCAACTTCAGCAGGTCTCTCAGTTTCAATTTCAGGTATCACATCTCCACTCACCTCTACTCGTTGTTTACCTTTACTAATAATAAGTGATAAAGTAGTTGTTTCAGTAGAACTTAAAGGTAAAGGACTTTCAGTTGTATTTAATAAAGCAGAAGATTCAGCACTTGTATCCTCATTAAAATTACCATTTGAAGCACTTTTTGCTCTCTTTCCATTACAATTAGGAGGCTAAATTGGGGGAAAGGTTTACTATTAGAGAGGGGTTTAAATTACCGTTAAATTACTACATTCCAAATCAGAATTCATACAAAGTTTAATTTTGCAAGTAAACGACATTGTATTTCGATCAGGAAAATTAAAAGCGGCAGAAGCCTGGGAAGAATTTAAATTAATTAAATAAATAAACATACAGCCATAGCTTTAGTTCTTTCCACAGTATAGGTAATTTGAGGCATAAGAAATTCTTAAAAAAGTAAAAATTATTGTTGGAAGTAAAAAGGGGGAAAATACAAAACTTAAGTTTTTAAGTAAATACTAACCATCTTTACTACATCCATTAGCATCAATAATAGCAAATTCAGCACCTTTTCCATCAACAGCTTGGCAATTATATAAAAGCATTGAGTACATACGTGAAGGGCATTCCCAAACGTGATAAAGTTGTTCACCAACATGTGTGTATTTGACACGTGGTCCATTTGGGCTGTCTCTGAAAAATAATTTATTAAGAAATAATGTTAAGCAAAGTTAAGAATTAAGTTATTTTCAAATAGAAGAACAAGTTTAAACTTAAAAACTTTGTTTATACATATTTTGAGAGAACGTTAATCGAAGAAATTAAGTTTGAACTTGTTGTGTAAAAAACATTTAACTCAACAAGTTTTAAGGTTTATTCTAAAGAATTTATGTTCGTATTGTTTTTAATAAAACCAAAAACATGTTTAAAGTGTTTTAAACGTAATCATAAAAACATGTTTTTAAATTTGTTGTTTACTTATGTTTAAAAACATGTTTTTAAGTTTTGATCTTCAAATAATTCAAGTGCACTTAAACTTTAACTAACCCATTAACATTAAAAAGTATTTTGGTCCTTAAAAATACAAATCTTAATATACTCTACAAAACATTTAAATAATCGGCAACATTAAAAACGCAACAATTGTTTATTATTATAAACATATTAATTGTTTTGGAAAATACAAAAATTTAAGGACTTGGTCAAGGTTGGTAATATTAATAGAAAAACTTAAGTGTGTATTTAAAAAAGGAAAAACATTTCAAGGCTAAAACAAAAGTGTTTTGTTTATTATTTAATTAAAAAACTTAAGAGACTTGCCTATGTACAGAATATGTACATGCAGGTAGTTGTGGTTCAGAATATAATTGTTGTGTAACAATATCGCTATAAAAATATGTAAATTTTTAATAAATAATATTTTTAATATATTTAAGTGGATTAAATAATTCTTTATATTTTGAACGCTTTGGGAATTTTTTTTTTTAAATTTTTAATTTAAAAGGGGGAAGGAATTATTCTCTTTTGTATTTCACTTTTATTTAATTAAATTCTCTTACCTTACTCCAAAGTCGACACTTACATCTTGTGGTTTTTCTTTATAAAAACAATTTACATTGTATGCACGATCAACTTTAGTTACAAAAAGCTTAAATAAATATTTTAATTAATTTAAATTTAAATTAATTATTTACTGGATGTAATTGTACTACAACAGTCATTTGATAAGCAATTCCAGGATTTGGATTAATTTCTCTTTTCCTTCTAACATTACATTTTGCTAATTCAATAGTTATATTTCTCTTATTGTGAAATGTACAGTCTTCATTATGGCTTTGTCCACGAACATAAACTGCTGAAACATTTCCTCGGCGAGTATTGACAGTAAAATGGACAACACCAGGGCCGCATGTAATTTCTGGGTCGCCTAAAAATTTTTATTAAATTAGTAAAGGAGTAAAAAGAAAAGGTTAAAAAATATAAAGGAGGAAAGAATGCTTCTTAAATTGGATTTGTTGTAATTAGCAAATTATGTAAAAAAAAAAACAAAGATTAAGTTCAAGGTTGTCCTCTAAAGAATGAAAAGAATACAAGCAATGACCGAAATTAAAGCAATTTTTACAAAAAAAAAATTTTAATTTAAAAAATTACTAATAATTTCATTATCATAAGCAGTCAATTCATTTCTAACAGAATTTGCTTCTCTTTGTGGAGTTATTGCATTAGCAAAAGAAAATACAATAGAAATAATACAAAATATTAAAGGTACACTTAAAACCATTTTTGAGTAAGAATATTGTTGTTTTTGATTATAATAAAGTTTAGGAGGAAATCCTTGCAATCTTGATGTTTTGTTGTTGTTGTTGTTTTTGTTATTGTAAAACATCTTAAAATGTTTTAAATGTTTGTAAATAAAATAAACATTAAAACTTTAAACTTAAATTGTAAAACTTAATAGTTAAAACTTTTTAAGTTTATGCTTAAAGTTGAATTTTTTAATTTTAAGTTTAAACTTTCAAGTTTAAACTTAAAACATGTTCTTAATTCAACCTTATTATTCAAAACATAATTAAAAATAATAAAAGTTTTAAGATAAAACTTAAAATCTTGAACTTAAAAAATACTTACTGATATTAAAAATTGTTTAGCCAAATTAAAAACATTTCTTTTTTGTTTATTAGTTTCATTAGTTTGAACTAGCAAAGAATTAGTCATTTTAAGAATTATTTAAAAATTCTTAGGTTGAATAATAATTAAATAATTTTTTGAAACAGTTCTTATCTTAATAATATATTATTTATAAAATAAAAACAATTTTCTTGCTAATAACAGAATATATTTATTATAAAAAATATTTGTTAAAAAAAAATTTTAAAAAATTAAAAAAAATTTTTTATTTAAACAAAATAAATTAAAAATAAATAAAATAAACATTTTTCTTAAATATTAACAAATGACCACAAAAAAATAAAATTAAAAACAAATTTAACGGACTTAAATGTGTGTCTTCTACCCCCATATTTTGAAGGTTAAATATTTAATCCTTTTAAAAAAAAATAAAAATTATGTTGCGTTCTATTCAAAAATTTTAAAAAAAAAATATTCAAAATTAGTTATAAAAATATTAACTCAAATTTACCAAAAAATATTTTTTTTCTTTAAATATTAATTGTAACTAAAGAATAGGAGGTTACCTAATAAAATTGGATTTTCTTTGAAAAAATAAAAATGTCAAGGCAAACAATTAAAAAAAAAAATATATAAAAATTGCAACTTTATTTACATCTTTATTTAATAAATAATACTAGACAGAAATTAATACAAATTGGATTATAAATAAATTAATAATTTTTTTTTAATAGAGGAAATATTCAAAAAAATTAATTTTAAAAAGAAAAATAAATTTATTAACCTAAAAGTTTTGCTTATTTTGTAATTGTAAAGTATTAATATGTAAACACAAACTTGGAATAAAATACAAATAAATTAATACACATTTACAATAAATAAACAAATAACAAACTTACAAACTTAATTTTTTTAATCTTTACAAAATTAAAAACTTAAAATGAAAAAATACAAAAAAATGTTTTGTACAAATTTGTATTTTTTCAAGTTTAATATTTAAATAGAAGAAAAAAGTCAGGTAATTTAAGTTCTATGAAGAAAGGGAGCACAAACTGGTGCCTATTTAAAATTTTATTTTTTTTTTCTTTGATTTTCTTTGAGATTTTTTTATGATTTTTTTTGACATTGGAAAAAAGGCCTTGAAGTTTGATTTTTGAAAATTTAAAATTTTGGCCTAATTTTATTTAAGAAATAATTTATTAAAATAAAATATATAATTGTCCTCAGTTAATTAATTAAATTTATTCTAATTTTTAAGACAAATTTTCAAAAAAAATTTTTTTAATTTTTTTAGTAATTTTAACATTAATTCTAACCATTAAAAAAAAATAAATATTAATTCAATTAATTTTTAATTTTAATTAAATTCATATAAAATTAATTAATTAAAATAAATTTTTTATTTTTATAAAGGAAAGGCCAGGAAATTAAAAAAGAATAAAAATAAAATAATTTATTTTCTTCTGATATTTAAGCAAAAATGGATTTATAAAACAAAAAGGGGGAAGAAAAGATGTAATATTAAACTATTAAGTAGGCGTTCACACATACTGTGTGGGCGGCATATTATATTTTATTTAAGTTTTATACACTCCAAATTAAAAATTAAAAGATAAAATATGTAAAGGAGTATAAAAATATTATTTTCCTTTATTTTAATTATAAATTTAAAAATATTGGATTAAATATGTATATTTTGTATACTTAAAAGGGATATAAAATGTTCCTTCTCAAATTTAATTATTTATTAAATTAATGAATTTATTTAAAAATAAATAAAAATATTTAAAAAATAGTTTAAACATTTAAGTATTAAATTTATTAAATTTTATTTTTATTTATTCAAAAATAAATTTTTTAAATTAATTTAACCAACTCTAGGTCAACTAGAAAAAAATAAAAAATTAATTCTTTTTTTATTATAAAATCAAAAAAAGGTTCACTCTTGCAAAAAAAAAGTAACCTTTTTTTTATTTTATTAATTTATTTTTTGTATAAAAAAAATTTGCATGCGTTCTTTTATGTAAAGAGAGAAATACTCCCCCCTTTTGTACAGGTAAAAATAATAGTTAAAAAGAATTAAATGCCGCAATAAATGCCTAGAGAAGAAGAAAAAAAATAGAAGGGTCAAGACCATAATAAATTACTATTGAAAGATATTATAATGACCTTTTTTAGGAAATAAAAAAATTTTTTGGAAGGTCAAGCAATTTAGGTAGGTAGAAAAAAGGAACAGGTGGGGAAAAATAATAAAAATTTGGAAAAAATAATCAGAAAATAAAAAAATACATTAAGTGTATGTATTTTTCTCTCAGCATGAAGTTTAATTAAAAAATAAACTTAGTTTAAGAATTTAATTAAATTTAATGTGAACAGTATATAAAATTCTTTAGGTTTGAACTTGAAATTAATTAGTTTTACAATTTAGGTTAGAACTAATTAAAAATAAGTTTGTAAACTTAAAAAATTCTAAACACAAAATTTGAAAACAAATCTTAGAATAATAGGAAAAAAAGTTTACAATGAACTTAAAAACTCTTAAAACCTAAACTTAAAAAACATGAGTTTGTAAACTTAAATATTCCTGAACTAAAAAACAATTGTACTTGATGCTAATAAAGTATTTTTTATTCCCTTTTTTTTCTAAATTATTTTATTTTTATTTAAAAATTGGACAAGTTAATTAAAAAATACCGGCAATATTTTCTTTAATCAAAAAAATTAATTGACCAGCTTACATCTATAAATAAATTGTATTTTAATTTAATTTTCTTTTCATATTTAAAATATTTTGGCAAAAAATTAATTTTTAAAAATTTTTTTAAATTTTCCTCTAAATTTTTTTCTATTCAATTAATTCCTTTGAAATTATTTATTTTCTTTTAGTTATTTTTTGACCTTGAAAATTTTGTGGAAATCCTCTTGGAAAGGTTGCGCCAATTTGGGAAAAGAAAGAAAATTTAAAAAATGAATAGAAAAAAAAAAATATTTTTTTTTTAACTTATAGTAAAATTGGTTTAAAAATAACAATAGAGAAAAAAGAAAATAAAAAAAAATTGTTTATAAAAGGCCTAAGACCAGAGAAAATTAATTAAAATAAAAATAGTAAAATAATTAAAATAAATTATTTTAAATAAATTTTTAAGCAAAAAAAAAAAAAATATTAAATTAAAATTTAAAATTAAAATTAAGGAAAAAAAAATAATTAAATAATAATTTTTTATTCAAATAAAAATTAAATTTTTATTTTCCAAACTATTATTTAAAAAAATAAATTTAAAAATAAATATTTTAAAAAAATTATTAAAATATAAAATAATAAATATTTAATAAAAAATAAAATAAATAAATAAATGGGGGTTTTGGTTAGTTTTCCTCAAATGGACACAAAGAAATTTTGTCGATTGAATAAAATAAAAATCTTTTCATTCAAAAACTTTCTGGAAGGAGATGAGACTGACCTTCAAGAAAAAAAAATACAAACCAGAAAAAAAAATAATAGGAAATAGAAAAAGTATTTTTTTGTATGGGAGAAAAATACTTTTTGTGTTAATGTTAAGTTTTTTAAAAATATTTCCGGTAAAATATTTAATTTACAAACTTTAAAAAATTTCCGGAAAGTGTATCAGTAAGGAAATCATAACAAAAAATACAATAATTTACATTCTCTTTACTGCTGTATTTTCCGGAAATAACCATAATATTTTCAAGTAAAAACTTTAATTTAAAAAAACACTTCAAAATACTTCCGGAAAACACATTATTATTTTATTTAAATAAAATATTTTGTTACATATTTACTTGGCCTTCTTTATTAAGTTTTAAATAAAGTATTTTCATAGAAAAAATACATTTAACTTCAACAAATATAAACACATAAAATACAATAGAATTTTTAATAATACAAATTTTAATAATAATAAAAAAAAATGTCTCAAAAATACAAAAAGGCAAAGGAAACAAATTTTAATGTGGGGCATATCTCGGAAGAGCAAAAAAAAAATATAATTAAAGGGCAAGGGCAAAATTGAAAAAAAAATATTCATATTTTTATAATTAACTAAAAAAATTTAAAAAAAATAATTTAAAATGTACTTTATAACTGTGAGAAAATAATTAAGAAAAAAAAAGAAGAGTAAATTGAAGTGAAAAAAAAATTAATTTAATTTATTCGAATAATTTATTGAGGGCAACGGAATTTGAGAAAAATAAAAAAAAAAAATTAAATTAGTTTATTTTAAAATAATTTATTTTTAATTTTTTATGTGAGCCATAAAGGAAGTAGTAAATTAAAAAATAAAAAAATAATTATTAATTGAAATAAAATTTAATTTTAAATAATAAAAATAATTTTTTAAAGAATTAAATTTATTAAAAAAATGGAAAAGAAAAAAAAAATTTTCTTGACCATTTTTGTTTAAAAATAATAAAAATTATTTTATTTTTATTAGCATTTTCGTGACCATTTTTCTTTTAAACCAATAAAGTTTTTGGATGAGAAAATGGCCAAAAATATTGAAAATAAATATATTTGTTTGATAAATAAATGAGAAGAAAAAAAAAATAAATAAAAATACAAATAATTTTTAAAATAAAAATTTAAATAAGGGGCGCAAACTATTGTTGAGTGGTAGTAGCTTCAAATAAAAATTTATAACTTTACATATAGTGAACCAAAAATTTTAAAATTTTAAATAAAGTTAGGTAAAACTATAAAGAATTTATATAAAAATTTTCATAAGGATAGGTTACTGCAGAAGGAAGATAGGCATGCGCGCACCAAAACGTCCAAATCGTAAATTAGGAGTAAGAATAATTATTTAAGAAGGAAAATTGTCTAAAGGAATTTAAAAAATAAATTCTGATTAAATTCAGAATAAAAAAAATAATTTCTCCCCTTTATAAGTGCGCACCAAAACGGCCAAACAAGGTAATAATTGTTACTTGAAGCAATAAAGAAATTAAACTTAAGAAAGAGGGAATAAATCAAGTAAAACTTAAGGAAAAATAATAAAATAATTAAAATACCTTTTATTAATAATTATTTTATTAGAAAAAAATCAAAAAGGTTAAAAATAAAATGAACAAAAAGATTTAAAATGGTTAAATTTAAAGAATAATTTTATAGGCTAAAAAAGGCGTTTCTTAAAAAGATCAAAATATTTTTTTTTTTTAAATTAAAAGTTTAAAACCCCGCCCTATTAACTAAGAAAAAATTAAAAAATTATTTATTTAAAAGTTTCGCGCCTATTTTTTTTCTCCTTCCGGAAGAGTGAGCAGCACAAGATGGGGAACAAACTTTTAATTGAATTTTTTTTTTAAAGCACTTTTCTTTGTTAAACGGCCAAAAAATAAAATATGTAAAAAACAACAAATTGTCAAGGTCTTGGTCAAAGAAAGAAAGAAAAGTTTATGCTCTATATATTCGAACAATGACAAGTTTAAATATTGAATGTTTCATTGCGAAAGTTTAAAACAAATAAAAGCAACAACATTAAATGTTTTAAGTTCAAGCTTATTTTTGTTGCTTGGTTTAAGTTCAAGTTTATTTTCAACTTTAAGTTTAAGCTTAAGTTAGATTTTAATTTCAAGCTTAAGTCAAGTTTAAGTTTGAATACAAGTTTTAAAATCAAGTTTATATTTATATTCAAGTTTTAAGTTCAGACTTAAGTTTTTTTAAACTTTTTACTCTAACAAAAACATTTTATATTTCCTTTTCCCCTTATAATAAACATTAAAAAAAAAACAAAATTAAATTTTCTCTAAACAACAATTTTTTTCTTTGCGAATATTTTAATAAAATTAAATGTTATGTAATAAATACAAATTCTTTTTTTTTTTTCTAATGTTTGCCAATTGTTTTGTTGGGAATCAGGGCGTATATTTTTATTTTTAAATATAAACTTTTTTTAAAGAAAAAATATTCGGTCAGTCGCCCACTCTTTTTTGTACATAAAAGGGCAAAAAATGATGTGAGAAAAGTCTGGGCCTTTTATTTATTTATTTTATTTTAAAATTTAATTTAAGGAATGTCAAGGTTGTAAAAATAGTAATATTAAATAATAAATTAATTATTTTAAAAAATTTATTAATAAAATTAATGCCTTTTAATTTTGACCTTTTTTTGGGAATTAATTAATTAAATCTCTAATTTTAACTTTCATTTTTAGTTAGAAAAAAATTATTAATTATTTAAAAATTAAAAAACAATAAAATAAATAATTATTATATAAAAAAAATAATAATAAAATTTAATAATTTAAAATTTGTGTGGTCTTAAAGAAAAGGAGGGGGGAATTATTTATTAATTTATTTAATTTTAATTGTAGAAAATAAATATAAAAAATTTAATTAAGCGTACACTTAAAAAATTAATGCTTTTTAAGTTTGTAAACTAGTCGCATACCAAAATGTTCGTTTCCTTCAAGTTTGCAAACTTGTATATTTTAAACTTAATAAATCAATAAAAACGAATAAAAAAAAAAAGAATTTAAATATTTTAAATGAATAAAGAAGAGAAGAGACCTTTTTTTAGGTAAATCTTTTCTCTATTAAAAATTATAAATATAAGGATATATATTTAAATTTACAAAACAGGTGAAATTGAAAAGAAGGCTAAGTGGTTTTAAATAAAATATTTAAATATATACTTGAAAATAAAAAAATAAAATAAAGAATTTAATAATAATAAAATAAATATAAAGGGGAAGAACACTAACTAAATAATATATTTATTTTTATTTTTATTTTCTTCCAATTTTAGGTTTGAAAAATTATTTTTTTTTTTTTTCGGTGAAAGTAGAGAATGGAAATAAATTAAAATTAATAAATTTTTAAAAAATAAAAAATTTTAATTTTAAAATTTTTTGGTCAAGAAAAAATTGTTTTGTTGCAAACATTTCAGTGTTAGCGCTTAAGAACTTGCTTTGATAATAAAAAAGTTTGCAAGTTTTAAAAGAAGAGAAAAAGTTTTAAATTATTAATATTTATTATTATTTATTAATATAATTAAATTTATTTAATTTTAAATATTTTACCAAATTAATAAATTATTTATTTTTTTTTTATTTTGTTAATATTATTTATTTTTATTTAATTTGATCAAAAGAAAAAAAAAATTTTTTTTTTTCTTAGTTTTTTAATAAAAAAACTTTAATGAAATGTGAAACCACCAAGGGAATTTCTAAGGTAAATTTTTAGTAAATGCTAACAATACTTGCTTACTTTAATTTCATAATATTTATAAATAATACCTTTATTGAAACAAAAACATTTTTATAAAAGTTTTTATGTTGAGTTAATAAAATAAAATTTTTTAAAGAATTATTTACCTAACATCTACAACGTGAGGCACAAAACTAGTCTACTATTTTTATTCATAACTTTAAAAAGAATAGACCAAATTAAATGTTCTTGGTACCAATAAATAGAGAAATGTTTAACCTATACTTATTAATTTCAAAATTTTACTTTACCGGATAAAAAAGTTATAGACGAAAAAGCGTTGAAAACGCTTGCTTACGACAGTTTTTCTTGCATAACTTTTTTTGTATAATAATCTAAGATTCTGTTTTTTTTTTCTAATTTTAGCTGAAACACTGCTTTATAAAATGCCAATAAAAATTTTTGAAAAAAATTTTATTTTTATTTTAAATTAAAAAAGTTAGCGTTCATCAACAAAAACACTTTTACTCCTTAATAAATGTCTAAAAAATTGATTTAATTTTTTAAATATTTTGTAAAATTATTTTCTTTTTTTTATTTAATAGTCTAAACATTTATCTATCTTTTGACCTAAAAATTCTATTTTTAGCTTTATTTAAGCATGACTTATAGTCTTTTAAAATTAGTCAATTAAAATTGTCTTCTACTCCTCTTCCCTCTTTTTTTTTATTTATTAAGCCATAAAATAATAATTCTTTATAAAATTAATTTTTTCTTTTTATTTTTCATTTGCCAGTCTTTTTCCTTTATTTTTTATATTTAATACGATTATCGACTCTTTTTTTCTAAAAGGATTGATTGCGGGAAGGGGGGAAGGGAAGGGAATGTTTTTGTAACAATGCTGAAATAAAAATAAAAAAATGAATTTCCGGTTATTTTAGGAAAGAAATTGAGCTGGTCCCAAAAAACCTCTTCCTTTTTTATTTATTTTTTTTTCATTTTACAAAATAAATGGGATAAAATGTCGATTTTGCAATAAAAAGTTACTTTTTTTTATTATTTTTTAATTAAATAAATAAAAATAAATTAATATTTATTTAAAATTAAGATAAATTGTCCGGAATTTAGTTTAAAAGAAAAAATTTTTTTACGTATTTTAAAAAATTTTTAACGAGAGCAAAGATTTCGATTTATTTATTTTTAATTAATTCTGCTTCACTAAACATCTAATACTTGATACATAAGAAGAGTCTACCTTCTTATTTTTAATTCTCCTAATCTTAAACATTTATAAACTTAAGCCGGAAAACACTTTTTATTTCAATTTAATCGAAAAACACGTTTTAGTTTAAAAATCTTCTCTTTCCGGAAGGTTTTCCGGACACGTTAATTTTTACTTCTTCAGAAAAAATACTTTTTACTCCTTTAATAAACTTTTTATAGTCAATACTGTAAGTTTCCGGTTATTTTACAAAAACAACTATACTTGAACTAAACTTTTTAATTAAATTTATTTAAACTTTATTTTCTCTTTAAAAATTAATTATTTTTCCCTTAAACTGTTCATTTTTATTATTTTATTTATTTCATCGCTTGAATGATAATTTAGACTTTAAAGAGAGAAAGAATAATAAAAAGGGGGAAAAGCCTTTAAAAATATATTCTCTCTTTTATAATTATTTAAAAAAGGGAGGGGAAAACAGGCGTTTCCTGACAAATGAGTTTATATGCCCTGAGGGTAAAAGCCTGTTATTTTAGTTTATCTTTCTCCAAATTATTTTTGGCTTTATTTAGAGCTCATTTATAATGTTATTTTTTAGTTTAAAATTTTTAGTTTTTATTGATAAAATTTAAAAAAAATGTTTTTTATTTATTTAAATTCCAATAATTTTTAATAATTATTCCTTAAAATAATTTAATAAATTTATTTAAGAAATTGAATCTCCTATTTTTACTTCTCCTATCTTTCCCTCATTTCCCTCTTTTCACTTTAATAAAGTTAATTTTATTTTTATTTTGTCAGTAAATTAAATTACATTTTTAGAAAAATTTTTACATTTTTTCTATATTAAAATTAAATAATTCTTGCATTTTATGAAAAAAAAAATTTTTTTCTAATAAAAAAAAATTTAGTTTTTCCCTAAACAATTTTAAAAAAATTTTTTACTTCTAATTTTAATTAAAAAATTAAAAAAAATATTCCCAAATCCTTTCCCTTTTTTTATTTCAGTTTTCACAGCTGTCCATGGCACTAACAAAAAAAATAATTTTTTTATGTTAGGGATATATAGTGTATATATTCATATATATTTAGTTGTGTATATAAAGGTAGAGAGAAAAATTTTTTTTTTTAAATAATCTCGATGGTCGTCATGTCAACAATTTATTTTACTATTATTTTTCTATCAGTCAGTCAGTCTTGTGTTTGAAATAATATTTTTTTAAAAATTTAAAAATTAATTTTAAAAATTAAAAAATTATTTTTATCTTTTTAATTTCAATTAATTATTACTTATATATTGTCTAAATAAATATATATATTTAATTATTTCCTTTTATTTGTTGTGACATGTCACAAACAGGTATATATATAATTAAATAAATATTCTAATTCTGAACGTTCGCAACCACTATATAAAATATTTTTATTTAATTCAACAATAACAACTAATATATACGCAACTATATTAACATTATAAACAACCACCCAACCTTAACCATTATTAACTAAATAAACTGTAAAGGAGAGAAAAAAGTTGTGCGCGATTCTCGATCGATTACAATCGGAATTTCTTTCAGTTAAGTGTGTAAATGTGTTTTAATATAAACAAATATTTTCAACCTTAATCAGTAGTATTGTGTTTTTCCGGAGTTGCTAGAATATATTAAACTTGAGATTATCTATTACGAAATTTTGTTCCGGAAGAGTAAGGGAATATTTTCTGGATAAAATAAAAGCACTACTATTGACACATGTTTCCGGATAATGCAAATTAGCAGTACAAAAGTACATTAATAACTTATTATTATTTTCCGGAAGAATAAAAAAATATTACGGAATAAACATTTGTACAACAATAATAAGTGTTTCCGGAAAACAAATCAAAATGGTACAAAAGTTGCAAAATAAATAAGACACACAAGTAAAACTTTCTTGTGTTTTTAATGTTTTTGTACCTCGCATAGTTAAGCATTTTCCGGAAAATACTAACTTTAGTAAATACACTAACATTCCCTTTAAAATTTTTATTCTTTTCTAAATACAATCCTTAATATATATATTTACATAATTTAATAAAATATTTATTTTATTTAAGTTGTATTTTTTCCCTTTATTTCCTTTAACCTTTCCCTCTATTCATCAACTTTTTTTTCCTCCTCTCCCCCCATTCACGCAATTTTATTTTTTTTTCTTTTACTCTTCAACTTTTTTTACAAATTAAAAAAATAATATTATTTGACAATCTTTTCCCCTATTATTTTGTTTTGTTAAAACTTGTCTCTTGCTGTGAAAAAAAAAATTAAAAAATAATTATTTTTGACATACAACAAATAATTTAATTTTCGCCCCCAATTTATTCTTAAATTATTTTTTATTTAATTTATAGTAGAACCAAAAAATATTTTTTTTATTATTTTAATTATTATTTGATCATCTTCTTTAATTTTTAATGTAAAATTTAAAAAAAATTATTTTTTTATTTTCTTTTATTCATTTTTTTTTCAAAAAATATATTAATTAATTAAATTATTTTTAATCAAAATTTCCTTTATTTTTTAATGTAAAATAATTAATTTTTTACTTTTCATTTTTTATTTTTTAAAATTACCTTTATTTTTGCTAATTAACTTCTTTAGAGACTTTCCTTCCACTAGCGGTGTTGGCCGGCCTTCGGCGCCGTCCCACCCCGCTAGCAACAACATAAACACCTAAAACAAAATCAAAACAAAGCTAAAACTTTATCATACAAACTTAAAGTATCAAACTAAATATTCCATCAAAAACTCACTTATCACATCGCAGACTCAAATATACCATTCCCAAGAGTTTTAACTCAAATATCACCTTTTCATATGTCCATACTCAAATATCCTCTCTAGAACGGATACAAATTTAATACTCAAATAACTCATAGCAATGTTTTCTAATATAATTAACTGTACCCTCTAATATCACATAATCAACTATCTCAAACATAAATACTAATGTCCATATGGCTAGACTCAAATATCCTATCTACACCCTACTGTGTCTAAGACTCTAATAACTTATATCACCTTTTCCAGACTCAAATATCCCATCAAGTTCAAATACACCTTACTCAAGTATCTCAGACTCTAACAACCCATATCAAATTTTCCAGACTCAAATATACGTATTCAAACGTCACGTACTTAAAAATCTTTTTCATTTATTCAGACTCAAATATCCCCTTCAAAAATAACGTAATTCCTTCCATTCAAATGACTTTTATAAAGATCAATTGTCCTAGTACTTGTGTCAGACATAAGATCTTACTCAACTGCCCTGTACTCAAATAGCACTCACACTCTATCTTATCACACCTAACAATAGCGTTTTGTTTTTGTACTGTTGACGGTCTAGCATATGACGACTGGTAAAATACAGTGCTTTTATACTATTGATACACTTCAAGTGTACGAACTTAAGTTTGTTAGACTTAATTTCACACACTTAAGTTTCTAAGCTTAAACTCTTCTTCTTTTAGTTTTACTATAAAAACCCCCATTTTCGCTTCCCTCAGATCACTTTACTATAAAAGACCTCATTTTCATTCACTTCAAAAAACCTTACTATAAAAGGACAGACAAACAAACAAACAAACTCTTCTCTTTTATATAATAAGATTTTATTTAATTTTTAAAATTTAAAAAATAAACTTTTTTGTATTTTTCTTTAATTTAATTAAATTAAATAAACTTTTTTTTTGTATTTTTTGTATTTTTACAAATATTTATTATTTTCCCTTTTATTTAATTAAACCAGTTTTCTAAACATAAACATTTCCCCCTTTCCCCTTATTTTAGGCTAAAATAAGTTAACCAAAATTGAATTTTCATAAAACTAATAGAAAAAATTTTTTAAAAGAAAAACTTCACGTAAATAAGAGAAAATACTTCAAAAAATATAATAAAAATAAAAAAAAATTTTTTTTCAAATTTTTTCCTATTAAAAAAGGCTCAATTTAAGTGCACTCATCAACGCTTTATTGTTGTTGTTATTTTTTAAAATTTATTTAAAAATAGAGGAGAACAATTGAATAATTTTTTTCTTTTTTTTTATAACAAAAAACGATTCAAAAAACTTTCTTTTTTCTAAATTTAATTTTCTTTTTTGGTCTTATTTGGAAAAAATTGAAAATAGGAAAATAAGCAATGGAGAGACGACAATTTTCTTCTTTTTTTTTAAATTAAATTAAATTTGTATAATTTTTTTCTTTAATTTAATTTAAAATTGTATATTTATTGAACTTTTTTTTCATCTATTTTTTATTTAAAAAATATTTATATAAAGCCTAAAATTTAATTTAAACAAAAGTTCTCCCCTTCTATAAATGTACTAAACTTACTTTTTCTTCCCTAATTCTCTAAAAACTAAATTTTTTAAATTTTTTTATATGTCATTTTATAGCTCTGAAAATTCTCTTATTAATTAATATAACAACCATCTAAAAATATTTAACTCAACAAAAGTTATAATTTTTTAATATTAATAAAATATTTTTTTCCTCGTCTTTTCTATATTTATTTCTAAACCTTTTTTTTATTAGCTTTAATTTTCTTTTTCTTTATTTTTTTGTATTTTCTTTTTCCCTTTTTGTATTTCATTTTCCTATTTTTCGCAAACTCATTTCCGTTTTTTATAATAAACTTTAATAAACTTACGTTACTTGAAGTTTAAATTAATAAAACTTTATTTATTTAAAGTTTCTATAAATAAACTTAAAGTTTATTTTCTCTTATTCTTTTCAAGTTTAAACTTAAAAACTTTTCTTACTATACAGTATACCCTATCTTTTAATTTTTTAGTTTATTAATTATGGTATCCTCTATATTAATAACTTCTTCAACTTCCTCTTCCTCAACTTCTACTAAAAATAATACTAATAATGATATAGATCAACAACTTTATTATGCACAATTATTAGCTGTACAAAATGAGGAAGAAATTAATAATAAAATTGAATTAAAAAAATCATTAGAATTACAGGAACAAAGAAAAAAGGAAGAAAGTGAAAGGGAAAGGAAGGAAAGGGAATGGAGTGAACGAAATACTAATCTTATTGTATTTAAATTAATTAATTAATTTTTTAATTAAAAAAAAAAAGTTTAGATAACTAGCGAAACATTTAAAGGAGCGGGGAAGTTACCTTACAGGAAAATTCCCCGGGGAATTTTTAAAAAATTAACAATTTTTCTATAAATTTTATTCAAAAATTAAATAATCTTTTAATTTAAAGGTTAATTACGTACCACAAACTATGACTCAAGAAGAAGTTCGTGCATTATTCGCTTCTATAGGAGAAGTAGAAGCTTGTAAACTAATTAAAGACAAAAATACAGGTTTTTTAATTTAATTTAAATTTTTTAATTAAAAATAAAGCTTTTAATAATTTTTATTTTTTTTTATCTTTGCATTCTTAACTCTTCCTTTTTTAAAAAAAAATATTTTTTTTTTAGAAAAATAATTTAAAAGGCCTTCTAATTTAGTAAGGAATACCCTTACTAAACTTAGCCAATTTTAAAAAATTCTGGTTTTGTTCTGAAAATATTTTTACAACTTTTTTAAGTTTCAAAGTGTTACAAAGGGTCCTTAAAACATTTAGAAAAGATTCAGAAAAATTTCAGAAAGTTCTGAAAAAATTCTGATTAATTAATTAATTAAAGTAGTGTAGGTGTTCTACTTCTTTTGAGAATTTCAAAATTAATTTTTAGTTTCAAAAAAATTAAAAATTTATTTTAAATAAATAAAACACAGTTTAATCTTTTAATTATAGCCTAAAAAATAAAATTTAAAAAAAAAATTTTTTTTTTTTTCACACAAAAAATTAAATTAATTTTTTTTTTCACTGTCAGTTTCTGCAATGGTTTTATTTATTTTTTATTTTTAGTTTTTAATATTTTTTGTTTTTTTTTTAATTTTTCCTCATTTCTGATTGGTTTTAAGGCCAATCGCTTGGCTATGCTTTTGTAAATTATCAAAGGCCTGAAGATGCACGCAAGGCCCTTATTTCGATGAATGGGCTACGTATCCAGAATAAAACATTAAAGGTGTGTAAATTGTTGTGTTAATGCTTTAATAGAAAGGACCCTCTCTCTAATAGAAAGACCCCTCTCTCTAATAGAAAGGCAGAATTTAATTAACCAAAAAACTTTCAGGGACTTTTTACCTGTAAATATAGAAATAAATACACAATCTTCTTTATAGGCGCACATAAAAGTTCTAATACCAATTAATTGTTTTCTCCAAAATTCTGCTTGCTTTTACAAAAATAATTAATTAAACTTTTAAACTATAAAAGAAAGACTAATAACAAAATTCTTGAACATTAAATTAAATATATACTCTAAATAAGTTTAAACTTAAGTTTCTTTCTATTAAAGCATTTACACATTAAATAATAAATGGCTATATATAATATTCGTTTGTTTTTATTTTGTTTATTTAATAACAATCTTAAGTTTTAAATAATACAATCTTTTATTAATTTTCCTTTTTTGAAACTTTTTTATTTTAACTTTTTTTTTTTTATTATTCTTGTTTTACAAACTTAAGTTTACAAAAGTGTTTATTTATATATTAAAAGATAAATAATTAAACTTAAACGCAAACTCGAGTTTATTCCAAGTTTTATATTTTTAAATTACTTTAGTTTACAAAACTTAATTAAACTCTTTTTATTTAAAAAATGTTTTTATACCAAGAGTTAGGGTTAATTTAAATTTTCTTTTTAAATATTACCTCAAATAATCTTTTCTATTTAAAAATATTTTTTCTTTCCCGTTTTTTAGGTTTCATTAGCTCGACCATCCAAAGATGACATTAAGGGTGCCAATGTTTATGTCAGTGGGCTTCCAAAGTCTTTAACGCAGCCAGAACTTGAAGCAGTTTTTAGACCTTTTGGGGCTATTATTACTTCAAGAATTCTTTATGATAACGTTACCGGTTTGGTTAAGGAATTTTCCTTTAGAAAATAATTTTTTAGGTCTGTCAAAAGGTGTTGGATTTGTACGTTTTGATAGAAAAACTGAAGCTGAAGATGCTATTGAAAAAATGAATGGGACAAGTCCTTGGGGTGGTGATGATGTTATTTCTGTTAAATTTGCTAATAGTCCCATTTCTAATATTGCTAAAACATCGCCAAATGCTGCTGTTCAAGTAAGGTTTTTAGTTAAATATAGAGATAGGAGTTTGGAAAAACTTTAAGCCTTGATTGGTAGTACGAAAGGAACATGTTCCTTCCAGCCTACTTTGTAGTGTGAAAGGAACAATTTTTTTAATCAAGGGCGCTTAAACGATACCAGAAAAAGAATCCAGGAAAATTAACTGAAACATTTCCCATTCCTATCTCTACCTCACCACTGTAGCCTAGAGTCCTAAACTACCGTACTCTTTTTTCTTTAGTCTCTACTTCCTCTACTCCAACAAAGTTCAATTCCTTCACTTCCATTAACTGCAAATCCAACAGCTCAATTATCATTAAACCCTTCACTTTTCCCAACTGCTGCATTAACATGTTCAACTTCTACAGCTGGAGGAGGCCCAATTCCAGGACATTTACCCCAACATCGTTTTAGATTCTCTCCTTTAGCAGGAGCTCCTTTGATAAGGTAAAGGGTTAATTTAATAGTATTAATAATTGATTCAAATTTTAAAATTCTTTTTAACTCTTCAGTGCATCTGCTCCTTCCATCCCTCCAGGCAATACTTCAGCAAATGTTTCAGTTCCCTCAATTCACCCTCTTCTGCCAACCACTGCATTATTACAAAATACTGGGAATCAGGACTATTTAAACCTTTTACAACAACAATTAATACAACAACAATTAGCTGCTTATGCAGCCAGTATTGCAACAGCAACGGGTCAACAACCCCTTCCCCTTCCTACTCAGAATTTTAATGCTATAGCAGCTGCACAACAACAGGTTTATAGAGTTTTGTTTATTTAGAGTCTCAAAATTATTTTATGCGTCTGAGGTTATTAGAGTCCCAAAATTATTTTATTCATTTGGGGTCATTAGAGTCTTACATTTATATTTTTAGTATGCAATGTATGCCGCACTTGGTGCCCTTCCCACCTCAAATGGCATAAATATATCTACTACTACAGTTAATTCAACAAACGGAGGAATTAATCTATCAAAAAATACCCCTCCTCCCCCTCCAATTACCAACTCTACTAACACTTCTTGGACTGTAAATATAAGCAATTTATCACCCGAATCAGAAGAGTCAGTCTTATGGAAATTATTAGGCCCTTTTGGTGCCGTACTTTCAGCAAAGATGCTACCCAATAAAGGTAAAGGTATTGGCTGTGTTTTAATGGCAAATTATGAGGAAGCTATGGCTGCTATTAATAGTCTAAACGGACTAATGTTGGGTGGAAGGCAATTGAAGGTTTGTAAAAGGGGAATAAATGCTTAAGGGAAAATTGAATTTAAAGGGAGGGAATCTTTTTTTTAAAAAATTTTTTCCCCAAACTTAAATTGGAGGGAAAATGCCCTGAGGGCATGGACTTTAAAAAACTAATTTTTTCAATTTTTAAGGTAACCCTAGCCAAGGCATCTTCTTCAAATCTTTATTAATGAATTTTGAATTGATTTACTCAAAAAGAAGGCATTGAAAAATAAAAAATAAAATTAAAATAAAATTCCCTTTAGATTCGACATAATTTAATATAAATTAAATTTTACAATTAAAATTGGTAGAATAAATTTGTTATTTATTTTTAAATTAATTTAACGTTAATTAAATAATATTTTTTTTTATTTCCCCTTAATTTTTCTTCAATTAATAAAAAAAAAAAAAATAATTTTTAAGCGTTTAATTTTTTTGTTGTTGACTCCTCTAATTATTTTTTGATTAATTATTTTAAAGTAAATATTTTTTATTTTTTTTTTATTATTTTTAAATTGTTTATTTTTATTTTCGAATTTAATAATTCAATGAATTTTTATTTTTTATTTATTTTTATTTTTATTGAAGAATTTAATGCACAAATGTACGTTTTTTTGAAATTAAAAGTTTTTTGTTTAGAAGGTTAGCCTTTTATATAAAGGTCATTTCTTTAATAAATTAAATAAATAAAAAATATTTCCTAAAATTGGTCCCTCTAAAATTAATTTAAAAAATATGCCCTGAGGCTATTTTTAGAAAATTTAATTTATTTTAATTATTTTCTTCAGTATAATCTCTCGATTGGTTGGCTCTAAACCTTTACAAATAACTTTACAATTACCCCCTAACACTAATGAAAATATTAAATTTATTGCTTCGTTTCCAATCGAGAAGTGTTTAACTAAGGAATTAATGGATAATCGGTAGATTTTTTTAAAAAGAATTTTTTTTTAATTTTTTAAGTCTTTTTCTTGATTTTTATGGCTGTCGTATAAGCTTAGACTGGTCTGAAACTCTATTCGGAACTACTCACTACTACCGCCATATACGACGATACCGTAGACGTTGGCGTATTGGACCAGTTCAGAAATGTAAATTTTAAATAATTTTTGTCCGGAAAAATATTTCCGGAAAAGAAATAAATATTTAATGTATATTGGGAGGGTTGCTACAGTTAAGTTTTCCGGAAATTATAACTCAGGAAGGGTTAAGTATTTTTTTGTGTTTTTGATGTCATTTTATAGAGAAAAAAATTTTCTACAAAATACTTGAAAATCAGAATTTCTGATTTTAACAGAAAAAAGTTGTAGTCAAAAAACTTTTAAAAGTTTATTATTTTGAAGCTTAATTGCCTTTTTTGAAATTAACTTTTTTCTCCCATTTTTTCATAAATTATTTTAAATATTTAATTTAATTTTTAAATAATTTCAGTAAAAATAGGAAGTGCAATAGCTCATTATAATAATAATATGTACATAAATATTGACTCTAAAGGTTTAACTACTTCATCAATTGCACCAAATGGTAAACAAATAGGTCATCAACAATTTAAATCATTAAAATGTTTATTAAATATTTCCCCTTCTAAACAGTTAAAATTTGACATATTTTTGCCTAATAAAGGTGCTAAATGTAACAAATTATCAATTGAATTAGTAAGTAGTTATTTATTTTTTAAAAAGTTTTTTTAGTTAAAAACTTAAGTTTAATAAAATCAGAATTTATTTATTTAGGGTTCAGAATATAAAATTCTAGGCTCTGAAGAGATTAATGAAAAGATAATTGATGAGTTAGAAAATGAGGCTATTAAAGATTAATTTTATTAATTTCCTATAAACACTTTATACATATATGTATTTTTAATTTTTTTTAAATATTTTTAGTACATTTTTATTTTTTTTTTAATAAATAAAATAATAATTAATAGATTATAAGGGAATAAAATAAATAATAATATTTATTTTAATCTTTTTAATAAGAGATTTTGATAAATTATATTTATTTTAAATTTTAAATAAATATTTACCAATTTATTTAAAAGTTGAATTAATATTAAAAATTATTAAAAATGAATTTTTGTTTTATTGTTTTATTAATTTATTCTGTTCAAGTTTTAATTTTTACTGTTGCACTCAAATGTTTTCAGGCGGGGGAATAATTAAATAAATAAATTAAAATCAGAATTTTATGTAAAAAATAAAATAATCCCTTTTATAAGATCAGAATAAAAATCAGAATTTATATCAGAATTAGTTTAGTAATTAAAAGTAAAAATCAGAATTTTTAGTTAAATCAGAATTTTAAAAAAAATCAGAATTTAATTTAACCCCAGAATTTGTTCAGAACTTTCCCTGTAAACAATCAGAATCTTATCAGAATTAGTTTAAAAAACAGAAATGAAAATCATAACCTTATAAAAACCAGAAACTTGAAAAAAATTCAGAAACTTGAAAAAATATCAGAATTTTTAATAAATCAGAATTTATTATTTTCAGGGTACAACATCCTTCAGTTCTCTTATGACTGTAACAAATACAACAGTTAATTAATTAATTAATTAATTATTTTTTAATTTTTTAGGCTTATATGTATTTACCACCTGACTGTCCAATAAATTCGTCCTCATGTATGAAAGCTGTAGATTATTCAAAACAATTAATTGTTTATTCATGTATGACAACAAATTGTTCTAATACTCCTCAAGGCTCTGTTAGTTAATAAAATTAAATATAAGGGAAAAAATAAAAATCAGAATTTTCAGAATAAAAATTAATAATTTTATTCAGAATTCATATGGCCCTTATTGTTATACTTCTAGTTCCAATACTGACCCTTTTTGTTGTTGTTATGGTGATGGATGTAATTCTCGTTTAATGCCTCCTTATTGTGAAGCTTTGGGAATTTGGGATTCTTGGGGTGATTGGTAAAATTAATTTAAATAAATTTTAATTCAATTAAATAAAGGTCTTCATGTCCATCCATATCCTCTTCAAATAGTCTTTTAAATATTCGACGCCGTTTACGTACTTGTAGTCCTTTTGGAAATTGCCATCCAATGGCGCAATTTCAGTGCAAGTCAGAAAATAATAATTTTAAACAAAACATTAAATCAGAATTAAAATCAGAATTATTTTTTAAAATCAGAATTAAAATCAGAAATTATAATTAAAAATCATAACCTTAATTTTTAGAAATCAGAAATTTCATTAGAATTATTCAAAAATCAGAAACTAAAAATTATAAATAAAAATCAGAATTTCACTAACTTAATAATTTTTCCTTTATTAAAGGGTAAAATAATTCTTAACAATTTTTATTTTTATAGTGGAAACTATTCTGAAGTAAGTCCATGTATTACTAATACAACAACAACAAATACAACAACAAATAATTCAAACATCCAAACAACAACAACACCTTCAACAATTAATTCAGGTGTAGGAGGACCAATTGTTGTTGATATGTTGCAATCTGCTAAAGTAATAGCTAGTGGGGCTTTAAGTACTGGATTAATTCAATCAATGCAAGTAAATTCTTCTACAGGATGAGAAAATTGTAAAATTTTTAAGAGAGAAATATAAGAAAGTTTGTAAAATTAATTATTTTTGTATAAATTTAGTTTTTACTTTAAATAATTCTGATTTTTTATTCTGAAAATTTTTTAAGATTGTAAAACTTGACAGCCCTTTTGTAAAACATTTTCAGCAAATAAAAACTTGGAAAAGGAAAAAACACAAAACTTGAGTTGTAAACTTGATATTTGTAAAACAGACTTTATATAAAATAAAAAACTTAATTAGTAATTTTCTTTTTTAAAAAGATTCCACTTGCATATAAACTTTGATTCTAAACAACCTTAACCTTTTAAACACACTTAATTAATTTTTTTATTCTTTCCCATAATAAATGATGGAGTGTTTTTCCTTTAAATTCTTTAGGTTTTACCTTCTCTTTTTTTTTATTTTAATAATTATCGTCTGTATATTAGTCGTTCAACGTGGCTGTTCATTTTTGCAGTAATTTGTAAAAAATTAAAATATTTACGTTCAAAAATTGTTTTAAAAAAAATAGAAAGTCATTTAGAACAAATATACTTTACTTTTATTCAACCTAGTACCAACTTTAACAGTATGCGTTCTGTTTTATTCTGACTTTTTTAGTTTACAATAAACTTTCTACAAACTTGATTTCCTCATTATTCTTATTCTTAAAACTTAAGATTACAATTATTTAATAATAAAAATTGGAGTATTATTTATTCTTTATTTATTTTACGGGGGTTTCCTTCAATTTCAATCAACCCATAATAAAAACGCAAAAACTTATTATAAGATAACAAATTACACAAACTAATAAAAAAAAATTTTTATTTTATGAAAATAGACAAAAATTAGTTATATAAAGATGTTTAATTTTTGGCCTTAAAATGTTACAAAAAATATGAACATAAACGTATGACTTATTTTTTTAAATAAATGTTAATTGTCTCTTCTCTTGGTTTTTTTTTACCTGTTTTTAAGTTTTTCATAAGATCAACAAGAAATAGCTAATATTTTTTTTCTGAGAGAGGACATAGAGTTAAGACGTATATTTTAATTATAACTCAACAAAAATTTTTTAACAAAAAATTTTTAAAGCTAAAAAGAATTTAGATAATATCACAGACAATATCTTCACAAAATTTTATATTCCCATACATGCTACTTTTGGAGATATACTTAATCGAAGTTTAAGGTAGAGCGAAGAGAACACGCAAAGTAGTGTGAAAGGAACACGACGTATAAAGAAGCATAGTAAGCGAAAATCAAAGTTAAGTTTTTCGATCTTTTGGATAGTTTTGGTTCCGATCTTTGTTTTAAATTAATCAAACATTTTGGGAAACTGTAAAAAAATGTTTAACTTTTTTTTTGGTCACAAGTTAAACATTTAAATTGTTTACAATTTTAATTTCCATACAGATAAACAATTATTTTAATAATATTTAAAATATATTTTATTATATATATTAACCAACAACAATTCTATAAGGAATTATGTTAAAATATTAAGGGCGGCTACATAGGGAACATTGCCCATATAATTTAAGGTATAAAAACAATTATCCCTTGCTTAAGTTTTTCAATATTCCTTTTCATTATTTTACTAATGCTTATAAAAACACAACTTCAAATAAAACTTTTTTACAAATGTTTTTTTATTCACTTAAGTTTGTTATAAACTTTTTCGATAGTAGGAGCTTTAAAGAACTTTTGACTTAATTTTTCCTTCTAATCTAAATTGACAACAAAAAAAAGAAAAACGAAAGAAAGTGTAAAATTAATCAACTAACAAAGTTTAAAACAAATTTCAAAGTTTAAGTAGCTGATAAAATTACCCTATGACTTTAAATTAATTAAAAAAAGGAAAAGAAAATTTAATGCATTAAATTATTTCCAGTTTTCGATAAGGAAACAAGAATACAAAATAAATTAGACGAAAAGTTTAAGTTTGTAAAAAAAAAAAAAAAGTACAAACTTGACAACCGCACCCACCTTGATTTTAGTTAAATTAATTCTAGTTAAGTTTGTTCTTGGTGTAAACTTTTACAAACTTTTTTTCTCTTTTTTTAAACTTAAGTTTGTAAAAACATTAAAACTTCATAGTATTATGTTTTTTGGAGTACACAATGAATTGTAATCATTCTAAAGAAGCACTTTGAATGCACACTTTG
The DNA here is from genome assembly GCA_036172905.1 of Meloidogyne graminicola. Lineage (NCBI taxonomy): Eukaryota > Metazoa > Nematoda > Chromadorea > Rhabditida > Meloidogynidae > Meloidogyne > Meloidogyne graminicola. The sequence goes on from JARPZY010000005.1 coordinate 1,974,552, forward strand.
TTTTAACCTTTTTTATCTATTGGGAGAATTAATTAACTGTTTCAATGTTTAATTTAACTAAAAAATAAAATAATTTAATCGTTCACCCGCCTACTATTAAAAAAATTTTTATTATAAAAGGTGAAAGAAGTAAACAATTTTTAGTCATTAATTAAAAATTAAAGAAGGGAATCCCCAATACTTTTAAAATTAATTTCTTTCATTTTTCTTTCACATTTTTCATTTTATTTTGAAAAATTTAGATAAATTTATTATTTAATTTTACTAAAAAAACTAAAATTAGTAGACCTATAGAGTTAAGAATTTTTAAAAAGTTTAGGGGAAGAAAATGAAAATTTTCTAATAAAGAAAAAGGGCAAGGAACTAGATCAAAAATTATCTTTTAAAGTTCTTTGTCCTATTAACCTTAGACTGTAGCTAAACAGTATTCTTATATTAACGAATTTATTAAATAAAGATTTATAGTCATTTATTAAATTTTTTCAGTCTCAAATTAAATTTTTAATAAGAATTAACATAAGAGTTATTTTACAGGTGGTGATCCTACTATTTATTTACTAGTATTAATTTAATTTAACCGAATTATTTTAAAGAATTTTACGTAATTGCAAAATTAAAAATTTAAATTCTCATTTTTGGCGTTATGTTTTAATTTTACATTTTGTCAAATCGACAAAAGACTCTTTTTTTGTTTAAATTTTATGAACTTTTCTATTAATTTTTGATATTCTTTTAATTTATTTAATCAAATAAACTTTCACAATGACATTTAATAGTAGGATCACTACCCGATTTGCATTAAACAGGCTAAAGGTATTCTTAAATTTATTTTTTTAACTAACTTTTCTTTACTTTTTTAATTTTTCTATTAAATTTAAATTTTTAATTCTTCAGGTTTTCAAATTAATTGCCCGTATTATCAATAAAATGACTTCTTCTCCATACAAATATTCAATCGATAATCCTTTAATTGTAATTTCTGGATGCACAGGGACCGGGAAAAGTGATTTAGGTGTTGCTATTGCAAAAGAATTTAATGGAGAAATTATTAATGCTGACTCTATGCAGATTTATAAAGGTTTGGAATTTAATTAAGGAGAGTATTTTATTTTGGTTTATTCCATTTGGAGGTTGGCTTTACCTCAAATATTTGATTTTCATTTCTAAATTTAATTTTTCCCCTTTTAAAGGTCTAGATATTTCTTCAAATAAAATTTCAACAGAAGAAATGGAAGGAATTCCTCATCATTTACTTGGCTTTTTAGAACCAACAAATTCAAATTATAATGTCCAAAACTTTAGAAATGATGCCCTAAACATTTTAAATAAAATATGGTCTGAACAAAAATTACCAATTTTAGTAGGAGGAACTGCTTATTATATTGAATCTGTTATTTTTGATAATAATTTAATAGCAACTGGAGATAGAGAAAAGGGAGGTTTGTTTTAGTTAATTAATTATTTAGGTACTTTGGTGTTCGAATTTTTTGTTTCCTAATATAATAATAAATGTTTCTAACTTTTTGAAAATAGTATGGAAAATTAAGAGAGAAGGAAACTGTCAGAGAAAAATTTCTTAAGATTTTAAAAAATTTAATTTTTAAATTATTTTTAGACTTAATACGTCAAGAACTCCTCAACGAATTCCCTACAGTTGATTTACTTTATCAAGAACTTCAAAGAGTTGATCCAGTAACTGCAGCTGAGCTTCATCGAAACAATAAGCACAGGGTACTACGCGCACTGGAAATTTATCGTTCCACTGGAAAAACAAAAAGTGAACATGAAAAATTACAGAAATTGGAAGCTCCAGGTTTCTCTTTTAATTTTTTAAATATCAACTTGGTTTTAATCTCCCTGTTTCTTTTTTTTTTTGTTTAAAACCCTTTAAATTTTTAATTATTTTAGAAGGATTTGACCATTTTTACACTCGTTTACGTTTCAAAAATACATTTCTAATCAATTTGGATATGGAAAAGGATGTATTAAATGAACGTTTAAATAAAAGGGTTGATAAAATGATGGAAAGAGGTTTACTAAAGGAAGTTGCGGATTTTTATGATCAGGTTTTATTTAATTATAATTGGGGGCTTTTTATTCTTAAATGGATTCTAAATTATTTAAAAAAATTTTATTTTTTTTAGTGGTTCGGTAAAGTAGACAAATTTGGCATTATGCAAATTATTGGCCCTAAAGAATTTTTGCCTTATTTACGATTAAATTCAGTTGAAAGAAATTGTTGTAGAGGAGATGATATATTAGATAAATGTAAAGAAAAATTAAAAATAAGAAATAGACAATATTCTCAACGGCAGAGGCTGTGGTTTTACAATAGAATATTAAATAGAGGACAATATAGAGAGGTTTATTTAAATTTATTTAAGGGAATATTTTTTAATGAAAACTGTAAATTAGGTATTATAGAAATTATATTGGTTTAGACAAAAAGATTTTCCCTACACGTTACCTTTCTTGTTCCCTACACACTACCTTTCATGTTCCTTACTCACTACCTTTTGTGCTCCCTTAAACTTTATCTCTTTGTGGTATTATTGCAAATTACCTTACACTTACTAAATTAAATTTAATTAATTTTTTTTAAGATTCCAAAATCCTTAGCATTAAATTCTTCAAAAGATTTTCATGGAAAACTTGTACCATTTGCAATAAAACAAGTTAAACAATTCTTATCTGGTGAAGAAATTGATGATGAAAAAACATGTAATGGATTACTTTACAAATTACCACCATTAGGGGAAGGATTTAAACAGCCAGATTATATGGAAAATCGAAAAAAGATTTTTCTTTGTGATATTTGTGGAACTGAAGTTCAAGGAAAGATTCATTGGAAACAACATTTGGAAGGAAGAAAGCATAAAAATAATTTAGAAAAAAGTAAAAATAGAATAGAAATTAAAGGATAAAACTATTTATTGTTTAACTGATTGTGAGAAAATTACTCGTAACTTTTTGTTCAAACTTTTTATTTTTTATAAATATATATTAATTCTGTTCCATCTGAAAGTTTTTAAGGAATATAAGAACTTACATTCTTGGTACAAAAAATACTTTATTCAAATCTAGCGTTAATTAAAGTATATTATACACATTTCTTTATTGCGGAACTTATTCAGTTTAATTTGCAGGATTCTATTACAGGACTGAAATTTTTGGTACTTATTGGGTTGGTATCCCCCTTTTTTTATTTTTTTATTTTTTGTCAAATTGTTAAATTTAAAAATGGTCAAATGTAATAATTTATCTAATATAATATTATTGTTTAATTAAAATTATTCAACAGGATAAAGTACAGAAACTTGAGACCAAAAATGAAACAAAATATCTGAACCACTAAAATCTCTACGCCATAAAAAATCACACAAATAAGTAGAAAAAAGAGATCGATGGGTGCCAAATCTTTTTTTATGTCCAGCTTTAAATTTCTGCCATGTGGATTCTATTGTGTTGGTGTGTTCTCCAGTATTACTATCAACAAATTCAATCGAATGATTAACAGCGTAATGTTTGTAAAGCTCCGGCATTTTTTTCAATCCCTTGATAAGAGGACCAGCAGTCGCTAACATTGTTGCTCCAGCACAAATATGCGCTCGTATAAGCGGTAAAAGTGTTGCTGCATCCCTTCTTTCTATTGGAACTTTCAAATTCCTCTTCTGATAAAGACAAAACTCGGAATAAATCATCATCTTTAAAATTTTTAAGGCTTTCCATACTCTAAAATAGAAAAGAAAAATATTTTAATAAAATAATAAACAAGATTAAAAACAATTAAAAACAACAATAAATTTTTTGCTTAAATATTATTACATTTGACCATTTTTAAATTTAACAATTTGAAAAAAAATAAAAAAATAAAAAAAGGGGGATATTTACCAACCCAATAAGTACCAAATTTTTTTAAAAGTCAGTAGGTTTAATCCTGTAAGCACAAAAATTAACGGAATTTTGATGCCAGATCCTGTAAAATCCTGTCGAGATTCTAGACCGCTTAACTCTGGTCGAACTCAACGATCTTTTTATTTTTGAAACGAAATGTCAAATTGTAAAAAAATAGAAATGAAAACTGACATATTGTCAAGGTACTAAAGCTTCGGGGTTTCTTCCTTTAATTAATTTTCTTCTCAAATTTGCTTTCTTTTATTTTTCTTATCGTTTTAAATGTAACTATTTTTGGCGAACATTTGTTAGACTTGTCATTCTTTCATTTGGCTTTTCTAGTTAAAAATTATTTGATTTTTTTCTGTTCATTTTTTCTATTTGTTTTTAGGGATTAAGATTTAGTCAGAAAAATGACTGAACAGCTAAATTTGACTTCTGATTCATCTATAGTAAACAATGAATTCGATAAAAATCCAGGTTCCTATGAGGAATTGCATAGGTTTTTTTTATGATTAATTAAACGTTTTTATGCTTACCTCAACAGAAAATGCAAGGATCTATTTCCAATTTGTTTTGAAGGAGCAAAAGGAATGGTTCAAAAGGGATTGACTTCTAATTTTCAAGTTTGTTTTTCATCTAACTATTAAACAGAAAACCTTTTTTCGAATTAACCTTCTTGCTTTAAAGGATTAGTTAAATACCTTTTGGTATTTTTTAAGCTGTAGTTGTTTAAACTTTTTTAACCCCAAAGTACTCCCCAATCGTTTTCTAAAAATGGCCATTCTATATACAATAAAATTCATTTCTTAACCCACAGTTTAACGAATTCCCAATTCAGGTTTCTCACAGTCTGAGCATTTCTCAAGCAAACACTGGTTATCGTTTTGGTGCAACATTTGTTGGAACTCCACAACCTGGACAGGGAGAGCCTTTTCCTGTTTTACTTGGTGATACAGATTTGAAAGGAAATACTGCAGGGACAATTTTACATCAACTTGGGCGATATCGAATGAAGTTTCAAGGGCAAGTTCAGGTTTATATTTTTTATAATTTTGGTTAATTTGCTCACTTTTTTGGTTATATGAGTTTTAAACCTGTAAATTAATGAAAAAAAGTTTTTTTTAATTTACCCTTTTTGAACTTTATTTTTTCCTAATTTTTCTAGTAAATTAAATAAGGCCTTCATTTATTAGTAAACAAAGAAATAAAGTTCTTATATTTTAAGAAAAGTAAATTAACTGCCGCACAACTTTCTGTTGAACGACGTGGGCGATTATCTACTCTTGGAATGACTTTGGCTAATTTAAACCCAATTACTGGGAATGGAGTTTTTGTTACTCAATATCTTCGAAGGTTGACTGAACGAGTAGATGTTGGTGCTGAATTTGTTTATCAAAAGGATCCAAGACTGCAAGGTTTTTTTTTATTTTTCTTTTCTATTTAAAAATTTAATTAATTTAAAGGAGGTCAGATCAGTGCCATTTCTTATGCTTTCCGCTACTTAATGCCTGATTACACTTTCTCTGCAACAACAGCAATTAATTCTGCAACAGCTTCTTTTACAGCTGCTCATCTCTGTTATTATCATAAACAGAGTGAAAATTTACAGTTTGGAGTTGAATTAGAGGCTAATTTGTTGTCACAGGTTTTTATTTAAATTTTTTTTTAATTTATTTAAATTGGTTAGATGTCAGTTTTGTTAAGTCTTAGTTTGCTTAATATTTTTTGTAAGATCTATCTATTTAAGTATTCGACAAATGTTTTTTCCTCTAAATGTTTTATCTAATAATTACTTACTTGCGGACAAAATTTGCGGACTTTTTGGGACATTAATTTAAAATTAAATTAATTAAATATTTTACAATTCTTTAACGTAAAATAATTTTTAGAAAAATATTAGTTAGATTTTCAGTTAATTTAGCTCCAAAATAAACTTTTTAAAAAAATTAATTATTTTTAAATTTTTTTAAAGGAAGCACACACAACATTTGCATACCAAATAGATATTCCTGATTCTTTAACTTTACGTGCTTGTTGTGATACTAATTGGACAGTTGGAGCAGTTTTGGAAAAGAAACTTTCAAAACAATTTCCGTTTACTTTAGCCTTAAGTGGAATGCTCAATCATGTTAAATTACAAGGAAAATTTGGAATTGGTTTAATTATTGGTTAAATTTAATGAGTTAAAAATATAAAAAAAACAAATTGAGAAAAACACTTTAAAAAAAAATTTTTTTTTTCGTTTGTTATTTTTTTTTTTTTGCTGACAATTTAAAGAGAAAAAAAAAATTATTATTAAATAGTTCATTAAATTTACTTTTATTTTTTCTCAATTTTTCATTTTATTGTTGTCAGTTTTATTAAATATTTTTAGTTTTAATTTTATTGATAAAAATAAATTTTAAAAAAAAACTTTTTTAATTTTTAATTAATTTAATAAATTAAATATTTAAAATTTAATTTAAAAAAAAATTTTTATATAAATTTTTTTAATATCCCTAATTTTATTTAATTTTTAAAAAAATCTTTTTTATTTTTTAGTGGTCATTTTTCACTTTTTTTTTTCTTGTTGCCTCATCCTTTATATAAAATAAAAAAGAAAAATATTTTGGAACTAAAAATAAGGCTTTATTCTTTTATATATATTTTTCCCCATTTTTGGTGCTATTATCTGCTAAAAAGAAGGAAAAAAAAATTTTTTTTTCATCGTCTTCTTTACTTAAAGCTTATTTTTTTAGTAGCTTATTTTTGAGGGTGTAGTAGTAGATCCCCCCTCCCTTACTCTCTTGGGAATTTTGAATAATTTATTTTTCTCACTTCTTTTTATTTTTTTTTTATTCCGCAGTTATTGTTAACTGACATTGAGACTTTATTTTTTTAACTGTTTTTATTCTTCATTTGGATTGTACACTTTTAAAAGTGAAACTATTCACTTGTAGATTTATTATTTTATTTTTAAGTTTTACCCTTTTACTTTTAATGTTTCATAAGTTTGCCGCCTTTTAAGTTTTATTTTTCAGCTTAAGTTGTAATTGTACTTTAATATGCATTGTAATTTTAAGTTTATTTTTATATTCAACTAGCAACCTTAAGTTTGAGTTATTTTCGGAAACTTAAGTTTATTTTTATCTAAAGTTTATAGTTTTAACCTAAGCATTTTTATTATTTTTACTAAGATTGTTACAATTTTTTAAAGATTGTACTAATATTATAATTTAATTCTTATTTTCCAATATTTCTTTATAGTTAATGTTCCAATTTATTCTCCTTCCTGTTTTATTAAATCTTTGTTTAGTATATCCCTTACAAACAAAACTGCTTCTTCTTTGTGTTCTCCTTTATTTTCCGGAAACTTGCTGTTTTTGTCAATTTTTATTTGTATCTATTTTTTCTTTGTTAGAATCGGTGGTTAATTTAATTGGACCAAACGGGTAGTGGTCTGGAACAAATGGTGAAAGGAAATGGTTAAATAAAAAAAGCTGGTTGCCATTAGAACGATTTTTAAGATTTTTTTTTATCTATTCAATTTTTTTTTAGTATTTAATTTTTTTTTTCAATTAATTTTTTTGTTAATTCCCTATTTATTTCAGGTTTAATTTTCGAATTATTCTAAGAAATCTAATTTTTTAATTTACTCTATTTTTATGTTTAATTTAAGTTTATTTAACCTCAAGTTTGTAATTTAAGTTTGTAATTTCAAGTTTATTTTCTAGTAAACTTTAAACTTGTAAATTTAATTTTAATATTTCCAAGTTTTAAGTTTATTTTAAAGTTTGAGATTTTTATTACTTACTCCCTTTCCAAGTTTATTTTTAAATTCAATTTCAAGTTTTAGGTTTATTCCATTTTTATTAATTTTCTTCTCAGCCGTGGATTGGCTTAAAAATTTATCGGCCGCTGCTTCAAGCCTTTCTCCTACTCATCGCAGCTCATCATCAGTTGCATATCGGAAAAATGTTAAAGGAAAATCGAATACTACTCCAATTATTGATATTGACCAACAATTAGTATTTTTTAATTATTATTAAATGTTTAATTATTTTTGAAGATTCTTCTTGCCCGAAGTAATAGCAGTAGCGGAAGTGGAGGTTGTTTATTTAATACAACAACTATTAATAATGAAGCAGGCATTAATAATGCTTGTTGTTCTTCCTCCTTTACTCCAGAGAAGAAAAAGGCAACAACGAATATCATCAAAACAACACCACAAAAAAGCTTAAAAAATTTAAATAATGAAAGTAAAACAAAAAGGGAATTTGAAGAAAAAAAGAAAAAACTTAAAAAATTACCAATTAATCCAAATAATTATTTTTTTGATGATGAAATTTATACTACAAGTAGTGGAGGAAAAGATTTAGTTAATTCATTTGAAACAGAAACTACTGGATTATCAGCTCAATCAGAAGAAAAAAAGCAAAAAAATGATAGTTTGCGAAAAGGTAATGGAACAACAAGTAAATATCAAACAAACAAAGCTTTTCAATGTAAGATATTTCTTAAGATTACAATCCTCAAATAAACTTATAATTTTTTAAAATTAAAAAAATTAACTTTACAAACTTAAAATACAAACTTAGCGTTTAAAGCTTGAAAAAAAACTAAAATTTAAAACTTGAAGTATAAACATAACTTTACAAACTTTACAAACTTACAATCGAATTTTAAAAATTAAAATAAGCAAACACTATGTTTTTATGTTATAAACTTGAAGCTTAAAAATACAAAAATACAACTATTCAAAAATTAAAAAACGCGCACTAGAGAATATTTAAACATTTTTCTCATTTTCCTTTTTTATTTAAACTTAACCAAAAATAGTAACAAAAAAATATATAAATAAATAAATATATAAGAGCAAACGCGTGCACTATTAGTCGTCAGTCAGGTCAACAATCCTTTCACATTTTTTTTAATGCTTAAAATTCTCTTTTACTTTCGTTTATTTATTTTTTTTTTCGCTTTCTCCTTTTGCTTTTTAAACATTCTTTTTGTTAAAAAAAAATTATTTTTAAATTTTATTAAATAATTTTATTAATTTTACCTTTCTTTTATTAACCAAAAGACACTTCTTTATATTAATTAATTTTTTTTTATTTAAAAAAATAATTAGAAACATTTCCCTTCATAAAAACCATTTTCTCCTTTAAATAAAATTGCTAAAAAAATTTAAAAAAAATTTTTTTTTTTTAATAATTCAAAAATATTTAATTATTTAAAATTATTTTTAGTCTAATAATTCTTCTAAAATCAATAAAAAAAATATTTCTCACAAAGAACACTCATTTTTTTATTATCAACTACATATAATCTTTGTGCTGCTCTTTTATTTTTTATAATAAATTTATCTTTAAAAAATTCTAAATATTATTTACATATAAAAATTAAATAAAGGAGCATAAGCATTATGTAATATCAATTTTTAAATTAATTTTTTAATTTATTTTGTGAAGGAGGAAATTAATTAATTTTTTGATTAGGGGAAAAGAAAAGGAAGAAATTAATTTTTTAATTAAAATTAAATTTAAAAAAATTTATTCTTTTAATAAATAAACTACTGCTATATTTAATAGCTTGTTGCTGTTCATCTCCGCTTTTTTTTCTCCTTTTTCTGTTTCCAGTTTTTTTTTAAAATTTATTAGATATTTGTTCAGTAAAATGTAAATTAAGTATTTATAACCTGTTTAGTTTAATAATTATTTTTATTTTATTTTTAAATAAAATTAAGATTGTAAAAAAGGATTTTTTTATATTTTTAATTACAATTACAATTACTTTTAAGTTTAAGCGCAAATTTTGATATTCCAAGTTTATTTTTTTAAGTTTGTTAAATTTAATATTAAATTTGTTTCAAGTTCCTTTTTAAGTTTGTTTATATATTTAAGTTTGTAAAAAGTTTTTATTCTTTTATTTTTTTTTCAGACTCACCTCCTCCTTTTGCTCACAACCAACAACATTCTTCAAAAACTAGTGCTTATTTCCCTCGTCGTCTTTTCCTTCCAACACCATTTATTGCCTGGCCACCTGTGCCACAACCTTCCTTAAAGTATTATTCTTCATCTTCTTCTCCTCGTCGAAGTAATAAGACGGGAATATCTCCAACTAATGTAATTTTTTGTTTTATTTTATTTTTTATTCTTTTATTATAGAAAAATAAACAACAACAACAATCTTCCCCACTTCGTCAATTATTACATGCTTCATTAAAAGCTCGTAATATTTTGTTATCACAAAAATCTGGTACTAGTACTACTTCTGTTGAATATTCAAGAGTTCCTGAATTTGAAGAAGGTATTGATTCTTTAGGGGAAGAACAGCCGTCAACTTCAACACGAAAACAAACTAAGGTAAACAATTAGTTGATCTTTTGGAAAACTTGAAATTACAAATTGTAAAACTTAAACTTGAAATTTATTAGAAAATAAACTTGAAACTACAAATTGTAAAAATTAATTTGAAACATAAATCAATGAACTGAAACTTACAATCTTAAAAAATAAACTTGAAAATACAATTACAATTTCTAATAAAAAATAATCATAAATAATTACTTTAAGAATCGCTCCTCTCATCAAAGGCAAAATTTACAACAAAGAAATCGTCACAGATCTAAGAGTATCTCTTTACGTCCTCTCCCTTTAGTCTGCCCACTGGTTAGCTATTTTAAAAATATTTTTATTTAAACTTTTTTTTTTGATTGATTTAAATTTAAAAATAATAATAAAAAGAAAAAATTGACAAGAGTCGCGCAAAATAGACCGCCATAAATTTTTTTACCAAAAAAAAAAGTTGAAGAAAAGCCAATAATGGCCTTCATTGCACTCTCATCTCTTTTTTTTTTTGATTTATTTTATTGATTTTAATAATTTAATTTTTAAATTGTATTTTAGATTTTTCATTCTTCCTTTTTGGAATCCCATCAATTCGATCAAATGTGCACTTACAAACTTGGTGTTATTTTACAAATGCCTGAATTATCTAGTAAAGAAAAAGAAAAATATGGCTGGGATCCAGAAGATCACTCAACAAACGTTTATATTAAACCAGATAATAAATTAACGATGCATAGGCATCCCGTAGCACAAAGTTCTGATGGAGTTAGATCAAAAGTAAGTTTATTTTTAGATTACAATTAAGGATTAGAAACAAACTTTAAGTTTACAAATTGTAGTACCTATATTAATTTTACAAACTTAAAAAACTTGAGATTGCGAATTATATTAAATAATCATATTCAATTTTACAATTCTAACTTTTACAACTTATGCTTAAACTTTTAGATGGGCTTCACTCGTGGCTTTCATGTTTGGGAAATTAATTGGCCTATTCATCAACGAGGTACTCATGCAGCAATTGGTGTAGTGACAAAAAAAGCTTCATTACACGTTGCTGGATATTCATCACTTATTGGAATAGATGAAGAGGGTTATGGGTGGAATATTGGTAGGTTAAAAAATTATTAATAAATTAAAATAAATTTTAATTATTTTGCTTTACTTTTTATTAAAATTAACATATTTTTATAAATTTAAGTTAAAAAATAAACTTGAAATACACAAATTAGAAATTAAAACTTAAGACTACAAATAATTAAAAAAACTTAAGTTTACAATTACTTTCTCTCTATTATAAACGTTAAATAACAAATTACAAACTTAAAACTTTTTTTTTTTTTAAAGTTGATAACAAATGCTACCACGATTCAACAAATACAAAAGGTTGGGAATACCCAATACAACAACCACCAAAAATATCAAATAATAAAAGAGATGAACAACAACAACAATTAATCCACTTCCAAGCACCAGCAAAAATTTATTGTATTTTAGACATGGATGAAGGGAAAATGTCATTTGCTACAGATACTCTATTTTTAGGGACTGCATTTTGTGGTTTAAAAGGCAAAAAATTATACCCAGCAGTTAGTGCTGTTTGGGGGCATTGTGAAGTAAATATTCAATATATTGGAGGACTTGATCGTAATTAATTTTTATTTTTTTTTTAATTTTTTTTAAAGCTGAACCCAGACAATTAATGGATATTTGCCGTCGACGGATACGTCTATCTCTCGGCACTTGTAACCTTTCAAGAATATCGGAATTAAATGTTCCACCACCTTTAAAGCAATATTTGTTGTATAATTATTGAAAACAGGAAAGTTTAATTTTTTTGAATTTTATAAATTGCAATTAATTTTAATCATTTTTGCTTCAAAAAATATTTTTTAAATTTATTGTGTGCATTAATTTTATTTTTTTTTTTTAAATATTAAATTTTATAAATTGGAGAAAAGAAATAAAATTAAAAAAAAAATAAAGGAAATGTAGGTAAAGAGAAAAAGCCAAAAAAAAATAAAAAAGGCTAGTATTAAAATTTTAAATAAAAAAAAACATTTCAGTAAAAAATAAGGAGAAATAATGTTTGTTCATTGTAAGTACCGGAAAAGGAGGGTTTTTCCGGATTAAGTTTTTTTTCGCAATTTCCGAGTTAATTCCGGATCAAATTAATTCAGGAAAAATCTTTTCAGGTTTTATTTCAAATAATGAATCCATTCCGGAAATTGCTGAAACTCTTTTTACCTAATACTACAAACTTTGGAAAATTATTTTAATCTACTCATAAAATTCCTTTCTTTTTAATACTAGCCTTTTTTAATAAAAATTAAAACAAACCTTTTGAAAAATAATTTTTCTTTTCTATTTTTATCTTCCAACTAACGGATTTGCCATTCTTTCACTTCTCTCTGCTCTAAATTGCATTAATGCACGTTGTCGTCTGTCTTTTTTCTCTCTTGAATGTTTATACCAATCTAACCAACCACCAAAACCAAAACATCCACAAATGTATTGAATCATTTCGAGTACCCACATAACCTTTAAAAATTGTTAAATTTAAATTAGAAGGAAAAAATTAATTAAAATTAAAACAAAAATTAAAGTTTTCTTCTATAAAATATTTAATAGCTTTATTTATTACTAAAAAATTAATTAAAAGTACTCCTAAAAATTAAGAAAAGAAAACCTGTCCAAGAAAGGGAACAGCTTTAATAACAACCATCAAAACATAAATAGTAAATACTAGAACTGAAATATTTAATGACAAAATTGCAGCAACAATGCCAAAAGGAATAAACAAAACATAAAGAAAAGCAAACTTAGAAAATGTTTAAAAATATTTAAAAGAAAAAATAAAACCAAAGTCCAACAAATAATAAGTTGCCAAATTTCAAGTTTTGTAGTGCTAAGTCTTCTCCATATATTTTTTAAATATTTTAAAATAAAAAAAGGTGTTGCAAAAGTAACACAAGTTGGGGCAATTAACTGTGAAAAAAGAATTTAATTTTTTAATAAATTGGTTTTTTTTTTAATATTTTTTAAATTAATTAAATTAAATTTTAAGCTTTTCCCCCAAAACAGAGGATAAAGCATTCCAAAAATTAGCCCCGTTTGCGCGTTACATACCTAATTTTGAGGGTAAGGGGCTTGAACATAATAAGAGCAATTAAAAAATAAATAGGAAAAAAGAAAATATAAATTTTAGATGAAAAGCAAAAAGATTATTGATAAATCAAAGGAGAATTAAAAACAATTCTCTTATCATATTATTTTTCTCTAAAACGTAAAGTAAATATTTTTTATTTTAGAGAAATCAAAAAATATAAAATAAATTTTTATTCCCTGGGTTAAAAATATTAAATTTTTGGAATAGCCCATTACCCATCTAAAAATTAAAAAAAAATATACAAATAATCCCATAGCAACAGCAGGCATAAAATAAGTAAGAATTAACCCTCCTGTAAACAATAGAAAAGAAACAATGTAAAGTCCTTTAAGTATATCCTTAAAAATTAAATAAATAAAAATTAAAAACAATTAAAATAACCTCAACACGTGGTTTACATTTTAACCCTAAATTAATGGGTAATTTTAATTAAATTTAAAGTAAACCAGTAAAGTGTGTCCAATTTATATCTTCTTTACCACAAATCCAACAGAACCAGGTATTACAATAAAGATTTGCACAACGAACATAATTGCAACCAACTTTTTGGCCGTATAAATTCTAAAAAGGAAAAAGAATTGTAAATATTAATAGACTAATTATTAAAGATAATTATTGAAAATAAAGGGACTGACAAAGAGTGAATCTTAATAACTAACTTCTTCCAAAATGATGTATATGGAGGGTAGTGCGTAAAGAACATGTAAGTAATAAGTAGGGTAGATTAAAGTAGTACATAGGGAAGATAAGAATAAGGCGGGAAGGTTAAAAAAAACAACATAAGTATTACATTAGTTGTAAACCTATCATTTTATCCAAAATATTAATTAAAAAATATCCAACCTCACATCTAGGACAACATCTACTCCTTTCTCCCAAACCATATTTGATAACACATGTTTCATGCTTTATCAAGAGCATATTTCTCGTTTCAAAATCCATATAATTGTCCAAATCTTCACATTCTGAACCTAAGAGTGCGTAAATATCATTCTCATGAACACGTTCAAGGCAATTTTCCATTGGGCATTTTATGCGAGCCTTGTCTTTTTTAATCCATTTCTGAGAAATAAACACTCTCTTTTAAAGTAATTTATTTTAAAAAACCTGTAAATGTTGTAGCATACAATTAACACAAACTATATGACCACATTTATTTTCTGCTCCTCTCATTTTTATTCTCCAAGTCTTATTTGTTCTACAGACAACACATTGTTTCTGAATATCTTTCATTTATAATAATAAAGCTAAATAAAAAAATGGTTAATTAAATTTGAAATTTTAGAAACAAAATAAAATAAACGATTAAAGATTACGGTATTTTTAATTTTGGCATTTTGTTTTTTGCTTTCTTTCTTAATGATGAAATGTTTGCGAAATTTTTTTGCGACAAAGAGACTTTCTTAATTTTTTTTTATTGTTCCATAAAGACTTTGACCACGAGTTTAATTCCTTCTTTTTTGTTTCAAAATTTTTTATAACTTTTTAATTTTAGGTTTATTTATTGTAATGGGTTCAGTAGCTAGTACTGGTAAGAACAACGATGAATTAATTGACAATTTGGTTGAGCATGATTCGATAAAAAATGAACGGGTTGAACGTATAATGAGGTTCTTTCCTATAATTCTTTCAATTTTATACATTTGGTTCTTTTCTATAATTCTTTTAATTTTATACATTTCTTTCAACGTTTAGACTTGTTGACCGTGGCAAGTTTATGCCATTAGATGAAGTTCTTAAACATGCCTACTCTGATTCTGCCTGGAAATCGGATACAGGAGATCCCGGATTTCTTCATATTTCTGCCCCTTGTATTTACACTAATGTATTCTTTTAACTTTTATTACCATTTTCTTATTGAATAGGACCAAATTTTTAACCATTTTTGAATGTTAGATTCTAGTAAAAATTGTCTTCTTTGTTTGTTAACTTATTCTTTAATTTGAGTAAACTTCTAGACCTTTGTTTTTCCTTTCTATTTTCAATTTCTTCTAATTTATTAATTACAGGTCCTAGAAAACCTTGACGTACAGAAAGGCATGTCTTTCCTCAATATTGGCTCAGGAACTGGCTATTTAAGCACAATTATTGGGTTCTTTTTAGGTTAATTATTTTTAATTTTATTTAGTTAATTTTTTTAGGAGAAAATGGAGTCAATCATGGAGTTGAACTTTATGGTAAATTACTTTATTAATTAAAAATATTATTAAATTTGTTAATTTCTTCAGAAAATGTAGTCAATTTTGCAAATGAACGTATTCCCTTATTTCAATCATCAGAGGAGGCTTGTGTCTTTGATTGGTTTTAAACAATTTTTTAAATTTTAATTTTTGGTTTTTAGGTGTTCTCCAACTTATTTTATTGGAAATGCTTTCCAAATCCAAGATCACATGAAATATGACCGAATTTATTGTGGAGCTTTAGTACCCGAATGTCAACGTGCATATTTTTGCTCGTTTTTAAAAGTTGATGGAATTTTGATTATGCCATATGGACATTCGGTTAATTTAATAATTTTAAAGAATTTAATGCTTTTCCTTTTTGCGGAGCTTTCTTTTCTATTTTGCTAGCATTTTTATTTCCTCTAATGTTTTTTCAAATCTATTTAGAATTTAGTGTCAGATTTACTTTAAAATAAACTTTTTCCACTTTTTTTTGCGGACATCAATTTGCGGACTCCGCAAAGGAAAAGTATTATTTTTATAAAATCTTTTTGTCCAGAAAAATTTAAATATTTTTCTAATTTTAGCTTCAACGTATAATTCGTAAATCAGAAAAATTATTTTCTACTCGTGATCTTAGCGCTGTTACCTTCTCTCATTTAATTCCAGTCAATTTGGATAAAAATTCATTTTCAAATAGACCTGTTAGTCTTCCTCAATATGAACCAAAATCTTTACAATTTATTTGTAGAAATAAGTTTGTTTAAAAATTTTTTTAAAATTCAAATTTGTTTAAGTTCTCCTAGGTGGATAAAAAAATTTTTTTATGATTTTCTAGAATTTAAAAAATCTTCTTTCAGAATAAGATGCTTAATTCGTCAGAATCTTCGTTTAACTCAACAAGTCGAAATTTACTCTCTTTGTGCAGAAAAATTGATTAAAGATGGTAAAAATCAACGTTCTAGGCCAGCTCGTTCATATGGGGCTTCTTATAGTTTAGTTCAAGATAGACTTAATCCGGTGGTTATTCTACGTTTGTTTTTTTATTTTAAAAAGAATTCTTTTAATTATTTAAAGAAAGAGGAGGAACAGGACATTTCCTAACTTCAAGAACAATTTTACCTCTTGATCCACGGAACGAAGATCCCGACATTCCACCGCCAAATAATGTTCAAGGTAATAACCGTACTGAACATTTTCGCCATCTTTTTGCTCTATTTACTCGTGATCGTATTCATCGACATCATGAAGCTATTGCTAGACGTGCTGCAGATTATGGGGAAAATGTAACAGATGTTAGTGATTCTGATTCTGAAGAAGGAGGAAATGGACAAAGAAGAAGGGGAAGAGGTAATAATAATAATAATGAAAGACAACAACAGCAAAATTACGTTCATGGACCAGTTAATGATGTTTATGTAAGTAAAGAGAATGGGGAACTTTTAATTATTTTTTTAAAGAATTTTGTTTTTGAAACTGAACCTGATGATGATGAACAAGAAGAATTAGATAATGATAATTTTAGTACAATTCCATTTGGTGGTGATGATAATGAAGAAGAGGAAGAAGATGAAGCAGAACTTTTAACTATTAATTATGTTGATAATGAAGAAGAAGATGAAAATGAAGGAGAACAATCTATTATTGATGGTTATTCTATTGCTTTAAATAAAAACAGTAGTTTAACTAATTCAAATAATAATAGTACTATTGATTTGACAAAACAACAAGGTTTTATATTTTATTTTTTAATTGAGGGGAATATAGAAGATGGTTGGGGAATTTTTTGTTTATTTTATCTACTTACTGATAAACTATTTATTAAAGAAAATTCAGAAAAATACGAGGATGACAGTAATGAATCGTTTAAAACAGCTAATGATAATTTGGACAGTTCAATGGATGAAGAGATTAAAAAAGCTGAATCAAATCCAAAAAATAAAATTTTAAAAAATGGTTGGTCTTCTATTAATAACAATAAACGTTTAAGAACATTTACTTATAATTCAATGGAAATGCCACAATCTAGGTTTTATTTTAAATTAATTTAAATTATTTTTTTTTAAAGTAAAATTAAAAGAAGGTCAAGTAATAGTGTAGAAAATGAGACAGAAGGAGAAGGGCAATCTACAAGTTGTTCAAATAATTTAAATAAATTATTTAATAATTCAAATGAAGAGGAAGAGAAGACTAATATTAAAACAAATAATGTATTAATTAAAAATTTAATTTTAATATTGAATGTTTAATTTTAAGAATAAAATTCGAAAAATAATTACAAAAAGGAAATTAAAAAACAATAAAGATAGCTGTTGTTGTTCATCTACTAAAGCAAATGAAGATGATGAAGAAGTAGATATGGAGGAAAAGGAAGAAGAAGAAGAGGAGAATAAAAAGGTTTTAAATATTTAATTTTTAAATTAAATTAATTAATTAAAATTAGAATAATAAAACTAAAGCAGAAGATAAAGATCAACAACTTTCTACATTCTATAAACTTTTTGTTAAATTAATTGAAACACTTCCATTAAACACTAAAATGCGTAAATTTATTATTTATGAAGATGAATAAATTTTGGAGGAAGAAAATGAAAAGAAGTATGATGTGTTTCTATAAGAAGAAGAAGAGGGGATATTATAGGTTTTTTTAAATAAAAATGTATTAAAAAATGATATTTATTTATATCCCCAGACTTTTATATTTTATTTAAATATATAACACAAATTGTGTTGTGATATATTGCTTTTTTGATTAATTTTGATGTAGAATTTATTAATCCTCTTATGAGATAATTTATAAAGTCCATTTATGTAAATGTCCAGTTGGAGACTAGCTTTTGCGTTAAAAAGGCGTGATATCGCGAAAACTTGTCGTCCACTCATTTTTCCTTTTCCTGATGATAAAAAGGAGAACAATATATTAGTAATCACAAAAATTTGAATTGTTTTTTTTAAATTGATCATCTTAAGTACGGAAAAAAGTAACGTAACGTAAATTTATTGAGATTTGTCCGTTTTGGTGCTTTGTTACCAAAACGGACAAATTAAATTTTGTTTTTAACTCTAACAATCTCTATTTAATTAAAGTGTCTAGAAGAGTATTGGTTTTTGAGTATCAATTGTTATTTTTTCAACTTTTCTTTTTACTGATCTGTATATTTTATATTTTGATTATGTTTTTACATTTGTATGATTTATTTGTCATATTATTATATCATTTATTTTACCATTTTAACTAATTAATGTTTTAGAATTGTTAAAATGCTCGTTTATGAGAATATTTTACGATTGTCTCCTACACGCTTTCTCAGTTCTTCTTTCATAACTTGCAAATTTGCTGAACGGACGGAATTTAAGATTTACAGCCTTCAGCGTATGATTTATGATTTTCATTTTATTATTTGATTTTTTAGCTCAGATTGTAACGGTTGTAGATGCTATTTTTCATGGGCATCCTGATGTGAAGCGGAAAGAGATGTTTGTGCCTTATATTAAAGACACTACGTTTGTTTATTCTTGTAGATTTTAATGAATAAAATTTAGTATTGATTTCATTTTAAATTTGCGAAGTCCTCGCGTGGAAAAAGAGGTTTTTTGTTTTTTTAGTTTTGGGAAGGTTTCTTTTTTTAATTTTTTGTTGGGGGTTTTTTAAACCTCTTAGTACCAACGGGACATTTTTATGAATAAAATTATTTATTTTATTTTTCTTTTTTAGCTTCGTCCTCTTATTATCAACTTTAATTCACCACCAAAACTGCCCTTTAATGTTCCTCCTACTCCGCAATCTACAATCAATGAAGCTATTATTTTATATAACAGAGGAGAATGGGTTCTTGCTGCAGAAACTGCTTGGAAGGCTGCCAGCTTTGTTGTTAAACGATTTTACAATAATCATAAACTTGACCCGTGTTCTCATTCTTTAAAATCATCATGCATCAAGTATTTAATAGAACATTGTCTTAACGATGATGACATTATAAAAATTAAAAACGGTGATGTTCAAATGAAATATGCATTAAAGTCTGAGTGGAACAATTTGCAAAAGTATTATTTTTATTAAGAAAAATATTTTATTTTATAATTTTAGTGCACATAGTGAAGGTTATGGATTTGAGATAGGCTTAGATGAAGTCAACGGCTTCCTAGAATCTGCTGCCATTTTTTCTCAACTTCTTTGTTTTATTTATGATGAGAACAGATTTGATCGAAAACACTTTTTAACTGTTTGGGATAGAAACACTATTAAGAAGGTTATTTTTAATTTTGTAATAATTTTTTATATTTAATGTAAATTAAGATGTTAGTTTACCATAATGGGAGGTGGATAAAGTATACAAAGTTGTTTATGGAAAAACCTGCTCCAGTGGATGAAATGAAAAAGACTATTAAATATATGCAAAAAAATTATTCTTCTATCTTAAAAAAGTATTTATTTTTAATTTATTTGAATTAAACAAAAATATTTTTTAATTCGAGGGATAGTTTGGGATATTTTGAACAATTATTTAAAATCATTTGATTAATTTTTTTTCTTAATAGAATACAGTTGGGTGGGGCAAAAGATGAACAACTATACAATTTTCATTTATCTGTGATTGAAAGACTTAATAATGATTTTACTAAATTTGAAAAGAAATTTAAAGACAATACTAATGGTGATAAAGAAAAAAATGATGAGGGGACTTAGACAAAATCAGCCTTATTTGATTTATTTAAAATATATTTTTTTAATTTATTGTTCTGAACGGGTTTATTTTTGAGTAAATAATTTAATATTTTAATTTTTATAAATGATTATTTTTCATTTGAATATTTATTAAATTTTATTTAATTTATTTTCATATAATTTATTTTATGAAAAAATCAGCTGGACATTTACACATTAAATTGATTTGGTAATGATTGCGTGTTTTATCATAACTTTTTTATTGCTGATGTGTTTTACAAAAATAAATCAGATTTTATCCTCGCAATCAATTTAAATTTCTTTTCGAGATGAAAATTGTTTGTGTTATATTTAATTGATTTTCGTACAATTTGTTTTATCTAATTAGGTTTACCATTTTTAATTATTTTTTACATTTTAATTTTTTTATATGAAATTAAAAATTTAATTTATTTATTTTTTAAATTATGTACCTTGTTTTAATTGATTTAATTAATTTTCAATTTATTTTTTTAAACAGGAAACTTTTTAAAAGGATTATTTGAATGCTGCCTTAAACTATTTATTTATGTTTTTCTCAAATTTTAATATTATACACATGCTTGTTTTTCGTTTGTTTTGTTGTATTTTCTCAAATACATGGTTTGTTCCTGACGAGTATTTTCAGGTTTTAAAGTTTATTTTTTTAGTATATTTTTAATAAAATCAAAATTTGTAATGAATAAGTTGTAATAAGTTTATTTATGTTTAAACTTTTTAAGTTTGTAAACTTAAATATTTTTAATAATTCATTTTATTTAAGTTTTTTATTTTTAGAGTGTAGAAGTTTCCTATCATATAGTTTATGGAAAAGGACATTTATCATGGGAATGTTTGTTTTATTTTTTTTAAATAATTTAATATTTTAATTTTAAGGGTTGACTAAATGGTCTCTTCGTTCTACTCTTCATCCACTTCTTTATGCTATTCCTTTTTGGATTTTAAAATCTTTTTCTCTTGATTTTGGGTTTATTATTAAATGGATACCTAATATTATACAAGCATTATTGTTTGCAGTTGCTGATATTTGTTATATAAATTGGGCAAAAAAATTAGTTGGATCTCAACAAGGTTTAATTATTAAATATTTATAATTATTTACAATTTCCGGAAAGTATTCAATAAACTTTTTCCTGATTTAACGTTTATACTTTTCCGGAAATTCTTAACTAGAAAATACAATTTTTTACACATTTTCCCTTTTAATATTTTCCGGAAAAATCTAAAATATTGTATTCCTTCCGGAAAATCTTTTATTTTCTTTTCCGGAAAAATACAAAACTTGTTTTTTTACAAACTATTTACAGTTCTATCTTTGCTTCTTTTCCTTTACTTTACTAATTGGTTTATTATTTATTGTTCAACAAGAACATTATCAAATACACTAGAATGTTGTTTAACATTAATTGCTTTAAATTTTTACATTAAAAAAGAAGAAATAAATTTGAAAAAGAAAAATGATGATTTTAAAGAAAAAAAAGTTTTAAAAACTTTTATTTTTAAATTTTTTTCAAATTATTCTTTTTGTTTAATGTTTATATTTTTAACAACAATTATTAGACCAACTACTTGTTTACTTTGGTTATTGCTTTTTATTTGTCATTTTTTGGATTATTATAATGAAAATAAGATTTATTTTGGAAAAAATTTTTTATACGAAACAGGAAATTATTTTTTGAGGTTTTTCTTTTTAAATATATTTATTTTTTTATTTAATTAATTAATTAATTTTTAAGTTAATTTATTTAATTTTTATTTATTTCAGTTTTTTCCTTCTCCCTATTTTTATTCCAATTTTTACATTATTCATTGATTCTTACTTTTATGGACAACCAACTTTTACACTTTTTAACTTCTTTTATTTTAATATTTTAAAAAATGGAAATGCTCTTTTTGGTTCACATCCTTGGCATT
This sequence comes from Meloidogyne graminicola, assembly GCA_036172905.1. Lineage (NCBI taxonomy): Eukaryota > Metazoa > Nematoda > Chromadorea > Rhabditida > Meloidogynidae > Meloidogyne > Meloidogyne graminicola. Next base: position 1,996,728 of record JARPZY010000005.1, read on the forward strand.
GGTATATTACTCAAGGATTGCCTTCAATTTTTGGATTTGTTTTAATTCCATTAATTAATTTTTTATTTAAATCAATTTGGAATTCATCCTCTGAATGTATTAAACTACCTAAAAGGTTTATTATTTTTTTTTAATAAAATTAATTTTATTTGTTTAAATTAATTTGTAAATAAATTAATTTCTTCTCTATTTTAATTTTTAGATATGCATTTGCTTCTTTTTTGTATATTTTCTGTCTTTCACTTATTGCCCATAAAGAACATCGATTTGGTAATTTTTTAATTAAAAATTTAATTTTATTTATTTTTTTAAAAAGTTTTACCAATTATTCCATTACTTTTACCCTACATTGCTGTTGAATTAAATTATTATAAAGTTAAATATTTTTTAAATATTTTAAAAATTTAATTATAATTTCTAATTTATTAGCTATTATTTATTTTGGTAATTTTAATTTAATTAATTTAATTTTTTAAAAATAATTTAAAAAGGTTTAATTCATCAACGTGGACCTTATGTAGCTAGTAATCAAATATCCCAATCTGTTAATGATCAATTAAAATTAAATAAAAATAATGAAACAATTTATGTGCTACAATTAATGTAAAAATTAATTTAAATAAATTATTTAATTAATTAAATTTTAGGCCCTGTTTTTCATTGCCAATGTATGCCTCAATGCATCCAAATGCTCAAAATGTTGTCATTAAAATGTTGGATTGTGGAATTAATGTATTAAAATAAATTATTATTTTTTATTTAATTTTAAGGACAAAATAGATGAATCAGATCAATTTCATTCTTCTCCAGAATTTTGGTTAAATAAATATTGGTTTACTAAAAAATTATATTTAACAAATATAATTGTATGTTATCAAAATATTTTTGTACAAATTGAACCATTTTTAATGCAGAAAGGATTTGAAAGATATTCACAAATATTTCATACAATTTTTACTTCTTCTAGTCGACAAAATCAAAAAATTATTTTGATGACTAAAAAATAGATTAATTAATTAAATTTTTTTTATTTTTAATCGTTTAATATTCGAATTATTTTATTTATTTTTATTTAAATTTAATTTAATTTTAGAAATTATTTAGAAAAAAAATATTCTTAAATAATGAGTGAAGCAATTCAAAATTTAAATAAACCTAAAGGTTTTAATTTTTAATTAATTTAATTTTAAAAAAAATTTAGATGCTTTTGAGCAATTGGAAGAAGAAGAAGGAATGCGTCAAGGATTTTGTCATATTCGCATACAACAACGCACAGGGAGAAAGACAATAACAACAGTGCAAGGAATTGCTACTGAATATGACTTGAAAAAAATTGTTCGCTATTTGAAAAAGGTTTTACAATATTTAATTTATTTTTTCCGGAACAAATATAACTATTTGTATTTTGTTTCCGGAAAGTGGAGAATAATTTACTAATTTTATTACATTGTCTAATAAAGTTTACAAACTTTACTCTTGTTAAGTTTGTAAAACCTTAATTTCTTAAGTTTACAAACTTTACTATTGTTAAGTTTGTAAAAACTTTAATTCCTTTTATTTTAATTTTTAAGTTTGAACTTATAAATTAAAATTTTTTTAAAGGAATACAATTGTAACGGAACTATTGTTGAGCATCCGGAATATGGAGAAGTAATTCAATTGACTGGAGACCAACGGCAACATATAAAGGATTTTTTATGTAAAGTAGGTATTGTTAAGGAGGAAAATTGTAAAATTCACGGATTCTAAAATAATTAAGAGAAAAATATTTTTTAAAATGAAGTTTTATGTTTTTTGTTGTATTTTAATAAAATCTAAAGAAAATTTATAATATTCTAAAAACGCAAACATTAATAATATATAGTTTAAGAAAAATTTTAAACTGTTTTAATTTTTTTCATTTTTTAAAGAAAATTTAAAGCTTAACTTAAGCATTTTTTCAACAAATTTTTCTTTTCAATTTTTGTAAACTTAAGCGTTCTTCTATTTCATTGATAAGCTTTAAGTATTCGTCTGTTTCAAAATTAAGTTTGTAAGTCTGCCATTTATTTTTAAAAAAGACACGTTCCTTCCTTTATATAATAAATATATTGATTTATTCTCCTCTTTTCTCTCTTTTCGTCTATTTAAAAGTACACATTTTTTATTCCTTCGGCTGGCAGTAATTTTTCTATTTCTAGACAAGAAAATAATTTATTTTAATGTCTACATATTTTTTTCACATGATTTCCGAATTTTAATTTTTTTTCTTTCTCATTTTATCTGTTAATATAACCTATTTAATTTATAGTTAATTTTTTAATACTTTTTTATTCTTTGAAAATGACACAATTTAATTTAATCTTAAGTTTACAAACTTGATATTTTCTTTTATAATATTTATTTTATTCTTATAAAATAAAATGTCATTAGATTCACCTAAATTACTTTCTTTTAATGGTCGATTTATTTGGTCTATTCATAAAAATGAAGAGGTAAATTTAAATTTTAATTAATTTAAAAATAAATATGTTTAGACTAATTTAAATTGTTTTCTCTGTTACAAGGATTTGTTAACTGACAAATCTTTAAATTATTCAATTATTGGACACTACTCTCCAATAGTAGAACCAGTAACTATTTACTGGTTAGTAGATGGTAATGAAGGAGAAATTGTTTTGATTGATATGAAATTGGAAGGAACACAGAAAATATTGTCACAAAGAATATTTAAAGTTATTAATAAATAATTAAAATATAATAATTTATTTAGATTAATCATTCTATACGTAAAGTTGTTTGGTTGGGTCCAGAATATCGACAATTTACTACAGGAATTTCTTATTTTTCTAATGTTTTGATAGGAGAGAAAAGTGTTGTGTTAATTGGGATTTGTCATTCTAGTGATTTTTCTATGGATGGAGGTAAACTTAAAGTTCAAACTTGAAAAAAAAACTTGTAAAGAAAACAAACTTACAAACTTAAATATAAATTAAACCTGAAAAAACAAATAAGACAAATTACAAACTTAAATATAAGTCAAACCTTGAAAAGAATACAAACTTGAAAAAATATTTAAAATAAAACTTAAGTTTGTAATTTAATTTAGTTCAGCATATGTTAACGTTACCACGTATTCCAACAAGTGATGTAAGATCTAATGAACTTGTATTACCTGACATTGTTAATAATCTAAAAGGTGCTGCTTCCGGATCTTTTTTCTTTTTAGCAAAACCAAAAATATCAGGATTATTACCTGATAATAACTTTGACAGATTGTCTAAAATGGAACCAAGAAATCAAATGCAAAAATTATTTTTTCTTGGAGAATTACGTGATGTTCATTATTATAATTGTGGAGAAGTTTCCTCAAAATCTTCGTCTTATGAGGGATATTTTACTTGTGAAAACAAATCTTCTCCTCTTTATGGTGCTTTTCCGTATGTTTTTAAATAGTTAAATTAATTAAATATTTATTTTTAGTCACATGCCATCTCAAAGTTTAAGGCTTAGACCATTTGCTGAACTACAAAATACTTCTAATTTCCCTCCTCAACCTAAAGATGATGGTTATTATTGTTCTCCTTCTTTATTTGAATTCTTTGCTGAAAAACGAAATAATAACCGACAAGCATTAAGAATTAATTTTAAAAATACTCAAAAGAATTCTCAATTAATTCCTGCTTTATTTTGGACTAAAAATGATGAAGATGGGAACATTAGACGTTGGCATTTAGGGTATTTAAATTTATTGGAAAAGCAATGGAGTAGTACTATAGCCGAATGGGATTCAACAACCAGTGAGAAAGCTCAAGTTTTAATGAGCTCAAATGGAAATTTACTGGCTTTAATATGTAGTAATGAAAATGAAAAAGATAAGGTAAATTAATGAGACAGATACTTTATTTAAGTTTCCGGATTGACTATAAAGTTTCCGGAAAACTTAAGAGAATTAATTTATAAATTTTCCGGAAAAATATTAAAACACTATTAAATTTGTAACTTTTCCGGAAACCTTTAAAACTAATTTAGTTTCAAGTTTGTAATATTTCTTAAGTTTTAAATTTTTAAAGATTCGTTGCTTCCGTATGTCTAATCATTATGTGGTAAAACCACCAACTCTTCTAGACATAACAATTGTTTCTATTCAATGTTCAGATAATCTAACTTTGAAAACACTTGCCAAACAATTGATGACTTGTTTTGGAAAATAAACTTTTATTTTTTTATTTTATTGCTTTAATGATGTATCTTGCTTCAGTTTATATATATAATTAATTGTTGCTCTTTTATTATTATACATAATCAAATTATTTTTACTTTTATTTTATTGAAAATTTTTGTTTCTTATTTTTCAAAAAACGTAAAATTTATTTCTTACCATTTTCCTTGATTTCACTGATTTTGGTTTCATATTTCATTAATTCTTTATATAATGATTTGCCAAAACTTTGTTTGTATTTTTATGATATGAATAAATAATATTTTATAGAAGAGTCAGCTGCCTTTATTTTCTATACTTTTCTTAGGGCATTTTTATATGGTTGGCAGAAATCGTGGATTTTTTTTTGGTGATTTAAAGAAATATTTTTGGTTTCAAGTTTCATAATTTACTAAGTTAAAATTATTAAATAATTTATTTTTATATTAATAAGAGTAATAGAACTTTTATTTTATAAAACTTAAGTTTGCATTTTAAATTATAAAATAAATGTTTATTTAGGTCGATCTTTTTGAAAGCAAGTTTACCTTGTTTAATTTAAACTTACAAACTTTTGTGTTTTTTAAATATAATTTATTAATATTTTTACAAACTTAAGTTTAATTTCTAGGATTATCTAAAAATTCAAGTTTGTTAACTGTACATTATTTTTATGCAAATTTTTTAAGTTTGTAAACTAAAAAGTTTATTAATCATATAATTTTGTAACCTTTCCGGAAAATATTTAAAATACAATTCAACTGAAAACATAATATTTTTCTTCCTTAAAAACAGTAAATAAAATGCCGAAAATAAGAAAGGAATAAAAAAAACGTTCCCACATTTTTTATTTAATAATAATCTCCCGACAATTTACCATTTTTTCTAATTTATTTCTCAAAAAAAAAAATATTTGCATAAGGAAAAAATTTTCAAGAATTTTTGATAAAAAAATAATAATTTACTTGAATTATTTTCTTTGTAAAAATAATTTTTTTTTTAATTTTAATTATTAAAAAAAGAAATTATTTTTTGCTTAATTTTTTAGTTAATTTTAAATTTTATTTTGCCAAAAAATATTTTATTTTTTTCTCTTTTATTTTTTTTTTCTTTAAAAAAAAATTATTTATTTACATCTATGCTTTATAATCGGACGCCATAAAAAAATTATTTAAAAAAATAAATAATAAATTCTCGTTAAAAAAAAATTAATATTCATACAATTCACAGCCTTTTCTCAAACTCAATTTTTTATTTTAAGGAAATTTACCCAATATTTTTTAAAAAATTATAAATCTTTTTTAATCGACGAGGAAAATGGAGGAAAGTGAAGGACACAAGCTTTTTTAAATTTTTTGGCAGTCTAAAACTAAAAATTATTTTTTTTTTTCTGACTTGTCTCGAATAATTTTCGATAAAGAAAAATTCAATTGACAGAATATTTGACAGTTTTTTTTCAATGGCGGTGTTCATCGTTGTCTCTTTCCTTAACCTTTCCCTCTACTAAAAGTTTTTATTTATTTTATTTTTTTTATTTAGATTTGATAAAATCAACGAAAAATTAGGAACTTTGAAAAAAAAAAAATTTTAAGAGAGGAAAATAATTATTTTAAATTAAAAAAAAAAGAGTTAAAGGGAAGCCAATGCCATTTATATATTTAATACACACACTACTCCTCAATCAGTGAATATAAAATAAATTACTTAAAAAAAAAAAAAAAGAAATTAAAAATAAACTACAATCTAGGTAAATTATTGCCAACCTTTCTAATAATTTTCAAGGTTATTTATTTTTATATTTATTTTATACTATTTAGTAACATAAACTGTTTCCTAATTATTAAAAGAAATATTGGAAGGGAATAATTAAATTACAATTGTAAAACCTTTAATATTTTTTAATTAGAAAAGTGCAAACTTAACTTTCCTTAAATTATTACAATTTTATTATTGTATTTATTATTGCCAAGTTTGCGTTTAATAAGTTTTGCGTATTTTAGTTTATTGTTTTAAACTTTTGCAAAACTTACTTAAGTTTGCATTCTTCTTTTTTCCTTTATTTTTTAAAGTATTTATTTTCGTTTTATGAATTGGATCAAAATTTTTTAAAATTCTTTGTTTAATTTTAATAATATTTTTATTATCTTTTTTTTTTTTTTTATTTTAATATTTTTTTTCATCTTCACTTTCTCCACCTTTCAAATAAAAAACATAGAATTCCATATCCTCTAAAATTCCAAACCTTTAAATTTTGATAAATTAGTCTTCTAAAATAAAAAAAAAACTTTTGAATAAATAATTTAATAAAAAAAATTTATTATTTTATTTTTAATTTTTTTCGACCCATATTTTTGTTTAAAAAAGGTAAAAACATTTAATTAAATTATTACGCACTTTGTATCTTCTCAAACTTCTCTTAACGTTAATTCAAGTATTATTAAATATTTAATTACCTTTTTACACTTTTCGTCACCACTTGTTTTTATTTAAACAAAAATTTCATCGAATTCCAAGAAAGAATTCAGACTAGTATTTTATTTTTTCTTTTAAGTCATTCTATACTATCAAGTTTAATTATTTAAGGTTTTCAAGTTTGCGCATTAAGATTGTACTTTTAATAGACAAAAAAAAAGTTTTATTTTCTTTTAAATATTTTAAGTTTGTAAATTAATATTTAAGTAAAATATTATTATCAAGTTTTGGACAGTAGTCTTAGAAAAGTTTTAAAATTAAATTGTTCTGATTTATTTAATCATTATTTTTATTCAATTGAAGCAAACATCTCCCCACTCTAACAATTCTTTAATTTCCTCAATTTTCACATGTTTTTCCTATTTTTAAAATTTTCTTTTGTTTATTATAAATAGTTGCATCATTTTTTCTAATAATTATTTAATTTTTATCTTTTTTTTTTTTATTATTTCCAAAAATTCTTTTTTTTTTTTAAATTATTTTCATATTAATTTCATTCATTTTTCACGTTATACTTTAATTAAAAATTAATTACATATTTTACTTTTTCGTTTAAAAATATTATCATAATTTCGGCTATTTTCAGTCATCTTCTAGAGGAGCGGTCATTAAAAATGTTGGGTCATTAAAGTCTGTATTTTAATGTTAAATAAATGGCCACTAGAGTCTTTATTTTAAATAAAGTTTAGGGGTCTTTAGAGTCTTAATTTTTAATTTTAAAATTGTCAATTTGAGTCCTGTCTCAGATATTTTCTATTAATTTTTGAGACTCAAATGTCCTTTTCATTTCCCTTTAATTTTTTGTTCTTCCATCCGTTCCTCATTTTGCTTGTTATCAGTGTGCAAATAGCAGCGAAATTAAAAAAAATTGTGTGAAGTAGTAAAAGAGTCAATTTCCGAGACTTTCATCGTTGTTCTTCCTTCGCCTTTTTCTTTTATATTTTTATTTTTTAATTTTGCTGCCAAAGTCCGCTTGCTCCTACACGATCATGGGAGTATATTAAAATTAAATATAATAAATAAGTGTAGGGGTATCTATGCACTACAAATATTTTTCAATGACAAATAATTTAATTGGTCTTAGCAAAAATTAATTATTTTATTTTAGCAGTTTCTAAATTTCAAAGAACTGGCAGAGACTTGTTATCTTTTTATAAAGTTTTTTTTTAAAATTAATTATACGTTTATTTTGTATGCAACAAAAAACAGAATACCAATTAAAAATAATGTTTATAAATAAAAATAATATAAATAAATATTGACATATAATAATTGTAAAACATGAGACTTGACTATTTTTAGACAAGAATTAATAATTGTAAAACTTAAACTTGAATTGTATTTTTTAAAACAAGTTTTATTTTTAAAACTCTGAATTTGATTTTTGTAGAAAAAAAAGTTTATTTTATAAAAATCAGAATTTGCAATTGTAAAACCTATTTTTTAAATTACAATCTTCTCAATACACTTAAAAATTATTTTTTATTAACCTATAAATTGTTTTTTATGTCTCCGGAATAATGCTATAATTATGTTATTATTTATCTCATTATTTAAATTAAAAGATTTTTTTGCTTTAATTGCCTTTTTTGCCTTATTTTCTTTCGGTTTAAAGGTTTCTCTTTTATATTTAACAAGAAAATAAATATTACATACATAAATTCATTTAATTATTAAAAGTAGTATTCCCTCGTATATTATTTTACTCCCTCAATTAACTGAAAAATATTTGCTTTAATATAAAAAACAATTTATATATAATTGTAAACTTAAATTTCTAATAAATACAATTGTTTAAAGTTAAGTTTTACAACAAACTCAAGTTTTACAATATATTATTTTAAACTTAAGTTTTAGTTTGTAAAACAATACGTTCTAAACACAAATTTGTATTTTTTATAACATCATATTTATTAATATTTTGGATTTTTTAAATCTTGATTAAAATATACAAAAATAACTTTTTTGTTGTTTATTAGCTTCTTAACTACATTCCTCTCATTTTTATTTATTTCAGGGATTTAATTTATTTAGTTTATTAATTTTGTTTAAATTAATAATTGAACGGGTGAATTGGCAAATAACAATAAGAGGACTACAAAAATGGTAAAAAGTGAGAGAAGGAATGAAAGGTGGATAAGGTAGATTAGAGGGTGGGAAGAAGATTTGGCTAATCCGCACAAAAATTTCACGGCAATTTTTCTCATTTTTACTTTAATTTATATTTCCCTCTTGTTTGCTTCCACCCCCGCTAATTTGTTATTAATTCCTTCAAACACCTTTCATTTCTCTATTTTCATTTTATCCTCCTTTTCCAAAGAGAAAAAATGGCTTAAGAGACACTCTTTGTTTTAAAAAATAATTCTACATATATATATAAATATTTAATTATTTAATAATTAATATTTTATTTAATATTATTCTCCCTTTTATTAAAATGTTAGAATATTATTAATTATTTTGTTTTAGTACAATATATACACATTTATTAATCAATTCAAAACCAGAATTTGTATTTTTCAAATTTACAATTGTAAAACATTATATTTATTCATATTCAAGTTTTCATTTAGATCAGAATTTTCTATTAGTAAAACTTTTACAAATCAGAACTTATATTCAAACTAATATTCAATGAATATAAATTCTGATTTTAAAGTTTATTTAAACGAATATATTAATGTTTCATTTTTTTTTCTAAAATTGTCTATAAAATCTTCTCTTGTAAATATTAAAAAAAGCTTTTATTTATTATTCAGGCTAATAAGCTTTTATTAAGGCATTAATGACCATTATTAGTGGGTGGCACTTTTTCTGGATTTTGTTTAAATTAAACATCAAAATTTTCATTAAAATTTGTTCATCTTCTTTTTTTAAAATTATTATTATTTTTTATTAATAATTTTAAAGTGCGCGAGAAAATATTAATGTAAAACATTCCATTAATGCTTAAAAATAAATTAAATTATTGATAAATTATTTAATAAATAAATAAATAATTTTTAATAAAATATTTATGTATTTTTTATATTGTCAATATTTTTAAATTTTAATTGAAATTAAGTCAATTAATATGCTTCTGAAACTTGAGGTTTTATTTAAGTTTAAACTTAAGTATTTATAAAGTTTAGTCAGAATTTTAATATTCTGATTTTTTAAGTTTACAATTTAGAAAAATTAATACTTTAAAAGTTTATTTAAATTAATTATGTTTTCATAGATTCACAGAAAAATTTTAAGATTGTACTCTTAAGAATTGTTTTACTTTTCCATTTATACAATTGTAATTCAATTATTTGCTTCATTTAAATTATGTTTTTCAAATTGAGCCTTTTTTTTTTATTTAATAATTTAAATAAATGTTTCTCTTTAACTATAATTGAAGGAAGTTAAAAGGTATGGATTATATTCAAACAAATTAAATAAAAAATGGAAAATTATAGAGAAATATAATCTTTTAAGAATTAACTATTGAAATTATTAATATTTTTAATAATAAATTATTTTCTTAATTCCATATTACTTTTTAAAAAAAAAAATTATTTCCTCTATGAAAAATAAAGCTTAAAATTAAATAATCAGGAAAAGTCATCTCTTTAAAAATTTTTTTTTTATTCTTGCAATATTTTCTAACATTTTTAAATGTTTTCCTTAATATTTAATTTATTTAACTTTAAATTAAATGTAACCACAGTATTTAAAATAAATTTATATATTAATGTTATTCCCAATTTTTTGCTTCTAAAATATTTGGAATTAATTTTATTCAAATTTTTTGGCCTTTAAAAATGACCAGATTTATTCTGTAATGTTCAGGTATTTAAAAATAAAAATTATAATTCTTTACTCTTTTCCTTTTTTATTCATTTTTTCAGCGTTCTAGTAAAGCATTTATAGTTACTGTACTGCTTATTTAATTAAAATGTTTTTTTTAATTATTTTAAAAAACATTTAATGTTATTAGAGAATATTTTAAATATTTAAAATAATATTCCTACTTTCATTAAATAAAATGATTTATCTAAAAACACAACCTTAAACTTAGAAACACAATTCTGTTTCTTTCTTATTTATAAAATAATGAACAATGTTTTATTAAAATACAAATTGTAAACTTAAGTTTATTAAAATTTACAAATTGTAAAAAGTTTACAAGCATTTTCATTTTCTTTTTTTTCTTTAAATTATTCCGTTAGCTTTTTTTATTAATTAAATAAATTTTTTTCATTTGTTATCAACTCCTTTAAATTTACCTTTCCATTTACTCTCAAAAATAAGAATTTTGTTTATTCACTTTTCCATTCCCGTCGGTCATTTAAACATTTGTAAAAAATAAATAAAAAAAAATATGGAACGGCCATTCTTTTCTTAAGAAGCTTTTACCCTTTTAAATATTTCCATATTTATATAATTTTTTTAAATTTGCATTCTCCTCTAAAATCAAAAAATATTATAAGAAGCCGACAGGAGAAAAACATTTAAAAATATATTCCTTTTTTCATTAAATAATATTTAAGGAATTACAGAGTTTATTCTTTATTAAAATTATTTAAGAATTACCTATAATAAAATATTTAAGTTTGTAAACTAAAAAATACATTCTAAATATAGAAGAAATACACACACTTAACTTTTTCAACTGATAATTAATTGTTAATACTTTCAAAGTATTCTTTAAATCACATCTTATTTTGTCCTCACTTAAAAATATTATTTCTTTATCCTTCAAATAGAAAGAGGAAATATTTTATATACATTACTGTATAATAAACAAGTATTTATTTTAAGAAACGAAGTAAATTGGCTTAAATAACCAATCACATCATTTTTGTTTACAAACTTGATTATTCTAAAACTTGACTTTTAACTCATTTTGATATTAAGTTTGTAAAACAAGAATATACAGATTACAATTTTATTTTATTAAATTATCAAGTTTGTAAAATTAATTAAGTGTTTATGTTTATTTATAAATATTCTAGTTTACAAACTTAATTAAAACTTTAATATCTTCTGAAGCCCAATGAAATTACAAATTAAAGTTTTTCTTAACTATCAAATTTTATTTTTACTAAACCTAACATTAAATTTTTTATAGTCTTAAAATGGATCAATTTCATTCAAATTTGCTTTTACTTCAATGTCAACGATTTAAAGCATCACCACAACCTTTTGATTGTGCTATTCGAGTGTTTGTTTCAGATGAAAATGGATCTAAGTCTAAAGGTATTTTTTTTTTAAACTTTCTAAGACAAATTAATTTGAAATTTATTAATAAAAATTGTTTCAAAAAATTCGCAATAAAAACAAAATTATTTTTATTTTTTTAAATAATAAATAATAAACTTGTTTATATTTAAAATAAGAGAAAATTAAAAACTTTTCCCTTTTTCTATTTTTAACTAGTTAAAAACTTCTTAATCCAGTATCCTCTACTTCCAGCCTTATAACTCAAAATTGAATTAATATTTTCCGAAGAGTTTTATATCATTTAATAGCCAATTCAATTCTCTATCAAATAATATAAATTATTAAATAAAATTTTTTTTTTCAATGAATTATAATTTTTAAACTAACCCTAACTCTCTTATGTCTATTACTCATTCAGACTTTTTCCCTTATTTTTCTTTTTTTTTTTTTAATTTTTCCTTTTTTATTTTTTTTCTATTTTTACTTATTTTTAACTTATTTCCAAAATTTCCTGTCTGTTCACAATTTTCTTTTAACAATTTTTGTGCAAAAAGTTTGCGCAAACGTAAAGAAAAATAAGAAGAAGAAACAGGGGAAGAAGAAGAAGAAATAAAGAGGTAAATTCTAGTCCTTGTTTTGTCATTTTATTCTCTCGAAAATTAAATGAGACGTTCGTTTAACTTGCCCGAAGGGATCAAAACAACCTTTCTCTATTCACTTTTTTTTTTCCTTTTTTAAATTTAATGTTTATTTTTTTTTTTAAATTTTCTATAAAAGTAGTTGGTAGAAGTAGAAGGGTTTTGGGTGTTCACAAAATAAATATTTTTCTTTCCCTTTCGAATTAAATTTTTTTTTCAAGTAAAATTTAATGAAAATAGTTTAAATAAATTGTTTTTAATTTATTTTGGTATAATTTTAATTTTTTAAATTTTTTTTTAATTAATTAAAACTAGACAGAATATTTAATTGACTAAATTAATTTTAATTAATGTTTTCAGTGAAATAAATAAATTTTTAAAAATAAAAAATTAGAAAAATTAGAAAATTAATTAAATTTTAAAATTAAAATTTAATTAATTTTTCTTATAAAATTTTTGAAACTTTTAAAATTTTTTTTAAAAAATTCAAAAAATTGAAATTTATCTTTAATTTTACTATTTTAATTATTTTTTTAATTTTTAGAACATCTTTTATTTGCCCATAGTCAAATAATTTCAAATAAAAGTATTCCTTTACGTGCCCAACTGGATCAACAAACAAACATTGCGCTTACGCGCTTTTTACTTCTTTTACAAGCACATGAAGAAAATTATGTTAAAGGATTTGCTGCAAATGGAGCTTTAAATAATTTTATACGTGAAATTAAACTTGGTAAAAAAATTTTTTTTAAATATTTTTTTTTTAATAAAATTTCCGAGTAAATTTTTAAAAATATTTAAAAATTCTGAAAAATTAAAAAATTTATTTTTATTTAAATTTAAGATCTCTCTGCATTACAGAATGGATTTGAAGCATTTAAATTATTTATAACTTATCTTTATGGCGATCAATCAGCTGTAATGCTTAATAATGCTAATGTTTCTGAACAAGTAGTTTATTTATTAAAATTAATTTTTATTGTTTTAAAAAAATTCTGATTTTGTTTTTTAAATATTCTGAAATTCTGGTATTTTAGAATGTTGTTATTAAATTCTGAAAGTTTATTTGTAATTCTGATTTGTATTAAAAATATTTTGATTTAAGTTTTTACTTATATATTAAAATGTTTTTATTAAATTCTGATCTAAATTCTGATTTTTTTTTCAGTTAATTCTTCTCTCCAAACTTTTCTCCGTTCCAGACTTAGAAATGTGTGTACGTTCAGCAACAATTTTAAATCTTCTAGGAAGTCATATAGGAGGAAATAAACTTGAATTATCTGCTTGTAATACATCTCCAGGCAGTAGTGAAATAAATACAGAACAAGTAGCTTCATTTGGAAAAATTAATAAATATGATGCTCCTTCATTAGCTTCAATACCTTTATATGCTGGTAAGTATTTAATAATTATTATTATTTTAAATAAATATTTCGATTCTTTAATTATTTATTAAAATTTAATAGCTTATCTACAAATGCAACAAAAATTATTATTTCTTAACCCATCTTCTTCTAACACATTTATTCAAAATTCTGCTGAATTGCAAACAACTCAACCTGAGCATATTAAGCAACATCCTTTTGCAGCATTGTTTCACGACAAACTTCCACGGTATATTTAAGTTTACAATTAATTCGCACATTCTGATTAATTCTTATTCTATTTACATTTGTACTTAAGTCTACAAACTTTATTAATTCTGATTTTATTCAAGTTTGCACTTAGTTTACATATTCTTAAATTTTAGTCTTCAAGTTTTGCTAATGTTTTACAATCTTACAATTTGTAATTATAAAAGCTTGCTTAATATTCTACTTTACAAATCCTAATTTATTTTATTTTCATCTATTTTTGTTTCATTTTTTTATAATTACTCTCCTTTACAGTCAATTTTCCTTATTTATTTTTTAATCCTTTACAAGCATTTTTTCTATACTTTTAAGAACTAATTCATTAATCCTTTGAGTGGGAAGATTCTGATTTACTTTAATTCTTAGAATTAATCATTTTGTTATTTATCCGGTTTTTTTCTTAACTTCTTTTTTCTTTAATTTATTTTTTATATTCCATTAAATATTTTTATTAAAATATTTCTTACATTTATATACATTTTCTTTTTTTAGATCAGATTCTGATAATGATAATAATATTGGAGAAGATTTTCAATCAAATAATAATCAAGAATTACAACATTCTATAATGACTAGACGTGAAAGTAATACTTCTTTAAGTTCTTCTTCTATAAACTCTTCTCTTGGAAATGAAAATAATTCTTTAAATGCTTTAAATGAAGGTGGAAGTGCTGGAGGAGATTTATTACTTCCTCCGAATGATAAGGAAGGTTGGAATTATTATTTGTAAAAAAGTAAAAATTGTAAAAACAAAAATTGTAAAAAGTTTGAATAAGGTTTACAATTGTAAATTTATGTAATATTCAAGTTTGTTAAAGGTTTGCAATTGTAATTAAGAGTTGTAAAAAGTTTTGTTTATAAATATTAATTATTTTGTCAATTGATTTACATACAAATGGAAACTTTATATACTTAAAAGATAATTTTTTATTATTTAATAGGTTGGTGTCGAAATAAAAAATACATTCAAATTGTCAAAATGGGTTTTCGCTGTCTGCTTTGTAACAAAGTTTATGGACGTTATAATTCTGTAAGTTTTTTAAGGTAATAATTTTAATTATATCAATAGTCCTGTAAATATATTCAATATTACTGCTTTAAGGAATTTAAGATATTTATTAAAGGAATACTTATAATTTTTTATATTTAAAATTAAAGGTAAGCTACCATGTTACAATTTATCACCGAAATCCACCAATACGTTGTGAAGAACAAGGATGTCAATTTACAACTCGAGAGGCACGCTATATTCATTTTCATAAATATTATCGCCATCAAATTGCACTTCCAGAATCAATAGATTTGGGTAAATAAAAAAAATAATTGTATTTAAAAATACTTTAATTTTTAAGCTTCACGTAAATGTCCTTTAATCGGTTGCAAACATGTTTCAAAAAGTCCAGCAATGTTAGAAAAACATATGCAAAGACACGGTAAAAAAAATTAACAAAAAGTTCAAAAAGATGGGAAAAAAATTTTTTTTTAAGTTGCTGATTGTCTTAAGGAAGGAGGATCCTCTTCTAATATTTATGTTTGTAGAATGCCTGTAATAACAAAAGATGAGAATATGGATAGTTTAGAAAATAATGATCCTGAAATTTTAAAATCTTTAAAGATTGTAAAAAGTATGAAGGAAAGAAGAAACACATTTTCTGGTTGTTCTGGTTCTGTTATTGGTAGTGGTGGGCAGTGTTTATTTAAGGCAAATTCTAGAGAGGTAATTAAATAAAAAATTAAGTTTACAAATTGTTTTATTAAAATTCTGATTTTATTGTTTAAAATATTCTGATTTGATTAGAACAATTCGCAAAATGTTTGTAAAATGAAATTGTAAAACAAGTTTTAGTAAACAAAAATTGTAATAAGTTTTTAAGTTTGTAAAAAAATTACAAATTGTAACCTTGTATTTATTTTTTAGTTAATGTACTCTCACCTTTTAAATTGTCACTCTGCTTCAAGTCTACCAACCAATATTACAACACTTTCAGCAGATGCAGAAAAGCAAGTAGGAGGTGAAGAAGATGAAGATAAAGAGCGTTTATTAGGTGGAGGTAAAATATCTGCATCAGCTCCAAATACACCTCCATTATCTAATCCACATCTTTTTTCACCTCTTTTGTCTCGATTTCCTTGTAATGAATGCAATTTTAGGTTAGTTTAAGCAAATTAAATAAAATTTAATTTCTCCAATATTTTAAACTTGTGATTTTTTTCTATATTTTTTAGAGGACGCACAGTTACTTCATTAACAAACCATAAATTACAAAAACACTGTAATGTAAACAAAAATATTTCACAAAAACAACAAAATATTGGAAAACATCTACCACCAACTAAATGTTCTTCTTCTTTTATGTTACCATTCAACTCTTCACTTTTTAATTATGGTATTTTTGCAAACGGTGGAAGTGGTGGTTTTTCACTTCCTGGTTCCCCTATTTCTCCACAGGTATATTATAATTTGTTAATTAAATAACTCTAAAAAATAGGCTGGAAACCTTGGAGTTAGCAGTATCTACCCTAGTGGGAGTAAATTACCTTCATTATTCTTTCAACAACCAACCACCACAACAGCAAATTTAGGAGGTTTAGGAGTAGGAAATGATCAACAAGCACATAATAATGCACAACTATTTTTAGCACAATTATTAGAAGCGCAGAAACTTGCTTCAGCTATATTTTCTGCTTCTTCTTCCTCTTCCTCACCAACATCTGCATCTCCACCAGTTTCTTCTAATCAACAAACTAAATAAACTTGTTTTTACAATTAAATAAAAACTTGTTTTACAATTTGTAAATAAACTTGTAAAATGTTTTTACAATTATCTACAAGTTTTACAATCTTGTTTTCAAAATAATAGCCAGAATATTTAATCTCATAAAGCACTATGTAAAATAAATGTCTCATTAAATATTTATTTTAATTATGTATTCCCTCTTTATTAATTAATCTCTAATATTTAAAAAAATATTTTTAAAAAAACTTACAAAAATCCTCTTTTTTACAATTTAACTAACCAAAAAATATTTATTTTATTTAAAGCATTTTTTGTTTTTCCGGTAAGCTTTATTTTATATTTTCCCCTCTTTCCCATAAAAATGCTCGCAAATAAATTATACAAAAATACAAAATTATTTTGTTTTTTTTCCATGTTTAGATTATTGAATAAATTGTGTTTCTTAAAAAAAACAATAAACATTTTTAATTTATCAAATTTTATAATTTGTACATAAACGTTTAGATTTAACTATAATTAGTAGAAAAAACGAAAATAAAAATTATTTTTAAGAAAAATTGAAAATTATTTTTTTTTATAAACAAACCTTATTTTTATTTAAAAAATTCTCAATTTTTTAATAAAGATCAAAAATGTGCAAATAATTAAAAAATTAGAAAAAGAAAAAAATAAAAATAAAAATTTTTTTAAATAAAAGTGAGAGTTTTATTCTTCATAATGTAGTAAAATTAATTTGTTGTCCTTTTAATTTTATTCGTTGATGACTTGGTTAAGAGATAAATTATAATTAATTTTTTTTTTATGTTTTTTGTTTTCCTAAAATTTAAATTAAATTTTAATAAAAAAATTATTTATTTTTCCTAACCAAATCCAAAAAGTTTTGAGCCTGAAGATTTTTGTTGGGTAGCTTTAGGCTTTGTTGGAGAAATTGCACCACTTGTATTACTACCACTTGAAGGTATTCCCCCACCAATTGAATTAACACCAGGAGAAGTTGGAGTACCTAAACTACCACTACTATCTTTTTTTCCACTTCTAAAAATATTTGAAAAATTAATTTTAAAAAATAAATAAAATAATTACATATTCATTGAACCCATTGAATTTGCTAAATAACGTTTTGGATCGACTAAAGCAGCCAGAAATGTCTATAAAATAAAAGTTAATAAAATTCTGATTAAAAATAATTATTCGTTCATATCAGAAAATAAAAATTACAATAGAAGTTAAAATAAATTCTGATTATAAATATTTTACAAACTTAAATTTTAAATTATTGTTAGTCTTGTAAAACAATTGTAAAAACTTAAGAAAATTAGGTTTTTACAATAATAAACCAGAATATTATTAAAACTTATTTTTACAATTTAAAATCAGAATATCATCAAAACAAGTTTTTACAAAAAATTCTTAAAAAAGTTTTTACCTTTTGTTGATCTAGTTGTGCAGACAATTTATTTAACCATTGTTCTTTATCCTCCATAGAAGAAGATTGTGCAACAAATGTAGCAGGTTGGTTTGGATCATTACTTTGAAGAACAAAACGTAAAGGTTCATCAATAAAATTTTCTTCAAGCACCATTTTATTTACCTTAAAATAAAATTAAATAATATATTTTTTTTTCATTCAATAAATTACCATTATTTGATTTTTAAAATTATATAAAGGATTTCCATATTCTTTTCTTGGAGGTATACATTCAGCAATAATTACAGACTGTTCAAATAAAAATACACGACGTTCTTTTCCTTTAAATGGTTGATTAATATTTCCATCAGAAATTATTAGAGTGCCCTTAAAATATTTTTTTAAATTTAATAAATAAATCCTTAAGTTTACCTGAAAAATAAGTCGACCCTGAGCAGTTAAATTGCCTTGAAAGCCTTGAAGACGTCCAACCTTAATTTAAATAAAATTAATAAATAAAAAATAATAAAAATAAGTTACCTGCATCATATCATCACATGCCTTAGGAACAACCCTCATTACATCATGAGCTCTTTCTAATATTTCTGCTCGATCATTGGCACGATGTGTATATTTGAGAATATCACTTAACATTAATTGATATCTTAAAATTAAAATTGTAAAATAAAATATATATTGTAATTGTAAAAAATTACAAAATTATTGTTGTAATTAAAAAATAAAATATAAAATGTAAGATTGTAAATTGTAAAATTACAAACTTAAAAAATTTTAAAACTAACAAATATAAATTTACAATCTTAAAACCTTAACTAGAAATAAAGCATGTTAATCTTAAAAATTAATTACTTAGTAATCCGTTGAACAGGTTTAATTAGTAAATCATTTATTGACACTTTATGGCCTAGTCTGTCCTTTACATCAAGTAGTAGTTGTTCAAAATTGTCTTGACTAACCAAAAAATCTAAAAAAAAAAAAATATGAATTATAAAAAAATAAAAAATAACCTGATTTAGGTTTATTCTGACAATATTTAACATAAAATGTGTGCAATCTCCTCTCCTGAAAATTGAATTAAAAAAATGAAAAAATAAAAATTAAATTACATATTTAATAAAAGCATTTCCAGCTGCTTCATAATCTTCTAAACATTTCTCAATTTCTTTACAAAAGACTGATCTTAAATAAAAATAAAATTAATTAAAAATTATTAAGTTTACAAACTTAAGTTTGTAGATTTAAATTTATTAAAAAAATAATCAGAATTAAAAATAAATATTTATGAACTTAAGTTTGTAACTTTCTCAAGTTTTAATCAACTTAAAATTAGTTAAAACTTAAGATTACAATTATAACCATATAAATATTTAATTATATTAAAAAAAATCCTCTTACTTGTGAAAATCCAAAATTTGTTCAATATTAGCAAATATAATCTTGACTTTTTCTCTATCTTCATCACTTAATTCCATTTCCTTAAGTGTAGCAATATAACCATCAACTATTGAAGTTAAGTCTACAACATATGCACGTTCTGTTTCTACAAGTTCTTGAAGTACATAACTTAAAAATAAAATCAGAATTAAATCAGAATTTTAATTAATTAAACAACCTTCTTTTAAGTCTACAAGTTTCTTCAGCACTCATTTGCGGTGGAGCAGTTGAATTACTCGTTTCTGGAATTGCTGAAGATTCTGTTGTGTTGTTGTTATTTTCAATAGTAGGAGAAGACTTAAAAATAATTTTTTTAATATATCTAATTTTTTTTTATTAAGATTTGATCACAATTTTTAAAAAAATTAAATTTATTATTTAAAATAATCTCCCCATTTTCTTCTCTATCCAAAAAATACTCTTAAAAAATTAATTTAATTTAAATCAAATAAAAAAAAACAAAAAAAAACATAATAAAAAAATTTTTTTATAAGTTAATATTCTTAGAGAAGATTGTTTTTATTTAATAAGTCTATTCAAAAAATTAAAAAAAAAATAAAATATAAAAAATTCAGACATTATTTATTTAATAATTTGGCCATACATATTAACATTTTTATTATTTGGTAAAAAAAATTTTTTAAATTTAAAAAGAGTAAAAAGAGAAAACTTTAAATAGAGAATAAATATAAAAACTTAAAAAATAGAGAAATAGTATAAAAGAGAGAGTAAATAAACTTAATTTCCTCACAAGCACACACTTAAGTTTACAACTCTTAGATTATTTAAAAATTAAACCTTTTTAATTTGTAAGTTTGTACTTGTACTTAAATTATTAATTTTTTATTCTAAATTAAAAAATAAAGATTGTGACTCTAATAAACCCTTAAAATTAAAGTTTGTAATAAAAAAAAAATATAAAAGAGGAAATAAAATAAATTGGCTCAATTTCCTCTTTAAATATTTTATATAAAAAAAAGTTGCTTCTCTTTTTAAATAAAAAATATAAAAAAAAAGTTTAGTGTTTGAATTGACAGAAAAGTGTACCTACTATGTGATAAAAAAAAAGAATAAAATAAAAAAAGGCGATCTAAACAAAAAAAATAAAAAAAAAAGTATGTATATTAATTTACTAAAAATTTAATTTTTAAAAAAATAAAAAAAAAAAATTTTTTTAATTATAAAAATTTTCCTTACTTCATTTTCCAATTGTCCATTTTCTTTTACTTCTCCTCCTTTTTCACCTAATTGATCCATTGGTGGTGGTAAATCTAATAAATCGTTATTATTATTATTTAAACAAGTTTCTTCTTCTTCTTCTTCTCCTTTTTGTTGTTGTTTAATTTTTGTTGATGGTGAAAGAATTTTATTATTATTTTTATTATTATTATTATTTATTGTTAAATTTTGATCAATTGTTGTAGAAGAGGATTTAGGCCTTAATATTGCTCCAGAAGGTGAAGAACGTTGTTGTTGTTGGCACTTTGATTCCCCTTTTTGACTGGATGAAGTGAAGAAACGACTATAAAAACAGAAATATTTTTTAATAATCTAAAATACAAATATTCTGATTTTAAATTCTGATTTTGAAAACACAAATTCTGATTTTAAAAACATAAATTCAATTCTGTTTGTTTCAAACTTTTTAAGTTTGCAATTATTACCCACCTTTTGTAATTTTAATTACAATTCAGTAAATAAATAAACTTTAAAAATTCAAACTTAAAAATTACAATGTATATACTAAATAGTTTCTTTTATATTAACAGAATTTTATTAAATTATAAAAAATAATTTCTTAAGTTTGTGAATTGTTAAAAAATATTTTGACATATTTAAAAATATTTTGAAAATAATTTGGTAAAATTTTATTTATATTTTATTTTTTTTTTTTATGACGCAAATATGTTAACTACATAGTTAGTAAAAATGCAAATATGTATATATTTAGTGGACATCCCTCCCCTGGGGACAAAAATGAAGTAAAAAAAAAGTCGATTATTTTTTAAGGACACAAAATTATTTTAAAATTATTTATTTTCCACTTAAATAAAATTATGGTAAATATTTTTTATTTTTTGGCCCCTCTTTAAAAATAATAATAACTTTAATATTCCTTCACTTATCTCACTCCCATTTTTCCAATTCTTTAAAAATTTAGCTAAATAATAATAGAGAGAAAATGTTTGAAGAAAAAAAAGGACGAGTGGAAAGTAAAGGGGGAAATAAAAATAAATAATAAGAATTGAAATAATAAGTGCAAACTTTCTTATTTTTAATTAAAAAATTTTTTAAGTTTAATCTTAAAATCAGAATTTTTTAGTTTAATATTTTTAATTGTAATCTTAAGTTTAATTTTATAAAAAGAGTATAATAATTGTAATCTTAAAACTTAGGAAACTAATAAAAGAAGAATTTGAGTAAAAACAAATAAAATTGTAAGTTTGCGATAATATATACTTTTAAAATCAGAATTTGTATTTTAAAAAATAATTAGTATTTTACAAATCAATTACAAAATAATTTTTACAACCAGAATTTTTAATTTAAAAGTCAGAATAACTGTTTTAAAAATCAGAATTTTTATTGTAAGTAAGTTGTAATAAAATTAACCAAAAAAAAAGTTTAAATAAAAAAAAAAACAAGTTTTATTAACTACGCAAGAAGCAGTTTTATTTATTTATTTTAATCCATATTAAAAATGAGGGAATTAATGGCATAAATGGAAAAATTGATGAAAGGAGGAGGTTAGAAAAAAAAGAAAAGGATTAAAGAATTTTTGATGAAGCAAAAAGAGAGAAAATTATTTATTAAAATAAAAAAAAAAATTAATGTTAATAAATTATAGTAATTAAAAAATAATTTTTATAATATTAAAAACAATTTAAAAATATTTTTAAAAATTTTAATAAATCGAAGATATTACTTAAGAAAATAAGTTAAAAAAAAATATTTTTTTTGTAGTAAGATCCTAAAAAATGACTTAAGATGAGTGGAAAAAAATAAAGTGAAGAAGCCTTTTTATTTACTACTTTTTTGAATGAAAAAAAATGAATAGGATTGTGCTTATTTGGCAAATGAAATTTGCTGTGCTGCTTTAAAAGGAGAAGTGGGAAAAAATAAAAAAGAGGTAGGGGGTTATTTGGGCGCAGTAATTAAGCAAAAAAAGTTTTATTTAAAAAAAATAAACTTGAATCTTAAAAACTTTGTTTAAATATTCTGAAATAAGTTTTTTAAAAATTCTGAAAATTTCAGAATTTTTGAGCAAATAACAAAAAAGTTATGGGTAAAAATGTTGAATTAGCATAAACATTCAGCTATTGAATAAATTTATTAACTAAAAAGTTTACAAATAAAAATAAATAAAAATTCTAAAATTTAAAAAAATGTTATTCTAAACCTTTAAATAAGTTACTGCGCCCAAACATTCCTTAACTATAAGAAAAGAGTAAGCAAAAAAGCGTTACCCCAAGTCTATCAAAGAAAAGCTATATAATAATCCTTAACTACTAAATATTTATATATATTTATTGTTAGAGAGATATATATATATACAAACTAATATCTAGTATTCAACCCAAAATTTTAATTCCAAAATTTTTCCACTTTTTTGCTGCGTAAACAGAATTAAGCAGTAATGAAACATTTTTATTAGAATTATTAAATGAGAATATAATTAAAAGAATTAAAGTTTAAAAACAAGAAAAAAATTTTTAAAATTAGAAATTCAAGGAAAAAAAATTTTATTAATAAAATAGTTAACTTTAAAAAAAAATAATAAAAATAAAAAAAGGCAAATTTTAAACAAAAATTTATTACAAAAAAAAAAAAACCAAAATACTCTAATGTCCTATATTATCCATAATTTTCAGTTAATTATCGAGTACTCATTTTCTCTGAATAAAAAAAAAAATACTTTTCTACGCTTTTTTTTTTGCTAAAGCAATTTATAAGAGAAAAGAAAAAGCTTGAGCTTAAGTTTTCTTTTCTCCCTTTCTCTTTTCTTCCTTTTCACTCGCACACTTAAGCATACAAAAAATTCAATTATTCAATACATATTCTTTTCTATTAAACATTTCGGCGCAGTTAATTTGGCGCGAACAAAAAATATTTATGTTCACGCCAAAAAGGCTGCGCTCAAACAAAAAGGGTAATACATTAATGAAAATATAATTTAAAAAAAAAATTTTTTTTTAGTTCTAATGGAAAAAATGCCAAAGGCAGGTGTTAGACTTTTGCAGAAATTAATAAAAAAAAAGTATAAAATAAAAAACGTGAAAGTCATATGAAATAGAAGGGAAAAGTGATGATTATTTAATTAAGAAAAAATCGAAGCCATAGAAAAAGAAAAAATTTTTTTTTTAATTTTTACAATATAAAGCTTCTTTTTAGTATATAAAATAAGAATTAAATTCCAAGTCTATTTGAATAGGAAAACTTAAAAAATTCAGTACTTTTTAAATAAAAATAATTCTAAAAAATTGTTCTTTTTAAATATTCTAATTATAAGGACAATCAAATATTAAATTTGAAAA
Source organism: Meloidogyne graminicola (assembly GCA_036172905.1). Classification (NCBI taxonomy): domain Eukaryota; kingdom Metazoa; phylum Nematoda; class Chromadorea; order Rhabditida; family Meloidogynidae; genus Meloidogyne; species Meloidogyne graminicola. The sequence goes on from JARPZY010000005.1 coordinate 2,020,978, forward strand.
ATATGCCCTGAGGGTATAAACGAAAATTAACTTTAAATTAAATTAAGTTAATAATTATTATTATTTTTTTACCCTCTAAATAAATTAGTAGTAAGTGTTGTTATTGATGCTCTTTTTTTAGAATTATTTTTTTGATCTCTTTTCTGACTATTACAACGGAAAATGAGGTAATCTGAGAAACGTCGTCGTTGTTGTCGCCCACCAGAAAATTTTTTTGTAATTTTTTCACAACACATAATTTAAAAAAAATATTTTTTAAAGGATCTAAAACACAAAAATAAAAATTTAATTAATTAAAATGAGAACAAAAATTAAATTTATTTTTTTTAAAAAATAAATTAAATTTTTAAAGGAAGAATAAAAATTAATTTTAAAAAAAGGGTAAAAGATCTAAAAAAATGGCTAAAATAATTTTTTAAAAAATTTAATTTAAAAATAAAATAAAAAATTTTTAGTAAAAATAATAATCTTTTAAAATAATTAGATCTCTAAATTAATTAATTAAAAAAATTAATTAACCCAAAAAAATAATAATAAATATTATTTTTCAAAAAAAAAAAAAAAAGTTCAACGAAAAGAAAAATAAATAAATAAAAAATAAAGAAGTGATATTACTAAGTTTGTCACAAAATTGTTAAATAAAAATAATCAAGAAGGAAGAAAACTATAAAAATAAGGTGAAGGTTGAAAAAAAAGTTTAATTGCGTCACAAAATCAACAACAACATCTCTCCCCTATATTTTTTATATTTTAGTGTTTATATAAAAGCGCAGAAAATTGTAAACTTGTTTGCGTTTTTTTTACAAATAAATTAGGGATAATTAAAGAGCGTAAATAAATCAATTGAAGTAAAAGGTAAAATAAATAAAAGAATTCTGATTTTTAAATTAGAAATTCTGGTTAATTCTGATTTTTTGTTTAAACTAGAAATTCTGGTTTAAGTACATGTATTTTTTAGTGTTTTTAAGCAGTTTTAGAAAATTCTGATGTGTTTTTGCCTAATTCAAGTTTTAAATTATTTGTATTTTAAGTTAATACCAAAACAAATTCTGATTAAAATAATTTGTATTTTTAAAATTCTGATTTATATTTTACTTTAATAAAATATAAACTTACCGAATAGATGTACGTTTATTATTGTTGCTTGAAGTAGTTGCAGCATCATCATTAAAATTTGATGTTGAAGCTATAGGTTGGCCTAAAAAATAAAATATTATTTAAAATAATAAATAATTTAATTAACACCATTATGAAGGGAATGAATTAAATTTTTTTTTTAATTAAAAAAATAAATTAAATAAATTTAAAAAATTTAAAAAAAAAATATTTTTATACTCAAACCATTTAGATTTAAACACGTAGAATTAGTCAACACTTCCCCTCTACTACTATTATTATTAGCAACAACACTACTACTCGTTCTTCTACAATTAATTAAATCAATTTTATTTTCATTAATTAAATTATTATTTTCTGTTGTTGTTGTACTAGTCGAAAACCATCTTTTTTTATTTAATGCAAAAGAAAATCTTTTTGAAATTTTATTTTCAATTTTTTCTGATAGAGGAGAAGATCTAGAAGAAGAACAACGTCTTTCATTTCCTTTTTCTGATTTTTCAGAATTTTTTTTAATTTCTTTAGGTGAGAATGTCAAAAAACGAATATTTGAAGTAAATGAACTTTTTTTTAAAATTTTATTATTATTTTTAGTTTCATTTTTATTATTAATAAAATTATTTGCAACAGTTTCACTTATTCCATTAAATATTGCTGAAGCAGAAAATTTTTTTCTTTGATAAGGAGATGCTGCTTGATTGTTTATTTTATTAATATTTGTACTACAAGTTTGTTGTTTATTATTTAATTGATTTGAAGAATTTTCTTCAATAGTTTGCGATCTTTTTATTTTTCTGGTAGACATTATTTATTTGTATTTCAGAAAAAAAATAATAATTAAAATACATAAAGAATAAATTACAAACTTAAAAGTTCAATTAAATTCAAAGTTGTAAACTCAAGTTTATTTATTAGTGCAAACTTAATTTTTAAATAAATAAATATTCTGAAAAGTATTTTGATTCAAACATTAAAATTCTGATTTTATAAAAGAAAAAAAAATAATAAATAATTGAAAGTTTGTGTTTTTTTTTAAAATAAAAAATTTCAAAATAAAAAAAAAATAAATTTTTAATAAAAACATTCACTAAAAGAATAAATAAAAGGTCAAAAAAAAAAAAAGAGAAAACAATCTAAAGAATATTATTATTTAAATTAGCATAAATTTAAGAAAAAAAAATGGGGGAAAATAAAAAATAAATTTAAAAAATAAAGAGAAGAAACACTGCAGAATATTTTTAAAAAAAATTAAAAATTATAAAATAAAAAAAAATCAGAATAAAAAATTAAAAAATAAACTTAAATTCCTTAAACTTAAAGAAAAAAAGATTTTTTATGAAGCATTTTTACTCTCTTTAAATATGACAAATAAACAAATAAAAAAAGAACGCAAAAAACGTATTTGTTTTAAAGCGAGAAAAAGTTTGGTAAAAAAAATTATTTAATAATTAAAAAATAATAATAAAAAATATTTAAAGAGAACAAAATATTTACCAAATAAAATCTGTAAAGTTAAGCATTATTTTCTAAAATACCATTAAAACAATTAAACTCTACCCTAAACAATTTCTGTTCAGAAAAATTAGTTTAAAAAATAACTTTAAATATTTGACATTAACAATTAAATAAAATAAAAATGTGATAAGATAAAATAAAATTAGTCAGAAAAAAAAAATTCCAGCAAATAGAATAAAAAAAAAATTATTTTCTCCCTTTCTCTTATATTTTACTCTCTTTTAATGTTTTATTTGCTTTTTATTTTTATTAAATGAAAAGCTTTTTGACTAAAATATTTTTTTTGCTTTTTTTGAAAACTCGTGAAAAATAAAGGAGAAAGGAAAAGGAACAAAAATATAAAAATTTATTTATTTATTCGTCATTTTTTCTACTTAAATATTTAAGTATAAAGAAGATTCTGTTTCTTAAAAATTTATTAATTTATAATCAGAAATTCTGATATTTTTAAGTCTATTAGAAAATACATCTAAAAACTTAAGTTTACAATTTTACAATTATAATCTTATCAGAAATTCTGATATTTTTAAGTCTATTAGAAAATACATCTAAAAACTTAAGTTTACAATTTTACAATTATAATCTTATCAGAAATTCTGATATTTTTAAGTCTATTAGAAAATACATCTAAAAACTTAAGTTTACAATTTTACAATTATAATCTTATCAGAAATTCTGATATTTTTAAGTCTATTAGAAAATACATCTAAAAACTTAAGTTTACAATTTTACAATTATAATCTTATCAGAAATTCTGATATTTTTAAGTCTATTAGAAAATACATCTAAAAACTTAAGTTTACAATTTTACAATTATAATCTTATCAGAAATTCTGATATTTTTAAGTCTATTAGAAAATACATCTAAAAACTTAAGTTTACAATTTTACAATTATAATCTTATCAGAAATTCTGATATTTTTAAGTCTATTAGAAAATACATCTAAAAACTTAAGTTTACAATTTTACAATTATAATCTTATCAGAAATTCTGATATTTTTAAGTCTATTAGAAAATACATCTAAGAACTTAAGTTTACAATTTTACAATAATTTTAAGTGAAATCTAGTCAACTTTATAAGCATTGGATTTAAATAATTTTTTTAAAATAAAACATAAATAAAAAGAGGAGAAAAAAAAATTATTAAATTAATAATTAATTTAAAATAAATTTATTTTAAAAGATATTAATTTATTTAGAGTGCATATAATTTCCTCTTCTCCCTTTTAGATAATTCCCATGGATCCCCCCTAGAGAAAAGAAAAATGAATAAATAATTGAGAAAATTAAAAAATAATAAAAATACTATAAGGAAAAAAAAATATTTTTTTAAAAATAATTTAAAGCAAAATTAAAAAAATTAATTTTTAATTAATTAAATAAAATGTAGAAAAAAAAAATTTTTTTTTTATGACAGATAAAGGATAGGAAAATTAAAAAAAAATTTTTTCTTTCAAAAGAAATTTTTTTTTTTATTAAAAATTGAAATTGATGAAACGACGTGTAAACTAAATACATTTATGTATAATATTATTTAAATGACTCCAATAAATTATGTTAAAAAAAAAATATTTATATATAATTTATGAAATAATTATTTTTTTTTTTTTTTGAATAATTTTTATTTGGGTAATTAATTTTAGAATAAAAAAAAATAAATGAAGGAGAAAAATTTTTTGTTAAAAATGTGTAAAGGATAAATTCACAGTTAGTAAAAACATTTTGACGCAAGCGATTGGGCGCGAGCGATGATAACTCTGCTAAAATAGAACTTAAAATTGTAAAATTTTAAGTAACGATTCTAGAAAGGATTTTTCACTTTTTAAAATAAAAAAAATTTTAATTAAAAAAAAAATTGTAGGAGAAAAAATAAATTTAAATAATTCCAGAATATCACTTTCCAAAATGATCAATTTGGCCTAAGATGAAAAATAAAATTTTGAAACATTTTTTAGAAGTTAATATAATCCTTAAGCAATGTAGGAAACAAATTTGACAAAATTAAAAGCAAAAGATAAACATTTATAAGCATTCGAAACATTGCGCAATTTAATATATTTTTTATTATAAAACTTGCTTTTATTTTTAAATATTTTTTAAGTGTAAAAATTAAAAATTTAAAGAAAAATATCCAAAGAAAAAAAAATTAAAAAAAAAAAAAATACAAGGTAACTAAATAGAAGGTAAAAAAAAAAAAGAAAAGCTTCTTCTTCTTCATCTTTTCTTCTTCCTTTTAGCGCTTTAAGTCTATTTAAATAAACATACGCACACATATATTTAAAACAAATAAAAGAAGAGATAAAGCCTCACAACATGCTTATAAATCAATAAATGTAGAGTAATATATTGTTAGTATGTTTGAAATTATTTTTTTTTTTAATATTTTTAAAAATTAAAAGAAAAAAGTTAAATTATTTATAAAAATGAAGCAAACAAACAAAGAAAATATTAAAGCAACAAAAAAGTTGAATGAAGCAAAAAAAAAGTAAAAATGAAGCATAAAGAAGACAATTAAAGGAAATGAAGCAGAGAAGAAAAACATGAAGAAAAAGGGAATAAACATAAGAAAACAGAATAAAAAATTAAATTAAAATCAGAAACTTAAGCAGAATAAAAAATTAAAGTAAAGTAAAATAAAATAAAAGAATAAAGTATAAAAATCAAAAAAAAAGAAATTAAATTATATATTATAATAAAGTAAAATAAAAAGAGGGAAAGGATGCGTGATACTTAATGTAATTTTAAGTAGTTATATTTAAAAAAAATTTTTTTAAGAAATAAAAAAGGAAATAAAAAGTAAATGTTAATACTTACAAGTAGCAAAACATTAAAGAGCTTATAATTATATTCCTAAATATAATTTAATAAAAATCTTTAAAATAATTTAAATTCAACGCTTCATAATGGTGTTAATAAATAAATGGTTGTGTTTAATTTCCTAATTTCAATTTTTAAAATTAAACAAATACACCTCTTTTCTAATTAATTTATTTATATTAATTAAATTAATTACTTACCTCCTTCCACAATTTGCATCAATATTCGTTTAGGTACAAAACCTTCATTCCCCCCTTCTACTACTCGATTTCCAAATTTATCCAAAATAGCAATTTTAATAAATTCATTTTCTTCTTCTTCTTCTTCATTATTAGCAAGTATTTCAACCTTTTGTCCAGTTAAAATATTTAATTGATCTGGTTTAGAAGCAATAAAGTCTTCTGTAGCAATATAAGTAGTTGTTGTTTGCTTTTCCTTAAAATAATTTAAAATTAATTTTTAAAAATAATTGAAAAACTCCTTAAATATAATTTTTAATTGATGTTTATTTAAATAGTAAAAATAAAAAAATAATTAAACAAAAAAAAATGTAAGCAACAATTAAGTTATTAAGTAATAAATAAGTACACAACACAAGTTTGCTTATTAAAACTAAATTTTTTCTGAAGTTTAAAAACCTTTGGGAAGTTTAAACCTTCTAAGTTTAATTTCGTTTAAATTTAACCTAAACTTAAGTTTAAACTTTGTTTCATTTTACCAAATAAAATAAAACACAAAACTTGAGCATTTAAAATAAATACAAAACTTAAGCATAAACTTTAAAAATAAATCAGAATTTAAGTTTTGTGTTTACCCTCACAAATACATAATATTTAATTATAAATTTAAAAAAACCTCCTCTTCCTCTTTATTATTTAAATAATTATTTTGTACAATTAATAAATTATTTGAGCAATTATTATTTAATAAATTATTATTATTATTAATATTTGATGAAGAAGAATGTCGAAATGAACCAGTAAATTTACGTTTTGCTCTATCATATAAATTTTCGGTATGGGAACGAAGTGTTGTACGAAATGATTTTGAATACCCCAACATTATATATATATATTTTTTTTTAAATTTTAATTTACTTGAAAAAATTAAATTTTAATAAAAGCTAACGGAATTTAAAAATAAATTTTAAAAAAAATAATTAATTAAAAAAATAATTAGCGTCTAAAATAAAAATAAATAAAAAAATAAATAATTTAAAATAAATTAGTTGGAGTTATAATTAATTAAAAAAATTTTTTTTTAGAAAAATAATTAGAAGAAGAAAATAAATAAAAATAAAAAATAGAAGGCTATTAAAATTTCAAACTAATTAAAAAAAATAATTTCTAAAATCAGAATTAAAAATAAAATAGTAGAGTAAATATTACCTAAATATATTAAATTAATTTAAATATTTATTTAAATTAATTTTTAATTAAAAAAAAACTTAAAATAAATGTTTAATTATTAAATAAGTAAAAAATAATAGAAACAAAATAAACTTGAAAAAAAAACTTAAGTTTATTGACAGGTATAAGAAATAAATAAGCTTAGTTTATAACTAACCAACCTTTTCACCTATAAATGTTGGTTGTTTAGTGTTTGCAGCAAACAAGCGCAGCGCTTACATTTACGAGATTTTTTTTTTTTTTACTTAAACGACAATTAGAAAATGAGAAAGAAAACATGGGGGAAGAAAAAGCTAGAAAATAGTAGAATATATAAAGTATACTAAAGCTATATATTATATGTATATATATATATATATCAATTTACCACATGGTTAAAAAAAAAGGAAAAAAAATAATTTTTTATTCATAGTTGACACTGCGTTTTTTTGGATTTTTTAACCATAAGAGAAAAGCCTACATATAAAGAAAAGAAAAATGTCCCAATATTGTATTGATCAGTTACTTTCTAATTTAAAAATACAAAAAAAAAAAGTTTGATAAAAAGATTTTGGCCGATTTTTATAAACATTCTGATTTTAAATATAAAAAAAATACAAAGAACAATATTATGAAAAATTAAAAATCAGAATTTTTAAATTGTACAACTTTGTTGAATATTTTGAAAATTCTGTTTTTGTATTTTTGTAGTAAAAATTCTGTTTTTATATTCTAGCCCAGAATTATAATTCTGAAATTTTGTATTTCTATTTTGTTTATTAAAAATTCTGAAATACATATTTTAGAGAATAAAAGAGCGCCACACAATGTAAGTTAAAAAATAAAAGAAAAGTGAAACACAAAATAAATTAGAGTATTTTTTTCTAAGGCTTTTCTCATATTTCTCCATCTTGCCTTGTGTTTTAAAAAATTAATACAAATTCTGAAAAAGGTGTTTTTAATTTGAAGTATAAAAAATAAAAGCTAACAAAACATCATTTATGTATTTCTTATGTTTAAAAAGAAAAATAAACAAATGAAGTATATATAAAAATTAAAAGAAAAAGGAGATTATATCTAAGCATTTAAAAGCTTAAAAATTAAAAAATTTCCGAGAAAATAATTTTAAAAAATTAATAATAATAACAAAAAAAAGTCTGTTAAAAAAAATGTCTATTCTCTGTTGACGTGCTTTATTCCCCCTTTATTATTATTAAGGGATTAGTTAAACAAAATACAAAAAAAAAAATTATTTTTTTATTAATTCTTACCATTTCCTCAGTATCTCCACTTGCCCTTTTTTCAATATTTTTATTTTTCCTTTTTCTCAAATAATTGTCTAAGGAATTAGAAGAAGATGTAGATGGGGAAGTTAATGAAGTAGTAAATGAACGAGTTATTGGAATATTATTATTAAATTTTTTTTTATTATTATTTTTAAATTCATCAGATGAAGAAAAAGCATTTTTAGTTTTTTCTAATTGAAGACGAAAATTTGTAAATATTTTTGAAATTGATGTACGTCGAGTATTATTTTTGTTGTTATCTAATATTGTTTTTTTTTAAATTATTTTATATATTTTTTAAAAATAATTAATTAATTAATTCACCTTTATTTAATAAATTTGTACTTTTTTCCATATATTTTTTAAATATAATATTTTTTTCTTCCTCTTTAAAATTTTTATTTAAATCGCTTGGAAATGTATTATTAAATGTAGATGAATAACTCATTTTTGCAGCTGTTTTTGCTGCTATTAATTCTAATTTACTACATTTATTGTTTTTATTAATTTCTTCTTTCTCAATCGGAAAACGTGAAGGAAGCAAATCTACAAGTGAAACACTCATTTTTAAACTTGGAAAACTTGTGTTTGTGTTTGTTGTTGTCAGTTCTGATGTTTTTATTGTTTGTTCTGATGTTTTTGTTGTCAGTTCTGATGTTTTTGTTGTTTGTTCTGATGTTTTTATTGAATAATTAGAAAACAAGTTATCAGAATTTATTTTGTTATCTTCTGAAATTAATTCTTCTTCTTGTTCATTATTAGCAGAAAAGAAAATTACTGGAGGAGAAGCAGATGATTTTTTTGAATTTTTTATTTCAGTACTAACTTTTAGAAAAGAAGATGAGTCATCTGTAACAATTTTATTTTGTCTTTCCTCAAAATTTAATTTCATTAAATTATTAATATTTGCTTTTTCTTTTTCTGTTTCCTCAACTTGTGTTTGCTTCATTAAATCTTTTTCTTCTTCAGTTTTTTCATTAAAATAAATTTCATTTGGAGGTGTGCTGAATATAGGTGATGTAGAAGGGGGGTCATCTCCAGATTGTGACATTTAATTATTTTTTTAAATATTAAAAAGTGAAAATAAATGAGGAGAATAATTATTTGTATGCTTAACAGCGGTTGGATAAATGAAAAAATAAAAATCATAAATAAGAGAAAATATGTGAGTAGTAAAAGATAGTGGATAATCAATAGAGGCAGTAAATATTAAATCTTTATTGACAGATTATTTAGTGAAAGTTGCCATATATTCGCAAACATATGTTTATAAACTTAAAAAAATATTAAAACACAATGTTTTAAATCAAGTTTGAACTTAGATGGGCAGTTCAAGTTGTGTTTTATTTAAATTCTGATTTCAATTTGTATTTTTCAAGTAGTATTTTTCTCAGAATAAAATAAACTTAAGTTCTTCTGAAACATAAAAATATTGTGTGTTATTCTTAAATGTTTGAATAAAATATCAGAATAAAGTGTGCGAATATATGGAAGTTTGTTCAGACGATAAATAAGCACAATTGTTTTTACGTTTGAAAACAATCAAACAGCTGTTACTACAAATAAATGACAAGAAAAATCATCCCACGTCTCTTCCCATTATTTAAAAAATATAAAAAATAATATATATAAAGTTAAAAATATATTTTTTAAATTAAAAATTAAAAAACAAATATATATATTAACATATATAATGTTTTTTATTATTATATTAACTCTTAAAAATAGAAAAAAATAAATTTATAATAAATAATATTATTTATAAAATTAGTATTTATTTGTTTACTATAGAATTAACAAGAAAAATAGTAATAAAAATTAATAAACAAAAATTTAAAAAATTAAATTAAAAATTGATTTAAAGCTTAATTAAAAAAAAAAAAATTTTACTCCACCTCAAATTCGAGCTGTTCAAATTCACAATATTGTTGTTGTTGTTGTTGATTTTCTTCATTTTTTATTTGTCGTAAAATTACATTTCCATTTGAAGAAAATGTATTAAAACTATCAACACTTTGTAAAGAACAATAACCATCTTCTAAAGGTAATTGTGCTAATGCTGTAGTAGTAACTACAGATTGTAAAATTAAACTAGATTGTGAATCTCTTGATGCTCTATTACTGTTATCTTTAAAAAATAAAATTTAAATATTTTAAATTATTTCAATTTTTTTTAAATAATTTAAAAATTATTAAAAATTATAAATAATTTAAAAATTAAAAAGTTTTAAATTATTTGAAGCAAAAAATAAATAAATTTTTGAGACATTTTGCCCACCAAAAATTAAAAATCGCAAACTTAAGTGTGACAAAAAATGAAAGTAAAAAAAAATTCTGATAAAGATTTTTTAAGAATCAGAACATAAAATTCTGATCTTAATTTTTTTAAGTATAATAAAAATGTATTTTAGATTAATTTACCAGAATTATTTCCTCCTCCTCCTCCTCCAGATTTATGTCTTCCAATATCCATTTTTAAATCCCTCAAAGTTTTAACCCAAAGTATTCTTTGTGCTTCTGTATTTGCTTTTAAAACTGTTGTATTTTGATCATTTTGATAGGGAAAAGCACTCTTTCTTAAACCAAATTTTGTATTATCTGCTTCAATATGTTCGACTACATGAAGTTCTCGAAGCTTTAAAAAAAGTTTTTTAAAAATTAAAAAAAAAATTCTTTACCAGCATACTATCTTTAAATACATAACCAATTTTCTTTGAATTTAATTCTTCTCTTTTTGTAAAAATAATATTTGATTCAAACAAAAATATTTGAAATTCCCGTTCTCTTTTAAAATAACGTTTAGGCTCAGAAACAAGAAATGTATCTTTAAAAAAAAAATAAATTTTTTATGAAATTTTTTTTTAAATTTATACCTTGCATAACAAAATCACCAACATTATATTTCTGTTAAAATAAAAAATAAAAATTAAATAATTAAAGTTTACTTGATAATCTTCAAAGTTTTTTAAATGCATACGGTCATTTGCTAATTTTGGTATACTTAAAACAATTTCATAAGCATTCTGAAAATAAGTTTTATTTTAAAAATTGTTTTAATTAAAATAAGTTTTAATTTTGCTTCAAATAAAAATAAGAAAATTCAAGAATTCATATATAAACTCAAGTTTATAAAACACAAATATTTTGTATTTTTGTAAAAATGACTAAATACAAACAAAAATATTTCTTCTCACACAAACTCAAGTTTATAAAAAAAAACACAAACTTTTATTTCTTTTGTATTTTTAGTAGAATGTTTAAATATTTCATTTAATAAAACATGATATTTTGCTACTCTTTGTACAGGTTTGATAACTAAAGATTGAAGCTCATGACAAAGCTCTAAATTATTTTGCTCTCGTACTTCCTGTTTTTTAAAAATTTAAAATAAATTTTGTATTAATTAAATTTCAAAAAATATCAATTAAAAAAAATAAATTTACTCTAAACATTTCTTTTGCTTCAGGTAAACCAATTAAATAAGCATTTGCTTCATTATTTAAACAATAATCAGCATATAATTCTTTCAATTTTTCCATCCATGCAATAAAACAATAACCAACATCTTCTGGATTTTGTTCATAAGTATGTAATTCGCTTAGAAAAATTCTGAAAAATAAATTAACAATTTTAAATTAAATTTAAAAACTACTTTGAATGAAATTGGTAAATCTCTTCAATATTTCCAAATATTTCCTTTTCTTTTCCACGAATTGAAAGAGGACACATTGAACCAGCAGTTTTATAGGAAAATAAATAAATTTCAATACAACGACTAAAAAATTAAAAAAAAATTTTTTTTTAAATTCCTAATTTTTATTCTAAAATTAATTAAAATCTTCTCTCTTTATAAAAAATTCACCGCAAATCCTCAATATAATCAGCTTCTGACTTAAGCAATTCTTTCATAGGTTCATTAATTTTTTTGTTAGGTTCCTCCTCCTTTTTAGTTAATTTATCTTCTATAGTACTATCACTATAACGATCTAAACAACATTCATTTTTATCTAATTCAATTAAATTTTTTCCATTTAATAAATTTAATTCATTTTTAATTGTTTGTTCACTTTTTGTAAGCATTGACCAAATATTTTGAAGCTTTGTTTTTGCTAACGAAGAATATTTATCTACTTCAAAACTATGAAAATCGCTAGGAAATGCTTCAAGAAATTCTTTTGCTTCTTTTAACATTGTACGTAGATGATAACGTTCAACCTTTAAAAAAAAAAGAATTAAATTCTGATTTGTTTTTAAAATATTCTGTTTTGTGTTTTTGTTAAAATTCTAATGTTTAGAAAAAATTCTGATTTTAAAAAGTTTTTATGTTAATTTGATTTGTGTTTTTAAAAAATTCTGATTTTAATAAAACACTTACTTTCATTAAATCCTTCTCTTCTAAACATTTATTTAACAAATCATCCAACATTTTCCTTCTAGTAGAAACATCAACTTTCTTAGCTTTCTCAACATTTTCAATAATCAAAACACAAGTTGCTAATTCTCTATCAGACCAGTCAATTATATTTTTTGCTGATATTTTAATTTTAACACAAAGTTTGCATTTTTCAATTTTTGCATTACATTCTTTCCATAAACACAAAATTATTGTTTGTCTTTCCCTTATTGTTTCCTTGTATTTTTGAACTTCAAATATACGCATATCAACATGTTCTCTAGGTGCTTTACAACTTCTCATACATTTAATAAATTGATCTGCTGTTTTTTGTGCATAAACACTTGCCTAATTAAATTAAAAATTAATTAAATTAATTAAATTTACTTGTAAAAAACGTTCCTTATGGCTTTTGTGTTTTTCTAGTCTTTCACTCATAGCTTCTTGACAATGTTCTAAACTTGTCCAATCTCCTAATTTACAAAAATCTCCCTCATTATCTGCTAAAAGATCTTTTTCAATTGATTGAGAAGTTGGTAGAAGCTTTAAAAAATAAAATTTAAAAAGTCTATTTTAATTTACCAATTTTGTATATTTATAATAAGAATTGGCAGAAGTTAATGTTTTATATCTAATATCAATTAATCCAACTAATCCTTGCCATTTTGCTTTAACATCAGTTAAAAGGTTTTCAGCTTGAACTCTTGTTTCTGCGTGATAATCTAAAGCTAATAACGGCAATGAGGTAAAACGTTCTTTTTCATTGTAAAAAGTTGATATTTTTTCTTCAATTAACTAAAAATTAATAAAAAAAAAATTTAATTAAAATTAAAAAAAATTTACTTCAATTTCTAATCTAAATTCATTAAAATATTTTGTTGCTAAATTTGTTTCTTGTTCATTTCCTGGAATATTATTATAGTATTGATGATAACGCAATTGTTGTCTTTCTATTGAATCAATTATTTCAATTGAAAGTTGTCTAAGTTTGTTTAAATGAATACTTAATTCTATACGGTTTGATATATCTTTTGCAATCTAATAAAAAAATAAAAATTTAATGTATTTTTCAAGTTTGTAATTAGAGTTAAGTTTGTAAAAGTTTTGTAATAATACAAAAATGTTTAAACTTATTTGTTTTAGTTTGTTTTTAAATAATGTTTTTGAAAGAGGAAACAATGTTCAATGTTTTTAAGTTTGAACTTAGGTTTTACAAAAGTTAAAATTTTTTTAAATATTTTCTAAATTTTCAATTAAATTTATAAATTAAATTCAAATTATAAAAAACAACAATTTACATTCATAACATCTTGTTCAAGATTTTGTAATTGTCTTGCTGCAGAAATTAAAGTTTCTTGTACTGGAATGTTTGTATCAGAAGCATAAACCATTCTCAAGTTTTTACTTTGAATAAGCTTTAAAAAAACAAGTTTTAATATTTTAAGAAAAACACAAAATGTTTTAACAAAAATACCTCTAATATTTCATCCAATTGTTTCATTGCATCACTAACAACATATTGTACTTTAACTGTATTTTGTGTATGATAATGTTTTATTTTTTCAACAGTATTGCTGTCTGTTTGTTTCAATCCTTGTAAATCTTGTCTCCAGCTTTCTAATTGTTTTTTAATTTCAAAACAGTCACGTAAAAATGTTGATATTTTAAAGGCTGTATTAAGGTAAATTCGTTGTTCCTTCCATCGTTCTTTTTCAAGTAAATGGCGATTTTCTAAGAAATTGTTTTAAAAATTAATTAATTAATTAACCAATATCTTTAGTTAATTGTTGTACATGATTAACAGATTCAGAATTATCAATTTCCAAATATTCACTTTGAAGATTCAATGATTGAAGCAATTGTTGTGCTTCAATCATTACTCTATCATAAGCTTGTACTGTTAAATCATTATCTTTTTGAAATGTTTCTTTATTCTTTTCACAATTTTCTACAGATTCCGGAACGATACAAACATAGTTTGCACGACTGTCCATTTTCTCATACCAATCCATAATTTCATTATAATGCAAATAGAAATAGTAGGCAAGATGAAGTCTAAAAAGAAAAAAACATTTTCCGGAAAATAAATAAAAATTCCGGAAATAAAAAATATTTATGAAAACTTTCCGGAAGAAAAATACATGTTTTAAAACACAATGTTCATAAAACTTTTCCGGTTGTAAAACTTACAAATGTGTTCTATGTTCAGTACAACGTTTAAATTTCTCAATTTTATAGTGCAATTCATCAACTTTTTTAATTGCTTCATTTCTTACTGAAACATCTTTAAAAAAAAAAAAATTTTTTATAATTAAAAAAATTTTTTAAAATTAATTACCAGCATCATCTAATACATGTTTAACTCTAAATATTTGATCAGCATTTTTAAATGTATTTATTGCAACAGCACGGAATTTTTGATGATTTTGAGTTAAAATACTAGCAGATTCCGGATCGACACCTATACCGGTTTTTCTATTTAAGAAAGGTTCTCCGTGTTGATTTAACCAGTCAAGAACCTTTTTTAAAAGAGATTTTTTAAATTAATTAAAAAAAAAATACCGAATTTAAATCAGTAATAAATTCAGCACTAGATAATTTATTCTTTATTGTCATATCTCTTGCTTCCCAAACAGAATTAATTCCTTTAAAACTATTCCCAATTAAATTAAATTTTTCTTGTATTATTGAAGCAATTGGTAATTGATTTAATGATTCACCAAAATATTTTTTTAAAAATTTTGCCAAATTTTGTAATTCTTCGTTAGCTTCAATCCAACTAGTTTTATAAATTTTTTGAAATTCTAAATGTTTTTTTGCAGCAATTGGAAGGTCATTTAATGAAATTTTGTTAGGGTCTTCTCCAACATTTGTTTTCCAATAATCAACATTTTTTAAAAACTTTAAAGAAAAAAAAAATTAAATTAATTTAAAAAAAAATAACTTTAAGAAAAATAAACAAAGAATTCTAAAAATTAAAAAAAAAAAATAAAATCACAAACCAAATTGCATTTTTTATAAGCACTTGATGCAAGCATTAAAAGTTGCGTTCTTTGCCCTATTCTTGTTAAAAATTTATTCCAATCTGATTTTAATTGTTTTGAAATATCTTCAATTTTATTTAGACCAAAAGGTTGAATTTGTAAAAGACGATTTCCAACAGTTAATACTTGGGTATAGCTAACCTCTATTTTCTTTAAAAAATAAAAATAGGTCAGTTCAGTGCCAATTCTTTTTTTAAAAAATTTTTGAGGATTAGAAAAATTTTAACAAATAATTAAAAAAAATATTTTTTCGAATAAAACGAAAAGAAAAAAATCAGAAAAAGTAAATAATCAACAAAATAAACAAATATTCTCTCCAATAAAATAAATCACAAAAAATCCTATTAATCAAAAATTAGACTATTTAGTAGAGTAAGTATCTATTAAATAAATTAATATTATTGAAATTAATATAAAGCAAGTTAAAAAAAAAATTTGGCACTGGACCGATCTTTACTTAAAAAATAATTTTAAACAAAAAAACCTCTCTTACATTAACTGATTCAGCAAAATCTAAATGCTCTTTCAATAGTCTATTTGTCTCAACTTCATTTTCCCCTATCAAAACAAAGCGGTGAGTAAGGTTATTAAAATGTTTACAAATCCATTGGGATAACTAAAAAAATTTAAAAATTAATTTAAAATTTAAAAGAAACGTTTTCAGCATCCTGTTCAAATAATTTTAATTGAGAGTATTGATCTAATTCTGTTTTTCTATTCTCCCAATCACAAAGCACTTCATTTCTAAAATTAAAAATTAATTTTATAAATTATAAAAAAGAAAAATTTAATTTCAATTTATTAAAAAATTAGGTGTCCACTGATATTATTAAAAAAATAAAAAATTTAAAGTATCGCCTTTTCAATTTTCTAGTCAACCTAGTCTCAAAATGACGGTCTAATCAAAAAAGCCTCGAACCCACGCTACTAACAAACCCTTCTTCTGTTCTAGTCAACAACACTAACCACTAGACCAAACAGAAACACAGTAAACTACTAAAATAACCTTATTTTAACCAATGTTTTGAGCAATTGAATAAGGTGTGGAATTACTGCAATTAAATCTGGATTTTTTGCACAATTACTTCCATTTTGTTGGTATTGATTTCTCATTCCATTTTTTTCGCCACATAAGCGTTCTTGTATTGATAAAATATCTCTTTCAAATTCTTCTATTGGAGCAGCAGTTAAAATTGGGAAAAGACTGGAATGTGTTTGGACAGAATTTTTGGCAGATAAAGCATCTATTGGCATTTCGGCACTTGACATTTCGAAAGATATGCGGTCTAGGTTTTTGAGTATTTCGGAGATTCGATGGACAATTCGTTCAATGTCCTTAAAATAAAAAGAAATTTAAAGAATATAAAGTGGACAGTTCAGTGCGGCTTAATTCCAGAAAGACGCAAAATGTTAAAAACTACTAACCGGGAATCCCCCAAAATCTATAAAAATAAATATAAAATAACAAACTCTTCTAAATTCAATCCATTCATCATAATCAAATTTAAAAGAACCTCCAAATTCTTTGGGTATTTGGCAATAGTCAATATATTTGGTTAAGGCATCAGCAGAGACCATTTGAAGATCAAATTTGGTATATTTTTTTTTAGAAATTTTATATTTATCGATAAACTTTTCTGGTTTTATTATGTAAACAGAATTTATTTTGGCAGGGAAATATTCCTAAATTAAAAAAAAAAAAGTTAGAAATGAGGTAATTAAGCTAAAATTAAAAAACTCCCCTAAATATTTAAAAATTTCTAAGGTGACCCAGTCTATTTTCTAATTAACCCAAAGTTAATCTTAAAAAATAGAAAAAATAGGTACACGAAAATGAACTTTAAAAAATGTTTTAAAAAATACAAATTTTCTTTTTAAATTTTTAACATTGTAATCTATAAAAGAATTTTTGTAAAATAGAAAAACCTGTAATGATTTTAATATTGGTTTAACAATATCCCAACTTGTTCCTTTTCGCATATCAATAACAAATACAAAACCTTTTGATTTGACTGCATCTCTAAAATTTAAAGAAAATAAAAAAGAGTCAAGGTCTTTAGACGAATTCCAAAATTTAAAACGCTAAGGAAATGCTTTCAATACTTAATTTAGAGTTAAAATCTAAAAGTCAATTTAAACCATAAAATTATATTCTTCTAACTAATTAAAATTTAATCAATACTTACTCTGTAACATCATATAAATACAACAATAAATTACGAATATGTTCAACATTTGCAGCAACATCCCTCGCTGGACAGAAAATTAAAGGACAAAAATCCCTGTCACGAACACCAGGAAGCAAAGCTATTCTTTCTCGTAAAATGTGTTCCATTTCATCTATTCGACGTAAAAAAGTATTTGAACAAGTTGGGAGTGATTGTTGAGGGTGCATTTGAATAAATTAATTAATTAAAGTTTAAATGCTGGCAGTTTAGAAAAAAATTAAATAAATGCAGGGAGTTAAAAGATTAATTTAAATTAGTAGGTGTACATTATAACTGTGAAAATAAAGTTTAAAATTAAATGCAAGAAAAGGTCAAAAAGAAAAAACAAAGCAAAAAGAAGCAGTCAAAAGTTTTAATGACATAAAGTACATTGCAATAAATTGTCGGATGACATAAAGATGATCAATCAAAAAACAAAATTCGAATACTAAATGAATCAAAAAAAGGCTAACTTCCGCTAATTACGTCTTAACAAACAAGCTTAAACGAGAAATTAACTGATGTGAGTAATTTAAAAAAAACATAAATTAAAAGAAATAGTGTTATTTAAAATAAGAGCGGTTAGAGAATTAGAGAAAGAGAAAGATTGTGTAGAGGAAATTAAAGAAAATTCTAAAAATAAAAAACAATACAAAGCCAAGCAGCAATTATTTGAGTTTACACACTATTTCTTTATTTTCTTTTTCTGCCTCTTTCCTATTTTTTTGTAGAATTTCTTCCTTAACTGATTTCATTCCTAAAAATTTTTTAAATTAAATTTTTTAATTAATCTTTTCTCATCATTTCCAGTAATTTAACAGACAAAAATAAATAAATACAAAAATGTTAATTAAAGTAAAGACATTAACAGGCAAAGAAATTGAACTTGACATTGAACCAACAGATAAGGTTGATCGTATAAAGGAAAAGGTTTTTTTTTCTTTAATTTTAATTTACTTATTAAATTTATATTTTAAGGTAGAGGAGAAGGAAGGGATTCCGCCACCTCAGCAACGTCTTATTTTTGCTGGTAAGCAGTTGAGCGATGATAAGACTGCGCAGGAATGCAAGGTTTTGTTACTTTTTGAGTTTCTCCCTAGGAATCTGATTAGGTTAAATTAGATAGAAATTGGGTTTATTGTCCACGACATAGGATTTTATGTATCCCAAATTTTTTAAATATTTAATTGGTTTTATCTGGTCTAAATAGTTAAATAAAATTTAGACATAGTCCAAGTTATTGTTTAAAAGCTTTTTTGAAGTCTAAAAAATTTTATTTTCGAATGCAAGTCAAGGCACTCAAAGTTTTTTTTTTATAAAAAAAAATTTCAGATTGAAGGAGGTTCTGTATTGCATTTGGTTTTGGCACTACGTGGTGGTCAAATCTAACAATTTTTGATGTGATCTTGAGAAAGAGACATAAATATATTTAAAAACTTAATTTTTGTCTAAACACTCTCCACTCTCATGTTTTTAATAATAAATATTTTTTATTGGTAAATTTTGTTAAATTAATTTACAAATTTTTCCACTATGTAAATAATTAAATTCTTTTATTAAATTGATCTTTTGGGCTAACCTTAAAATGCTAAAGAAAGCAAAGAACATTTATTCACTATGTCTATTTTCTACTTCTCATTAAATTATTCTATTTTATTTTCATAATTCTCTCTTTTGACTATCGTGAAATACTAGCGGCACACCCTTTGTGGGGGGTTACTATTTAAGGAATTTTTGGAACGGGGAGAAATTCCCGAGTCTCCCTTTAACAGGATAAACAGAATATATTCCGCAAGAATTACACTTCAGTATATTCTGCTCAGTTTTTCCGGAAACTTCCTCATCGGAAATTTTCCTTTCCGGAAAATACTACTTATGCTGAAATTCCTTTAAAGCGCAGGTGATCTTCTGGATTACTTATAAGAAAAGAAGAGAAAGATAAGTTGTGTCTATTCCTTTTCACTCCTCATTCAAAATTTTATTTTTATATATCTTACCTTTGCAATTTTTGCTTGGTGGAGAATTTTTTTTATTCGATATCTACTAATCGGAATTTTTGGAATGGGGAGAGAGGGGTTATTCTCCCTGCAAATTGTAAAGAAGATTTTGATATTTTTCATGTGATTTTCAGATGTATTTTTCACGTTTTTGTTGATATTTTGGATCTTTTCTTTCATACTAGAGAAGAAGTAGTCTTGTGCTTTCTACTTCCCATTTAAAATATTATTTTTATTTAGCTTACATTTCATTTCTTCTCTACAAAAAATAGACGCAGATGTGTCTGTAACTACTGTAAAAATTTTTGGAACGGGGAGAAATTCCGGAATCTCCCTTTATCGTTTTTAAAAAATAAATGAAGCATTCTTGAACAAACATTTAAAAAATTTCAAGTTTTATTAGATTAGTGCAAATGATCACCATTAAGCTTTGTGTTTTGTTGATCTTCTGGATTTATAATATTCCAAAGAGAAATGAGAGAAGGTGTTTGTCTTTTCACTATGTGTATTTTTTACTACTTATTTAAAATTTTATTTTTGTTTTTCTTACAAACTTACTTTTGGATGCTTAAGTTTGCGACACCGGCCCGTATATAACTACTAATACAATTTTTGGAACGGGGAGCAATTCCGGAATCTCCCTTTAAATGTTTTTCAAATGTTTTTTCCGGACGTGTTTAATTGTTTCAACGAAAAAGCTTATGTTTGCGGTTTAAACTTTTTCTTCATTATTTTTATTATTTAAGGGCCTAAAATTAATAATTTTTTAAAAAATAATTCTTTATATACATTTAAATCAATTTATTAAAAATATACACACACATACAATTAAATATTAAATTGTTAATTATTTTTTACTAATTTATTTTCGTTTCTTATTCAGTACTACTTGAAGAATTATGTCCTCCTGATTGTTGTATTGTTTGTTTAATCTGTGCTTTAATATTTAAACTTTTTGCAATAGAAATTGGTTGAGGTGGTGGAGGTCCATCTGGCGGGTCAAAGAGTCGTTTTTTCTATAAAAGGAAAAAAATAAATATATTTTTTTAATAAGAAATTTATATTTACTGTTGTGGGTGGTCTATCTGTACTATGCCAACGCAAATGTGCCTTTAAATGTGAACTACGGCTATAAACTTTATAACAACCAGGAAAATGACAGCTGTGTTTTTGGTTTTCGTCTAGTTGTACACCTGTGTTTTTGTTTTTTTAAAGTAAATTAAACTAGAAGGTTAAAAATACAAAAATAAATGAACATATTAAAGAAGCATAATATGTAAAAACTTTATTATAAGTAAAAAAACAAAACATAAAGAAATGTAAAAATACAAACGAAAATAAACTTTCCGGAAAACATTAATTGTTAAAAAAATCCTGAACTTATGTCTGTTAAATGTTTTAGACTGTAGAATGTTTGGTTTAAGTTTTTATATGTTTATACTTTTTTAGAATGTTTTGTTTAAAGTTTAATTACTGCCTTTCATTTTTTTTATTTTCTATGGAAATTTAGGTGAAATGTTTTTTTTAATTTTTCATTTCTCCTAAGTTGTCATTATGCGAAAAAAATAAACATTAAAAACATTAAAATTAAAAGCTTTTAAATAAACCTTACCAGTTCTTTGTAATTCCATACAATCTGGACACACACAATCATTATTTTTAGATTTTATATTAATACGTATTTTTCCTCCTGCTTTGTTTTTATTTTGTTGTTGATTATTATTAGTATTTGATCGTTTTTGTTGTACATATTTTGAAATTAGCGAAGCTCTAGAAGATGATGTTGTTTGATTTTGGTGTAGTTGATGATTATTCTGGGTGGAAATTAGAGTAATTTTAATAGCAAATAATCTTACCATATTTGGAAAGAAAATACCATCTTCAGATTTTAGATCATATTTTGTTGCATCATTGCTTTGTTGCATTAAAGCTCTAGAAGTTGTTGCTAATGTTTTCAAGTCTGCAATACTTGAAGCTGGAAATGGCTGGTATGACTGAGTGGATGCTTCTCCTATTGCTTGAGGAAGAAATATATTATTTGCAAATGAAGTTTGTGTAGGTGGAGCAAAAGCTTAAATTTTTTTAGCAATTTTTTAAAAGAAAAGAAAAACTAAATAACCCAAAATAATAATAAAATGTTTTTAATTAAGCATGTTTTCCGGAAGGTTTAACATTTAAACATATATTAAATAAAATGTTTTCTAATTATGTTTTCATGTTTACTTGACCTTGTTCTATTTAAATGTTTTGATGTTTTAAATATTTAATTATTTAAAGTTTATTTTGTTTTTGTTTTATGTTTCTAATAATTAAGAAAAAACCTCCTAAAGCATTAAGATAACTATCTCCTCCACTCCAACCTCCTCTACTAAAACTTGTTGGAGAATTATTTAGAATTCCTTCCGCTTCTCCACCAGATAAGAATGCTGCTGCCATTTCGCCACTCCAAGATGTCCAAGGCGTAGCTGCAGCAAGTTGAGCATAAGAAGAAAACATTAATGCTGAAGGTGAAGACGGGTCAAAAGGATTACTACCAAATTGTTGCTGATAATTCGATAAAGGGACAAGAAGTGTTGATGCTAAACTTGGAAGATTTTATCAAAATTTAAAGATCACTCACCATCTAAACTTTCTTCAGCCTTTATTTGAGGTTGAAATATACTAGAAGAATCTTTCAAGTGTGATAAAGTTGAAGAATTTGGTAGTGAAGAGGATGTTGTAGAATATGCTAATTCTTCATCATGAAGACGTGCATGAAACTGAAAAAGCTATTTTATAGATATTTATCCCAGCAAGGAAATAAAAACCT
The DNA here is from genome assembly GCA_036172905.1 of Meloidogyne graminicola. Taxonomy (NCBI): domain Eukaryota; kingdom Metazoa; phylum Nematoda; class Chromadorea; order Rhabditida; family Meloidogynidae; genus Meloidogyne; species Meloidogyne graminicola. Next base: position 2,043,552 of record JARPZY010000005.1, read on the forward strand.
TTATTAGTTGATCTAATGGACTAGGACCAAAACTTCCCATAGTAATAGGTAATGTACTACTTCCGGTTATATTGTTTTGTTCAACTATTTGTTTAGAATTACCAATCAACTTTTCTGATAATGTTTTTGTTCCATTTGCTGTTGTATTTTCTATTTTATTTGTTGTTGAGACTATTAATTGTTGTTGTGAAATAGATGTTTGTGACATTTCAAACATTTGTTTAAATAATTAATCTAAATAAAAATCTTTAGGAATAATGTTTCCGGAAAGTTTTATTAAAATAATAAATATTTTCCTGAAATAATAAAATGCTTAATTTAGAACTTTTTAGATTTATCATCTTTATATTTATAAGTTTATAACCTAATGTTTATTTTCCGGAACATTTTATATTCTCTTCTGTTTGTTTAAAATAGTTTTACAATTAATTAAACTTGTAATTTCTAAAAATTAATTCTTAGTTTACAAAAATGAAAATGTCAAAAAGAAAACAGATTTATATTAGCAATTTAAATTGTAAAAAAAACAAATAAAAAATGGGAAAATTTTAAATTTACACATTCCGAATAAACACATTTTTCAGGAGGTTGTTTATTGTGGTAGGGAAAAGGATTCCGTTGAAAATTGGCACTTTCCTCGAATATACAAATGGCTTTTCTTTAACCAAACAAAAGGTGAATGAAAGGGTTTTGGTTTTTACTCTACTCAGTCATCTTCCTTTTCTCAAACAATTTTTTTTTGTTTTTTACAATTTTCTTAAGCCACTTTTTTCTTCCATTTTAGGAGGTGATCCTATTTGAAAATTGTTTTCTCTTTCAAATATCAAAAACCTAAAAAATGTAATAAAATTCTGGAAGGATTGCGTGTAAAAAATAGATTGTAAAGTGAAATATTAAATAAAATATAGAAATGTAGTAATTATTTTTTAGAGTTTCTGAAACGTATTTAGAATTAACCGGAAAGAAATATACCTTAAAGTTTTACAAGGTAATTCTTTCCGGAAATCTTTAAAAATATCAACTTTCCGGTAAGTTTTTATATATTTGTTTTTCTCTTATTATTTGTAATATCTATAATTATGCTTCAGCTAATTCAAATAAAATTTAAAAAAAACATTTTCTCAGGCAGAAATTATTTGCGGCAGTGGGATTGCGCAAATAGCTTCATTTGGTTCATTTACGCTTTAATACCTCAGAAAAGTAAATGTTTGGTTTTCAATAAATTACAGTTTACTTTTATGGGCGGGATTTAAGAAAAAAATATATCTCATTTTCTGACCAATTGACAAAATGAGAAGAGAATAAATTAATTGATTTTTACTTCTATAATTAATAAAATTATTAACTAAAGAAATTTTTTAATAAAAATATAAATTGAATTTTAGATGTTTCTAATTCTTCCGGAAGGTTTTCTTTATTTTGTAAACTTTCTTTTATGTACAATCGGAATCATTTTCCGGAAAGTTTATTTAATATAAACTTTAAATATTATTATAAAACTTTCCCATTACATACATTAAAAAACATATCAATCTAAAGCTTTGCTTCATTATCCCATTGATCCTGCTACTTATTTTTTACTTCCTCCTTTCAATGCCATTATGTGTATATTATATTCGAGACCCATAATTAAATGTTTTTCTTCCATTTCCACAATTTTGTCATTCTTGGAAGCATTAAGAATGCGCAATTTACCGTATTTTATTATCAATTTTAATCGTTTTTTTAAAAAAAAAAGGAAATACAAGGTTTTTTTGGCTCATCTCTCTCCTTTTATTTTCTTAGTATTAAATAAATATTATTTTTAATAATTTACTTGGAAAAATTAAATAATTATATTCAGAAAAAAAGTTCCTCTATTAGAGAGTTTACGGTATTTCTCTGAAAAAAATAGAAAAAAATTTAATTTGAGATGAGCAATTAAAATTATAATGTATTTCAATATTTCCGTTGCTATCGAGCTTTTACTAAATTATAATTAGGCAGGCTAATAAATAATAACATTTATCTCAGATTTTTTTAATTTAATTGCTATTTAAATTTATCAACTTGAATAATAAATTATAATTAACAATAAAAAAGTTGGAATAAATTAAAAAATAAATAATTATTTATGTTGCAAAGTTAAGGTTTCAAGTTTACACTTAATAAATTGAACATTTTCTGGTTTAAGAATTGACTTATATTTATAAAAGGCTCAAACTTACTAAACTTTAAGCTTAACATAGCTCTAGAATCTTGATGACTTATATTAGATTCCGGAAAACTTGAATAAAATATAAATAAATATAACTTCAAATAAATAAACTTGAATTTCTGAAAAAATAAACTTAAATTCGCCTAATGTATTATAAACTTAAACAATATTAAATAAGCCTTTTATATATAAATAATCTAAATAAATAAAACCTATTTTCTTGATTTTTGTATTACGCAACCTTGCGACGAGAATTGTCTTTGTTTTTTAGATTTTTATTTCTTCAATTCCCAAAAGACAGTCATAAACGTTTAGACGTTTTTTCCTTTTACATAAAATGCCGCTAATAGAAGCAACTATTTTTTATTTCGGCAAAAACCGATAAAATTAAATCTTTTTTGATTTTTATTTTTTTAGGTCATTTATTGACTAAATATTTTTTATTTTGAAAAATTAAATTTATTATTTTTTTTTTTTCAATTGCCAAATCAATGAAATATATTGTCCAACACATTAATACTACCTATTTTTTAAAGAAATAATTTTCGGCATTTAAAAAAGTATTTTCCAATAATTACCCCAAAAAACATATTGAGAAAAGAAAAAGAGGGTAACAAACCGTTAAAGGCGGTAGTTTTTATTGCCAAAAGATTTTTGTATAAATCACTCATTTTACAATAATATTTTTTTTAAACAACTCAATTTTCAGTTAGCATTTTTTTATCAGTTCTTGAAGCATCACCGTTACTTAACATTTAATGCTAACAAAATAAAAAGGGTAAAAAACCACCAAAAATCTTTAAATTAATTTAAAATATAAACTTAAAATTTTTTCAAAATTTTATCCTTACTATCATCTATTTTAATAGGTAATATAACATGAAAACTACTTAAAATAAATTTATTTTTTATTTTTTAAATGCAACAGATTGGCGCGAAAGGGAACTTAAAAAAACTAAAACAAATTATTACCCATCAACTCCCTTTTTTCATAATCTCCGAACATTTGAATGAAAATATAAAAAACAGCACCGCTATAAATATACATCTGGGGAATATATCTACACATATGTTTGTGATAGATAAATAGTAATTGAGAGAAAATAATAAATAAACCTGTTTCCGGAAAATATAAAGAAAGAGTATTTTCCGGAAATATAAAAAACTTGTTTCTTAGAAATAAATAAATATTTTAAAAATTAACTTTATCACTCTAGTCTTGTACTATTTAATTTTATATTGAATTAATAAAATTCTTTAAGTAAATTTTTTAAAATTCTTCTTTAAACTTAGATAACTACCTATATTTTTTTACATATTTTTAAAATGATGATTAATTATTTCATAGGATTATTATTTTTTAATGAAACTATATAAATTAGGAACGATTTTTTATTTAAATGGAATGTGAAAGAATAAAAATAAAGAAAAATAAAAGAATTTAAAAAATAAAAGAGATTAAATAATATACAAGTTTATTTTTATTGTTAATTCTCTGCGGGGTTTCATTATTAAAATAAAAGATGTAAAAGTGTGGATTGGAATTGAATATCTTTTTTATAAAAGTTGGAACACAATGACGATTATTTTTTTTATTATGAGAAGTGAAGAAAAAGAAGCATTTTAAAAACATAATAAAATAATTTTGTAATAACAGCTAAAACTTTTTGAATTTTTATTGTTTACATAATAAATAACAAAAATTTTTTTTAAATGTCTTCAACTTGTTTTAAAACATTTTCAAAACATTTAAAACACTATTGTAAAACAATGTTTTAAAACATTTCCAACTTTGTTTAATTAAATCTAAAACACCAAAATATTAAAACATTTTTAATAATCTTGTATGTGTATAATTAAATAATATCAAGTTTCATATTTATTAATAAGAATGAAGAAGCATTCGTCAATTAATTTAATGTTAAGGAGGTTAATCTCGACAATTTTAATGTTTTTCCTCTAAAATGAATTGAGACAGGAAATATAAAAATAATCCATCAATTTGTGCTTATTCTCTTGCAATGATTTAATTTTGCACTTAATGTTGCGCAATTGTACAAGTAAATGAAAATTATTCCATCTTATGTATTTTTTTAATAATGAAAAAATAAAGTATTGCCAAAATGAAATCATGTTAATTTAATTAATTATTTAAAAAAAAATTTTTTTGCCTAATATTTTTAATTTTTTAACAATACTATTTACACTATTAATTTTATGACTGAACTAAAAATAAATTATTTAAGATAATTTTTTCTCTCGATTATTTTTTAGGTTGATGTGTGGGCGTCTTTAGAAATGTGTTTAGTATTAAAGAAATCAAAAGCGATTATCCAATAAATTTTTTTAATTAAAAAATTCAAACTGCAGCTGTTCTTCCTTTTATATTTACGATAAAGAGAAAAATAAACATAATGAGTAAAATGTTTAGAAAAGTTTGAAAAATGTTTATATTTTTTTATGTTTGAACCCTAGTTTTACAATACAATTGAAATGTTTTAAAAGATGTTTCTCAACAAGTTTTAATTATTATAAAAACAACATAAAAAATATTTTAAAGTTGGAAATGTAATGCTTTAATAGGTTTAATGTTTTGAATTGTGTTTGAGTAGAAAAAACATCTCTAAAACATTATTTTAGTAAAGAAAATAAACAAAAAAAGTTTATTTACTTAACGGCTGTTCAATCAAATTCTCTGTCTAAACAGGCGTTCCATAATACTAACGGCTATATTATTATCTAAAAACGAAAGAAAAAATGTGTAAAGATAAAATAATTGAGACATAAAATACTCAGTTCTGAGAGAAGTTCTGACAAATTTTTCGGAATGATTAATTCTTTTTCTCATTTTATTCTCGAATTTTGCCATATTTTTTCAAAATAAGAACTAATTATCTGAGTGTATAATTCAAGACATTCATTTTTCTAAATATTAGATCAATTTAAAAATTTTTAATTGTTTTATAAAATTGTAAAATCTTTATTAAATTAAATTCTAAAATTTATAGATAAATTAAATACAAAAATGGCTTCTCGACAAACCCCTGGTGGACTTGGCTTTTCAGTCGTGGCAAAACAGGCAAGCAAGTATAATGACCAAGAAGGTGAAATGTTGCTTAAATGGATAAAAAAGCTTAGTAATGAAGGATTTAACCCAGTTGGCAGCCGTGAAAATTTTTACAATTTATTAAAAGATGGAACTCTTCTTTGCAAGTAAGTAAAGAAAACAAAAGTACTTAATGTTGTTGAAACATAACCTAGATCTATTAAAACAACAACAAAATAAATATTTTTTAAACATTCCGGAAACATTTAAAAAATAATTTTAGAATTTCCGGGAAAACTAAAAAATAATTATTTAAACATTAGAAAGTAATTAAACTTTCCGGAAAAACATTTAAGCTTTATGTTTATCAAGGGTTGCAAATGCATTGAAACCTGGTACTGTTAAAAAGATTCAGAATCCAAGTGGTGGAAATTTTGCATGTATGGAGGTAATTTTACAATTAATTTTAAGTTTGTGATTTTCTATAGAATATCAATGCTTTTGTAAAATTCGCAAAAGACTCAGGTGTTCCAACTGAGGAAACTTTCCAAGTAAACAATTTAATTATTTTAATAAAATTAAGTTTAAAAAATATTTAAGTCTGTTGATTTGTTTGAAGCACGTGATTTATTCTCTGTTTGCGTTACATTACTATCTCTTGGCCGAATTGTAATTTTTTTTTTAATTTTTTAATTAAAAAATTTTAAAAATTTAGTTGGAGAAACAAGGAAAGTCAAATCCATTTTCTGGTTAAATGTCTTTGAAAAAAGAAAAGGAAAATTAAAATACAAGAAGTAGTGAAATACCCATTATTTTACTACTAAAAGTTTATTAAAAGTTAAAGAATTGTATTTCATTGAAAAAAATAAAATTTTGAGAATCAACAGTTAAAGCACTTTACTATTCTCATTCCTTTTTCTCTCCCTCTGGCAATGGTAAATCGAAAAGTACAGGAATATTTTTAGGCAAATTGTTATTGGAACATATTGCTGCATTAATAAATAATGTTTCACCATTTGTTGTAGCAATAGGTTTTGGTTCGTGAACGTGTCCATAAACATGGACTCTAAAAAATAAAAAAATTTATTAAAATAAATTTTTTACCTAGGCCTAACAGCCTTTTCTACAAAATTAAGTAAGTCAGCATCTCCTAATCTTTCTCCTCTTGGAGTAATATCTGAATGTCCAAGTGGAGGTGTATGAGTTAATAAAACATCTACAATAGGTCGAAACCCTTTTCCTTCGGGAACGGCTTTAGGAATTTTTAACCATTCATTAAATATTGCATTTCCTCTAGGACGATAAAAAGAAAATCCGGGAAGAGAATGATAAGAAGTTCCATAAATGTTAATTCCATAAATCTTAAGAAAAATAAACATATAGTAAAACATAAATGATATTTAGATATTCCGGAAAGTCAATTTATATTTAAATATTTCCGGAGAACTATTTTAAAAATATTAAAAATCATTCCGGAAAACATAAGAAATATTAAAATAAACCGAAAAACATTTTTAAAGAAAAGTAAATAATAAATATTCAGGAAAATGTTTCAAATAAACCTTCCGGAAAACAGGTTAAATTATTTAAAGAACAAATTACTATAAATAAACTTTTCTATTAAATACAAACCTTTACAGCAGAATCCTGTAAATAAATACAATTACTTAAATGTTCGTATCCTTTTGGAGTTCCTCTTATTCCCGAACCTTGTGCCCACATCTTTGCATTAGCTCTTCTTTCATTAATATTTTCTCCATCTTCAAAACCCAATTCATGATTTCCAGCAATAACGACCTTGTGACAATGTGACAGTTGTGAGAGTTCATTGTTAAATTTTTTAATTTCATACAAATCTCCAAAATGAGTAAAATCTCCACAATGAATCAAAACCTAAATTATAAATTAAAAGTTGTAAAAATGTTGAATCAAATTATAAAAAGTTCTTACGTCGCCAGGCGGAATAATTGGTAGAATTTCATCTAAATGGTTGTGTGTGTCACTTATACAAACAAAACGAATTTTATCTGAATAAATTGGTTCATCCAATCTACAAAAAAGTAAAAAACAATATTAACACACTAACGGTAAAGTAGTTGCTTCATTGCAAACTCTTTCTTTTGAATAATCAAACCATAATTTGTTTGGGTTGTTAGCTAAAAGTTCAGGAACAGGTAAAAAATCTACCATGATAAAATTCTTAAATAAAAAATAATTAAATTAAACTTTCCGGAAAACAAATTGTAATTTTTTTGTAAAAACATTACAACTTGTATCTTTTTACGGAAAGACTATAATTTCTATAACATGTTTTTCGTTTATTAAAAAAATACAAAATGTTTTGGAAAATTAAAACCTTAAATAAAATGTTTTAAAAACAAATATTTATTTTTGCTTTAAAACAAGTTTAAATAAAAAAGAAAAAACAATGTTTAAACAAAAACAATTATCAAAAACAAAACAAAACAAATTGAACAGCAAAACATTCATTTACAAGCCATATGTATTGGTGTTTTACTAGAAGGATTTTCTAATATAGCAGGAGTAAAGTCGCGTAATCTTTTTCCACACTTATTACATTTTTGATCAATTATAAATAAACGAGAGAATTGAATAAAAAATGTATGCAAGAATCTAGCATTGAGAGTATAAGGAAAAAGATGAGCAAGCTAAAAATTAAACCAAATTTTGTTAAGAAATATTAAAAAGTTTCACCGCATTTGCATGTGTTGTAAGTCTTTGATAAAGTTCAAATCGACTTTGCTTACTCAAATCTACCTAAAATTAATCTTAAAAACCTGAAAATTTATTAAAAAAGTTTAACCTGTCTTTTTCCACCAATACCTGTACAATCTTCGAAATGCCAATCTTCATGAGGTGCAATAAAATGTAAATATTCAATTATTCCATTATTAATTAACATTAACATTTTTTGCATACAAACTAATTGACCATCAGCTGTTCGATTTTTTGGGATAGAAAAATATTTAATCTTAAAAATATAAATGAAGAAAAAACATTAAAAAACCTCAATAACAGAGCTAAGAACAGATCGCTCAATAAAGTTGTAATTAAGTTTAAACTCAAAAAGTTGATCAGGCTAAAAAAATAAACAAACTTGGCTTTCCGGAATGAAAAAAATAAAGTTTTTGAAAAAATAAACTTTTTTCTCAACAAGTTTTAAAATTTTAACAATTAGTTTTCGTTAATTCCAGAAAACAAGTTGATATATTTTCCGGAAAACATTTTGTTTTTGCAAAAACATATTAACCTGTTTAAATGCTGCAACTTTCATGAACTTTTCAAAATGATCAATAAACAAAGTCTGTTGAGTAGAGGAAGGCTCATTTCTCATTTGTATAGCTAAAAACGTAGAATCAAAAGCATTTAATTGGTGAGCTATTGTTAATTTTCTAGATCTTTGTTGTGTTAAAGTGTTCATATTTGAGATTTTGAATAAATCATAGGCATAATTGATAAAATTCTAAAAATTTAAATTTTAAAAAAAATTTAAAAAAACAAACAGAAGTACTATCTGACCAATTAAAAACATTTCTAGTGTTATCATAAGCTTCTTTCATCTGAGGATTTATTGCACAATCAAGCAAAAATTGATTTAATTTATTAACCATTAGAGAAGGGGGTGTTTGAGGGGGAAGGATTTTTGCTTCATTTTCCAATTTCCTTAAGCAAAACAAAATTTTAAAAAAATAAAAATTAAAAGAAATACTCGTATTCAACAGCCATTTGACGTCCAAGTCGTTCACAGTCTTTTAATACATTTTCCAAATTTGGAATTTTATCTGGAGGCTGTGGAGATGCTAATTGTTTAACTAATAAATTATGTGAAGTTAAAACAATATTTTTTAAAGAACGAAGATGTAAAAGACCTTAAAAATAAATTAATTAAAAATTTTTTTTAATTAAAAAAAAAAATACATTTTTCTAAAGATGAGTATAGTTGAGCATTATCAGTTTCCATAATTTTAAAAAATTAATTAAATCTAAGAAAAATAATTAAAAAATAAAAGAAACTATAAAAACAAGTTTATTTTGTTTAGATTAAATTAAGCTTGTTTTCCGGAAAATAAAAACGAAGAAAAAATTTAACAAAATAGGTTAGAGAAAAAAACTTTAAAACATAACTTGTCAGACATTAAAAGAAAAGAAATATAAAGAGAAATTTTGTTAATTTTTTTATAAATTAATTTTTAATTTTATTTAATTCAACTAAATAAATAAAAAAATTAATTTTCTAACATTTTTACATTTATTGAATATAAAATTAAATAAAAACGTCAATCTCAATTTTTTTCTTTTTCTCGATTTGCCTACTCTCCCTCAAGGTCTTTAATGCATATAAAATGTTTTCTATTAATTTTATATTTTTAAAATTAACTTTTTTCATAAAATGTTCGTTAATGTTAGAATTTTATTTTTTGTCAATTACTCATTTTTACAAAAAAAAAATTTTTTTTATTTAATTTTTCCCATATTTTTTGCTTTAATTTATAATATAATTAATAATTTTTTTAAATAAATAATTTTTATTTTATTGTCCTTATCTCTAATATTTTTTAAAATTAATCTTTTTGTCCTTTTAGTCCATTTTCTTAATATTATTTAATTTCTTAAAAGATTAGCACATTTATTTTTTGTTTTAATGTTTGCTTTTTAGATTTTCTTTTTGTTTTATAATGTTAAGTAATTTATCTAGAAAACATAAACACAAGTTAATTTAAAGTAAATTCAGGTTTATTTAAATTGTATAGAAAAATTCAGCCTGTTTCCGGAATGTTTAATGTTTTTTAAGCAACTATTTTCTTAAATAATTTAAAGTTTAATTTTTATAAATTTGTTTCCGGAAACTAAAAAATTCAAGTTTATTTTTACTATAATTCAAGAACTTTTTTTTATTTTCTAATAAAATTTTTTTCAATTATATGTTTCTTTTGTCTGTCAAAATTTTTTATAGTTAATTTTTTAATTTTTCTTATCATTTTATTTTTGATGCCACAGCTGCCAATTTGCTTCCATATTGTCTGCTTTTTCATATTTTTTGATTCTTATGACGGGTTTATTAGGAGAAATGGTTGTGTGATGTGAATAAAGAAACAAGTAAGGAAATGTGGATAAAAGAAGCAAATAAATAAATGGGTTTTTATAATTTATTAGCACATATGGATAAATTTACTATTAAATTTGTTATTTAAACGAACATATTCTTTATTTTTTAATGTTCCAAGTTGTGTTTTAAAATTTAAACTTACCGGAATAGTTTAATTTTCCAACTTGAATTAATATAAAGTTTCCAGAAAAATATTTTAAGTTTATTTTTAAATTATTTTCCAGAAAATATTAAAAACTCTTTCAATGCTTGTTTTGATTTTCCTTATACAATTAAAAATTTTTATTAAAGATATAAATTTTTATCATTCTTTTTTGCTAATTAAATTTTTATTTCAAGTAATAAATTCTCACAAGGTATTTTTTTAATTAGTAAAATATAAAAAAATATTCTATAATTAGATATATTTTTATAAATAAAAGTTTAATGATGAAGGAAAATTCTCCCACCATTTTGTGAGCGAAAAAGCAATTAGGAAAGAGTTGACAAATCATCATCATCCAATATTAATTATTTAATGGTATCTAACAATTTATAAATAATTTTGACATGTCAAGGTTTAAAAAATTTTTATGAAGAGAAATCAATTTTTGTACGATTTTTAGAAGAGATTCGACAGTAATTTTCAAGTTTATTTAAGGATAATGTTTCAAGTTTAATTTAAATAAAGCATTTCAAGTTTATTTTAAGTTTTGCTTCAATTTTATTTAAAATTATGCTTTAAGTTTGATATTTAAAACAAATTAAATTTAATATTTACATATTTAAACTTAATTTGTAATATTAACATTAAAACTTCTTTTAGCAATTTAACAGTTTATTTTTTCATTTTTATTGACCTCTCCCCCACAAAATAATTTTTTTCTTCTCTTTTTTTTTTCGTTCCGCTATACAATTGTTTGCACGCGCAGTTTAAATATCGTCCATCATTCATCCCTAAATTTTTCCATCAAAAACCAATTTTTGTATTTTAATATTATTACTCCCTTTTTCCCCCTTTTATTTTTCTCTTCTTTTTCCGTTGCCGCTTTTATTCATGTTCACATATTTTCTTGTATATTTTGAGCGACTAAATAAGTAGCAAATTTTATTTTTTTCTTAATCATTGCTATTTTATTCTTTTTATAATATTTTGATACATATTAGTAAAATATTAAATATTATAAAAAAATCAAATGACCAACTCTGCAACACTTTTTTTTATTTTTTTTCTACATTTTATCCACCCATTTTTTTCTTTAATGAAACATTTATTTTTAACCTATTTTTATAATTAATAAATACAATTATTTTTCAGAATAAAATACAAAGTTTATTAAGTTTAAAAATAAACTTGAAAATAAACTTTTAATTTTTAAGTTTAAAGTTTTAGAAAAAAGTTTCAAGTTTATTTATTTACTCTGACCATTCATTTGATTTATTTCTTTATTTTCCATTATTTTATTTGTTTTATAATTTTATTTGTTTGTTTTTGTTAGTTCTTTATTATTTACCTTTATATATTTTCTAACTCTTGAAAATTAAATTTACTAATTGATCTACATTTAGAATTGTTAAATTTTTAATTTTTAAAAGTAAAAATTTCTGTTTTAAATATTTATTAATTTTGCATTAATTAATTATTTTTGTCTGTTCTCTGAATATTTTTTTTTATTAATAATATTAATGATCAAATAATAATTAAAAAAAATATTTTTTATTATTTGATGAGTTGTTGGGTGCCAAAATTGCCACACCTTCTCTGACCTCTATTTACTACTTAAATTTTATGCTTGGTCGCGCTCGTTCGGATTTTTTCTGCGAACCACTTTTCTGATTCAGAAAAGTGTTTTATTTTTTCTACTCATCTTTTTTTAATCTATGGATTTAAATACTTCACTAAATTTTGCGAGAAAATAATGCTTTATTGTAAATAGAAATTCTGATTTTTCTGATCTTTTATTTCCTCAATTTTGTACAGTTTTTTTGTATTTTCTGATTTTTGTATTTTCTTTATGAAAAAATAAACCTTTTCTGATTTTTGTGTTTCTGATTTTATTCTTGTAAATTCTGACTTTTGTATTTTCTTCAACTTTTTTTCAATTAAAAAACAATATTTTTGTATTTTTTTCAATTTTCAATACCAATTATTTTACTCTTTAATACAATTTTCAACAAACTAGGCCAGTTAAATTTACATCCACTTATGACTTTATACAAGCAATTTCATTCCTTTATTCTTTAGATTGTTTAAGCACAGCCCCACACTCTCAAGTCCCTTCAATCAAAATTTTTTTCGCATACCTCCGCCACGGTAATCGAAAATTTAATCGAAGTAATGGGAAAATGGCAAAGAAATATTTATAGTAAATATAGCTATTTTATTGTATTTTCTTAATTTTATTTTATTGTTAGCAAAATATTTAATTAAATATTTAATCAGAATTCTGTTTTCCTTTCTATACTAAATACTCTTAAAAATCAGAATTTTTTGAGCATTTTCGTTATGTCATAATTTTTGTATTTTTAAAAATCAGAACGTTTATTTTTTGTTTATTTTATTTTTTAATCACAATTTTGTATTTTCTCTCATATCATTCCTTTCTATTTAACGTTTATTATTTTGTCCTTTTACAATAGAAAAGGTTAAAATAAATTGTTCGTAAATAAAAAATTTTTTTTTTAATTTTTTCAATATAATATATTTTTATTATTTTCTAAAAATTAATTTAATTAATTTTTAATCGTTTTAAATCAATTTTTATTTATTGTTTAAATTAATAAATATTAATTAAATTAACCATTATTTTTTATCTCGATTTATTAAAAATATTTACTTTTTTACACCTAAACCTTATTTTTCCCCTGTTCTAAAAGTAACAAATAAAATAAAATAAAAAAAACTCGTTTTGCATTTTTATATTCTACCAAAAATGTCCTTTCTTGACAATAAACTATTATATATTTTTTATTTTTCCCATTCCTTGTTTAGGCTCATCCCCCTCCTCATTTACACCTTTCATAAGGTATTCATTTCTTTTTTTTTGCCCCCTAAACGTGAATAACTTTATTTTTTATTAGGCAAAGTTTTATCTAATCATAGTTTTATTTATATTTAAGTGTTTTATTTACAAAAATAAGCATTAAATATGTGTTTTTTAGGATTTAAAGTTTATTTTCTGGTTTTTTTAAACTCTGATTTTTGTATTTTTTGTTTCCGTTTTTTACATTTATTTTTTTAAATACATTCTGATTTTAATATTTCTTCTGATTTGTATTTTTTATAATTTTCTTTTGTTACGATTAAAAATTCATTTAAATCGGTTTTGTTATTCTCCAACAGATTAATTTTGTACAAATATTTTTTAAAAAGCAATCTATTTATTATATTTTACAATGGATAATCTTCCAAACCAAAAAATGTGATTTTTCAGAGTTTTTGTGCGTTCTATCCATTACAAGTGAATAAAATAATAATCATATTTTTTATTTATTTATTATTTGTTTTATTGCCTTTTGCTGTTAAAATTCAACTTTTTTAAATCTCTAAAAATGTAAAAATTCATAATTCTATTATTAGAATGTTTCCGGAAAAAACTTTTTCAGAATTTCAGAATTTAAAAAATTACAACTTTTCATAATTAAAACTTTTTTTTCAGAATTTTTATCATTTATTCTGAAATACATATAATAAAATATTGTTTTGTTTCAATTACTTTTATTTATTTTTCTAATTTCTCACCTTTCTTTTCTATATAAAAACTTTAATTTTTTTCCAACTTTATCGTCAGAGTAGTAATTTATTATTCAAGTTGCATTTTTCTTATTTTCTTCTCTTTAAATTACTTGTGTAAATTAGCTTTAATTTTGTTGCGCATAGATTGTTTTTTTTAATATTAAAAATATTTTTACCTATTGTTTTTACGTATTTTTAATTAAAAAAAAATAATCAATTTTTTATTAAATTAAAAATCCAATGTTTCTTAAAACTTGGGAATTTCTCAAAATATTTTTACGAAGCTTCAAAAAATTAAAGATTTTTTTAAAATACAAATTCTAAATTTCCTTAGTTCTCTAACCCTTGAAAAACACTAAAAAACAATTTTATGCCTCAACATATAGCGCAAAAGCTTAAATATTATTTTACAAATAACCATAAACATTCACTTGTTTTGTGTTTGTTTTCGACTAGCACAGACTTGTATTTATTTATTTTATTTTATTTTCCTTGACCATAAAGTGTCCACAATTATATTTTTATTCTTTTATTTTTTATTGTTGAAAATAACCCGCAATTTTCGTGTTCTTCCGTGAGGGAAAATTAGGGATAGAAAGGGGAAGAAGGATAAAGGGCCATGAAAATTTTATTTAATTTTTTTTTTAATAATAGCCTTTAATAATAACCAATAATTAATATTTAAAAATAAATTTGTTAATTTTTAATTAATTTACCTATTACCTTTTTTTCCCCTGCTTTTGCTTCAAGTCTCATTATTTCCTTTTTTTCAGTAAAATTCAAATTTTTCTCACACTTTTTTCTTATTCATCTTTCACTTTTACACATATTTTTTGGTTGATTTCCCCCATTTCCGTTTTTATTTTTTTTTTATTATTTAGATCCGTTTTGCGTTTATTTGATTAGCAAAATTTTTATTTTCTTCTCTAAATTGTTACTTATTTTTATTAAAAAATAGGAAACACGGATTTATATGAATATTTGCTACTTTATAATTATTTTATTGTATTATTTTTATTAACTTCAAAATTCAATTGAAAATACTTATTTTTTACTTGCAATTTTGTTTAAGAAAATAATAAGCTACAACAAAGCAGCAATTACTATAAAGTGGAAAACAACAAACAATAAACGAAAGGAAAACCTGAAACAAAAAGTAGGTTCTTTTGTATTTTTATTACAATGACAAGGTCAGAATATAAAATGAATTTCTGAATAATAAACTTTTTCCGGATAAATTACAAAAATTTAACACTATAAATTTTCAACTTTTCCGGAAAAATTATAAAACTTTGTTTTTTGTTTATTCTGAAATTCTGATTTAAATATTAGAAATAAAACTTTCTGGAAACAAAAAATAAAACTTGTATTTTCAACAGATCGTTTAATAAACTCTTTGTTATTTCATCATAAAAAATTAAATTATTGTCGATATTTTTAGGGGTTTTAATCTTTATTGAAGCATTTAAAAATATAAAAAATTTCTTATATATTTTTCCCTAAAAAAATTATTTCATAAATAGTTTTTTCTTATTTTAATAAATTATTTCAATCATTGCTTCATAAAATTAATTATGTGCAAACACTATAATTAAAAAATCTTGAGTTTCTTCGATTTGTTAATTAATTATTTTTTTAATTTTTAAGTGGCTTTTAGTTGTTAGTCTTGAGGGTGAAAACAAGAATTTTTATTGAGTATTTTTTTTTTTATTTTTAAGAAAATGTCCGTCAATGATTGAATAATTTTTTTATTCGCTTTTGTAAAGGACGGAACTTAAAATCATTAATAAATTAACACTTGAAAATTAATTATTGGGGGAATAATTGAAAAATAATTAAAGTAACAGTAGTTTATTTTATCATTATATTAAATTAATTCTGAAGCATTTTATATACATATTAAACAAATTTATTTTTTCTGTAGAAAGTTTATTTAAGTTTCAATTCTAACTTTTTCAACTTTGTTGTAAACTTTCAAAAAATTTTATTGTAAATCTTCCGGAAGCGAACTGTAAACTACTTTTCATATTTCTTATTGTAAACATTCCTGAAACGAAACTAAAATTTTCGAAAATTCTGAATTTCCGGATTACTCTTACTTTCATTTTCTGTATATTTTCCGGAAAGTTCTATTTTTAAAAATATTTTTTATATTATTAAGCTTCAATTAAAACATTAATTTTTAAGATATTCAACTTATGTCATCAGTTTGGTCTTCTTGGACTGATGGTTTTCTTAAAGGTTTTTGTTCTTGTACAAATTCAAATGAAGAACCAATTAATAAAATAATAAAAGAAGAAAATGAAGAAGGAAAACAACTTGAAAATTTAAATAAAATTATTTTATCAACAACAACTTCCTTAGATTCAAATGAATTTATTAATAATTATAATATGTGGAATAGTACTATTATGGACCAGTCTTGGTGTTCATCAACTATTGGGTAGGATATTTAATTTTTTTCTGTATTTTTTAATTTTTTTCTCTTCAATTTTTATCAATTTTTTTATTTTTTGAGTATTTTATTTTTATATATACAAGTTTAGTAAAAAATAAAAAATCTAAATCCCGTTGTTATTTGAGGGATTTTATTGTTATTATTGTGTTCATTTTATAGAAAACACTGCGCGAGATTATTTTTAGATAAGACTATTATTATTTTATAAATTTTATTTTTTAAAAAAGGCTATTAGAGTATATTTAAATTTTTTTTCTTTATTTTCTGACTCCAATTTTTAATTAAGTAAAAATAGGGCATCAAAATAAATAATTAAAAAAAAACCTCGCTTCGTTTTCTTCTTCTCTTTGATTGTTATTATTATTCGTTATTTTATTAAATTTTGGAATAACTTTTTCTTTTTATATATTTTCATTTGAAAACACACCGTTTTGTTTGTTAATATTTTGCGTTTTTTTCAATTTCCGGATTAATAAATTTAATTAAAATTTAATTTTTTACCTTCAAAATATTCAGAGTTTGGAAATAAAACTTTCCGGAAAAATCGGAATTTTTTGTTTTACATTTCATAAATTATGTTTTTTTACAAACTTGTGTTTGTAATAATTTTATCACAAAAAAAAATGCAATAATTTTTAATATAAAACACATAACATAAATATTTGTATTTTTTCTGCTTATTTTAAAGCCAAACTTTTTTTCCTCTTTATTTTCTCTCTTTTTTATTTTTAAAATATATCCCTTTTCCTTTATGTCAACCTATACTTAAAGATATATTACATATAAATCTTTTTTCAAGTTTAAAAAGAAAAGAAAAAAATATTTTTTGGTTATTTGTCACTAATCTACAATTTAAAACTTATTTTTAAACTTTTGCTGACTTTTTTTTCCAATTTTTAATTGCTTTTGTTGCATAGATTTACTATTTTATTATATTGAAACTTAAAAAAAAAAGTAAAACATTTTAAAAAATCAGAATATTTTAATAGCATTTAAAATAAAAACTTTTTTAACCTAAAAATCAGAATTTTTTCCGATTACTAAAGTCAGAAAATAAAATAAGTTTTAATTCTGATTTTTTATTTTATTGTATTTTACATATCAGAAATAAAATAAACTTAATTCTATTGTATTTTATACAAAAATTTTTAAAAATTTAATGTTAAATTGTATTTCTTATGTCTAAAATTGTACTATTTAAAATATTTATCAGAATTTATTTAACCTCCCTAAAAATTGTTCTCTTTTCCTTCTCTAATTTGTTTTATCAAAAAATAAATAATTGACTTTAGTGTTGTGTAATATACACACATTTTTCTATTATAAAAAATCTTGACTGATTATTTTTATTTTTTTTTTAAATTTTATTTTTTCAATCCCTTTAAATCAAATCAAGCGTTAATAATCTCAAATTAGAAAAAAATAAAATACGCAATAAAAAGTAATATTATTATTATTTTTATTATGTATTATTTTCTTTCACTTTCCCACTCAATTATTTTACTTTTTACAATTTATTTATCAACCAGCCTGTTTGACCTTCACGGGGTTTTGTCCTTTTAATTTTAAAAAAATTTTAATTATTAATTATTATTTTTCGTTATGATTTCTCTTTAAAATTCAAATAATTTTTACCTAGACTCTAATTGTTATTTTTTGTTAACTTGTCCTTTCGGTTAAAACCAATTCATTAATTCAAGCTTCCAAATTCCATATATTTTTTTTTCGTCCTTTTCCATCGTTTTTTTCAGTCAACATCTGGTTGACACATACATATACACAACACAGAGACATGGCATTTAATTTTAGTACAATCACCCCTTCTTTTTTTTTCTTAAATTCCTTAAGCCTTTTAGAAATATGTTTGTGGTAATACTTTTTTATTTATTTATCCACAACAAAATTATTGTATACAAAAGAATTTCAGAATTTAAACTTACCTCATATATTTTTGTTAATAATATTATTGTAGAGTCAGAATTTCGCTTCTGTTTTTTTATTTGTAACTGAATTTAAAAATATTAACAGTATTTGTTTAAATCAGAATTTAAACTTGGAAAAATACATTTCAGAATTTAAAACATCATATCCTATCATCTAATAATCAGGACCCTTTTACACATTACATAAGGAAAAATACAAAAATCAGAATTTGTATTTCTGTTTTATATTTTCCTGTTGTGATTCAATTGATAAAACACGTTTTTTCTATTGTATAATTCTGATTATGTATTTCTTTTGTATACTTTTTAATTCATAAATTTATTTCAGAATTTTATTAAGTTTATTTATATAATTAAATAATGCAAAATAATAATTCATTTTATTCTTCAAATAATTCATCTTCTTCAAATATTCCCTATTTTCATTCACCCCAACTAAATAGACATAATAATAGACGTTTTCAACGTAGAACACAATTAAGTAGGGATCAATTACTTGGTGGATCATTACGTCAATCTGAAGAAAGGGAATTAAAACAACAACAAAATAATAATAATAATAATAAGCAAATAAAACAACAATTAAATAAACAAATAATATCCTCACCTCCTTTAGCAATGCGTAGACTTAGTAGAAAATGCCAACAATGGTTAAGTGGAAGGTAAAAGAAAAAAAATTTAAAAAAAATTTAAACTTCATAAATAATAATTCGAGTACGGTTAGGTGTGTATTTTTATGTGTTTTTAGTGTCATTTATTAAATCAGAATTTTTGTACAACTTTTCTTAAAATCAGAATTTATTAACATTTGGTCAAAAAGTTATGTTTAGAAAAAAGGTTTAATTAAAGACTAACAGAATTGAGGGGTTTTTTTCACAAAATTTCATCAATTCTCTTTGATTATTTAATAAAAATAAAATTATTTATCTAATTAAAACTCTTTAAAAATAATTTTTCCCACCCAATTTTAAATTTTATCTAAATTTTTGTTGACCATTTAATTTTTCTTTTTTTTCCTTTTCTTCTTTTTCTTTTACCTTCAATTAAATAGCCTTATGTCAAATTGCTATTTCCGGGACAGCTTAAAAATAAAGGAAAATAAAATAAAAATGAAAAGGAGGATTAGTCACATTCTACAGGCTGTCTAGAGTATTATACCCATTTTTAACCTTAAATTCTCTCCGTCTCTAACCAATTTTGCCTAGAGAAAAAAAATTTTATTTATTTATTTTTTATTCATTTTTCCTTCAGATTTATCTCACAATTTATAATTTTTATTTTTACGATTATCCGGCCAAAGAAAAGGGCAAAATTGAGCGAGCAATTAGAGAAAGAAAAAGTGTGAGTGTTTTTGAGAGAGACAAGTTTTTAAGAGAAAAAAGAATTAAAAATTGTAAGGAAATAAAATTATTATTTTTAGAAAATTGCCTTTTAGTCCTTTTCACATAAATAAATAAGAATAATAATAATAATAAAATATTTTTTTTATTCGTTAAATTGGGAGTGAAATATTTTATCTTATTTTTAAGAAGACACACGTATATGGAAAAATATTTTTTAATTATCTTAAAAAATAATACTAAAAATACATTTATGTTTATATAAAGCTAAAAATCTTAAACTTAAAAAGTAACCTGATCAGTGCAATGTTTTATAATAAAAAAAATACATACAACCAAAATACCAAAAATACTTAATTTTATTTATTTACTGACTAAGCACTAAAATAATTTAACGAACTTGGACTGTTCACAGATGTGTTTATTTAATAAATAAAAATACTGGCGTCATATGTATTTTTAATTATTTTAATAATTTTATTTATCGTCTAAACACAAATAAACTTAATTAAATAAAGAATTTTAATATAACAATACTTAAATAAACTTGTTGTATATTTTTCCATTTAAAGTTTATTTAGTCTAGTTATGTGTTTTACTTTACATACAACTTCTGATTTTTTTTTTAATTTCAGTTATTTATTTATATTTTTATTTATTTTGCTAACAAATTTTTATTATTTTTAATTTTTTAAATTTATTTTCAGACGTACTACAACAACAGCCCCTAGCCCAACTTCTACTCTTCACCACCACCAATATAATAATCACTTTCATACTCCAAACCTTTCATTATCTGCATCATTTGCTTCACCTGTTGGTCCTCCACCTTTTAGACCTTTTAATAAAAATCAAATGAAGCAAAGAAGAGTAACTAATGGAGACTTTCTTGGATTACTTGAAAGAATGCAAAGTCAAAGAATGGATGATCAACGATGTCAAATGCCTTTAACAAAAAATAATAATAAATTTTTTAAGGTGGGGAATTTTTAAAATAAAATTTAAAAAAAACTTTAGCAAAGTACCAAAATTACACAATTTTTTTTAATTAAAATTCTGGTCAAAGTTGACATTTTGTCCTAATTTAAATCTTTTTTTTTTCAATTATTTTAATCGTTTAAACTTAAATTACCTCTTTATTAACTTTTGAAACTTATTTAAACAATTATATAATATTAAAATAAACTTAAAACTTTTATTTAACTAAAACACTTGAGTAAAAAACACACTTTCGTTTCTTGTATTTTATTTTTTGTATTTTTGCTCTATTTTTTAAGGGTGTTTTTATTTACTTGATTTTTAACTTTTCCGGTTTTTTTTTTAAATTAAGAGAAGATAATAAAATTTTCTTTTGACAAATATAATAAGAAGGGGGTAAATTACAAAGAGAGGGGGAAAAGCAGCTAATAACGAGAATTTTTGTAAATAATCTAATGATTTATGTTATTTAATATTTTTTTTATATGATTAGCAATTTCTTTTATTTATTCATTTTTTATAGCTTAATTACTAATCTTTTTTTTGTTTAATTTTTTTAATATTTCTTTCTGGACGTTTCAGTGCCACTTTTCTATTGGTTTCTTCTATTGAGGGAATGCTTTTTTCAATTTTAAAAATTTGCTTCATTTCTCTTATTAAAAAGCATTACTTTAGCCTTAAGAATGTTTTAATAGAAAATCAGAATTTTTAAAAAAGAGAAGTTAACTCTCCTTTTTTTGTCACTAATTTTGTTAAGCTTAATCAGAAATTTTCAAATTTTTAACATTATTAGCTAACAACTATAAACTATATTTTTGCCAAATTTTATAGAGATATTTTTAATTTTGGCTATTTTTTGCATTTGCGCCGAAACGTCTTCAATCAGGATTTGTCTTTTATTTACAATTTTCTTGTTCTAAATAAATTACTAATTTATTAATTATTTACTCAAGCAGAAGATAATCTTTTTTTCATTTTTTGTTTTCCTTTTTTTCCAAAATTAACACAAAAATCCAAAAAAACCTCAGGTCGCAGTGTTTGCGCACCCAAGTAGAAAATTTTTTAGACGAGTTGCGGCGTCTTTTTTGTCTTTGTATTTTTACTTACTTTCAGGGTCAAAAATAAATATTATTTAAATAACAAAAAAATCTTCATCCAGAAAATAGTAAAAAAATTTTGTATTTTTTCTAAGTTTGTGTTTCTCAACCTTTTTACTTTTTTGAAGTCTTATTTTTAAATTAAATCCGCCTGCTTCTTATAATTTTTTTTATGCAACAAACATTGCAACTTTATCAGAATTTAAAAATCCGCCTGCTTCAAAATGTTTAAAATTTATGCTTAAAATTTATTTTTAGTATATTTATGTATAAATATTTGTATATCTTAAAAAATAAGAAGAAAAATATTAAAAATATCTAACCGGTTTTTTCTGTAATTTTTATACATTTTTATTCAGTTTGCTTCACCTACGACCTATATACTTGACATTTTTATTTTTTAGCTAATAATAACAATATTTTAAAATGTATTTATTTAGAAAGTAATATTTTACGCACTTAAAAAAATATAATACAATATCGTTAAGTGTTTATCTTAAAAAATTAGTAAATTAAAGTTTTCGTTAATGAAATATAACATATTCCGCATTCTTAATTTTTATTTATATCAATCATTTATTTTATTTAAATCTGAAGCAGTATTTCAAGTTTTTTTTTTAATTTTTTGCTTCAAGTTTTATTTACTTTTTTTTTGCTTCAAACTTTATGTACTCTTTTTGCTTCAAGTTTTAGTTCATTCTATAAAATAACTAATCAGAATCTTAACATTTTTCTTTTTTCCCTTTATTTCTTTTTTAGATGATTTTTATGCTTTTTTCCTATAATTTGCTTCAATTATCCATTTTCATAGTTGACCGAATTCCACTTTAAAATTTATATAATTTATTATACTAAATATCTTTTAAATTTAATATAACAAAGTAATTTTATAGTACATAAATAAATATCACTTATTAGGGCATCGTATATATATATATACTCTTCTTTTTAATCAGGACTTTTGATGTGTTTTTATATTTGTTTGTGTGTGTGGGCGATTGACCGACTTAAAATTAAGTGATAGTAAATATATATCCGATTTTTTAATGAAAGAAGAATTCTTTTCAAAAATTTATAAAAATAAATATTTTTATAATGAGATTTTTTTAGCTTTTTTGCTTATTAAGTAATGTTTTTTTTTAAATTAAATCGCCTGCTTCAGAATTTAATTAAAATGCGCCTATTTAATAAATAAACTTGAAGTATAAAATAATTTTATAAATAAACCTGAAACAAAATAATTTAATTAAACTTGAAAGTTTATAAACTTGAAGTTAAATAATTTTATTAAAAATATTTTTAAACAGCTGCAATTGAATTAATTAATACATGTTGTAAAAATTAGTTACTAAAAGAAACAAAAAAATTTTTTTAATTACTACTTTTGCTTTTTTATGCTTGTTAGTATATTTTGTTGACAATGTGGAAGTGAAATGTTTTTTTGTTTCTCTTTCTTGTTAACCAAAAGTTGGTTTATTTTCTGTTCTTTATAAATAGTCCAAAAGATTAAATATAAAGATAGAAAGAATTCTGTCATTTTTCAAAAAAAGAAACTGGACTCATTGCTATCAAAAATAAAATCAACTAATAGCAGCTCAATGGCGGTTTTTACTATTTTTATTTAAAAACGCCTGCTTCAAAAATTCAATTTAAAAAAAAAATACGCTTGCTGCAAAATTAAATTATTAATAAATTTTATTAATTTTAATATAGTTCCCGCCTGCTTCAAGTTTTAAAATATCTTTATTTTTATTAAATTGCACCTGCTTCAAGTTTAATAAGTACTTTTTTTTTTAATATTATTTAAGCTTCATTAAAGTTTGAATTATTATTTTGTAAAAATTTCCAACTTTTGTATTTACTTTGTTAATGAAGATGACTCTTACTATTTAGAGTTTTTTATTTTATAAAAGTCATTTGTTTCATTAAATCAATTTTTTGTATATTTTTCTGCTCTTTTTTCCATAATTTGTTCTCCTTATAAAAATGTTTTTTTTTATTTATTTAAATTGCTAGGTGCGTAACTGATATATATTTTTATATAAGCGAAAAAATGTTAAAAAGAAGGCGGCGTTTTTAACGCTTGGTTTGGCAGATATTTAATTAGTATTTATTTATTTTTAACCTTTTATATATATTTTTTAAAGAATCATTATTTTATTATTATTCATTTTTAAATATAACAATGTGTCATTTTAAGAAAATTGTGTCATTTATTTTTAATTTTTATTATTTTGATAACTGTTTTAAACATTTTTTATTTATTTTATCATTTTTAACATAATTTTGCTACTGTCTTTTATTTTTTGCTTCTATTTTTACTTAATTTTCAAGTTTTAAGATCAATCTTAAATTTTTCTCTTTTAATAAAAGAATTCCGCCTGCTTCAAGTTTAATAAACTTCTACTTGCTTCAGAACTTTTAAATGCAGTCTTTAAAACAAATTCCGCCTGCTTTCAGATTTATGAAATTTAAGCAAAAATTAAAAGTTTTTCCTTTTGTTTATTTTTTATTACCTTTTTTTATATATTTATTTTACTTACCTCTTTACTATTAACGCAATCACCCATCATTAAAATTGTTTTAACGATCAAAAGCAGAAGAAGAAACGAAAAAAGTCCAAAACATCGTTTATTTCAGTCGTACAATTTTTTTTCTTTATTTTTTCCCGTCCTCGACCCTTTTATCTGTGTTGCATTTTTTTACGTTAATAAATTTATTAGCTTGTTAATTTTTTTTAATTTTTTAAGGTCATTATTTACTTCTAAATATTTACCGCTAATCACGAGAATTGCTTTTTTTTTAATTATTTTCAAGCATTTACTTTTTGGCTGCTTCTAAATATTATATTTGTTACTTTATCCTACCTTTAATTAAATTTATTATTTTATGAGACTCTAATGACCATTCGACTTAAACTTAAAACTTAATATGAAACAAGTTTATTTATACTTCAACAGAATACTTAAAACTTTAATAAAAAAGAAAGTTTATTTAAGTGTATCACCTAATAAAGTTTTATATTTTTCAAGTTTCAATTGCCAAGTTTATTTTTAAGTATATTACTTTAAAAGAAGAAGAAACAATTATAAAAATACGCGCATTTTCCTTTTCTTTTACTCTTAAAATTTAATAATAATTTACAAAAAATTTATTATTTTTTTTTTAAAATAAATTGTGTAAAATAAATAAATAAAATTTCATTCTATCCTTTGCGCATCTTCTGATTTTTTTTCTTTAAATTTATGGGCACTTAAAAATCAATTGAAAAATAAAGTGTAAGTTGAGGAAAATAAATAGCCGATTTGTCTACTTTATTGGGGGCTTGGTAGTGCCTTGTTTTTTTTTTTATTGAACGAGAATATTCTTTTTCTTTCCTTTTTTTCTTCTTCTTTTTATATATAAATTTAAATATTTTTATTTATTTTGACTTATTCCGTTTTTTACATTTAAATATTTTGCACTTTTCTTTTAAAAAAGTTTTGTGCAATTACTGTAGTTTACTGTAATCCTAATTTTATTTCAAAATGTTCAGATTCTAATGACCTAACAAATTAGCTCAAACACAGTCTATTTTTAATGTCAATCCTGATTATAAAAAATTAATCCTCTTTTCCCCCCCAGTATTTAGGTGTAGTGTTCCTCTTCTTTTACAATAAATTTATTTTCTCTCTTTCCTTAAAATATAATTTCCTAAAATTCATTCCTCTTCTTTAAAAAATTTGATTTTTTTTTTCATTTATTCTCTCACCTATTTTTCAATAACAAATTTTTTTTTCTCTCCTTCCACTCAATTTTTTAACCATTAATTTTTTTTGTAAAGTTAGTATATATATATTTTTTATTTATTATGTCCGCCAACTGGCTATTTTTTTTTTATTTTTAAATTCCTTTAATCCCTTAAAAATTGAAAGGAATTTAATTTTCTTTTTTTTAAGGTAAAAATGAAGAGAATTAAATAAATTAAGTGGTCACCTTTTTTAAAAATTTATAACTCTTTGTTAAATGAAGATAAAATTTTTATTTTTATATTGAAATAAAGCGGAGAATCTGAGGTTTAAAATGATACTAAGATTAGATTTTTAAATTAAATTTGAAATTTTTTATGATTTTTTATAACGTAAACGCTTTTTTAGCTTTTTTTATTTACATTTTTTGCTTCCGATCAGAGAAATAAAAAATAGTGTGTTATTTACTACTAACGCTTACGAGAGACAAAATCTTGAACAGGCGGATTTTTAGTTAGAGAAGGAAAAATAGTGTGTCGTTTCTTATTAAACCTTAAGAGAGACTAAACCCTGAACAGGCGGATTTTATTTAATTTAAAAAGAGTGAATATTATTTTCTTCTAAATTTTGTTTAAATTATTTTTATTTTTTGTCACATTAAAAAAAATATTTTTTTTTTATTATTTATTTCTTAGTCATCATTTTAAAATTTTATTTTTAGTACTAGATAAAATGAAAGTTTTTTTTTTGGTTGGTCAATTGTTTATTTTATTTTTTATTTTTTTCCATGCATTTTTAACGCTATCATTCCTTTAAATCTTTAAATTTAAAAATAAAATTTTTATTTTTTTTTCACTTTTTAAACTTTTAAATAATTTTAATTCTATTTCTGAAGCCTTTAAATTATTTAAATTTATTTTTTAAAATTAATTAAACTTGCGGACAACAAAAAAACTTGCGGACATGTCCGCAACTAAAAATTGCAACATTGAATTTATTCGTCTTAGAAATGTTTCAGAAGCTTCCCCAGCTATATCTTCTTCAATTCCAATAGCTTCAGACAATATAAAATGTATTGGAAGCAATAAAATAAATAATAGGAATAAATGGTCCCCACAACAAAAAAGAATTTCTTTGTTACGTACTCCCCGTCCAGCAACTATTTATTCTACAGATATGGGAGAAAATGTAAAGGTAACAAAAATTGAAGTTTCTGCTTCAAATAAAATAAATGAAACAACAGAAAAAACTAGTGTAGTATTGAAATTAGCAAATGTTAAAGCTAACAATTGGAGTTGGCCGCCCAATTCTAAAGTGAAGCAAACTTGTAGCAATATTAATAATAACTTTCCGCAACATTTTTTGAAGCAACCTTTAAACTCTGACATGAAACAAAATTTTTTGAAACAGAAGCAACTTTTAAATCAAAGTAGCAACACTGATAGCAATTTGAAGCAGTTTCAAAATAATAGCAGCAACATTAACAACGTGAAGCAAAATTTTCTAAAACAGAAGCAGCTTCAAAATCAAAATAACAACATTAATAACAAATTTGATAGCAACATTTCTCAGCTTCTTTTAAATCAAAAATTAAACAAAGAAGCAAATATTGACAACGATAAAAATAAACTTGAAGCAACAACTACTACAACAATAACTAAACTTTTGCTTCAATCATCATCATCTTCCCCTTCAGTTAACCATATTGTTGCACAAAAATTAAAAGAAAATAATAAATTATCTAATATTAACTCCCCTTCCTCTTCTAATATTCCTTCTCTTCAATTACGTCATCGACCCCTTTCTCTTCTTTATTTGAAGCAATCTCACCGTCAACAACAACAAAAACGTTTTGCTGTTCCTCCACCATTTGTTTCTAATTTAAATAATAATAATTCTGTTACTCCTACAAAAGAAGCATTAATACCTATATCAGAAACAATGAAAATTGAAGAAACTTCGACTGAAGCAAATCTTGCTTCAGTTGTTAATAAAGAAGAGAAAGAAGATCCTTTATTATTTGAAGCTAAAGTTAAAGCAGTTAAATTACGAAGACAAACTGCTTCTGCTTCAAATTCTGCGAATGCTTCAACTTTTGTTAATGCTTCAACTTCTGTTGTTGCTTCAAATCCTGCCTCAACTTCCGCTGCTAATTTAACTTCTGCTAACGCTTCTTTATCTACTTCTGTTTCAAATTCTGCTAATGATTCAGTTTCTGAAGCTGCTTCAGATTTTTTCAATATTGCTAATACTTCCATTCGTGAAAGACGCAGTGCTAAGTCACTAACAACTATTTCTTCTAAACTGTCAAAATTTGAAGCAAATAGTTTAGCTAACAACAGCAAAGAAACAAAGAAGCAAGAAAAACTTTCTTGCAATAAAATTCGTTCAACTTCACAAGAGCCTTCAAATCATCCATTTTGTGATGAAAAAGAATATTTTGTTGCTAATAAAAATAAAATTAATCGAATTGAAGCATTAAAGGTTGAAGCAACAAAGAAAAACCGTCCAAGTTCTTTATTGCTAACATTTTTAAGTGCTAATATGGCGTTATTACGAAACAAAGCAAGATGGCCTGCTACTAATAATGCTTCTGAAGCAAAAAATTTAAATGCTTCAACTACTGCCAGTACCTCAAATATTGCTTCAAATTCTGCTAAAGCTTCAAATATTGTTTCAACTCCAACTATTGCTTCAAATATTGCTTCAACTTCTGCTAATGCTTCAACTATTCCTTCATCATCCACCACCTCCTCATCCTTTCTTTGGCATTTGCTTCCATTTATGAAGCAACAAACAAAAGCCAATAAACTAAAAAGAAGGGAAGAAAGAAGAAGAAGAGGTTTTTCTTTCCCCAATCATCACTTTCAAAGTGAAGCAGTTAATTTTCCTGAAATGCCACAATTAGCTTCAGAAACTAAAATTGATTCAAAAAATACTAGAAATAGTTGTTCAGAAGAATTAACTTTTTCTTTGCTTCAACAAAATAAAATATTATATAAAGCTGAAGAAAATAATGAGTCAAATGATGATAATAATGCTATTTTGAAGCATCATTCTTCATTAAGGGTGAAACTATTTAAATTAAAAATAAAACTTTTTTTGCTTGGGGTTTTTAAAAAGTAAGAAGTTTAGGTCAATTTTTGTTATAATATTTTTGCTTCAAATAATTGTTTTAAATAAAAAAAGGGAGTTCAAAAGAATTTTAGTTTTTCTCACAAAATTAAGCTAATTATTATGTAATTTTGGTACATATTTTTTCCTTTTTCCCCAATTTTTTAATTAATAAATTGTTCAGGCAGGCAATCAAATTGGAAAAGCTATAGACTGCAGCAACACCTCTCGTAAAACTAATAATCTTATTTCTAATAAAGAAAGTAGCGGAGCTATTGTTCGGCAGGTTGGATTTATTATTTCTTTTGTATGGAGACTCTATTGACCCTTGAGTTATTCTTTAACTTTTCCGGAAGTATTCCGGAAAAGTTTTGTTTCTAATTTAATTTCCTCTTCCATTTCTTTTACTTTTGTTTTGCTTTAAGTAAATTGTTGTATTTTCTAAATAGGATTATCTGAGTCTAGGACTTTATAATTTTGCTTTTTCTTTATAGCTCCTTTCTAATCCTGGTCCTTATCCTCAAATTGTTGTTGTTACAGAAGGAGAGGATTGTGCATTTTGGTTAGACGGAGCAGTCCAACTTGAAACAGAAAATAACAAAAACTTTAGCAAAGTAGCAAATTGTGAAGCAAAACTTGAAACAGATGATGAAGCAGCCCTTTCTTATAGAAAGTGAGATACTTTTAATTTATTTCTTTAATTTTTACAGGCATTTTCTTGGCCGTGAACATCACAATTTTTACGCCTTAGATCCTCTACTTGGTCCATTAATTTTAAGCGTAAGGGTAGAATCCACTACTTCAACTACTACTTCAACTACTAATTCACCTAAAACAAATCGCCAACAACTACAAAATTTTCGAATAATTTTACGTTCCCGTTTGGGCACAAATCATAAATTAGTTCCTTCAACAGCCTTTGCTAATTCTCGTCCTTGTGCTAACCAAATGGCAAAACTTTTATGTACACAAGTTAGTACAGAACGTTTTTGGCCTGTTGCATTTCCTGGAGGGAGTGAATTAATACTTCAATTTGATGAACATGTTATTAGCAATACTTATAAATTTGGTGAGTTATATTTTATATTTTTGAATTGTTTTTATATATAGAGCGAAATATATTGTGGGAAAATTGCTGCGACTAAATGGCCCTTGAAAAGTTTTTCTCTTTGCTTGCGTTTTAAACTTTCCAGAAATTCCGGATAGTGTTTTTGCTGTCAGTCTTAATTTAACTTTATTATTTTTTCCGTATTAATTCTTCTGAAACTTCCGGAAAGTTTTTATTTTTCTTTGTTTTTTTCTCTACCTCAAATAAAATTAAAGTTATATTTTTAACTTTAATATCTCTATTTTTTTAGGTGTTATCTACCAAAAATATAGTCAGACAACAGAAGAGGAATTATTTGGAAATACATGTGCCTGTAAAGAATTTGATGATTTTCTTGCATTATTAGGCGATCGTGTACCTTTACGAAACTTTGAAGGTTACCGTGGAGGTTTAGATACAATACATGGTCAAACAGGAAATGAGGTTTTCTTTTTAAACAAAATTATTTTTTATTTATTAATTTAATTTTAGAGTATTTATACAAAATTCTCACAAAAGGAAGTTATGTTTCATGTAAGCACACTTTTACCTTTTACAGCAGGAGATACACAACAATTACAACGTAAACGTCATATTGGTAATGATATAGTTGCTGTTGTTTTTCAAGAAAAGAATACTCCATTTTGTCCGGAAATGATTCAGGTTTTTTTAAAAGAAAAATGTGGGATAATTTAGAATTAATTTCTTTTAAAATTTTTAACTTTTTTCTAAATGAAATTAATTTGTTTCATTTTGGTATCATTCTATAGCTTAAAATCTGCTCTATTTTTTAAATATAAAATAAAAATTTAATTTTAATTTTTAAAAGAAAATAAAGGTTAAAGACTTTTCTAAAATTCCCTTTACTTTAAAAATTCCAAATCTCGTTTAAAATTGAACTTAAAATTTTCCTTTTTTGAGCTTCTTTGTAGCGCAGATTTTGCTCTATTTAATGGTATAAGAACGAAATTTTTATCTCTATTTTAAAAAAAGTTGTTCGCATTTAAATACATAGGAGAATAATTAAAAATTTAATTAAAAAAAAATTTTTTTCTTTTTAACAGTCAAACTTCTTACACGCATATTTGGTTGTCCAACCAATAGAAAATGATGACAATAACAACTCTGAAAAGTTTTATCGTGTTAGCATTTCTGCCCGTAACGATGTTCCTACTTTTGGCCCTCAATTACCTTCTAATATAATTTCTGGCGATAAAAATGAATTAAGAACTTTTTTTCTAACAAAGCTTATAAATGCAGAGAATGCTGCTTTGAAGGCAGAAAAATTTGCAAAATTAGCGGTAAACTTTAAAATTATTTTTTTCTTAAATTTTGGGAGGGCGATGAACTGTCCAAGAATTGTTTGCGTTGAAACGACCTTTTCAATTTTTAAATTTTTATTTTCTAGGAAAGAACTCGTTCATCTCTTCTAGATGGACTTTATAATGGATTAAAAGAACGTGCTCAATTTTATGGTGTACCATTTCTTGAATCTGTAGACCACCAACAACAACAACGAAAACCTTCTTCCTCTTTAATTAATCAATATTCAACTATTTCACCTTCAAAAATACAATATAATAATAATAATAATCAAATATTAAAAGATTTAAATAATTCACCTAATATATCATCATTAAATAATAATACCTCAAATAATAATAATAAAAATGTTTCAACAAATGCTTCCTCTTCTTTAGGCCTTTTTAGTTCAGTTAAAAAAGCATTTGCTAATACACGGTTAGTTTTTGTTTAATTTTAATGGTTAATAAAATTTTGATTTTTCCGGAATTCTGATTTTTTAAGAAATTCTGATTTTTCCGGAATTCTGATTTTTTAAGAAATTCTGATTTTTCCGGAATTCTGATTTTTCCGGAATTCTAATTTTTAAAAAAATTCTGATTTTTCAGAAATTCTGATTTTTCCGGAATTCTAATTTTTAAAAAAATTCTGATTTTTCAGAAATTCTGATTTTTTAAAAATTCTGATTTTTCAGAAATTCTGATTTTTTTAAAAATTCTGATTTTTCAGAAATTCTGATTTTTTAAAAATTCTGATTTTTCAGAAATTCTGATTTTTCCGGAATTCTAATTTTTAAAAAAATTCTGATTTTTTAAGAAATTCTGATTTTTCCGGAATTCTGATTTTTTAAGAAATTCTGGTTTTTCCGGAATTCTGATTTTTCCGGAATTCTGATTTTTAAGAAATTCTGATTTTTCCTATTAAAAAAAAACCTTTCCCTTTCAGTTCTCGTTCAGTCTCACAAGACATTGCTTCTTCTTCTTCATTTTTACAAACAAACAAAAAACTTATCCAACAACAACAATTATTATTATCTTCAACAACTACCTCAATTAATAATAATAATCAAAATAATAATACTTCTAATATCCCTTTAGTAAATAATAATAATTTATTAGAAAGTAGTATTGGATGTAATAGTAGTACAACAAGTAGTAGTAATAATGGTTATTATTGTTCTTCTGCTTCATCTTCTTCTTCCTCCTCTTATAGAAATTCATCAACAATAACAGCTTCTTCTTGTTGTTTAGGTGGAAAACCTCCACCTCCATTATTATTACCTCATTCTCCTCGACAGAGTGGAGTTAGTAAAAGAATTTTGGCTAGAGAACAAAGTAATTATTAATTTTTTAAGATATGCTTCAGCCCGTATAACTCAAGAATGGCTAACTATTTTTAGGTGTTTTTGGTACCATTTGATAGAGCAGAAAATTTGCTACAAAATTTCAGAAAAACAGAATTTTTGAAGAAATGGGAAAAAAGTTATGATCAAAAAACCAACTTAATGTTCAAAAAATTTATTTTTTTTTTGACATTTTTTGGCCATATCTTTTTTTCTTTAAGACCAAATCTTTTGATTTTTTCATATTTTATAGCTTGTTTTTTTCTCTATCTAATGGTACCAAATTCTCCAAAAAGTACTTAACTGTTTATTAGTTATTCGAGCTAAAACTTGGTTAGTCTCATAGTATTTTTTAGATCGTGTTTCTTCTTCCTTAGCCATATCAGATGATTCTCATATTTCTTCAGCTTCTTCAACCACTTCTAATCAACTGTGTAATATAGATACAGGAGGAGGAGGTCCTCAACCTACACGTTGGAGAACGTGTGCCTTATCATCAAATGGTTGTAGACAAGCAATTATTGCTAATCGAGGGTTAGACTTTTTTAGACTTTTTTTTCGACTTTAAATAATTTTTTTTTTTTAAAGTTGTACTTCAATGGTTTTTGACAATGAAACATCCTCTTCCATTAATTTTAAAAATTCCTCCCCTTCTCATCGTATTCTTCAACCTCAACATTCTCTTCAACAACAACAAATTGTTTCCTTAAATAATAAACTTGAAGGTAGA
Source organism: Meloidogyne graminicola (assembly GCA_036172905.1). Lineage (NCBI taxonomy): Eukaryota > Metazoa > Nematoda > Chromadorea > Rhabditida > Meloidogynidae > Meloidogyne > Meloidogyne graminicola. The sequence continues at coordinate 2,076,757 of JARPZY010000005.1, forward strand.
GGAGAATTTTTAAGTAGTGATGATGATGATTATGATGAAGATGTTGAGGTTGAAGTTGAAGAAGTTCTTAGTTCTGTTGGTGGTGTTTGTAATGAACAACAAGATTCTGATACTGGAATGGTTAGTTTATATTTAGTTTTAATGTTGTTTGGCATTTTGTCCAAATTTTTTAACTTTTTGGCATTTTGTCTAAAGTTTAGTTTTTGGCATTTTTTACTTTTTCAATAAGAAAAATAAATTTTAGGAAAGCATGTCTTCTGGTGATTTACACAATTCATTTAATACAGAAAGGGGAGCTTCTATTTTTAATAATAATAATAGTAGTAGACAATTAAATAATAATAAAAATGAAGCAGAAGAAAAAAGATTAGAAGAATTAGTTGTTGATGTTGTTAGATTAAAAAATGAAAAGGGAGAATTATTAAGACAAAATGTTACTTGCAGGACTGATATTAAAAAATTAAAAGAACGGTTAGTTAATTTAAACATTTTTTGGGATTTTTAATACGAAGCCTTGGCCTTCAAAAAAAGAAAATTGGGGGAAAAAAAGAATTTTTCCCCAATTTAACCATTTTATTCGCTGACATTTTGTCCAAAACGTTAAAGAATTTTTAATGGAGTATATTTATATTTAATTTTTAAGTCAATCATTATTGGCAACAGAATTGAATAAAGCAAATGATGAAATTCAACGTCTAAAAAAATTGTTAAATCGTTCAGATGACATTTCCTCCCCTAAAGAAAATATAAAAAATGAACAACAAAAACAAAATTCAGTTATACAAATGTATTTTGATGATGATGAAGAAATAATTATTAAAGAAGATTTAAATAATTTAAAAAAGATTAATTCCTCAGCTTCTTCTTCCCCATATTTTAATCAACCTTTATTTAGTGCTGAACAATAAATAATTTTTGTGTAAATATTTTTATTTATTTGTTAAAAATTGTTAATTTTATTTGATATTTTAAATTATTTCTTGACGTTTTGTCTTTTGTATTTTTTTAATTTTTTGGCGTTTTGGAATATTTGTTTAAATTGGTATTTTGAAAATCTTCAATTTATATTTTATTTTTTCTATAATCAACTCTCTTATTTTCAACGTTATTTTCTTTAAAAAGGATTTTTCCCCCCTTTTTTAGATAATTTGCTTCATCACTTTATATATATTTTAAATCTAGATTTTAAATTCTCTAAAATGGTTAGAACTTTATTACCGGGACAGTTTAGAGCCCCTTGGGCATTCGTAAAGAAAGGAGCTCGTGGAATACGTAAAATAGGTCCTTTGTGGTATGAATCTTGGAAATGGCCAGGACAGAATCGAGAATTTACTGAATTGTCTCCTAAATGGCAACAAAATAATATGGAAGAACTTAGAGGTTTGTTTTTAATTTTTTTACTTAATTTTGGGGGTTTTTAATGATTAATAGTTTTAATGGTCTAGCTAGGGTAACTTTAGATTTTGTGTATTTCTCAGACAAGGCCTTATATTTTTAATTTCTTTTTAAGGATATACTGGTGTTCAACCAACTGGCTATACAGATCCAAATACTGGCGAATTTGTTCATCTACCAGAAATGGTTCCTGAATTAATTGTTCCTGATTTGACTGGTTTTGAATTAAAGCCTTATGTTTCTTATAGAACTGATGTTGAAATTGAAAAAAGGTTTAAATTAATTTAACATTTTTTTAAATTTTTTTAGAAGAGCTAATACAGACAAAATTCTCGCAAAACATCCAAAAAATCCACCAATTGATCAAATTTGGCCACCGCCAGTAGTTGACGCTAAATTATTGTTTAATTATTGTTATGCTGATTCAATAAGAAAAAAGCATGAAATAAAGCCAGAGAAGGAGAAAACTGGATTTTTTGGGTTATTTTATAGAAAATAAAATTTTATTATTATTTTTTTTGAATAAATTGTTTCTTTTAATTTATTATTTTTAAATTAATTGTTGTATTCCTTAAAATATTTTTAGTTGTTTTTTAAATTAATTTTTTATTTTTTTAGTAATGAATAATTTATTTTTGCTCAAACGTTCTTTGCATACGACTGCTTTTAAAGGTTTATTTAATTTTTTATTTTTTTTTTATTAATTTTATTTTTCAGGTCGTGGAGCTGTTGCCCATCCTGGTTGGTATCCAAGGTTATCATTTTTAGGTTTAATTAATTAAATTTATTTTTAAAGAGATCATATGCCTGGTAATTATCCAAAAACAGAAGAAGAACGTCGGGCAGCTGCTATTAGATATGGACTTAGACCTGAAGATTACACGTTTTTTCTTAAATAAAATTAAAAATTAAATTAATTTTTTTAGACCTTTTCCATCAGATGATGTTGTTAATCATGTTGGTGATTATCCCGATTTTGGAATTGTTACTCATATGCATAGAGGTTTATTTTATTTAAGAGAGCGTTTTAATGAAAAATAAGTTTATTTACAAACTTGTTTTTTTTCTCTGCTTTAATCTTATAAACTTTTCTTTTAAATTAAAACTTTTGGAAAACTTTAAATATTTCCTGAATCTATTTATATTATTTTTTTCCTTTCCTAAAATTGAAAGAAAATACATTTTTTCATAATTTTTATTCTGATTTTTATTATAAAAATGTTTATTTTAGATCCTTATGATTATTATACTGACAGACATCAACGTCGTAATTGGAATGAACCTGTACTTAGACAAGCAATTCGTTATAGAGTTGACAGACATACATATAATGGATTAGATGAAGAACATTTTGAACCGTTTTGTTTTTTATTTTTAAGAATTTTAATTAATTCTTTTTTTTTAGTTTGGCAGTTGTATCTCGTTTTGCTAGCCTTTTAGTTCCTTTAGCTGTTATTTATTTTTTGGCTTTTCATCAAGGCGAAACTTTTGGTAAATTACGTGATTATTATATGCCGCGTTGGTATAATGGAAAGGTTTGTATTTTTTAGAGATTAAGAGACGAGAGACGTTTTTAAAAGATTTTCAAAAATATTGCCTAATTTTTGTTTTCAAAGCACAATTAAATTATTAATTATTTGAATGAAAATAATTTAATTTTCGAGCTATTTAACATTTTATTTTTAGTTAATAAAGCAATATCCTTATGACTATTTACGTGCTTTTCCATGGCATGATCCAAGAGATTATCCAATTTTGAATTATTCATTTGAACCTGCTGAAGAAGGACAAAATAATATTGAGGAAGATAATGCACGTTATCCTTTTAATGAAACTGAGCGTTAAAAAAATTTAATTTTTTTAGGGAAATTATTTTTTGTAAAATAATAAAAATTTTAAATTTATTTTTTTTTTTTTATAAATTATTTGTTCGCATTCACTGTTTTTAAAATATTTTTTAAATTACTTTTAATATTGTTTTTAGTGCTTTTAAAAATAGCTTCAATTTTTGATCTACATTTTTAGCATTTATTCCAAAATGTATTATTTAGAAGATATGGTTGAATGTATTTTTTTAAAGTTTAATTTTAATTAATTTTTTAAATTATTTTAGCATTGGGATTCCTTCCTGCTGAAATGAAGAAAAAATGTTCAGAGCTTAGAGAGCTTGATTTACAATACCAAGGTTTTCTTTTATTAATAATTGGTTTGGTGGTTAAGTGGTAGTGGACTTGTCTCTAACTAGGGGTTCGGTTCCGTTCAGGGGCATGCTTTTTCAAATTGTTTTAAATTTCTTTTACTCAAATCTAATCCTAGCTACTTTAAAAAAATTTTTTTTTTCATTTTTCAGCCAAAATGGAAAAATTAGGAAGTGATTTGACACAATTTTTTACAACATTACCTAAATTAACTAAAACAGAATTTGAAAAACAAAATAAAGAATTTGAACAGGTTTCCAAATTAAAAAATTTTTTTTCAATTTTTTTAGCGTTATTATGAAACTCGTTTAATTGCAAATTCTAAAATTCATATAACAGAATATTTGCAATCAGTACTCGAAAAATATAATGAAAAAGTTGCTAAAGATTTGACTGATTTTAGAGCAGAATTGGAAATTGAAAATCCTGGGGAAGTTGATTTAATTGAAAAATGTTTGTTTATTTTTTTTTAATTCTTTAAATTATTTTTTTAAAGCATTTATTCAATCAATTAATAATCCATGTAATAATTTATTTTATTCTGAAAATTCTTCTGAACTTGATGAACAGTCAGTTAGCCCTTCTGGAGTAACTACTACAACAGGACATTTAAATGGGTATATTTATTTTTATATTTTCTGTGTAAAATAAAAAGCATTTTTTAATTTAACCTTTAATTTTTGTTTTTCTTTGCAGCACTGACGTAATGGACATAACGCCAAAGAATCCAAATATTCAAAAGATAAAGCGGCAAACATCAACTTATGAAGATTTCAAAATTCCTTCAACTTTTGTAAATAAAATTTCAAAAAAAAAATATAATTATTTAATTTAAAGCGTCGTCCTACTCAATCAGTAGATGTTAAAGGATCAAAAACAACTATAAATACAACAGCTGGTCGTTTAATAGACGATGATATTTTTGATACTGAAATGGCTGCATCTCCACCTGTTAAGGTTGGAAAAATTATATATTCTGATTTTTCCGGAAAGTTTATTTTCTTAGAAATTGTATTTTCCATTCCGGAAAGTTTATTTTTTAGAAATTCTGATTTTTCCGGAAAGTTTCCGATTTTTAAAATTTCTATAAATTCTGATTTTATTTTAAATTAATTACAATTTATTTTTAAGAAACATAAAATTTCTGCTCCAAGTTTGCGTCAAATTGTTGCTTCAACTACAAATGAAGCATCTACAAGTCTTGTTGCTTCTTCTAAAACACGTTAATTTTTTAAAATAATAATTCTAATTTTTTTAAAAAATTTTAAAGGTGAATATTCTCCTCGTAGTTCAATTTCATCAATTTCCCCTCGTTCTACTTCTCCTTCAACATCTTCTATATTACCTCATTCATTATCAAAATTTCAATTTCCCCCATCTCGTATGGCTTCAATAGAACGTTGGAATGCTTCAATGAAACAATCAACAAGGTTTGAAAAATAAATTCTGTTTTTTTGTTAATTAAATAATTTAAGTACTAATATTATAAATGAACAATTAATTCCCCCAACAACTTTAAATAATTTACAACAACAACAACAACATTCTGCAGCTTTGCTTAGAATGCCTTCATTTGCTGGGGCACAACCTAGTCGACATGGAAGAACAAGAAAGTTAGTAAATAAATAAATAAATTTTCAGAACTTGTGATTTTTCAGAACTTTTAAATTTTTTTTTTAAAGTTTCTGATTTTTATTCTGATTTTTTTTAATTTACAGACTTACTAAAAGAGTTGTGCAAATGTTAAGTGAATCAATGCCTAAACCACCTGAACAACATGGAACTAGTAGCAGCAGTACAATAATTGTATTTAAAAAAAAAATAATATTTAAATATTTTCTATTTAAAGCGTCATCAACATAATAATGAAAGAATAGCAACAAGAAGGCAAAGAAGAATAGTAGGGGGAGGTGGAAAAGATGATAATAATAATAATAATAGAAATATTAGAGGAATAGTAGAAGGAGAAAATATAATTGAAGAAGAAGATGAAGAACATTTAGATGATTATGATGAAGGAGAAGAAATATTTGATGATGAAGAAGGGGAAGAAGAGGAAGAAGAAGAAGCAGATGATAAAGCTTGGTGCTATTGTAAACAGGTTAACTATTTGACTGAAAGAATTCCGGAAAAGTTATAGTATTAGTTTGGTTTGATAGGTTGTGTTCTGGGTTGTCTTCCTATGGGTAATGGGTTCGATACATTTCAGTGTTTAGAATTTTTAAGTTATTGTATTTCAATTTTAAATTCTTTTACTTCTTTTTTTATTTGATTAATTTAAATTCTAAAGTTAATTTTTTAATTTATTTTAGGGTTCAGCCGGTAATATGGTTGCTTGTGACAGTAAAAATGTCTGTTTAATTTTTTTAAAAATTGCTACATTTATTTAATTTTTTTTCTTTAATATTAAAGTGTCCATATGAATGGTTTCATTATGAATGCGTCGGCATAACACAGGTCAAGAAGAAAAAAGGAAATTTTAAAAATAATGGCAATTTTAGCCGCCAAAAGGTCGGTGGTATTGTCCAACATGTTCAATGAAATTAAGTAGTGCAATGCGCTCAAGATCTGCTTCATCTGAACAGCAACGATGAAATTTGAATTTTTAAAAAAATTTAAATTAAATTATTTTTAGTTTGTTTTTTTAAAAAATCATGAATTTAATTTTCTCTTTTTTTCCCCCCGAATTTTTTACTGATGGTTTCCAGGCGTAAAATTAAATTATTTTTTACATAAATTATTATAAAATAAATAATTAAATTATTTAATTTAATAAATTTTATCTTTTTAGTCAATCAATAATATTTTATATTAATTTATTATCATTTTTCCTTTTTTTTTTTTAAATTAATTTTTAGGTCAGTTCATGCGACGTATTATTTTATTTTCTTTAGGTTTTAATTTAATTAAATTTTATTTATTCTTTTTTTAGTTAAAAATTTAATGTCTCAACGCTCTCTACATTCTCTCAAACCAAAACCTAAAATATTGGTTACAGATTCTACTTTTGATTTACTTAAATTAAAAGAAATTGGAGATGTTATTCAATACGGTTTGTGAAATTTTATTAATTTTGGGTTCACGGTCCTCAAAGTTCTCTTTTTTAGAACTTAAATGGGTTAGAAAATATTAATTTTTAATTTTGTAGACAATCCTGGCCAGATGCCTCGTTCTCAGTTAGAAGAAAAAATTGTGGATGTAGATGCTCTCTTCTGTCTTGTACGTGATAGAATTGATAATAAATTGCTTGAAAAAGGTTTTAATTTTTTATTTAAATTATTTTTAAACTCTTAGCTAAAAACCTTAAAATGATTGGTACAATGAGTGTTGGTTATGAGCATATAAATTTGGAAGAATGTAAACGTAGGGGAATACGTATTGGATATACTCCTGGTAATTTATTAAAATTATTTTTAATAAATTTTTAAAGACGTTTTGACTGAAACTGTAGCTGAATTGGGAATGGCACTTCTCTTAACTACTGCTAGAAGACGTTTGGAAAATTTTTAAATTTTTAAAAAATTGTTTTTAGTTCCAGAAGCAATAAATTCTGTCAAAAAGTTTATATTTTAATTAATTAAAATTTTTTAAAAATTTTTTAGTGGAGGTTGGAGAACTTGGTCGCCTTATTATATGTGCGGAAAATCAATAGAAAATTCAGTTGTTGGAATTTACGGAATGGGAAAGATTGGGAGTAGTATTGCTAATAAAGTGCTTCCATTTATGCCGGAAAGGATTATTTATAATAATAGAAAGAAAAGAGAAGGTTTGTATTTTTTTTTAATTAAAATGTTTTTCCGGAAAGAATATTTTTTGTATTTTCCGGAAATATTTAAAAGTTTATTTAATTTTCCGGATCAGAATTTTATCTCTTCACAATAATAATTATTTTGTATTTTTTGGTATTTTTCCGGATCAGAATTTTTTTGTGTTTTTCCGGATTAATTATTCCGGAATAATTAATTAATCAGAATTATTTTCAGATTCTCCCCACACTTTTGTTTCTTTCAATGATTTGCTAGCGCAAAGTGATTTTCTTATAATTACTGCTACACCTTCACCTGAAAATACACGCATTTTTAATAAGAATACATTTAAGCTGATGAAAAAGGATTCAATTTTAATAAATATTAGCAGGTTTAATTAAATTAATTTAAAAATATTTTTTTTAAAAGAGGTATTTTGGTTAATCATAATGATTTGGCTGATGCATTAACTATTGGTTTAATAGGCTCTGCAGGTTTAGACGTTACCGACCCTGAACCTTTTCCTTTAGAACATCCACTTCAGAATATGGATAATTGTGGTAATTTAAATAAATCAGAATTTTTTTTTTTAATTTAATTTCCTGAAAATACAAAACAGAATTTTTTTTTTGGAATGTGTTTTTCAAAAAAGAATAAATTCCGGAATGTATTTTTTAAACTTAAAATTTCTTCCGGAATGCGCTTTAAAAGTCAGAATCTTTTTTCAAAATGTATTTTTTTACAAATTAGAAAACCTTCCGGAATTTGTTTTAAAAAATTAATGTTTTTCAGTCATTTTGCCACATATCGGGTCGGCTACTTATTGTACCAGAAATTTAATGGCAGCAACTACCGAAGAAAATATTTTAAACTTTTTTGAAGGTATTCCAATGGTTTCAGAATTAATATTTTAATAAATTGTGATATTTATTTAATTTAAAAATAAATTATTTTTATAATTAGAGTAAATTTAAATAAAAATTTAATTTCTGACCATTTTGCAATTTTTAGTAAATTTTACCACTTTGAAATATTTTTTTATTTTTTAAATAATTTTTAGAAAATTAATTTTAAATAAAATATGGAAGTAGCTTTACAAAATATTATCAAAAATGGGGGAGAAATGTCACAAGAAATTGCTCAACATTTATTTTTAAATTATGGCATTTTGGTAAATCTTTTAATTAAATTTTAAAATTAAATTAAATTTTTTTTTTAAGATTTTAAAAGACTTTCCTGAAGGAAGTGAATTTGGTATAGACTGTCGTTCTTGGACTGTTGGACGCAAATTTCTTGGAATTAAGGTTTGATTTTTAATTATTTTTATTTAATTTTGTTAAAGATGATTCCACCAGGTGTTCATTTTGTTTACATGAGGTTTTTTTATTTTTAAATTTTTTTAAAATTTATTTAATTTTAGTGTACCAGGAGCTCCAAAAATTGCCTTTTTCCACAATTTTACACTTAAAGAAATTGTTTTGAGAAAATGGGACAAATCTAATGAAGATTTACTTAATTGTATTCCTGATGATGTTGAGGTTATATATTTTGGGTTGAGTTAAAGAGAATTTTTTTTCTTTTTATTGTTATCGGGTCTATTTTTATGAATTTTACCCCAAAAAATATTTTATTTAATTTCTAGATTGCTGTTTTCCATTAGCTAATTTTTAGGTTTAAAAATATTTAAATTATTCAATTTTTCAAGTTGGAAAGGATTAGATGTAATATTATGAATCTTGACTCACATCTTGGTGCTTACCCTTTTGGAGGTTTATTTATTTTTAATTTGAAGCATTGCTTTAACTTTGAAGCAATTTTTTGTTTAGTTTTTCTCAAAATTTTTTTTATTTATTTTAGATTATCAACTTTGGGTCTCTTTTTCGTCCAAAATTACCTCTAAAACACTTAATCGATTATCACCAACTAATAAACTTGGTCGTATTTCTTCACAGATTGAAATGACTACTTTAGAGGAAGAAACTGAAAAACACTTGGTAAATTATAAGCAGATTTCTTAAGAGTGAATTTGTGGTGTAGTGGTTAATGTTCTTGATTTTTGTCTAAGGTTTGTAAGGTTCGATGCCTCTTGGTTTCAAAAAGTTTTCTTTTTGAATTTTGTGATCTTTTTAAATTCATTAAAATTATTTTTAAATTTTTTAGAATGATCCTAAAGGAATTTCAATAGTTGATAGAGAACATAGAGGAAGAATTCGTTTTACTGACGAAAGTGGTCTTCCCGTTATGAACGCTAAAACAGAGGATTCTTCTCTTCGTTTTACTGAAATTCCAAAAATTACGGTTTATTTTTAAATTATTTATTTATTATTTTAATTGTTAGCTTGCCGATACAAATTTGAAAAAGTCAGGAATTGATGCTTCTGATCGACTTGAAAAATTTATTCAGACTGCTGGAGATGTACAAGAAGTATTGGCAGAACTTCAATTTGCTTTTATTATTTTCATTATTGGAGAGGTTTGGACTTTTTAAAATGGGGATTAAAAGCTTAGAAATTAACAATTTAGTTTTCTTCCAAATTTGACATTTTTGTTACGTCAAAATTTAAAAATGTCAAAGAGACAAAATGGTCAATTAATTAAATTTTTATTTTCTTCAAGGTGTATGAAGGCTTTGATCAATGGAAAAGAATTATCCATTTAGTTTGTACTTGCAAAACAGCAATGGAGAAATACCCATCATTTTTCAATGATTTATTAATAATTCTACATTACCAAATGAAAATGGTCCCAGAAAATTTCTTTGCAGAAACATTTGGAAATAATTTTTTAGTTTCTACATTGTCTTTACTTTTTGCGAATATTGAAGGTTCTTTAATATTTTTAAAATTTTTCAAATATTTTTTAGATTGTAATTTATCTAAAAATCCTCAACTGAGAACTAGAGCATTAAAATTTAGAGAATTACTTGAGAAAAAATTTAATAAATCATTTAAATTGACTGATGAATAAATTTTAATAATTTTTTAAAAATATAAATTATTTTAGTTATTTTTACAAATATTCAAATTTATTAGCTAAATAAAAAAAACCACCTTTTGGTGGAGGCACTCTTTTTAATGTATTAATATTTTTATTGCATCAAAAAGTATTTATTTTTTAATGGAAAATGTTTTTAAAACAAAAAGTTTAAATCAATTCGATTTTAAGGATATTGTTAATTATACGCACCCCCCAATTTTTTTGAATTATATTCATAAATTATTAAAATAATATTTTCCAGAATGCTAACAAATTTCATAAAAATAACTTTCCGGAAAGTTTATTTATTAAAAAATAGCAAAACATGTTTGCCACAACATTAACTATAAAAAGTTTTGGCAAACATGTTTTTTAATAAATAACCTTTCCATAAAGTTATTTTTATGAAATTTGTTAGCATTCTGGAAAATATTATTTTAATAAATAATTTATGAATATAATTCAAAAAAAAATGGGGGGTGCGTATAATTAACAATATCCTTAAAATCGTTTGTTACAGATGAAAGAATAAATCATAAATGGCAAGGAAACACCAATAATATTCAAAAAAAAAAAGCCCCAATTCGTTCAACTGTAACCAAAAAAAACCATCAAATCTCAATCAAAACCAAGGAAACCTTTAACAGATTCAAACCAAGTCTTCGGTTTTTTTTCTGTTATAAAAATATGTAAATGTAGTATATAAAATATGAGTAAACAAAACATTAAATAAATTATTGTCTCTCCATTTTTAATTTAATCTCTCGTTTGTAAAACATAGAAAATAATAATATTGTTTACAATTTGTTTTTTTACAATTAAACATTCTCTATTAAATACATGTTTTACAAACGAGTGTTTAAATTAAAAATGGAGAGACAATAATTTATTTAATGTTTTGTTTACTCATATTTTTTATAATTAAAACTGTTGACTAATAAATTAAACTTTCTTACGGTTCATGTTCTTCCATAAAATTTATTTGTTCGTTGGACATTATATAACCTTCTTCAGCAGTTTGCACACAGCTTGGTGGAAGTTTCGTGGCAATGGACTTACACTTTACAGAGGACTTATCGGTGATCCATTCGCAGTGATGCCCAACGCTTGTAAAGACATCTGTTAATATGTGAAGTTTTAATTTTAAGTAGATTATAAAATTAATTAATTTTTTTAACAGCTGGAAAAAATTGTGACTTTATTGTTTTTAATTAAATTTTAAACAGTTTTTTAAATTTTAAAAATATTAAGCTCAACTCTTCTATGAGAACGAGGTTAGAGTTTTAAACTAAAAGCGAAGTTTTTTTTTATCCAATAGGAAAAAATAAAACGATTTAAACGTATTTTCTTTTTCCTTCTAATTTATTAATTATTTAATTTTACCTGGGCTCAAGTCTTTTCTCATCTGATTACGTGTTAATGTTGCATTCGAAATAGTTGTTGTAAAAGTTGCGATCCCGATCAAAAACGCACGGTTGTTTCGATACACAAATAAAGGCCCTCCAGAGTCGCCATACAGGAGCCCCCGACCTGGGCTTCCTGCGCAAATAAAGTCCTTTCTGGAGTGCAATCTAAAATTGTTTTAGTAATGTTATAAGGAGGAATATATTTTAATCTTTTTAATAAATAAGGAATACAGTTTGTTTTAAAAGCCCTCTTACTCATATATAATATTATCGTAATACTTCTAATTGAACATTTAATAGTTTTATAAAAAATAATTTAAGTACTATAATTGTTTTTTAACCATAGAGACCAATAAAAAACAAATATTTTAAATAAACAACTATATAATTTACTTTATGCACAAGCGTGGAGTTGAAAGGTCAACTGTCAACTCCTTTAATTGATCTGCAGGAATGATCTTGTCACCAATAGCTGGGGGCCCAGACTTTGGTTCTAAATATTTTTAAAATTAACAATTTATTTTACCGTTAAAAATTTTTCGATTTTTTATTTTATTATGTTTTGACAATTTAAAAAAAAGTTATAAAAAGATGATTTTTGACTTATTTTATTTACCTGAAGTTGCTCCAAAACCTGTGTAAAATGCTTTTTCTCCTAATTCAAAGGTGTAGTCATTCGCAATACATATTGGTCTAATGTAATGCGTGAATGTTATATTTTCTGCAAGCTATAAGGAAAAAATTAAATATTTTTTACATTTTGGAAATAAAGAAATAACTAATGCGTGTTGGATTTTGAAAAAGAATGTTTAACTTATTCCCTTTTGTTATATAGAATATTATAAAGTATAAAAAATTTAACTGACTTTTCTGAAAAATTAACAACCTTTTAGAGATTTTTAGAAAATATAACAAAAAAATAATTAAAAATGAAAATAGCTAGTCGGGAGTGACTAATGAAAGCAGGATCAAACATTTTTAATTATTATTGGACAGATTTTACAAAAAAAAATTTGAAAAACTCGTTAATTTGTAAAAAAAAATTAAGGAATTTTTCGTAATTTATAATATTATACTCAAAAAAGGGATCATATAGAATACTTTTAAAAATTCGGCACGCGCTATTGCGACCAATGATTAAAAATACATAATTAAATTTTCACTCCAGCAGAATCAGATCGATAATCACGTTCTGTGCAGATCTGGTATTAGACTTTATATACTTAATTTTTTTCACTTTAATGAAATCATCCTTTTTTATCGCTTCTCGAATTGAAGATGACCCGACAAAAACTTTGATATCTCCAGGCCTAAGCCTTTCAACTGTGCTATATAAAAAATAGATTAAAGAATTGTTGCCATTAAATGCATACTATGTTTTAATTATAAAAAATATGAGTAAACAAAACATTAAATAAATTATTGTCTCTCCATTTTTAATTTAAACACTCGTTTGTAAAACATGTATTTAATAGAGAATGTTTAATTGTAAAAAAACAAATTGTAAACAATATTATTATTTTCTATGTTTTACAAACGAGAGATTAAATTAAAAATGGAGAGACAATAATTTATTTAATGTTTTGTTTACTCATATTTTATATAATTAAAACATTTTATAACACTATGCAGTTTGTTTCAACATTTATTTTATTAATATATTAAAAAAACATACTTTATACCATCATCATTAATATCTTCTAATCCACACTGATTTAGGTCCATTACACCGAACTCTAAGCAGTGTTCCGCAGTCAATATATACTTATTTGAAATAATAACAGCAGAACACACGAAAATGAAATCACAATCTCGAGGTTCCGCATATATTATTGCCGAAAAGGGGAATGATCGAACATTTATTGCTGCGCTCCCAAATGACTAAATAAATAAAAATTTAAATACTTTATTTCCTCTGAAGACCCAGTTTTTTTTAATTAATTATTTTTAAAAAAATAATTTAAAAAATTCCCTTACGCGAAAACTGGGCTCCTCTGGTTCAACAAAAAGCGCGGTACTTAATCCGCATTCGTCTAGACAATTTACTTCTTCAGTCACATTTACTGCAGCAGTAACATTTACTGCTGCAGTAGCCGTTCTAAAAATTATTTTTTAATAATCATAAATTTTTAAATTAACTGTAATAAAGCAATGAAGAAGAAGAAATAAAACAAAAACATTTAAAAATATCTTTATCTAAAATTAATTAAATTAAATTTTTATTTTGAGAATGGGAATATAATGTATTTTTTAAAATTGAATTTAGATTATTTTATTAAAATAAACGGAATAATTAAATAAGTTTAAAATTATATAAAAAGATAAACAAAGATTATATAAAAAAAGGTTCTTATCCTTCTATAGAAGGTTAGTAAATTTTAAAAAAATTGTAAAAGAAAAGGCTAAAAAATTTGTTTGTAATTTTAAATTCTTTAATAAACGATAAACTAAAAATGATTCATATCTTCGTTTTTTTGTATGTAATGCATAAGGCAAAACTATTACACATAAGACATATTGGTTTAGCTATAGCGATAAATAAAGGAAAGTACATCGATTTATTAAAAATATTTCTACTCAGAATTACATAAATTTTGAGTACAGTATTTAATATTAATAATTTAATTTATTTTTACTGTTGGGTACTCCGAAGGCACACAATACGAGAAGAAACTAGGCCACAATCTCTAGTCAAAGTTTTCAGAGAATTCACTATTTTATTAACCTTTAACTGCTCGGACTTCTCGGCCACCCTTAGAGGTGTTGGAAAAATCAAAAACTGTTAAATCGGAAAATTAAAAATTATCGAAGATAGACGAAATAATTAGAAAATGCATTAAATTAATAAAACAAATAAAGGAAAAATAAGTACAGCGTAAAGGTATCGAACCTCAACAAAGGAGTTTAGACCACTACCACTTGACCAAAATAACAACTTATCATATACCTACATTTTTAGTAATAAAAATATATTTTAAAATAATAATTTATTTAATTTATTCCAAAAATAAACAAAAAAAACTAAAAAATTAACAATTAATTTTACATAATTTAACAACAAAATAAAAACCTTTTTAAAATAAATCTCTCAGCCACAGGACTTAAAATTATTTTTAAATTTTTTAGAATGATCCAAAAGGAATTTCAATAGTTGATAGAGAACATAGAGGAAGAATTCGTTTTACTGACGAAAGTGGTCTTCCCGTTATGAACGCTAAAACAGAGGATTCTTCTCTTCGTTTTACGGAAATTCCAAAAATTACGGTTTATTTTTAAATTATTTATTTATTATTTTAATTGTTAGCTTGCCGATACAAATTTGAAAAAGTCAGGAATTGATGCTTCTGATTTATTTTTACAAATGTTTAAAATTATTAGCTAAATAAAAAAAAAACCACCTTTTGGTGGAGGCACTCTTTTTAATGTATTAATATTTTTATTGCATCAAAAAGTATTTATTTTTTAATGGAAAATGTTTTTAAAACAAAAAGTTTAAATCAATTCGATTTTAAGGATATTGTTAATTATACGCACCCCTTAATTTTTTTGAATTATATTCATAAATTATTAAAATAATATTTTCCAGAATGCTAACAAATTTCATAAAAATAACTTTCCGGAAAGTTTATTTATTAAAAAATAGCAAAACATGTTTGCCACAACATTAACTATAAAAAGTTTTGGCAAACATGTTTTTTAATAAATAACCTTTCCATAAAGTTATTTTTATGAAATTTGTTAGCATTCTGGAAAATATTATTTTAATAAATAATTTATGAATATAATTCAAAAAAAATGGGGGGTGCGTATAATTAACAATATCCTTAAAATCGTTTGTTACAGATGAAAGAATAAATCAGAAATGGCAAGGAAACACAACAAAAAGGTCCCCTTCTTGTTTTCAACTGCTAAAGAAACCTCTAAATCTCAATTTCCAAACTCAATCAAAACCCAAGAAGCCCTTAACAGATTGAAACCAAGTCTTCTCCTTTTTGGTTTCTTTCCTAAAAATATGTAAATGTATTATATATAATTTGTTTGAATATAAAACATTAAATAAATTATTGTCTCTCCACTTTTAATTTAATCTCTCGTTTGTAAAACATAGAAAATAATAATATTGTTTACAATTTGTTTTTACAATTACTTAAACATTCTTCTCTATTAAATACATGTTTTACAAACGAGAGATTAAATTAAAAGTGGAGAGACAATAATTTATTAATGTTTTGTTCATTTATATATTTTATATATCCAAACATGTTAATTAACTAATAAATTAAACTTTCTTACGTTTCTTCTAGAAAATGTTGTTGTTGATTGGAAAGAATATATCCCTCCTCCTCTTCTAAACATTTTTGTGGCAACATTAAACTTTTCGTTGATTTACACGAAATATTTGTTTTTCTTTCCAACCACTCACAATGTGCATCCATACTCGTAAACACATCTATAATATGAGAATTTTTGAAAAATTATAAAATTAGTTTATTTTTCTAAAACAGCTGAAAAAATTGCTTTTTTCTTTTAATTAAAAATTTAAAATGTTTTTTAAAGTTTAAAAATATTAATCTTAACTCTTCTATGAGAACGAATTTAAGGTTTTTAACGAATGATCAAACTTTTCTGTTTTTTACTTTATTAATTATTTAATTTTACCAGGCTTTAAATCCTTCCGTAGTGAGGATTTGTTTAAAGTAACGTTGTTTATTGTAGTTGTGAATGAAGCAATTGCAATAAGGAAATAACGGCCGTTCAAAAAAACGTGAAGACCCCCACCACTATCTCCCGGAGCCAATCCACGGCCACGGGTCCCTGCACATATATAATCCTTTCTCAAATAAATTCTAAAAATGTTTTATTAATTTTAAAAGGAATATGTATGGGCTAAAATCAAAAGTCCTTTTATTCATATACTTCTATAATACAGTAATATTTCTAATTAAATCTAATAGTTTTATAAAGAATAATCTCGATTCTATTAGAAAAAGGTGCTATAATTCTGTTCTTTTCTCTTTAATGGGTGGGGTTTATTTTTTAAATAAAAATATCAAAGTTTTCATAATAATATACATTTGGTTAAGAAATAAGGATATTCTATTTTTAGGCATTTTATTTAACCATTTAAATATTCCCTATGAGTTGACCTAGAGACCCCAAAAGAGCGAATAAATACTTTAAATAAAATAACTTACTTGTTACAGGATTTTTTTGATGCTAAATTTATGTGCACTTCGTTCAGATTATTTGATGATAGCATTTTATCACCAACAGCAGGAGGGCGGGATTTTGGTTCTAAATGTTTTTAAAATTATTAAAGTTAAGCCTAAATCTTCCTGCCTGATTAATAAATGAAAAGGAAAAGTTTTCATTGAGGTAGTGGAAAGGTTTGTGGGTTCGTGGGGCGACATTTGCGGACAGGACATTTGCGGACGACATATGCGGACCCCACTTTTGCGGACGAGAGGATATTTTTAAAAAATGTTAATTCGGGATTTTAAGGGTGATTTTACCTTTAAAGGGGTTGAGTATACATAATATAGCCATTGATATATTTTTGTCCTAAATCCTTATTAATACAGTGCTATATGCTCAAGAAAAAATAAATAAAGTTAAAGAATTAAAAATTTAAAGGGATTGATGTTTAGTTCGGCGAAAAACCCGAGACCGTAGACTCCGAAAATTTAGAAGTTACGTAAAAGGTTCTAATTGAGTCAAATGTCATCATGTATATATGTTTTAATTCCGCAAAATTCCCGAATTACCAGTTTTTAAAAAAAATACCCCTTCGTCCGCAAATGTCTAGTCCGCAAATGTCCCGTCCGCAAATGTCAGGTAGCCTGTGGGTTAGCAATTATTTCTTGGGACTGATCAGACTCCTTACTAAATTTCCTCTTCAATTAAAAATGATCAAAAAGGTTCGATTATTACTCAGGCAGGATAATTTCATAAAGGTTATAAAAAGAATAGTTTTGACTCCTTTTTTACCTGTGGTCTGGCCATATCCTGTAAAAAAGGCACGTTCACCTCGTTCGACAACATAATCATTAGCGACGCAAATTGGCCTAATAGATGCCGTAAATGTAAGATTTTCCTGCAACTGAAAGAAAAATTGTTTTAAAAATTAAATATTTACTGTACAAAATTAAATTCATACTTCTAGAAGAGCTAAATCAATGAATGTATGCTGTCCAGAAACATAGCTAGCAGAATACCTTTTAATCTTTTTGACTTTAAAGCCATCTCCTTTTTTTTTTGCTTCAGCAATACTACTCGAACCAACGTACACAATAATGTCCTTCGGCACAAACGTTTCTGTTCGTCTAAAACAAATAAAGATAATTATTGTTTTTATGTTTATAATTATGTTTGGATTATATAAAACATAAATTAACAAAAACTATTGTCTCTCCACTTTTTATTTAAACACTCGTTTGTAAAACATCATTCAAAAGAAAAGAAAATTGTGTTTTACAAACGAGTGTTTAAATAAAAAGTGGAGACAATAGTTTTTGTTAATTTATGTTTTATATAATCCAAACATAATTATAAACAAGTTTTCATTTATTTTAATTAATAATATAAAAAACATACTCATCTATTTCACCATTATCTTCTTCGACTAAGCCACATTCCTTTAAATAAACCGAACTATATTCTAAACAATGTTGTGCTGTTAAAACGTAGTTCCTTGAAATGATTACTCCTGAACACCTTCCGTAGAAGTCGCATTCTTCCTTTTTAGTATGGATGATGGCCGAAAACGGGTGGGCATGCACATGGACTGGCGTTCCGCCAAATGACTAAATAGAACAATAAAAATTAATACTTTATTTCCCCTATAAAGACCAAGCTTTCTTATCGAATAAATTATTTTTTAATTTAAAAAATCCCCTTACCCTGAAGCTAGCCTCCTCTGGCTCCACAAAGAGCGATGGGCTTAATCCGCATTCGTTTAAACATGATTCGTTTAATGCAGTAGCCGTTCTAAAAATTAGTTTTTAATAATCATAAATTTTTAAATTAACTGTAATAAAGCAATGAAGAAGAAGTAACCCAAAAACATTAAAAAATATTTTCTTTATCTAAAATTAATTAAATTAAATTTTTATTTTGAGAATGGGAATATAATGTATTTTTTAAAATTGAATTTAGATTATTTTATTAAAATAAACGGAATAATTAAATAAGTTTAAAATTATATAAAAAGATAAACAAAGATTATAAAAAAAGGTTCTTATCCTTCTATAGAAGGTTAGTAAATTTTAAAAAAATTGTAAAAGAAAAGGCTAAAAAATTTGTTTGTAATTTTAAATTCTTTAATAAACGATAAACTAAAAATGATTCATATCTTCATTTTTTTGTATGTAATGCATAAGGCAAAACTATTACACATAAGACATATTGGTTTAGCTATAGCGATAAATAAAGGAAAGTACATCGATTTATTAAAAATATTTCTACTCAGAATTACATAAATTTTGAGTACAGTATTTAATATTAATAATTTAATTTATTTTTACTGTTGGGTACTCCGAAGGCACACAATACGAGAAGAAACTAGGCCACAATCTCTAGTCAAAGTTTTCAGAGAATTCACTATTTTATTAACCTTTAACTGCTCGGACTTCTCGGCCACCCTTAGAGGTGTTAGAAAAATCAAAAACTGTTAAATCGGAAAATTAAAATTATCGAAGATCGACAAAACAATTAGAAAATGCATTAAATTAATAAAACAAATAAAGGAAAAATAAGTACAGCGTAAAGGTATCGAACCTCAACAAAGGAGTTTAGACCACTACCACTTGACCAAAATAACAACTTATCATATACCTACATTTTTAGTAATAAAAATATATTTTAAAATAATAATTTATTTAATTTATTCCAAAAATAAACAAAAAAAACTAAAAAATTAACAATTAATTTTACATAATTTAACAACAAATAAAAACCTTTTTAAAATAAATCTCTCAGCCACAGGACTTAAAATTATTTTTAAATTTTTTAGAATGATCCAAAAGGAATTTCAATAGTTGATAGAGAACATAGAGGAAGAATTCGTTTTACTGACGAAAGTGGTCTTCCCGTTATGAACGCTAAAACAGAGGATTCTTCTCTTCGTTTTACGGAAATTCCAAAAATTACGGTTTATTTTTAAATTATTTATTTATTATTTTAATTGTTAGCTTGCCGATACAAATTTGAAAAAGTCAGGAATTGATGCTTCTGATTTATTTTACAAATGTTTAAAATTATTAGCTAAATAAAAAAAAAACCACCTTTTGGTGGAGGCACTCTTTTTAATGTATTAATATTTTTATTGCATCAAAAAGTATTTATTTTTTAATGGAAAATGTTTTTAAAACAAAAAGTTTAAATCAATTCGATTTTAAGGATATTGTTAATTATACGCACCCCCCAATTTTTTTGAATTATATTCATAAATTATTAAAATAATATTTTCCAGAATGCTAACAAATTTCATAAAAATAACTTTCCGGAAAGTTTATTTATTAAAAAATAGCAAAACATGTTTGCCACAACATTAACTATAAAAAGTTTTGGCAAACATGTTTTTTAATAAATAACCTTTCCATAAAGTTATTTTTATGAAATTTGTTAGCATTCTGGAAAATATTATTTTAATAATTTATGAATATAATTCAAAAAAAATGGGGGGTGCGTATAATTAACAATATCCTTAAAATCGTTTGTTACAGATGAAAGAATAAATCAGAAATGGCAAGGAAACACAACAAAAAGGTCCCCTTCTTGTTTTCAACTGCTAAAGAAACCTCTAAATCTCAATTTCCAAACTCAATCAAAACCCAAGAAGCCCTTAACAGATTGAAACCAAGTCTTCTCCTTTTTGGTTTCTTTCCTAAAAATATGTAAATGTATTATATATAATTTGTTTGAATATAAAACATTAAATAAATTATTGTCTCTCCACTTTTAATTTAATCTCTCGTTTGTAAAACATAGAAAATAATAATATTGTTTACAATTTGTTTTTACAATTACTTAAACATTCTTCTCTATTAAATACATGTTTTACAAACGAGAGATTAAATTAAAAGTGGAGAGACAATAATTTATTAATGTTTTGTTCATTTATATATTTTATATATCCAAACATGTTAATTAACTAATAAATTAAACTTTCTTACGTTTCTTCTAGAAAATGTTGTTGTTGATTGGAAAGAATATATCCCTCCTCCTCTTCTAAACATTTTTGTGGCAACATTAAACTTTTCGTTGATTTACACGAAATATTTGTTTTTCTTTCCAACCACTCACAATGTGCATCCATACTCGTAAACACATCTATAATATGAGAATTTTTGAAAAATTATAAAATTAGTTTATTTTTCTAAAACAGCTGAAAAAATTGCTTTTTTCTTTTAATTAAAAATTTAAAATGTTTTTTAAAGTTTAAAAATATTAATCTTAACTCTTCTATGAGAACGAATTTAAGGTTTTTAACGAATGATCAAACTTTTCTGTTTTTTACTTTATTAATTATTTAATTTTACCAGGCTTTAAATCCTTCCGTAGTGAGGATTTGTTTAAAGTAACGTTGTTTATTGTAGTTGTGAATGAAGCAATTGCAATAAGGAAATAACGGCCGTTCAAAAAAACGTGAAGACCCCCACCACTATCTCCCGGAGCCAATCCACGGCCACGGGTCCCTGCACATATATAATCCTTTCTCAAATAAATTCTAAAAATGTTTTATTAATTTTAAAAGGAATATGTATGGGCTAAAATCAAAAGTCCTTTTATTCATATACTTCTATAATACAGTAATATTTCTAATTAAATCTAATAGTTTTATAAAGAATAATCTCGATTCTATTAGAAAAGGTGCTATAATTCTGTTCTTTTCTCTTTAATGGGTGGGGTTTATTTTTTAAATAAAAATATCAAAGTTTTCATAATAATATACATTTGGTTAAGAAATAAGGATATTCTATTTTTAGGCATTTTATTTAACCATTTAAATATTCCCTATGAGTTGACCTAGAGACCCCAAAAGAGCGAATAAATACTTTAAATAAAATAACTTACTTGTTACAGGATTTTTTTGATGCTAAATTTATGTGCACTTCGTTCAGATTATTTGATGATAGCATTTTATCACCAACAGCAGGAGGACGGGATTTTGGTTCTAAATGTTTTTAAAATTATTAAAGTTAAGCCTAAATCTTCCTGCCTGATTAATAAATGAAAAGGAAAAGTTTTCATTGAGGTAGTGGAAAGGTTTGTGGGTTCGTGGGGCGACATTTGCGGACGACATATGCGGACCCCACTTTTGCGGACGAGAGGATATTTTTAAAAAATGTTAATTCGGGATTTTAAGGGTGATTTTACCTTTAAAGGGGTTGAGTATACATAATATAGCCATTGATATATTTTTGTCCTAAATCCTTATTAATACAGTGCTATATGCTCAAGAAAAAATAAATAAAGTTAAAGAATTAAAAATTTAAAGGGATTGATGTTTAGTTCGGCGAAAAACCCGAGACCGTAGACTCCGAAAATTTAGAAGTTACGTAAAAGGTTCTAATTGAGTCAAATGTCATCATGTATATATGTTTTAATTCCGCAAAATTCCCGAATTACCAGTTTTTAAAAAAAATACCCCTTCGTCCGCAAATGTCTAGTCCGCAAATGTCCCGTCCGCAAATGTCGGGTAGCCTGTGGGTTAGCAATTATTTCTTGGGACTGATCAGACTCCTTACTAAATTTCCTCTTCAATTAAAAATGATCAAAAAGGTTCGATTATTACTCAGGCAGGATAATTTCATAAAGGTTATAAAAAGAATAGTTTTGACTCCTTTTTTACCTGTGGTCTGGCCATATCCTGTAAAAAAGGCACGTTCACCTCGTTCGACAACATAATCATTAGCGACGCAAATTGGCCTAATAGATGCCGTAAATGTAAGATTTTCCTGCAACTGAAAGAAAAATTGTTTTAAAAATTAAATATTTACTGTACAAAATTAAATTCATACTTCTAGAAGAGCTAAATCAATGAATGTATGCTGTCCAGAAACATAGCTAGCAGAATACCTTTTAATCTTTTTGACTTTAAAGCAATCTCCTTTTTTTTTTGCTTCAGCAATACTACTCGAACCAACGTACACAATAATGTCCTTCGGCACAAACGTTTCTGTTCGTCTAAAACAAATAAAGATAATTATTGTTTTTATGTTTATAATTATGTTTGGATTATATAAAACATAAATTAACAAAAACTATTGTCTCTCCACTTTTTATTTAAACACTCGTTTGTAAAACATCATTCAAAAGAAAAGAAAATTGTGTTTTACAAACGAGTGTTTAAATAAAAAGTGGAGACAATAGTTTTTGTTAATTTATGTTTTATATAATCCAAACATAATTATAAACAAGTTTTCATTTATTTTAATTAATAATATAAAAAACATACTCATCTATTTCACCATTATCTTCTTCGACTAAGCCACATTCCTTTAAATAAACCGAACTATATTCTAAACAATGTTGTGCTGTTAAAACGTAGTTCCTTGAAATGATTACTCCTGAACACCTTCCGTAGAAGTCGCATTCTTCCTTTTTAGTATGGATGATGGCCGAAAACGGGTGGGCATGCACATGGACTGGCGTTCCGCCAAATGACTAAATAGAACAATAAAAATTAATACTTTATTTCCCCTATAAAGACCAAGCTTTCTTATCGAATAAATTATTTTTTAATTTAAAAAATCCCCTTACCCTGAAGCTAGCCTCCTCTGGCTCCACAAAGAGCGATGGGCTTAATCCGCATTCGTTTAAACATGATTCGTTTAATGCAGTAGCCGTTCTAAAAATTAGTTTTTAATAATCATAAATTTTTAAATTAACTGTAATAAAGCAATGAAGAAGAAGTAACCCAAAAACATTAAAAAATATTTTTCTTTATCTAAAATTAATTAAATTAAATTTTTATTTTGAGAATGGGAATATAATGTATTTTTTAAAATTGAATTTAGATTATTTTATTAAAATAAACGGAATAATTAAATAAGTTTAAAATTATATAAAAAGATAAACAAAGATTATATAAAAAAAGGTTCTTATCCTTCTATAGAAGGTTAGTAAATTTTAAAAAAATTGTAAAAGAAAAGGCTAAAAAATTTGTTTGTAATTTTAAATTCTTTAATAAACGATAAACTAAAAATGATTCATATCTTCGTTTTTTTGTATGTAATGCATAAGGCAAAACTATTACACATAAGACATATTGGTTTAGCTATAGCGATAAATAAAGGAAAGTACATCGATTTATTAAAAATATTTCTACTCAGAATTACATAAATTTTGAGTACAGTATTTAATATTAATAATTTAATTTATTTTTACTGTTGGGTACTCCGAAGGCACACAATACGAGAAGAAACTAGGCCACAATCTCTAGTCAAAGTTTTCAGAGAATTCACTATTTTATTAACCTTTAACTGCTCGGACTTCTCGGCCACCCTTAGAGGTGTTAGAAAAATCAAAAACTGTTAAATCGGAAAATTAAAAATTATCGAAGATCGACAAAACAATTAGAAAATGCATTAAATTAATAAAACAAATAAAGGAAAAATAAGTACAGCGTAAAGGTATCGAACCTCAACAAAGGAGTTTAGACCACTACCACTTGACCAAAATAACAACTTATCATATACCTACATTTTTAGTAATAAAAATATATTTTAAAATAATAATTTATTTAATTTATTCCAAAAATAAACAAAAAAAACTAAAAAATTAACAATTAATTTTACATAATTTAACAACAAAATAAAAACCTTTTTAAAATAAATCTCTCAGCCACAGGACTTAAAATTATTTTTAAATTTTTTAGAATGATCCAAAAGGAATTTCAATAGTTGATAGAGAACATAGAGGAAGAATTCGTTTTACTGACGAAAGTGGTCTTCCCGTTATGAACGCTAAAACAGAGGATTCTTCTCTTCGTTTTACGGAAATTCCAAAAATTACGGTTTATTTTTAAATTATTTATTTATTATTTTAATTGTTAGCTTGCCGATACAAATTTGAAAAAGTCAGGAATTGATGCTTCTGATTTATTTTTACAAATGTTTAAAATTATTAGCTAAATAAAAAAAAAACCACCTTTTGGTGGAGGCACTCTTTTTAATGTATTAATATTTTTATTGCATCAAAAAGTATTTATTTTTTAATGGAAAATGTTTTTAAAACAAAAAGTTTAAATCAATTCGATTTTAAGGATATTGTTAATTATACGCACCCCCCAATTTTTTTGAATTATATTCATAAATTATTAAAATAATATTTTCCAGAATGCTAACAAATTTCATAAAAATAACTTTCCGGAAAGTTTATTTATTAAAAAATAGCAAAACATGTTTGCCACAACATTAACTATAAAAAGTTTTGGCAAACATGTTTTTTAATAAATAACCTTTCCATAAAGTTATTTTTATGAAATTTGTTAGCATTCTGGAAAATATTATTTTAATAAATAATTTATGAATATAATTCAAAAAAAATGGGGGGTGCGTATAATTAACAATATCCTTAAAATCGTTTGTTACAGATGAAAGAATAAATCAGAAATGGCAAGGAAACACAACAAAAAGGTCCCCTTCTTGTTTTCAACTGCTAAAGAAACCTCTAAATCTCAATTTCCAAACTCAATCAAAACCCAAGAAGCCCTTAACAGATTGAAACCAAGTCTTCTCCTTTTTGGTTTCTTTCCTAAAAATATGTAAATGTATTATATATAATTTGTTTGAATATAAAACATTAAATAAATTATTGTCTCTCCACTTTTAATTTAATCTCTCGTTTGTAAAACATAGAAAATAATAATATTGTTTACAATTTGTTTTTACAATTACTTAAACATTCTTCTCTATTAAATACATGTTTTACAAACGAGAGATTAAATTAAAAGTGGAGAGACAATAATTTATTAATGTTTTGTTCATTTATATATTTTATATATCCAAACATGTTAATTAACTAATAAATTAAACTTTCTTACGTTTCTTCTAGAAAATGTTGTTGTTGATTGGAAAGAATATATCCCTCCTCCTCTTCTAAACATTTTTGTGGCAACATTAAACTTTTCGTTGATTTACACGAAATATTTGTTTTTCTTTCCAACCACTCACAATGTGCATCCATACTCGTAAACACATCTATAATATGAGAATTTTTGAAAAATTATAAAATTAGTTTATTTTTCTAAAACAGCTGAAAAAATTGCTTTTTTTCTTTTAATTAAAAATTTAAAATGTTTTTTAAAGTTTAAAAATATTAATCTTAACTCTTCTATGAGAACGAATTTAAGGTTTTTAACGAATGATCAAACTTTTCTGTTTTTTACTTTATTAATTATTTAATTTTACCAGGCTTTAAATCCTTCCGTAGTGAGGATTTGTTTAAAGTAACGTTGTTTATTGTAGTTGTGAATGAAGCAATTGCAATAAGGAAATAACGGCCGTTCAAAAAAACGTGAAGACCCCCACCACTATCTCCCGGAGCCAATCCACGGCCACGGGTCCCTGCACATATATAATCCTTTCTCAAATAAATTCTAAAAATGTTTTATTAATTTTAAAAGGAATATGTATGGGCTAAAATCAAAAGTCCTTTTATTCATATACTTCTATAATACAGTAATATTTCTAATTAAATCTAATAGTTTTATAAAGAATAATCTCGATTCTATTAGAAAAAGGTGCTATAATTCTGTTCTTTTCTCTTTAATGGGTGGGGTTTATTTTTTAAATAAAAATATCAAAGTTTTCATAATAATATACATTTGGTTAAGAAATAAGGATATTCTATTTTTAGGCATTTTATTTAACCATTTAAATATTCCCTATGAGTTGACCTAGAGACCCCAAAGAGCGAATAAATACTTTAAATAAAATAACTTACTTGTTACAGGATTTTTTTGATGCTAAATTTATGTGCACTTCGTTCAGATTATTTGATGATAGCATTTTATCACCAACAGCAGGAGGACGGGATTTTGGTTCTAAATGTTTTTAAAATTATTAAAGTTAAGCCTAAATCTTCCTGCCTGATTAATAAATGAAAAGGAAAAGTTTTCATTGAGGTAGTGGAAAGGTTTGTGGGTTCGTGGGGCGACATTTGCGGACGACATATGCGGACCCCACTTTTGCGGACGAGAGGATATTTTTAAAAAATGTTAATTCGGGATTTTAAGGGTGATTTTACCTTTAAAGGGGTTGAGTATACATAATATAGCCATTGATATATTTTTGTCCTAAATCCTTATTAATACAGTGCTATATGCTCAAGAAAAAATAAATAAAGTTAAAGAATTAAAAATTTAAAGGGATTGATGTTTAGTTCGGCGAAAAACCCGAGACCGTAGACTCCGAAAATTTAGAAGTTACGTAAAAGGTTCTAATTGAGTCAAA
The DNA here is from genome assembly GCA_036172905.1 of Meloidogyne graminicola. Classification (NCBI taxonomy): domain Eukaryota; kingdom Metazoa; phylum Nematoda; class Chromadorea; order Rhabditida; family Meloidogynidae; genus Meloidogyne; species Meloidogyne graminicola. The sequence goes on from JARPZY010000005.1 coordinate 2,103,936, forward strand.
TGTCATCATGTATATATGTTTTAATTCCGCAAAATTCCCGAATTACCAGTTTTTAAAAAAAATACCCCTTCGTCCGCAAATGTCTAGTCCGCAAATGTCCCGTCCGCAAATGTCGGGTAGCCTGTGGGTTAGCAATTATTTCTTGGGACTGATCAGACTCCTTACTAAATTTCCTCTTCAATTAAAATGATCAAAAAGGTTCGATTATTACTCAGGCAGGATAATTTCATAAAGGTTATAAAAAGAATAGTTTTGACTCCTTTTTTACCTGTGGTCTGGCCATATCCTGTAAAAAAGGCACGTTCACCTCGTTCGACAACATAATCATTAGCGACGCAAATTGGCCTAATAGATGCCGTAAATGTAAGATTTTCCTGCAACTGAAAGAAAATTGTTTTAAAAATTAAATATTTACTGTACAAAATTAAATTCATACTTCTAGAAGAGCTAAATCAATGAATGTATGCTGTCCAGAAACATAGCTAGCAGAATACCTTTTAATCTTTTTGACTTTAAAGCCATCTCCTTTTTTTTTTGCTTCAGCAATACTACTCGAACCAACGTACACAATAATGTCCTTCGGCACAAACGTTTCTGTTCGTCTAAAACAAATAAAGATAATTATTGTTTTTATGTTTATAATTATGTTTGGATTATATAAAACATAAATTAACAAAAACTATTGTCTCTCCACTTTTTATTTAAACACTCGTTTGTAAAACATCATTCAAAAGAAAAGAAAATTGTGTTTTACAAACGAGTGTTTAAATAAAAAGTGGAGACAATAGTTTTTGTTAATTTATGTTTTATATAATCCAAACATAATTATAAACAAGTTTTCATTTATTTTAATTAATAATATAAAAAACATACTCATCTATTTCACCATTATCTTCTTCGACTAAGCCACATTCCTTTAAATAAACCGAACTATATTCTAAACAATGTTGTGCTGTTAAAACGTAGTTCCTTGAAATGATTACTCCTGAACACCTTCCGTAGAAGTCGCATTCTTCCTTTTTAGTATGGATGATGGCCGAAAACGGGTGGGCATGCACATGGACTGGCGTTCCGCCAAATGACTAAATAAAATAATAAAAATTTAAATACTTTATTTCCTCTATAAAGACCAAGCTTTCTTATCGAATAAATTATTTTTTAATTTAAAAAATCCCCTTACCCTGAAGCTAGCCTCCTCTGGCTCCACAAAGAGCGATGGGCTTAATCCGCATTCGTTTAAACATGATTCGTTTAATGCAGTAGCAGTTCTAAAAATTATTTTTTAATAATCATAAATTTTTAAATTAACTGTAGTAAAGCAACGAAGAAGAAGTAACCCAAAAACATTGGAAAATATCTTTCTTTATCTAAAATTAATTAAATTAAATTTTTATTTTGAGAATGGGAATATAATGTATTTTTTAAAATTGAATTTAGATTATTTTGTTAAAATAAACGGAATTAAATCATTTTAAAATTATATGAAAAGATAAACAAAGATTATATATAAAAAAGGTTCTTATCCTTCTATAGAAGGTTAGTAAATTTTAAAAAAATTGTAAAAGAAAAGGCTAAAAAATTTGTTTGTAATTTTAAATTCTTTAATAAACGATAAACTAAAAATGATTCATATCTTCATTTTTTTGTATGTAATGCATAAGGCAAAACTATTACACATAAGACATATTGGTTTAGCTATAGCGATAAATAAAGGAAAGTACATCGATTTATTAAAAATATTTCTACTCAGAATTACATAAATTTTGAGTACAGTATTTAATATTAATAATTTAATTTATTTTTACTGTTGGGTACTCCGAAGGCACACAACGAGAAGAAACTAGGCCACAATCTCTAGTCAAAGTTTTCAGAGAATTCACTATTTTATTAATCTTTAACTGCTCGGACTTCTCGGCCACCCTTAGAGGTGTTAGAAAAATCAAAAACTGTTAAATCGGAAAATTAAAAATTATCGAAGATAGACGAAATAATTAGAAAATGCATTAAAATTAACAAAACAAGTAGAAGGAAAAATAAGTACAGCATAAAGGTATCGACCTCAGTAAGGGAGTCTAGAACACTACCACTTGACCAAACTAACAATTATCATATTCTACATTTTCAGCATAAAAATAAATTTTAAAATAATAATTTATTTAATTTATTCCAAAAAACAAACAAAAAAACTAAAAAATTATACAATTAATTTTGCATAATTTAACAACAAAATAAAAACCTTTTTAAAATAAATCTCTCAACCACAGGACTCTTTTTTATTTTTTGTCTCAACATTTTTCCCTGCTAATTCAACAACACGTTTTGAAGCAACTTCGAATGATTCAACAAATTCAAAATTGTTTCCTTTAAGTTGAGCAGCATTTTTTAACATTACTTTTGCTTCATCTACTTTAGTTCCTTTAAGTCTAAAAATAATTTGATTAAAAAATTTTAAAGGGCGTTTTGGTGCCAAATTTTAAAATCGGACAGTTCAGTGCCAATTAAAAATTCAAACCTCAAAACAACCGGAATATCAATTTTAAGTTCATTACAAGCAGTAATTACACCTTCCGCCACAATATCACAACGCAAAATTCCAGCAAATATATTAACAAAAATAGCTTTAATTTTAGGGTCAGAAGCAACAATTTTAAAAGCATTGCAGACTTGTTCGACTGTAGCACTTCCTCCGACATCTATAATAATTTTAAAAAATAATTTCTTGTTCTTTAAGAATTTAAAAAACCTAAAAAATTAGCAGGAAGTCCTCCATGTAATTTTATAATGTCCTTGAAAAAAAAACATTTAAAAATTAATGAAATTAATGGCAAATCCTGAATAATTTGCTTATTCCCAAAAAATTTTTTTTTTACTCCAAACAAATTATATACCATTCGATTCGGCTTATTCAACCCTCAAAAAGCTCTTTCGATTTAGGTGAAATTTAAAAAAAAAATTTTTTCTTAGTTATCAGGATAACCCAATAAATTAAAAAAAAAACCATAGTAGCCATTGCAAGACCAGCACCATTTACTTCAATTAAAAATTAACTAAATATTTTAATTAATTTAAAAAAAACCATACCCATACAAGCAATATTTCCATCCATTGGAATATAACTTAATCCATATTGTTTAGCTAATTTTTCCTGTTCATTCTATTAAAGTTGAAAATAAAAATAATTTTAAAATCGTTTTGGTGCAAATTAAAAAGTTCAAAAATATCTTTAGAATCAAGGTTTTTTCAGTGCCAAAATTTTAATTTTAGAAAACAAACCAGTTCGTCGGTTGTTTCCAATCCAAATATTTCTTTATGTCTGAAAGCAGCATTTTCATCAAAAATTAATTTTGCATCAATAGAATAAACTTAAAAAAATAATAATTCAAAAAATATATATCTAACCTAACGACATGCTAACTTGTGCAAAAGGATTTATTTCTATTTGAATAGCATCGTATTTAATAAAGAATTCATATAATCTTTTAATTATATCAAATGCCTTTAAAATAAAAAATTTAAAAAGGAGGTCGTTTTGGTGCCAAATTTAAAATTAATTTAAAAAAAGAATATACGTCTAAGCTTGCAAATTCATTAAATTGAATCCAATCTATAATGTCAGAGACTTGTTCATGTGTTATTCCTTCCTCTATATCAATTGGTTCCTAAAAATTTTTAATTTTTCCATTTCTTTTTAAATAAAAGAAAACCTTTAAAATTAATTCTGGCTTTTCTGCAGCAATTTCTTCAATGTCCATACCACCCAATGGACAAGCAACAAAAACCTAAAAATTAAATTTAAAAAAAAATTAATTTAAACCGGTCCACCGATGGAAGGATCCATAAAAATAGAAAGATAAGCTTCTTGTGTAATAGGGACAGATTTGGCAACCATAACCTTAAAAATTTTTTTTTTTAAATTTAGAAGTTAAATTTTCAAAAAACCTTGTTAACTACTACCCCTTCTGGTCCAGTCTGTTTTGTCACCAATCTATGTCCAAGCATACCGAAAGCTGATTTTTTTGCTTTTTCTTTGCTGAAGAAAAATTTTAATTGATTAAATAAAAAGCTTAAGAATTTTTTAAGAGCTTAAAATATTAAAAAATGTTTTTAACACAATTTTAAAATGTATTACACTGAAAGGTTTCGAACCTTCAACTAAACAAACCAAAACCTAGAACAGAGTAACTGAACCAGCGGAGATTAGAAGCACTGAAAATGCTCCAACAATAAATTTAAATAAATATATACTAACTAGTATAGTTAAATTAAAACTTTTCTAATATTTTAATTATTTCTAAATCAAAAAAATAATAAAATAAAACCTTTTAGTAATAACCACTCCACTTTGAAATATATAACCATCAGCAAAATAACCTTTACCCCGCCCACCAGCAAGAATTTGAGCTTTTACAACGTACTCTTCATATTCTAAAAAATCAATTTAAATTTCTATTTAATTAAAAATTAAAAAATAAACCATTGCATGGGTCATCAAATATCGATAAGTCAGTGTGTTTATCAATTAAAAAGAATTTTTGTACATAAATGTTATTCTTCTTAAGTAATTCTTTGCTTTGATATTCTTGTAAATTTAAATATCTTCTTTGTGTTTTAAACAAATTTAGACAATGAGAATAATTAATTTTAAATAAATTAAAATTTAAACGAGAAGAAAAAGACATTTTTTTTTAAATAAAAAATAAATAAAATAAAATTATTTAAAAAATAAATAATGCAAATTAACGCATTTTTTTTTAAAGAAAAAAATAATAATTTAATTAAATTTTTTATATCCAAATTTAATAAATAAAAAATAAAATTCAAAAGAAAAAAAATTGTTGTAAATGCTCGTCTTTAAAGGAAACAAAAGAGATCGAAAAAGAACACTAACAATTAATTGTTTCAGGCAGAAAGTTTATTATGGACTAAAATGAAAGTCTAAAAATTAATTTTTTATTTAGAAAAAAAATTTTTTAATTATTTAACCACAAAAATCATTTTTAAAATTGTTTACCGCTAAAAGGAACCGAACCCTAAACCTAACATTAACGAATCCAGAACCAATACACTTAACTACAAAGACATTTGCTCGGTTATCTTATCTTTACTTAAATACGAAAAAAATAAACTTTAAAATCCGCATTAAACAATTAAAAATAAATAAAATAAGGTTCGTTCAAATAAAAAAATTAAAAAAAACCTCTCAAGAAAAAATACAATTTTTTCCATTTAATTTAATTTGCCGAAAATTGCTTCGTTTAGTAGTATTAGTATTATAAACAAAATCTTCTGGTGCTACCATTTTTCCATTAATTTTCTTTTTTGAATTAATCCAGTTTGGTAATTTACGTTTTTTAGGTGAATTTATTTGAATTATTTCTTCCTCGTTCTCATCAATTTCTACTTCATTTTTGTCTTCTTTTATATTTTCGCTTGTATCAATTCCATATTCATACTCAAGAATTGAAAAAATTATTTTTAAACGATTATAGTCGATAATGCCCTCAGGCAATAATTCCATAATTGGCTTTAAACGGATGATATCTTTAATTTAAAAATATTAATAAAATTTTTTCTTCAATAAAAAAGTATTTAAAAGTTAAAAATAGCTTAATTGCAAAATTAGGCACCAAATTTTTCAAAAAATAAAAATAGGACATTTTGTCCAACCTTCAAAAAGTCCAAAAAATTTAAACCTCTTCCATTCTGTTTAATCTTTGCATGCACAATTTCAATCAGTTCAGGTGTTATTCCAAGAGTTTTTAGATGTAAAGGTAAGCCACGTTTAGCGGCTGTTGAAAGATGGTTAGCAACTGTGCTAGCAGAACCTTTCATAAAAGTAGAGGTTTGTTCCTTCGAATAATAAAATTAAATTTAACTAATTTACTTTTAAATTATTTAGTGGAGTTAGTGCTTTAAAAAAAATCTAAAAATTAAAAAAAAATACCAATGAACGATTATAAAGTACATGAGCGTGATAATAACTTTTTTCTGTTATTGTTAATTCATTTTTTAGCAATTCCAATTCATCGGGAAACTAAAATTTTTTAAAGAATTAAATTCAAAAAAATTTAAAAAAAAATAAACGTCAATTTCAGCTTCCTTTGAATCTGTTGAAATACCATTTTCAGAACAAAACTTTGAAATAAGTTGAGTTATTGGATTAAGGAATTGTCTTCTTCGCTGTTCAGGAAACCCTTCAACCTTCTCTAAAGATTCTTCTCTGAAAAATTAATTTTATAAGAATTATAAATTTTATTTTACGTAGTTGGTCGAATTTTTACAAGTCCTTCAATAACTGTATTGCTATAAATTGAATTGGCCGGACAGTCACAATCACAGGCTAATTGATAACGTAATTCTTCTAATTGTTTTCTAAGTTGAGGTAACTTAATAAAAAAATTTTTTGATGCTAAAAAACATAAAATAATGCAAAACAATTTTTTCTAGGGATAGGGAAAACAAATAGCACTTGGAAGATTCGAACCACAGACCTTCCTAATACGCAGTCAACTGTCTAACCCAGTCGACCAAACACAACTTTAATTAATTTTATTTTTTCTCTCTCTTACCATTTCATAAATATAAATATTTTTAGCAGAAGCAGAAGCTATTGAAGGGTAATAACTAGCATCTTTATATTCTCTAAACTTTTCTAGACCCAATAATTTTTCTGAAATTATTTCAACGACTTTATTTGAAATAGCTAATTTATTTGAAGTTATTGAAGATATTCTTTCATTAATATTTGATGAATTAGACAAATATTCTGAAGGAATTAATTTTAATTCCTAAAATAAAAATAATTTTTTTAAATTAATTTAAAAATGGTAAAAGAACTTAAATGGGCAAAATAAAATATTTAAAATGTAGAAAAAATTTAAAGTTAAACAATACTTAATTTTAAGCAATTTTTTAAACAATTTCCCCTCAGGCAAAATAATAAAAATTAAAAAAAAATTTCCAAACCTTTTGCCCTTCTTTTAACCATTTTTCTGCTTTATCAGAAATATTAGTAAGACAACCAAATTGAGTAAATGTAGCCTTTGAATCAACTAAATAACCATAATTTTTTAATAATTTTCCCAACTCTCTCCACCACATTTCGCTGTGCTGTTTTCCACTAGCATAAAGTGGATGGGTTGATAAATCTCCTCCTCCTTTAATTAAGGCTTTGATAGTTTTTGTTGTTAAAATTGATTTCTGAAAAATTAACAAATTAATTTGAGTATTAAAAAAAAAGCAAAAATTTGCGGACAAGGTATTTTGAAATTAAAAGGGTAAAAAAGACCCCAAAAATTTTTAAAATATTAATATGCATATGTTTTAACTTGAAAAATATTTTTTTTTAATTTTAAAAAATGATACTCGTCTCTATCAACTTTCCCTAATTTCTCAATTAAAAATTTAAAAAATAAAAATAAATATACATTTCCTCTAATAAAATCAATTGGCTTATTTAATCCAGTCCTTCCACCAAATATTTCTACAATTGTTTTAAAAAGAATTTTTGCTTCCTCTCCAAAGTCAGTTAATTGCTCTTCTGTATTATAACGTTTATCTACTCCTGATTGGAGCAATTTTGTACAATTATCACAGCAATCACTTTGAGGGATGTCTGGGTGTTTTACTGTTCTATCAAAGTATGACAACACTAAAAAATTAATTTTAAAAGATTTTTCGTTTTTGCGGACAAAATTTGCGGACTTTAAAATAACCTAAATAACGTCGACAACTTGTAGTCGTTAAAAATTGTTCCATACGACGAAGCATGTCAAGTTGGTGCATTTCATAGTCTTTTGATTTTAAATTGTTATTAGAATTGATAATCCGATTTCTAAAAGAACAACAATTAAATCAAGCTATTCCTTAAGGAATTCCACAATTATTTAAAATCGAAAATGCTTTCTTAAAAGCTTTATAAACGTTTTTTACTCTAAATTACAAAAAAACAAACTTGTGCATTATCATATCACTATTTGAATAGAATATAATACATTTGCTTGGAAAACCATCACGTCCTGCTCTACCAATTTCTTGGTAATAACTTTCAATATTACCCGGAGCTTAAAAAAAATTATCTTTAAAATTAAAACTTTTTTAAAAAACCGTACATCCATAATGAATAACTTTTCGTACATCTCTTTTATCAATTCCCATTCCAAAAGCTATTGTGGCTACACAAGTTGTTGCCTTTTCTGTTAAAAAGTCTTTATGAGACTTTTCTCTTTGTTTGTTGGACATTGCTGCATGATAACCTACTGCACGGACTCCTACTTCTAAAAAAATTAATTTTATTAATATAAAAAGCAAAAAGAAAAAAAGGATAGTCAATAAATAAAGAATTAAAAATCTAAAACACCACAAGGGATCGAACCAACAACCCTCTCAGCAAAATTCACCAACACTACCACCACACTAAAGCACGTAATTTTAAAGCTCAAATACTAAAAACAAACTTCTCAATTGTTCAGCAATTTGATTAACATTATCTCTGCTTTGACAATAAATTATAGTTGAGCCACCAAAGTGGAAGCCAAGTTTTGGATCTTCTATTAAAAGGCTTTCCAGATCGTTATGAACTGCATTTTGAAATCTTAAAAAACAAATTCAAACAAAATAAAAAAAATATACGAGAGTGCCTGAGTCCTTTTCTTAACTTCAATAAAAAGGTTCTTCCTAAATAAAATTCAAAAATAATTAACAAAGAATTATGAAAGAAAGCAAACCTGTCAAAACTCGTAACAGTAATTCTAGGTGACACTAGCCTCAGATTTTCAACAATATCATTTCGAACAGGTTCAGTAGCAGTAGCAGTTAATGCCATAATTGGGACTGAAGGCAAAGATTTTCGCATATTTGCAATTGTCCTATAGCCAGGTCGAAACTCATGACCCCAAGCAGAGATACAATGAGCTTCATCAACAGCTAAAAGACCAACATCTAGAAAAGTAAAAAAGAAAATAACTGCTTGAAATTCCCCCTTTTTATTTAGATAAACCTTTCTCTTACATTTCGAAATTTGATCAATATAAGTTGGAGAACATTCATACATCTCTGGAGTAATATACAAAATCTTCAATTTATTAGTTTCAAGTTTATCCAAAACAGATTCACGTGATTCTTTTGAACTTCCTCCCAAATAGGCAGCGTCAATTCCAGCTTGTCTAAATTAATTTCATTTAATCAAATAAAAAAACAACTAAACTGTAAAGCAAATACTTGATCTTCCATTAAAGATATTAAAGGGCTAACAACCAAAGTAATAAGTCCTTTCTGTACAAGTGCAGGCATTTGATAACAAATACTTTTGCCATAACCTGTTGACATTACAACAAGTTGATCCCTTTTTAAAATTGCAGAGTGGACAATTTGATATTGTAACGGTCGAAATGTTGAAAATCCAAAGTATTTTTTAAGTAGTGAAATTGTCTGCTCTGGTGGGGTTGTTGAAGTAAGTTCGTCTTCAGCCACAAATTTAACTTGGCAATTCATTGGATTATAGTTAGTAGAAAGTGATTCATCTCTGTTTTTCTAAAAATATAAAACAATAAAGGTCTAAAATCCTAGCTTAAAAATAAAAATATCCTTCTATTAATTTACTCTGAAAGGTCACATTTTCCCTAATAAAAAACTAAGCTTAGTAAAAAAACCTGTCCATCAAGTGTAACAGTTGGAGATTGCTCAACTTGTAAATTTTCTGTAGAATATAAATAATCAAGCGAAGTATCATAAAAATCATCATATAAAACTGGAGTTGACATATCTAATATTAAAAAATAACAAATGTTAAATGAAGAAAAAAAAATGAAAGAAAATTTAGCTGTAACTTGAACAACTAAATATTTCATAGGAAAAGCGAAACATAAATAGTTAATTAATAGGATTAAACCGGGCACAACGTGTCAAATCGAACTTGAATTAAAAATCAACATTTATATACATTTTTTTTAAAATAAATTATATTTTTATATTTAAAGCAATAATAAATTATTTAATTTGTATAGGCAGCCGTATCATAATCGTACAAACGTCCACCTATCAAACAATTTCCTTCTTCCAGCTTTAAATTAAAACCATTATGCTGCTTCAAGAATTCGCTCAAATCGGGCAGAATATGATTAGTAGTAATTTTCCCAAAATTAATGACAAAAAACTTAACCATTTCCATATAATAATCAAATGTTGATTTTCGCAATCCAGTAGCATAAGTGAACGAATGTAAGCTAAATTAAATTATAAAAAAAAATATTTTAGATAATAGAAAGATAAAAACTAATTAAATGAAAAATAATCATACTATCCTCCCGCGAGCCAACCATCAAACAATCGTCCTTTCGTAGCTGGATCAAATGGGCTACACACAATAGCATAATTACAGAATGTCGTTAAAGTTTTGTGAGATTTAATGCAGATTCCATATATAAGGAACAGTCTTTTGACTGAGAAAACACAACTAAGCCAGAGCTTATGGGAGCACTGCACGAGATCTGCTGGCTTCAAGTTATAATAATATTCTGCCTTTTCTAGAAGTTTAATAGGGTCGTATTGTTCAAAATCCTTAAAAAAAGTAATTTACTAAAAGATAAACTAAATGAATTTCATAGGTTTTAGATTAGGGGAGTACTATTCAAAAATTTGGAAGGAACAGTTGGTCTTCATAGTTAGGAAAAACTGCCCAATTTTGCTCAAAATAATAAAAACAGAATTTTTACAAACCTCTAACATTGAAAATTGTTTGACATTAAAAGAAAAAAGGAAAGCAGCTAAGTTCAACGCTTCACGAGTACCAATGAATGTAAACGGAATAAAACCCTCAAGTTAATGTTTTAGAAGTGTACAAAAAAGCAAAAGTATGTACGTCTAGACCTTCATCACCAATTACAACACGAAGTACGTCACTCTCATGCACGATTTTCTAAAAATAATTTTGATTAATGTAAAACCGTCATTTAATTTAAAAATTTAGAGGGAAAACTTTACAATAAAGAAATAATACAAGTTTTATTAAAATATAACCTGAATATTGTGTCCTCCTTCTCCAATAATATACTCAACTATTTCCTTTGAAGCAAATTCTACCCTATGAAATATTTCCAACATATTTCGAGCAGACCCAGCTGCATCCATTGTATCAGCAAAAATCTAAAAAACAAACAACTAACAAATAAAAAACCAGAAAACCTTGAATTTGTATTTGCCTTTATCACATGCAGTATGATCAAGAGCAATTTTCTAAAATAAAAAAATGGAGAAGATATATTTAAAAAACCTTAATCCCTTCAATAACCTTTGCAGAATCCATCCTAGCAAAAATGATTTTCTAAAAATCAAAGAGTAAAACTAACATTTCCCAAAACCTTAATTGCAGCAAGTGCATCTTTTAGATCACCACCATTGGAATCAATTTGCCTTCCCAATAGAACATCGAACTCAAATTCGATAATACAAGGTGCATCAATAATCGGTTCACGCACAAATTCTTTCAACCACTATAAAAAATGTGTTCATAAAAGGCTAATGAAAATTTAAAAACTTTTTGCTTTTTAATCAACCCCAGCTTCTGACGACTATTATCAAAAAAAAGGCCATCAACATGTCAACTTTACTTATAATGGACTGAGTAAGAGCCTAAATAAAAAATTTAGTTTAATCGAAATTGAATGCCATAAATACTTTGATAACTAACTGCTTTCCCTCATCTTCCAGCTTAATCAAAAGTCCAGGAACCGAATCATGAAGAACCTAAGTTAAGTAATTAAAATGAAGAAGAGTTCAAAGCCAAATTGATCAGAGCCTTATATAACATCTCCCAATAACCTAGAACTACAAACCTTATAATGTTGTTCATTTTGCTTAAAGAACTCAAATAAATCATCTAGAGCAAATTTACGAGTCTGAATGGAAGAAGGCGTAATCTGCATACAGAGTTTGGGATGTCGACAATGCTGAATAGGAATAGTCTCAGTCATTTTGGTATCATCAACCCTATGAACAACAGCACGTCGATCCTTTAATAACAATATTAAATATAGTCAGCTGCTTAAAAAACCTTAATACTTTGAATCTTCATCTTTCGCCATGCTTTTCTATCATCCTGGTAACTGACATAAGCATCAACAACATCGCCTACTTTAACCTTGAGTATTTTGGCTTTGTCTTCTGAAGGATCAATTCTTGCACGGCAATATTCAAAATCGACCCATCCCGACGATTCAGACATTCCATCATAATTTACTTCAAATTTAGTGTCAGAAATATTAAGCACAAGCGCTTCCACATAAAAATCAGAATGTTTGACTTCAATTTCCATTGTCGATAATAAACAAAACAATTATCAAAAAAACTCCTATAAACATAATAAAAATAACTAACTAAAATAAACATAAGTAATATCTAAATGCAAGAAAACATGTAAAAGTTGCAAAGTCTCATGGAACTATTTAATTGTTAAAATAAGAAAAATGAAACATAAAACCGAATCAATAAAAATATTTAATGTTGAGTTCTTTAGAGATAAAAACGCAATGTATTCATTTGTGAAAAATCAAAAAACATTGTCAGAAAAATTCACAAATCTGAATGAGACAAAACCAATTTTTGAGATGCCTATTTTTTTGTATTATGCCATGTTTTTGTGTTCTACATCTGTTTTTCGTTTTGTCGTTTCTTCTAAAAAGTAAAACAAAAAACATATAGAAAAAAGAAGTCGAAAAAAACAGACAATACATAAGTTAGAGAACAGATTTGCAGAGGTGTTGTGTCCGAAAGCGTCCGATCTGGGAGGTTAGGCAGCGGTGATAAAAAAAAAAGGTAAAGAGGACTTTTCTACACCGGGCCGGATAAATCCGGGTAAACCGGGTTTTTTCATTTAAACATTTATATTAAATATAATAAATAAATATATTTAAAATAAAAATTACATTTTAATACTTTAATTAAAAATCAGATAACTTCCTTACTATTTATTAACTAAAATAAGCTCTAGGATTACTTAATCTTCTAACATTTGTTGTCCCCGAAGTTGAAGCTAAAATTGATGAAGAATTTGAAGTGACAAAGGAAGGTAATATTGTTGCTAGAGAGCTTCTTTTACCACCACGTGGAAAATGCATAGAAGAGCGATATTCTGATGCAGACTAAAAAAATGCAATTGTATTTTTTTTTATAAAGATTTTTTAGTATCCGGAAAATGTAAAATTCCGATCCGGAAAAACACAAAAAATGAATCATAAAATTGAAACATCCGGAAAATAAATAATTCTAATCAGGAAAATAAAAATTCTGATTTTACTTCTTCCGGAAAATACAATTTTGTAAACTTTCAGGAAAGTTTAAATAATTCTTTACCTGTAATACTCGAAATCGTTGCCTGTACTTTTGTGCTCTCACATGGTCGTTCATTAATTGTTGCACATAAGAAGACGGAAACCAACCTCCCTGTTTATCGCGAATTCTTTCCCCATAATACCAACCATCTGATAATTTACGCAAAACATTTACTACATCACCAGGAGATAGGCCTAGCTGGTCTTCTTCAACAGGTACATAATTGTGTACAGCTACAGCTTGTGGGCAGTCCCATTCTTCATAAATTTTTTCATCAGGATTTGCACACTAAAAATCAAATAAAATTTAATTTAAAAAAAAATAATTAACTGTAGGAGGTCTCATAGCTGTTAACCAACGTTCTCTATCACTTTCATTCTCAGCACTTAAAAGTAATTCAACTTGTCGACCTTTTGCATTTTGAAAAAGAACACATGAAAGTAAATGAGCATTACGAGCATTTCCTAAAGCAGAAGTTACCCCGGGGGGTACACGCAAATTGTTTAATTCTAAAGGTTCAAAGACAACAAAACGACGATACGCATAGTCTTTACAGATAAATTGACCATTTAGACTGCGTTTTGTTATTAATAATAAGTCATTGAAAAGGAAGAAGGCGAGAGGTCGAGCCTAAGTTTAAATAATTCTAATTATTGTATTTTAATAATTCTGATTTTTATAGTTATTTCTCTTGTAAATAATTCTGATTTTTGTAATTTTTATCAAGTTTAAATAGTTCTGATTTTTATAATTATTTTTCGGTACTTTCCAATTATACCAACAATGTCCGCAACTTTTTATCCGCAAGGCTTTTGAGAAAATAAATATTGTAGCGGATAAAAAGTTGCGGACATTGTCGGCATAATGGGAAAGTACTTATTTCTCTTATTATAAATAAATTAACTAACCTTTATTCCTCCACTTTTATTCCCTACTAACAACTTTGTTTTAGATTCTCCATTCTTTTTCTCTGCTAATTGTATTAATTGACCACTCTTTACAACATAACGACCACTTGTTACTAATGGAATACGCTTCAATTCTTTACATTTATAGACTAAACGAGATTCAATATCTAACATTTTCTCTGTATGTTCCATTCTTCTTTTGGCTTCATTACATTTATGACCGGCTTGATTAGCAAGTGTTAATGCTCGAGTAGCAACCTATTTTGTTTAAAATTAATTCTGATTTTTGTATTTATTAATTCAAGTTTTGTATTACAAGTTTATTTTTCTGATTTTTGTATTTTAATTTTAATATAACCGAGTGTTGATGCTGATCTTGTTGCAGCCATTGTAATATCGCATCAATTAAGAGCGGATAACGTGTAATTCGTTGCATTGGTAGCATTAAAAATGAGCGAATATCTAGTCCTTGACATTGTCTATCCTTTTCTAATTTTTGTATACAGGCAGTAAATAAAGTATTTTCTGTTCTTTAAAGAAAAAAAAATTAAAATAATTATTTAAAATTTTAACCTTAATTTTTTAAGTGTGCGATCTTGATATTCTTGATTAGAACAATAATTAATATAAGGCTCAAATTGTGTTTCAAAATGAGCACAAAGAATGTCACATATATCAGTTAGTATAAGTCCTTGTTTTAGACGACCTTCTAATTCACTTAATAGGCGATCGCTGCAATCACGAATTGCCAAAATATTACTAAAATTAAATTAAAGGAATAAAATAATTAATTAATTAACCTGAATAATTGTTTTCTTTCAGAATCCTTAATAAAAAAGATTAAAAATTAAAAATTTTCCCCTTACCGTTATTACTGATTGAGCATTTTTACTACCCATTAATTCTGGTGCTGACATAAAATGCGAAATTAAAAAAGAAATTGAACGTAAATATGAAGCTTCTGATGTAATTACCTAAAAATTAATTTATACAAGATTTAAAAAAATTTAAACACTTCAAAATATGCTTCTTGAAGCTTTCTTTGGTCATCATCCATCCTCTCTAGCAGACCAGAATCCTTTACTTCTATAAAATAATATTTTTAATTCAATTAGGTTTATGTATTTTTCCAAAATCATTTTTGTATTTCAGGAAAAATAAATTCTAATTTTTTTATTCTGAAATATTTTCCGGATATAAACTGTAATTTTTCCGGAAATTAAAATTTTTGTTTTTCCGGAAAATACATTCCCAACTTTCCGGAAAATACATTCCCAACTTTCCGGAAAATACATTCCCAACTTTCCGAAAATACATTCCTTTTCCGGAAAATAAATTCTGATTTTTAAGAAGAATTGCTAACCTTGTAACTCGCACCAAAGTGACCGTTGAGAAGCAAAAATACTCTGCCCTAAAAGACGTTCACGTTTGAGAGGTCGAAAAATAAGAGAATCAGCTAAAAAATTAAATTTATTAAAATTTTTAATTTAATTTACCTCTTCCAGAATCAGTTGTAGAAGAAGAATGTCTTCGAATTACTGCTGAAGAATTACTTGTCGAACAACTTCTGCTAATACTAGCAGGGTCTGAAGGTTCTGGGCAGCCACTAAAAAATCGATAAAAAAGTCAGAAATAATTCTAAAATTATGAAATTTTAAAATAAGATTATTTAAAGAGTCTTCTAATAAAAAACAAAATTTCAGAATTTTAGCTTCAAAAAAAACACAAATTATAAACAAGGAAACAAGAGTCCCCCAAAGCGCTTACCTATCCTGTTCGTCTGCTTCATATTTTTCTTCCTCTTCATTATTATTTTTTTCTTCCGATTTATTTTCGTTAATATCTTCCTCTTCAACACATTTTTCTTCCTTTCCTATTTTTTTAACCAATTTTTGTTTTTCATAATTTAAAATTTCTTCAATAGGTTCAAGTGAATCATTAATTCTTTGTTGCTCTTGTAAAAGGTAAATCTGATAAAGAGGTTGTTGTTCAGGTAATTTAGATTGTAAACAATTATTTAAATTTAATTTTAAAGAAAATTGTTGTTCAAAATCGTCTTTTTCTTTGAATGCTTCAGTTAAGGTTGACTGCTTTGCTTCATTTAAAACTTGATAATTTTCTTCTAAAAAATTTTTTGAATTTTTTTTGTCTTCCATTAGTTGAGAATTTACTGAAAAACTTTAAAAAATTAATAAATAAAATTTAACAGAAAAAAAAAGTTAAATTAATTATTTTAAAATTTAAGAGAATTAATCATTTAAAAATAGTGGAGAAAGGGGTAAAATGTTAGGTAATTAATTTATAAATAGATAAAATTAAATAAACACTTTATAAGTTTTAACATATAAAACTTGATTTTTTTGTGTTTTTAAAGTTTTAAACTTTTTTTCAGAATTTCCAGAAATTTTCAGAATTTGTTGAAAGTATGCTGATTTTTTTCAGAATTTCCGGAAAGAATTTTTCAAAAAGCCTTAAAATACTCTTTTTTATTTCTGAAAAATTCTGATTTGTTCAGAAAATTAATTAAAAAATACATTAATATAAAAAAGCATTTTTTATTATTTTTAATTTATTTTCCACCTTGAGATTCATTTGCAACTTTTTCTTCTCTCATAATGAATTCACCGCCGTGTTTTAAACGTTGCAATGCAAGTTGAATTTTTTCTTCTAGAGAATAAAGAGGAGCAGCTGGAGATGAGTCTAAAAAAAAAAAGAAAAATGATTAAATGTTGCATTTTCTGAGTTGAAAAAAGTTTTTAAGAAAAATATTGAATTAAAAATTAAAGAAAATGTAGAGGAAAAAGGATTGCCCGACTAAGAAAACATAAATGACTATAACTCTAGAATTAATGACCCAATTTTTAAGCTTTTAGTATCATTGGATAGAGAAGAAAATTTGCTATAAAATAAAGAAAAAATTAAAATTTTTGATAATGAAGCAAAAAAGTTATGGCCAAAAAACTGCAAAAAACGCTTAAAATTGTTAGTTTTTCGACTATAACTTTTTTGCTTAAGAAAATAAAATTTTTATTTTTTGTGTATTAATAGGAAAT
The DNA here is from genome assembly GCA_036172905.1 of Meloidogyne graminicola. Classification (NCBI taxonomy): domain Eukaryota; kingdom Metazoa; phylum Nematoda; class Chromadorea; order Rhabditida; family Meloidogynidae; genus Meloidogyne; species Meloidogyne graminicola. The sequence continues at coordinate 2,121,223 of JARPZY010000005.1, forward strand.
TTTTTGTTCTATCAAATAATATAATAATTTAAAAATATTAATTTATTTATAAAGTTATGAAAAAAACATTCAGTAAAAAAACGAAAAGGTTAATAAAACTTGAAACAAAATTTGAGAAAGAAAGCGAAAAAATAATAATTTTGTAAACTAAAATCACTTGAAAAATATAAAATGGTAAATGATATACATTTTAGAAAAATTATTAAAAGGAAAACAAAAAGCGTTGTAGGGTTTAAGCGTCAGCAAAAATAGGTAGGATTATTTAATGCGGACATTTTAAAGGGAAATATTAAAAAATTAAATAATTCTGAATTAGTTAAAACCAAAAACTTAAGTGTATTTGTCTATTAAATTCTGATTTTTGTATTTAGGAAAATTACAGAAATTATGTATTAAAACTTGAAATAATTCTGAAAATGTTGAAATTATTTAAAAGCTAAAATACATATAAAAATTCTGATTTTTGTATTTTACTTAATACCAAAAAAGTTTTAATTATTTAAAAATACAGGTTTATTTATCCGCAAAAGTTTATCCGCAAGTAAAGTTTTTTAATGGCTCTGCCTCTTTTGGATGTGAATCATTGTGGTGGCCTTTTGCGCTTTCCTCAAACATCATTTAAAATAAAAATAAAAAAGCATTGCCAATCCAATCCCCTCTAACAAAAATTTATTCATAGCACAAAAACATCGTTATTTTGTACGACTCATCGAAACCTTTACCGCTTTCTCTTAGCAAATAACACAAAAATTTTACACTTAAAAAAGTAAAGACAAAAGGCGGAAAAATTATAAAAATACATATAAAGTAAAAATAATTTAAGGAAATATATATTATATAATAAGAAAAGGAAAAATGTGAAATATTTAAATCCAAAATACAAAGTAAATGTGTGGGAATTTAATTTTAGTTGTTAAAAATACAAAGTAAATTACTAGAATAATAGAAAAATACAAAAAATGAAGTTTAGTCGTGCAAAAAATCAGAATTTTAAAGACTAGAAAAAACACAAAAAATTAAGTTTAATCTTGCAAAAAATCAGAATTTAATAATTAAACTTAACCTTAAAACTTGATTAATTCTGAAACAAGTTTAAAAATACACTTACCGTCAAGTTGGTTATATTCTGCTTCATTTTCCATATTTTCTTCTTCTCTTTCCTCTAAATTTGAAGTTTCAGTACTACTTGACCAATCATCAGCAATATATTCATTTAAAAATTCTGAATAAGATTCTTCATTCTTTTCAAAATTGTTGTTATTTTCTTCATTTTCATCCAAATAAAATTTTGATTTTGTTTTTTGTTTTTTATTAGTTTGACTAAAGCCTTTTTGTTGCTTTCTATCCAGCGTCATTGTACTATTTTAAGTTTAAAAACTTGAAGCAAGTTTAAAAATACAGAAATAAATTTAATCAAGTTTTAGTTCAGAAATAAGTTTTAAAAAATCAGAATTTTTGTATTTTATTCAAAAATAAGCTAATTTCCGGAAAGTTTTTAAAATACAAAAATACCTAAACTCATTTCTTTTATTGCCCAAGTTTTTTACAGGTGCCGGTGAAGCAGAAGCAGCAAGATAAGACATTCTTGAGCGGATTTTATACACCTAAACAAAATATGAAAAATTAAATTAATTTTTTTAAATATTTACTCACCCCTTTAGCCAAGAATCTGGCACCAAAGCGTCCAGAATCTTGAAGTCTAGAAAGTCTTTGATTAGAGGGTAATACATGAATTGAATTTGTTAAAGCAACATTTGCTTCATTTTCACATTTATAATCTGTAGTAGATGAACGGGGAATATGAACAAAATTTAAATCTTTATTTTCTTCTTTTTTATTATCTTTTTCATCATTAAAAAGCTCAAATTGTGTAGTACGCCGTCTTTCATTGCTTCGTCTTCGTGAAGAAAAATCTTTTGGTTTATTTAAATGTTGTGTTTTAATTGCTTCATTATCTGCTTCAATTTCAGCATAAATAGGCGAATTGTCTAGTTGAGAAGGGGAATAGCAAGTAGTAGGAAGAGAAAATTGCTTTGGAGGTGGGGGAGGCGGATTTTCTGGTAGTCTAAAAATGTGTTTTAAATATAATTCTGATTTCAAGTTTATTTAAAATTCTGAAAGTTTTAATAAAATTCTGAAAAAGTTTGATTAATTAAATAAAACTTGCCTTGGCTTTTGTTCAATTAATTCTGATTTTATTGCAATAGGAGGAGGCGGAGGGCGGGCAGAAGGTTTTTTAACTGTTGATTTTAATAAAGTGTTTTGTGTTGTTAAGTTTTGAATACGAACAGAATTAGTTCGCTGCAATAAATTTAAATGTTCTGATTTATTTTCCTCTTCCTTATTAGAAAAAAATGCTGCAGTTACTTTTACTTTTGATTCAACTTTTTCTTCTGAAACAAGTTGCTCCGCAGGGAGATTTTCTAATTTTTGTCGAGGCTGATTTAATAAAAATAAATTAATTTTATTATTAAAAAAATTTAAATTCTGAAAAATTACTGGTTTAGGCGGCACTTTTGGCTTTGGAGGTACTTTAGGTGGTAGCCGTTGTTCAGGCATTTAAATATAAATTTTTTAAAGTGGGCAAAATGTCTTCTTCTTACACTCTTTTTTGTTGACGCAATGACCACTTAAAAATAAAATATTAATTTTTTTCTTATTTTTTAACAAAAAATAAATAAAAAAAATTTTTTTTTCTCTTCTCATTTTCGAATTACGCAAAACAAAAGAAAATAAAGAAAAATGGACACAAAAACAAACACAAAAATCGCCAAAGGATGAGACAATAATGAGAAGAATAATAAGTAAGTTTAGAGAAAATGAAAAGATTTTGAGGGAAAATATATTAAAATAAATAATTGCTTTAAAAATTGAAAAAATTAGGAAGCGTGGTCGGTTCAACGCGACAACTATAAAATGGTTAAAAGGAGAGGTAAAAAAGTAAAAATTTGCAAAAATGTTCTTAATAGTGTTAGTCTAAAATCTGAAAAATTTAAAAATTTTTGGTCAAGTATTTTCCAAGTTATGACCAAAAATGTTATAGTAATTGCAATATTTACTACTCTCTAATAACATTTTTAACCACAACTTTAAAAATACTTAAAATAAAATTCTGAAATTTTTAAATAAATTAATTTAAACTTTCAAAAATAAAATACCAAAATTTCAGAATTTTAACTAATATCTAAACAATTTTATAAGCATTCGCACAACACAAGTAATTTTCGCGTTGAAACGTCCATGTTTTAATTAAACATTTTTACAACTTTGTCAATACAAAAATAAACTTAGTTTCCGCAATTTAATCAAGTTTTAAGGCTGTCAAGTTGAATAAAATATTTTTAAAAAATAGAAAAATAATGAAAAATGACCTTGACTGTTTACTTTTCCGTTCCCGTGTTTCACACACTCTATTTATTATATTTAATTTTTAATGTTATTTAAACTACAAAGAAAATAATTTTTTTTAATCATTTTAATTAACTAAATTTCATGTTTTTAATTTAAAAATTTCAAAAAATAAAAAAATTTTTTTTTAAATTTTCGCGTTGAAATGGCCGTTCTCAAGAAAAATAACTAGTCCAGATTTTATTTAATTTGATTTTAAAAAAATAATTTTAAAATATGGGAATATTCAAAAAATATTAGGAGGAGTGTTTTTTTATTTGCGTTAAAATATGAAAATAAATAAAATATTTATTATTATTTACTGAACGAATTATTCAAGGGGAAAAAAGAGGTGGGGAAATATTTATAAAATAAATATTATAAATAGCTATGCTAAAATCTATACGTGAAAACTTTAAACTTTTAAAATGGTCGAAATGGTCAGAACTTTAAATTGGTCAAAACAGTCAAGACAAAATGGTCAAACTTTTAAATTAGTTAAATGGGAAATTAGACAAAATGGTCAATTGTCCTAAATAATCAAGTGCAAAATGGTCAGAAGAAAATTTAAGGACAAAAGGGTCAAGGACATAATGCCAACTAACAATAAAATCATTAAAAATTAAAACCAGAATAACAACTAAACATTCAACCTTAAACCAGTTCTTTAAATACATTCAGAAATGATAGTGTAAATAAACAATAAAGGGACAGAATGAACACTTAACAAGTGGAAAATGGCTGTGTAGAGAGAGACAAACGGGGTGTCAACATTGTCCCCAAAAAAAATTCTAGATTGGTAATAGTTGCAAAGTTTGGATTTTGTAAAAGTTATTTATGTTTATTTTATACACATTTTACCATTCATTTTATTTAACAAAAAAAAATCTCAGAAAATTGATTTTTTTAAATAAAAAAATGGAAAAGTGTAGATTAAAGGAAAGATTAGTAACCCTTCTATTTTTACAAATAACTTTTGCTTTAGTTGACCAAAAAACTTGAAATTTTTAATTTAGTTAGGTAATAACCTAGACTATGTTTTTACAAAATTTCAGAATTTTTGCTTCATGTTTGACTATTCTGTGAATTTTTAAGTGAATAAAACATTTGCTTAAATAATGGCCTAACCTTATATTTTTTCTCATAACACGAGCTATATTAAAAATAAAATTCTGAAATTTTGAGGTAATATAGAAGATAAATAGAGCTTTAAATTGAATTAAAATAAAAAAAAAATTCAAAGTTGGAAAGTTTTGTAAAAATTAAAAATATGGACCTTTCTGAAGAGAAAGCGCCTACATTAGATAAAGAGCCACAACTTTTTAACAAATAAAAATAAAAATTTTAAACTTAAACCAAAAAATAGAGCAGACTTTAAGCTACAAAAATGTCCAAAAATAAAATTTGTAAATAAAATTTCAAAAAATATATCAATTTTTAAATAAAGTCGTCAAGTCAAGTTTTCTTCACTGTTTCAATCACTTTTCTTTTAATTTTTATTTGACAGATTTTTTTTTCGTTAATTAAGATTTATAACACACAAAGATCGATGGCTTTATTTATTAGCAACAAGAAAAGCAGAAAAGAGTGTTAGCCAATGGCACATGGCTATTTTTATAAAAGTGCAGATAACTAACCTTATGGTTACTTGACACTTTTTCTCTATTGGGAGGATATTTTTTTGCTTAGGAGGGTAGAATATTGACTGAAAAAGCTTAAGAAAAAAGTCAAATAAATAAATAAATGTAATAATTAAATTTTAATAAAAATTTAAATTTCAGCACCGAAGTGTCCGAAAAATAATTTTCTGGTACTGAACTGTCCAAAACAAATATACAAGAGAAGGTTTCTCAAGGTTTGAGCAATGTTCTTAAGGAATTTTTCAAAGAAATTAAATAAATATTTAAATATGACCAAAAAATAATAAAATTTCAGTCAATAAAATTCATTAATTTATATATTTTGTTAATTGAAAAAGATTTGGAAAAAGGAAGAAAAGCAGCCGGCATAGAAAATGATGGACAGAAGAATTATTTAGAAAATAACCAAATGCATTTATAAGAAAATAATTGAAAGGGCTGGAAATGCTTTGTAAAATAGGGAAAATAAATAAATAAATAAAGGGTGGAGTGGTCGGCACAAAAAATGGACTAAAACAAAATTATATGGAAAATGGACTGAAAAGCCTAGAAATTTTGTTTTACATTGTTAAAAAGATAAGAAATGTTTAATAGACATTTCGCCAAAATACATTTTGCCAGAGGACAGTTTGCCAAAAATACATTTCGCCAATTGACATTTTGCCAAAAAACAACTTTATACTGATTAAATTAAACTAAATATTTTCTACTAGTTTAAAGCTCAAATTTTGTTCTACAATTACAAACAAGAATAAAAATTTAAATTAAAGTAAAAAATATAAATTTAATTGTTAGCTATCTCCTATTTTACTTACTTTATTTAAAAATTCGTAACTTTCTGTAAAATGATGCTATTAAATTAATTTTTTGCAGTTATATAGCATTCATTCCCTTCTTTTTTTAAAGCTATAAATAAATTTTATTTTCACATTTTTCCAAAAGTTATAGGCAAAGATATCAAAAATTATGTTTTAAAAACTTGACCTAGTTTCTTTAAAAAATCATAACTTTTTTCAAACCTAACTTAAATATTTAATTTTTTAATATTTTATAGCCCACTTTCTTCTCTTTAATTTGCCATATAAAGCAATTTTATAACTTAATCCAATAAAAAGTTATTTGCTTAGGAACAGACCATGTGCCCCTTCTTACCGCCTAGTCAATAAAAATACCCTTTTTATTTTTAATTTGTTTCCAGCATTTTTCTATTAAAATTCAGCCTTTTTTCAATTAATTCAAATCCTTTTTTACATTTATTTTTAATCTTTTTTTTTCTTTTCACAATATTTCCTGTAGTTAAAAAAGATTGTGCCAAAATTAGCTTTTTTGCTATAAAAGCTCCCCAGAGATTTTTTTAAAATTAAATTTTTCTTTCATTCCCTTTTTGTGCTTTGACCAAAAAGATAAGGGAGAAAAAAATGAAAATAAAATAAGTTAGATATAAATATCGCAAGACAATATTGGCTAAATTGAGTTTATGCTTTTTTAAAAGCAAAAAATATAAATGCTTATTTGTTTACTTTAAAATGCATTAAAAAATAAAATAAAAATAGTTAATTAATTTTTAAAAAATTTTAAAGTTAAAAATTTATTTAAAAATCGCTTTATTATTAATTTTGAGGTATGATTCGGCGCTGTATATTTAGGCGCTTATAAATAAACTTGTTTCTGAAACTTTTTTTGCTAGTTAATAAACGATAAAACTCAGAACTTTAAAAGTTTCATAGTTAATCCGGAAAAATTTAAAACTTGACAAAAATAAAATTCTGATTTTTGTATTTTACTTAGGTTTAATAATTCTGAAAAAGTTGTATTTATTTAAACTTGAAATACATTAACAAAATATAATTTCTGATTTTTTAAAATAAATGAAATAAATACATAGAATTATATTATTTAAAAATAGTTAAGTTAATTATAATAATTAAAAGAGCTTACCACACCCTATATAATTTAATTTTTTAAATTAAAAAAAAAAAATTAATTAATAAAAAATTTTTATTACTTATTTTTCTCTCTTAAATCTTTTTTTTTTTTTATTTTTTAGATTTTTTTTTATTATTTTTTTTTATTAAATTTCGCGCGTCCGGATGCTTGTTTCCCTTTTCCGCTTTTCAAAATAAAAATTTCTTTTTAAAATTTATTTTTTAAAAAAATTTGTTCTGTCACGAAAAAAAATCCGTTCTATTTTTCTTTCAATTCCTTTTTTTCCTTATATTTGTTTTTACTTATAATTTAATTAATAGGAGAGTAGTTGTCTTTTGTACAAGTATAATTTTAATTGACTAGGGAAGATAAAAAATTAAAAATTATTTTTTTAATTAATTAAAACTTCTAGCTAGCAATCTTAAAAATTTCAGAATTTTTCTTTCATTATTTCAAGTTTTATAGTCAAAAAACGTCAATATTTACCAAAAATTCTGATATTTTCAAGCATAACTTCTGAAATATGTAACCAGAAATTCTGAAATTTTTAGCAACATTAGCTAACACTATTAATTACATTTGTACAAAATTTTATATTTTTAAGTTTTCATCTGTTTATTTTACAAGCATTCAAACAGACTTACTGCACGCAACCTTCTCTCCCCCACAATTTTAAATTAAAAAAAAAATAATAATTTTATTCACAGTTACTCACCTTTTTTTTAACATTTTATTTCAATGTCTAAAAACCAAGGAAACTGAAAAAATAATAAAATAGAAAATTCCCATATTTTAAAATTAAATGACATAATTGTTTGTTTATTGCCTGTACTTTCTCCCTTTTACACCTGCCAATTTATAAAGTGTTTTTCTTTTTTGTTAAAAGTGTGAATAAAATGTGTTTATTTATTTTATCATCATTTTAAAAATATTTTGAATTTTATAGGAAAAGTTTAAAAAAAAAATATTTTCCTTTTGGCACTGAAACGTCCATTTCTTTTATGGCTTAAATTCTTTTAATAAATTTTTCTATTAATATTTATTCTCTTTTCCCCTCTTTATTAATTTATAATTCTTGTTCTTTTTGGCACCCGTACAAAAGGTCGAACGCTAAAATGTCGATCGGCCAAAATGTCGAATAAGCCAAAATCGGCCAAAATGTCGACTGCCAAATTGTCGATCACTAAAACGTCGAACGCTAAAATGTCGATCGGCCAAAAGGTCGAATAAGCCAAAATCGGCCATAATGTCGATTTCTAAACTAGGCAAGAAATTTAAAAAATTATTCTTAGCACCTAAAAAACAATTCCTAAAGCTTTTGACAATAAAAAACTAATTTTATTATAATAAAATAGTTATTAAAAATAATAAAATAAAAATCCATTAATAAACGAAAAAAAATCACCGAATCTATTAAAAACAAAACAAAAAATTTCAATAAAACTAGAAGTAAAAAAGATCACCGAATCTATCATAATAAAACAAAAAATTTCAATAAACAAAACTAGAAGTGCTGGGCTGTTCATGGCTAGTATATTGGCTTTCAGTAGTATCAACACCATATTCAGAATCACGTCCTTCCGGCTGATTTCGTGTAATACGCAATCCTTCAACATAACCATTCATTTGGAGACCAAGAAGAGTTAGTGTGTTCAAAAGCTGAACATCATCATCGTATTCCGCTTCGTTCAAAGTCGTCATTATTTGAGCTTCTTTGATAACGTATTTCCGTTTTCGAATGTGCTGGAAGTTTATTGCAGAGCGTGCAATATCCACCTGTTTAGTTACATCCTTCAAGAATTTTAATATAAAATCGCTCATCGATGGGTGGTGGTTTCAATTTTTTCTTAAAATTGTAGGTTAAAAAATTTTAAAATAAACCATGAAATGGTAATGTGTTGACTCCAACGCATTATTAGTTTTTGCAAGTGCTCGTAACGCTCGCTCATTTATGTTCCAAAATTCAATTGGATATACCGGCCTTCTAACAATTGGTAACTCCCATCGCTGTATTGTTGCTGCACTAAAATTAGGTGTTGATGGTTGGGGTGAAGGACAGCCGAATTGGATTGGAGTTGAACTCATAATTGGATGAAATGTGTGATCGGCCAAGGCTAAAATAGAAAAAATTAAAATGTAATAAGATTAGGTCAAAATAAACCTGAAAAACCAGAGCTAATACTTTCTTGTAAAGAATGAATACTAACGACTCGTTGAAAAGCTTCAGACCCAAATTGCAATTCCATTTCTGTAAGACCAACATAAGTTGAACCAAAATATGCAAGAAAGCTTGAGATTATTGCTGGAGAGGAATTGATTATCAGGCCAAAACCACGTCTTACATGCTCTGAAGGGATTAGTGCCAATGCAAGAATCCTTCTAAAATGTATCATAATTAAAAATAAATGAGATAAGAAAACCTGAAACTTGTCCTTGAACTCTCTCCTTCATCGGTTCCTTCACCGAACAATCTGTTTAACCCCAAGTCTCTCCATTTACGGAACAAAGATTGACCAAAGTGAAAAAGACAGGCTGATAATTGAACTGCTGGAAATGTTTTTTGAAGTGCCAAAATTTCAGCCTTTTCAAAATCGATGATTACTTAAAGCAAAAAATAAAAAAGATATAAAAAATAAACCTTTTTTTGGTTCATTTGGGCTAATCTTTTGCCTCAACACCTTCAATGTCTCTTCATAATGACACGCTCTCTTACTTGGAAGAAGAGCTTGTACACATACAACAATGCGCCGATTAACAAATGCACCTACACAAAAACACTGTACAAACGGTTTTGGCGCTACAGCAAAAGTACCGTCGATAGCCCAGTGTTTATTTGCGGCAAGTATATTTAGAAGCTAAATTGAAACATAGAATAAATTATTTTTAAACTAACTTTTGGATGACTAAAAATTAAGACAACATCATCAGTACCACGAACATTACGACTATCGTAGATTAATGTAGATGACCCGTCTATTTGCACAAATGATTCTGGGATAGTCATTTTTGTCATGTCGGTTAGATTTATATTTCCATATAATTTATTCTTCTGCCTAAAGATTTGAGCTTAGTATCAAAAGTAAAAAAATATACCGTCTAACTAGTTTCTGTAAAGCATCATCAGTTCCCAGTGAAACAAAAACTTCATCAGGTACATTGGCACGAATCTCTGCAAGAACAACATTGTTGGTTGTCTTAATTTTGCTTCTAACTTCTTCACAAATTTTTTTTTGTATTATTGCTGGATGATTGTGTTCTTTTTTTGTCAAAATGCCTTTATAACCTCCAGCTTCTTCCTTTGCTTTTGCTCTGGCTGGACAGTCTCGGGTTGAACACCGCCAGTAATCTTCTTTTTCTTTTGTGTATCGATACCCTCAAAATTTAATTTAAGACATATTAACTAAAATAAAACCTGCATTCCACAAAACGACTTTTCCCTTATTTGTAACTCCATGTTCAAATTTAACAAAATTTGTTTCAACATTTTCCTCATCATCGCAACTGTCGTTGTCAATATTGTTGTCTGGTTGTTGGATATTTGTTAACACAGAAGAAGAATCATTATTTGGCAACCAACGTTTTCGAGACTTCATTAACTCAGCAATTTTGGTTTTTACATACATTTTAGATATATATATTTATTTAAAACAAAATTAAAAGGTTGAATTGAAAAATAAAAATAAAAACCGAGAAAAAATTAATATATAGGAAAATTAAAAAATAAAATTCGACATTTTGGCCGATTTTAGCTTATTCAACATTTTGGCCGATCGACAATTTGGCGTTCGACATTTTGTCCTTTTTTAGGTGAGTCGACATTTTGGCCGATTTTAGGTGGGTCGACATTTTGGCCGATTTTAGTTGAGTCGACATTTTGGCGTTCGACGATTTATCCGGACACGTTCTTTTTAACTATAAAAAGTTAAATTAAGTCCATTAGTATTTATTAGGCATTCCATTATTTTTAATAAATTTTATTTTCTATTTTCATTTACTTTTAAGTCATTTTTCTGATTTTATGGTTGCATGACTATTTAAAAAAGAGGAAATATAAATAAAAAAATTTAATGGATTCAAGACTATTAAGAAAAAATAAAAGAAACGGAACGTCTGCTTGGTTAGACATTTTGGCGCAGTGCATGGTAAATTGCTAAACGAAACTTAAAATCTTAAAATTTTGCACAAATACACTTCTAAGTATTAGCAAGCTATTCTGAAAATTTCAGAATTTTTGATTAAAAATGAAACAAGTTAAAAGCAAAAATTTAAGTAGAAGTCAAGGAAGGTTGGCCACATGGGTGCGCGCAAAAACAAAAATTAAAAATGAAGCATGAACTAAGAAATTTTATATAAATATTCTTAATATCTAAAAACTCTAAAAAATTTTTTAAACCTAAAAAAATAGATAACAAAAGTTTGGGATATTTTAATTTATAGCCTTAGGCAATCTTTTACTAATTTTATAAGTCGGCGCCGAAATGTCCTAACGCCTTAGGCGGAAGAAAATTTAAGAATAATTTATTAAATTCCATTTTTGTTAGACATTTAAAATATTAATATTTTAAAAGAATAATTAATTAAACGAAAGTGGATATTTAAAAGGAAACTTTTTTTGCATAAATTAAATATTTCTGCTGCATTTTTAACAAATCCTTCTTTATATTAAAAAATTAAAATTCTGATTTTTATTAACTTTAATACAAAAATTAATTCTGATTTATTTAACTTTTCATAAAATACAACAAGTTTTAATTAATTCTGATATTCTTAAAACAATTAAAATTCTGATTTTTGTATTTTTTAAATAAAATACAAAAATCATTAAAAACACAAACTTAAAAAAGTTCAAAGCACCTAAAAACAAAAAAATACATTTTATTAACTAATTCTATTTTCCAACCCCTCTAGAGAATAGTAGCAAAAGATAAGAAACACAAAAATGTGCATAAAAAACATTATTCCTCTCACCTCTAATTTAGAAGGAAAGGAATATATATATATATATAAGCTCGTTAGCGCCTTTACATAAGAAACAAAACAAACAAAAAAGAAAAAGAAATGGCTTATAATATGACAAAAAAATAATTTTCTTCTTTTATATTTTAATAATATACATATTCCTTTATATATTCTCTTATTTAAACTTTTTTTTTTTATTATTAAAATAGCTTAAGGTTTAGAATTTAAATTAATATTCTTTAAACTTTCTTTATAATTAAAAACCAGAATTTTCCTTTTTTAAAACTTGAATTATTTTAAATAATCAGAATTTTTGTGTTTTATTTATAAAAAGTTTTAATAAAAAATCAGAAGTTTAAAAATAATTGTATTTTACAGAAGAAATAAATAATAATCCGGAATCTTTACAAAAGAATCTATTCCGGAAATAAGAATTTTATTTGTGTTCGGCTTCAGAATTTGTGTTAAAATACAAAAACCAGAATTTTTAATAATTTGTATTTTCAGGAAAAATACTAAAAAATGCCTTCTAGTTCAATTGCTACTATTAAAAATGGACCTTTTTCAAACTTTCGCAGAACACAATCTCTTCGTTTTCCTCGTGCTTTACCACTTGGAGGTTTTTTTACCGCTTTTTTCCAACAAAAAAAAAATTTTTTTAAGGCGCGGCCGTTTCCTCGCCCTCTCCCTGTGCACAAACTAATGGGAGTGGAAGTTTATCAAGAAAAGGTTCACGTAATTTTAGAAGTAAATCTTCACGCCATAGACATGGTTAAAAAATAAAAAAATTTTTTTTTAATTTAATTTAATTTTTAAAGGATCAACGGAGACCCTTTCATTATTGGGAAGAATGTCAAATGGTCAAAGGGTCGCATTGACTACTACCTGGAAACAAATAAAACAACAACAAACACAATTATTTTCTTTAATGCGTAAAATATTTATGGAATTGGCACAGAGTGAGTCAACAGTTAAAGAAGTCAGTAATTTTTAAAAAGGGACACTTGAGTATCAAATTAAATTTTAAGTACATTAGAGTCTCAAAATTCTTACTTTAGATTTTCTGCAAAGCAGATTATGTTGATTGTTGGGAGAAAGCCTCAGGTGGTGGGCCAAATCCAGCATCAATGGAAGAACATATTCGAATGCTAATAAAGTTAGAGTAGCAAAAAAATAATTAATTAAAAAAAAAAAATTAAATTTTAAGGTTTATTGATGATTTGGTACAATTTGTAGACTCTGATGGTTGTTCAGAAAATGTTAATGGAAGTAGCAAAGCTATTGGACAACAACACGCGGTATTAAAGAAAAAGAGTAAATTCTAAGACTCAAACGTTACTTTTGAGAATATTTGAGTCCGAGACTCAAGTGTCCACTGACTTTTGAGCTTAATTAAAAAGGGCATTTGAGTCTCAAAATAAAAAATTTAATAAAAGGGACATTTGAGTCTTTACAAGAAGTAAAATTTTGACATTAATATTTAAGTTCCTCTCCCGAACCTCTCAATTATCACCGAATGTTTGGGACAAATTTGGCGAAATTGTAATGGAAAAAATTTGCTCTGTAGAATGTGTTCAGGTGAGGAAAATTATTTAGTTAGTGGAAAAATGTGGGATAACTCAGAGTTTAACACTCTGAGTTATCACACCCAAAAAATAAATTTATTTTTAAGAAAACAAGAGAAGCAGGAAGGGCATGGCGTACATTAATAGCATTTTGGACTGATGAAGTAAAATAAATTTAATTATTTATTAATTTTAATTATTTTTTTAAAGATTCGTTGTGGATTTGAAGGGGAAATTAAAGCATTTTCTAGGTAATTTTTCAAAATTAAATTTAAAAAAAAATATTTTTATTAAGACGTCCATCAAGTGAAGCAGTACAAAACCAAGTAGAATGTCAATGTGAAGAATTAATACAAAAATTACAAAAATTAAGGGCTAGAGAAGAATATTTAGATGATGAATTAGTAGTAGAAAGGGAGTAGAGTTAATTAAACTTAATATTTTCTGATGTAAATATTTTTAATAATTTGTAAAAATACAAAAATAATTAAGGTAAAAATCAGAATTTTGAAAAAAAAACTTTCCGGAAGAATCAGAATTTTAATAAAACAAGAATTTTAATAAAAACTTTCCGGAAGAATCAGAATTTTTAAAAATAAAAACCAGAATTAATCAGTATTTATTAAAAATCAGAATTTAATCAGAAATACCAAATAAATACTTGAGTAAATATAAATATGCAACGTTTCTTATTTCTTAAACTAAACGCACTAAATAAATAACAGCCAAATGTCTACCAAAATAATTAAAAAATAAAAATTAAAAAATTATTGCCCACCTCCAAACAATCCACTCATTATTTAAAGAAGTGTTTTCTATAATAATCCAATTCTTCAATAGATTCTCTAATATCATCCATAGCCAAATGATTAAACTTTTTAGGAGGCATATTAGCCAATTCTTCAGAATTTTTATACCAACGATTGACCAATTCTTTAATTGACGAAACGTCCACTATTCGATAATGTAAATGCTCACAGAATTTGGGCATATATTTTAAAAGAAATCGACGATCTGCATGGACTGTATTTCCAGAAAGTTGACACTTGCCAGGAGGTGTATGAAGTCGTACAAAGTCCAGAAGCTGAAAAATAAAATTGGACAGTTCAACGCAAGAAGAGGAAGTTCAGTGGAGGAGAAAAGGGAAGTTGAAACTGATGAGGAATTTCGTGAGGTAAGTTCGCACTGAACTGGCCTCCTCAAAAAATTCAATATTTTTGTTGGACAAGAATTAATTTTTTTAAAAATTATTTAAAATTTAAACCTTATTTTCCGCTTCACTTTCATCTATTCCTCCTTCCTTCTCTAAACGTTCCAATAATCCATTACGTACAAACATTTCCTTCACAACATCATTCATTCCTTCCATAATATGAGATGGTTGTTTAATTAATATTGGGCCGCATTCCGCTACTATCTTAAATTTTGAAAATTCTGATTTTATAATTAATTTTAAAAAGAAAACCTTTAAATTTCCTTCAGTAATAATACAAGCAATTTCCACTAATCTATTCTTATCAGGGTCTAATCCAGTCATTTCGCAATCAACCCAAACAAGTCTTTCCTCATTTAAAGGCATATCAATAGCTGGATTTAAGTCACTTGGAGTCAACATTTTAAAAATTTTCTGAAAAACAAAAAAATTTTTTAAAAGTGGACGTTTCAGTGCTGACATTTTTCATTGATTTTTAAGTCAAAAAATCAGCCTAAATAATAAATAAAAATTAAATAAAAAAAATGTAAAGAAAAATAAACATTTTTGAATAGAAAATTAAATTAAAATATTATTTTATTAGCAAAAATCAAAAAAGAGAAAAAAATGTGAAAAAATAATATTACTATTTTTAGATGAGACAAAATGACCGAATTTTAAATTAATCACTACTTGAATATATTTAATTATATTATGTATTTTCCTAAAATACTCAGAAATTCTGATTTTTTTTAAATTCTGATTTTTCTGTTTATTAAAAAACAAGTTCTGAAAAATGAGAATTAAAAAAATCAGCATTTTTTGAAAAATTCTGATTATTCCGCAAGTTTATTTAAAAATACAGTTATTCCGGAATTAATTCTGGTATTTTAGGAAAATCTTAAAACAAAAGAAAAAAAATTAAAATTAATTATAATACTAGAATATTTTTTAAATTTATTGAAGCAATTCTCTCAAATTTGTAGCCAAAGAATAATAATCAGGAAAAAGTTTTGCTGTCTTTGCCTTCATCATTGGCATTAAAACAGAACGATTATCCTAAAAATAAAGTAAAAAACCTTTTAAAAAAAAGTTGAATAGAACAAAATTGTTGAGAGAGTGACCAAAATTTTTACGGGAAAATGATAAAAATTAGTAAATTAATTTTAGGTTTTTATGGTACCATTGGATAGAGGAGAATATTTACTATAAAATAACAAAAAATCAGAATTTTTGGTCAAAAAGAAAAAAAGTTATGGACAAAAAACTTTTAAAAAACGCAAATTTTTAAAATTTGAGTTATTTCTTTAATCATAACTTTCTTTATATTTGACCAAAAATTCTGATTTTTTGTTATTCTATAGTAAATATTCTCCTCTATCCATGGTACCATAAAAAATTAAAAGTAGCAACCCATTCCCAAGTTAAACGGTCAGAAGCTCTGTTAGGGTCACACCCTAGGACGACCCACAAAAACTACCCAAAATTAAAAGAAAAAACCTTCAAAAGCGAATAATTTCCTCCATGTTTAGATTCGATATGTTCCTTTGTCCTAGCAGACAATGAATACCATTTTTTATCACAACCTTCCCCAATACATTCAAAAATTGGTTGATCACAGTGATGAGTACTTGTATGGATTAACATTGAATTTCGATACTTTCCGACCTTTCTTTTGCAATCAATACATTCTACCATTGTCTAAAATTTGGAGAATTAAAAAAATAAAAAAGGAAAAATTCGAAATAAATTATTTAATTGAAACCTTTAAAGACCTAAACCCTTGAAAATATTCAGAAACTAACCACTTTCTCCTCCTCAACAATTCCATTAATTTCTAATTTAGATTCAATACTTCCATAACTATTAATTTTGCGTCTACAACGCTTCTTAGATCCGTTTTGCTTTGCTTAAATTTAAAAAAGAATTTTTTAATAAAAAAATTTTTTTAAATTAAACCAATTGTAGTGTTAATAAAATCATCTCCAGAACCATTAATTGAATCGACACAAAAAAGTTCGTTCTGAGCCAATTGACCAAAAAGTGGTTTAGAATCGTTTAAATATCTTAAATTTAATTAAAATGATTTTAGTAAACAGTTATGAAAATAAAAGTTATGAAAAAAGTTTAAAAAATCGTCAAAAATAGACAAAAAAGCCGTTTAAAAATACATAACTTTTTTAAATTTGCGTTTAAAAATTTCATTCACTAAAATTTTGTAGTCTAAAATCTGCTCTATCATTTGATATAAAACAATAATTTATCTATCAATTTATTAAAAAATTATTAATCGTTAAAAGACAATTAATTCATAAAAAAAGCTATTGACGACATAGGGGTGTGGGTTCGAACCCGCTTAGCGGCGGACATTTTTTAAAGCTAATTTTAAGCAAAAAATGTACAAAAAAAATATAAAATAATTTAAAAACTTTAAATAAAATTTTACAAACTGTTTTTGAGAAGTAGAATTTTCAGTCAGTACTCCATCACTCGTAGACGGACCAAAATGATTTAATGAAACAAGTTGTTCAGGCTAAAATAAAAAAATTTATAAAAATTCCAAAAAATTAAAAATTAAACCGCAAAATAATCTTCCACTTTAAATTCATCTCTAAGCAACATCTGTCTTTGAAGATCACTATTTTTAGTTAATTGTTCACGCAATAATTGTGTAGTACATGTTTGAAGTAATTGAGAAGCAAAAGCACCATAAGGTGCTTGTTGTTCTTTAAATGTTAAACTGGTAGAGTCCAGCATTAATTGATCTAACATTTCTTTACGTTTTTCAAGTTCTGGGTTGACTCTGTATTTTATCTTTAAAAAATAAAAAATTAATATTTTTGAAAAATTTGAAAAAATCAGTGTGACCATTTGAGTTCTGACCATTTTAAAAAATAAACAATTAATTACTTTTAATTAAGTTTGGTACCAACTAATAGAGAAGAATATTAACTATAAAGTACAAAAAAATCAAAATTTTCGATAAAACAGAAAAAAGGTTATCGTCAAAAAACCTTTAAAAAATCAAATTTTGGGCATCCTAGTTGATCTTTTGACCATAACTCCCTTTCTGTTATTTCAAAAATTCTGCTTTTTTGAAATTTCATAGGTAATTTTCTGCTCTATTAAAATGTACCAAAAACACCTAAGAAAACTCTCCCTTCATTTATTCCCAAAATTCAGTTGGCCACCCCCCACCCAACCCAAAAAAATTAAATAAAAATAAACCACAAAATCCTCCACATTATGAATATTTCTGTAATGATCCCTCAATGTTTTATCAGTCGGAAATAGTGCATTTCCACAAAATTCACATTCATAAGGAGTGTAATAAATATGCGAAGTTGCAATATGTGCTTCCAAAGAATGAACATCAGAAAATAATTCATTACATAATCTACAACGAAATTTGCCATCCATTTTTATTTAAAATTATTTTGTTGGTTTAATCTGTGTATAGAAAAAAAAATTAAATTAAAAAAAAAAATAAATTAATAAAAATTAAATTATTTTAATTAAGAAAAAAAAGGAAGGGGAAAAAATATTTATTCTTTAAAAAACAAAATACAAAGAACAACCGGTTTAATTTTAAAAAAATTAATTTTTTTTAGTTAAAAAAAATTATTAAAATTTATTAAAAAATATAAAAGACTAGACTTTAGTGTTTTACCAATTTAAAAAAAAAATTAAAAAATTCCCTTTATAAAAATCCCTTTAAAAAAAATTTAAATAAAACACTAAATATTTTAATTAAAAATTATTTTATTTTTTTAAGTATTTAAGAAAAGGCGCTGCTATGCTTTAACTATTGTAATTTTTGAATTTTCTAACAAATGTTGAATCTGTGCTCTAGCCATAGCACGTGCATGTTCTGGTAAACAAAGCAAATCGGCAACAACACTTTAAAAAAAATTTTAAAAAAATCTACAAAATGGCAAATGGACAAAATGGTTAGACGACAAAAAATAAATTAACATTAAATTACAACTCTATCCCTCAATTACTAATTTATATTAATAATGAATTTTTATTTACAACGGTCTGACCCAAATGTCCAAGTGACCATTTTGTAGGTTAAGAGGAAAAATAATAATTTTTCTCTTATTTTAGGCAACCCTCTAGAGGAAAAAAAAAATAATTTAAAAAAAAACCTTAAAGCAAAAGCTCTTTCCCCATCAATAACAGTCTGTTGTTGTTGTAATATTTGTTCATTACCAATTAATTCATAATTATTATTTTGAATTAAATTAGAATTTTGAACAGAAGAAGAAGCTCCTATTGAATTATTTAATGGTCGAATAGTTGATAAATTCTTTAAAAAAAATTTTTTTTTTCATTTTTTAACTACCGCTATCTAATTGAGAAATTTAAATTTCTTTTCCCCCCAAAAAAAACATTTGAATTTTATTTAAAAAATGGTCATCTTATACACAAAAAATTAAAAAAAACCTGTTGTTGTTGTATTTGATGTAATCCATTATTATTATTATTTTGTGGAATTTGTGGGTGTAATCTGACTAATTGTTGTAATTGATGACCAAAATTAAAAGAATTATGTTGAGGAGGTTCTAAAGGAGGTGGTGGTTGTTGTTGTTGGATTGGCATTATTGCATAGGGATGTTGAATTGGCTTTAATTTATTGAAAAATAATGGACCCAAAAATGTTTTTTTAAAAACCGGGGAACCTTAGGTCAAGTATTTAAAAAAATTAAAAAAACCTGCTGAACATGTTGAACTTGTTGTTGCGGTTGAGAATGAATTGAAGACATTTGTGAAGTTCCCATGTCATTACCATTATGCTGTAAAGAGCTAATACCATTAGAGCAGTTAATAGCTGTTGTAGAGGAGGAAAAAGAGTCGTTTAAGTAAATCTGTTCGTCTTCACCTCCTGAAGCTTCTGAGCTTTCTCGTTTGCGTTTTACCTGACTTTACGATTAAAAAAATATAGAATAAAATTAATTTTAAAAAAATACGCTGCTCTTTCATCCAAATAGGGATCTATCCACATCAATTCTCTAAACAGTTCCCAATTAGGTACTTCATTACTTGTACTTCCAGCCATCCTCAATTTTCTCTTTTCACGCACATAACGATCCCTCACTTTTTTCCATTGTTTATAGAGAGAGCTTACATCGCCTAAAATTATATTAAAAATTTTTTTCAATTTTATTTTTGAAAAAAACAAAAGGCCCAAAAAACAAAAAGGTAAAATATTCAGTAAATTAACTGTAAATGCCCTGAGGGCATAGAACGTTTAAAAAACTAAAGAATGCAACAATAGATAATATATTTTTTAATTAAAAAATCCCAGTATCTGTCCACTCTTCAAAAAAATAGCCAAAACCCCCTCAACAAAATTAAAAGAAAAACCTGGAAAAGACAAATTTTTTGCAATCTCAGCCCAAGCCTGATTTCTATATTCACTATGTCTATATTTTGAATCTTTAATGTCATAAAGGCAAGGCTGCAGTCTAACTTCATCAATTAAATGAAGCGTAAAATTTGGGTCAGTTATTACAATTTGTTGTTGGTCCTTAAATTGAAATTTTTAATTAAATAATTAAAAGAAATACAAACATTTTTTCCTTCTTTGTTTCGGTCAAAACGATTTTGTGTTCTATCAACCATGTGAGGGTCAAGAAATTCAAAATACTTAAAAAGAAAGGTTAATGAAAAGATATGTAGCTGAACACAATAAAAAACTAAATCCTACTGAATTCTAGGTTCAGAATTACAAGCAAGGTTAGTTTTTATAAAATCCAGGATTAAATCCAAGTAAAAACCTGCTTCTAGTCAGGTCAGTAAATCAAGTCCAGATATTCATTTTCTACTAGGAATGTTAACGCAAGGGAAAATGAAGTCAATAGAGGACTCCAAAAATGAGAATTAATTAAAGTTAAGTAATAGTCCCTATTAAATAAATAATTAAAAGAAAATTGCTTAACTTAGAGTAATTTAAAGAAAATAACCTCCATTCAATTAAAATGTAAAAAGAAAAACCTTAAAATATTGCCATTGTGAATGTTGTTCCCCACTATATTTTAGCTTCTTTTTCTACAAAAAAATGCTTTAACTTATTCAACAACAAAAAACCTCTTTCCCGTATTTGTCCCTTAATTGCTTCCAGCGATTATACAATGTTCGAGCATCTCCTAAAAATATAATTTAGGTAAGAATAGAATTGAAACCTTGAAATCCAAGCATTTGGACGAGACGGTTCCATACTTTAATTTTGTAATCTGCGCTTCTATATTGTCTGAAATTGTTAATTTAAAAAGGAAATAATCTTCATGTAGTTTAATTATTTTTCTTATTAAATAACGCTAGAAAAGTACGAAAGAACTCTAAGGTCCTCAAGGTATAAATTTAATAAATGATTCTAAACTAAATTCGAAAAGACTAAACCTAAACATTATAAACATTTTTATAAATTTAAGCAAGAAAGAAAACCTATCAGAAGGGTCATATAAACATCGGCTTTGTTTGACAGCTTCAATAAGTCTTAAATTAAAAGATGGTTCTTCAGCAGCAGTTTGAATTGCAGCAGTCAATTGCCTTTGAATTGCGCTTATATTAACACTTTGTGGACTTAGTTCTTGATTGTCAATTTCGTTATCTTCAGACATTATTAAAAATACCTCAAAATTGGAAAAAATTAACACGTAAAAATATAAAAAATGTTAGACTCAAAGACTCAAAAATCATCCACTTAGACGCAAAAAATTAAATCCGTTTTATCGCCGCTCTATTTAAAAAAGAGAATTAGAGATAAAAAGTTATTTTATTCAAATTAATTTAATTTTATCTTTATTTTTTTAAGGATTGTATAAATTAATAACATGTTTTCTCATTCGGAGTATAAAGATCCCTACGCACCACCATTAACTCCAAAGCCACAAGGTACACGTCCACCATGGGTGCCTTCATATAGAGAATAGTAAGCTTATTTAATGTTAAACTTTTAACTTTCCAGCAATGGACGTCCAGAATGGTGGGCTGAATTAGCTTATAAAGACGAAGCGTTAAGAAATGGGATGGTACGAGTGGCTAAGCTTAGCTACAATGAAAGAGACCCTTATTGGTATGATCCAAAAGTTCCGGATGGAACATCTGTTATTGGGCCATTTGGACTTGACTCAGTTTATCATAAGAATGTTACACTAAAAGGAGATCAACCGATATCATTTATGGAGCATCAAAAAAAGGTTTTTTCAATTAATAGAATGGATGTTAACTTGTATCTAATTCTAAGGTTATGGAAAGTTCAGGACAGTACCAGAATATTATCAAAAGATTCAACATTAGTCCCGAACACCCAGGATTTTCAGTCAGTCCTCTCCTAGAGAAATTTAAAGAAGATCATCGGGTACTTGGTACTCATTTTAAACTTCACCATTTGTTTCAACTTTATAGAGGTCCTCGTTTTTGGGATAAACCTATTAATGAAGGTTGTATTGAGAAAGGATTGGCGCTTGTTAAATACACTGCTTTTATTTGTTTGTTTTTATTTAATTGAAGAAATTAAAATTTAAATAATTTCAGCTCTATTTTTTGCTTATTTTGATCTTGAAAGGACAAATACGAAAACTAATTTTAACCCTGGTCCATTCTTTAAAGGTTGGGTTACTAAATGGCTTCCTGTTCCTTGTGCTCTTGCAATGACTTTTGGAGTGTCTGCTTGTACTTGTGCTAAGATTAGAAATGTTGACGATACTTGGAATTGGACTATTGGTTTATTTATGTTAATTTTTTATTTTATTTAAATTAATTTTTAGCGAGTATAATTACTGGTGCACTTCACATGACAATGCGTATGTTTTTGTATTTTATTTTCTGAAAGGTTTAGCTTTTATTAATTTATTTTGTATTTATTAATTCATTCTGAAAATACAAATTCTGATTTTTCCGGAAACTTGTTTTATTTTCCTGAAAGTTTTTTTTCCAAGTTTTCCGGAAATTTATAAATTTTATTTCTTTTCCGGTTTATTTTTTTTTCCTGAATGTTTAGTTTTATTAATTTATTCATAATAAATAAATTCTGATCTGTCCGGAAAGTTATTCTTCCGGAATGTTAATTTTACTTTAAATTTCTAGGCGATTACAAACTCCAACAAGGAATTATTACCTCTGCAGTTCTAATTTTTTTC
Source organism: Meloidogyne graminicola (assembly GCA_036172905.1). Classification (NCBI taxonomy): domain Eukaryota; kingdom Metazoa; phylum Nematoda; class Chromadorea; order Rhabditida; family Meloidogynidae; genus Meloidogyne; species Meloidogyne graminicola. The sequence continues at coordinate 2,144,039 of JARPZY010000005.1, forward strand.
CTTTCTTATTATCAACACCAACGCCTTACCCCTGAAGGGACTCAGGGAATGCATTTCAGTACAATGTTTAGCGGTTTCTTTTCTCCATATTCTGGTCCATTAAATTGGAAACATTGGCCAGTTACTGTTTTTGATCAAACACGTCCACATATAGTGCCAAATGCTTGGAAGATGTGTTCAATTTAAGGATAAAATAATTTTAAATTAGAAAAAGGTTGTAGATTTTTCTTTTTTTTTAGTTTTAAAAATGTCAGAATGAAATTTTTAATTCAAAAAAATTTAAATTTCGCGTCTACAACCCTTATAGAAATTGTTTTGAATTAAATAGGAATTTTTTTTGAATGTAAAATTTTTTATGGATAAAGAATTAATAAAAGTTTAATTATTTTTATTTAAAAAGTTTTTTCTTCTGTTTATTTTTTTATTCTTCTTTTAATTATTTTTAACATTTTTTTAAAATTAGAAAATGTTTCGTAATTTTTCCCCTTTTCCAAAAAATTTGGAAAAATTTACAAAACACTTTTTTGCATCAACCGCTTCAAAAATTAAACATAAAAATGATCTTTCTTTGTCTAAACCAAAAGAAAAAGATGTAGGATTAAAACGTCCTTCTGTTGTGAAGGAGAAGTTTATTTCAGTCAAGGAATTTGCGTTAGTTTATTTTTATTTTTTAAATGATTATTTTTTACAGGGTAATTTTTATTTAATTTAGGAAAGAATTTTTAAAAATTTTTTTGGTCTAATAACACTTTATTTTTTATTTAAAAAGAATTTTAGGCTTTCCTACATGGACTTTCTTCCCTCACAAGTTTGGAATAGACGCGATCCTTTGTATGAAAAATTAGTTCATGCAGATATGCTTGAGAGGAGAATGATACTTGATATTCCTGAATTTTATGTTGGTTAGTTTTTTTCTTTTTAAATTGTTTTTAAAAAACTTTTTTAAAGGTTCAATAATGGCTGTAACTATGTCAGATCCTAATTTAGCTTCTCGTCAGAATAGATTTGTAGGTATTTGCATACGTAGAGAGAAGGAAGGTCTTCACCATAATTTTACTTTACGCAATGTAATTGATGGATTAGGTTTAATTTTAAAATTATTTTTAATTTTTTATAAACTTTTGACTTTAATTTACTTTATAAAAAAAATTTTTTTTAGAGTCCGTCTGACTTCTAATTTTTTAAAATTTATTTTTAACCAGGTGTTGAAGTAATGTTCGAAATTTATAATCCAACAATTCTTAAAATTGAAACTCTTTTACTTGAAAAAAGGCTAGACGAGGACCTTTCTTTTCTTATTGATGCATTGCCCGAATACAGCACTTTTAGTTTCAATATGGAGTCAACTAATCATCCAACAGGAAAACCTGTTCCTGTTAATCCGTTAAAGGTTTATTTCAAAGATTTTTAATTTTGTGAAACTTTTTGTTTTAGGTTAAACTTAAACCACCCCCTTGGACAAGACCTTGGTTCCTTTATGACGTAAACGGTATAGAAGATCCATGGACTGGTTCAACTCCCTGGTTTAAAAGAAAATTTCTTCAACATAAAGACTTAATGTGCATTAAACGTTTTGATATAATTAAACATTACAGACAATTAGGGCAAGAATTAGAACATGATTTAGCTGTTCAAAAACGAATTTTAGAATTTGAAGAAGGTAAAAGAAAAATTAGAGAAGAAAAGGGAGAAGAAGTAGAAATAAAAGGGAAAAAATTGAAAAGAAAGCCAATGTTAAGATCTATTGCTGGTGATATTAAAGAAATTTTTTTGAATATTTCAGCTAAATAAATTGAGGTTTTTTTTAAATTTTTTTTAATTTTTTTTTTGTTGAAATAAATTAAATAATTTAATTAATTATTTTAAATTTATTTAAAATTTTTTTTTTAAAAATTAAAAATTTTTCTTTTCAAAATTTCCTTTAAAATATTTAAAAAATAATTAATAGCTAATGCAGCAAAAGTAAAAGCTTTTATTGATTTATTAGTCTTTTTTAACATAAGTGATCGTTTTGTCTGCTGACTTAAGTTTGCTGACTTAAAAAAAATATTTTTTTTCATTTATCTTTAAGTAGACAAACACATTTTTTTTTCCTTACTTTGTACTTAAGCAATTATTATTATAAACTTAAAAAATCAGAATATTTTCCGGAAACTTGAAAATACAAAACATTTTTAGAAATCAGAAACTTTAAATAAATTAGGAATTTTAAAAGGTTTTCCGGAATTATCGGAAATAAACTTTATCAGAAAAAATCAGAATTTTAACCAGAATTATCAGAATAACAAACCTTTTATTTTGTAAAAAATGCCCCGAACACTTTTCGACATTTGTCTCTCTGCTGTTTGTCAGAGAAGTACTTTTTATGATGAAGCTGATTTGGCATTGCTGCCTTGTGATTGTAAACAACGATTAATTGAATATTTTGTCTCCCATGATATAGTAAGAATAAAAATATAATTATAATGAAAAATCAGAATTTAATTTCAACTTTGTAAAGTTTATTTAAAACTTTCTGGACAGAATACAGAAAAGTATTTTTAATATCAGAATTTTTTGTTTAAATAAAACTTTCCGGATAAAATACAAAATTCAGAGCTTACTACAATGTATTAAAAATTAAAGTTTATTAATTTCTTTAGATAACAACCCAACACTGTATTAATCTTATATCTCGCCCATTGTTTGGACACAATTTAGTAAGTTTAAAAAAATAATAAAATTAATTTTATTTAGAGCAAAATTTGTTTGTACTTAAGTGACCAACTCGACGACGACACTTTGGGCGTATTATCAGAGTAAGAAAAAAATTTTAAAAAATATTTTTAATTTTTTTAGGCATTGTAATAGTCTCCAATTAATTTCACTTATTGAATGTTCTAATATTACGGATATTGGAATTATTAATTTAACAAAAAATCAGATGAAGCTTAAACGTCTAGAGCTTATCGGATTGTTGAAAATTACATCATCAGCCTTTTCTTCTGTTAAATCTAAAAAACTTTTAACTGTAGACTTAAGTGGATGTTCTAAGGTGTTTTATAAAATTAAAAATCAGAATATTGAAAACTTACATTTTGTTTCTTCCGGAAATTATTTATATTTTCCTGAAAAGTTTATTTTTATTAAAAATCAGAATTTTTAAAAATTAAATTCTGATTCTATCGGAAAGTATTTATATTTTCCTGAAAAGTTTATTTTTATTAAAAATCAGAATTTTTCAGATAACCTCAGAAGGAATATTTAATTTAGTTTATAATAACCCTTCAATTATTAATATTTGTTTAAATGGTTGTAATGGCTTGGATGAGGTAAAAAATAAATATACAAATAATTATTAAATTTTTTAAAGCAAGCCCTTTACGATATTGCTCATTTTATTGGTGAAAGACTTTGTCGTTTGGAATTAGATAATTTGCATAACTCTAATATTATTGAACGGGTACATACAATACATAATCTTTCTCAGAGAGTAATTTTAAAAATACAAAAACTTAATTCTTTATACTATTTAGTGTCCAAATATTGCACGATTATCGCTTTGTCAATTTTTTCCGGTTTTTACAAATTAAATTATTTTATTATTTTAAAGGAAGAGTCAACAGAACAATTTTTGATTGAAGGAAGCAGTCTAACGGATATTGACCTTTATGGTTATTTTTTAAACTATATTTACTATTAAACTTTACGGAAAGTTTAAATATTAAAATACGGAATGTTCCGGAAAATGTATTTTATTCAATTATATTGTTGTGTTTTCCGGAAGTTTATATTTAAACAATTATTTTTCAGAATTTTTTAAATTTCCGGTTATTTCAGGAAATTATTTCTGGCATCCTCCTCAACTTCCTCTAACTCTACATTCACTACGCCTTTCCGTAACCGGACAGGAAAACGTAAATGAACTTATTACAAGTTTACAACAACAAACAAAACTAGTTAATATTCATTTACAATTGCAATGTTTCGAAGAAGATGCAGTAAAACTTGAATTATTTTTTTAAAGTTTATTTAATTCTTAAGTATTCTGTTGAAAAGGCAAACACATTTTTATTCAAGTTTTTACGTGTTTTTGGTTCTAAGATTACTCGCCTGCATGTATTTTTGTGTTTTTTTAATTACAAAACTTTAAGTTTTAAGATTGCTGTTCAACGTCTTTGCGATTCTGTTATGATACTTATTGCTTCACAATTACAAATTTTGACTCACTTAGCTTTAAATGTTTATTATTTAAATTCCAACTTGCTGAGACGTTTATTCGCAGGCTCTTCACAAGGAGTTAAGCTACGCTCTCTACGCCTTTGCCGTTTAAAAATTACATACAGGGCATTATTTTCTATTGGAAGATGGGTAAGGAAATAAAATTTTTAAAAATTAGTTAAAAAAATTATAGGCTCGTTCACTTGTTGATTTGGAGACTTCTTATATGCCCTCCTCTGTTGACGACCGTTTTCTTGTTCTTCTAGCTAAAAATTGCAAACTTTTACAGAACGTAATATAATACTTAAATATTTAATTTAAATTTTAGGTTAATTTTAATGGTTGTAAATGGGTAACAGACAAAGGATTGGCTAGTTTGGCAAGGTAAAAAAAATATTTTTTTAAATTAGAATTTTAATATTTAAAGGAATAAATGTCTTAAAGAGGTTAGAATAAGGGGAACAAGTTGCACAGACAAATCACTTTATTCTTTGGCTCAGTAAGGAATTTTTAAAAAAATTATCCTTTAAATAAAATTCAGATTTTGTAAAGCTTTGGAATGGGTGGCATATTCTGATTTTAGTGGACGGCCTAAATTCAGTGATAAAGCATTAAAATGTTTAAGAGACGCATGCATACAAAGAGTAATATGTTAAAAAAAAATATTTTTTTATAAATAAAAATTAATTAAATAATTATTTCATCAAATGGTTGTTTTTCTGAAAATATATTCATATTTGTTGTATTAATGTTAAGTTTAGCACCGAGTATTGCAGCACTAAAAAGTTAAGTTTAGTTATTGTTCTGATTCTTCCGGAAATGTTTTAAAGTTTAATTACTTTCCGGAAAGAAAAGTTTAATTATTGTTCTGATTTTTCCGGGAATATTTAAAAGTTTAATTACTCTCCGGAAAGAAAACTAAAGAATGTAAAAATAAATTCTGATTTTCCCGGAAACTAATTAATAAATTCTGATTTTTCCGGAAAGTTTATTAATTTTCCGGTTTTTTTTTTCTTACCCAATCGCTGGGGAATTTGTAGGTTTATAAAAGGCTACTTTTCTAAATATTCGTTGCCTATTCTCTTCACAATTTGAAACAAATAATTTCAAACGTTGTTCAAATCCTTTTCTCAATAAATTCCAACTTTTAAAGACTGAACCAATAACCAAAATTGGGACTTTATTAACATAAAATTCTTCATCAAAATGACAGCTAATAGCACAGATATGTGCAGCTAATGCAAAACCTGCATTAAAAAATATTTTTTCAGCAAGTTTATTGTCCTTTTGGGCTACTAAAATAAAAAGGGGAAAAAATAAAAAATTTAATTCTCTCTTACATTCAGCAAGTCGACTAGTAAACGAAGCAACATAAGACTTTTTAAAGTTTATCCCATACAAAATATTCATTAATTCCTCTTTAGAATTAATTTTAAAATGTTTAAGTAATTCTTCTTTTACAACTTGAATGTCTTCTTTTTCCGGTTTTTTGAAATATTCTGATTTATTTAAGGTTAAATTAGTTGAAAAGGTGTCCCCTAACATTCCGTCTTCAAAATCAAAAATATAACGAATTGCCCTAAAGAAAAAAATTTTAAAATTAATTTTAAATGTTCAAAATGTCAAAACGGTAAAGTTAAAATAAATTTTAAAAATAAATATTACCTCATGCTGATCCAAAAAGCACCGCCTTCATCACCTACTAAATGTCCCCAACCACCAACTTTAAACAAAAAAATTAAAATAAAATTTAAAAAAAATACCTCCATGCACACTACCATTAGACTAAAATAATTTTTTAAATTTTAATAAATTTTAAAATTAAAAAATTGCCTTCAAAAGACGACATGTAGAGCCAGTTCCAGCGATCAGAACAATACCACCTTTAAATAAACTTATTTTCCGGAAATATTAAAAAATAAATTCTGATTTATCCGGAAATAATTTTTAATTTCACCAACTATTCTCAAAACAGGTTGCAACTGCAGCAACCGCATCACTTGTAAGAAACAAATTCTCTGCCAAATCTCCATGTTGTAAACGCAAATATTCTAATAGAAGGGTATTTGTTGTTGCATTCTCAGCTCCAGAAAGTCCCATACCCTTTAATAAAATTTTTAAAAATATTTTTAAAAATTTCACACCAATGCAGCAACTGGTAATTTTATAGGTTGTGACAATTCTGAATTATTTTCAATATTTCTTTCCGCAATTGATTCCCGAATCCATTGAGCAATTTGATCACCTGTACTTTCTATTCCATTTAAAAGAAAATTTAATCCGGGACCGCCGTTCCATTGATGTAATAAATTTCCCTGAGAATCTATCAGAACAAATGTTGAGCAGGTTGCACCGCTGAATTATAATTCTGATTTTTCCGGAAAGTTTAATTATTTTCAAAATACATTAATTTTATTTATTATTCCGGAAAATATTTATTTATTTATTTCCGGAAATATTTGTTCCGATTTAATTCCAATTTTAATTAATTTACCCTTCAATCCCCGCAAATATTCTCCTCTCCTCTTTACATTCCAACTCATCGTCGCATATCATTTTGTTATTTAATAAATAAATATTATTAATTGATTTAATTATTTTGCCAATACAAATAGTATGTTTAGAAGTATCAACACTACGGATAAGTGAAGAATTTAAATTTTGTTCAATTAAATATTCTTCAATGGACCAATTTGAACTGTTAATAAGAATAAAAATTATTAAAATATCACGTGAGTATTTTATTAAATCAATAGAAAATGGAAGGGAATTAATTGTGCGGCTAAAAAGGTCGCCACCTCATAAAAAGGAAGAAATTCTGATTTTTTTCTAATAAATTAAAATACATATTTTTTCCGGAAAAAGTTATAAATTGAAAGAAATTCTGATTTTTTTCTAATAAATAAAAATACATATTTTTTCCGGAAAAAGTTATAAAAGAGAAGAAATTCTGATTTTTTAAAATTAAAAAACATATTTTTCCGGAAAAAGTTTTAACGATAAAAAATAAACTTACTCTCTTATCTGGTAAGAGAAAAAGAATTCCATAAAGGGGAAAACTTGGAATAGTTGCCTCAAAGTTTTAATTAAAAGTTCAAAAACACAGGGATCATAAAATACATCAGAACCGAAAAGATAATCAACACGAATAGATTTCTCGAGTAAAGAATTAATTCCAATTTCAGGATTTTGCCAGTCAAACCCCTATATATTAAATAATTTAAATAAAGGAAAGAATTAATAACAACCATTAAATAAACACTTTTTTCAATGAGAGAATGATCAAAATTTCTTTCCAAATTTCGTTTTATTAACTCAAAAGCCTTAAAAATAAATAAACTTTTAATTTTTGAAGAAAAAAAAATATTATAAAGTCTAAATAACCAAAAACAAAACTTTATTTAAATTGGATTGTTCAGTAATTACAACTTTAGAAGCTCCACAACGCAAAGCAGTCATTGAAGGTAATGCAGCGATACCTGATCCAATCTCCATAACGGTACTTTTCTTCCACATATTTTTATTAGAAGCAATAAATTCGCCTGTAAATTGTGCAAGTTTCCGGAAAAATCAGAATTTTAATAAAAACTTTCCGGAAAATCAGAATTTTAATAAAAACTTTCAGGAAAAATAGAATTTCCTAAAAACAACTTAACACTCAAAAACCTCCAAAAACACATAAAAACAGAAAAAAAACTTTCTTACATAAAATTTCAGAACTCGGCCAAGTGTGTTGCCACATAAAATTAGTTTCAATCATTGTTTCAGAATTTAAATTTTTTAAATTAATCAAAAAATAATTAAAAAAATATTTTTAATTAAAAAAAAAATAATTTTAACAAAAAAAAATTTCTAATTTATTTTATATAAATAATCTCAACATAAAATTAAAGCGTTAGACGTAATTAAAGAAAAATTTTTAAAAAATTAAAATTACGTCCAACCTTGTATATTTATTTTTTAAATTTAATTTAATTGGAAGGTGGCGGCGGCGGTGGTGGTTGATTATTATCGTTATTGTTTTCATTGTTTTCTCCTTCTCCTTGTCCAAATTGACGTCGTAACATTTCAGCAAGTTGAGGATTTGCTTGATTAAGTACATTTGCCATCTGAAAAAAATATTTTTTTTTGATTTTTTAAATTATTTAAAAAATTAAATTTTTAAAAAATTAATTTTTTCAAAAATTAATTTTTAAAACCCTAAAAATTCAAAAAATTCAATTTTTACCGCTTCTCCAGCTCTAATCATATCAGCCATTGGATTAGCGCCTCCTCCTCCCTGTTGGCTTCCATCTCCATTAGCACCTCCTCCAAACATATTTTGCATCATATTCTGCATCATATTACGTACACCTGGTTCCTTAATATTCAAAAATTAATTTAAAAATATTTTCTTTAAAAAAACCTCCATCATTTGACCTATTGACCTGACCAAGTCTGGATTATTTAAAAGTCCACCAAGTCCGCCTAGAGCAGCTCCTAATGGATTCTAAAAATTAAATTTTGAATAAAATTAAGGAATATCTAAAAAAACCTGCGGATTATTAGCAAATGTCTCCCGCGCTTTACTCAATTTTTCTTCTGCAATGCTCAAATTGTTCTTATAACTTAAAAAATAAAACTTTAAAAAAAAATTAAATTTAAACCTTTCACTAGTTGGGTCAAGTTCAAGCGCCTTTTTGTAGACTTCAACAGCCTGGTCATAACGATTTTGACAGGAAAGAGCAACACTAAAAAATTAAAATTTAATTTTCAATCAACTTAAAATTAAACTTTTTTGTGGACTAAAATAGTCAATAGAATTAAAAAAAATTTAAAAAAAATACCCCATTCGCCCATATGCTTTAGCATAATTAGGATCCAAAGCTAGAGCAGTACGACAATCCTGAATAGCCAAATCATACTGTTCAAGTCGGCAATAGGCAGCAGCTCTTTAATTAAATTTTAAAAAATTTTAGAAAGGAAAAAGACCTGTTGCAGAAATAGACAGGATCTCTATTAAGTTTAATAGCCTCATTATACTTTAAAATAGCCTCATCAAATTTACTTTGTTTAACCAGTTCATTTCCTTCCTCTTTTATTTTGTTTGCAATATCAATCTCAGCATCGGTTGGTGTTGGGAATTCTTCGTCCTAAACTTTGGTAAAAGAAAAAACAAATTTAAAAATAACCCCATCAGGCAATCCTTCCGCTGCTTTAAAAATTTCTATTAACGGTTTAGATGGCTGAAAAGCATAATTTTTGTCAGACACACCAAAAGCGCCTTCCAAGCATTGCGTGGCGACTGAAAAAATAACCAAATTTAAAACCATAAAATTGAAAAAAAACCTTCAATTTGAGCTTCCTGATCTTCAGTACATTGATTTAACGAAACCTTTTGACGCAAGAATTGAACAAAAGAAACAATTAAATTTCGCTCATCGTTTGTAATACGTCCTTTATTTTCGTTTTGTTCAGTAGTTTTATTTGTTTTGTCGTTGTTTATTACAGAATCCATTTTTTAAAATAACTAAAACAATCAAATAACAAGTTAAGCTAAAAAAAATAACCAATTTTAAAAAGAACAAAGAACAGGCGATAATACACGTTTAATAAACGTGTTCATGTTAAAAGTAAATTAGACAAAAAGAAAGAAAAATTATTTGGTTAAATGAAAAAGTTTAATAAAGAAGAGAGAAAAATAAAAGAGGGAAACGAAAGATAGAGAAAAAAATGAAAAAAGATAACGAAGGAAAAGAGAGTAAAGAGAAATCTAGTTTTTTTTAATTTTAATTTGCTTTCATTTCTATTTATTTTTTTTTCGGTCTTCTATATTTAAAAACATTTTTTAATTGTTTCTAATTTTTAATAATAGAAAGATATGGAAAATTTGGAAAGATTTTTAATTCAACTAACAAAACCTTCAATAGAAAATATTTCGTTTAACGAAGACAAAAGGAAGGGAATGCTTAACAGAGATGAAGTGGATCAATTAAATACTTTAATTTTTACAATACTTAAATCAAATAATGTACAAAAAGGTTTATTTTAATGAACATTTAATTAAACTTTTTATTACTAAATTGAAGACTTATTCAAAGCTTCATTTCGTCCAGCCTTGGGACATCTCCTTTCATTACTTTTGGATACTTTTTCCTATTCTTATGTTGATAATGAAATACGGTTATTGTCCTTACTTTTTTTATTTTGATTTTTATGTTTAATTTATATTCTAAGCAAATTACTTTTAAGACATTTTGTCCCAATTTTTTAAAAAATAATTTTTTATTATTTAGTTTAAAATGTGCAATACTCATTTGTGAAATCACACACACAAAATATACTGAATTATCAGCCAATTTTATTGCATTTACTCTTCCAGGAATTTTTACAAAAATTAAAAATGTGCTCCATCAGAATGTTCATTCTATCGAAATTGTACAATTTTCCGTTAAGGTTATTTTATTTTTTTGTTACTTAGAGTTAACTTTTTTGGAATTTTTGAATTTTATTGATTAAGAAAAAATTGGGTGCTAATTACTTTTAATGACTCGATCATAAAAATACAGAAAATGATATTTTTTGATTAAAAATATTAATTGGCACTCATCTTTGGCACTGAAATATCCTGACTAAATTCTCTTTTTTAGATTCTTTCGAATATATTAATCGTTGCCTTTTCTCCCATTTCTAACCACAAAATAGTGAAAAATGAACAAATTTCCATTAACTCAATTATTAAATTTAAACGAGACGATGAATGGATACGAATGGCAAAAGAAAGAATTTTTCCAAAATTTTGTCAAATTTTAACAAATTTGACAAATTCAAAGACTGACGTTATTCGTTTTGAAGCAATTTTAATTGCTAATGAAATTTTTGATTTTAAAGGAGAATTTTGTAAGGTTTTTAAAAAATTTTTTTTTAATTGAGTTCTTTAGGTGATGATAATTTCAACAAAATTGCAATTGACATTTGTTGTTTATTATTTAATGATGAACAGAAAAGGTTTTTATATTTATTTTTTGACTTTTTTGGGTCAATTTTTTGTTTAACTGAAAATTTTTGGTTAATATTTATTTTTAAAATATCAGAATTCTGATCTATAATTAACCAGAATTCTGACATTTTTTAATTAAATTTTGTCCGCAAATGTTATCCGCAAATTCCCTTTATTTTTTTAAAACTTTTTTTTTAAAGAATATCAGAAAAATGTAAACTTTTATTTACTAAAATACAATCAGAAAATGCTTGTTTTGTTGAAAATTATTTAATAAATAAAATGGCCAATTTATTAAAAACATTGGAAAATGATGTAAAAAATGCAGAAAATGGACAAGTTTATTTACTAAAGGTTTGCTTTTAAAAAATCAATTTAATTAAAATTTATTGTTTTCTTCAGTTATTAAATATTTGTGAACTGATTGGTTTAAATTCATTAAATAATTTATTTTATTCTACTGATTTTAGAGAAATTTTATTAAATTCAATTTTATCAATAATTGTCATAGATAAACAAAAACAATTAATTAGCTTTTCTCAACAAGGTTTTTTTTTTTAATTTAAATTTATTTGATTTATTTAGACATCCTCCCTCCTTTAAAATTTGGAATTGAACAAAAAAGTTTGTCTAGATTTTCTCAGTTGATAATTAAATTAAATAATTTTGAGGTTTGTTTTTAGGTTAAATAAAAATTTTTTTATTAAATGGAAAAGAAAAGTAGGCGTGTTCTTAGTTTAGTCCGTTGGGCTGTTGGTTTCGTTTAATCATCTGCTTGGGTTCGATTCCCGTTTGAGTTTTTCTACTTTTCTTAAATTGTTTTTAGTGTTTTAATTAACAACAAAGAACTTAAAATCTTTGAGAACTTTAAGAAAATTTTTTTTTTAATTTTAAAGGATTTATTTGATCTTTTAATTAATAAATTTACAATAACAACAACAAATATTAATCAAAAAAGTTCAATTTTATATTTAATTTATTTTTTAATTTCTTCAACTTTTTCTGATGTTAATTACGACAAAAATATATTAAATAATTTTATTAATGATTTAGTTTCTATTTTAAAATTGTTTGATTTGTTATTAGAAAAGGAAGTTTTGGATACTGAAATTGTTGATAATTTACCTTTAAATACTGATGAATCAAGTCTTGTTGGGTAAATATTTTTTGAATGGTTTTCTTGTATTTTTTGTGTTTTTTTCAGGCTTGTATTTCACTGTCTTTCTTCAATTAATTTGGACAAAATTGAAGCAAAAGTATTTTTTTAAATAAATATTAAATAAAATCATTATATTTAAGAATAAAGGTTCACTCCTTTACGGAACATTAAAATATTGTTCTTCTTCAAATATAAATGTAAAAGAAACAGCTAATAATTGCTTAAATAAATTTGTTTTGGTATTATTTTTTTAAAATTAAAATTAATTTTTTTTTTTTAAAAAAGAATTCTGTTCAATATAAAGATGTTTCTGAAATGATTTTTGATAATGGGCATTTGTTAATGTTTAAAATTTTGATTGCTGCACAGGTTTTTATTTAATTATTTATTTCAAAAATTGTAAAGCCTTTAAACGATCAAAAAGGATTCTTTCTTCTTTTTGCCACACTCCCTGTATTTAACGCTCCGAGCTTTGGATCCTATAACCCTTGAACGGTTAAATACTTTTAGGCTTTTATGACACCCTTGGATAGAGCAGAAAATTAGCTACAAAATTTCAAAAATTGAAAATTTTTTATAAGCTAGAAAAAAAAGTTATGGTCAAAAAACTTCCGAAAAACTCAAATTGTGTGGCAAAATTAAAAAAAAATTTTTTTAAGGACTTTCCAACAAATCCACGCTTTCCTCTAGTTCTTTCTGAGATGATAAATAAATGTTCAAATCCAAAATTATATTACGAATTGAAAGGAGCATTAAATGAATTGTTATTTTGGTTAGACTTTTCAGACCAAAAACAAACTTTGCTTTTATTATTTGCTTTAAATAATTATTGTAAAGCTTTATTTGATTGGTTTTATCCTTTAATACCTTCAATAAACCCTTCAACTTCTTATCAAGGTTTTTTTTTAATTTAAATTTAATTTAAAACTTTTAATTAATTGTTGTTAATTTTGTTACTTCCAGTTATTTTCCTCCCACACATTTATCTTTTTTCCCCGTTTACAAATTGGTCAATGGACATAAAGGTCAAACTCTAATCAATAAAGATATTACTAATTTGTATTAATAAAAGTTGGAGGTACTCTTTCCTTTTTGACTAAAGTTTGACCATTATGTCCTTTTGACCATTTGTCGCTGAAAAAAGAATAAAGTAAGAGTTGCTAGGAAATTAGCTTCACTTTTATTTAATTGATTTAACTTTTTAAGAGAAGGAATTCCTTGAAGATAATGCAGAAGAAAATACTATTGAAGATGAAGACACAGAGAAAAACAAAAAAGACTCAAATTATCCATTAATTCAAAATTTAGTTACAATCTTAAATAGGTTTTTTTTTAATTCTGATTTTTTATTTAAATTTTCCTGATCTTTCAGAACAAAACATTTTATTTCTTCCCAACATTTACCTGTACAATTGGCTGTTTTGGATATTTTAAAATATTCTTTAAAATTAGTTAAAAATTATGAAAATGAATTATTACCTATGATACACCAAAATTGGAGGGGATTAATTCAAAAATTTGGGAGAGAACAAGAAGAGGTTATTTTTGAGATTTTTAAATTTTTTAAAGCGTTAAAAGTCGAAAAATCGATTACCCAACATTTGCGGACAAAAGTTGCGGACAAACTTTGATTTTAAAAGAATATCAGAATTCTGGTTATTAAAAGCTTAATCTTTTATCAAAGCAGAATACTATTTTTTAAAACCAGAATTCTGATTTCTATATTCAGAATTCTGATATTTTTATTAACTCAAAGTTTGTCCGCAAATATTCCGAAAAATCAATAAAAAAATATTTTTTCAGAATGCCAACTTTCAAAATGTCCAATTATCAAACTCTGAAATGCTTGTAGCAATTAAATCAACTGAAGTAATTGTTATAATGACTGAAATTTCCAAAGATTTTGTTTACTGGAAAATTGTGAAGGAATACTTGCCTAGAGTTTGTGCTTTATTGGAGAATTTATTTAAACAGACACAAACTACAAAAATTATAGCTGTTAGTGAAAATGTTGTTAAATATTCTGCTACTTTTAAATTGCAAATGGCTTTGATTGAAAGGTAATATTTAATTGTTTTAAAGGGATTAGTTGACATTGACAAAGTGTCTGATTTCTTTTTTAGAAATTTTATTTAGAAATTCTGATTTTTTTCAGAATTTTTTTTTGAATTCCTTTTGCTTTTTTACTTAAAAAAAAAATTTTTTTTAAGTATTCCATCAATTATTGAAAATAGTGGAGCATTTAAACAAAATGATAATTTACAAAAACTTAAGGAAATTTTAATAATTTATTCAAATTGTCAAGATATAAAGTTATCAACTTCATCGGAAGAAACATTGAAAAAATTAAACAAATTATAAACTTAATAAAAAATTAATAAAATTAAATTTTTTGTTATTGATCTCTTGTAATAAACATAAATTAATAAAAAAATTATTCATAAAATTTTATTAAAGCAACATTCTTTTCTTTACATTTTTGTAATGCTTTTTATAAATGCTTAAATTATTAATCATTTTTGCTCGTAAATTTTGTTATATTTTTCTATTAAATATTTTTTTAATTATAGGTAGCTTTACTCCTTTCTTTTAGAATCACTTCTTAACAGGATTTCTGATACATTTTTTCGTGTAGTAAATTTTTTTTTATTTCAGATTTGTGTAGGATTCGTTATTGTGATCAGTGCGAAGCATTGTATACTTGATGCAAATGCTTTTGAGGAATACTCTCGAAGGCTACGACTTCGATCATTCGTTTGGTACTGATGGTATACTTGCTGCAGGGGACAGCGGCGGAGGTGCTGTTGGTTACACAGAGGAAAAAAAGTTGTAGGAGGACTCTACACAGGTTCTTTAACGTTTCCTGATGGCAAAAGTGTTCAGATCTTCCTTCGGCTTAGCGACTACAGGGATTGGATTGAACAACCAATTAAAGTTGCTTTGTAAATAATTTTAATTATTTATTAAACTCAAAAAAATATTATTTTATCACAATTTTAAATAAAATATATTATAGAATATAATTTTTTAAACTGCCTAAAAATAATTTTGAGACTCTAAATGTTAAGAAAAATTTTAAGGGCAAGTAAATGCAATTGAAAAGGAAATTCTAAGGGGGAAAAATTTAATGTTCTGCACTATTGTAAAATATCACAGACAAACAAACCAACAAGGCACCCAAACCAAACAAAAATGTTATATTATATCCATCAAAAATGAAGAGGGAAAAAATTACTACCATTATAATTGATAGGGAAGAAGCAAAACTGAAAATATTTAAAAGTATTAAAGTCAAAAAATTCTGATTTTTTCTGAAAAATATTCTTTCAGAAAGATACCTTTTGTAAAGATTATCCAAATGCTTCATAATAAGTGAAATGTAAATTCCTCCAAGGGACAGAAAAACTGAAAAATATTTTTCCATTAAAAGAAGGTATAAAAGCATACGAATTATGCAGACAACTTTAGTATTGTAGCCAAAAAGAAATCCTCGTTCAATAATTTGATTCTAAAACGGAAACATTTTTCCGGAAATTTATTAAATTTATTGTATTTTCCGGAAAGTTTAATTGCATTAAAATCTATCCGGAAAGCTAGTAATTCTGATTTTTCCGGAAAGTTTAATTTTATTTAAATTTACCATTACATTTCTTTAAATAAAAATCAGAATATTTTTTTAACTTACATAATCTTTAATTAAACAGCCTAAAAAAGCAGAAATAACGCCACATGAATACCTTAAAAATTTGTATAAAAAAAAAATTAAATTCTTACATTTGTAAATTTCTAATCCAAAAAGGAGTGTTAGAAGATCCATCTTTTAACATTTTTTCAAAATATACACCAGCAAAACTAGAAAAAATACAAGCCCCAAAAATAGCTAAAAGACCAATAAATTGATTTTTTTCTGTTTCGTCTTCAAATTTATTTAAATTATTTTCTTCTTTTTGAGAATTTTTGTAAACTTTGGAAATATCCAACTAAACAAAAAAATATTTAATTTTTTTTCAGAATTTAAAATCAGAATTTATTAAAAACCTCAACAAGTGCAAGTCCAATGCAAAGTTGAAATATTGAAAACCATCTACGAAGAGAAAATTGACGTCTAAGGAAGAGCATCTTTGAAATAAAAATTTTAAAAAAATAAATCAAAAATTAATTACCATAAAAATTGCAGTGAATGGGATTTTTAGTTGATTGAAGATCTAAATTAAAAATTTAAAAAAAAATAAAATAATTTTAAATTAAAAACCTGATAGACTGAAGCATCCAAATTTGAAAGGGCAACAAAATCCAAATTCTTAAAATTAATTAAATTAATAAAATTTAATTTAAAACATTTTGTATTGCGTAAGCCAAAGAAGGAACAGACATTTTTATAAGCTCGTAAGGCTTTAAAATAAATTCAAATTTAATTAACTAAATAAATTAATTTCAGAATAAAAATAATTTAAACCTCATTTCCTTTACGAATAGATCCACTTCCTGTATAGACAAAAACGAGAGTTACCAAAAACTTAACGCATTCAGACGAGAAGACAACTAAAAAATTATTAGTTTATTTTTAAAAAATATATATTTAAAAATAAACCGAAAAGACGAACCAGTTGAAGAAGAATATAACTTAAAATAAATTTTATAAAATCAGCCCTTAGAATACTTTGGAATTCTCATAAAAAATTAAGTCCATAAATTCACCCAAAAGGACTTCAAAGAGTTAATCAATAAATCCCCAAAAATTAAAAACTACAAACCTCATCTTTCGGCGTCATCTGCCTTGTATAGGAAACCATTAAAGTATAACCAGTCCAAAGAAAAATAGCTACAGCAACCACATAATATTTAAATAGAATTCCTTCTCGTTTAGTAGCAGTAGAAAATGTATTTGAAGTAGAGGAAGTAAGACTGTTTAAATTATTTAAATCAAGTAAGGCATCCTTGTCTGACATTCCCTGCTAACAAAAATTAGAATTGAGAAGAATAGGGAATGAATATGGAAGATGAAAATTGACTGGGAAGGACACTGGAACTTTCGCAACAAACCGGCTTTTTTATTCTTCGCGTTTAATTGTCCTATTTATTTTTGATTTTTAAAGAAAGTTTTTTTACTAATTTTCTTCTTTTTTTTTCATGCCTAAACCTTCCGATACTTGTTCTTCTTGCCGGTTAAATCCTAAAGAATCAATAAAATGTTCATTTACTCTTAAGGATTGGTCAAGGTTTTTTAAAAATATTTTTAAGTTAATTAAATCTATTTTTAGACTCCGTGCTTCAGCAAAAAAATTTTTGTCATTGAAAAAGACATTAAATTCTTACTCTACTCAACTTGATCAAATTCTTTCTGAAGATTCTACTTATAGAGATTATGTTTGAATTTAATATAAATTATCTTTTAATTAATTCAAAATTTATTCTAGGCCTCTCAAATTCAAAATTCAACTGTCAACGTAATTCTTCTACAAAAAAGAACAGAAATACTTAGAGCTTCAATTCAGTCTTTAAATTTAAAAATTAACTCTTTAGAGAAGGAAAAAATCGATGAAAATGAACAAAAATTGTTTTTGACTAGACAGATTGAAACTTTTGTTAGTCGAGAAGAAGATTTAATTAATGACAGGTTTATTTAATTTTTATTAGATTTAAATTAGAATTTTTGATTAGAATTAATTTATTATTTTAATTTATGATTTTTAGAAAGAAACTTAAACGACTTCAAAATGAATTACTTTTTCGCCTTCATTTTCTATTACATGAACTTAGTATGTATCAATTAAATACACGTTTAGACATTATTAAATATATTAAAATATTTTTCTTTTTTGCTGGTAAGAGTCCGCAAATTTTATCTACAAATTTATTTAATTATTAATTATTTTTGTAAAAACTTGTAAGGAGGGAAGTATTTTTTCCGGTCAAATGTTGAATGTCTTTTTTATATTTAAAACTTTCCGGAAGGTTTTTGATATTTTCCGGAAGCTTTCTTTACCTTTTAAAAACCGTACCTTCCTGAAGTGTTTATTTGTATTTCCGGAAAATACATAAAATCTTTTATAAATAATTATTAATAATTTTTTAACTTTCCGGATATCTTTGCAAACTCTTTCCGGTCAACAAAAAAAATACATATAAATAGTCAGAGACATTATAACATTATTTTTGTAAACTTTTGTTGATTTTATGCTTTTAAAATATTATAAATATAAATTTATTTTTATTAATTTTATTAACTGTTATTTTCATTTATTTTTTATTTAAATTTTATTTAAATTCTTTTTAATTTTAAAATTGTTAAATGGACAGTTCTAACGATTTTCCCGATGCTTCTACTAATTTGGAAGTATTCGATGAATCAGAAGAACATGAAGAATTGGTAGAACCAAGGTTTAGGTACAAACGTTTTCTTGGAGATTTAATGAGGGTATTAATTTAATTTATTTTTTTTTAAATTTTTATAAAGTTATTAGAAAATGATCCTTCTTCATGTTTTACAATTCATGAAAAGTTGATGGTTGTTGGCTTTCAATCTGGACGTGTTTGTATTTTTGATCATATAGGAAATGTTAATATTGATTCTGTTAGTT
The DNA here is from genome assembly GCA_036172905.1 of Meloidogyne graminicola. Lineage (NCBI taxonomy): Eukaryota > Metazoa > Nematoda > Chromadorea > Rhabditida > Meloidogynidae > Meloidogyne > Meloidogyne graminicola. Next base: position 2,162,958 of record JARPZY010000005.1, read on the forward strand.
TTTATTTCTAAAATTATTTTTGAGAAACATTTTATTTTTTTTTAAGTGTTGTCGTTATCATAAATGCGCAGTTTCTTCAATTTCTATAGATGATTCAGCTAATTATATTGTTACTTGTGCTAATGATTTTAGCATTGTTGTTTTTGGTATTGGCTGTTCTGAATATAATCAGGTTTAGTTTTTTGCTGCATTTAAATTTAAAAAACAATTTCTTCTCTCTTTTTAAGCGTATTTCTGTTCCCCAATCTTGCAAAGTTGTAGCAATAGCAGGCAATTTTTCCCGCCCTTCCTCTGGTCAACGCGTTCTAGCAGCTAATCAAAATTTGATTTTATATCAACGCGGGGTTAGAGCAGAATTTTTTTCTGGAAAGAGACGTGAAACTATTCTCTATAAAGGAACTCAAAATGATGGTTTAATTAATTGCTGTACTTGGAGGGATTCTTTTATTGCATTTACAAATGAAACAGGGACAAGAATATATGACTTGTTTGTTGTTATTTTAATTTGTTTTATTAAAGTTTATTGAAGATTTTTTGCTAACAAAAAATTTTTGTTAACAAAAATTTTGCTAGCAAAAAGTTTTTGCTAGCAAAAGAAGCAAAAAAATTTTTTTTATTTTTTAGAAAATTGTCTCGTTGCTTGGCGTTAGTTCAACCAATTCACAAAAACGAAAATTTCCCAATTTCAAAGTTTCCACCTAAACATGTTTGGTATTAATTTTTATTTTTTGTTTTAAAATTAGTTTTAATTTAGGTTAAATGAATCAACATTAGCAATTGGTTGGGCAAATACTGTTTGTGTTTGTGCAATAGTTCAAAGTTCTAAAAGACAGGTTTTTTTTGTTTTAAAAAAAATGTAGATATTTATTTCTATTTTTTAAATTGAAAAAAAGCAAAGTTTTACCTTTTTCTGATCATATAAAATATTTACTCCCGAAAGGATTCGAACTCGTACCCTTAAAAATGGTTTTACCACTTAACAAAAAGGTCGACCTAATTTTATTTTCTCTTAACAAATGTCTTCTTTAAAAATTAATATCTCTTTTGTTTTTAAAGCTAAAATTTTAATTTTTATATCATTTTGTTGCTCTATTTTTTGATATAACTTTTATATTTTTACCTTTATTTAAATAAAAGTTATAAAATTAAAACCTTTTTTACTGCAAAGTTTGCCTATAATTTACCTTTTATTTTTTTAATTTAAAGGTACCAAATACCTCCGATTTATTATTAGATCTACCAAAAGGACAAATTTTACATCGTTTTACATTTAATGATTTTGTTATAGCTGGAATTTCTTTTACAACTCGAAGTTCTTACGGCAATGATGAAGTTGTTAGTCCTCAACTAATACATTCTCCTTCTTCACAAACAGATTGGCGTGAATTGGTTATATTTGGTATTAAGAAGAGTGGAGATGATACTAGTAGAGAACCTAGTTTATCTAATTTAACTAATTGTACAATTATTAGTGAACTTCAATTAAATGAAGAGGTTTGCCCTTTTTTAATTTTTAATTAATTTTATAAAAAACCTGGAAGAGTGAAATTTTATAAAAATATCTCTTTAAGGGTTACAAACATGCTCCCAAAACTTCAAAATTTTTTGTTTTCTTTTTTGAAAGTTATAGCCAAAAATGTTATGCTTGGGGGGGCCATTTCGGCGCCTACTATAATTAATTATTTTTTATTTTAGCCTGAAAAAAATAAAAAACCAACTTCATCTTCAATTTGCTCAAACGATTTTGACCAATCCCCTTGCAATTTCTCTGCTCAATTAAGATTAATTAAACCAATTTCACTACAAGAATATTCTTTAGAAGCTGAGGACACAATTGAAATGAAAAATGTTAACATAAAAATGTTAAATCGATTTGGACTTGTTTCATTACCTTTAGACGATATTTATATTTTATCTGGTCCAAGAGAAGCTATTGAGGTTTTTTTATTAAATTAAATTTAAAAATTTTCTTTAGGCTCTTCCCTGTTCCATAGACAATCGTATTCAATGGCTAATGGAAAATGGGCTATTTGAAGATGCACTAGAGTCAGCGTTAAGAAACAGTGAACTTTTAAGAGAAAATTCTGTTTTAGATGTTGGGAAAAGGTTATTAAATCATCTTATAGAAAAACAGGATTTTGAGACTGCAGCAAGTTATTTACCGGAGGTTTGAGAGAAAAATACATAAAACTATAAATAAAATACAAACTTTCCGGAAAAGATAAAAGTACAAAAAAATCAGAAACAGTACAAAAATACAAAAACTTATTAATTTTGCAAAAATTACATTTATTCCGGAATACAAAAAAATAAAAATTCTTCCGGAAAAGCAAAATAATAAAAAGAAATTTTACAATAATAAATACAATAATATTTTTATTTTATTTTATTTTCCAGATATGCTCAAAATACAAAGAAGAATGGGAATATTACGTTAATGAATTTGAACATCACAATCAAGTATTAAAATTAGTTCCAGTTATTCCTACAAAAGATCCACAATTAGAACCAGAAAATTATGAATCAATTTTAAATGCTGCTTTATATTCTAGACCTAAACTTTTTTATGCAATTGTAAGTCATTGGGATGCTGATATTTATAGAGCAGGTTTTATTTTTAATTTTTCCTTTATAATTAATTAATTATTTTAATTTTTAGGTTCTCTTGTTGCAGAAGTTTTTAAAAGAATTACAACAGATAATATAAACAAAAATATGATTAAAGTATTTTTTTGTTAATTTATTTTATTTATTTAATTTAGTTAAATAAAGATGTTTCCAATTCTGTTCAATTATTAAGCGAAAATGATAGAATTTGTTTATTAAGAGCTTTGGCTTCTTTGCTTTTACAGTGCCGGTAATTTTTAATAAATTCTGTTTCTTCCGGAAAGGAAATTATATTTGAGTTATTTCCGGAATTCTTTTTTCTGAATATTTTTTAGTTCTTTCCGGAAAATAAACTTTAAGTTTTTCCGGAAATGTGTTTTAAATTCTGGTTTAGATTATTGTAAATACAAAAATTCTGATTTGTTTAACTTTGTGTTTTCCGGAAAATATTTTTTCTTTTCTTAAATTAAAAAAAAATGTATTTTCAGTAAATACGAAGATGCAATTAAAACTTATATTTTACTTCAAGACCCAACTATATTTGGTGTTATTGACCGCTACAAACTTTTTCCTTACGTTAAGGACCAAATAATGGAATTAATGGAAATTAATCAAGACTTGGCAATTCGGTTGCTTTTGGATAATGAAGATTTAATTTCACAAGATAAAGTGGTTAATTTACTTGGAAATTATCCTAAAATACAGGTTATTTATTTATCAGATTTTTTTTCAGAAAAATCAGAATTTTCAGAATATTTTAATTTATTTTATTTCAGCTTGCTTATCTTCACAGACTACAAGCTAGAGGTGAGGGAATGTCTCACTCCAATCGACTTGTTAAACTTTATGTATGGGTTTTTTTAATTAAAAAATGTTTTCTTTTTCTTAAGGCTGACTATGATCGTCCTTCTCTCTTGCCATTTCTCAGGAAAAATGAATATTATAAATTGGACTTGGCATTAGATGTTTGTAGAAAAAGGGAATTTATTGAAGAGGTTTGTATTACTTTTTAAATTATTTAATTAATTTTTTAGTCCCTTTAAAATTTGTGTATTTCAGAATTTTAAAAATTTTTAATTTTTTGGACATTTTTAACATTGGACATTTTGTCCATTTACCCTTTTTAACATTAAAAAAATTTTTTTAGGTTGTATACCTTCTCGGACGTAGCGGGAATCGTTTAGAAGCCTTAGATTTAATGGTAAATAAATTATTAAGAATAGACATGGCAATAGACTTCTGTGCCGAAAATGATGATTATGAACTCTGGGAGCGGTTAATTGCTTCTTCTATTAGAAGACCTGAACAAATAACAATTTTATTAAAAAGAATGGCCTGTTTAAATATTGATTCAATTAATGTTGTTGAAAAGGTTTTTTTTTAAATTAAATACCTAGAGGGAATTGGATTTAATAAAATTAAATTTAAAAAAAAGCGGAAAATTGGGAATTAAAATTTTTTTAATTTTAAAAGGGGAAGAATAGGAAAATTAAAAACTAGTGTTTAATTTATCCAACTTAACCATCTCTTCCCGTAGAAAAAAAATTTAAATAAAAATTAATCTCTTAGGCACCTTTTGGACTTTGATTTTTTAATAGAAATTAAGAATTTTTTATTAAAAAATTCTTTAGTTATTTTCCAAAAGATCAAAAAAAAAATTTTTTTTTTAAATAAAAAAAAGAAAAAATTCCTTCTTCTCAGATTCCAACAGATATGGACATTTCTGACCTTCAAAATTGTTTACTTCAAGTAATTAGAGATCATGAACAACAAAAGGATTTATTAATACATTCAAAAAATGTTGCTAATTTGGATGTTTTAAAGTTATTGAATTTACAATTAAAACCATTAGCTTGTAATTTTGAATTTAATAAAGAAGGAAGGGAGGAAAATAATGAATGTTTTTGTTGCTTTATTTGCCAGTGAGTGTTTTATTTTTGGTATTTTGACAATTTTACCATTTTGACATTTTCCTTGAAAAATTTTTTTTCTTTTTTTAGTCAAAGCATTAATGAAAACAGATCAACAGATGAGGATACAAATTATGGAGAAAAAATCCTTTTATTTTCAAATGGAAAAATAATACATGAAAGATGTAAAGAAAATGGGGTCTTACCACAACAAATATTTCCTTCATGTTATCCTGAAAGAATTTCTCAACTTTTAAAATTATAGAAAAATTTTTATTTTATTTTTTTATTTATTTTTAAATATAAATTTTTATTTTTATTTATTTTATTTATTTAAAAATATACTGTAAATATTTAACAGTATTTATTTTTTATTTTTTTATTTTTTACCTTTTTATCTGCTGGCAAATTGAAATTTTTCTCTCTTTTTGATGAAGTGAAATTTCTTCTTTTTTTAAAAATGTTTGCTTCTTTTCCGTCTCTCCTTTTCTCTCTCTATTTCATAAACTCCATTCCTTGGAACACGTTTCTTCTTTTTTTCTCTTTCTTTCTTTTTTTTTTTCTTTTCTTTATTCTTACTAATATTTTTATTGATATATTGATCGGCCTTTCTCATCTACCTACCTCATATTTTTCACTATAAAATAACCGAGTTTCACAATTTGTTGGTGGTTGATTTAACCATTCTCTATTTATTCTCTTTTTTAATTTTATTTGTCTTTTCATGAAATAATTGAATTTTATTTGTTTTAGATATTTCTACGTTTATTTGACTTTTATTTAAGGCCATTAAAATTAATTTAAATTGTGATAATTTTATTTAAAATGGTAACGGCAAGTGAAGCAGCTGAAGAATACAGGTTTTTTTTAATAAAGTTTTTGAATACTTGTAAACTATCTTTTCTTAAAGAGCTGTACTTTCTGACCTTTCAAGGAATGACAAAACGCAGATTAATTTGCTTACAATTTTGGCAGAGGATTATGCTTCTTACTCTAGTGAAATTGTTAAGGTTATTGAGGATTCACTTTACAACGTTAGTTTTAAATTTGTTTATAAATTGAGATGAGGAATAGGGTTTAAGTTGACTTTATTACTCTCCCAGGGAGGTTTTCTATTGTCGTGGGTTTAATTGGTGGAAATGGGTTTTGATTTAGCTATTTGGACGGATTTAAGGCTTTGAGCTTAATTTATTGACCTGTACAGGAGTTTGGACCTTGACTTGGATACATTAAATATTCTAGACCTTTTTAACTCTTGGTCGATCTCTGTTCAATTAGTACGAGGCAACTGAAAAGCAAATAACGACCAAGTCACAAGCCTTAGTTACCCAAGGGATCCTTCCTACTCTTTAAGTTACCTATGGTGTATTTTTACATACTAAAACATTTACAATATTATTTTGTTATTTTTCAGAGTTCAATTCCACTCAAACTTGTCATGTTATACGTGATTGATTCAATTGTAAAGAACATTCAAGTTACCGGCGGTTATCGGGAACTTTTTGCCAAGAAGATCGTTGACATGATTGTTCATGTTTTTAAGGAGGTGGACATCTCTTGAGACAATTTTTTATATTTATTTTTTCATTTTATTTAAAGTTTTGATTCTCTTCTAGTCTCATTAATCTCTTAAAAATTTCTAAATTATTCTCAATATACTCTCGTTTAGACCTCATATAACAATTTTTAAAAGAGAAAAAATTGCAGGCTTAAGAATTTGAAAAAATTAAATTTTATTGGCCTGTTGGGGGGTGTATATTTAATCAAAAAATGTGTAAATTGAAGAGTGGATTCTCTTTGATAAAATTAAAATGTTGTGTCCCGTTCTCCCTTTTATACCTCCTTATAGCACCTTTACAGTTTTTTTTTCGTTTTAAAAGAATCGAACTTAGTTTAAATTTCTTAAGAAAACCTTTTTTAAATGGAAAACGTTAGAAAGTTGAAATTTTAAGTTTTAAAATTATTGTCCCCCGAGTGGGTTCGAACCTACGCCACTTTATCTACTGAACGAAATGTCACATAAACTAACCTGAAAACATTTTAATAATTATATTCTTGTAAATTGGAGACATTAAATTTTTAAAAAGGTTCTCTTAAGGTTTCCTTTTTGTTTTTTAATGTTTTCTTAATTTGTTGACTTTACTTCTTTCTTACCTTCACTCATATCCCTTACCCTCGTTTTTTTTTTAACTTTGTATTAATTTTGACAAACGAGAACACATCACATGTGTTTTTTGGGAGGAATAATTCTCTTCGGTGTTGCAAAAAAATCAAAAAATTTCTCTCCGTGGTGTTTGGACATTTTGTCCTTTTGGACATTTTGTCGCATAATTTCGCCATCCTTTTTTGCAAGAATTCGCAAAACTTGTATTTTTTTTATGCAGTCCATTTTGAGCGGAAAAAAGAATTTTTTAGGCTTAAAGGGTGTTGTAAGAAAAGGGTAAAAGGGAGAAATGGGATGGTGGGTTAATAAGGGGGAATGCTAATAGGGAAAGAAAAAAAATTTAAACAAATCAATCCGCTTTGGTGTAATCAAATTATTAATTATTTGTTATTTAAATTAATTAATTAAAAAGTAAATATTCCCCCCTTAAATTACTAGTCCAACCAACAGCTTTTGAGCAGTTGACTGTTCACTTGGTTATTTATAAAAGCTGTAAAATTTTTAAGCAAACACTTAAATTTTATTTTAAAATAAAAATAGCTTACTTTAAATTAATTTCCAAAAAAAATAAAAAATTCTGGTTCCTAAAAATTTTTTTTAATTATTAAAATTGGGTATATATTAGCTTGCGTTTATATGGGTTGGGATAAATTAAGATTTATTCGCGGACTTTGTTTTTTTATTTTAAAAATAACTTGTGTGACCACACTTAAGTTTTTATTCTGATTTTTACTTGCAAAGATCAAGCATTTAGTTTCGCGATTAAATGGCCTGGTCATTTTTCAAAATTTTCCGTCTGGTCACGCAACTCTTTTCACACTAAAAAAATTTTGCATTTTCTTCAAAATTTAATTTTTTGTTTTCCTAATTATAGGGAGACGAACGAACTAGAGCTTCAATTTATCGTCTACGTTGTACCTGGGCAGACGTTTTTTCAAAGTCTAAACTTGCCATGATTGACACAAAAATAAATTCTGTGGATAGAGCATGGCCTATAATGAATACAACAAATATTAAAACTGAACAACAACAACAACAACCTTCTATAAAAACTGAACAACAACAACCATTGCCTCCTACTTCTCAACAAAAATTACAAACAAATGTGAAAAAAGAGAAAGGTGAAGGAGGAGGAGGACATGTTGTACATGTTAATCCAAAATTTCTTAATGGAAAAGGACCGCCTCCTTCTAAGAGAGCAAAGACAAGTGAAGCAACTACGGAGAAGAGTAGCGATACTAGTGGTGGTAGTAGTAGTAAACAAGTTAAACCAATTCCACGAATAAAACAACAACCACAACAGCCTCGTGTTTCGAAACAAAATGTTTGTTTTTTTAAATATTTTTTATTCTTAAGTTTAGGCTTAATTTCAAGTTTTAAGTTTAAGCTTAATTCTAAGCCTTTGTTTTTATCTAAATTTTTAGGTTCCTGAACCTTCTCGTTCACTTGGTGCCCATGCATTTAGTGTTGTTCCTGCTTCACAACAACCTCAAGCTCCACCAACGCTTTCTTCTCAACAAAAAATGCAACAACCACCACCACAACAACAACCAATTCCATTATCTTCAATTATTATTGATCAACGACCACCAGCCCCTGCTGTTGTAATGATTCCTTGTACTAGTAGTGCTTCAATTCCTCCACCAAATTTACAACAACCTCCTCCACAATTTATTAAAGAACAGCCACCACCTCAATTAATCAATATCGACAGCATTGGAAAGACTCCACAACAACCACTTACTAGTACTTTTCCTTCGCCTATTCAAAGTATATTTTTTTATAAAGTTTTAATTTAACATAGTGTAAGTTTCCGGAAGAATTATTGTATTTTAACGAAAATACAAAAATCAGAATTTGTTAAAATTTTCCGGAAACACTTCATTATTTTTTAATCGAAACTTTCCGGGAGAATTTCTGTATTTAATCGATAAAATACAAAATCAGAATTAAACTTTCCGGAAGCATTTTTTAATAAATTTATTTATTTAGATGTTCAACACAACATACAAAATGTAACTCCGCGTTTACCTGGCGTTCCGGAAAATAATCGAATTTTTGTTGATGGAAAAGCATACGAGGTTTAATTAATTTTTTTTATTTTATGTTAAATTAAATTTTTTTATTAAAAGGTATTTTATCTTGACCATGTAGCAGTTATAGAGCGTAATGGCCTTCCTCATCGCGTTTCTTTTGCTGGTCCTCCACGTGATGTAATTATTGATGGAATTGGTCATTGCATGTCTTTTGGCGAACAAAAACAAGTCTTAATTGATGGTGAAATTCATCTTTTACGTTTTGGTGCTCCTTCAAGAGAACTTTACATGGGCAATTTCCCCTTTAAAGGAGCTTTTGGAGGGCCACCAATAATTGCAACTATAAATGGAAGAAGACATGAAATTCGACTTTGTGGTCCTCCACCAGAAGTTAGAATTGATCCTGAACCAAGTTATGAATTAATGAGATATATGCCTGCAATTAGACAACAACAACAACAACAAACCCCACAACAAGCACAACAACGACAAATACAACAACCGGTTAAAGTAGAGACTAAAAAAGGTTTTTTTTTATTTATTGTTTGGGTTTAAAAAATTTTTTGAAGCTTTTTTTGATGGGAGGATTGATTTTTAAAACTTTTTAGTCAAAAAAGTTTAATTAAAAAATCTTTGCCCCCGAGCGGGTTCGAACCCGCACCCCTCTCCCAGTGACATAAACTTGAAATTAATTCAAAAAAATTTTTTTTCTAGAGCCAGTTCTTGATGTTACTAGCCTTCTTCAACGTTTAAAAAATTCGGGTATCCTCTCACAACTTAATCAAGCTGAGCGAAGAACACATGAACGACAAGCAGCTATTGAAGCAAGAAATACTACTTTAGGTCGTTCAAATTCTCCACCTGTGCCTTGTGCTCATAGATTTGATCATGTGGAGAGAAGAGCAATGCCAATGGCTGGTTTTGATTTGTTTAGTATGCGTTCATTAATTATGTAAATTTTTCTTTTAAAAAAGTTTTTTTAATGGGTAGGAATTCCCAAATAAGAGTCCCCCTGTCAACTGTCCTAATAACTAGGAAATTATTTTTCAGATTTTAATGTTATTATACTTTTTTTTAAACTTTTCCAAAAATTTTAATTTTTTAGTATTTTGTAGCTACATTTATGCTTTAAATATTAAACTTATTAATTTTTTTCTAGTCGTTATGATTCATTTATTGACTCAATTCATAAACAACGACGTTCTTGTCAACATTGTGGAATTGGATTTAAAGAACTTTATGGTGAAGCATATCAACGACATATAGATTGGCATTTACAGGATACATTAAGGATGAAGGATTCAAAATATAAGTATACTAGATCACAACCTTGGTTTATGTTGGAGGTTTTTTTTAAATTTAAATTTTTTAAGGAAATGTTTAAAAAAGTTCCGCAAGTTTTGTCCGCAAATTAAAAATTTTTTTAAATTTTATTATTTCTGGGAAATTAATTAAATGAAAAAACACTCTAAAAATACAGAAACTAAATTTCAATTTACAGAACGTAAAATTCTGAAAATTAAAAAATAATAAATTTGCGGACAAAACTTGCGGACGTTGACCAAAAATTGGCAAATTTTTAAATTAAAATACCAACTTTTATTAATTAAAATTAAATGGAATAATAATTTAAATAATTTTTTTAAAGGATTGGTTTACTTATTCTGAATATGAACTTGTTAATAAAGTTGTTTCTACAGGTTTATTATTTAAATTTAAAAAAATAAAATTAATTTTTATTTAATTTTAGAAAGTGATAAATCTCAACAAAGACAAGTTTCTCCTTCTTCTGTTGATATTGGAAAGGAATCTTCTTCATCTGTAGGTGGACAGAAGGGATTAACTGATATTAATAATACGGGTGTTGATGCTCCTTCTGATTCTATTGAAACTAAGGTTTTAATTTTTATTTATTAAAATTCTGAAAAAATATCAGAATATTCTGAAATTATTCTTTAAATTTATTTATTTTTACATATATTTTAAATTTATTCAGGAATGTTGTGTATGTCATGAACAATTTGAAGAATATTGGGATGAGGACGAAGATGTTTGGAGGCTTAGAGATTGTGTTGTAGTTGATGAAAAGGTTGGAAATTTAATTTTTTTTAAAATTCTGATTACAATTAATTTTTTTTTTTAAATTTTTTTAGGCTTTTCATATTTATTGTCGAGAAGATGCAACAAATAATACATCAACATTAATTACAGAGGACAAATAAAAAAAAACAGTTTATTATTATTATTTATTGTCATTTTTGTTTAGAATTAATATTTAAAAAAAAATATAAAATTAAATAAATTTTTTTTCTTTTGCTTTTCACCATCTTTTAGAAATAAAATGTTTTTTTCTATTCTTTTTGATTAAATAAAAGTTAATTTTTTTCTATATATTTTTTAATTTTTATTTTGCTTGTTCTTTTTTCCCTTTTTGACTTCCACCACTCATTAATTTAAGCATTGGACTTAAATTTTAATTTAAAAAAAAATAATTAAAAAATTGTTAAACCAATATTGATGTAAATCGGTAATTCCTGATTTAACTGAACATTCTGAAATTTAAAAAAAAAATTTTTTTAAATTAATTTTTAATTATTTACCACAAAGCTCTCCTGATTCTTTTTTCCAGTCAATCATTTTTGTGCAGCGTCTTAAGGATTTTGTTGCTTTTGTATCAAGCAATAGAGGTTGGCAACTTAAAATCGTTATAACTTTTTTTATATTTATTTTAAAAAATTTAAATTTTGGGGATTGTTAGCTAATACTTTGAAGATTATTTGTTAAAAATTTCAGAAAAATTGGGCCAAGGGGAAATGAGAAATAAAAGTTCGCGCCCAAAATTATACTTGCGCCGAAGTGCCTTTTATTTTATTTTTAATTAAACGCTTACTCTTTTCTGTCAAAGCAGAATTTTGTGTTTGGATTTTTAGCAATGAAACAATCCTTAAAAAAAAAAAAGTTTTTTTTTCAGGAAAAATCAGAATTTAAAATCAGAATTTTTATTATTAATTACCCACTTTTACACAAATACCAAATTCACTTGCTGTATTAATTATCTAAAAAATACTGAAAATAAAATTAATTAATTAATTTATTTATTTTTACCTTACGAATAGGCCCTTCTTTAAAATAAAAATTTTAAAAAAATATTTTTCTTTAAGTTAAAAAAAACCATTTAAGCTTTTAGTCAATTGTGCTTGTGTTTTCTCTATTTTTTCTACTCCAAGCCGGAATAATTCTGTTATATTTACTTTTGGTATTTTTTTGTCTTTATAGGTAGGCAAACAACTTAAAATTTATTAAAATTAATCAGAATTTTCCGGAAGAGTTTTCAGGAAAAATTAGTTTTCAGGAAAAATCAGAATTTTAAAAAATAAACTTTTCCGGAAAAATTATTCCGGGAAAAAATTAAACTTTTCCTGAAAAATCGAATTTTCCGGAAAAAATATAGTTAATATTAACTAACGATTCTACGTTGTTCTCAAAACATGTTATAAATCTTTCTAAAAATTCAGAATTAATATTTTATTTAAAATTAACTACCAATTATTGCATCAGCTCTAGTAAAACATTTTCTCAATTTTTCTGGATGTCCAGTAATTTTTGCTTAAATTTTTTTTAAAATTAATTTTTTAAATAAAATTTAAATTTATTACAAAACATATTCCAACAAGTATCTACACAACTCATTGCTTGGTCTTGCATTTCAATAATACATGCACGTTGTTCTGAAAAATAAAAATCAGAATAAATATTAATTTTGATTTTATTACCAGCACATGTGCATTGCCTTATTTCCCCACCAACAATTTTTGCTTCTTCAATAAGAGCTGTACCTTCACGTGTCCACTAAGATTAAAAAAAATTTTTTTTTTTTAAATTAAATTTTTTCGTCTCACCTTGTCGATCACATCTTCATATGAATATTTAAAATAAATTACTAGCAAAAAGAAAAATAAAAAAATTCTTTGCCAACATAAAAAGGTATAAGATTGAATCAACTTCATTTTTGCCTTTTGTATAAATCAGAATTTTAAAATAACTAAAATACAATAAATTTATTTTTTGTATTTTTCTGAAATGTAAAAATCAGAATTTTAGATTTTTGTAAAAATATAGGTTAAGTATTTTACTGTATAATTTCCGGAAATATAAAATATTTTACTGTATAATTTCCGGAAATATAAAATATTTTACTGTATAATTTCCGGAAATATAAAATATTTTACTGTATAATTTCCGGAAATATAAAATATTTTACTGTATAATTTCCGGAAATGCAAGATCAAAATTAAAAATCAGAATTTAGACAATAATTTTTTACCATAAAAGAATTATAAATTCTGATTTAATTAACAAACTTAAGAATAATCAAAATAAATAAAATAAGAAAATGTTTTTATTTCAAGTGGGTAAAATTTTAATTATTTTTTTGTTTTTTACTATTTAATTTTTCTTGATTATATAACTATATTTGCGCAGCAATAATTTTGTTTGTGAAAAGGGTTATTTTGTGTTAAGGTTTATAATGAAATAAATTGAAGAAAATGACTGCGCATTATAAAAAAAAAGGCGAGAAAAGAATAAAGGAGAGGGCCAAGCCTTTTTAAAATAAAAATTGCAATGAAATAAGAGAAATAATAGGAATGTTGCGCAGTAGAAGATATAAAAGGCAAATTTTCCGGTGAATTGAGAAATAAGAATTGTGTTTATTTTAAAAAACGTGTAAAATACAAAAATGTTTCCGAAAATTTTAATTAGAAAATGTGTTTTCCGGGATGAGATATTAAAAATCAGAATTAATAAATTCTGATTATTATATTTTAATACATACAACAACAAAATTATATTTCCGGAAAGTTTTAATTAATTCTGATTTTTGTATTTTACTCTAAACTAAAAAATATTCCGGAATGTTTAAAATTATTGTATGAAAATTAAAATTAAATTAAAATAATTAAAAATTAATTATTTTTCTAACAAATTTATTAATTTTTACTGTGATTATATACAAAATCAATTTTGTTGTTTTTTCTTTTGCGCGTTCAAAGTTACACGGGCAATTGCACAACAATATTCCGAAATTTTTAAATTTATCACAACTATTAATTTTCTAATTACTTGAGAAATTGAAAAAATAAAAATATATGTGAATATGGAGAGTGACAAAAATATTTTTAAATTATTTTTTTCTTTTTGAACAAATTTTTAAATTTATTTTTGTTTGTTAGGTAAGAATAATTAGTTTGTGATATAAAAAAACACAATTTTTAAAACCAGAATTAATTAAGTTTAATTTTTGTATTTTTTTACTGTACAAAAATAGTTTTAAAAATACAAAAATATTTCCGGAAAATCTTACATTTTAAAGACCTTACAATTTGGTTTCCGGAATTTTATTTAACATTTTCCTGAAAATATAAATATTATTCCTATGTGTTTTATAATCAGAATTTTTTCCGGAAAGTTTACAAAGGCGTGTAAACACAATATTTATTTTCTTCTTTTGTATTTGCAGCTTACATTGAATGTTTTAAAATATTAAGCAACAAATCCTCTTTACAAAATGATTTAATATTTTTATTTTAAAAATATTATAACAAATAAAAAAAATATTTTTAGGTTTTTTAAAATTAAAATAATCAAAATAAAATAAAAATTTTATCGAAGAATGCGTAAGTCATTGACTTTGCACCTTATTTCATTTGTGGCCATAAAAAGAGGAAAAACAGGATTTTTAAAATTGACGGCATACATCAATAAATAAATAATAAAATGAAAAATTGGAAAAAAAATAAAAGCAGTAAATAACAAGTTTTTTTGGAGGAGGATTGTTTTGAAAAGTACATAATTTAATTCTCCTTATCAGCTCATAAATAAAATAAAAAATTAAACTTTTTTTTTTATATTTAATGTGTGGCCTTTTTGCTTATTTTATTAACACGAAGAATTATGGATTGGTTAAAATAAAAATGTTATTTATTTTTTTAATATTTAAAGTTTACAAACTACTTAAGTTTGCGATATTAAAAAATACATTTAGTTTCTTTTTTGTACTTTTGTAAAAAATCAAGTTTGTAAAATATTATTTAAAACTGTAAAACTTTTTTTTTGTAAAAGTTTTACAATTGTAAAATTTTTGTAAATTTACAAAGATTTTTAATCTTTTTACAACTCTTTTGTAAAATTAATACAATCTCAAGTTTTATTAAATTTATTCAATTAATTTCTTATATATATAAAAAAGGAATATATTTAAATTTTAATGAGAATTAGGTGGTTGAGATGGCATCATTGAATTTATTCCTCCACTTAAATAATTTCTATTATTATATTGTTGTTGATGTAAAACATCCATAAATGATAGATCTATTTGTTGTAAAGGTTGTTCTGTTGGCATTCTTAATTGTTGTCCTACAGTAATGCCTAAAAGACTTTCTAAATTGGTTGTGTCAAATTGTCCTTGTCCTAGTCCAAACTATTAAAATTAAAATTAAATTAATTAAAATTAAATAAAAAATAAACTTCATCTCCAACATCCATTGATACACTTTGTTGATAATCGTTAGGTGGTGACCATTGATTTGACAAAGGGGAAGGGCTATCACTTCCTATAACTGAACCAAGTTTGCTACTAAAAAATTTATTTAAAATTTAATTTTATTTAATTAACTTTGCCATTGTTTTAGCTACCATAACAATTTCAGAGCCAATATACCCAGCTGGTGACTCAAAAATTTTACAACGCTCTTCTGTGTCAAAATGTGAAAGCATTTGTTCTTTATCAAAATCTGGATAGAGGTATTGTACTTCTTTTAATTGTGGACATGATTGAATACGTGAAGCCAAAGATAATTGATCAAGATCTTTTATTGTAAAAGGAGCCAAATGAAAAGGAACTTTAAAAATAGAATAATTATTCTGTTTTGTATTTTTCCGGAAAATTTACAGTCCCGGAGAATAATTATAATTTTGTATTTTTTTTAAACTTAATTTCTGATTTCCGGAAAACACATACAAAAAACTGTTTATATTTAAATTTAAAATACTGAAATGTATTTTCCGGTAAGTTTATTTTACCTTTTACTCCATCCTCCTCGCAAACAAAACCAATTGAGACTGCGCCCGTTTGGGTATCAGAAAAGCGAAGCAGAAAAGTTGGATTTTGACACATTAACATACGTTCTGATGCTTCTTGTTTGCTAATAAAGCCAACTAGCCAACCTAAAAATTTTTTTATTTTTAAATAATAAGAATTAAGTTTATACCATCATCCCAAAATTTAAGTAATTTTTGTTTAATTAATTGCATAATTAAAAAAAACCATTCCCAAAAGGAAAAATTAACGTCTTCACGTAAATTTTGCTTAAAAAAATTAATTTTTAAAAATTTTATTAAATATTTATTTAAAACTTTTGCAAATCGTTGAAAGGATATAGGTTTGTTATCAGGATTAGAATGTATAATTCCAAGTTTATCTCCAAGATAAGCCAAGTCACTGTCACTTAAAGGTCGATGAGCGCCGGTGAAAAGAGTAAATTTATGTCGAAGTACTTGACTAGAGAAAGTTAAAATATAATAAAGCTAATTTTATGTTAATTCCGGAAATTTTGTGTTTTCCGGAAAAACTCGGATCCGGAACCGGAAAAATTAAATTCTGTTCCGGAAATTTTGAGTATTTTCCGGAAAAACTCGGATCCGGAAATTCTGTATTTTCCGGAAAAATTATGTTCCGGAAGAGTAAAATTTTTTCCGAAATAAAAATTCAGGAAAAAATAATTCTTATATCAGAACCTTAGATCCGTCCAAGAAACCATAATAATATCATCGGAACCATTTGACCGGTTTACAGAAGAAAAAGCTCTCTTAAAAATTAAATACAATTAATTAATTAAACGACCATTATAATTAATTTTTCTTTACCTGCCACATAATTACTGCTTGTGCATCGCAATCTTGGGAACCATGTACAGTAACCTAATTATTTTTTAAGAATTTTTTAATTTTAAAAATACCATAATAGGTAAAGATAAAGTCCAAACATCGAATTTACCCAAATTTCCAAGCTAAAAAATTTAAATATTTTTTTTAATTAAAGAAAAAGACCTGGAATGGAGTTATATGAAATAGAAGAGCATATCTAAAAAAATTAAATAAAAAAAATTAAATTAAATCACTTTTGGTCAGTAGCAGTTTGAACTATTTGACTAGTCTGTAGACTACCTTTAGCTGGAGGTTTTCGATGTGCTATACGTGTTAATTTCTGAATAAAAATATTTTTATAAAATTAGAAAAAATATTTAAAATTTTTAATGTGGACATTTCGAAAAGTTGACATTTTGAATAAAATTTAATTAAATTATTAAAGTTTGTGGTGTGGAAGGAACAAGAAGGTAGAGGTTAAGGAACATGTTTAAAATTAAATTTTTAAATACAAACAGAATTATTAAATTTAGCAGACATATGGCCACGTTCATCAAGTATAAGCTTTTCAAGGTCATTACTAATTGATCCAACAATTTTAATATCTTTTTCATTAATTTGTCCTGTTCCAAGCATTTTCGCCTCATCCTCCGCTATTATTTTAATTGTAACATTAGTATTAATTAATTGTTGTTTTATTCCAAGTCTATCACCAATTAGGAGGCGAACCTTTAAAAAATATGAAAAATTGAAATTTTTAAAAAATTTTTGGAAAAATTCAAAAAGTTTTAAATATTCTAAAAAATTAAAAAAAAATTTTTTTTATCATTTTTTCAATTTTCTCCTTCCTATAAATTACCTCTGCAACAAATTTATGTTGTGTTTTAAGCACAGGATCTGGCTGAACTGCTACAACAAAAGATTGGGACACTAACATACAAAGCATTTTTGTGAGAGTTTCAAGTAATTGTGAGAGATTTGAGATATGTGTTTGTGTACTGGCATCTGATAATTGTGATGGACGGCGTAATAGATCCAACTAATTTTTAAATTAATTAAATTTTAATAGTTTTTATACAGGTTGTAGTTAGTTTTTTAAGCATAACTTTGCTTAAAGTGAAGATATAAAATTAATTTAAATTTTAAAAAATAGAGTAGAATCTAGGCTATCAAATATCTAAAAATCAGAATTTTATGTTATCATTTCGAAATGTTCTGATTTTTGAAAGACAACAGGGCAATGTACGGTACTAGCCTTAATTAAACATTTATATCTCCACTTAAAATAAGCTTAAAAATATAATTTAAATTTTAAAAAATAGAGCAGAATCTAAGCTATCAAATAGTTAAAAATCAGAATTGTATCTTATCATTTCGAAAAGTTATTGACCTGCCAACAAGCGTAAGCACGTAATGTCCAATTATTCTCTGCAAGAAATTCAAACCTAAAAAATCAGAATATTTTAAATATTTTTTTTTTATAAACTCTGATTGTATTTCATCCAATTGCATTTCTCTTTGTTCAAATCCTACACCTATTTGTGCAAGCTTCTGTGCATTTTTCCATTCCATTAATTTAATTGATATTAAATTTGATTGCATAGCAGCAATCAACTGGACACCTTCATTAAGCCTTTTTACCTAAAAATAATTTTCAGAATATTAGAGAAAATCAGAATTTCTGAAAAATCAGAATTTCCTGAAAAATCAGAATTTTTTAAAAAAAAGTTTTAAAAATCAGAATTTCCAAAAAATCAGAATTTTTTTTCCCCCACCAAGTTTGTTCTCTGTTCATTAAGTTGTTCATAAAGTTGGTGAGCTCTTCGTTGTAATTCCAACCTTTAAAAAAAAAATTAAATTTAATTTATTTCCCCTTTTAATTAAACAACATTTTTTGTCTTGCATTAATTAATTGATCATGTCTTTGTTCATGTTCTAATTGTTGAATTAATAATTGATGATTTTGTATTTCACTTAAATCATTTACAAAACGTCCTTGCATATCTTTATTTTCTTCCCATAATATTTGACAATCTTTTGAAACTAAAGATAAAGAAATTCTTTGTTGTTCTGAATTGGAAGGGGAAATTGATGAGGTATTGTTGGTGGATGATTGCATTATTATGTTTTTAAATAAATAATCTGAAAAATCAGAATTTCCTGAAAAATCAGAATTTGCTGAGAATCAGAATTTTTACGAATTTTAAAACCAGAATTTCTTGAAAAATCAGAATTTCTGAAAAACCAGAATTTTTAAAACCAGAATTTCCTGAACAATCAGAATTAACTAAAAAATTAATTATTCAATACAATTTTATTCAACAAACTTTAAAAGAAAGAAAAATGTTTTATTATCATTTAAAGTTTATTTAAATATTTTTTTATTAATAAGATTATTGAGCTAGGCAGTCTAAAAGCTAAGTAAAACAGTGTGCGCGAGAAAAATAAAAAATAAAGGAAAAGCATAAATTTACGTGTAAATATAATTTGTATCCATTTATTTCAATAGAGAATATAGGCTTAGAAAAAAAAAAGTGAGAAAAAGGAGGGAATATTTATAAAAGAAAAGCTTTAAAGGAAAAAGTCGACTGTGAAGTAACTATACTTTTTTAAAACCAAATAACTTTTGGTTAAATAAAGATAAAAAAATACTTTTGGTACCATTCGATAGAGAAATAAATAAGCTATAAAATAAAAAATAAATTGAAATTTTAGATTAAAGTTTTACTTAAAAAATGAACAAAAATGTCATTTTTGGTTGGTTTTTGCGCTACAACTTTTTTCTAAAAAAATTTAAAATTATTTCTTCTTTTAATTTTTGTAGCAAATTTTTTACTCTATTATTTGATACCAAATTTATTTTTTTGCAATTATGCGTTCTTGAGTTATAGCGACAAACAATTAGTTGGTGTGTGTGTGTGTGTATGTTTGTTGCAGTAAAGAGCCTTTTTAACGCTTTCTTTTTTATTTAAATAAAAAGAGCTTAGATTAAGAAAATAAATTAATATTATTATCTAAAAGGTAGAGAAAAATATAATAAAAAAATATAAGCTCTATTGGATTAACATTTTATATATATTATTAGCTACTCTGTGTATTTTAGCCAAGAGTCCAGTTAACTAAAAAATTTTTTTTGTTTAAAAAAGAAGAGAAAAAATAGTTTTATTAGAGAAAAATAATAAATATATTCAAAGGGTATGGAATTCAATAGGTTTTAAATGGTTAAAGTTGATATTAATTGGTAAAGGATTAAATAAACTTTGTCAAGTTTTAAATATTTTTTTTATTAAAAATGTCCGCAAAAGTTGTCCGCAAAAATGGATGAATGAAAAATAAAATTTTAATAATTTTAAAAAACTTTAATTTTTTTTTAAATTTTTAATACAAATCACAACATAAAAAAATTATCATTCAATTCCTTAACAACTGTCATTATAAAAATAAATAATTTATTTTTCTAAATAATATTGTCTATATGATGGTGGACTATTTACCTAATTAAATATATATAAATAATTCCAAAGAATAGTTTTAGATACTATTTAGGTACCATTAGATAGAGAATTAAATAACCTATAAAATGTTAAAAGTCAAAATTTTTGGAGAAGTACAAAAAAAGTTAGGGTCAAAAAACTTTAAAAAATTCATATGTTTAAGGTTTTCTGACCACAAATTTTTTTGTACTTCTCCAAAAATTTTGATTTTTTGGTATTTTATAGGTTATCTAATTCCCTATCTAAAGGTACCTAAACTGGGCCTAGAACCTTTCGTTAGAATTATTTAAATATATTTGATTAAGTAAATACCCCAATATTTTAAAATAAAAACCTTTTAATTTTTTCCTTATTTTTTAAGGTTCTTCATCAGCATCACTAAGAACTTCACCATGATTAGCTAAAATTCGTCTATAATTATGTATTTTTTTATCTTGTTCAGCTAAAAGTAAAAGCAAATCTTCATGTTCTTTTTTTAATAAATTTAATTCCTCTATAGAAACATTAGGTATCTAATTAATTAAATTAAATATTTAATTAAATATTTAAAAAAAACCTTTTGTTGTTCATTTAAAGTTTTTAATTCATTTTCAGAATCATTTAACCTTTTTTGAACATCTTTTAATTTTAATGTAACATTTTCATTATATCTTATTAATTCTGCAAGTTGTTGACTTTGTTCTTCAAATGCTTGCCAACCAAATTTAATTTGTTGTTCCAATTCATTTTGTTGATTTTTTAATTGTTGAATAACAGGTTCAGAAGGATTTTCAAACAAAAAATGAATTAATTAATTTAAATAAAATTTTAAAAAAAATTAAACTTGTGTCAATTGAAAAGATTGCCATTGTAATGCCCATTGTTTATACTTTTCTGCTTCAATTTGCCATTGCTGTGTTACTCTAAAAAATAAATTGAAACAAAATAATGAAGAAAAATTGTTTAGACGGGAGATGGAATGAACCATCAAAAGTGAGAACCCCAACCTAAAGCATTACCGACTAAGCTAGCGAACAACTTTTATTTAAAAACTTTTTTATTTACTTAAACAAAAATTTTTTTTAAAATTAATTTACATTGTAAGTTGATTTAATTTAAATTCAGCATCTACTCTTTGTTCACAAAGTGTACTTTTCTCAGCTAATTCAATTTTTAATTGTTCAATTTGTTGGTTTAACTCTTCAATATTATTATTTTCTTTAATATTATCATTCGAATACTAAATAAATATTAAAATTTAAAAAATTAATTTTTTTACTCCATTTTGTTGAATTATTTGTTGTTGATCAGCTTCAATAACTAAACTCTTGGTAGTCATTTCTTCAATTTTACGAGTTAGTTCAGCTATTTTTTCATCCTGTTTCATTATAATTTTTTTGTAAGGTGCTAAGGCAGTTTCCCATTGAGTATTAGCAGTGGACGGAAATTCACTATTTGGGCATAACATTTTAAGCAAGGTACCTTTTTGTTAATTAATTAAAATAAATTTAAAACAAAAATATAAACCTTCAATTCCTTTAAAAAATTTTGTAAATTGATAATCAACAAGTAAATCAGAAGGATTTTTAGCTAAAGGTTGTGGTCTTTGTGCAGCTCTTATATAAAATTCTGATTTTGCAACACCTTCCAAATATTCTGCAATTCTTTCCCTGCCAATATGACGACGTTCCAATAATTGCATAAAATTAGAACTAAAAGAAAAGAAAACCTTTTAAAAACAATTTTTTAAATTACAATTGTTCAGTTTTATCTTCATTTAATTCCCATGAGTGAAGACAAATACTTATAAGAAATGCAACTAATCCTTTTATAAATTGATTTTCTGCTTCAGTTATTTCTGTATTTTGATCAACTTTAAAAAAAAAAATTTTTTAAAAATTTAATTAAAAAAAACAAACCTAATTGATTAATTAAATAGTTTATATTCTCATCATTTTTAAGAAAATAATCAATTGCAGGAATACAATTGTAGAACCAAACAGAAAATAAAATTAGTAGACCACAACGTATTTGCAATTTTCTTGGCCCACAAGTGCAAAGCATTCGAGCGAGATGAGAGAGCAATAATTGAGGTTCTTTATTTGTAACCGTTGAGAGTTGAACACGTAAAAGTTGAGGTTTAAGATGGTCAGCGTCTTGAAGGACGTTAAAAAGAATTACAGAGGCAAACCTCAAAGATAAGATAAAATTATCTTAGGTGTGTTTTTTAATACTTACCAAACTTGTACAGGTTCATGATTAACTAAAGCAGCACATAAATAATGACCAATAAGAAATTGTGCTTCATCATCATCTACTACTTGTTGTTGTTGTTCATTAGTAGAGTTTTCCTTTTGTGGAAGTAAAGTATTAATAATACGAAGTTTTCCGTTCTCATTACCATGTAAATAACAAAGAAAACAATAAAAAACAGCAAGACGAAGTCTAAAAGGTTGTTTCTCAGATGTCATAGAAAGAAGAAGAATAAGAAGTGCAGGTCTTAAAAATGCAATTTTCGTAGGCTTAAAAATTTTTAAAAGAAAACCTGACACCGTCCTGATCAGTAACTGTTGAACAAGCAAAGAATTCTTGGTTAGCATAATTGTTTCGAATAATTTCTGCAACAGTAACGACAGATTCTGCCAAAACATCAATAGAAATACCTAATTGTGACAACAATACTTTACATAAAAGATCCAACATTCCTTTTAATTATTAAATTAAAATATTATTCAAAAAATTAAAACCTGATTTTAGTAGAGATTGTTGTGCAGAATGTGTAATTTTGTGAATATTGTCAATAGGTGAACAAAGTGCACGAACAATTTGTAAGATAAGAATAAAATTAGCAATCTTTTGTGCACTCCATTCGTCATCTGGAATTGAACCTAATTGCTGTTGAAATTGTTGTTCTTCTTCAGATGGGTAAATGAAAATATTTGCAAATTGGGTAAGTTGTTTAGACAAACTTTAAAAAAAAATTAAAAATTTAGGAATGAAAAATACAGCAAACTTTGCTTCACGAAATCCTACTTGATTACTTGAATTTTTCCTTAACAAATTTAACATTACAAAAAGGCAATCTTCTATAACAATACCTAAATTTAAATCAATTTAAATTTAAATAAAAAAAAAAACTTTCAAGTGGTTCCTGTGCAATAACCTCAAAAAGGAGTTGAAAAGTATTTTCAAAGTAAAGTAATTGTTGTATTTGCGAATTTCCACGACTCAATTCGCTAAGCATTAAAACAACATTATTTCTTATTACTTCCCTCTAAAAACTATAAATTTAAAAAATAATTGTTTATTATAACCTTATCATTTAGTAAATCAACTATATTAGAAACTCCACGTTGACTGATTATTGCTTGCTGTACAGAAGTTGGCCGGTGACGAAGTAAAGAGGTGAGCAATTTAATTGTATTTCTATAAAATTAGAATTAGGAAGTAAGTGTTTAGAGGATCTTTTAGTCTTTCTTTAATCTTTTTCTCCAAATTAAATAGTCAAAGAAGTAAAAAAGAACCTTCTAACTGTAAAGTCATTTAAAACTAATAGTTTAACAATGGAAGCCATAAAGTTTGTCCTTTGCAACATTAACTCGGCAAGTCTATCACCAATCTCATCATCTACTGAAACATTTTGAGGATCATCATCATCTCCACCAGCTTCTGTCAAAGTACAATCTAAAATATCTAACGTTAGCGCCACCAAATCAGATAATGAAGAATTCTTTTCTAAAATTTCCATAAAAGCATCCATTCCACGAGTAGCAACATGCATACGTAAATTCTTTAATTTTTTAAATTTAAATTTAAAAAAATATTAAAAATAAACCCTTGCTAATGAACGTAGTGCCCTTAAAGCGTCACGACGATCATCCAAATTACCGGCATTTTCCAAGCGTTCTACTAATCTATCAACAATCTCGGCATTTGTTGATTCACCTTGTTGATCATCGGTTGGAGAAGAAAAAAAGTTTTTAAAAATTGACATAATAATATATTGGAATGACTTAAAATATGTATTTTTATTATAAAAATATTCTGTAGTCTAATAAGGAACTTTTAGTCCTTAAAGAATAAAAATTTTGTTTTTTCTTTATCAGTCTAGCTACGCTATTTCGCTTACAATTGCAATTGGGAGAAAGTCCACTTAGACGCAAAGCTATAAATTTTTGAATCTATCCGGTTTTGGTACCAATTGATACAATTAAGTTTAAAATTGATAGGTTAATCAACTTTTTTAAGTTTGTAAATAATTTTTAAATTTTTTTAAAATTTTTTAGAATTCTTTCACTTTACACTTTAAAATGATTAATATTTATTGAATTTTACTAATACAACCGGTTGAGAAAGCAGTCAATGTCAGTCACCCTCTCCTAATAAACAACGTTCTATATTAAAAATGTGTACTCTTTTATTTATTGGTTTGTTTTAAATATATTTGAATATTTAATCAGAAAAAAAAAATCCATCCACACAATTCTAGCATTTTGTTTAACTGTCATTTAATTTAACAAACTTGAAACTAATAAATATTTGATATTCTTTTTCATTAAAATATGAATTCAGACATTGTAAATAATTTAAAAATTTAAATTAATTTTATTTTAAATTTATTTTTAAGTCAATTGATCCTATTTGGAAAGGATGTTCTTCTTCTTCTTCTAATCCTTTATCTATACAAAAGATAATTCAATTATTAAGTTTAGGGGCATTTGAATTAAGAAAAGTAATTAATAATAATAATAAAGTTAATGGAAAATTAGAAAATGAAAATCAACAACAAAAATATTTAAACAAATGGATAAGTAATGAAAGAATACTTATTGAAGTAAATATAAATATTTAATTAAAAAAATTAAATTATTGAAAGTTTGGTGTTATAGACATTCAAAAACTAACAGAATTTGTTAATAGTTTTTACAATCTTCACTTGAAACAATTGCTTAATCAAAATGTTGATTTTTATTTTATAAGCAATTTTGGTATAGTTTGTAAAATATACTTTTAAGTTTGTAAAGTTTTAAACTTTTAAGTTTGTAAAACATACCTTTAAGTTTGTAAAGTTTTAAATATATTAAACTTTATTTCGCAAACTTAAGTTTTAAACAATTTTTATTTAATTACAATTAAAATTATTTTTACAAACTTAAGTTTATTATTTAAAATTTATTTGTAGCAGACAAACTTGAAGACTTTTGCCTTCTTTTAAATACTCACAGCCTTCCACTTGAGTGTAAGCCTAGACTTGCGTTTTTACAATCAATTCGAAAAACTCAAGTGGATGAAATAATATATCAAACTAAAGCAGAAGTTACAGCACGTATTGATATAGCAGGTAATCTCTTAAGTTTGTAAAAAATAATTATTTAATTTTAAAGGAGGCTGGACTGGTAACAATCTTAAGATTGTAAAAAATAATTATTTAATTCTGAAGACACTCCACCAATTACTTACCAAATGGGAAGTGTATTACCCGCAGTAATAAGTTTATCAATATTAGTTAATGGAAAGGTTTATTTATTATTTCCCTTTTCCTAGAGCC
Source organism: Meloidogyne graminicola (assembly GCA_036172905.1). NCBI lineage: Eukaryota > Metazoa > Nematoda > Chromadorea > Rhabditida > Meloidogynidae > Meloidogyne > Meloidogyne graminicola. The sequence continues at coordinate 2,188,619 of JARPZY010000005.1, forward strand.
TTTTTATAGCGTCCAATACGTTGCCGTTGTTCTCGCTTGGAAACGCACCAAGGAATTTTCTACAGCGAAAATTCACATGAAAAACAACAACCAATTTTGGTTTATTTAATTTTATTAAATTAAATAATAATTATTTTAAGCATTTTTCTAAAGCAGAGGAAATATTTAGAAATTGTTGTTTGCCTTCTGAACAAGGTAATTTTATTTAAAAATATTTTATTTAGAATTTAAAGGTTCTCTTCTTTGTTCAATTCTGGTAGTTTCTGGATTTGTAAAAGAAAAATTGTGTGGAGGGGAGAGGCACAGATTATTTAACTTTGGTGGTCCAGGAAGGGGATTGTTTATTGAGACAGAGTAAAATTTTAAAAAAATGTCAAAATGTCAAAACCTTTTTTAGGTCAGATTTGCCTCATGGTTCTGGACTTGGTTCAAGCAGTATTCTAGCAGGGGCTCTTCTATCTGCCCTCTACAAACTAGCAGAATATCCTCAATTAACAGAGGATCAACTTATTAGACAGGTTTTACGTATAGAACAGTTACACACTTCGGGAGGTGGTTGGCAAGACCAATTAGGTGGTTGTATTGTTGGTGGAGCTAAAATTGGTTGGATAGAACCTTTGGGAAGCAGAAAATGTTTTTGGCGTTCTGTTCAACTTGGAGGGGAATTAATTAATCAATTCTCTAAAAGACTTGTTTTGTTGTATACAGGCAAAACTAGATTGGCAAAAACTTTATTAAGGGTAAAGGAAATTAATTAAAATTTAATTAATTTTAATTAAAGCAAGTGTTACTGAGTTGGGCTAGGCAAGAACCTCAAATTTTGAGTACAGTTGAAGGGCTAGCGAATGGGGCTTGGAAAGCGGAGAAAATGCTTAAGGAAGGTAATTAAGTTGACCATTTTGGCATTTTACCATTTTGACATTTTTGCAATTTTTAAGGAATTTAAAAAAAAAATTATTTTTAAATAATCTTTTATTATTCAGGAAAATTCCCTAGTGAAATTTGTTCAGAATATAACGAACTAAAAAAAATTTTTGCTTCAAATACAGAACCTCCCCAAGTTACTAAATTAAAAATTGGATTAAAAAAAGCTAATATAATTGAAAGTGCTTGGATGGCAGGAGCTGGTGGTGGAGGGTTTTTATATATTTGGTTGAATGAAGAAAATGATTCATTTGAAAGGTTAAAGAATTTTTTAAAAGATGACTGTTGGAAGGATATGAATATTTGGAAGGTTGAATTGGAAATTAATAAGCCTTTATTAGTTGAATAATTTTATTGTAATTATTTATATTTATTTAAATAAATTAGAGCTTTTTAGCTTTCGATTGATATATAATTTGTTAAAAATTGTCTAGAAATAAAAGGGTTATTGATTAAAAAAAAGAGAGCCTAATATTTAAATATACACAATTAACATAACGCCAAAAAAGAAATAAAGAGAGAACGAAAAAGAATAAAAAGAGAACGAAAAGGGAAAAGAGAGATCCAAAAAGATAGAGAGAAAAAATGAGAAAGAATGATAAATGCATTTTTCTTTTTGCGAATCAAAACTTTAATTTTGTTTAATAATTTTAGATTTCTTTTTTTGTCTTGTAATTATTTCTTGTCTAAAAATGGCTAATAATAATAAAATTTTGCTCAAGTCAAATGATGACGAATTGTTTGAAGTAGATAGAAGTGTTATTCGTCTTTCTACTACTTTGAATACTATGTTTCAAGGTTTTTTATTTTAATAAAGTAGCTAGCGGTATTTGGTTTACTTACTAGAATAATTTTAAGTATTATTTGAAACTCTAGACCAGCTTGGCTAAATGATAAATAGAGTCTGGGGTTACTTAGGCCTATTTCTCGAATTTGTTTTAAACAATAAGGTTGACTTTTAGATCCAATAGTTTAATAATCTCGATTTCTAAAACGTCAAGAGAGCCTAGCTTCAGACCTTTTTTGACTTTTCATAAGGTTTATTAACTTAAAAATTTGCAAATTTATTCAAAATTACCTTCAATTTAAGATCTTGGAATGGACCAATCTGATGCCGATTCTGCAATGCTTGCTGAACCAATTCCTTTGGCTAATGTTAATGGAGCTGTTCTTCGTAAAGTCATTGCTTGGTGTCAGCATCACAAAGACGGTTTATTTTTTGATTTTTAAAATATAATAATTGAATTTTAAGATCCTGTCGTTACTGAAGATGGTGAAGGTAGAGAACGTCGTACTGATGACATTCCAAGTTGGGATGTTGAGTTTCTGAAGGTGGATCAGGGAACGCTTTTTGAGCTGATTTTGGTTATTTTTTCTAGTTGATTTTTTTGCGGAATATTTTTACTTATAGAATAATAAATCTAAACATTCTTTCCGAAAAAAAAATAATTTTATTTAACATAAAATATTAAATTTTAATTAAAAGTTACCTTTTTTTAAGGCAGCCAATTATTTGGACGTTCACGGTCTTTTAGATGTTGCTTGCAAGACTGTTGCCAATATGATTAAGGGCAAAACTCCTGAAGAAATTCGACGTACCTTCAACATCAAGAATGACTTTTCTCCTGAAGAGGAAGAACAAATTCGTCGAGAGAATGCTTGGTGTGAGGATTAGAATGAAAAATGTAACACAGGTTTATTGATGAAAAAATATATATTTTTGGAGATATTATTGGAAATAATAAATCAATTTATTAAACAATTCTCTTTTTCGCCTGTCCTTTTAATTATTTAAAATACGGAAAGTATAAATATAATCTTTTGAAAATTTAATTTTTTTTGAAGAGATCAAAAGGTAATCTAAAAGGAAAAATTATTAGGGAATGTTAAAGGGCCAAAAAAAATTTTTTTGAAAAGTCCAACCCAAAGAGGACCTTAATTAAAATTTAAATATTTTTTTTCTCTTTCATAAATAAAATTAAATATAAAATTCTTCATAAAACAATTCCCCTATTTCTATATTTGAGTAAATATTGTGTTAATCTTTGCATTTGTCTAACTAACATTTCTGCATAGACTTGTTCATACCAACAAGATGGACGTCCTCTTAAATTTAAATATTAAAAAAATCCAAAATGTCAACAAACTTAAAGTCAATACGAGAAATATAAGTAATTTGGGAAAATCCTGCACATCTTGGTACAATTAAAAATTTAGATTCGTATACGCAAACTTTTTCAAGATTGTCAATATTATCAATTAAGTTATTGCCTTCCTCTCTAGAAGTAATAGAACATTCAATAAGTGAACAAATTGTTTCATTTTCCAATTCACTGTAAGTCCAGCGTCTGAAAAATATTTTTCAGAATTTATTAAAGTTTAAAAATTAACCAACCTAGCCATAAAGGAACATTTTCCTAATGTAATCAAATTTTGACGATATTGGAATCGAACAATGTCAAAAGTTTTACCACAAGGTCCAACACGTTTAACACCAATAACATTAGAATCCCAAATAATTCTAAAAAATAATAAATAAATAAAATCATTTTTTACAACCTTCCATTAATTAAAGCAGCCAATATTGAGTTAGGTGAAGCTGGTATATTTGTTTGGATTAAAAAAGATTTTAATCCTGGAGCCATATCATTTATTGAATTTGTAAAAATTTGTGCTCCATCAGAAAAAACCCTTTGTAGTTCCCAAGATTTGCTAGCAGAATTATTTTTGTTAAGCCAACCATTTGAGTAATCCTAATTGAGAATATTATTATTAAGATTGCGATTTTAAGTTGTAAATAGAAATATACAATTAAGTTTCAGAATTTATTCAAGTTTGCAAACTTATTTTCTTATTTTATTCAGGTTTAAACTTTAAAATTACAATTTGTAATTTCTGTAATTACACTATTTTCTTTTAAATTAATTTTCCTTACCTCTTTAAGCCTAAACAACATTCTCCTCAACTTTTGATGCAATTCATCATTAAATTCAAATTGTCCATTTCTTTTAATTTTTACACAAATTGAGCCATTAAATGATTTACATCCATTAATTAAATTATTTAAATATTTATTTTCAGCTAATGAAATAGGCAAAAGTGTTAGTTTCTCCCAGCCATCAATCATTGCACTTAATAATTGTTTCATTAAATCATAATTATCTTTAGATAAATTTTTATCTAATTGTAAAGTTGGACTAGTATTCTCTGTTGTTGTTAGTGTTGTAATTCCTCCACCGTTTACTAAACTTATTTCTATTGTTTTGCGACGCCTGAAATAATCGCAATCTAAGTTTTATTTTATTTACAATTGTAAAGTTTTAAAATTATTTTATTTTATTTACAATTGTAAAGTTTTAAATAACAAATTACATTAATCTTTTTCTAATTCCATTTCCTCCATTCTCCAAGGGTGAAAAAAGTGCAGTTGTAGTTTGACGATTTTGTTTCTGTTGTAAAGGTTGTTGATTAAAAAATTGAAAAAGTGATGGCATCCAACAGGTAGCAAGATTTAAAGAATTCATTTTATTAATGTCTGAATGTCTAGAAATTCCACAAAGAAATCGTAAAAGAATAATAAGAGTTTCACGATTTGCTGAAGGTAAAATAAGCATTGCATATTGAGCAGCTTGAAAATGTTTTGAGGAATAAGTGGAGGGTAATTCTCTGAAAAAAATTTAAAAAATAAACTTGATTATTGTAAATTTATTTTACAAATTATAATTTAAAACTATTGTAACCTTAAACTTTATTTTACAAATTACAATTAAAATAAACTTGACTATTGTAAATTTAAAACTTTATTTTATAAATTCTGATTTTTTTACCTTAACCAATTCTGTAATAATCTTGAAACTTGATCTGTAAACAAACACTCCGGTAATGAACGGAAAAAAAGTTTTAGAACATCACACAAATTGTAAAGTTGAGAATCTTCAAGTAAATTAGCAGGTAATGAATCGTTTGTTGATAATTGAGAGCAACATTCCTAAGTTTGTAAAATTGTAAACTTAAAAAATAATTACTTTAATTTCCTCAATCCTTCCTTTAACTCCTTAAAAATAAAAAAGAAATTCTGATTTTTTTAAAATTCTTCTAACCATTTTTCCTAAATAGCCATTCCATTAAATGAGCATAACCAGCAATATAATCCATTATATCATGTATAAAGCGAGGTAAAGGTGTTCCATCTTCAGTTTTTGATTGAATAGAGTTTAAAGACATTCCTCCAAATAAATTTTCAGAAGAATTAATATTTTTTATAATTTTTTTTGAAATTTGTTCAACTAAAATAAAATTTAAAAAAAAATTAATTTTTTTAATTTTTACCTTTAGCTTTACGAAAACGATTTAAATATGAAAATATTAGTCTTTTAGAAGCACTAGAACGAGTGTTAAAAGAATTAAAGTGTTCATCACATGAAGAAGTTAATGAAGAAGAAGAGCAACAACGTTGTTTAATTAAATTGTTCATTTGATTTTGAATTAATTTTTCATCAAGGTAATCCTAATTTTAAATAAATTTTAATAAAATTTTTAATTAACCAAAATTGGAGCACTTAGATCATCAATACAAAAAGAAGAAAAATATTGTTGCGAGTTAAGTGAAAAGTTGGGAGAAGTTGAAATTGAGGGAAGACAACTTTAAAAAATTAAAAAAAAAAAAAAGTGTTTTACCTATTCGATTCTTGAAGCGGAAATCTTTGCGTTATAGAAGCAGTTCTTCTTTGCTTTAATTCTGGTAATTCTTCAGTAAAATTAAACTTAAAAATTCAAACTTTTTTTAAAGTAAAACTTAGATTAGGTTTTAAAGTTCAACCTTGTTAGAATATTAATTCAAGTTTCAACTTATTTTTTTAAATTTTTTTAAGTTCAAACTTGATAAAAATAATTTAAACTTTACCTCTAAATGTTTTTCCTCTTGTTGTGAAAAAGAATAACAAGGATTATTTAAAGGCAGCAATTGTGCTTCAATATCACTTGTTGAAGGAAGTCTTGAACTAAACAACTCATCATCATCATCGTAAACTGTAGAAGAAATATCATTTAGATGTCTATCAGAAAGAGGTGAAATTAAACCAGAATTTGTACAATCGGAAGTACCAAGAAAAGAAAGTGTAACGGTTGAGGAAGATTTTTCAATAGAACTTGAGGATGAACTTAAAAAAATTAAAATAAATACAAGTTTAAACTTATTTTCAGAATTTATTTGTGTTTAATCAGAATATTTTACAATTAATTAAATAAAATTAAACTTAAGTTTGCATACCTGAGCATTGTAAGTTTGTAAAAGTGTAATAAAGTGAAAAAAGGATTATTTTAAAAATTAAGAGCAACCAAGAATTTTTTAATAAATATTAAAAGTTGTCAAGTTCTTAAAAAAAATTAATTCGTTAATAAAAATAAGCTGCAAAGAAAAATGAAAGAATTTAAAAACAATAAAAACAATTTAAAAAAGATGAACAAACAAAATTTAAAAATTTTTGTGATTCAACTATTTGTACGAAAATAACCCAAAAGTCATCTCTAAAAGAAAGGGAAAATATGTAAAAAAATAAAAAGGATTAGAAAATATCAAGGAATTTTAAAAACATATTTTTAGGGTAAAACTTTGTCAAAAAAAAGTTGACCACACAGAAAGAGAAGAAAAAGAAAAAAATATTAATGTGTGTATTATCATGCATATTGAATTATTGTGTTTTTTTGTTATCGGGCAAAATAAAAAATAAAAACATATGGGGGAAAACAATCTTGATAATATAAAAGAATACAAACTTTGATATTATTAAAAACGGAAATTATTGTAAAAAAAATAATTTTACAAACTTAAATAAATTAATAAATAGTTTGTTTTATAAAATACAAACTTTAAAACTTGTTTTATAAATTACAAACTTTAAAAACTTGTTTGATAAATTACAAACTTATTTTATATTCAAGTTTTATAGTTAAATGTTTATTTAACAAATACAAACTTAAGTTAATATTTCAGAAATCAGAATAAATACAAAAACATAAAAATCAATGTATTTTTTAACGATAAAATACATATATAAACCGTTAAAAAAAATTGTGAGAGAATTTACGATTAGAAACAATTTGCACACGTAAATTTTCTTTATATAAATAATACAAATATTTAGTCTTTTATATAATAGACAAAGATTGTTTGTCGATCTCGTTCACTCTCTTAATGTCTACCAGATTACATTATTTTAACTTAATTTTCTTCTCCTTAATATAAAAAAGAAAATTCTTTCTTTAAAAAAGAAAGCAAAAAAAGAATTAATTGTTATAGAGTCAATTTCCTTTTTAGTGTAAAAATGAGCAATTTTCTTATTAAAAATTAAAAGCATTGCTACCGATTAGGGAATAAGAAAAGGTCCCACTATCCACCTCCTCTCTTTTTTTTTTTTTTCATTTTTATTTGCGCTGTTTTACTCAAAAACACACATTTCCGCTAAATAAAAAAAATATATATAAATGTCTTGTTGAACTATTTAGTATCTTTAAATATTGATCTGAGTCGTTTTAAAGAAAAAATGAAGAAGAAAAAAAAATTTTATAATCAAATTTGATTAATTAAAAGTAAAATAAAGATAACAGAGAATAAATAAATTCAATTTTTTACAAAAAAATTAAACAATAATTTCAAGTAGACAAGAATAACCCAATAAATTCAAGTATCTTAAAAAGCGAGTTTGTATTTACCCGTTCTAACAATCGTACTAACATATTTTGTAATTGTAAATTATTAGACATTGCTAAACCAAAAGAAGGAGTTTTGCTAAGTAAGGTCAATGTTGGAGTAAGTTTGTAATCCAAAACTTAATTACAAATATAGAGAAATAAATTGTAAACTTGAAAAAAATCAGAATTTGTAAAAAATAAGTTTAAGAAAAATCAGAATTTGTAGAAAATAAGTTTTACAAATCAGAATTTTAAAATAAGTTTTAATTTATAAACTAACCAAATTGTATAATTTCATCAGAAAAAGGTGTAATAATTTCAGGAGAGACCAAAGCTAATTTTACAAGAAAAACAAATTCGTGTAAATTTTCGTTAGTAGACAAAAATTCCTTAAAATAAAGAAAATTAAATATTTAAAAATTTTTTTACATCCAAAACATCAAAAATAAAGCGTCTAAATTCAAGTTTTCTGCTTCTTTCTAAACATCGAAAAATATCAGAATAAATTTTAAGTTTTCCAGAAAATTCCTCATGTAATTGTGCTGCATTTTGAACATTAGATTTACTCTAAAAAACAATTAATTTTTAATTTAAAATTAATTTATTTACCAATTCGCCGCAAAATGAATTAAATTCATCAGCTCCACTTTTTAATATTTTCTTTGCAAAATTTGAAGGAAAAGATTCACTAAAAAATAAATTAATTTTAATTTAATTAAAATAATTTACGAAATATATAAAGTGATCCAGTCAAAATTGTTTGTAAAACGCTTGTGAGCTATAATCAATGTTTGAATTGTTTTTTCTGGAGTTGAATTTAACCTTAAATTACAAACTTGAAATCAGAACCTTAAATACTTCTAAAACTTAATTTTGAATAAACTTAAAATCAGAATAAAATCAGAATTTTAGACAGAATAGTAAATAAACAATAAACAGAATTTTAAATAAACTTAGAATCAGAATTTGTAAATAAACTTTAAATCAGAATTTGTAAATAATAATTACAATTGTAAACTTAAAAATTTAAAAAATTACAATTCACTAAATGTCCTCTCTAAAAGCGTAAGCAAATCTACAATGATCGGAATTTGTTGAAATGACTTGAGAAGAAAACTAGGCGAAGGTCTTTGTAAATTGAAAAAAGGTCTGTTATGATTTTGTCTACTTAAATCAGCACAGAGTTCAAAAATCCATTGAAGTAATAAAATAGTAAAAGAGGAACTTGAATGACAAATTTCTTTATTAAATGAATTTAAGATTGTAATTAATTGTTTAACAGAACTTTCCAAGTTTGTAAAGTCTATTGCTAAAGAAAACGCAATTATAAGAGCAAACTTAAGTTTAAAAATAAACCTTTTCCAATGCCTTCTTTACGTTCTTTTTCTGAAAAATAAAGATGAACTGTCTCGTGTACTAATTTTGCAATAAAATGAAGAACAGCCGTTCTAAACAATTAATTAAAAAAAATTCTTTTTAAATAAAAATAAACCTTGCAGAAGGTACATTATTAAAAAGAATCTCTGCTGGGAGTACAAGCTTTTCTGTTTGATAACCTGCCCAAATAGGCCTTCCTCTATATATTGAGAGAATATCACCACAAGTAGCTACTTCAAAAAAATATTCAAAATTGTCTTTAAATTTATTTAACATTATTTTCTAAAAAATTAATTTTAAAAAAATAATTTAAAAAATAAAATATTTAAATAATAAATTTTATATAAAATTAAATAAATATTATTAAAAAAAAAATTTTATTTTTTTTTTTAATTTTTAAAATAGACGAGAGATGAAAAAAAAAGAAAATTAAATTTATTTAAATTTCAATTAAAATCCAAAACTTCTTTTAATTGATCTAACAGATCTACCAGCTTCAACTATTAATTTTTCTCCATATCTTGAAGTTCTGCTAACCATTGTGCTTCTACTGCAGTAACACATTGCATATATTCTTTTGCAGTCATAATAAGTTCATGATAGACAACATACTATTAAAATTATTAAATATTTTTAAAAATAATTTAAAAAAAAATTGCAGCATTATAAAAATAAGCAGAACAAATACATTTTCTAACAATATCCCAATCAGTTCCACACGAATTTAATTCAATTTTTAAACTTTCCAAAATTTCAAGTAATTGTTCTCTAACTTCCCTAACTTTTCTCATTGCTTTTGCATGAATAAAATTATCTAAACACCATTTTGAAGAATATTTGTGTTTTTGCCATTGAATATAAGTATTTAAAAATGTTAAGTGGTCACTAACATTTTTGATAAAGTTGGATCTAAAGGAAATTCAACCATTTTACGTCCCATATTTGTTAATTGGCCAGTATTGTCTAAAGCTCCAAGTATCCAAAGTTGATACATTGAATTTAACATATTTTCCATTGGTGGGCTTACAATAATAGTACAACATTTGCCAAATTTGTCCTTTGAATTTCAGGCACAGTTGTAGTAAGCATTTCATCTTTAAATTGTCTTTGCGTATATAAACGATAACATTGTCCAGGACCTGTTCTACCTGAATTTTCTCTCAAAATTTGTAAAAGCTTTTGACGAACAGCAAATACTGGTAAATATAGAAATCCCATAGAATCGAAATACACGACACAAAAATAATCGAAAATAAACCAAAAATCCCCTTAATAAAATAAAACCTTTTAATTTCTTCCCTAACAGAATCACTCAATCCAGGTGTTTCATTGCCTTTTTCTTCCTCTGCAGGTCTTTTACGCAAATTTGTCGCTATTTCCTTTTTTGATTTTGCTAATTTGTCTAATCCAAGAATTGAAGGTTTTTTGAATTTATTATCATCATCTTCATTGTTTTTATCCTCTTTTTTACGAATTAATAGACCTCCACGTTCGGTTCCCGTTGTTCCTTCTAAAACTGATTCTACCTGCATTATTTTTAACTAATAAGTTAATTGAAAGCTAAAAAACAAAAAAGAAGCAAACAATTTTGAAATTTTTAAAAAAAGCCGGTTCAGTGCCTTTTTAAATTTGGCCGTTTCAATATACAAAAATATTCACCTTTAACAATAATTTATTTAATATTTTACAAAAGGAACAATATGTCTACTAATTGTATGTAAAAAATCTACAAGACTAGGTACTGGAATTTCAGTAAAATAAATTCTTTCGGTCCTCTCTATTAAATCTAAAAAAAATTTTTTTTAATATTTTAAAACTTTAACCAGTCAAAAAGCCAAATAATCTGTAGATTGAGACGAGAATGTCAAAGGAGAGCTGAAATAAAAATTTAATTTCAAATAGGTAAAAACACAAAATGGTAAGACTTTCAAAATGGTAAAAAACTAAAACTTAAAAATGTCAAAATGGTAAAAATTAACCTTTTGTAATGCATGGCTTTCAATCTGCGAAAAGCATGAGCTTAGAATGCCATTAGTCAATAAAGCCCCTTCGATTGTCATCGGACTTAAAAAAATATAAAATAATTAAAAATAAATTTTACCTATAAATTCCTTTAGAATAACGCCTTCCAATCTGTTTAATGAGTTATTAAAAATAAAAATTAAAAAATTACTTTTTGTATCCTTTCAATGTTAATTTTAATATTTTTATTAGATTGTTGATTAAAGGTAAATACACAATCACCTACATGTGCTTTATGGGCAAATCTTGAAAAATAAATATTTAAATTTTCAGATTTAGTTATTTATTCTCCTTAATCCTTATCATTAGAAATGATGCCAAAAATGACAAAATGCCAATCAAGACATAATGCCAATATTGACAAAATACCAAAAAACATTACAGTCTCTAAGAGTACAGTACCTTGATTTCTGCATCCATTTCTCAATTCGGTCAGAGTCCAGTTCGCCACTAGCCATTTCAGAACAGTTACCATAAGGCAATAAATGTAAAGCTATATAAGCTTAATTAAAATAATTAAATTAAACAAACGAGTAAGAGAAAGTTGTTTCCCTTCTTCCGTTTCAATTAAAACAAAAAATGTCTACAAAAAATTAATTAATTAAAAAAAATTTTCCCCTACATTTTCATCAGGTTTTCGATGATAAAACATTTCAATACGTTCAAATTTGAGAGAATTACCACTTGCTGGGACTAATACCTTTTAAATATTAATTAATTAATTATTTAATTAATTAAACCAATTCTCCAACTTCTAATTTATCCATTCGTTTAACTCCATTAGCTGTTTCTACTAGAGTATCTGCGCTAAAACAATTTTTGTGTGATAACCCAAAAAGTTCTTCAAATGCTGGAGATGGGTCGGCGGGTGTTGGGTGTTGTTGTTGTTTTATTGGTTCGGTGTATTGGACAGAATGTGGATTTTGGTTGGGCGGTTCTGAAAAATAACAGAAAATTTTTTAAAAATATCTCAGACTCTAATGTACCGTTTTCGCCCGAGCTTTCCTTCGCTTCTTCTGCCCTATCTACAGTAGTTGTAACGGTAGAAGGTACTGTACTGTCTTTATTTGTGTCTTTAACACGTTCAGTCATTGCAGGGGTCGTTAGAGTCTCAGTTGTTGTACTAGAGGTTTCAGGGGAGCTTGGAGTTACTGTAGTTGTTGGGAGTACTGTAGTTATTTTTGGGTGTTTCAGAGACTCTCCAGGAGTCTTTGGACGTGTTCTTGGCTCAATGATTACCCCAGGGGTTATTAGAGTCTCATTTCTAGTCTTTGGTTTTTCTGTAGCATTATTCGTTGTATTGCCCCTTCGAATACTCTCTCGCCAATGTTTATTTAACTCATTCTCTTCAGAATTAACTGTAATATTTTCATTGTCTTCCTCCCTATTCTTCTCTTCTTGTCCTCCATGTTCCTCTAATAAAATCTTTTTTAAAGTTTTTCCTTCCTTTTTAATAGCAGAGGAATTTTGTAAATTCTCTTTTTCATCTTCACTTCCACCTTCTTCTTCTTCTCTTCCCTTTTTCTCTTCCTTCTCGTCTCTTCTTCTCTTCTCTTCCTTCTTTACCTCTTCTCTTCTCTCTTCACTTTCCTTCTTCTCTTCTTTCTCTTCTCTCCCTTTTCCTTCCTCTACTGTTCTTCCTTCTTCCGTTCTTCCACCTTCTTCTTCTTCTCTTCCTTCCCTTCCATTAGCCACATTTCCTTCTAATCCTTTTCCTCTTAAATTCTTCATTCCCTCCGTTCCTTCAACTCCTTCATTTTCTTTAATTTCTTCTCTTCCATTAATTCCTCCTCCTTTCAGTCTTCGATTTTTCAAATTATTTCCTTCATTTCTTCCAAACTCTTTCACTCCTCCTTTTTCATTCGCTTCTCTTCCCTCCCCCTTTTCTTCATTATCTACTTCTCCTTTTTGTTCATCATCATCTAGTCCTCTTCTTCCAGTAGCTATTCCTCTTCTATTCTCGTTTTCTTCTCTACCTCTTCCTTCTTTTCCTTTTCCTCTTCTTCCTTCCAGTTCTCCAATTCTTTCTCTTTCTTCCTCTTCTCTTCCTCTTCCATTCCCTTCTCCTTCTTTTCCTTTTCCTCTTCTTCTTCCATTTTCTTCTCTTCCCTCTTCTTTTTTATTACCAACTCTTCGTTTATCTTCATTTCCTTCTTCCGATCCGTTAACTTTTTTCTCTCCCATTCCTCTTCCCTCATTTAATTCCTTCCCTTCTTTAAATATTTTTCTTCTATCACTTCCCCCATTTTCTATTTTTCCACTTTGTAATTTGTCCTCTCCCACTACCTTTCCTTTTTCATCTTCTTCTTTCCCTTTATCCTCCTCAACTTTTTTCAATCCTCTTCTATTAAAATCTTCTTTATCATTCGGTACTCTTTCACTTTCTTCCGTCAGTCTTCCGTCTTTTCCTTCTTCCGGAACTCTTCCTCTTCCAACTTCTTTTTCTTCTCCTCTTCTTCCTTTATCAAATTTTCCTTTTTGTTCTGGTACTCTTCCCCTTTCATTTTCTATTCTTTCTTTTACTCTCCCTCCTCCATTCAATCCTCTTTTATTTTCTTCTTCATTTTCCCCAGTCTTCTCCAATAATCCATCATTTTCCACTCCATTGACTTTACTCTCTTTTTCACTGTTCTCTTTTAATTCCTTTATTTCTTCTTCACTTTCATCACCACTATCTACTATATTATTATTTATTCCTTCATTATCTTTCTTTCCGGAAACTTGTTTTATTAAATTATTTCCGCTTTGCTCGTTTCCAGAATATTTTCCGTAATCCTTTCCTGAACTAGCAACTTTTCCTTCGTCTTCAAATGGTTTACTCTCTAAGCCTTTTCCGGAATAATTCCCTAGATTATCTCCTTCTCCATTAGTTCTTCCATTTATTCCTGTTCCGGAAGCATTTCCCTTATTACTTCCAGTTAAATTATTTTCAAGTTTTGTTCCGGAATCTCTTTCATTTTCAGAGTCATTAGTTTCTTTTCCTTTTAAAGAATTTCCGGAAAAAGTTACTGACCCGTTTCTTGGAGCATCTTTTCCGGAATCCTTTACTGAATCATCTTTTCCGGAATTTTTGTTCTCTCCAAGTTTCTTTCCTTCTCTAGAATTAATTTCATTCACTACCCTTTGAAACTTAGCCTCCTCTTTATCATTTTCAACAACTTCTCTGTCTTCTTTTGCCGGAGTTGTTTTAATTTTATTTTCTTCACTATCTCCCTTCTCTTCTTTTTCTACCAGAACCTTTTCCATTCCTTTTATCTCTTCCTTTACTGTTTTATTACTCTCGTTGTCTACAGTAATATTACTTTTACTTTCTACAGTATTATTTCCTTTAAGCAAACCATTCCCTCCTACAGTTATTAATGTTACCGTATTATTATTGTTTATATAAACATTATGATGTTGGCCAGCCCCTGAGGCTATAAGGGTTACATTGTTGTTTGTATTTATTAATATATTATTTGGAGTTTTTATTAAAGGATCAGCGTTAGAAATATTTAATGGAGGAGAATTACTATCAGTTGAAGGGGTTGTTAGTAGTAGTGTTGTTGTTGTTGGTTGCTGAAAAATAAAAAATATTCTTTTTAAGAAAAATAAGGACATTTCTTATAATGTCCTTATTTTTCTTAGAATGTCCTTATTTTTATTTACCAAATTCTTCTTTTTATTATTTTCTTCTCCAATTTCTTTATTTGTTGTCGTAAACACTCCTCCATCCACTACAACTGTTGTTTCTTTTGTCCTTTCTAATGGTTCTAAAGTTGAACTTTTCATTAATGTTTTGGGCTTCTTTAGAGAATCAATTCCTGTTAATTTTTGTGTTATCCAATTTTTAAGGCTATTATCTTCTTCTTTTTCCTCCTCCGGCTCATCTTCTTCTATTACTACTCTTCTACAACGGGGGCGGCATATTGTTACTCGGTAGCCTTCCCTTAATATTGTGGACATTAGAGTCTCATTTTTTGACAAATAAATTAAGGGGGTACAATGGAGTCTCAAAACTAAATTATTCATAAAAGGGTCATTAGAGTCTTAGCTTAAAAGATGGTCATTAGAGTCTTAGTTGAAAAAGGGTCATTAGAGTCTCAATCTCATAACATACCTTAAACGTTTAATCCCCTTCACAAGTAGAGCAGGAGGGCTTTTATATCGCAAAAGAAATAGTCTCATCCTATAATGATATCCTTCAGGATTTAAATGTTTGGGCAATTGGTCAATACTGTTGAGAAGAGTAAAGTGTTCATCCTCTTCATCATTTTTAATGTAGTTTTCTTTCTCAAAAGAATCAGGTGGCGGAGCGTTAGGGTCAGGAAGTTCGTAAATGAAGCAATCGTTGCCTTCGTGACTAGAATTTATGGTAAAATTATTAAAGTTGACATTTTGAAAATTTTAACATTTTGAAATTTCCTCTAAACTTGCCTCGAACTCTCAGTTATCCCTTCTTCAAAAGAGGGTATAGCTTCACAACAAGTATGCGTTATAGGTGCCAAAGGAGTTGGTTGGTCCACATGAGCAACAAAATTAGCCTTTCCTCCACATGCTTGCTGGTTTCTTTCGTAACGACAATGCTAATAATAAAATAAATTTAAAAGAAAAAATTAAAAATTAATTAACTAACAACATTAACGTCATCACAAACGTTTAGTTTTTGACAGTGCATTCTTATTGTGTCATTGCCAAATGATTGTACTATTAGTACTTGATCTCCTTCACAACGGTAGGAGATGGAGTTGGTAAGGTTTATTGATGTTAGGACAAAGAATAGGGTAACGAATGAGGTTATAAAGTTGTTAAATTGAATACGGTAGCTTTGGAGTACTCGGCACTGAAATGGCCAGGAAGGCATTTGGCAATGAAAAGTCCGGTTTAACAGTCAAAATCTAAAAATCATATTAAAAATAATCAAAATGTAAAATTTTAAAATGTTAAATTAACAAAACTGACAAAATGCCAAAAATCAAAATGCCAACTTTTCAAATTTTTAAAAGTTTGATCGAGAAATAAAAAATTCTAATACTGAAAATAAGAAAACAAACGAACCAATATTATAAGTAAAAAATATTACTGGCAGTTATAATAATATTGTAAAAGTTTTGCTAAAGGATTGAAGTATTCCGCGCATAAGTATTACTACACCTTTTATGTAATGAAATGAGTGGGAAATTGTGCCCTTAAGGTTTTGATGAGTTTTTTAAGGTTTTCTCATGCAAATATTAAAAGAAATAAATAGAAATGTTGAGGATTTGAGCGAGTTGACATTTTGAAATATTTTCAGAAAGTTGGCATTTTAAAAAAATAAAAAGTTGGCATTTTGACATTCTGACAGATTTGACATTTTGTGATTATGAGAAGTGGACCTTAAGGTGTTTTTTTGGATTTAAAACAATAATCTTTAACAAAAAAGAAAAAGCTAAAAATCCTTTAAACGGAAGAAGAAAAAAAATGTAATAAATAAGGAATAACAAAAAACACAAAATTGAGCGCCTCGTAAATGTCGTTAAAAAATGTATTTACTAGTCAATATATTTTATTTTCTTGATCTTTAAATTCACGGTCAATCGGCTTTGGCGCCATCACCTTTTATTTTTTTTCTTCTTCTTTTTTTTTTTCTCCACAACTTTTTGCCCTTCCGTAAGGAAGTCCATGTATGCGCGAATGCCTATAACTCTGAGTAGAATGAGGCTAAAAAAATTATTTATATATCAAAAGAAAGAGCAGACATTTATCTATAAAATGGCTTTTAAATTAAGTTTAAAGCTTAAGTTTTAAAAAAGTTATGAATTTTTAAAGGAGTCAAGTCGCGTAAAGTAAGCAACCCTTAATCCTTTAAGACATGTAACTTTGCTTTAACTTAAGCTAAAATTTTTTTCTATAGGTCAAAAGAAAGAGCAAATTATGGGCTACAAAAAAGCCTTTTAACTTAAATTGAAATCTTAATTTAATAAAAAGTATTAATTTTTAAAAAAGTCAATGTCATAGATCAAAACATTTCTGCGAATAAATGGGCACTCAATTTTTTTATTAAATAAATTTTATTTTTTTATCAACTTTTTAGAGATTTCTTCATTTATTTTTTACCTTTATTAATAAGCTAATGGCATGCGACAATTAAAAAAAAAATATTAAAGCATTAATGTTAACCCACCCAGATCAGTTTCACTCTCTCAACTAGTTTTTACCGGTATAAAGGAAAAGAAATATTGCGGTCTTTCGAAAGATAAAAGAATTTGATAAAAGATAAATAAAGTTAAAATGTCAACTTTTTCAGAATGTCAAAATGTCAACTTTTTTAGAATGTCAAAATGTCAACTTTTTCAGAATGTCAAAATGTCAACTTTTTTAGAATGTCAAAATGTCAACTTTTTTAGAATGTCAAAATGTCAACTTTTACAAGTAATAAATCAAAACAAATTTTTTTTCAATTATTTTCTTAATTGGAAAAATAAATTAAATTTATTGGATAAAGAGAGAAAGAAAAAAAAAAGAATTATTTATTTATTTCTCTTTAACCTCAAAAAATAACAAAAATTAGTGCATTTTAAAAAATTGAAGGGAAATTATTTTTCCTTCAATTTTTTCTGTCTAGAAATGTAAAAAAAGGGGGAAAAGACAAATTATTTTGAAAAAATGAAAAAAGGGGAATAATTTTTAATTTTAATTAATTTATTTATTTAGGTATTTTTAAATCGAAATTTGATAAAAAAATTTTTAAAAAATTTTACTAAGGAAAAATTTCATAATCAGAATTTCAATTAATTTTTCAAATTGTTAATTTTTCAAAATGTCAACTTTTCAAAATGTCAACTTTCCAAAATGTCAACTTTTCAAAATGTCGAATTTTTACGACGCAAAATTCTCTTTAAAATAACCTTATTTTCGAATATAGTATTTAATTATTTTTGGATTAAATTAACTAACGAGATTAATTTTTTATTTTATAAATCCCTTACCACTCTTCGTTGTCAAATTGAATAAAATTAAAAGTGCGCATTGATATGTCTGCAGAAAATCTTGTTTTTTTAATTATTTAAAGTGTTCTTTTCTTTGATTTAACTGTTGCATTTTTTAATATTTTTTGAGTACATTAGAGTCTGGAATATAAAAAAGATTAGGCTTTTAGAGTCCTGAAAGGTGCAGTATATTAGAGTCCCAGCTCAGAATAGGCCAATACTCAACTGTCCAAATTTTAAAAAGTCAAGACTCAACTGTCCGAATTTTAAAAAAGTCAAGACTCAACTGTTCAACATTAAAAACAATAAATAAAACTGGCACTCTTAATTAAGCAGCTATTAAAGGAAAAAAAAACAATAAAAATAAATTTCATCGCCCCCTTGTGTTGCGGTTTATTGTCAAAAACAAAAAAATCTTTAATTCTTTTTACTCTTTTCATTTAATTAATCATTTAATCCAATGCCATTTTTAAAACAAGAAAATTATTTACCTTTATTTTTTAATGATTTTTATTTTCTACGAAAGAGGAGAAGAAGAAAAAAAAGAAAATATTTATTCCTTTACAACAATATTAATTTTTTTAATTATTTTTCTTTAACAACTTGTTCCTCAGATTATTATTCCCCATTAAATTCTTTACCTTTTTCCTCTTCTTCCTTAATTTATTCTTTTAATTTCCCTTTATTTTATTCAATTTATTTTACCCTAATAATGCTTACCTTACTTCAAAGTTCATTTTCTCTTCCAACACAAATTAAAATTTCTAAAAATGAAACTTTTTCAATAGAACAAAAGGTAAAAATACTAAAAATTTTAAAAATTAATTTTTTTTCTTTAAAGCAAAATTACCTTTTGTCAATTTCTAATATTAATAAACTCTTTCAACGTGCAGCAATTTTTACTGTTCTTAAAGCTAAAGCAAAAGAAACAATAAAACAAATTCCTCTTATTGAACAAATTTTGTTTAGTCAATGTTTGGATGAACATAAAAAACATTTAACTCCTGTGTTGTATGCAAAATGTTTGGTTAAATTGATTAAAACAAAAACATTGTTGAGAGAAGGGAAAAGGGAGAAAAACTTGAAGCAAGGTTGAATTTAAATTGAGGGGACAGGTAGACGCAGCCATTTAGTCGCGAAATAATTATTGGAATTTTATGATTTTTTCGCGATTAAATAGGCACCGCTAAATGTCCATATAATTTTAATTAAATTATTTTTAAATTCTACAGTAATCTTACCCAAACAAAAACGAACTTCGCGATTTCGTCATTTTTTCACTTTATGGAGGAGACGAAAAGGCAGTAAATTTATTAAATTGAAGAAATTAAAATTAAGAAAAAAACGAGAAATTTTAAAGAAAAAGACAACAAGTCTTTTTGCCAATAAAATGGATGATCAACTTCCTACAAATATTCGCAATTTACGCATTTTGGAAAGGCATGGGAGGACATTAAAGCATTGTAGACGTTTCATTGCGGCAATGAATGAGAGAAATGCAAAGTTTATTTTTTTATTTGAGTCGGGATGGAGATTTTGAACACTTGAGTCCGGGGTTAAGACCTTAGAGGTTATTAGAGTCACAACATTACGTTTATGGCCATTAGAGTCTGAAAATTAATTTAAAAAAGTTAGAGTATCGACTATTAGAGTCCTTTTTATTTTCAGATTTATCTCCAAGCTCATTCCAAACGCCCGTTTGAGTCCCAACTTTGCAAACACCCCTTCACCCATGGAGGGCATTCAGACTCAAATTGACCAATTTACCGAACAATTAATTACAAATAGTGAAAGAATAACAACAAAAAACAACGAAAAATTATCTCTATTATCCCCCAATCTATTCCCCCTCTACCCCAAAAAGAAGAGAAAATTTAAAAAAATTAATAATAATTTAAACGAAAATATAAGTCAAATAATTTCACCTGAATTATTTGCTTTATATAATCAGTCAAATACTCTATTCTCCCTTGAAGCTATTGGACAGAATGAGCAGATTGAATGGTTGGATCTATTGATGAATATGACTGGAATGAGTCGAATTTTGGGTAAAACAGAAATTTTTAAAAATTACGCCAACCTTACAGCTTTTTTAAATTAAGCAATGTGATTGTTGCAGCAAAAAAGCTGTAAGGTTGGATTATGATAAATTATCCCCTAATTCGTTATTAACTCAAAAAAAACTTTGTTTTTCTGTTATAATTTATTTAAATTTTAGCTTCTCTAGTAAATCAATTAAATCCCGAATTATCTCAACTTGAAACAAAGCTTCTCCCAGCAATTTTACAACTTGAAGCAAGGGAAAAGGAATGGAACAAATTAAAGGCTAGTTTAGACAATAAACAAGTTGAAATGATAAATAAACTTGGATATGCTCATTTATATGATTGGCAACAAAAAATTTTAAAAACGAAGCATAAAAATGAGGTTAAAGTAAGCAAAAGTTGGGAGACTTTAGAAGAAGCTGAAAATGCTTTGAATGCAAAAATTGAAGCTATTGCAAATTTAAATGAAGGGGAAAATTATAAAACTTCATTAAAGGGTGAGAAAATGATTTAGTTAAATCTTTAGTCAATTTTTGGTCACTTGAGTCTGAACATTTTTCTTATTAGGGTGAACTTGAGTCTGAAGTCATTTCCTATTATGGTCATTTGAGTCTATTTTCAGTTAGGAACATTTGAGTCTCAGCCCCTAGTATTATTAGGACCATTTGAGTCTCAAACAAAAACTCAATTTTACTCTTCAGAAGATAACATTCCATCATTCGTACAGGACGAGCATTCTCTACTTGACAAGCAAAAAAGAAGAAGAAAACGACAGGTTGGAGGTTTGGCACCCGATACAGAAATAGGAGCTCATCCTATCCCTCGAATTCTTGCATTAGAACCATTTGCTTTTGATACTCGTTTGGGTGGTGTTGTATTAGAGGTTTAGTATTTAAAGAAGAATTCATTTAATCCAACCACCAGCTTTTTCAAACATTTCCGGAAACCCGGAAGAGTTGAAAAGCTGTTGGATGGAGTATTGTATTTCTTGTTTATTTTTACTTTTTAGGGTTTATTTCTTTCTCCTCATGCATTCTACAGGGAGTTGCTTTCACCTGAGATACTTACAGTAATAAAATCAATTAAACTGTAATTTTTATAAATTTTTTCAGATTCGTGCACTCTCCCCTGTTGCCTTTTATGCAACTGTGCTTTCTCCAATGGCGGTATTTGCCCGTATTTTAAGCCCTGAGGTGTTCAAAGCACAAATATTGACACCTCAAGTTCTTGACACTTATATCCTCACTCCAGAAGCATTCATGGCTGAAGTGAGTAATTTAATGGGAGTTGTGACATTTTGTCCCAATTTAAGGTCCTCTCGCCCATAGCAGCTGAAGCCCGTGTTCTTTCACCACGTGCTTTGTACGTACAAATTCTTGGTCCAGGTAAAATTAAGTTTTTAATGAAGTATTTTTGATTGCTTTTAAAGTTGTTGGTGGAATCCACGTAGGATCACCTGATTATTTTGGTATTCTTGTACTAACTCCTCATATTCTTTCTCCTCGTATTTACAGCAAGGAAAACTATTTGATTGAAGTAAATAATCTTAATTTAAAAAAATTTTAAGATCAAGCTTAAAAAAATTTTTTAAGATTAAGCTTAAAATTTTTTAAAGATTTTATCACCTCACATACTTGGTGGAGAGCACAGTTCAGAATCTGAAGAGGATGAACATGAACATTTTGGAGGAGCTGTAAGAAAGATTTAATGAATTAAAAAATTCTTTTGAAGGTACGTTTTGTTGGATGGCCTGAACATCGAATGGGAGAACATCATCATCATAATAATAGAGAAGAGGAAGGGGAACATAAACATAATGAGGGGGAAGGTGAACAACACAATACCGAAGAGGGAGAGGGGGAAGAACATCAACATAATGAGGCAGAAAAACACTCAGAAGGCGCGGGAGGACATGAAGAAGGAGCGGGGGAACATCAAGAAACAGCGGGGGAACATCAAGAAGTAGCGGGAGGAAATTCAGAGGCAACTGGACAACACGCAGAAACAACGGGTGAAGGAACGGGAGTACATTCTGAAGCAACAAATCAACATCTAGAAACTTTCGAAACATCAGGACAGGAAGGAGGACTACACAACATAGGGTAAGTAATTACTCTTCTCATACCAAAAATATTTTAAAAAAATTATTTAAAGGGGAAGCAACAAATGAAGAGGTTTTGTCAAAATGAAAAGGTATTAAAAGAGATTTACTTCGTTTATTTTATTATTTTAAAAAATTTGAATTGTTGATGAAAAAAATAAATAAACGTCAAAAACAAAACAACATAAAACACTTAATTTTAAAATAAAATTTTTTTCCCCGTTTTTTAAAGCAAATTAATTTTTTTGTTTTATTTTACCCCGCTTTTCTCCTCTTTTGCTTTTTGCGTTTCTTCTGCGATAACTAACAATTGTGTCCCTATCAAGTGGTCAGGTGGAAGACTATATCTTTTAAGAAAGTTTGGAATGAGAATTCGGGCATCGTTGTTTGCATTAGCTGGGTCTCCGATAAACCTGAGAAAATATGTGAAAAATAAATTGAATGATAAAGATGTTTTAGATAATATAGTAAATGGCATTTTGTCCAATACTCCCCTATTGGCATTTTGTCCGATACTTCCTTAGTGACATTTTGTCTGTTATTACCCTTATTGACATTTTGTCCCATACTACCCTTATTTTGTTGGCATTTCGTCACTAATAAATAAAATAAAACTTACATCATAAAAGCAGTAACAATTCTTGCAGCAATGCTGTTTGTGTCCACTTTTTGAATAACTGGTGATTGTTGTTGTTCCGCAATCTTTTGTGTCGACGTTGAAGGCTGTTGAACACTTTTCTGAATTGTCGTTGATTTTTTAACATTTTTCGAAGGCAAAGGAGTCTGTTGAACATCATTTTTAGGTTCACAAGTTTTTTGATTATTAGTGGAAGGTAAGGGAGATTCTTGAATGGTCTTTTGAGTCTCACAGGGCTTTGATTGTTTTGAAGACGGTAGAGCAGACTTATGTTGTTCAGTTAATTCTGTTGAAACTGAAGGTTTAGTAAAAGTCTCTTTCTGAATAGTTTTTGGTTTTTCGGGACCGTTTTTAGAAGAAGATAACATTTGGTCCATTTCCGAAATTTTAGTAGGCGGAGGTGTTTGGTGACATTCCTTTTGTTGTAATTCTGATGTTTTCCTTCTAAAAAAAATAGAAAAAATTAATTTAATTTTTCCATTAAAATCCCGAAGATTAACTTTATCCTTTCATTTTTAAAAATAATAAAGTTGATCTTCAAGGTGTTGATCTTAAGGGTTGGCACAAACTCAATAAAAAATTCTTAGTTTTTGGATTAAAAAATAGTACAGAAAATGAGAGATTTTTTCTGACTCCTCTCTTTTTTCTCCATACTATCTCTCTTCCGGAAAGCGAATTTATTTATAATTAAGAAACAAACTTTTTAGTCCGTTTTTTGGGAGGTTCTGAAATATTTTCCGGTGGAGCACTTCTCTTCAATGAAGAAGGCACATGTTCAGTTTGTTCATCAGTTGTATTAGGTATTTGTTTATCTATTTTTTCTTCTTGTTTTTGTCCGTCAGATTTTTCTGTCTCAGTTTTAGAACTTGAAGCATCTTTATCCTTTTTTCTTTGAACAGAATTACTTAATTTAAGTTGAACTGCAGCAAGTTCTAAAAAATTTTTTTTAAAGTAAAGGTATGTAAATGACCTATTAAAAAATCTTTTTTTTTTAACAGGGACGCATTTTGAGAAGAAAAAAAAATTCAAAAAATGACCGGGTAGTAAAAGGAACAGACTTTCAAAAATGTTTAAGAATTAAATAATGCCTCAAAAAACTTGCGGGAAAAATTAAAAAATCTAATAAAAAAAACCTTGTTTTAATGCCAAACATTTACCACATTGTTTATCTGCAAACAAGTCAATAGACTTTTCCATTAAATTCTTTTTGTTACAAATTTCACGAATCTTAAAAAATTATTAAATTTAATTAAAATTAACAAAAAAAACATACCCTAAATTTAATTTCTTTTGTGGAAGGAATAGTGGTTGTTGCAGTGGTCTTTAAGGGTCCCAAATTCTAAAAGATTTTTTAAATTAAAGATGGGAAGAATAACAAGGGGAAAGAAAAGGAAGCAAAAGTTTTTTTATCACAAAGTCAAAAAATATAAACCTGAGTTTCATTTGATGTTTTACTTCTATATTTCAATAATTCTTCTTCCAAGTCGCCAATCCGTTTTTCAAGAAATTCACGCTGTTCTTTTTCTGCTTTTAGCTCAGTTTTTGCAATCTGTGCCTCGTCTCTTTTTCGAGTAAATTTTGCTCTTAATTCCATGGTTGCGTGTTTGGCTTCATCAATTTTGGATTTGGCCTAAAAAAATTAAGGTACCCTTACAAGGTTTAAAATAAAAAAAACCTCTAGTATTTCCTCTGCCTTTGCAGCAATATCAACTTTCAGTCTATTTATTTCAGCATCACGTACAGAAAGTTCACGCTTCAATGAACGTGATAAACCTTCTCTAAGTTCAGTATTATCATTTGGAGGTACCTTAAAGAAGAAAAGGAGATGAAAGCCGCGGTAATCACTTATGGAATTTGTAGCCTAAGGGGTTTTCTACATTCCATAAAAATATCTCAGCTTAAAATAAAGGTAAAAGTTTAAATTTGATTTTTTTTTTTTTATCAAAAATTTAATTTAAAAAATTTCTGCAAACCGTTTTATCAGCTGCCGCTCTCAATTTCCTCTCCTTTGCCAATTTTTCCTCTAATTCTGCAACCCTTTGTTTGAGTAAATTCTCGTTAAAATTTTCCACTTTTTTTTCCTCTTCAGATCTAAATTCAGTCAACAAAATCTTAATTCGTTTTTGGGCCAAATTGTTCTTTTCTTCCAATTCTTTAATCTTCTCATTTTCTTTATTTTGTAAATCTTCCAATTGTTTTTTTAAAAGATTTCTTTCAGCTTCAATTTTAGGTAGGGTTTTTGCTGAGTCATTTATTTTAAATAATTTTTCTTTCTCTTCGATTAATTCGACATTCTTTTTTTGAGATGCTTCAAGGTCAGTTTTTAGCCTTTAAAAAGAGATAAATTCTCTTGAATTTAAAAAAAAATTCGTTAAAGATAATTTACGGCCTTTCTGTCAAATTTAGTCCGCAAAAAATTTCTATCCGCAAATTCTTTTGCGGACCAAGTTTGCTGATTCAACACCAAAAAATCACTCTAAAATTCTATCCTTAAACCCTACATTAAATTAAAATTTAAAAACCTGTCCACTTCCTTAAGCAACTCATTATATTTATCCTTTACCAGTTTCAAGTCATTCACTTCATCTTCCAACCTTTTCCTGTCCTTTTCCAAAACTTCAATCTTTCCCTCCATTAAATTTTTTTCTTTAATAACCAGACCTTCTTGGTCTTCCATTTTCTTTTTTTGAACAGATAAATTTGCATGGTCACATAATAAGGCCCCAAATTTCTTTAATTGAATGCTCGCCCATTGTTCATAAGCTATTGAACAAGAACGAAGCAAATCAATGTCAGATTGTTGTTGTATTGTAAGGGAAATTAAATGGTCAATATGCCGTTTCCAGTCAACATTGGGGACCTAAAAAAAAATTTTTTAACAAAGCGGAAATTCTAAAGCCTTGGGAAAAATCTGAAATTTTAGCCTAATTTTCCCTTTTTTAATCAAAAATAAACCTCAGCAAGCTTAGCTTTAAGCTGTGCTAATTGTTTCTTTATTGCAGCTGAAGATGGCTTGTGAAACTTTGACAACTCACTGTTCAGACAGATTTGGTCTGGGAGAACAGGTCTGACGACTGGTGTTGGAGGTTTTGGAGCACGAAAAAAAGAGGGCGGAGTACTAACCAAATTTGGGCTATTTAGGTCTAAAATTATCAAATCAAAATATAATTTATTTAGAAAACCATTAGTAAAAGCGACAGGTCCACGAACATCAGGAGAATTTTGACTAGTCGAAGCATCAGGTAATAAACAATCTATTTCAGGCGGTGATGATTCTGGCTTGTTCCTTAAGTCTATTTCATTGCATTTTGTAGTATTGTTAAAGCAGAAACTCATTTAAACTAAAACAAAAATTATTGATAATATAAACAAAAGATTAGAAAATGTTTAGAGAAAATAAATAAAAACAATTTATTGTTTTGTCTCTATTTAATTTACTTTGTCTCTCATTTAACTGCTCTCTTAGTTTAATGTACTCTCTCATTTTTTTTGTGTATGGAACTAATTCTAATTTATTTTTAAACATTATGCCAAAAATTAGCCGAAATTAAAAATTTTAATCTTAACAATAATATCAACTTTTTGGTCATAACTTTTTTATTTCTTAATCAAAATTTTTGTTTTTTATTTCATTTTGTAGCAAATTTAATTCTCTATCGAATAAAATCTTAATTAGATTTTTAAATTTAACTAAGTATTGTATTCTTCCTCAAATCCCCCAAAATACTAATTTTTTCTAAAAATTAGTTTTAATTTTTCTTATTTTTAATTCATTTTTATTTTAATTTAAAATAATTTCATTGGATTTATTTTTTATTCTTTCAATTTTCCCAAATTCAAAAAAAAAACATGTCTGGCATTTTTTACATTCCTTGGCATCATTATCCACTCTCTCTTTATTTTAATTCTCTTTTAATAATAAATGTACTTATCCATCTCTTTTCGCTTTTTTCCCACTAACAGTTTCCATGCAGGCAATTTGGCATATTTTTTAAAAACGTTCAATGGACAAAATGTCCAAAATAATTTATAAGCTAATCCCTAAGGGACCATTTTGTCCTTTTGACATTTTCAACTTTTCTAGTAGTACAATTTTACAGCTCTAACATGTAATGGCCCCCCAATTCTTGGCACAATTGAGACAGCTGCTCTATCCTTTTATAAGCACTTTCCCTCTTTTCACTCCAATTTATCCATTCTTGTCTTATCATTATCCTTTTTCTTTTAACCTTTTTTTATGTTTCTTCTTCCCTTTATTTTTTGCCTTATTTTGTTGTCACGGAGACACGAGAAATAAATAAAAAAGATGTTCAACAACTCTTATCTTATAAATAAATTATCTAGCGGGTTTTTAGGCGCAGATTTCGGCGCGGCCTTATTTTACTGGCGGCGCCAAGGAAGTCTGCGCCAAGACGACATTTTGCTTTTCCTGCTCTTTTTTTTTTAAATTAAATTTCAATGTGCCTAATAGTAAAATAAAATTTTTTTTATTATTTAATATTAAATTTATGCATGTTGGGAATTTTTAATAAAATATATTTTTAATTTTTAATCACAGTAATTTTAAATTGTTTTTTAATTAATAAACATACCTGGAAACAAATATAAAGGCACCTAAATAAATTTTTCTTAAATATGTCCCGGAATCATCCCCTGAGGGCATACTTATAACGAAAGTTGTTTTTCTTATCCAAAAATGTTACTGCAATACCATTTTATAAAGTTGGCATTTTGTCAAAACAATCAATGTCAAATAAAATTTAAAAACTTGGCTAAATAAACTTTATTTTTTTTAGCTAATTTCACTCATTTCATGTTTTTTTATTTTTTATTGATTTTAATAGCTTTACATTAGAGCTGCACAAATAGCCTCTAGGGAAAGCTTTTTGCTTTTAATGTTTGCTAAACTTTCAAATTAAATTGTTTATTTTTAATGTTTTCTAGTTTAAAACAAAAAAGTTTTTTTACAAGTGAAACTTTGTTTTTTCCGTTTGCTTAGAGTTTTGTTTTTAATAATACATTAATTAATTCCTTTAACCATAACTTTTTTTAGGCTGAATCAATTTTGATGTTTTATATATCATTTTATAGCCCAGAATCTGCTCTATTTTTTGACAAAAAATAAAAATTTTTGCTTCAGTTATTATAAAGTTATAGGTTTTTGAATAAGCAGCATAATATTTTTAATTGACGTAGACTAAACTACTTCAAAAATTCATAACTTTTTTAAGCTTTAATCAATTTAAGTAAATTATATATCTTTTTAAAGCTCAAAATCTCTTCTATTTTTTGACAAAATTTTAGAATTTTATTTCAAAAAAATAAAAAGTTATAGGCAAATTCTTCCCTTTTTTGTTTATTTTACCTTTTTCTTTCCAATTTTTTTAAACAAAAAATTGGCCAAATTCGATTTTCTTCCTTTTTAGCAAGTAGCCCCTTGCTATTCATTGATTGAATTTTATCTTATCCATAGCTTCTTCCCTTACACTTTCTTTGGCATTTTTTTTCATTTCCCCTTTACAACACCTACGCATCTTTATTATTTTCTCAACAAACAAATTTTCTTGTTAAATATCTATTAAATTGCTTTAAATTTTAAATTACATTTTAATGTATTCTCCCAGGGGTGTTTAAACAAATTATTTAATTTTTAATGTTTTCAGATAACTTAAGCAATGTTTTAAACAAAATTAGCAATTAATAGATAGCTTTATTTTTATTATCTTTGTATTGTTTTCCGGAAAGTTTTTTTTATTGTTTTCCGGTATGTTTGCATTATTTTTCCTGAATGTTTTTACAAATATTGTTTTCCTTATTGTTTTTATTATTTTTTCCGGAATGTTTTTAATTTTACAATTTTCTATTTTAGTTTTCCTTTTCCTCTATTACAAAAGACTAATAGTACTAGGCAAGTAAGTAATTTCCTGTGGCACTTATCCTTTTCTTTTACCTTTCTTTCTTTTGCTTTTTTAATTTAGTTTTTTATTTTTATTTTCTACACTCACAATTAGTCCAAAGGTCATTTAAAAAAATTAAAAGCAATGAAATTTAATACAATTTTTGTATTGTGTTTGTCTCTAGAATTAAATCAGAAAATTGAAATTAATACAATAAATGATGTCAATTAAAAGAAATTTAATTAAAATTTTTAAATTTAAGGAAATAATGGATTTCGAAACAACTACTCCTTCCCCTGTTCCTCAATTATCTTCACAATCCTCTTCTAGCGGAGAAATTTGTTTTTTAAACAACAAACAACAACAACAGAAAATAAACTTTGATTCAAACAATGTTGGAGCTTTTTCAAACATTTCTACAAACAATACAAACATTACTGCAAACTTTCCGGAAAACATTATTAACAATATTTCTCCCAACATTTCTCCAAACATCCCTGCCTCTTCCTCTCAAAACACTATTATCTCTCCCTCTCATGTTTCTTCTACTGCCTATGGAAACGCCCATCAACATGCTCCTACAAGTAATTCTAATGCAGAAAGAGGACACGCCCCTCAACAACCGTTACTATTACAACAACAATGTAGTAGTAGTCAGCAAAAGCAGCAGCTATCAGCAGGTGTGCCAGTTCTATCTAGCAATAATAATACAAGTGTGGATATTTATACGACTACCCATAGTCACGCGAAATCAGCTGAACAGTCAATTGGTATTTTTATTTTTTATTGTTGTTTTTTGCATTTTTGAATTTATATAGAGTTAATTTATACAAATGTTTTTAATAAAAAAAAATTAAAAACATGCTATAGACGTTTCGGCGCAAACTTAAACTTTTCTGTTGGCGCCAACTATTCTGCGCCTAAATAATTAAATTTTTTAAAGCTTTTACCAATGCTATTTTTAAATGCTTCAATTTATCTAATTATTAAATTTACAAAAATAGGCATAAGAAAAACCCTTTAATTATATTTCTATTTACACCTCTTTTCAATAATATTTAATTATATATTTTATTTATGGTGTTTTAAGTACTTTATAGCGAAATGGATAATATAAATTATTTATTAAATTCTCGTCATTATGTAAATACAATTTAATTTAATAAATTATTTATTTTTATGATGAATTGTCTAGAAAAAAATTTTAAATAAAATTAATTTTAGGCACACAAATTAGAAAAATATTTGTACCCGAATATCAGTGCGAAAACTACGACCATTTTCAACCTCAACAATTAGGAGAAGTTGCGAGAAATCAAAATAATACTAGTCAAAACAATTTTGTAATAAATTGTTCTCAAAATATAGACCACCCAAATTGTCAACTAAACAACGAGGAAAATAATAACACGTCAACAACAATGCCCCTTTTCCCGAGGAGAACAACAAATCCAGCTGTAGCACTTTCCGCATCAGAGCATAGAAGGGCTATTTCACATATTGAAGTGGGAACAGCGTATAATATTAGAGACAGGTAGAGAAATGTTTTTAAATTAATTAAACTTGTTTTTGTTTTTCCTTAGGTATGAGTTTAAAGATTTGTTGGGAACAGGCGCATTTTCTAAAGGTAAACAAACACAAGTTTGAAACATTTATTAATCCGGAATTTAAGTTTTCCTTGCTGAATGTCGTTTCGAGCCTGGGACTTTTGTTGCAATTAAATGCATTGATAAAAAGGCGTTGAAAGGCAAAGAAGAGTCATTGGAGAATGAGATTCGAGTGCTTAAAAAGTAAATAAACTTGTTTTCCGGAAATTTAAAAATCATTCCTGAAAATAAACTTTTATTGTTTTAATTATTTTCATGTTTATGTTTTTAAGATTGCGACACAATAATATTGTTCAACTTTACGATACTTATGACGAGAAACATTATGTTTATTTAATTATGGAACTTGTAACCGGAGGTGAATTATTTGACCGGATAGTTGCAAAAGGTTCTTATACGGAAAGGGATGCATCAAATCTTATTAGACAGGTAATATTAACCTTATAATAATTACTTTATTTTTACAAACTTAAGTTTTATATTTCCAATTAATTGACTTTTTATTTTTTAAATAATTTTTTTTACTTGCGTCAACCCTTGTTTTTTTCAATTTTCTCCACAATCCCTTTCTCGATAATTTAAAAATTAATTTCTTAAAAAGGGTCCGCGTAATACTCAGATTAAAAATTTTAAATAAAAAATTATTAATCCCTAAATTTCCTTATTTTTTAATCCATTCATTTTCATCATTGGTTAAAAAGAGTTATTGAAATGTCGCGCCAAACTCTTTTTCCCATTTTTAGCTTTTTTTTTATTTGACGCAATTGGGAAGTCAAATTTAAGTTATTTAAGGTTTCACTAAAAAGTGTAACTAAGAAATTTTAATTAAGGTGCTCGAAGCTGTTTCTTTCATGCACGACAATGGTGTTGTACATCGTGATTTGAAACCAGAAAATTTACTTTATTATAATCAAGACGATGATTCAAAAATTATGATATCTGATTTTGGCCTTTCAAAGACTGAAGAATCAGGAATTATGGCGACAGCTTGCGGGACGCCTGGTTACGTTGCCCCTGAAGTTTTACAACAAAAACCTTATGGAAAAGCAGTGGACGTTTGGTCTATTGGTATTTATTTTAAAACATTTAAAAACTTTCCGGAAAATAAAAATAATAAATTCAAACATACTATAAATTTAATA
The DNA here is from genome assembly GCA_036172905.1 of Meloidogyne graminicola. Taxonomy (NCBI): domain Eukaryota; kingdom Metazoa; phylum Nematoda; class Chromadorea; order Rhabditida; family Meloidogynidae; genus Meloidogyne; species Meloidogyne graminicola. The sequence continues at coordinate 2,220,008 of JARPZY010000005.1, forward strand.
AATTTTTGTAAACTTTCCGGAAATTTTAAGTTTGTAAAATTTCCGGAAAAACATATTTTTTAATCTGCTTCAATTAATTATTTAAATTTAAGGAGTAATTGCTTACATTCTTCTATGTGGTTATCCACCATTTTATGATGAAAATGATGCAAATTTATTTGCACAAATAATTAAAGGAGAATATGAATTTGATTCTCCATATTGGGATGAAATTAGCGACTCAGCAAAAGATTTTATTTCCCATTTAATGTGTTGTTCTCCTGAACAAAGGTTTTCTTGTGAGCAAGCATTAGCACATCCTTGGATTAGTGGAAATACTGCTAGTACTAAAGATATTCATGGAACAGTTGCAACACATCTTAAAAAAAGTTTGGCGAAAAGGTAAATATAAAAATACAATTTTATTTTGTAAACTTAAGTTTATTTTTTTGCAAACTTAAAAACTTTAACCATATTTTTAATTTTTCCGGAACCTAAAATTACTTTTTACTTTTCCGGAATGTTATTAAAAATTTAAATATTTTGTTTCAAGTTTAATTTTTTCTTTAAGAAAATGGAGAAAAGCGTACAATGCTACAGCAGCAATTCGTCAATTACAAATGCTACGGCTTTCCTCAGCTCGTTATTTGCAGCAAAATCCAGGCAAAAAAACTATTGCAACAGCAACACTAGCAGCAAATCATTAAATTTATCCTTTTTAATTATTAAAAAAAATTTTTTTTTCTGCCGTCAATTCCAAGCAATTAAAAAAATCTCTTTACAAAAATTAGCACATAAAATTTTTTAGCAAAAAAAAAAAAAATAATTTAAAATATTTAATTTTTCCTATAATCTTTATTTAATTTCTCCCGTTTTTACATGTGCAAAACTTTTTGTTTCAAGTTTTAACACTTAAAACTTGATTTGCTTCAAATTTCGTTTATTCAAGTTTTAATAAATAAACTTGAAGCAAATTTTTACCAACTCCAACTAAACAGCTTTTTTAAAACTAACATAATTTTTAAGTTTTTATAAAAGCTGCAAAAATATATTTTATTGTTATGCTTTTATTTTAATCATATATCAGCTTTTTTTTTAATTTTATAGTTTTAAAAATTTATATAAAATATCAAAAATTGAAGCAAAAATTAATACATCAATAAATGGGGATATAAGCAATTTTAAGGGAAATACGTGTTAAAAAGGCACATAAAACAGCTACCCGGTCTTTTGAAAAAGTTGCCTTAAAAATTATCAGAATTCTGATAATTAGAATCAGAATTTTTTAAAAATTCTGATAAACAAAGACCAGAATTCTGACTTTCATGAACTAATTTTGATTTTTAATTTCAGAATTCTGGTAATTTTTAAGGTAAATGTGTCCGCAAATTTTGTCCGCACTTTTTAAGGGCAGAGACAAGAAAAAGGAATTTCTGGGAATATTGAATTAATCAAAAAATGAAGCTTTGTTTAAACGCTCTATTCTTCATTAACCACTTCAAACAAAGGGGACTTTAATTTAGTTAAATTATCCCAATCTATTCCTTCAAAGAAAGTATCTTCTTTAATTTTAAGTCCATCTAACCTTTTAATTGCGTCCAAAACCAAAATTCTTTCAATCAATTTTTTAGCAGTTTCTGACACAAAATTCAACGGAAATTGATATTTTAACTTCAATATTTGTTGAAATAAAAGAAATTCAGTTTCACCATTAAATGGTCGAGAACCAGAAAGAAGTTCAAATAAAATTACTCCGAAGGACCTTTAAATTTTAATTAAAATTTTTTGAGAAAATACTCATACCACCAGTCACCGGCCGAAGTTGAAGGCTCTCCATTAAGCATCTTAAAAAATAAAAAGTAATTTATGGACAAAATGGTAAAGTTTCGGAAATGGTAAAATTTAATGAAAAGTAAAGATTCTTTTTAATTCTAAAAATGTTTAAAAATTAATAAAAACCTCGGGGCTAACATACTGAGCTGTTCCCACAAATGAACAACGCCTTTTTTCCCGTTTCCTCCCTTCCTCAGGCAATTGTTGCTTTTCTTCTTCCTTTGTACAATTATTTTCAGTTAAAACTGTTTCATTTACAAGTAATTTAGCACAGCCAAAATCTGAGAGGAGAATATGGCCATTTTTACGAAGCAAAATATTTTCTAAAATTAATGGGATATTTTGGCATTTTTAAGATATTTTGATCGAAAAATAAAATTTTTAAGAAAATCCAAACAGTCTCGGACCCCCAAAAAACAAACAAAATTTAATACCAGGTTTAACATCTCTATGAACAACACCAAGTGCATGAATATGTAACAACGCTAAACAAAGTTCACCCATCACAAAACGAGTCTTTTCCAGGTCAAAACAATTTCCCAAAGCTTTAAACCTTGTTAACAAATCCTTTTTCTCTGCTAAGGATAACACAAAGTAAAGACAATCAGAATCTTGAAAAGTGCCGTAAAGACGAATAATAAAGGGGTGAGAATGTTCTGGAGTTGAAAGAAGACGGAGAATGTCCCGTTCACGAAATATCTGATGAACCTATTAAATTTTAATTTATATTTGAAAAATTGGATATTTCGTCACCCCAAAATTAAATTTAAAAAAACCTTCTTTTCCCGTTGAATTTTCCTTTTTAAACAAACTTTAATTGCAAATTTATTGCTAGTTGACTTTTCTGATGCTAAATAAACGGTTGAATACGAACCTTAAGAAGAAAAAAATTTAAAGGAAAAAATAAAACTAGAAAAAAAAGAAAAAAACCTTCTCCAAGTTCTGCTAAAATTAAAAAATCATCTTTTTTGAGAGAAGTTGTTAATGAACTTTTTGTTAATAAATTTGTTTCTGAATCATTCTTTTCCATGATTATAAAAAAAAAATCTTGAAAGCCAACTGAATGAATTTTTCAAAAAAATTAATTAAACTCTTTTTCAAAATATTTCGTTTTTCTTTGCTTCTTTTTCTCTGCTATTTTCTTTCCATTCTTCCTAACTAATCGCAAAGAATTTTACTTTTATCTCTAACGTTTTTCACCTCTCAACTATTTTCTTCATTGATTTTTATGACGAAATACTTTACTTTTTCTTTTTCTTAATTTTACGTTTTTTCTTGTTTTAGTTTGTTAAATTTAATCTTCAAACAAAATCATGCCACCAATGACTCGAGTTTATATTGGAAATCTTCCTTCTCGTGCTACTGAACGAGATGTTGAACATTTTTTCAAAGGATTTGGTAAAATACGTGATGTCATGTTGAAAAATGGCTTTGGTTTTGTGGTTTGTTTTTATTTTTGTCTTTCTATTAATGAACAATTTTAGGAGTTTGATGACTCACGTGATGCCGATGATGCTGTTTACGAACAGAATGGACGTGAACTTTGTGGTCATCGAGTTGTTGTGGAGATTTCTCGTCGTAGGTCTTTGTAATTATTGTTTAAGTTTGGTTAAAGCTTTTTTGTGGGTCCGCGAAGGCCTTCAAATATAAGCAAGAGAATTAGGATATTTCTTCATTCCTTCTTTATCAAATGAACCCCATATAATTTTTTTTCATTCCTTTAAAGGTTCTCGTAATGAAGGAGGTGGAGGTTACAATAACAATCGAGGTTATGACAACCGTGGAGGAGGTGGCGGTGGATACAGATCGTATTTATTCTTTCTCAACTTGCTTAATTAATTTTAACATAGTGGGGGACAAAATTACAGACGTGATGGTGGTCGTAGTACAGGACGTTTTCCTCCACCACGCGAGACACGTTACAAAATGTTGGTGACCAATTTGTCTACACGCTTCTCTTGGCAGGTTTGTGGAATTTTTTTATAGATATTTTTTCGATTTTAGAGACGATTGAAAGAAATTTCTTTTGATTATTTAAAATTAAATAATTTTAATTAGATGGAAAATAGGTTGGCTAATTCATGCCCTTAACTCTCTGTCTCTCTTTGATTTGATTAACTCTTAAATGGCAAATTTTGGCTCTCCTACTAAAACTCCCTTAGCCATTTGGCGCCTCTTTTTTGTTGGCCTAATTCTGGACAAAATTGGTGCGCAAAAGTTGCATAATTTTGGCTTTTTGGAATTTTTTGTAACTTTGGCCCACCTCTAGAACATTCTCCTCTCTTATTCCTTTTTCTCAAAAATTGGTTTTGTACACAAATTGTTGGCAAAAGCAAAAACAAATTGAGATTTATTTGGTTAGTGGTGGTTGATAACGAAAAAAAAATGTTGGATAATTTAAAGAAAGGAAAAATTGTCTTTTAAATTGAAGTCATGGTGACTTTTTAAAAATTAAATTTTAAATATACAATTAGAAATAATTATTTTCTGATAATTTTAGGATTTGAAGGACATGATGCGTGCATCTGGAGAAGGTGAAGGAGGCGGTAAAGTGTTTTTATAATTTGTTAAAATAATTTTGAGTTCCGGAAAATTTGCAAAAGTGAATTACAATTTTAAAATCCAGTTAGAATTTTAACTTTCCGGAAACTGATTATTTTAGAATGTTTTCGGAATTTTGTTTTTAACTATTTCCGGGATTAGTTTACCGAAGAATTAACTGAATAAATTTTCCGGAATTCGAATAAACTTTCCGGATTTTGTTTAAGATAGTTTTTGAAATACATTTAATTTAAATTTTGTTTAAGTTACATATGCTGAAGCACACAAGCGTGTTCGTAATGAAGCAAATGTATGTTTTGCTACTCATGAAGATCTTCGTCGGGCTATGGAAAAATTTCAAGGTTTTTTTTAAAATTAAATTTATTTTTAAATTTAAACTTTTAGGCAAAGAAATTAATGGGCGTCGAATTAAATTATTCGATGAATCAGATGGTGTAGGGAATAATAAACGCCGGCGTTCTGTTAGTCGTTCACGTAGCCGTTCAAATTCAGAACGTCGTTCTGCTTCTTCGCGTCGTTCAGCATCTGTTCAACGTTCTCGCTCTCGCAGCAATTCGCCTCCTGGTTATTTTTTTTTTTTGAAGTTTTTTGCTTTACAAATTTTGATTTTATTAAACTAAAAATTTATTTTATTTTTTTAAGTAAAGAATGGTGGGGTTGAAGAAGAAGAGGAAGGAGGCAGTCCACCTCCAAAACGTAGCCGTTCTCGTTCTCCTTCGGCTTCATCACATGAGGAAAAACAAGAACAAGAAGAGGAGGAGGAGGAAACTGAAAAATTGGGAGATTGAATATAAGAGGTTTTTTAAAGTTAAATAAATCGAAAATTGAACTTTTTTTTTTTGAAACTTTTGGGCTTTTTTTGAAATTTATATTTTATGGATATTTTTTTAGTTAATTTTTCAATTATCTAATTTAATAAAGTGAAAAGAAAATGTGTTATAAATGTTTAAAGTTTTTACTATCTTTTTAATATAAATATTTTATGACATTATTCATCATTTTAAGAGTTAATATAACCTTAAAAAATCCTTTTTAAATTTAAAAAAATTTTTTTTTACATTTTTTAAATTTATTTATTGACCTATCTTTCTTGTTTATTTATTCTCACATGTTATTTTTATTTTTAAAATAAAGCACATGCTCTTTTCTTATTTCCCTTCTTTTTCTTCTTCTTTATTTTCACCCCATGGGAATGTTGAAAATGAGTAGCCGAAATATCTGAAAAATAAAAATACTATTGGGTCAATAATTCGTTCGCTCTTTGACTGGTAAGAAATTGGCTTATTTTGCAGCATTTTTAATTTTTATTTTTTAAAGAAAAATTTGAAGCAAAAAAAAAAAAGAAGAAGAAAGATTCAATTAAAAATTGTTGAAGCAATAAAGCCGTTTCAACTTTTTTATTTTTCATATCGTTTCATTGCCAGTCACAATTCTTCATTTTCTCCTTATGCAAATTAATTTTTGTTATTCATAAAAATATATTCAATTAACCCCCTTTACTAGGATTTGTAAAAATAAAAACATTTATTAGTTTAACAATAGCCACATTCGTTAATTTGAAAATAAATAACATTTTATTCGCCTCATTTTGGCGCCAGAAAGGTTTTCTTTTCATATTTCTTTTATTCATCCCTTTTGCTATTCTAATTATTTATTTTACAATTAAAAAAAAACATATTTTTTACTTCAGGACAACATGAAAAACATTGTTTTAAAACATTATATTATGTTTTAATGTTTTCTGCATGTTTTACAAAACTTAAAAAAAACATTATTTCAAAACATTATTTAATGTTTTAATGTTCTTTGCATGTTTTACAATAAAAAAAACATTGTTTTAAAACATTATATTATGTTTTAATGTTCTTTGCATGTTTTACAAAACTTAAAAAAAACAATGTTTCAGAACAACATACTTTTATTTTAATGTTTTTATGTTTTCTTTATTTTTAGTTTTATTAATTTAATGTTTGCATTCCTAATCCGTCCATTCCATTCAATTTAATGGAGTCATCTGCTACAAATGAAGATTGCTGCCCTTCAACATCTGCTTCATCAGCTAGCGATAATGCTAAAACAAATATAGATCCTATTATACAGGTCAAATATTATTAAATACACTTATAGGGAATAACTCCAATTATAAGGACAGGGAAAACTTTGCTTATAAATAATACTAATAAATTAATTATTTAAGTTACCTCCACAGCCTTTGCTTTCTACCACTGCCCTCTCAAATAAAGAAACCCCATTAAATACCTCAACAATTTTCCCTGATCCTTCAACTTCTAAACAATGCAGAATTTGTCTTTTAACAACTCATTCAAAACGTAAACCACTAATTTCCCCATGTCATTGCTCTGGTACTGTTCAATATGTTCATATTCATTGTTTGACCCATTGGATAGAAGTTTCTTCAAGGAAGGCAACTTTTATTAATTCTAATCGTTATCCAAAACCTCCATCTCCTCGATGTGAATTATGTGGTTTTCGTTACCGAAAAGCGCCTTTTGTTAATGTGAGTTAACAATTTAATAAAAATTTTAATATTTTTTTTTAGTTAACGCAAATTCATCTTCCTTTTATGGTAGGAAAATAAAAAAATTTAATTTAATTAAATTAGGATATTCGTGACCGTATATTAAATTGTCTTTGTATTTTGCTTATTTTTATAATGGGTATCTGTGTTTGGGTGGCAGGTCAACACGTACAAAATGCTAATAATAAAAAGTTTGTTGCAATAAGGTAAGGTTTTTATTTTATTTTGAAGTAAATTGTAAAAGATTCGCATTTTTGTTCTGATGACTTTTAATGAATTCTGATTTTCTCTAAAATTCTGATTTAAAAACTTGAATTTTATTAAAGTTTTAAAGTATTTACAATTCGGTTTGTAAACTTTTACAATTCAAGTTTTAATTTGTAGTAAATCTAAGTTTTACAAATTCTGATTTTACAAAACTTAATCCTATGTTTTACAATTAGTAATCGCAACCGTGTGGCAACAATTTCACAACCTGACATTACAATTCTCGTTTCTGTTTTGCTTTTATTCACTGCCTTCTTTCTTGCAATATTCACTCAATACAGGGCAGAAGTTACACTTTTCAGAACAATTTCTAGACTTTGGGAAACTAATAGAAATTGGCGTATTTGTGATTTGCCTCTTTCAAATAATAAAGGAGGGGAAAAAGAAATTTTTATAAAAAGAAAGAATGAAATATTTATGGAAAATGCACAAACACAAACATTTTTAACATCAAATATGTTAGTAATGAAACCTGAGAAAATATAATTAATTAATTTAATGATCTCATTAAATTCTATGAATTTTAATAATAAAATAAAAAAGTTTTTGAGAGCCTAAAACATTTTCTATAACATTTATTTTAAAACCTTAATTAGCCAATCTTTTTATAACACGTTGATTTTTGTTTCATCAATACTAAGCGACTGCGCAAACACTAAGGCTTTATCTATTTCTCTCTCTCCCTTCCATTTTTGGCCATAATAAAATTAATATATTCATCCTATTAAATCAATATTAATTTTTATTTTAAAATTAAATAAATTTTAAAATAAAAAATCAAGTTTTTTTGGCTGTTTGTTTACCTAAAGATTTAGAGGAATTAAATGCAAAATTATGGTTAGATTATTTAACTACTTCAATTGTTATATTTTTGTATGTATTATGACATTACAAAGTAAATTTTAATTAATTTTGATTTAATTTTGATTAATTTTATTTAGCTTCTCTTGAATGGAAAAATTTTGAAGATTATCCAGAAAATGAATATCAACAAATTAATAACAAGGATTACCTTTCAAATGAAGAATTAAAAGATTATTCAGGTGATAAAAGTATTAGTGATGAACCTACCCCTAAAAATATACAACGCACGCTTGAACACTTAGCAAGGTCAGGGAATATGCGAAATAGTGCTGACTGGCTTAGAAAAAAAGAGAGACCGGAAAAACAAGAAAATAAAAATATTTTTCCGGAAGATGAGGAAGTTAAGAATGATTATAGTAAAAATAGCAAAGATGATGAAAATGAAGAAACTGAAGGAAAAGAAAAAGAAGAAAAATTGGAAGACAATAAAGGAGAAGAAAATAACGAGGAAGAGAATGATGACAATAATGAGAGACAGGAAGAGAAACTAGGTTTGTAAATAGTTTATAATAGAATTCAAGTTTACAAACTTAAATAAACGTTAAAATAAGAGTAAAGTTTGTAAAACTTTAATTTACGGAAGTTTTCCGGAAATTTTTTAAATAATTTACAAACTTGAAGAATAAAACAATTTAATTACAAACCTAGATAATTATCCGGAAGAACCATTTACTGAACATAAATTAAATGATTTTAATAATGATAAAAACAAAAAGGTAAATAATACTTGGGATAATGAAAAAATCTATCCGGAAAATGTTTTTGCAATGAATTCTACTGAAAATAATGACGAGAATGAACGGAATAAAATAAAGGAAGAAATTGAAGCAAAAATTGATAAAATAGAAGAAGAAAAAAATGATAAAGAATTAAAAGATGGTAAGGTTGCTGAAGTTGGAGATGATGAGGAAGAGGAAGTAAAGAAACGGGAAAGGAGGAAGAAATTAATTGATCAAGTAGGGGATGATTTGAGGGAAGAAAATGTTGGGGAAGCAGAAGCAAAAAATGAAATTGGGGAAGACTTAGAAGAGGAAGAGGAGATTAATGGAGGGTTGAAAAATGAAGTTAAGGGAGATGATAATGAAGAAGTAGGTGAGGATTTGGAAGAAGAAAAGGAAGCAAATAAGAGGAAGAATTTTGGTGAAGTAGGAAATGATTTGGAAGAGGATAATGAAGAGAAAAAAGAAGAGGAGAAGAAAAAGGTTATAGACGAGATTGGGGAAGATATTGAAGAGGAAGAAATTAACAAAGAAAAGGAACAAAAGGGAAATATTGTGGAAGAGATAGGCGATGATTTGGTGGAAGAAGAAGGGAAGGGAAGAGAGAAGAGGAAGAATTTTGAAGAAGTAGGGGAGGATTTAGAGGAAGGGGAAGATGAGGAAGAAGAACAGAAGAAGAATAAGAATTTTGGTGAAGTGGGGGAGGACTTGGAAGAGGAGGAGGAAGAAAAGAAAAGGAAGAATTTTGGAGAAGTAGGGGAGGATTTAGAGGAAGGGGAAGATGAGGAAGAAGAACAGAAGAAGAATAAGAATTTTGGTGAAGTGGGGGGAAGGGAAGATGAGGAAGAAGAACAGAAGAAGAATAAGAATTTTGGTGAAGTGGGGGAGGACTTGGAAGAGGAGGAGGAAGAGAATGAAGAAAAAGAAGGGAAGAAAAAGAAGAAGAGGAAATTATTAGAAGTAGGGGAGGATTTGGAAGATGATAATGAAGAGAAAAATGAAGAAGAGAAGAGGAAGAATTTTGGAGAGGTAGGTGAGGATTTGGAGGAAGAAAAGGAAGGGGAAAAAGTTGAAGGTGGGAAGGAAAATAATTTTGGGGAAATTGGGGAAGATTTGGAGGAGAAGAAAGAAGAAAATCCAAGAAAAGGTAATAAAAAAGGAGAAAAAATAATTAATGAAATTGGGGACGATTTGGAAGAGGAAGAAGTGGATAAATTAAAGGAAAAGGAAAATTTAAATAAAAATAAGGAAAATAATAAAATAAATAAAAATAGAGGAGGTAAAAAATAATTTATTTTAATTAAACATTATTTTAGGGTCATTAGAGTCTGAGGAAAATAAAGGCAAAAATGAGGAAGAAAATGCTTTGGAAAGTAACGGAGAAAATGATGACGAAAGTAAAAATGATTTGGAGCCAATTTCCCCTCTTAAGGGTAAAAGCCCTGAGGCAACAGGATTTGAAGGGGAAGAAGAAGAGAGGAAGGAAGATGAGAGGAAGAAGCCAGTGGAGGATAAAACGACAACAATCGATTCAGGCGATGAAGAGTATGTTGGCATTTTGACATATTTTGCATTAGTTGACATTTTGACATATATTTTAATTAGTTGACATTTTGATATATTTTGCATTAATTGACATTTTGACATTTTTAGAAAGGCTCTCGGAGGGTCAGAAAGTCTTCAATCTTCTGAGGTTAATAAAGAGACTGACCTTATAAAAACTAACGAAGAAAATTATTTAAATAATAATCAAGAAAATGAAACAACAACAGCATTACCTCCTCCAAACTTGGAAGAAAAAATAATTGAAACAACAACAGAAATGCCAATAACAACAACAACAACAACCCCTTCTACCACTACTTCTTCTTCAACAATTACTGAATTAAATACTTCTTCTTCTACACCTACAACTACACCTAATACAAATGAAAAATTAGAAGAAGAAGGTTAGGGAATTTTTAATTATTATTAGTTAGTTTCTTATTTAATTAAAAATTTTATAGAAGATAGCAACAATTTATCAGATTGTAGTTCTGATCCTGGACAATGGAGTGAATGGAAAGAGACTGGTTTATGTACAGCAGAGTGTGGGGCTTGTGGTTTAATTCAAAGAACTCGTGAATGTCTTTCTTATAAAGATGGGAAAGGATGTCCTTGTTTGTATGTTTTTTTTAATTATTAATTTTAAAAATATTCTATTTTTAAGGGGTGAATACAAAGTAACTGAACCTTGCAATATTGGTGTATGTCCGTATCCAAAGCCTTCTTGTTGTATGCCTTATAATTTAATTTATGTGGAAGGCAATTTTGCCTGTGGGCCGATGAGTGAGGTTAGTTGTGACATTTTGTCATATTTTGCATTGTTGACATTTTGTCATATTTTGCATTGTTGACATTTTGTCATATTTTGCATTAGTTGGCATTTTACAAAAAATATTTTCAGCATTTAATTACTCGCTTTCTGGATGAAGTCAAAACAAACAAATCCGGAACCGCCACAAGATTGAGGCCAAAATTAAAAGAGCGAGTAAATCAACAATTATTTTTCAGGCGATAAACAAACAAATTTATGAATATATTTATTTACCTATTTTTAATAATAATTTTTAAATATAAAATCTCTAAAAAAAAAATTATTCCTTTACTTAATTAAAAACTTTTTGTTTAAATAATTTAATTACGTAAAGGGGAGGGAATATTTAAAGAAAAAAAAAAAGAGATTTTATTTTTTTTTCATCTCGGTGTTTTTTATTTATTTTTTTATTTTACGGCGATCACTTATTTTTCATAATTTTATTGTTTGATTTATTCTAATGAAACGTGTATTTAGACGCGTTGATTATTTTAATTGTAAATTTGTTTAATTATTTTTACCTTTTAATGTTTTTTATTTATTTTTCCCAGCTGTTTTTTAGATTATTCTGATTTTTATTTAAAAATTTTTGATTCTGGTTTTATTCTGATTTTTAGTAAAATTTTGATTCTGAAAAAAATTCTGATTGTTGATTGTTCTGATTTTATAAAAATTCTGGTTTTCTGATTAAAAAATTCTGTTCTGATTTTTAAAAAAATTCTGGTTTTTAAATCAGAATATTTTTTTATTTGCTATTATGGAAATTGACATTCTGAAACTTATTTCTTAAGAATTATTCTTATTTGCTTCAAATCCAGTTTCCTTTAAAAGACTTTTTCCAGAAACTATAATATAATAAATTTTAATAAATAAAAATGTTCTCTTTTCTTTCCTTCCCCCATATCTGTTCTTTCTATCTAACAACAATCATTTCCCCCAATTTATATTTTTTTTTTATTTAAAATTCTCTCTAACATTCCTCGTGTCTCTTTTTGATGAATGGTGTAACTAGTCAATTTTCTTTTTTTTTGCAATTCTTCTCTTACTTTCAGTGTTTTAATGCGTAGCCCCATATATTCGCAAGTTATATTTTTAGCGTTTAAATTTTATTTTTTTTTATGCTGAAATTCTGCTTTAATTAAATAATCTATAATTTCATTTTAGATTATTTGATTTATTTTTTTTTTCGTTTTTTAATTTAATTTTTTCCATAAATTTGTCAATCTAATGTATTTATTAAATATTAGAAATTATATTCTTAGGTACTCGTTAAGCAAAGACCTACTATTGTTAGACCGATCTAATTATCCTAGCTGATATTTTTACAACACAATAAAGTAGTCTCTAATTCGAAACAAATTTTTTTCAAATTACCAACCCGCGATTAGATGGCTTTTTTAGGAGTTAATGCTTTTTGGTAGTCTGGTAAAAGGCGGCTGACTGACAAGCACACAAAGCATATAAAAACATCAATGTGTGGTGTAATAGAAGTAAAGTAAAAGGGAAATAAGACGAAAAAAAAGAAGAATGCTCTTGAGGTAAAAAAAAAGAAGTATAAAGGTAGTGAAGTCTTAGGGTGAAGAACATTGTTATTGAGTGTATGTTTTCTCTATAAGAATCGAATTTGATATTTATTTTTAGTATATTTAGAGAATAAAAAGGAAAAATTAAGGGTATTTAATTTTTTGATTTTCTTTTGATTTTTGGTGATTAAACAAAAAAAAAATAAAAGTTGTTTTGGTTGAGTGGTAGTGTTTTCGACTACTTGATGTATGTTGCGGGTTCGAACCTGTTCAGTGCAAACTATTAATTTTTTCCTTTTCTCGTTGAAAAATTAAAAAAAAAAAGATTTTTTCATTACAAAAAAATAAAAAATAAAATTTATCATTAAAAACATAAAATGTTTAGGCGTGTTTAAATGACCATTTTCTATTTTTGTCTTTTCTCTTGCCTTTTTAAAAATTACTCTTTTCTACTACATATTTTATTTAATCAATAAATTTCATCAAAATTTAATTTTTAGAAGATATTTTTAAAGAAAATATGGAAGAACAACAACGTAATGATGATATTCCAATGATTGACGGAACAGAAGCCAATTCTTCTAACAATTCTACTGCTGCAAATAATACTCTGTCTTCATCGTCATCTTCTTCTGCTCAACGTTTTTCTATTGTAGATGTGCTGGGAAATGATGATTTAATGAATAGTAGTGGTGGAGGAAGTGATTTAAAGGAAGGCGGAAGCAGCGGAAATTCTGCTTTAGCAATTATTGTGCCAGTAGCTCCGGACCCGTTACATTCGGTTTGTGGAAAATTTTTTATTCTTTTAATAAATAAAAATAGAGTAAATAAATAGCCTAAAAATAGTAAATTTAAAAAAAAACTAAAAATTGAAATGTTAAGTAAAAAGTTAAAAATTTCTTTAGGGTTATTTCGGCGCGATAATTTTGAGTCTTTATTAATTATTATATTTTATAATTTTTTTGCAGCTAGACTTTTTCCCCGTAATTTCTACATTAAATCAGCTTTAAAATGAAGATTCTGTTTAACAGAAAGTCAATAATGTCTTATCATTCTTTAATCAATTTGAGTCTAATGATTGACACTAATGAGTTCTTTCATTATTTTTCGTCTATTTTTTTTATTCTAATCTTCTTTTAACGAAGAAAAGAGCATTTTCCTACTTCTTTTAATCGGGATAAACTTCGTTTAAATAGGTTAAGTATTAAAATAGTTATGGGCCAAAAACTTCCCTCAACGCCTTACTCTGCGCCTAAATGTCTCTTCTATTTTTCAGGCAATGTATGACTACGACGAAGGAGCTGTTTTGCAACGTTTACAACTCCTTTATCCTTTTACTGATATTCAGGTTATTTTTAGACTTTTTAATTAAATTTATTTAAAAGAAATTGCCTCGAATTTGGAATAAAAATGATCGCTGGACACTTCCACAACAAAATAGTGGGACTGCTCAACCGCCAATTTTGGAACTTTCTGCCGATTTTTTACGTGTTACAAAGCGTTTGTTTTCAACTTTATAGAATTATTTAGTTGTTTTATTTTTTATTTTAGGCAAAGGAACTAATCAAAACAGCAAAGATGCTGCAGCCGTTCGTGCAAATAGGCCAATTCCAAAATCTTGCATTGTTTATTATTTTGAAATTACTGTGATTAGTAAAGGACAGGATGGGTTAGTTTGCATTTTTTTAAAGATAAATAAGGCAATCCTAAAAGAATATGTCATTCAAAAAAGTTTTTAATTGCTAAGAAGACAAGCAGCCGCGGTAATCACCTAAGCGTGCTTTATAAAAAAATTTTGAGTAACAGATTTTTTTAGGATTTTTCCTATTTGCGGTCTTTTACCGAAAAAAAAATTAATTATTTTTTACAGTTATATGGGCATTGGATTAAGCGAAAAAAATGTTTCATTAAATCGTCTCCCCGGTTGGGATCCAATTTCCTATGGTTATCACGGCGATGATGGCAATTTCTTTTCGTCATCAGGCAAAGGAGTAGAATACGGACCGACTTTTACAACTGGAGATGTTATAGGATGTGGATTGAATTTTGTTACGAGACAATTATTTTTTACAAAAAATGGACAACATTTGGGTATTTTTTTAAATTTTTTAAAATTCTTTCGAATTATTAAGGTGTTGCAAATGCACTTCCTATTCCATTAAATAATGATCTCTTTCCTACTATTGGAATGCAAACTGCTGATGAAATGGTTTTTTTTATTTTTTTTAAATTTATAAATTGAATAGCTTGACGCTAATTTTGGTCAAAAACCTTTTTTATTTGATATAAAATCTGAACTTAAAATGGCAGAAAAAGCAACAATGGATAACATTAATGCTATTGAATTACCTCCAGAAAAGGTTCTATGGATGAACAGGTTTCTAAAAAAAATTTTTTCAAAAATTCTTTTTTAAAGTCTTGTTTCCAATTGGATGGCCCATGAAGGTTATTCAAAATCTTTAGAAGCATTAAATCGTGCAACGGGTGGAACTAAAACTGAAGCACCTCAAAATTTGGCTAAAAGTGATTCTCAAGTATTTTTCTAAATTTTTATTTTTTAAATTTAATTTCAAAGGGTTCAACAATTACTTTTGACTCTAAAGACTCCCAATCACCAACTGTTGCAGCTGAAAAAGTTGCAGAAGTTGTAATTAATTCAATGATTGGATTATTGGGTGGAGGACAGACTACTACTACTACTTCTACTACTTCTTGTACTGGAGGGAATGTTAGACGATCTGTGGTTCGTTCAGTTCAGGAAGTGAGAAAATAAAATAAAAAACACTTTAATTATTTAAAAAAATGAGGCCGTGACGTTTTTCCTCACGCTTTTTGTTTTTATTTTTTAGTTTCTTCACGAAGAAATGGAACAACGCAGGACACTTGTTCGCATGATTAAAAAGGGACAGTTGGCTGATGCTATTGATAAAATTGAGGTATTTTATTATTTTTTCCGGAAAATATTAATTCAAAGTATTCCGGAAAACATTTATTTTTTAAAACTTTTCCGGAAAAGTACAAACTTTACAAAAACATTAATATTTTTTTAAAATGTTTTACAAACTTATGTTTTATTAAAATTAATTAAAACTTTTATTTAAAACAGCAATTATTTCCTTCTCTTTTTGAAACAAATCGACAACTTGCATTGCTAATTAAAACTCAACATTTTATTGAAATGCTTAGGGAAATCACTAAAGTAATTTTTATTTAATTAATTTAAAAAAAATTCTTTTTTAAGGAATTACCTTCATTACCTCAAGAAAATCAAATTAATAATCATGAAAATAACAATAATTCACTTTCTACAAAAAATTTTACTTCATCCAATTCTCCACGTCCTTCCAGTAGTAGAGGTGGAAAACGCAGTGCATCCGCTGTGGATGATGAAAATTATTATATGATGGTTGCTGGAAGTTCTAATGATGAAGGAAAAACAACAAATAATGATCAGCATAATCCGGTTAAAAGACGTTCGAGTAATGGTAAGGGAAATTATTATAATTTCACAATCTTAAGTTTGTAAAAATAAAAATTAAAGTTTTACAAACTTGAAACTTTTTTTCTTTTTTAAAGTTTTACAAATTATTTTCAAGTTTATTTTTATTAATTGTAAATTATTTTCAATTTTTCTAGATTGTAAACTTGTGTTTATTTTAAAAAACTTTTTATATTTAGAAGATACTCAAACTTCCGATTCTCAGCCAACAAATTCTTATCAGAACGGAAATTCATCAAATAATTGTCATTCAAAATTAGATGATGGATTTATGGAAATAAGTAGTGATGAAAAAGATGGTGGTTTATTAATTAGAGGTCATAATTCCTCAACACTTGTTGCAACAATGTCTAATGGTGATATTCGATCAAATGGGTGTTCTTTACTTGTTGGGACACCTCCTACTAGTACTACAATTATTAAAGGTTGGTTATTTTTTAAGTTTGTAAAACTTTAAAAAAAAAATATTAAAGAAGAATATGATATGGGTGAATATAATTCTGGTAATGATGAAACTGCACAGGAATTAGGTAATTAAATAAATTAATTCAAATAAAATATTTAGACCTTGTAATGGATGGAATGGAATTTGAAGAAAATAATAAAGAAGAATCTGAATATTATGGAGGTTTTGCTAATAATGAAGAACAAAATCAGTTTGCTCGATATGCACCCCTTTTAGAATTTGGACAAGAAATTTCTCGTTTTGCAATGAAAATGGATTCTGTTGGTGATGATGTTGAACAAAGTGTACAAAATTGTGCAGCTCTTAGACATAGAATGAATGTAAAATGTTTTTTAAAATAAAAATAAACTTTAAAGTTTACAATTCAAGTTTTGTTTTTACAATTTTACTTTGAATGTTTTACAATTAAATATAAATAAATGTTTTTCTTTTTTAAAGTCAGCCTTTTCTCTTCTCTGTTATCGTGATCCTAGTCAATCTGCTAATGCTTATCTTCTTGATCAAAATCAACGTGATATTGTTGCTAGAGCTCTTAATGCTGCAATTATTGGTCTCTTTTCTTTTAAAAATATTTTTTTAATTTTATTTTTTAGAATCCCATGGAAAAGATGGAATTTCACCTTTAGAAAAATTCCTTACAAGAGCTCGCTTTCTTCGAGATCAAGCATTAACATTTTCTGCTTCTGCTATTTTTACTGATTCGAATCGTCTTTTATATGGTGATAATCTAGATGCTAGCAATAATAGTAAGATTTAATTGTTTGCAAACTTAAGTTTTTAACATTCTAAATATTTAATTGTAAAAACTTTTTGTATTACAAAATTTACAAACTTAAGTTTAAAGGTTTATTATATTTAAGTTTACAAACTTAAGTTTTACAAACCTTTGCAATTAAAGTTTAAATTATTAAATGTTTTACAATTCTTCAGATGAGAAAGTTGATGTTTTTTATGAAAATTCTGATTTAAATATCTCATTTGCAACTCCTCCTAGGACAACGCGTCATGAAACAAAAAAGGATTTGTAAATGATTTTGTGTGATTTTGCCAAAACAAAAAAAATGTTTGGACAAACAAACAAATATTATCATCATTTTTAATATTCTATATATAATTTTGTGACAGAATTTTTTTTTTCTTCAATTTAATTTGGTATATATTAAATATAAAATTTGACAAAAATAATAAAATTAAATATATATTTGTATTTATATGTTTTGAAATTGGGAATTAAAACTTTTTCTCTTACTTAGTAATTTGTCTTTGAATTTAAAACAAAATTTTTTTAAAAATTTGTGCCTTTTTTCTTTCATTGACAAAAAACTAATTTTTTAAATAAATTGATTCTTCTTTTAATTTTAATATATAATTTTTGTAATTATTTTCTTTACTTTTAAGTCGTAAAATCATTGTAATAAAATTGTATAAAATTTATTTCAAGTCAATTTTATTTACAAGGAAAATTTTATTTCTGCGATTAATTGGACTTTTAGTTAATTAATTCTAATAAGTTAAAAACGCATTAACCTTACTACTTAAAACTTTTCTTCCATTCAAATCACCCAATTCGATTATGACAAAATTTTCATAAACTGAAGCACCTGATTGTTTTACTAATTGTTCGGCAGCAAGAAGTGAACCTCCAGTGGCTAGAAAATAAAAAAGTGTCATTTGAGTCTCAAAATTTTATTCTTAACCTAATAAATCGTCTACTATAAGTACACGTTTCCCACTATAAAAAGCATCTTCTTGAACCTCAAAAACGTCTTTTCCATACTCTTTTTGATAACTTGCAGAGATTACAGAGCCTGGAAGCTTTCCTTGTTTACGTATAGGAACAAAAGGAATTTCTAATTCTAAAGCAATAATTGGGCCAAAAAGAAAACCTAAAAGATTAATAAAAAAAATTCTTTGAACCATAACCTCTTGCTTCTAATCCAGCAACTATGTCAATTTTATCCTTATAGAGATTAGCAACATTAAGGCAAAGTGAACGAACAAGTGTAGGCTTTGCGAATAGAGGGAGAACATCTCTAAATATTTTGAGACTCAAAAAGCCTGTCTTAGGTATAAGAGTCTCAACCTATGAATTTTATAAATTTTATCTTCAGACTCTAATGTTCCTTTACAATTACTAAAATAGTTAACCTAAAAAGAATTCCTTTTGTTGGAAAATCTGGATAACTGCGAATTAACGAAGCAATTTGTTGTTTTAACTCATTTTCATTCATTGAAATAAACCTGATATGTAGAGCTGAATTTTTATAAAAATTGAGCAACTTTTTATACATTAAACATTTTCTTTTTGTCAAACATTTTACTTTATTGTAAATCGATAAGAAAATTTAATCAGTAAAAAACTTTTATTTGTCTTTTAGCCGTTTAATCGCAACCTTTAATTATTTTAAATTTCTGCGACTTTATTTCTCTTTTATTTAATAAAGGTAGTCCAAGTAGACGCAGAAATGAAATAGCATTATAATCGAAGAGAATTAAAGATAAAAAGAAAAACTGACAATTCTCGCAATTTTCTAGGTATTTTAGTAATTTGTCAATTTTTCTTATTTTTATTTATCTGATTTACAATCCTTTTAATTATTCTTTTCCTATTTTTAGAAAAATGAGTACATTTTTTAGCAATCTAAAATCAACTATTGCTAACGTAGAAAATAAAATAAATGAATTTAACAGAAAAGAAGAAGACAATGATAAATCTGATTCTGGTGCAACAGTTGAAGAAGAAGAAAAAATAACAGAAAATAGAGAAACTAAAGATGATCAAGAACAGACTTCTAAGCCTTCGATTTTTGCAAGTAATTATATTTTAAAAAGCATCAAATGTTTATTTTGAACAGATAAAATGCTTGGATTGGCTGTTAAAGCTTCAGCAAAGATACAAGAAAAGGCTACTAATTTTACTCCTTTGGTATTTTATTTTTAAATTTTTTTTTATTAATCACCTCATCTTTCTTCCATTACCTTTAAATGGTCAGCGAGCTGAATTTTGCCTCGGAATTTTGATTCTTGTTTATAATAAGTTAAGGACATGGATGATTTTTCGTCTACGACTTCATGACTGACCATTTTGTCCTTTTCTATGTAATTGAAGGAAGGAGGGAACGTTTAACTTTTGATACAGAATTAATTAATAATTTTAGAAAATTATTGGAAATTTTGAAAAAGAACGTCAAAAATTCATTGATGAATTGGAATCAGAGAAGAAAACAAAATCAGATGATTCAAGTCAATTATGTCTTTTACTTGACCATCCTGATGCAAAAAGGCATATAATTTCAATAACCAGTGTAAGGTTTTTTGATATTTAATTGAGAATTTAAACAAATAGAAGGTTCATTTAGGCTTAATTTTGCTTAGTTATTAAATCTAAATAAACTTAAGCTAAAAAAATTAATTACCCCTGAGCGGGTTCGAACCCATACCACCCTCAAAATCACCACTTCACCATATTTTTAACTTTTAGGACACGAAAAATTTTACGGAGGATCTACCAATTTCATCAGATCTTGGAATCGAGATTGAGGAGATTAAAGCAAACGCAAAAGAATTTTTTAAGATTGATCCTCGCTTAGAAGAAGTACGCTTTGAATTGGTGCCAAAAAGGTTTAAAAATAAATGATTTTTAATTAATTTTTATTTAAATTTTCTATTAAATAAAATGTTTATTTTAAGAATCACTGAAGAAAAATTCTGGCAGAATTATGCCTATAAATTATCTCTTGTGAAGAAAGTTGTAGGAGACAAGCCTGCTGTTATTGAAAATATTCAAGAAGAGCCAAAAACTAGTTCAATTAGTGGAGAAGAGCTTAGAAAGGGTATTTTTTATTAAAAAATAATTTTAAGGGGCGTGGGTTCGACCCGTATTTAATTTTTTTTAAACTTGAAAAAATCTCAAAATTTATTTTTTAATTTTTAAAGAATCTTCAACCCTAGAAAATGATGATTCTTTGGAAAAAGACTTATTTGAAGACCTTGACGAATTCGAGGTTGTTGGCAGTAAAAAAGAGGATGAGGAAAACAAACTTTTAGGGGATGATGAACTTAATGATGAAATTAATGCTCTCTTGGAAGGAGAAAAATAAATTAAAAAAAAGGTTTGGGAAATTTAATTATTCTTTGGTTGTAAATTAATTTTTAATTTTCGGATTAGTCCAGTTCGGTGCCAAAAATTTATTTAAATATTTTGATGACTAATCAATCAACTCAATTTTCGGCACTGAAATGGGAGGAAAAAATATTTTAATTTAAAACTGTAAAATACAATTAATTATTTATAAAAAAAAATTAAATATTCTTTAAAATAAAAAACAAACTCAAAATATTTAATGGTTTAAAAGCGAATTATAATTAAATAAAAACCACAAAAAAATTATTAATATATATTAACTATTCGACTACTTCTTCTTTAATTAATTGTTGAATTAATTCTTCGATTTGATAAAATTGAACCTTTTAAATTAATTAAAAAAAATTAATTTTAAAAAAATGAAACCTCTTCTTTAAAACGTGCCATTTCGTGAAAATTTTCTGGTAACAAAAGTTTTCCATTTCGAAGAAAATCGAGAATATAAGCAAATAATTTTCCATCTCTGTCAATAAATAATGTTCCATTGTCTAGTCGTTTGGCAACCTTTTTTTAAAAATTTTTTTTAGTATTTTTCCTGTTTCCTCCCTTTATTTTTTTCTCTATTCACAAAATGGTCAACAACAAAAAAGTAAAAAAATTTTTAGTTGGGTAGAAAGTCGAACCATTTTGTAAGTAAAAAAGAAAAAAAAATAATTTGGAGAGCCAACAGAAAAGTTAAAATTTAAAAAAAAATACTTTAGAATTAGCTTCCAATCCCTCAGGAGTTAGTATTTGCGCAAGTAAAGAATTTTTATCTTTCTTTAAAGTCTCAACCATAGTTAAATAACTAGTCCCTCCAACATTCAATTGAATAACAGTCTCAGGTGTTTCTACGTCAATTATTTCTGGAGTTTCCTAAGAAAAAATGTTTTTATTTTCTTTAATTTTTAAAATATAACTTGTTGAGTATTTTTCATTTTCTTTGTTTGAACGTCTGTGGATGGAACTTGTTGTGGTTGTCCATTTTGATTTCTCTTTCTAAAAAAATTAATTAATTTAAATTAAATTTAAATAAAATCCCCTTTTCCCTTTTAAAAATTTTTCTAAAAAAAAAATAAAAAAAAATTCTAAAAATAAAAACAAACCCCATCCCCTTTGTTACTCCAATACCAGGAGTAGTGGCAACCGTCAGAGGCTTACCGCCAAAGCCGGTACTCGCAAGTTTGCAATCTTCAGGTGTGAAAAAATAATAAAAATAACAAACAAAATATAAAAATTCTAAAAAATGGAAGAAACTGGAAAAATAAAAAATAATGGACAAAATGTCCAAAATAGTTAAATAAATAAAAATAAATTGAAAAAACTTGGTAAAATTCCTGAAAATAAAAAATAAATTAAAATATTGGACAAAATGTCACCCAAAATTTCAAAAAAAAAAAAACAAAACTAACTTAAAAAATTTCAAAAAAGTTAAAAATACCCAAAGGACTTCCATGCCAAGTATATCCATTTAACGCACTCACTGCCAAGTCTGCTTCACTTCCCTGTGAGAATTGGACGAATGCGTAGCCTTTAAATACTGTTACACCAACAAGAGTGCCATAAGCTCGGAAGAGTTGAATTATTTCATCACGGCCAACTTTTGGGTTCATATTGCCTACAAAGACGCGAGCTCTTTAAAAGAAAAAATAAATATAAAGAAATAGAAAGTTAAATAAAAACCTGAGAAGTACGGGATCCTTTGAATTAGTCTCATAGCTAATAGCTCTGAAAATGTTTTTAGATTAAAAAGAAAATGATTAAATGTGAAGAGAAAGAACAAATTTGGTGGTAGAAAACCCCAATCAATTTAGAAGACTTAAACTAGTTCGTTTATCTCAAAGGTACTACCAATTACAATTAATCAATAATTGAAACTTAAGTGAACGCAGTAGCCACTGTAATCACTTTTTTGCCCTCCTTATTATCTCCAGAAGAAAATTATTCTTAGATAAGGGTCTTTAGAATTACTCGAAACAATTTGGATTCTTTCTCTTCTATTACCCGAAAATTAATAAAAAGAAAACTAACGTTGTTAGACTGGTATAACCTGAATAACCAGAACCATAAATACTCTGAGCTAAATAAATGAGGTATAATAAATAAATTAGAAAACAAAAAAGCAAACCGTTTGTTGCGTACATAATTTTTTAATATAAAAATAATAAGCAAAATTACAAATTGAAAATAATATTAAATAAGAACTGAAAAAGTAAAACAAATTAAATAAAACAATAAACAAAAACAACTTAAGCTTAACTTAAAGTTGAAGAAAAAAAATCTGTTTTACTCTGCATCTCTCCCTACACTATTTTTTTTTTGTAAATAAACATAATGCCAAAATGAAAAAATAATATTAATTAAAATATTTAAATAATTTAATAAATTTAATTTCTTAAAAAAATAAATCTATTGAATTTTATACATCATTAAAATTAATTTTTATCAAAAAAAAAATAATTAAAATAAATTTTCAATTTTTATTCTTCATTTATCATTATTTTCATTTTTCAATAAACTTTTAAAATCCTTAAAGATTTTTATTTTCTTCAAATAAAAACATTAAACTCAAGAGATTTATTTACAAAAATAAAATTGTTAGCACATAAGTCTTTAATGTTTTTTAAGCATAACAATTAATAGTATATAAGATGCGCACAATTGAGAAGAAAATGAAACATTAAATAAGCATTATGTTTACATATAAAGAGATGGATTTGAAGGACTTTTAATTGTAGAAAGGAAAACTTTGCCAGGTGCTAACACAAAACATTTTAAACAATTTTTAAAAGAAAAATACATTTTTACAAAAATATTATTGTATTTATACAACTAAAACATCTTCTAAAACATCAGAAAAAGTTCGCCCAAATTGTTTGGTAAAACACAAGTTTTGTTGTTTTTAAATGTTTTTATGATGTTTTAGTTTAGGTTTTGATTAGTTATTTAAGTGTTTTTCTGATTTTTTTATGTTTTTATGATGTTTGTTTTTTTTTAATGGAATGATGTTTTGTTTCCTTTTTTAATGTTTTCTAAGTTTAATATTTTAATATTTCTCTCTTTTAATTTCACTTTCAAAAATATTATTTCAAAATATTTTATATTAAATTTTATCATTAACCCAAAAATTCTTTAAATTTGTCATTTTTTCTTTGTCTTTTTATTTAATTTTCTACGCAAAATCGCGCACAATTGCTATAATATTGCTGCTACTTTATATATTATAACTATTAAATATTTTTACTAAAATTTTTACTAATTTTCCACCACAATCAATGTGCAAAACAACAAAAATAACCAATCAAAACTATTTAGTTTTTTTTCTTTAATTTTCCTTTCCAGAAACAATGTGTTGATTTTTCGATAAATTATTTGATGATTGATTGATAAAAATAATAAAAAATAAAAAAAAACATATCTAACCTTAAAGATTAATAATTCTGATTTTAACCGTTTTTTATATGGTAGTTTTTAAGTTTATTAACTAAACTTTCAACGATATACAAGTTTTAAACTTTGTTTAAGTTTATTATGTTTTTAATTCTTTAAGATAAAACATGTTTTTTGAAAGTTTTCAGGTTTGTTCATCAAATTGTTTGTTTTATTTTTTTCATTATTTTTAAGTTTGTAATTTTATGAGTTCATGTTTTTATTTGTGATTTTCTTTCCGAGTTTTGATGTTTATATAGTCTGTTATTGATTATCTTTGATGTTTTTTTTTTGTTATAGACAAGTTAATTTGTTTTTAAATACAAAACATTCTTTAATATGCTAACACATCCTTTTATATTATTTTGTTATTTTTAATTAATGAAATGCTTTAAAAATGCATTGAAAGAAAAACAAGTCAAAAGCTGTTTTGTTCAAATCCAGTAATGAAAGTTGTGTTTATTACGTAGAAGAAAAGCTAAATAACTAAATATTAGCTGTGAATAAAAAGATGAAAAAATGTTATAAAAAATAAAAGAAAAATGATAATGAAAAAAGGGAAATTTATTAAAAATTTATTAACGGATTAAGTGCACAGTGGAGGAGTTATTATTATCATTTTCCATTTTGAATTTAAATAAAAATTTTATATTTTATTTTAGCTTTATATTATTCTAAAAATTTAATTAGAAAATTACTTTAAATAATTTCTTCCATCCTTCTCCGATCGCGTTTTTTCAATCAGAAGAAACCTCCTTCTTTTCTTTCCCGTTATTTTCACTCCTTCTAGCATTAACTTTCCTTGTCAGCACAAATAAAAATTTTCTTTTATTACTACACAACTTTTTTCTCAACAGCTTCCTCTGCCATTTAAAGCTACAACTCTCCCCTAAAGCAATCTCCAATTTTCAATCGTCAAAGTTGGCCTCAGGGCAAGCTTCAGGCACAGCCAAAGGCGAGGGAAACAACACTGCTTTAAGTAGGGGCGGAGCTTTTTAGGTTCGAAAACATGCATAATAATAACATCAGTAGCAGTAACAATGGGGACGCCAATGTAAAATTCTGATTTTTAGTTATTTTCTGTTTTTATAAAATTTTGTAAAACTTTAAAATGTTTTACAACTAAAAACAAATTAATAAACAGTGTTTTGTAAAGTTTTGATTTTTGTAATAATGTTCGGTACAGTCTTTTGTATACACAACTGCTTTCAAGTTTAATTTTTACAATATTAATTCTAATTTTACAAAACACGATATTGTATAATTTTTTTGAAAACATTTTATGTATATTAATTTTGTACAAAACAATTTTTTAAAAGAGAAACAATAATCTTCGTCTCGCTGCTAGCAGCAACAATCCGAATGGATTTAATAATCAACAACGATTGATTGCTACAACAAACCGTCAAAGATTTGATTCAATAAATAGTAATTTGAATCAATCTCAACAACTACAACAATTGCAACAAGATCAACTTGCTGCTAATACCTCACATTTTCAAGGACCTTCTTATCCCTTTGGGGCAACTGGATATACTTCAGATTATCATGTATAAATTTAAATTTTTAAAAAGGTTAGGAGTTAAAAATATAAACATTCTAGCTAAGTTCTTATAACGGACTTAATTATTATTCTTAAAGGGAGGCTACCAAGCCATGTTTGCTGCAACTGCCCCTCTCAATCAACAACATCACCATAATCAACAAACTCAACAACATCAATTACGCCTATCTTCTTCTTCACAAAACAATTACATTCCTTCACAACAACAGTCAGAACAGACTTCTTCAATTAATTATTCAATGATAGCAGCTGGAGGGCATAATTTAACGCAAAGCCAGTCTTGTTCATTATCACAGTTTCAACAAATTCAACAACAAAATAGGGCTATTGAAGGAGTAAATAACATTTAAAAAATTAATAAAAAATTATTTTTTTAAGATGGATTTGCTTATGGTCTTACCAACTTCTTTTCAGTCTGCTTCAAGAGGTGTAGAGAAGATTGAAGAGGAAGGAGTAAGCAACATTAAAAATATTTTTTTAAAAATTTTTATTTAAGAGTTCGGATGATTCACAACAAGGAAATGGAAGCTTTTTAATTAAACAATCAAAATTATCCTCAATATCCTCAGACAGTAACAGCGTTATTCGTAAAAGTGTAAAACAGCCTAAACATTCAATGACTACTAGACATCTTCTTGGAATTGTTCATCCAAATAATCATTCAATTGCAACTCCTATATGTCCTTCAATCTCTTCAACATTTGGAAATTCATTAATTTCAACTAATTCAATTCCCTCGCCAGGAATGCCTCCATTAAATCCAATGGAAACATTTTGTACAGTTCCTGGTAGTGAAACATTTTGTTTAAAAACATTTTTACTAAAAAAATTAAATGATAAAAACATTAATAAACTTTATTAAAAACATTTAAAAACAAAAATATTAAATTAAACGAACATAACAATAAAAAAAACTTAATTAAAACATCATCTAAACAAACAAAAACATCACTTTAAATTTAATTTTCAAGGACGTCTTTCATTGCTCAGTTCAACGCCAAAATATCGTGTTACTGTAGGAGAAATTCACAGGTAAATAATTTAGTATAAATTTTGTTTTTGTTAATCAAAACAATTTTTAGACGAATTAATCCACCAGAATGTTTAAATGCTTCAGTTCTTGGTGGAATTCTACGTCGGTAAACTCTTAATTAATTTAACTAAATATAAAATAAACTTTTCTAGAGCTAAATCAAAAGATGGAGGAAAATCACTTCGAGATCAGTTAAAAATATATGGACTAGTTCTTCCAGCAGGACGTAGGAAGACTGCAAATGTAGAAAAAATAATAATTTATTATAATTTTTTAAAAAAATTAATTAGGTTTCAACTTTAACAGCATTAGTCGAGTATGAAGCATACAATTTAGCAAAAGATTTGTTTGTTTCATTTTTAATTAATAAAAATATTAACAATTAATTTTAGTCATTCCCTTTGTGAGAATGAATTTCCAGCAAAACAAATTGCTGATTATATGTCCTTCAAAACACATTCCTCCTCAATTGAAATACAAAGAAAGAAACAAATGTTTGCTATTTCACGTCAAACACTTTCAGAATTAATGGAATTATTAAAACAAGATAGAAGCCCTGTTTGTCAAGGAAGTGGAAGATCAGTACTTGATCATTCAATACAACAACATCTTACACATTTTTCTATGGTAGGTTTTTAATGTTTTTGTTATTTGATGTTTTTCTGATTTTATACAATAGAAATGTTTTTGTTTTTACAAGTTTGCAATTAATTTTTCAAGTTTGTAATTCTATGACAGTTTTATTTACAATGTTTTTTTAAATTTTCTTGATGTTTTCCCTATCCACGCTTATTTTTTCAATGTTTAATTCTTTTCAATTTTTATTAAGGTTACACATGGTTTTGGTACTCCAGCTATAGGTAAGTTAATAAACAATTTATTAAAAAATAATTTTTAAAAATAACCTTTTTAAATTAAGTTGCAGCAATGACGGCCGTGATGAGTTGGCTTAGTGAATCGGAGAAGAATCTACAACACTCAACGAGGGAAAATGATTAATTTTAAATTTTTATTTATTTACGCACAAATGTAACATAATAATAAATAGTTTAATTAAATAAAAAAATAAATTTTTTCGACTCAAATGACCTATGGTCATTCAGATAACCATCAGAAATTTCCTCTAAAATATTCCCAAATATTTATCTAATTATTTCTTTACTTTTCAATTCTAGAAATCCTCGAAAAGGAGAGAAAAGAGGAAATTTTAGATCCTGAGGTCTTTTCGGACATTTCTTTTTGAGGGTTTTTAATGATTAAATCAGCCCACACTCAAAAATAAATAAATTAAACACACGTTTTCTTCCTTATTATTTACTCATTGATTAAATAGCTATTTGAAACAAGAAAATTAAATATTCTTTTAAAATAAATAAATAAATAGAATGTTTTAAATCTTAAAATAATTTTAAAGTTTTTTTTGTAAAGTTTGCGAAATATAAACATTAAAAGATTTTATTTAAGTTTGTAAAACATGTTTATTATTTGTTGATTAGATTGTTTTTTTTTCTAGTATTTTTATTTGAGTTTTACAATTTTACAAATCTAAAATGTTTTTATTTAATGTTTTTATAAGAATGTTTATATGCTAAGCTTTTTACAATTAATGTTTTTGTTGCTAATTTTAATAACAAATTTTACTTTATTCTTAGCTTTTTATTTTTCACACCTTTTCCCATTTACCCAATCCCATCAAAATTTGTCCCTATTTTTTTTTCTTTTTTCGTCTTTTGACATTAAAATGCAAATAAAATAAAAATAAACGCCATTTTATATTTTTCTTTATTCTTTCCGATCTTATTTTTTTTTTATTATTATTTAAACCGTTTATATACTTAAATCAATTTATTAAGCGATTATAGTCTAAAAATTATAATTTTTATAATATTAAAAGACGAAGCTGAAACTCTCCCTACTTTCTTAGCTATTATATAATATTATATTATGAAAATTGTCCAGTTAAAAACATAAAAGTTTGAGTGATTCATATTTTTTGTTGCGTGTCTACAAACGTCCTTCTTCCACTTATTTTTTTCCTTTAGTTTATATGTCCATTGTCCACATTTTGTGCATATGTTTGTAGAGAGAAAAGGAGATCAATTATTAGCTTTTTAAGCTTTTATTTCTTTTATTTTCTTCAATATTATTTTTCAAACAGTTCGTAATATAACTGTTCATCTGTCAACAAACAGTACAAACTTAAAAATTTAAAGTTTTCCGGAAAACATATTTACTATTTTCTAAAAAACATATATTGTATTCTTTCCGGAATACTCCTACTAATTATTAAACTTTTCGGAAAGTCTACAAAAAACAAAATATAATTAAACTTTCCTGAATATTTATTACTAAAATACAATTATCAGAAAATTTATTTATTTGCAACCTTAAGTTTGAAAAATTGCTTTTGTTTCTCCACTTTGTAATGCTTACAATTTAAAATTAATTATACCTATAATTCTTTTTTATTTTTCTACCACATTTCCTCACCATTTTTCTTTATTTCCTCAAAATATAAATTTTTATTTTTTCCTATCCTGCTGTTATTTTTTTTTATTAAAAATGTTTTTTGATCAAAAAAACTATTTTTCTTTAGATGGTAGCTCTTTCATCTTCTTCTTCTTCTGCTTCATCTGTAGATTCACCTTCCTATTTGAGACTTCCATCGTTAGAAGAAATTTTACAAGATGCTCAGAATAATTTTCCACGCTTTTTATTTGGTTAGTTAATTAAAATTTACAATCTTAAAATGTTGGGGGTTTTTAAATTCCTTCTGGATTACTTACCTTACTATTTTTAAAATTTTATTTTATTTTATATAATTTATTTATCAGACTCAGAACCATTAGCTGTTCTAGAATTACTCAATTCTTTACTTATTCGATGCTCTGAAAGAGGTTATTCTGCTGTTCTTGAATGTCTTTGGTGTTGGCAGGATTTGAATGAGTATGCTTTACTCTTACCTCTATAACTTTTGATTGAATCAACTTTTTAAAATACTTTTGATATCATTTAATAGAGAATTGAAAGAGCTATAAAACAAAAATAGAATAAAAATTTTTAATTGATAGAAACAAAAGTTGTGAGCAAAACCCTAAGAAAAATGCCACTTTTTTAATGTTTTTTAATTATAACTTTTTCCTCCTGGTATTTAAAATTAAAATTTCTTTTTTATTTTGTAGCTTAATCAATTCTCTATCGAATGGTACCAAAATTATTAAAATGGGTTCAGGCCTTAAAAAGTTATTGTTGTTGACGCAATCTTTGTCAAGTTTTGCACTTACCGTTTTTCATTTAATTTTTAGCTTCTCTCACTCACTTTCTCCATTGTTAGACGAATTAAGATGTGCTAATGATGTGCAAATTGTAATAGCCAGTTTAAGGTTACTTGAAAGATTGCTTCAATTCTCACCTGATAGAGTAAGCCGCGCACGGTTGCGTAATGAAATGGAAGGTTTTGAAAATATTTTAAATAAAAATTAAATAATTTTTAGAGCTTCATCTTGAAGAAATTATAATTGAATTAAGGTAAAGAATTTAAAATAAAAAAAAAAATATTTTAAAAAATTAAAAAAATATTTAATCACAAAATAAAATTGTCATAAAATTATTTTTCTTCCTAAAAAAAAAATACAATCACCACGTTTAAAATGAAAAAAAAAAATAAATAGAATTATTACATTTTTCATAGCCTTAATGATTCACTTTTATATAGAGAAACCAAACAAACAAAAAAATTTCCTTTCAAAAAGTTTCTCCAAACTTTTTTAATCTTTTTAAAATTAATTTTTTTTTAAATAGAGAACGTTTCAAATTCTCTTCTGAACTAGAAGAACCTATTAATGATTGGATGAATGCTTTAAAGACACAAACTCAAGTTGAAAAAGTTGAAGAAGAAATGCGTACAGGAGCTGATGCCGATTCCGGAACTTTTTCTGAAAGTGAAGAGATTGTAAAAGTAACGGAAACTGGAGAGGTTTTAAAACTTTGTAATTGTAAAAAATACAAAAATAACAACTTTTGTATAAACAAATACAAAAAAATAAGAAAAACATTACAATATAAAGAAAAAAACAAGTTTTAATAAAAATAAACTTTCCGGAATGCATACAAATTTATTTTCCGTATTTTAGGATATGCTTGAATTTCACAAACTTATGACTGAATTTTCTGATAGTGAACGCAATGAAATTGTAAATTTGTTTAAAAAGTTGTTAAACAGAGTGAGCAACAATAATAATAAAACAAATGTTTTGAATGAATTTATAACATGTTGCACTTCTTTTTTAATTGAAAATGAAACAAATTCTAATTTAAAAAATCAACTTAATTCTCAACCGGAAATAAAAATAAACAAAAATACAATAACAACAACTAAAGGACTTCTTCTTCCCCCACCACCTCCACCTCCTCCACCTTTATTATTAATTAAACCTTCAACTCCTAAAAAAGATATTTCTCTTCCCCCAACACAAGCAGCAGACATTCCCCGACCTTTACGTCCTAAAGCATTACCTGGACAAGGACGCCGCTTAAGACATTTACAATGGGCTAAAGTTCCTTCTAATTTTGTTGTTAATTCTGGAGGTGAAGCAAATTCTTCTCCTCATCAAAATATTTGGCAAGGATTGGAATGTGCTGATCGTGAATTGAGTAAAGAATTAATTCTTTTTTTTTTTAATTCTGATTTTTAGGAGATAGATTAGACTTTGCAGGGCTAGATTCACTCTTTGGATGTCCATCTTCCCCGCCAGCATTTTATAATAATAACGAAGAAAGTCCAAGCTTTAATGGACAAAAAAGGCGTAGAGCTGCTTCACTTATGCCTAACAGTCAACAACAAGACTATATTGCTTTATTAAATGCTAAACGAAGTTTAAGTAAATTGTTTTTTATAAACTTAAAAAATAATAAAAAACTTAAAGGTGTTAATGTATTCCTCAAACTTTATCGCAACCCAGAACAGTTAATTTGTGATATTTCTGAGGGTAAATCGGAAAATATTGGACCTGATAGACTTCGAACTCTTATGCAATTATTACCATCTGAAGAAGAGGTATTTTACTTAAAAAATAAAATTTTCCGGAAAGAATACAAAAAATACAGTTAATTTAAAAATAAAACTTTCCGGAAAGAATACAGTTGTTAATTTGAAAATAAAACTTTCCGGAAAGAATACAAAAAATTCAATTTTATTTATTTAAAAATATTCGCTTACTAGAAAGCAACTCTTTGTCAATATAAGGGAGATCTCACTCAACTAGGACAAGCTGAAAGATTTTTACTTTTATTAATTAATCTTCCCAAATATAAATTGAGAATAGATGGAATGCTTTTTCGATTGGATATTGAAGAATTAATTATTAATTCAGGACAAAGTTATGGACTAGAAACATGGTTAAAGGGTGGAGAAGGTTTTTAAAAAATTTAATTAAATTAAATTAATTTATTTAGAATTAATTTCAAGCCCTTCACTACATAAAATACTTTATATTCTTTTACATGTTGGAAATTATTTAAATCATGGAGCTGGTATAGGAAATGCTGTTGGATTTAGATTAAGTTCACTTTGGAAAGTAAATTCTTGTTTTATTTTAAATTTATTTTTAAAGGTAGAGGATGTAAAGGCTGTTGGAAGCAATGTTAAAGGACGGCGTAGTACTCTGCTTCATTTTGTTGCTAAGGTTTGTTATATAAAATTATTTAATTTATTATTTAAGCAAGCAAATAATTGCTCAGAGGAATTAATGCTTGAACTTGAAAATGTTAGAGAATCTGTTAAGTAAATTTTTTTTAATATTTCCTTTTCCGGAAAAATTAATTTTGTTAAAATAAACTTTTTTCAAGATTTCTTTTTGCAACTTTTATTTTTCCGGATAAATAACAGTTTATATATTTTCCGGAAAACTTTAATATTAAACTTTAATAGAACCTCACTTGAAGCAATAAAGGAAGATTTACGCGCATTAATAGAAAGACATAGACGTTTAGATCGCGAAATTAAAGAAATGAAGCAAAACGAAGCAGAAACAAATGATTCATTTTTTAAAGAATTTAAACAATTTTTGGAGGTTTTAAATTATTAAAAATTTAATTTTTAATAATTTAAAGAAATCTGGGAATTTTCTTAAAATATCAGAAGAACAATTAAAAAAGCTTGAACCTCTTCGTCAAAAATTAGCAAATTTCTTTTGTGAACCAGAGCGTACATTTTCGATAGAAGAATGCTTCAAAATTATTGCTTCATTTATTGAAAAGTTTGAAAAAGCTGTACAAGTTAAAAAAAAATTTTTTTTTAACTTAAAAATTTAATTTTAAGGAAAATCGAAAATGGCCTTTAGACAATAATGAAGAAAAAATAACAGAAAATAATTTAAATTCAAACCCTAAAATTATTTTAAATGACAAAAATTCTTATTTATTTAATTTAAATAAAAATTCAACATTAGAAGTAGGTGAAGGAATGAATAAAAGAAGAAATTCAGCATTACCAGCATTTATGTTAAAAAATAATGAAGCAAAAGAAGAAAATAAACAAAACATTGAAATTGTTAATATAAAAAGTCTTGAAAATAATGTTTGAATTTTTTTTAAAAATAAATTTATTTTAATTTTAAAATAATTTTTTTAATTTTTTAGAATTTAATTGTTGAAGCAAATATTCCCCAAAAACAAACAATTGCTTCAAATGTTGAAAATAATAATAAAATATTACAACCTAAAAATAAACTTGAATTAAATGAAACAAAAAATGTTGTTGAATCAAAATTACCAACTTGTTCCCCAGCATTAATTAGAATTTCAAAAGATGCTAAACAACATTTAGTTGATAATAATAATGAAAAGAAAAAAGAAGAAGAAAATAATAATAATAATAATGGTCAAGTTGCAAAACGTATTGAAAATTATGAACAAAAACAAACAATACCTAGAGTTAGCGGAATTTGCAGACTTAGTAATATTTCCCGTGTTAGAACTGGTCAAATGACTGCAATAGTTCAAGCTAAAGGAAACTTGGAAAATAATAGCAATAATAATGAAACATTTATTCAACGCCCTACACCTTTTAAAAGAAATTTAACTTTAACACCTACTACTTGTAAAAACTTAAGTTTAAAAAATAGTGGAAATATTGACAAGCAGAAGGAATCATTACAAAGTCATGTAAGTTTTACAAACTTAAATTTTTAAGTTTGTAATTATGCTTAAAGTTTAAGCTTAACTTTTAAAATAAATAAAATTAAAGTTTGTAAACTTAACATTTTTATTCTGGTTTTAATTTCAAGTCTGAACTTTATTGAAAATTCTGATTTTTTTATTATTTTTAATTAAACTTAACGTTTTTTATTCTGATTTTTAATATTTTTAAATTCTTTTATTTCGCTTTTTTGATTTCATAGAAAGCTAAGCTTCAATCATTGACTCGTGCAGCATCTCAGCAAGTTTCATCAAAACGTCAGCAGCAAACTACTCTCAAAAGTAACAATTCCACACCTGTAGCAAAATCAAAACCTGTACTTACAAGACAAGTAAGTTTTTAAACATGCCGGCTTCAAGTTTTATATTTCTTTTGTAAGACAACCTATTTTGTAAGTTTGTAAACTTAGTTAGTAAATACAATATAATAAATAAACCTGCTTCAAATTTTTTTAAAACTTTTTCTGCTTTATTATAAAATTTATTATTTCAATTCTAATTTAAGGTAAGTACAGCAAGTCGTCCAATATTAATACACAGTAGTGGGTGTGGAGGAAATAATAATAGCAATAATAATTCAAACAATTCAGACAAAAAGCCAAAATGGATTTAAGAGAACGAATTTTTTATATTAAAAAATAAAAAGAATATTTTCTTCCTTTTATTTAATTTTTCAAATCAATTTTATTTTAAAAATAAATTTTAAATAAATCAAGGGCCACCCTGTAATTATTTAAATTAATTTTATTTCTATTAAAAAATTTTACTTTAAATTATTGACAGATTCTAAGGAAAGAGTCCTTCTATTAAACATTAAAATTTTAGTCAATTTCTCTAGACCTTTTTTATTTTTTTTTACAAAAGAGAAAGAAAAGCTAACTTTTTTCCTTTTTTCCTTCAATTTTCCCCCCTTTAACACATCTGCTACAACTTTATTTTATTGTATTAATTCTCTCTTTTAATGCTAGAATTAAAACATTTAATGGACTGCCAATGATGTTCCCTTAGACAGTGTAAAGTTTTTGTAAAAAGAATTAGCATGCTCTTTTTTTTATTTTTTCTGATCATGATCAGATAAATAATATAAAATTAAAAATGCTTTTTTATTATGTGTTTTTAGTTAGCAAAAGTTTGTAATTGTAAAAAAAAAATTGCGCCTGCTTAAGTTTTTACTCTAAAATAAACAAAACTAAAGTTCAATTTACAAACTTGAATATTGTTTTTACAAATATTGCTTCAAAACGCAATTACAATTTAATTATCTAACCAACCTTAAGTTTAATTTATAATTACAAAATGAAGCAACCTAGTTTGTAAAACATTTTTTTATCAACAAAATAGTTTAATATTAAACAAATTTCATCATTTTTAATTTTAGTTTTGTATTTTATTTATTTTTTTATTTTATTTACTTGTTGAATGATTAATTTATTACAATTTATATATCTAACATATGTTATCTGTCCTTTTAAACTAATTTCATTCTAGTTTTATAATTTTCAGCCAAATACAATTTTAAAATTTATTTTAAAAATAAAACTTTAATTTAATTTAATAGTTAATTAATATAAAATTTAAACATGAGTCAAGCATTTGGACCAATTCAAGCACTTGTAGCAAAGCTTAAACCAAGAAACGATGATGACTTTATTGATAGACTTCATTATATTATTACTCCTTCAATTCTTTTTATTTTTTCATTTATTGTTGGGGCTAAACAATTTGTTGGACAACCAATTCAGGTTTCGTTAAAAGATCTTTATTCAAAAATAAGCTTAAGCTTAAATAAAAAATTAACTTTTCAGTGTTGGGCACCTGCTGAATTTAAACGACAATGGTCACGTTATGCAGAAGGATATTGTTTTGTTGAGGTAAACATTTTTAAATTTTTTTAAGTTTGCAACTTTCCGGAAAGTATACAGTTTTTAAATTTAAAAAAGTTGCAAGTTTACAATTGCTTTCCGGAAAGTTTGTAAACTATCGCAAACTTAAAATATTACAGAATACTTACTTTGTTGGAATGAATGAACGTTTCCCTATGCGGCCAATTGAACGCGAGAATAGAGAAATACATTACTATCAATGGGTTCCGTTTATTTTAGTTGGTCAGGCATTGCTAATGATGTTGCCTAAGCTTTTATGGAATGCATTTAATTGGAAGACTGGTTTGAGGAAAATTTTAAAAAGTTTATTTTCTTTAAAGGTTTGGACACTCGTTCATTAATTCAACTTGCTAATAAACTTGCTGAATCAGGTGATTATGAAAGCAAGGACACAGCAAGTAAGGAAATAGGGACAAGATTTGGCATTGCTCTTACACAAGCACAACGAAGACAAATGAAACAAACAGGAGGAGGACAAGGTTAGGGGAGAATTAATTAATTAAAACCTTTTTTAGTAAGCACAATTCCTGCATATCCAGAATCTTTGGACGGTCCATGGGCAACAAATAGTTTTGTTACATTTTGCTACTTAACATTAAAAATGCTTAATATATGCTCTATATTTCTCCAACTTTATATTTTGACTTGCTTTCTGGGAAATACAAAAGAAGCTGATTCAGAACATTTTTGGGGTGTTGCTGTATTGAAGGATTTATTGGAGGGTAGGGATTGGCATAAATCTGGAGCTTTCCCTAGAGTATTTTTTAAACTTAAAAAATTAAAATTTTAAATGTTTTAAAGGTAACTTATTGTGACTTTGAAATTAGACAAGCAGCAAGGGAAATGCGTCCTTTAAAATTTTCTCTTCAATGTGTTTTAATGGTAAACTTAAGTTTACAAATTTAATTTAATTTTCTAAGTTTGTAGTTTATTTTTTCTAGTTTAGTTAATCTTAAGTTTGTAGTTTCAAATATTGCTTGCTTAAAAACATTTTCTTTTGTAGATAAATATGATAAACGAAAAAATCTTTTTATTTCTTTGGTTTTGGCTTATTGCGCTTGCTGCTGTTGGAGTTTTAAATTTAATTTATTGGCTCTATCATGCTTTTTATTTAACATCTGCTGATCGTTTTGTACGTTGTCAATTGGTAAACAATTTCTTTTAATTATTTTATTAATTTAATAACAATTTTTAGCGACTCTCAGTTGCTAAAATGCCAAACGACAAGGAAATAAGACATTTTGTTCGTAAATACCTTTCATATGATGGAATAACAATTTTACGTTTAATTGCCTTAAACTGTGATCCAACAGTTTGTTCACTTTTAGTACGTCATTTGTGGGGAGGATTTCAGAATTGTAAGAGATTTTCCTTTTATAAAATAATTATTTTTTAATTTTTAGTATTCTTCCGAAGAAATAATGAAATATTAAATAATGCTAGCATAAAAACTAATAATCCAAATTTTCTATCAACTGACAAGAAAAAATTTTAAATAAAGAGAAGAATAAAAAAAAGAAATTTACATGATTCGATTAATAACCAGGGATTTACTTAAATTATTTTAGATTGTATGTATTTTTACAAACTTTGTGTTTCTTTAATTTATTAAGTTTGAGTTTTAAGTTTATTTTTTAAAAATACAGTTACTTTTGTAATTCAAATTTATTTTACAAATGTAATTACAATTAAATATATTTGCAATTTAATTGTATTTTGATTGTAATTCAAGTTTATTTAATAAAATTTGTTTTGTATTTTACATTTTTGTAAAAAAGATTTTGCTTTTAAACGATAGAGGATAATCTCCTCTTTCATTTAAGCCCAAAAAATCCATAGGTTGATGCCATTTTAAAAAAGTTGTAGCAGATCAAAGATTTTGGCACAATTAATTTTTCAAAAATAATCAAATTTTATAAAAAAAAATCTGTAATAGGAATTTTTTTCTTTTTATGCTTATTCGAAAGAGGAAAATCTCCTCTTTCATTTAAAAAGTTGTAAGAATTTCTTTATGGAATAATTATTTTTGAATTTAGTATTTCTCCGATAATTTTGTAATTCAAATTTATTTTACAAATGTAAATACAATTTAATTGTATTTGTAATTTAATTGTATTTTTGAATGTATCCAAGTTTATTTAATAAAATTTGTTTTGTATTTTAATTTTTGTAAAAAGATAAAATAAACACAAATTAGAAATACAAAAATAGTAACTAAAAATGCATCGTTGTTGAGGGTAAGGAATATAAAGATCAAACTTAAGTATTTTGATGTATTTCATTGAATCTCTAAAAAACTTTTGTAATAATTTTCTTTTGTATTTTACCAACCTCGCTTGTTTTGTTTGTAAGCTTTTGTTTAAGGGAATGGGCCTGTTCACTAACTTCCTCTAATTTAAGCATTTTAACGCCAAGTAGTCGCCGAGTTTCATCCACTCCTCTTCTTTAAAATATTATTAAAATTAATTAAATAAATACTTACTTTACATATTTATCTGAAAGTCGTTTATACCTTAAATTTAAAATTAAATAAAAAAACATAAAATTTAATTAACTCTATTGGAGAACTCTTTTTTGTAACTCCATTTAATTCTATTAGTCTAAGACGAGCATTAGTTTCTCTCAATTCCTTTAAATCATTTTCATAACTTGATTCAATTGTCTTCAAAAGATGTTTCTTATCCAATTCAATCAAAGCTTCGATTGTATCATTAATCTAAAAAAGTTGACATTTTGAAATTTGGACATTTTGGACTTTTGCCATTTTGGACTTACATCTTTAATTAATTTAAGCCATATTAATTTATCAATATTAGCCTTTTTAGGAACTGTGCCAAATACCATTGACAATCGTCTAGCAGATTGAGAGGTAAATTGAGGGAAATTGGAAGGGAGAAGAGGGAGAGAACCGTTCTTCTTTGCAAAAGACTTGAAAAATTAAATTTAAATTTTTAAAATTAATTTTATTTTTTTACCTTTAATAATTTTTGTACTTTATAATGTAAATCGTAATCAATTAATTCTGGTAGTTGTATTTCTAATTCTTCCAAACGTGATTTTCTAGGTTTATCTGAAGTATCTGAAGCACTAGTTATTTTACGTTCATTTGAAGCTTTTCGAATACTTGAATTTCCAGGAGTTTCATCTAAAGAAGCTGAAGATGTGTACTTAAATATATTTATTAGAATATTTAATCTTTTAAACATCAATTACCTGCTTCTCTTTATGTTTTCTATGAAATCGCGGTAATCTATGCCATCCGCAAGTATTTTCAGATGTTTTACGCTTTTGAAAGCGACTTCCACTTTTTTCTCTCTTTTTGGTACTGTAATTGTTTCCATCAGAATCGTCAATTGCTGCACTGTCTTCTGTTGCTGTTCTGTTATTTAATGATTTCTGGTTTGGTGTTTCATTGTTGAAAGTTGAATTAATTTTTGTATTAAGTTGGAGAGTTGAAGCTATTGTAAAAAAACTTTTTATCCGGAAGATATGTTTTTTATAAACTAAACTTAAAGCAAAATAATTTTTAACTGTATTTCCTCAGGAAAATAATTTTTAATAAAATAAACTTTAAAAGTTTATTTTATTTACTTACAATTTTCTTCTTCTCCATCTGATCCCATTTCTACACTCTCCAATGCTTCAAGCAAACGTTGATTTTGTTCTTCACGTGCTAATTGAATTTCTTTCTCTTTATCACTCACTATAATAATAATTTAATTAAATTACTTAAAAATTAAATAATTACATTGTTGTTTTTTTGCTGCCTTTATGGGATAACATAAAGCATCGACTAATTCCTTATGGTCATCACTCACATAATCTTGTATTTCAATATGGACAAAAAGTGTTGGTCCAAGAGGCTAAAATTTTTTAAAATAAAAATTATTTTAATTATCTTATTTAACCTTATTAAAACCATTCCTAAGATCCAAATGTCTATATCCCGGCTGCATTGCTTGAATAGGAATAACACGTTGACATAACATACGAGAAGTACTTTAAAATAAATAATTCCAGAAAGTTTTATATTTATTATACTATGCTTCCAGAGTTATTTAAATTCCGGAATTTTACCTCCGTAAAATAACTCATTTAATTATTTATACTGTAAAACTTCCGGAAAGTTTATAACTTAACTTTAGCTATAATATAAATTATTACCCTTCTTCATACACAACAAAGCGAAGAAAAGCCATTGCCGGAAGGATAATTTTTTCTACTCGAAAGGAATTACCACCCTCTTGGGAATAAATATCCATAAAAACAGTATTAAGACCATCGGAAGTTATTGCTGATGTTCGGAACATTCTAAAACATTAAAAAATGTTTTTATTCCAATAAACGCTCCAACCTTTTTCTTGAATCACCTGGAAGACCAAACAAATCAATTTCAACATAAACTGACATTTTTGGTTTATCACAGATTAATGAGAGTAATTGAACAGAAATAATAGTTAAACATAGTGAATTTTGTACCTTCATTTTTTAATTAATTTTTAAAAAATAAATTAAATTATAAACTTACAACATTTTCAACTCTATCTAACTCAAATGGATTAAATCTAACATTTGGTTCACTCATACAATGAGGTTTAAGAATATAACCACTTTTAGCATTCATTTCAAAAAATGCAAAATTAATTTGGTTAGGTAAATCAGGTGTTTGTAAATTTATAGCAGCCATTTGACAACCACTTAACAAATATTTTTATATATAAAATTAGAATATTACCAATTCCAAAAAATTAATGGCATATAATTGCTTGAGTCAACTCGAGATCTATAGAAAATAATTTTTGAAAAATATAAATTAATTCACACCAAACCCTTTTGGGTAAACACGTGTAATCTGTCT
Organism: Meloidogyne graminicola; assembly: GCA_036172905.1. Taxonomy (NCBI): domain Eukaryota; kingdom Metazoa; phylum Nematoda; class Chromadorea; order Rhabditida; family Meloidogynidae; genus Meloidogyne; species Meloidogyne graminicola. The sequence continues at coordinate 2,260,702 of JARPZY010000005.1, forward strand.
TCTGTTGTGATTGCTAAACTCTTCAGGATACTACAAAATATTTAAAAATATTAATGTTTATCTTAATTGTTTTGAACTGTATTTGTTCCGGAAAATTATTAAAGAAAAACCAACTTTCCGAAACATAACAAACAAAATAATAATAATTCCGGAAAACAATTTTTCTGAAAAACTTTTTTAAAAATGTTCCGGAAAAATACAAAATGCTTCAAGTTTCAAAAAGCAAACTTGTTTAAGTAGCTCAATAGCTTTAGTTTCATTTAACGAGTGTAGCTCTGTGCTAATTTGTTGTTCACTAGTTCGATCAAAACTTGTTATTTTTCCCATAGCACGCATCTTAAGTTTATTAAAATTACAAAAATAAATTTTTCCCTCACATAAGTAACTAGTTCACTAAGTTCAGTTACAGTAGTTGAAGTATTTGTATCTCCATTAGTTATGTTTGTATTAATTGTATTTGTAGACAATGTTGGTGTTGTATTTGTTTGTACAGAAGAGGAAAGTTTGTTGTCGTTGCTTTCAATACTTGTTGTTGTGTGCCTTGTAATGTTATTCCCAATTAATTGTTCATCATCACAAGAGCCTAATTCTCCGATAAATACTTAATTAATAAGTAAATTTGAATTTAAAATTTAAATAAGAAATACTTCTTGTAACAGTTCTTTCCACTGCCAAATCATCTAGATCAGGTCTATCAGTAAGCGAATCCAATGAATTTTGCTTCTCTTTTTGAGTAATTTTTAAATCAGATATTTTATCCATTGAACTAGAATTTATAGTAATTGTATTATTATTTGATTGCTCTTTTTGTGGAGTATCAGAATTAGTCCCATTCCTTTTTTCTTCAATTTTATTTTTAATTAAAATTTTTCTACGAAGCATATTTGGAGTAGGCAAATTAATACCTGGTTTCCCAACTTTAAATAAAAATTAAAAAATTAAAAATAATTTTTAAAAATTACTGGGATAATTTTCAATGCTTTCAGTAAGTAAAAGATCTCCAAGTATTTCACGACAATATTGCGCCATAATAACTTGTTGCTTCTGACTGCAGTGATTTTCAAAGGAAAGAACTACAGGCAAATCAGAGGTAATAAATGCTGTTTCTCTGATTGCTTTTATTACATCCTTTAAATTTAATTAAGGTTTATTTTCTGATATTTTTGTATTTTCTATTGTAATTGTATTTTCAAGTTTATTTATTTATTACCTTAAAAAGTATAGTTGTACAAAAGCATATATGTGTCGGCCCATGAGTTATAATAGGCTCCGAATTAGGACCATCCCAACAGTCTAATTCAACTGAACGACAACCAGACAGTAATGCATATCTTTAACAATCAAAGTTAAAGTTTAAAATTAATTACCTATAAATTGATACAGAAGAACGTGATTTCATTTGTCTTCCCTTCAAATAAGTATTGTGAGAAGAGTTGATAAAATAATGACTTAAAAAGTTATTTCAAAATAATTTCATTTTTTACCTTAAAGGTCTATTTAATGAATCATCATTTTTTTCATAATATTCTTTCAATACAGGTAAATTATGTACACTTAATAAAAATCTAATAAATCCATATTCATTTAAATTCCCCTTTAAATTATTTTCTTCTTCCAATTGATATTCTTCTACAATTTTTGAAGCAAAATCTATTTTTAATAGAGGATGTAATAATGTATTTAATCTTTTATCTCTTTGATCTTCAATTAGAAATTTGTGAAATTCTGTTAGATTAATTGAAGCAGAATGATTAAACTTTTGATTAAATATTGTTTCAATGTCACTTCGATTAATACAAGCATGATAAAGTTTGAGTAGAAAGGAAGGGTCATTTAATAGCTTTGATGTTCGATTAGCCTTAATAATTAATTTTAAAAAATTAATTTTTGTTTAAATTACCATATCTCTCAAAATTGGCAATTTACGAAGCAAATTTTCCTCTTGTAATTTCCTTTCATCTTTCTGCTTATCAGAAGGGAATAAAACTTGTAAAAGTTGTTCTACACTAAATGATTCGTCCTCGACAAGTGAACAACGTAGGGGAGCAAAAAGTTTTCGCCAATAAAACCAAGGATCGTGAAGTGTGCGATGATGTTTTAAAGCATATTTACGTAATTCCTTTGTTAGTTAATTAAGTTTAGAATTTTAAATATTAATTCTGTTTTTGTATTTTCTATTGTATTTTTTTTTGTTTCTCTTTTCAAGTTTATTCTATAATTTTTGTATTATTTACCTGTACCCATAGCCTTGCAGTTTCTGTTGACTTAGCCAGAAATACAAAAGATTCTGGACTTACAAATTTTTTACCATGCATTACAGTAACAACTCCTTTACCAAAATTATCTGTACTCTGAGAAGCACCATTTTCAGTTGTTATTTTATTTCCTTCTAATTGTTGTCCTAACAAAACCTCAACAATTTCATCCAAATAAACAAATTGTTTAAGAGGTCCCCGTGACGAACTGCGACACCAAAGTATCTTTAAAAATTAACGAAAAAATTTTTAATTAAAATTTTTAAAGATAAAAATCTTCACATTCATTTCTTAATTAATTTTTTAAATAATTACAAAAATAAAAGAAATGATAAAAACAAAAGAGGTTATTATCACAATAAAAGTGATGAATTTTTGAAATAATTTTATGTCTTTAAAGAATTTGTAATTTAATGATTTAATCAAAAATTAATAAAGAAATTTCCCTTTATATTTGTTTATTTTACTGCCCAACCTTCCGTTTATACAATCTAAATCTTACCATTTCTTCCTCATCTATTCCAATATCAACAATCCTTCTTCCAACCCCACCATCAGAAGGGCCATCAAAATTGAAAACTCTGCAAGGGGGTGGAGGAACAGGTTCATCCATATCTTGTGCTGCTTCAGCAATAACTAGCAAACTGATCAGGAAAAATAAACTTTATCCCTTCCGGAAAAAATAAAATAAATCTTTCCGGAAAATATTTTTGTTTATTTGCTGTTTTAATTTAACACAAAAAGTTTCAAATAATTACTAACCGTCCATTAAAAGTTTCATCAACATTAAGTTGAATATTTCCTTGTGGATTTAAGCAATTATTTTCACTGTTAATAATATTTGTAGTTGTTGCAGTCATTTTTTTTTAACCCAAAAAATCTAGAAAAAAAAATATAATAAATAATTTTTGTAAATTTTTGCTATTTATAGAGGGAAAAGTATTATTCTAGCAATATGATTTTATATACATTTTTTGATAAATTATTGTTAAAAATAAATTGTTTTTAACAGTGCACTTTTATCAAAGAAAAAAAAGGGGAAAATAAAAATTTTAAAAAATTAACTGATTAATTAAATTATTTAATTTTTGATAAAATATAATTAAAAAAGGGAACAATTGTTATGTTAGGAATTAAATTGCGAAATTTTAAAAATGTTAATTAAAATTAAAGATAAGGGTAAGGGAGAGAAGGCGTGTGGTAGAACAATGCTTGAAAAATAATTTTATTAAAAGGAATTTTTTGATAATAATTTTTTTAATTAAAAAATGAAATGGAAGCAAAGTTTAAAAGTGAAGTAAAATTTTTTTTAGCTAAAAAAAAGTTTATTAGAAGTAAAGCAGTACGCAAATCTATAAATGCCTGTAACTTTTCCGGAATATACAAAAATTACAAACTTAAGTTTTTCAGAAGAAAAGATACAAAACTTATAAAATATACAAAAATTCTGAAAAAAAAAGTTGTAAATTTTTAATTGAAGCAAAAACAATCGTATTTTTAAATGTTTTTGATACATTTTGAAAATTAAATAAAAATTAAATAAAAATAGAAACTCTTTTTTTTTTACGTTTTTTATAATAAAATAATGACTTCATCGGATCTTTATTCTTTTCATTGCAAAAATTGTAAAAGCAAGCAAAACACGTCGAGGAGCATATAAATTAAATTTATATTGACTATAAATTTAGGTAAAAAAAATTTTTTTTTTGAGTTTAAATTGTAAAGAAAATAATAAAAAAACGGAAAAATAATGGGTAGAAAATAAAATTTAAAAAAATAATAAATTCCCCAATTTTAAATAATTAAATTTTTATTTTTATTTTATTATTTATTTGATTATAAATTAAATAAAAATATTTTTAAAAATTAAAAAAAAATTTTTTTTTAATTTTTTCATTGAGTAGAAAACAGAAAAGGTTGTTTTTAATAAAATATTTAATAAAAGAATAAATTGAATAAAAATTGAAAATTAAATTTCCTTTAAGAGAAAAAATGATTTTAAATAAATAAATATTCAAAAGAAACAAATAAATAAATTTTATAAAAATTATTTAGTTAAAAAATTGTGGTAAAAATTAAACAAAATTGTTGATAAACTTAAAAATTTAAAGCATAAATTCTGATTTGTTTTAATTAAAGTTTTTGGTTTATCCATAATTCTGATTTCAAGTTTTAAATTTCGATTTTAGGAACTAATAATTCTGATTTTGAAATTCTGAAAATTCTAAGTTTATAAATCAGAAGATTTCGATTTTTTATAATAAAAACTTGAAAATTCTGATTTTTTAATTAAATTCTGATTTTTAATTTATTATAATTCAATTGTTTTTTTTGCCAAGTTGGAAGAAACAAATAATAAAAAAAATTTATAGGGGGGTAAAGAAGGCTGCTGTGTGACCGCGAATTGGCTGCGATTGTCAAATATGAAGAAGAAATAAATAAAAAAAAAAAAGATGAATAATGAATTGGTGGAGTATATAGAAAATAAAAATATATTTTATTTAAAAAAAAAAGAAAAGGCCGAATAAAAAAAAAAAGAAAATAAATAAATAATAAATAAGGCAAGAAATCAAGAAATAAATTTTATTTTTAAAAAATTTTAAGAATTTTAAAAATATTGAGTAAAAGTTGTCAAAATATCCTTTAAAAAGTAATTTATATTTAAAAAAATTTTCAAGTTAAAATTTTAATTTTTAATTCAAATTTGCTGCTGCAAATACCAATGGAGGTGTATGTGAACGCGCGTTTTTAATCAAAACTTTTCAAATTTTCTTTATAAAATTTTTATTTTAGGGCTCATTTTATAGCTAATTTAATTCTCTATCAAATTAGATCAAAAGAATTTAAAAAAAAAAAAGTTTAATTTTCATATAGTTTCGTAAATAAAAAGACAACTAAACACTTATCGATACTCGCGCAATTTTAACCATAATTTCTTTTATTTTCTCTTTTAAAATTTTATTTCAAATTTTTATAGCCAATTTAATTCTCTATTTATTGATATCAAAATTTATTAAATCGGTTCATTTTTCATAAAGTTATGAGTCAAAAAGTCAACACAACTTTATAAACACGACAGCATTTTTAATAAAATAAAGAAGATTGATTTAATTAAAATTTAAAAATTAGTCTGATTATTTTACACTTTTATTTTTAATTATTTTAATCATTTGATTTTAACCTTTTTTTTTTAATTAATTTAATTAGGTAAAAGAAAAGGTTAATTAAATAATTAAAAATATTCCCTCCCCCATAAATATTAAATAATATTAAAAATAAAATAAAAATGAAGAAATAATAAACAATTTGACAAATAAAAGATTTAAAGTAAATATTTTTCCTTTTTAATTTTTTTAAATATTTTTTTTTATTTGAATTTTATTAAAATATAATCGTCAGGCTGACTTTAATAAATTAAATAAAATGTTTCAGAATTTAAAAAGAAAAAAAATAAACTTTAATAAAATTAAATAAAAATATATTTTATTTTTACAAAAAAAAAAAGTACAAATAAAAAAAGTAAAAACATTTCAATCAATTTAAGCGCAAGCGTGAAGCAATGCTAGGGGTATGTGGTGATAGACGACGTTTCTTTTGATTAATAGCAAAATTGAGTAAAACACAAAAATGTTGGGGTTTTAGATGTTTTATTAGAACAAAAAATATTTTTTTAGAGGGGAATAAGTTTTAAGTTGATAAACTTAAGTTTTAATAAACAAAAACATTTTTGTACCGGAACGTTTACTGAAGCTTATCTTTCATTAAATAAAAAATCATAATTTCTGAAATAATTAGCCAAAAATTCTGAAATTTAAAAATAAAGTAGTTTAAACAATTAGCTTTCATTATACAAAATTTTAGGATTTTAAGATTTTATTTATTTAAGTTATAAATTTTTATTTAAGTTAGCATATAAATGCTTCGTTGTTCGCTAAAATAAATTCAAGTTTTTACTTTAAAAAATTTTTAACTTTATTTAAAATAATAAGTAATTTCCCATTAAAATAAAATATTTGAATAAATTAAATAATTTTTGTTAATTGAAGCAGAATTTATTTAAAACTTTCATAGTATTTTCTGCCTAAATAAATCTAAAGGTTAAATAAAACCTTAAAAGCACTTCCGGAAAAATAAAAAAATAAACTTGGGCCACCAACAAGTATAAAATAATATTCTGATTTCCTTTTATATTTATTACAACTTCATATAAGCGACAGAGAGATAATAATAATTTACCTAAAATTTAAATAAATATAAACATTTTTAGTTTCAGAAAAATTATTTTATGTTCTCAATAATTTCTATAATTGCCTGCTTATACCATAAGTTGATGAAAATGTTCGAGATGTTTTTCTTATTAATGTTCGAATGTAATCTTAATTTTTTATTTTAATATATTAAATAATTAAAAATTTGCCTCTTATTCTATTTGTAAAAGCTATAAATATAAAAGCATTAACTGATGCAGAAAGTACACATAAAACATTTCCCATATTTGAACGAATATAATCTGAACTAGTAGGACATTTTTGCTGTAGAAAAAGTTGCCATTTTTTAGCAAGGTTATATAAGCTCATCAAATGAAGCAAAAGATATATAATAATAATCAATGTTATAGAAATGGTAGCACGATATTCTTAAATTAAATTACTAAAACTTTCCGGAAAGAATTTTTTTTAAAAATAATTCCGGAAAGTTTTAAAACTTTAAAAAAATTAACTTACAATTTGTAATTCTATTTAATTAAACTTGCCTTGTTTTGGTCTAGAATTAATATTAAAATTCTCATCCACATTTGTAAAGTTTTGATTATTAAAAGTTTTTGATTTTATTTTTTGAATTGAGTCAGAAGATTGACGTCGCATTTTACAATTACCAAATTGCGATTGCAATCTTTGACGTTTTAAAATTTTTAAGAGTGTAAGCACTGAAAAAATTAACATTTGGCCAAAAGGCAGAAAATGAGAGAAAATTGGGTCAAGAATTGAATAAAAAATTATTCTATATGTTGACAGTGTCTTAAAGTTTAAATAATTTTATTAAATTTATTTAAAAATTGCCTCTGTTTTTTCAGGTCTTTTCTGAATTTTTATTATTGGATACCATTTAAACTGTAATTCAACTACAAATGATGGAACCCTATATACAATTATTACCAAAAATAAAATTGTTAGCATAACTTTTGCTCTTAAAATTGTGTCATTTGAACGAGCTGAAACTGGGCGAGATATCTAAAAAATTTAATTTATTGAATAAAAGTGATTAAACTTGCTTTCCAGTAACGATGAGCTGATAATGCAGCAATTGTCCTAAATATTTATTAATTTTTAAATTTATTTAATTTTATTTACCAAATATGCAAAATACCAACTGTTTGATAAATTCTTGGAACAATATTTCGAAGAAAACGCCCTTCAAACATACAAAAACTAAAAAGAGATAATTGCTTTAATAATAAATTTTTATGTTAAAGACCCATAAAATATATTTTTAACTGAATATTGTCCATCACAAAAATCAGGTAAGATGCTATTTGCTAACGAAATAATAATATAAAGATGATCAAGTATTAGCAAAACTTTAAGATAAATAAAAACGCCAGAAGCAATTCTGGGAGGATAACAAAGGCAAAAGAGTGCTGCAGCATTTGATAAAAGTCCAATTATTCCAAGAGGTAGAAGTAAATACAAATTAATGCTTAATTAATTTTTAAAAATAAATTATTTTCCGGATAATTTTTAAGTTTACAAAGACTTCTAAGATAATTTATAATTTATCCGGAAAGTTTAATTATTTTAATTGTTATTCCGGAAAATAAAAGAAAATGTATTTTTTCCCTTCCGGAAAAGTTAGTCTAAAAACACAAACCTATACAGGCGAAAATACAACTGAAAATCATGTATTTTAGGCTCATAATAATAGCAAGCGTTATTCATAGAAAGTTAAAGGCAAAAAATGTATAAAAAATTACTCTTTTTATTTTTTGGTATTTGTTGATTAAAATATATTACTATTTAGTTTTTTGTAATAAAAATATATATTGGGAGCAGCTGTGGGAATATTCCTCTCGGCAAAGGAAGCAAATCTGTGTGAGAAATTTGCCCAAATAATAAATAAGAATTTTCATTAAAAGGGATTGTTTACAGAAAAATAAATAAGTGAGGGTGGATAAATTTTTTTTTAAATTAAAATATTAAAGAATTTAGTAAAAAGAATAAAATAAAATTTTTAGTTTTTATATATTTTTATTTTTTTCACTTTTTTTATTTGCTTCAGTTTTTGCTTCAGTTGTTTACCTCCACCTGTGTTATCGTCTACTCTAATTCTAACTTTGCTTTTTAAAAATTTTTCTGAAAATTTTAAAAATTATTTTTTAATTAATTACAAACACATTACCATCCACATCATAACCTCCTGAATGTAAAGGTACCATTCTTTGCTTTTTATTATTTATTCTACTAATTGGACTTGCTAGAATACGTGGCCTCAAATGGTCTCCTTTTAAATTTGAATTAGCTATTGCAACCTCTTCAGCTGGAGGATTCATATAGGCATATAGATATGGCTGACTTTTATAGTTAAAGATTTTAAGTTAAAACTTTAAGTTGACGCTTACTTTTTTGTTTTTAAATGTTTTATACGTGCTAGTCGTTGTTCCTCTTTTTTTTATTAAATTATTTTATAATTTTTTTTTACTCTCTTACCAGTTGGTTGCAATTGTTCAGGATTACATTTTACTCCACATTTTGCTTTGCTTCGATCTGGTATTCCACCTTTATTTACAGTAGTAATACGTGTAGCATGTACTTGCTTTTTGTTTGTTCCTAATAATTTATTTATTCAAATGTTATATCTTAAGTTTTCCGGAAAATATTTAATATGAATTTTTTTCCGGAAGGAATTACTTAAACATATTGAAATAATTCCTTATGTTTTACAAATATTGACCTTTCCGGAAAACAAACTTGTTTTGTTTTTAAAAACATGTTTTACTAATATTTAATGTTTCTCCGGAAAATAAACTTGTTTTAGAAACATGTTTTACTAATATTTAATGTTTCCAACATTAAAAAACTAAAAACAAAACAAAAGTTTCAACCTCCCTCTTCCCTAAGTCTTTCAGGTCCAAGTTTAGATTCTGCTAAATCAGAAAATAAATTCATATGTGAAGGTTTATTATTTATTAATTTATGTTGATTATGATGTCCAATAACTGGAGGAGGTATATCATCAATATGTTTAGGTATCTAATTTTAAACTTTTTCTTTTATATTTATTTTCCTACCACTTCATCTTTAAGCTTCATAGAATGAAATAAATTTGTTTCATCACCATATTGTTGTCCACTGTTTTGAATATTATTAGTAGCAGCATTTTCAGTATTATATGAAGGTACTTTAAATTAAAATTAATTTTAATTTAAAGTTCTAGTTTTACTTGAATTAGTTTCTCCACTAACTCCACTTATTTCTTCTCCTCCAAATTTCCCCCAACCTTCAACTCTATTAACTTTACTTTCTTCTAATTTATTTGTTGGAAGACTAAAACCAGCACCTCCAACAAATTTAATTTGATTTAACATTGTTTTTTGTGCATTTTTTGTAAGAATTCCTGTTAACTGATAATATTGATAAAAATTATAAAAATAAACCTGACTGTGATAAAAGAACTCCACCACTACCAAAATATGCACCTTTGTAATTAGAACATTCATTTGCTGGTATGCAAGCTTATGAATATTGAATATTATTTTTTATTTATTATTTTACCTCCATCATGAGCCCGAACAAACCCTTTTTTCGATTGACATTCACAACGTGCAGGCTTACAATCTTTACTGCATCCAAGCTTAAATTTGTATAATTTAGAATAAATAACAATTTGTAAATTTTCCGGACAAACCACTACGGTTTCTTTACATGTTGCTTCACATCCTCCACATTCAATGTATTGTTCATTTGCTTGACAATCCTTAAGAAAATCTGAAGCATAAGCACATTTAGGAATTATTGAGGTTAAAGCAATAAAAATTAAGAAAAAAGTTTTAAAACTAATTGTAGTCATTTAAAAAATAAAGTTTAATTTATTTATTAAATAAATTTTGTGACGTCAAAAACTGTGTTATTTGTTGTTTAAGTTATAAATATTTTTTATTTTTAAATTAAGAACATGTTTTTTATTTTTTTTTTAAATTTTAAAATAATTTAATAAAACAAGTCATTATGCAATTTACTACACATATATGCTCAGTTTTGACAAACAAGTTTTTTAACATTGAAAAAAAAAATAAAAAAGGAAATGCGCATAATTTAAAGAAATTATGAGAAATTAAAATGTTTGCAAATGTTTTTCTTATTTAGGAAATATAAAATTGTATTTTGAACATTATAAACTAAACATTGTTTTTATTTAAACAAATGTTTAGAATTGTTAGTTAAAACATTCTTCCTGAAAACTTAATCCGGAAAAACTCCGGAAAAACTTTTTTAATAAAGTTTCAGTTAATTGTGTTTATTCACAACAAGCAATAAAATAAATTTATTTATAAACATTAAAAGTATTAAATTAACCTTTTTTTTATGTTTTTGCAACTATAAAAGCTGAAAAGGTTAACATTCGAATAAAAAATTTATCATGTCATCGGATCAATTTTTATTTCTATTTTTGATAAATTAATATCCAGTTTCTAATTGGATTTAACAAAAAAGTTTCGCTAATGCCACACGTACTTTTTATATAAAATATTAATTATTGGACCAAAAAAAAATAATTTTTTATTCAATTTAAATTAAATATTTTAGCTTTCTCTGATAAACGACGCTTCCTTGCACCAAAATAATAATTATTACGTGAATTTGTTTTCTTTGTTGTAACTTTCTGTCTAAGACGTTGTCGTTCATCGGCGTATGCTTTTTGATACCATTTTTCAATTGGAGACATTTCTTTTATTGGTCTAATTGGATTTTTCATTCTTCCATTTTTTGAAGGTACTTTTGGCCAACTAAATTAATAAAAAAAAATATTTTTAATTAAATTTTAATTTAATTTAATAAACCCCATTAAAGTTGGGGGTGTCGTTTCTTGTTCATAACGTTGTTTTTGTCTTTGTTTTTTGTTTTCGCTAATTCGGCTTTGTTTTTTACCAAATGAATTGTAAAAAGACAAAATTAAAAATAAAATACAAAATATTTTAATTAAATTTCTAGAGAACATTGGTCAATATTTACGTTCAGAAGAAATAAAAACTAAGAGTAGGCAACGACTAGAAATATTGAAAAAAAAAACCGGAAACAAATTTAGTACATAATCTTGCTAAATATTAAAAAGTAGGACATAACAACGAGAATAAAAAAAAATACAATAAAACTAGTTTTTGTTTGTTTGTTGAGTATTCAGGTTAAGTATTATATATACGCTATTTATTATATTAATAGTAATGAATAAAGTTAAAATTTTAAACTTTCCGGAAAAGTTGAAAATAATATAGGAAAACACAAAAATTGTTTAGTAAAAAACTTAAAAAATATATGAATAGTAAACGTTCCGGAAACAAAACAATACTAATTCAACTTGGAATTAATACAAAAAATTTATTTATTTTCTTTAATTGAGTATAAAATTTAATATATTGAAAGGCAGTGTTCTTAAGCATTAAATCTTGGCGGTGTTTTGAATAAAAATTAATTATAAAATTTAGTCATCATCATAATCATCATTCCATCTATTTTCATCATCATCACTAGAATCTTCTAATTTATTAAAATATTCATTAAAATTTATTTTTGTGTTATTATTTATTTCATTCGTCTTTATTGAATGTGGTGGGGATGGTGGTAAAAAGTTTGGACGGATAAGAGAAATTTTAGATGATAAAGGTAGAGATGGAAGAGGAGGTGGAGGTGTTATTTTTGGCCTGTTGAGAGTTTTGGAGGGATAACTAAAAATTTAAGTTTTAATTTTGTTAAAATATTATATTAAAATTTTAATTTATTTTAAATTCTTCAGAAAATTAAACTTAAGTTTGCAACTTTTACAAATTAAAAATAAACTTAGAATTACAAACTTAAATTTATATATTTTGTAAACTTAGAATTACAAACTTAAATTTATATATTTTGTAAATAAACTTAAGTTTTTAATTTTATTGTTAGGTTTATTTTAAATTATAAAATAAACTTTAAATTTAATTTTGTATTTACCTAATTTCTCTTTTAAATATTGGAGGCGGAGGAGGTGGTGGCTTTACAGGTCGTTTGACTATATAGCAACTTTGACGACCTATAATCATTTGAGCCTAAAAATTTGTTTTTAAAATATTTTTATATTATTTATTCCTACTTTTAATTTTTTTCGTCTTCTCTTTGCAAGTATTCTACTACATATTGACCATTTTATTCTTTCCCAAATTGATCTTATTCGACTTGCCAAAAACCAGTTAAATAAAGGAATTCTTGTTGCTTTTATTTCAAAATTTTTTAAATTTTTTTCCAATAATATTTTTTCTGTTTTTTGTTCTGATGCTTTTTGTTTTATATTTTTGCCATTTTGACAAGCTAAGATGTTAGTCTTTTTTACTGCTTTATTATTGTTATTTTCCTCTCCTCCAACAAATGGTGGAATAGGCAAAAAGAAATGATAATAACTTCTACGGCACTTATTTAATGGCCAGTTTTGATAAGTGACAGATAGACGGGCAACTGCACACGGGAAGAGAAGCCATAGAAGAAAAGGACCCGAAACAATAAGGCAAAGAATGAATGCTAATAGCCACTGAAAAATAAAGTTTAAAAATTTGATCTTAAGTTTTCAATATAATTTTAAGTTTACAACCGTAAAATTGTAAACTTAGGTTTGTAATTACAACTTACAACAGCCCATGGCTTCCATCTACGAATACACTTTTCCGGTTCACAATTCCATTCATTACATTTCTCTTCTAATCCACAATCACATTCTTCTCCCTCTTCATGTACTCCATTTCCACATATAGCAAGAGAATAAGTATGCGCTTCAGCTTTAGGTTCTCGCAATAAACAACGTGTACGTAGCGCCAAATTTACCATTAATTGTAAAGTACAGTCTTGATCAAAGCCGCTAAAAATATTATTTTTTATTTTTTTTTAAATTTTTATTTACGGAATTTTTAAACATCCTGCTGCAGCTAAACGCCTATCTGAAATAAAACTACTTTTGCTTTCCAATTTTCTCTCTCTTTCATTATTTTCTTTTTTATTTTGTGAATTTTGTTTTGGTGTATTTAAATTATTACAGGCACAATTTGAAACTTCTAAAGTTTCATTTTCAGGACGGTGTGGAACTCCGATTAGATGAGCTACTTCATGAAAAAATATGCTTGCCATAGCTTCTGGGTTGTGGGGATAAAACTGAAATATAAATAAAATTGTAAAAATAGAAACAAAAAATTATTATAAAAATAAACCTAGAATTACAATTTTTAATCAAATTGTAAAAAAAATAAACTTGAAAATTACAATTTGTAAAAATGAGTTGAGAAATATAATTTACTACAAACATTTTAAATCATACCCCAGCAAGCATCACACTTTTCGAGTTACACATTCCGCCAACAAAAGCAAGCCCCCCAGCATAGCGATAACTAATTAAAACAGCAAAATCATGAAAAGGAAGTTGTGCCATTCTTGAATTACGATAAAGCTCAAAGGTATAAAGTGATAAATCATCACGGAATGTTTCCAAAACGTCAACAACAATTAAGCGAAGATTTATTTGATAAAAATACTAAAAATAATTAATTAAAAACATTAAAAAAATTTTACATTATTTGCTTCTTTCGCTAGTCGCATAACTTCGCGTTTTACAACTGTATGGTCCCGTCTATAATGATCTGACTGTAAAAAACTATATTTTAAATTTTTTAACATTTTTTCTAACCGTTTTTAAATCAACAAAGAGAAGGGCATATAAATAAATATTTGTAAAAGGATCTAATTCAGCTAAAGAATAATCAGGGGCAGGGTCTCCCCACACAGCCGGTGCCCTTCTAAAACGATAGTGATTTCGAATTGGATGATGATTTGAGAAAGTAATTGAGGTGGATGATAAAAAACATTTTTGAGCTTCTTTAGATGCCTAAAATAATTAAAAATTTTGAGAAATTCTAAAAAATATTTTTGCCTGAAATTGAGACCCGTTAATGCTGAATTTGTCTTTATTTTTATTTTCCTCTAGAAATTCTACAGAATTATATTCTAAGCAGAAAACTGATGTTAATAAAATTATAAAGACCCATAATATACATATATTTTGATGGAGCAGCCATTGTATAAATAATAACATTCGTTGTTCTGTAATAAAAAGGCTTTCATTACATTATATAGCCTAGCTCCTTAAATATTATAATTTGTAAAACTTGAAATTACAAATTGTAAAAATTAATGAAAATAAAAACAGTACAATTGTAAAAATAGGTAAACTTTAAATTACGATTGTAAAAATAAGCTTGAAATTACAACTGTGAAAATGAACTTTAAATAACAATTGTAAACCATAATAAAGTAGGAAAAAATTGTTCGAATATTTTCAATTTAAATAAACTTAAAATTGTCTAATCTTATAAAGGAACTATTCTATTATCAAAATAAATATTTATTAAATTTTTTAAATTAAACTAGATTATTATTTGATAGCTTCCTTTTTTAATTTTATTTGTAATTAAAAAAAGAAATCAACAGTTGTTTTGTAAAAAATTGGCAAAAAAAGTTATTTCACTGATAAAATATTAAATAAAAATAACTGGTTACTGATAAGAATGCCGTTTTTTAATTTATAAAAAATTAATTAAAAAACTGTTACTTGAGTTAAGGTGAAAAATAATTTAAAAAAGTAAAATCTAAAGAACATAATTTTATTATTTATCTCATTAAATGACCTTGAAATTTTCTCTACAAAACAAAATTTTAGAATACAATTTAGAAAAATAAATACATTTTGGAAAATCCAAAAGTGAAAAAAAAAAAGATATATTGCTGACCAGTACATAGTCACTAAGAAACAGAGTATAAAAAGAAGAATCAATTCAAGTTGAGGGGATAAGTGAACAAACCACGGAAAAATTTTATGGCCGCAGTTCTGCGACCTTTAGGTCCTGAGCAAATAATAATGGTCATAATTTAAACTTGGATAAAATATAAACTTTAGAAATAAAACATAAATAAAAAAATACAAAATTGAATATAAATTACAAATTATAAAAATAAACCTGAAAAGTACAATTGTAAAAAATAAAAGAAACACAAATTACAAACTTGAAAAAAATAAAGATAAAACTTGATTCTTACTCATTTTTATATTTATCTTAACTTATAGTTATATTTCAATTTTTAAAACTCAATACCCTATGGAATAATTGTTTTATGCCAAAAATACCAAGAAAGCGTTGCTAATAGACAAATAGCCATTGGCTAATACCCTGGCACCCCTCTCCACCACTTTCACACTCACCAAACACAAATCTATGTTCTTCTCATATTTCTTTTTGCAACAAAAAAAAGTTAAGTATAAAGCTAAGAAATATAGAGGGCAAACGAATATTAGAGAGAATAAAGGAAATAAATAAATTAAACTGTTTTTTATTTTATTTTTTGAATTGAATAAACAATTTATAAACATTATTTGATAAATTGCCTGTTCTTTCAAATATTTTTTCTATAGACCAAAAGTAATATGAAGGATTTCTTTGGGGAACTTAAAGTTAAATTTTTTAGCTGTTTTTTTGTTTAATTTTATTTTTATATATTTAATGAAGAAAAATGAAGAATTATTTAGTTTAAAAATGAAGGATAATTAAAAGCAGCTGGACATTACTCCTTAAAAATATTTTTAAAAAAACCGTCTGTTGACCAAATTTTTGGAAACGATTTTTGATGATCCAATAAAAAATAAAAATAATATTAGGAGAAAAAAGAAAAGAGTTAGTTCATCCACCAGACGTTTATTTTTAAAAAAGAAAGATATGCGATCCCTTCCGTGCCATCTTTTTCCATAAAAGAAAAAATAACATTATTAATATATTTGGGGTTTTGTAATGTAAAGAAGCCGTGCGAACATCTGTTTGAGTTAATGAGCTTTTAAGTCTATATTTTAACATATGTAAAAATGGTTGTAATTATTAAAAATACAAACCTAAAAATAAAAAACAACTTAAAATTACAATTTGTAAAATATTAAAAACAAACTTTACAAGTTGTAAAAATAAACTTAAAATTACATTTGTAAAGTAAAAAAAAAAAAAAGTACAAAAATGTTTATATAATATGTACAATAAATTAGAAAATGAAAGAAAAATACACCTATAAACTCTACTTAGGTTACAAATATAATAAATATTCTAAATTTGGTTTGGCTCATTTTTTTATTTGTTCTGATATTTGCATTGGCCTTCAATTTTACTTTTTATCTAAATTTATTACCATTTTTATTATCTTTTTAGTCGCGACATGTTTTATTTTTTATAGCTATTTTTCCTTTGATGATAAAGCAACAATGGAAAAAAAAATAATTAGCTAATAATCAGAACAATTTTGATTTTTTTTAAATTTAGTTAAAAAAGCCAATTTTAAATTGTTTTAAAAACCAATTAATCATTGTGTTCGCAATACGTTTAAATAATTTTGAATTTATTTTTGGTATTTAATAAAAAGTCAGTTGTTAAGTCATAAAATCATTTTTACCAGGTGATTTTTCTGGCTACTTAAATTTAAAAATAGATGCTAAAGGAATGACCTGGACAATGACAAGTGTAAAAAATAAAACACAAACTTTTATGATTAAAAAGTAATAATTTGAAGTTTATTTTATAAAAATCAACTTAAAAATTACGACGTATATTTGCAGGTTATAAAAAAACTTAGAATAAACCTTAAAAATAAAACTTGAAAAAATAAAATAAACTTGAAAATTAGATATATTAACAATACATATTACAAACTTAAAACTTTAAATAAAATTCTAAACAAAATGATAATCACAAATTATAATAAAAACTTAAAATATTAAATTATTTATTTACAATACTAAATTTGTATTTTACTGATTTTTGTACAATATTAAATTATTTAAATACTATACATATAAAACTTTATATCTATATATAATATTTTTACAACACTTGATTTTAATTTATTCAAAATCTATTTATAAAAGGAAATAGAAAAAATAAG
This sequence comes from Meloidogyne graminicola, assembly GCA_036172905.1. Taxonomy (NCBI): domain Eukaryota; kingdom Metazoa; phylum Nematoda; class Chromadorea; order Rhabditida; family Meloidogynidae; genus Meloidogyne; species Meloidogyne graminicola. Next base: position 2,278,157 of record JARPZY010000005.1, read on the forward strand.
CCTTTACATTAAATTGAGTCGCGTGCAATATAATGAAGGAAAATGAATAATCCGCCTGCCGGTCTCGGCCAATAATTCGGGTTCTTTTTTATACTTTATTTTTTTTATCCTCCCCAGTCTGTTTCTAATTCCTTTAAAGAAGAGGGGGGCACATTAATCCATCCGCTCTTGTTCAATTTTAGTTTTTAGCCAAATTGAGGAAATTAGAGTCTCGGTGGGCATTAATTAAATGAAATTATTGAGAGAAAATTGTTTGTAAAGAAGTAAATAGATTTATATTAGGAATATATCTTTTAAGAAAAAATAAAACTGGGAAAATAATAAAATAAAAATAATCTAAAAAATTATTATTTTTTATTTTTAGTCATCAACAGAACATAATGCTTCTTTAAGTAGTGAAGCAGAATTTTCTTCATCAATTGGTACAAAACTTTCTTGACGTCGGGAGAAAAAGTAACTAAAAAAATATTAAAATTTTTAGATATTTTGACATTTTTTAATAAAAAAATTATTTAAAGAATTTACAGTTCTCCAGTAAATATATCCAGCCAAAATGCTTGCAATCCAACAAGCCTTTTTTCAATATGCTCACGCAGAAATTCATGTGAAACAATGTTAGTCAATTGTTGCAAAGTGTTAATTTGTGATAATTTGTCTTCTACTCCATATTTGTTTTCTGGGTCAATTTTAGCTTTAAATCTGTCCAAAATTGAATTTAAAGTTAAAAAATTTCTTTAAAACTTCATTAATCCATTTTCTGAAGCAAATTCCAACTTTTTAGAACTTTTTTCGTTTTTGATAAGTTTTTCAAGTTTTTGAATACTCAAATGTCCATTGTGTCTTAACCAGTGATCCATGGGAGATTCAGGGTCAAATGCTCTTCCATTATATAGTTGATATAATGTATTTATTGCTTTACAATCAGAATGGCCACAAACAAGTACTTGACAGACATTTCCACGCCTAGAATGGAAAAAATTGGACATTTTATTTTTGGGTATTTTGAGGTCTTTTTTTATAAAACTAACTTTATTGCCAATTCTAGAGCAGCCGGTTCTGTAGTGACTGAAACTTCTGAGGCTGTTCCCCCTAAATTTTTTAGAAAATTAAAGAGAATATTTTTTAAAAAGTCTACCAAAATTACGTGCTAACGGGACCATGTTTGCAGAATTACGTACAACAAAAAGATCACCAATTCGGGCCTGCATAAATTCCGAAGGCTGCAATCTTAAAGAAAAATATGACATTTTGTCTTGACCATTTTGAAATTTAAAACAAAATTAACCTAGAGTCCATGCATGTAAATAAAACAGCTCGTGGATCAGGATGGTCCCTTACCCTTTCAAATTCTTTAACCATTGCTGGACGTTTAAATTTTCGAAAGAGAAGAATTCCATCAAAAATGCGTTTTATACTTTCGTGCATTAAAATATATGTACACTGAAAATTTTAAAAATGTAAACTAACTACTTTATGTTTATTCTCCCACTTTTCTTTAAAATAAAAATGCACTATTTTATCAAAACATAAATGGTCTCATTTCAATCGATAAAAAAGGAATGGACAGTTCGCCAAAATAAGAAAGACTAAAGCCGACTCTTTAAAAATAAAATTACCTTTTTGGAAATTGTTGCCAAAAATAAATTTAAATAATTGAAATATTTATCAAAAATAAGTTTAAAATAAATAAAAAAGCTTTAATAATTTTATTAAAATTATTTTTCAACAAACGGATTCGAACCCGCATCCTATAAATTAATCACCACTTAACCACAAATGTCAAAAATTTTTTTATTTAATCAGGATAGGGAGCACCATGTCGAGAAACCTTATCTTTATCGCTAAGATTCTTGTTTTCCTTTCCGGCCCCAGGAATATGTTCAAAATCATCTTCTTTATATTCAGGGAATTTTTCTTTTGTTGTCCTATTACTTCCTCCACCAGTAGAAGAAGCTAATTGGGGCGCTCTTTTTTCAGTTTCTGCATCGGTAGCTAATTGTTGCTTAAAATAAACTTATATTCATTTTAAATTTTACTCCCAAGAAAAAAATTTTAAAAATCAGAAAAACCTGTTGTCTCGCTCTGTTAAGCCTTATTTCCTCTTCTGAAGGTGGAAAACGACGTGTCATCTTTGTCCAAGCAAGCCATTCAACAGGAGGATCTGGAGCCCCTGGAGCTGGATCATAACCTCTAGAAAATAATTTTTAAAGATTAGCTCCGTAAAGGACAAAATTCTAAAAAGTAGTCAAGCCATTTCTTTATAAATAAACACATTAAACCCCTACAAAGTTTAGAGTTGTCTCTCAAAAAATTAAAAAGAAATTGAAGAATTAAACCTGGAAACATTTCCTGTACTTCTTGGCTTAGGCAATTCATAATATTTATTTCCATATTGATCTTCTCCAACATATTGTTTTGGAAGTTTGTGAGATTCCCAAAGTGTCTTCCAAGCTGTTAACCAAGGTCCTGGACGTGTAGGAGTTCTGCTCATTTTTATTTATTTATTTTGCTTAATAAAAATAAAAATTTATTAAAAAATATAAAAAAAATTTAAATTTTGACAGTTCAGTACGGCTTGTTGATCTCCAAAAAAAATAAAAAAGTCATTAACAATTTTAAATAAATTAAGTTGCTTTCTATTCCATCAAATTGTTTTTAGCTAGCTAGTTTTTAAAAAAAGGGAACAACATCACGATTTTCTCCTTTTTATCTTTAATTACCTTTATTTTTAATTAAAAATGTCATTTTTACTATTTTCCTATTTAACCCGTTTTTTTCGTAAATTATTTCAATTTTTTTATTTTTTAAAATTTTATTTATATTTTAACAAATTACGGCTTTTCTCTTTATTTTTATTTATTATATTTCTATTTTTAATTAATTTTTTGACTAAATTTCGACAAAAAGAACAGTTCCTTCCTCTTTGTAAAGAACAGAATTTAAGTTATTTTTACAAGGTTTTTTTCCAAGTTTTTGTTTTAAACTTTATTTTTTAAGTTTTATTCATTAAAAGAATATTCTCAACCTGATAAAACTCCTTTAAACTGGATAAATATTAAACTTGTTTGGGAACCTTTATTAAAACCTAAACTTTATTATAAAAATAAAAACAACTATAATAACTCCTTTTCAAGTTTATTTATTGTTGTAATTTCAAAACTTGAGCATTTTAAACAACGCAAATTTTTACGGAAAGAATTTAAAGAACAAGGTGTTTTTTTTATTAAACTTTCCGGAATTTATTAAATGTTTTATTATGTTTTTCTTAAAAACTTTTTTACTTTCAGGTATTTCTTCATTCATTTTTGTGCTTTCTATTGCTAATGCTAGCAAACAAACTATAAAAAGTATTAATGAGGAATTTGCTAAAGAAGGAGATTTATTGGTTTTAAGTAATTTAAAAGAGAATTATCGTCTTTTAACGTATAAAACTCGTGCCTGGTTGCAATGGGTAACGAAGCAATTTTCTTTAATTTGTGGCCCACCTCGTTTTATTTTAAAAATAGATGACGATTTGATGGTTTAAAATAAATATTTTATAAATTTTTTAATATTTCAGATTAATTGGAATGCTTTGTTTCGACTTTTACAAAGGGCAGGACCGTCGCCTGAAAGACTTCTATTTTGTCGCGTAATCCCTAATGGGCAAATCTCACGAAATCCGGCCTCGAAATGGTTCCTTTCTAGTTCAGAATACAAAAGGAATAAACCTGGAGGACTAGGTCTCTACTGTCAGGTACTAGAAACAGTAATCTTTCATCTGTTTTTAGGGTATGGCTATTATACTTAGTGGTGATCTAATCATCCCTGCTTTGTCGAACTTAAGGCATGTCCAATTCCTTTGGGTAAAATTTTTTTATAAAAATGGCAAAATTTAAAATAATCAGATGGATGATTGGTATTTAACACATGCACTTTTATTTAATACAAACGTAACCTTTGTTGATATTGGACCTCAAGTTTCAAGTGTGGATGAAGAAATTAAATTTAATGTAAACAATATTGTCAAGGCATATAATGTTTATTACACCCCTATATTTGCACACTTTAGGTAACATTAATATAAAAACATACAAACATTTAAAATAGACCAGCCGAACATTTTCCGGAATCAAGAAAGTTGATTGAATGGAAGAAAATGTTGGGAAAATATAAACCAGTAGATAAATGTCAACTTTAAATATTTTGTTTAGTAAAAACATGTTTATTTTCTGAAAAACATTTTTTCAGTTTAAAACAAGTTTATTTATTTTGTGTTTTAAACATAGTCTTTCAAGTTTTTATAAACATGTTTTTGAAAAAAAATATTAATTGGTTAATAAACATAAAACACATTAAACTTAATGCTAAAAACTTTATTTTCTGTTCAACCCGTCGTCAATGGAAACGGAAAAACAGCCTATTACTCTTAAAATGAGAATTGTTAAATTGTGGGTTTTACAAGACTTGCAACAACGAACAATGACGATTTTTATAGAAATAAGAGGGTGTAGGGGTTAACGGTTGGCACTGGCCATGCGTTTTTTTAAATAAATTTTTATTATTTTATATTCAATTTTTAAATAAAAGAATATTTATTTTTTAGAAATAATTTAATTTTTAAAATTTCTATTTTTGGAGGGTTAATTTTTCTATATTTGTATTTATTAATATAATTCTAAGACTTTATTAAATTTTTATTCTTTTTGCAATGTTTTAATATCATTCTATTAGGGAATAATGACTTTAGATACATTACATAAATGAAATTTATTAAAATAATTTTGCCTAAAAATTATAATAAATATTTTTCTTCTATTAAAGAGGGGAAATTATGACATCTGAAACAAATAACCGCCCTAGCAAAGTTGAATTAGTTCAACTAGTTAATCAGGTTTTATTATTTAAACAAACATTAATACACCTTTCTATATTATTTTATGTTTTAAAACTTTCCGGAAAATTATTAATGTTTTAAGGTTCATTTTTTCCGGAAATAAAACACAAAATTGACTTTTAGTTTCCTGTAAAACATTTTAAGCATTTTTAATAAAACATTAAATTAAACAGTTTCTTCTTCAAAATGACTTACAAGTTACTGCAGCTGCTTTAAAAAAAGAAAGTGAAAAGCTTTTTGGTGGTGACAGGTGGAATAGTAGGGATTCGAATGGCAATCATAATGGACGCCTCCGCAGGCACACAACAGCAATACCTACTTTTGATGGCGATGCATGTTTAGCAGAATGGTTGAGTGATAGTGGTGCTATGGTAAGTTTAAAATCATGTGTTTTAAGAAATTTTTTTAAATAAAAACTACCTTTTAAAAATTAGAATAAAATAACGTCAACATCTCCCATCGAAATGACTAATTCTTCTTCAAAATCTCCCCCTTCTTCTAGACTCCGTAAACCAAATAAAACAACATCAACAACATTAAAAAAGGCACAGTCACAAAACTTAGAAAATAAAACAGAAAAAATTCAAAAGAAGCAAAATCAAGCTTTTTCTTCTCCTTTTAAACAGCAAAAAAGATCAAATTCTCGTCAAAAAGTGGATGAAGACAAAAATGTTTCCCCCTCCAAATTGGAACAAAAATATCAAGGAAAAGCTAAAAATCCTTTAAAAAAAGCTGATTCAGTTGGAAGTATTTCTTCAAATATAGGGACAAATGAAGCATCTCAACAACCACAACAACCTCCCCCTGATCCAATACAATCTTTAAATGTAAAAATAATTAAACATTTTTCTAAACAAAAATAAACTTGTAGAAAACATTATCCTCAACTACAGAACACAATTTAACAGAAGATAAAAATCGTTGGCTTTGTGCTAATATAGATTTGCAACTTATAAGTCAAGCATTGTTTAAAACAAATGCTTCCGGAAGCAGAGGAAATGCTCTTTTATTACAATCTCTTAGACAAGTTTGTTTTATGTTTTAATGTTGTTTAAATGTTTTACAACTCTATTTTTTGTTTTATTTGTTTATTTTCAAGTTTATTTTAAAGTTTTAAAACTTTTAGTTGTTAACTAAAACTCCATTAATTGACGGCGATGCAAATTTGACTGTATTTATAACCAAAGACTTGCTTCAATTGCGTCGAAAACAAGTTTAATTTTAAAAAAAGTTTCAAGTTTTATTTATATTATTTAAGTCAATAGTTTCTTCTATTTTTCATGATACATTAACAGGAGATTATATTAAAGAACAAATGGTTCGTTTTTTAAATACTATTGCTTCATTTAGGCGTGGAAGGGATTATTTACTTTGCTCTACAACATTAAATTCTAATTATGGACAAGGGCGTCAACAATTAATTTATGAATGTAGTCAAACATTAAAGGTTTTAATTTAGAAGAAAAGAAAGCTAATTTAAAAGGAAAATTAAGGGAATTAGACAACCATTTTTAAGCCAAAATGCTTCAGAACAATTGCTAGCAGCTCTACAAAAACTTAGTATTCGACCTGCTGCACAAAGAGAATTATTAATAAATGGCATTTTTGAATGGTTATGTACCCAATTATTTCAACAAAAGTTTGGAACAGCTGGGCTAGAATTTGGGATAGCTTTACTACATAATCTTGTAGCAAATCCTCTCTCACAGTCAATAGCTATTAGAAATAAAAAGAAACTTATAGATACATTAAATATTTTAATTAATTCTTCTATAAATTCTTTGGTAGAATTATTAAAATATTTAATAGTTTAATTAAACTTTTAAGTCATTACAATACACTTGTGCTACACTTTTTACTCTCCTTTGCCTTCCAAAAGTTAAACAAACTGCTAAAGATTCAACAGATTTAGAAAATAATTTAATTGAATGTGCTCAGCGTAAAAAGACTCCAGAACAAATTAGAAGGCTTATTGTTCTAAAAATGATACTTTGTGGAGGTAATATTTATATTAGATATTCAAATGACATTCAAGTCCCAATCTAAGACTCAAATGTTCTCCCAATTATTTTTAAAAAATTAGACTCAAATGACCTAAATTTACTCTAATTTTTTTTTATTCTTTAACAGGTATTTTATTTATTCTTCTTTTTTTTCATTCTCCCTCACTCTTCTCTTCTCTGTTTTTTTCTCCCCCCTCTTCTCTTTTTCTCCTTTGCTGTCAGTCGCCAAATAACCGTGCCAGCCTCTTCCAACACAAACGCGCGCTTCTAATATGTTTTGTTGTATCCTCTTTTTTTCAGTTATATTCCCGCCGCAACTAGTGAATCCCGGCGCTTTTGAGCTTTTTTTTTCTTCAAAAAATTTCTTTTCTTTACCTCTTTTTTTTTTTTTGCTTTTGCGCCGTGTCTTTCTCCACCATGTCAATTTTTAATTGTGAAAATATTTTAAAAATGACCGAAATATTTTTGAATATTTTTGATAATAATATTTTTATAAAGCTTTTTTATGACCTTTTTTCCAATTATTCTGAACATCGAGAATTTATTTTTATATCCCTTAAAGACCTTTCAATTTGTTCTGACCCTAATGTCCCCTCATTATACTTTTAAATATCTACTTTCAAATAACTCCTTAGACTCAAATGTCCAAAATTCCTTTGCTTTCTTTTCCCTTCTAATTCTCTAACCTGTTATAATCCTCTTTTCTCCTCATTTCCTCACTTCATATTTTCACATGAAATCAAAGAAAAAAACAAGAGAGGTGACACTTTTCTTTCTTTCTCTCTCTTACACTAAATACATTCTAACATTACTGCCAGTCGGTGGTTTTTTGGATAATTTTTTTAAAGGACCACGCGCCAAAGAAAAACGGTCACGGAACAACTCAAAAAATATTGAAAGTCCATCCACCCAAAATAATAAAAAAAAAAAATCCAAATAATCAACAGATAAATAAATAGGTGATCTTTTGGGTTCGTTGATAAATTTCTTCTTTCACTCACTACTTTTCTTCTAATGCTAAAAGACCTCTTTTTCTCTCTCTTTTTTTTTACTTTTTTCTTTATTACTTTTAAGTAAATATCAACAAGTATAAAAAAAAAGACAAATTTATATCTGTTGCATAAAACTTTTGTTAGATTAACTCCACCCAAAATTTATTTTTTTTTTTTAATGTAAAAATGTACTACTACTAATTCAAAAAAAAAAAGTCCATGACCCGGATTTTAAATAAGAAAATTGGGTGAAGGGCATTTTTCAGATTTTTTCTTTCTCTTTTTTAATTTTTGGGGTGAGAAAAGAAAAAAATATTTTTATATTCTGTTGGTATTTCCACCCGTTTTTTTGTCCACCACCACACATTTTTTCCCTCCCATATTGACTTGCGCCGCTTTGCCCTCTTTTTTTAGAGAAATAAACAAATTGCCGGTAAGTAGTTTTATATGTATATGTAGGTGTTGTTTTCCTCATTCTTTTTCTGCTTTGAAATATCTTCCAAAAAATCTTTTAATTTTTCTTTATTTTTTTAATAATTTTTAAAATTAAAATATTGGCTATATTCTCTTTGTTGTTGTCTTCCCTGAGACTATAACTGTGATGATATTTTTTCCGCCTATTTAAGGGTGCTCACAGTTGTATTCTTTGGGCGCACAATACTTTGGGCGTGCCAGAAATTAAACTTTATTTTACTGTATTTTCCGGAATATATTCAGTATAAATGCTAATACATAAAAATTATATTGTTTTTCTTCCGGAAAGTTTTAAGTATTTCTCTTCCGGAAAGTTTTAAGTCTTTTCCTTCCGGAAAGTTAAAGTATTAGCTATTATTCTAACCATTTTAATTAAGAATTGGATATATCTCTACACAAACAACAGAGTACAACAGAAGATGTGGTAGGTTGAAAAAATATTGTTTGTTCTTATTTGAATTAATTTCTAATTATTAATTCATTTATAAGTTTCCCGATTATCTCGAAGCTGAAATTGATTCAACAGATTCATTAGTGCCTAGGAATGGTGAATTATTTGGGAAGAGGTTGCTTATAAAAAATTTTTTGTCTCGTCCACTTCCTCCAACTATTGCAAAATACTACCTCCCATTATCTCAATTTACCATTGAAGAAGAAGGCCACAGAGAAAATGTTCTTTTTATTTTTGTTTAAAATTTTGATTTAATTCAGGTCCCTGGTGTTGTTCCTGTCAGAAGACAACAACCAACTGTCCAGGCATCAGTTGGGTCTTCCCCTCGAAAAAAGCCTCATAATCAGCAGAAGCGTCCAACTAATAAAGAATCCTTGTTTAAGGGAGAAGGGGATGGATATACTAATGGAGTATTGCCATTAATACGACAAGTTCATTTTGAGCGCACAAATACAGTTTAAATTTAATTTTTAAAAAATTTAAAAACCTTGCTTTTAGATGAGTTCGCATGCTACATTTGTTGTAGAGAATAATATGCGTCGCCCTTTACTTGTTAACAATGGATTTGATGACGGTTTTTTAAAATAAACTTGCTACAGAAAAATAGATGAATAAACTTAAAATAAGTTTACAATTTGCGATAATATTAGAGCATTAAATTACAAACTTGAAAATAATAAAACTTTAAAATTACAATCTAAAACTTAATAAAACTTGCTTCAAAATTTAGTTATTGCATCACTCAAAGGAAATTCTTTAGTAGAAGATCAATGTCAAAAAATTATGAAACAATGTTTACAAAATAATGAAGCAGATATAGAAATGCTACAAAATTCTTATGAAATGTTAATTATTGAAGAAATGTCGACTAGTAATTATTCTGAAGAGATTGATTTACACAATGTTTCAATTGAATCAACAACAGCTGAAGCTATTGTAAATAAAACAATTAAGAAACAAAACCTACCAACAACAACAATTGTAAAAAAACCTTCAACAGAAATAGCAAAAATGTTTAGCAGTAAGTTGAATCGGAAACAAGAAAAAAAGCTTAATAGGGAAGTTTTGTCTGAAAGAGAAACTGTCAACGATGGTGCTATAGATGAATTAATTGAAAAAAGTGAAGAAATTATGCAAAAGTAAGGTATTTTATAATTAATTTTAATTAAAATTTATTTTAGAAAATCAAACGAAGAAAAAGAATATACTGCTGCATTTGCTGCTCGGCCTAAGATTAGAAGAACGCCTACAAAATTATCAGGTGATCAGTTTGATGAAGAATAAAGGAAGGTACAAATCACGACTAAATTTAAAAAAATATGCTTTTAAGCTTAAACTTGAATTATTTAGTACAATTTAAATTTTTAATTTTCACTTGTCTTATATAAATTATAAATATTTAGCAAAGTTGCTTTAAAATTAAAATAATTAAACTTAAAACAATTTTAAGTTTTAAGAAAGGTTAAAGGATTACAAAAATAATTCCGAAAGAAGTGACGAATTGTCCCCTCAATCGTGTGGCGAATTGTCGTATATTTATTTTGAATTTTTCTTTTCATGGCGTCATTTATTTTTCTCTCTTTCTTTGCTAGTGTTCTCTCTAAATTTTTCTTGTTTTTATTTTTTTGCTCAAGATAAGAAGAACAAAAAGAAGAGATATAGGACATCCCAAAAGGATCAATGGAATTGGATTGGCATTGTTCTACGTCCTCAATCAATTTCGAGAGTTTAACAGGTTTTATAAATTTTTTCATGCAATTATGAATAATATTTAGAATTAGTTTGTGGGCTGAGATGCAGCTCTTACGCTGATCCGAATGCTCCGGACAAGAATGCTGTTGAGGGCGTTGTTTCTGGTCAACTTATGATGGGCCCCGTGTTCTCAGAACCTTCTTTGATAAGGGCCACGTGTTCTCAGAACCTTCTTTGATAAGGGCCACGTGTTCTCAGAACCTTCCTTGATAAGGGCCACGTGTTCTCAGAACCTTCTTTGATAAGGGCCACGTGTTCTCAGAACCTTCTTTGATAAGGGCCACGTGTTCTCAGAACCTTCTCTGCGGAGTCGAGTTCTCTGGATCAGGTCTTTTGGCGAGTCGAGTTCTCTGGATCAGGTCTTTTGGCGAGTCGAGTTCTCTGGATCAGGTCTTTTGATGGGTCGAGTTCTCTGGATCAGGTCTTTTGGCGAGTCGAGTTCTCTGGATCAGGTCTTTTGGCGAGTCGAGTTCTCTGGATCGGGTCTACACGGTTCCAGGAACATGCTCATGGATTGCGTTCCGATGCCGGGGCGTTTGTCGAGCTACGGCTAATTCTGTTTGTTTCTACTCTGGCTATGCAATAGCAGCAATAGCGATTCAAAACCGCTAAAGAAGAAAGAATTTTAATTCGGGATGGAATGAATGTTACGGTTTATTTTTAATTTTTAAGAATAAAATATTTTTCTTTAATCTAAAGGCTGACAATCTGAAGAAGGAAGTGAAGGTCTACATGTAATTGTAGGATGTTGTGATTTTTAAATCAATTAAGGTATGCAATTTTACTCAATATTGTTTCTGAACTTGATGGAGAAAAAGCACAATTATCCAAGGCTGGTGAAGTACGCAATCATTTTGAAAGAGCTTTGGAACTTGATCCATTAGATGCTACAACTTGGCATTCATTAGGTTTTCTTTTTTAAATTTTAGAAGGAATTCTTGTTTAATTCTTTAGGTATTTGGCATTATTCTTTTGCTAATCTTTCAACAAGTCAGCGATTTTTGGCTTCTATTTTCTACTCAAAACCACCATCAAGTACTTTTGTGGAAGCATTACGTCATTTTGAAAGGGCTGAAGCAATTAAGGTTTATTTTTAAATTTATTTTTATTTAAAAAATTTTTTAGCCAGGATTTTACTCTTCCAATAATTACTATATGGGATTGACTTTAGAACAAATGAATAAACCAGAAGAAGCTAAAGCTCAATTTCTTTTGGCATTTTTAGCTCCAGTAGTTACAATGGATGATGGAGAAATACATAAAAAGGTTTAATATATTTTTATTTTTAACAAATTATTTTTTGTTAAAATTTAGGCTCATGATCATTTAAAAAAGAAATACAAAATTACTCGGGAACAACTTATGGAAGAACAAGGAAATAATTCTAAACCTCCTTCCTTTAATAAATAAATAAATAAAGGAATTTAATTGTTTTGTGTAGTATATATTTAAAAATGATTTAATTAAAAATATTTATTTGAGGAGGTTTTATATTATTGAATAAATAAAAGAAAAAAATGTTTTTTTTTAATTAAATTATATTTTTTAGATTTTGTTTTGCCAATAAAAGAAATTAAATTCCAGGCATTATTAAGAAATTAATTTAGAGAAAAAGAGATATGGAAAATAGGGACAAGGTAGAGAAAGAAATAAAAGAAATACAATGTGACGAGAGAAAAAAAGTAAAGAAATAGAATAGGAAGATTATTTGTTAATTACAACCTACTCAATAATTCCTACTGTATTTGAATGTAATAAAGGGAGATCCTAGGGGAAGGTTGGGTGGGTGGTTTCTGATGCTGAGGGCATAAATTTTGTGAAGGTTACGTTGAATTACATAACCGATAAAAAAATTTTGGCGGCAAAAGCTCTAAAAAAAGCATTTAAAATTTCCTTTAAAATTTTATCCCAACACTGCTCTCATCTATTGGCACAATATGAAATTTGTTTGTAAATTTTACTCCACATGTAAAAATAGTTTAGTAATTATTGCATAGGTTGTAACCAATAAAAATTTTTTACTTCATCTTTCTTTCTCTAACCTAACAATATTTCTTTAATAATTTTCTCTGTAATTTCTATGTATTATTGCTCTATTTAGATATTATAAAGGCTTTTTAAATTTTGTTTAAAATAACAAATTTTGAGATTATTGCACTTGAATTATCAATAATAAGACAATTTCTAAAAATCTAATTAAAATTTTAAATTGAAAACTAAATTCAATTTAAAAAAAGCAATCAACAAGGGTAAAACTAAAATATTTAACTTAAAATTTACATTTAATTACCGTATTCATTCAGTAATGAATCTGCGGCAATCAACTATCCTAAATTTTAAAATAATTTAATACAGTAACCTAAACCTTTTATAACCAAACTAATTTAATAACTTTAAAAGGATTTAAATGTGAATTAAAATTTCATTAATTTAATAAATTCAAAGAATAGAAAAAGTTAATGTCAAGACTTATTGACTACATTCTCCAATGCCACTAAATACTTAATTGTTAATTAAATAAATGTGCAAAATATGTAATCTTCGTTTATTTTAAATCTTTTAAAAAAGAATTTGAAATTTTTTAACAAATTTATAAATTAAATTTTTAAAGGCATTTTCCCATTATTTTATAACGTATTTCGTTTTTTTATGTTTGGAAAAAGTTTAAAGTTATTAAATTAGTTTGTTTAAAAAAGTTTAGGTTACTGTATTCTATTATTTTAAAATTTTAAAAGGATAGTTCATCGCCGCAGATTCATTACTGAATGAATACGGTAATTAAATGTAAATTTTAAGTTAAATATTTTAGTTTTACCCTTGTTGATTGCTTTTTCTTTAAATTGAATTTGTTTTTCAAATGAAATTTTAATTAGAATTTTAGAAATTGTCTTTTATTGATAGATAATTCATGTGCAATACTTTCAAAATTTTTTATTTTAAACAAAATTTAAAGAGCCTTTATAATATCTAAATAGAGCAATAATACATAGAAATTACAGAGAAAATTATTAAAGAAATATTGTTAGGTTAGAGAAAGAAAGATGAAAAGATTTTATTTAAAAAATTTTTATTGGTTACAACCTATGCAATAATTACTAAACAATTTTTACATGTGGAGTAAAATTTAAGTACAAATTTTTGTAATAACAAATAGTGCTTTAGAGGAGGGCGTTGTTGGGATAATATTTAAAGAAATTTTAAGCTCTTTTTTTAGAGCTTTTGCCGCCAAAATTTTTTTTATCGGTTATGTAATTCAACATAACCTTCACAAAATTTATGCCCTCAGGCATTAGAAACACCCACCCAACCTTTCCTAGGATTTCCCTTTATTACATTCAAATACAGTAGGAATTATTGAGTAGGTTGTAATTAACAAATAATCTTCCTATTCTATTTCTTTACTTTTTTTCTCTCGTCACATTGTATTTCTTTTATTTCTTTCTCTACTTCTCCTTATTTTCCACATCTATTTTTCTCTAAATTAATTTCTTAATAATGCCAGGAATTTAATTTCTTTTATTGGCAAAACAAAATCTAAAAAATATAATTTAATTAAAAAAAACATTTTTTTCCTTTTATTTAATATAAAACTTCCTTAAATAAATATTTTTAATTAAATCATTTTTAAATATATACTACACAAAACAATTAAATTCCTTTATTTATTTATTAAAGGAAGGAGGTTTAGAATTATTTCCTTGTTCTTCCATAAGTTGTTCTCGAGTAATTTTGTATTTCTTTTTTAAATGATCATGAGCCTAAATTTTAACAAAAAATAATTTGTTAAAAAGAAAAATATATTAAACCTTTTTATGTATTTCTCCATCATCCATTGTAACTACTGGAGCTAAAAATGCCAAAAGAAATTGAGCTTTAGCTTCTTCTGGTTTATTCATTTGTTCTAAAGTCAATCCCATATAGTAATTATTGGAAGAGTAAAATCCTGGCTAAAAAAACTTTTAAAAATAAAAATAAATTTAAAAATAAACCTTAATTGCTTCAGCCCTTTCAAAATGACGTAATGCTTCCACAAAAGTACTTGATGGTGGTTTTGAGTAGAAAATAGAAGCCAAAAATCGCTGACTTGTTGAAAGATTAGCAAAAGAATAATGCCAAATACCTAAAGAATTTAACAAGAATTTCCTTCTAAAATTTAAAAAAGAAAACCTAATGAATGCCAAGTTGTAGCATCTAAAGGATCAAGTTCCAAAGCTCTTTCAAAATGATTGCGTACTTCAATAGCCTTGGATAATTGTGCTTTTTCTCCATCAAGTTCAGAAACAATATTGAGTAAAATTGCATACCTTAATTGATTTAAAAATTAATTAAAAAGGTTATTTTTATGGAAAATAAATAGATATACCATTTATGGGCACCAAAGGATCCTTTAACGGTTTCAACTTTAATCGCCTTTTCTGCAATTTCAAAAGCCTCGCGGAATAAACGATTCTTTTCTTCAACATTTTTGGATTGTTTTCCTTGTTCACAAATCACTCTAGCAAGGCGCCACAGAAGTTCAGAATTTTCAGAGGAACGATAACTAAAAAATGTGTAGGTAATAAAACATCCAACAAAGAAAACTGAAAAAAAAACCATCCTAGTAAAGCAAAGAAGAGGGGGTCATAGGTTCGAACCCGCTCGGCGGCTAAGAATTTTTATTTTGTATTTTTCACTAAAAATGATTGGATTCTTTCTTTTAGATCCATTTTTTACTAAAAATAATCTAAAAAAAAGTACCAGATTCTACTAAAAATTAACTTGTAGCAAAGTAGATAGAGAAGGGGTCACGGGTTCGAACTCGCTTGGGTCTAAAATTTTTATTCGATACTTATTAATAAAATTCTTAAATTCTAACACCCAAAAATTATTACAAATAAACCGTCTTAAAATTCCATATGCATTATCAATCAAATAAGCATTGTAAAGCAAATCAGCCTCTCTAATTATCTTTTCAGTTTCTTGGTCTTTCTTTTCATCGGTGCCCTCATCCTTCTTTTTAGAAGTAAAAAAGGAAAGTGAAAGCAAAGTTCCTCCACCTCCAATAAAATAACTTGAAAAATTCGATCGATTTTGTTGTTGTTTTTGGTAATTAAATTTTGAAAAATTTGCTTGAAAAATTGGACAAAATTGACGATTTAGAGGAGAAAATTTGTTGAAAAGTAAAATTTTAGAAGAAAAACGCATCTTGAAATTCTAAAAAAATTTTTTAAATAAATAAAATTATAAAATATTTGAAAGCAAAATTAATGCTTCTTAATAAATGAAGAATAAGAAAAAAAAAGAAATAAAATTTATTTAACAAAAAACAAAAAATAATATCAATTTCTTCTCCTCTTTTTAGTACTATTCTGATTAGAATTATTACCTTGACCTTTTCTTTTTCCATTTGAATTTATTTCTTCAATTTCCTCAAGACTTTCCTCATCATCTTTATCGTTAGCTTTGTTCAATTCGTCTAATAATTTTTTTGCTCCTTGTAGCGAAGAATTCTAAAATTAGAAAAAAATCAATTAAATTTAAATAGCAAAGAAAAATAAAACAAAAGGCTAAATTGAGACAATCAACGCAAACCCAGCACACTAACCACTCGACCACACAACCACTTGAGAAAATTGGAAATTAAATCAATATAATATTTCTCTTTAGTCTCTACACAAGAAATAATTTTTTGAGGAATGACTAGGTCATTAGACTTACATTCCAAATATACAAAATACATTCAAAATTCAAATTAAAAATTAAACCTTCAAATTATTATCTTCTCCCAACACTTTTTTCAACGTTTTTCTTGCATAATTAGAACCACTTTCAAGTATTTCAAGTAAAGTATAACATCCACAATCCATTCCAGTCCATGATTGTATATTTTCCTTCTTTAAAACCTTCATTAAGTGAAAACTTAATTTGACATTTTCGTCCTCATCTCCCCTCAATTTATCATTTTTTAAAAGTTTTCTAAAAACAAAGCGAGCACAACCACCAGCAATTATATGAAAAGGACGTTCCTTATCTACACAATGGGGAATAAATTCATCAGTAGCAATTAATGCAATTTCTTTAAGACAATCGGACAACTCGGTAGAGTCCAATTGACGGTTAAAAGGTGAAATTGAAGCTTAAAAAACATTTAAAAAATTTTAATTAATTTAAAAAAAACTAACAATTAACAGCAAGAGTATCCAAAATCAATACCGCAGAAATTTTATTTGTAATCATTTCTCGCATATTAAATTTAATAAATGTAAGTAAAGCAGGTTTAATACATTCAAATAAATTAAAATAACGAGAGGATGCGTCTAATTTACTATGAGGATTTGAATCACCCTTTAAAAAATAATTAAACTAAATTAATTGAAATAAATTAACCTGTTGTAAAATATTTTTTAAACTCTTTGCAATAACATGAGGATCACGAGGATGTACTAAATAGTGGAGAACTACAACTCCTAAAAAAGTAAATAAATTAAAAATTAAAAGAATAAATGAATAAACCATGTTTATCATAAATTAAATCGGCAATATTGTCAGCTATCGGCTTAAAATAATTTTTTTAAAAATCATTTTTACAATTCTTTCTAACCTTGATAATAATTTTATTAACCAAATTTGTATCATCAACACAGTCAAAAATACCAAAAAGTACTCGTTGGACGAAATTATCTTTGCTGGCGGAGATTGCAAGACCAGTAAAACTTTTTACAATAGATTCCCTCTGATTGACGTTAGAATTCCAAAGACAAAGCAACGCAGCAGAAGAACCTTAAAATTGGAATGAATTTATAAAAATAAAAAGAAAATAAACCTTCATGTGTATGACAAATTTCAGGTAAAAAATCTTTAAGGGATTCAATTATTGAATCCCTTTGTTCAGTTGAACAAAATCTGAGAAAATCAAAGAGCAATTTGTGAGTTATTGAAAGCTTTAACATTGGAACCCTAAAAAATTAATAAAAAATAAAAAATTAAATCAAACTTTTGAACAGCACTGTCCAAAATCTTTTCCAAATTTGTTAAAATTGAAGCAAGCTTTTCAGGACTTTGTTCTGCAATTTGGTCAATGGACAATAGGGAATGGTTGTTGGAAAGATCCTAAAAGTTAATTTCAAAAAGTAAAGCTTTAAATTCCCAGAAAAATTAAAAAACCTGAAAAATAGCAAATTCAGGGCCATAAAATTCACTGACTAGTTGTTTATGTTGAAGTGAATTTCCCCATTCAGAATATATTTCATTTACCAAAGTAGCAGAAAATAAAGTTTTGTATAAACGAACATAATTGCCTTTTAATGAATTAATGACTTGATCACGTTGTTCTTTTGAACTTTAAAAGAATTTTTAAAAGAAATTAAAATGTTTTAATACCCATATTTAAGCATTTTCATTACAAAATATTTTCCATATTGTGAAAGTGCTAATTTAACTATTTCTTCTTTAAGTTCATCAAATATTTGGTTACGAATTTCTAAATTCTTTAATTTCAATAGACATTGAATAACACGAGATGTTGCGTGGGAATAAGCCAAGGAAGAGAATTTACCTTTGCATAATTGCATTAATTCAGAAACACAATGGTTTCGCTTTTCTTTTGAAACTTTTGTACTGAAATTAAAAAATAAAGTTCTGACTTAAAAAGTGTTTTTTAGGTTAAAAAAACGCCCAACTAAAGATCAATCTTAAGAAATCAATTAAATAACCTTCTTATTGTCTCCCATAAAAGTTTAGCATTCCTCAAAAGCTCAAAATTGGGTTTATTTTTCTCTTCAAGTTTTCGAATAAATTCCCTCCTTTCTTTTTTGGTCATTTTCGTTAACATTTCCTTTGTAGATTGCTTCACTTTAATAACCTTTTTATGACGAAATTTATTGTTTAGAGGTTTTGATGGTTGTAAACGCTTCTAAATTTAGAAATTTAATAGAAAATAAAAATTAATTTAAACCTTTCTAACACTCATTGTCCTTTCTTCACCAAAAGTATTTAAATCAGTTTCCAATTTGTGATCGTCTTCCAAATCATTTGAGGCATTTTTCTTTATTTTTAAACATCCATTAGCATTTGAACGAAGCACTTTTTTCTTTAAAATTCCTTTTTTAGGCTCCGAGGTTGGTAGAGATTCTTCTTCCTTTGCCAATTTTTCGGTTGAAGATTCAACTACTTTAGAGAATGAAACTCGTTTTCTCTTTTTTATAGTGTTTTCGTTGTCATTTAATAGAGGGCGCTTGACCCCTTTAGCTTTAATCGCCATCTAATGAACGAAAATTTAATATATGACTAATTGAAAAAATATTAAATATGCAAGATAATGAATATGATCAAATTACATAACCTTTTCTGATTCACAAGGCTAAAATTTTTATTTTTAAATTTAATATTTAGATAATTTATGAATAAAAAGGAGGGTCAGGAAGCAGTTTAAAAAGGACAATAATATTATAAAAATGTAATAAATTTTTTATTATAGAAATCGTGATATTGAGCATCATAAGAAGTATAAAGATCATAAAAAAACCCGGTCATAAGTGTTTTGAAATTTCGTTATGACTAAGGTGGCGCATTAGAAACATTACGATTTAAGAAATCCATAAATAATGTCTTGCCGTGTAAACCTTTCTTGAAACTCAAAATGAGAAACAAATTGTCAATGCGAGAGTTTAAATGATCAATGCGAGAGGTTAAATGAGCAAAATTGGCATCCACTTTATTTTCCAACGCGGTAATTTTGGTGTCAAGAGCATTCAAGCGAGTATACATAAAATAGAAAAATGTCGACATAAGAGAAACAACAGCAATGATGGTGTTTATTGACTCCTTGTGTCGTCTCCAAAAAGCTTTAAACCAATTGCCAGTAGGCTAAATTAAAAATAAGTGAAGTACGAAGATTAGGTAAGAAATACGCAATAAAAGGCTTAGGGTTTATATGCAGGCAGGTAAAGTGAGCGCAAGAGCGTTATTAACCCAAAAACCCAGATATTAAAAAAACCTCATCCAGTTGAGGTGACAAATTTTGGAAACGAGTATTCAACTTCCTTTCGATAACGTCAATCATATTTAGCAGTTCTGAAAAATAATTAATGCTAAGGATACACAGATACCTCTCATCGTTAAAAAACGATCCAACTCCCCAATCGAGTGACGTGCTCGAATTCCACCAAGATGCATGGTAAACGAGGTACTATGATTCTTTAAGTAAAGTATGTTTTTAAAATAATAAAGGTAAAATAATGTAAAAAAACTAATATATTAACAATAACTATTAACAAGTTTTATTCCTTTAAATAAAGTAACAGCAATTTAAAAAAATATTTATCTCATTTTTTAAAATCCCCTCAGTCCAATTTTTTGAAACCAATATCAGCAGCATATTCACGGAAACAACGACGGCAAATATTCAACGCATACTTACGAATAAGCCTATAATTAAAAAGTTAATAATTAAAGAAATTTAGTAATATACCCATGGTGATTAGAACAAACACGACAAGAACGAGAACCTGAACCAAACTTCCGCGGACGAGACCAATGAATATTTTCATGAACCATAACGAAAAGAAGTATATTAAGCAATAAATAAAATTTTCTAGAAATTAAAAAAAAATAAACTTGTAAGAACAAATTAAAATGAAAATATCAAAAAAAAAATCTCTATTTCTTTTCATTGAACTATTTTCTCTAACACGCCAGCTAATCGCAAACCATTTAATAATGGCACAATTTTAAAATTATTTTATTAATTGTTTGTTTATATTATTGTTTTTATGTTCATTAGCAATGGAAAACGTAGATCAAATGATTTTTGATTATTTTGCAAATGAATTAAATTGGTAATTTTTAAATTTTTTTTCTAGAATTAAATAAAACTTTTTTCAAGTTCATTTCTATCCAATAAAGAATTTCAAAATTTCTCAGAACTTGGAGCAGACCAAATTGTTGAAGGAGTTGTCCGATGTCTTTGGAAATGCAATTCAAACACTTTAAAGACTCTTTCAAATTATAAAATGCCAGGAAATGCTGTGGATAGATTCAAAATGGCTTCAAAAATATCTCAGGAAATTAAAGTTTAAATTTTGATTTTTATAAAGGAAAAGTGGGGCAAAAAGTTTGGGTTTATTTTATAATTAATATTTCAATAATTAATTTTCTTCTTTTAGTCACTCGGAATTAACGATTCTCAAATAGGTTATCAAACATTTCTTTACCCAAATGTTTTTGAAACCAGGCGACTTTTTCTTGCATTGTTTGAGCGATTGCCAAAAGAAAAGGTTTTGGTTGATGAAAAGATACTTTGTTAGTATTTATATTTTTATATATTAATGTTTGATACTTACTTAAAAATTAAACTATATTTTAGCACCATTAGAGCAGTTAAAGTTGAATGTTGGTGAACTTATTGCTAAACAAATGACAGAAAATTGGACACCTGAATTTTGTCGCTTTTATGATCTTAAACGAATTGGAAGGTTTTGGCATACAAGGAGGGAGGATTTGCTTCAAGGACAAGCTAAAACTTTTAAAGATGTTGAGCTAAACTTGAATGAAGCAGTTCTGGAGCCATTAGAAGAATCAAAAATTGGGTATTATTTTACTATTTATTTTTTAAGATTTTTTATTTCCAATTATAGGACTAAACCAAAATTGTTGCCTAAACCAAAAATTGAAAAACCTTCCAAAGCTTCCGTTTCTGACGATGATCAGAAAGAGCTTTTCTCCTCTGTCCCTTCATCTTCTTCTCAACTTTCAACAGAAAGTATAAATTTAATTGAAAAAATAGCTTCAAAACAGAGAATTTTAATGGAGAAACAAAATGTTCTTAAAAAGGTTTTTCAGCTTTTTTTTTTGGATTAAAAATTATTTAAAATTTAGTTACAAAACGAGATAAGTCAACTTAACGATAAAATTCAAACCAAACAGGAAACGTCTAATTTAAACGATAAAAGAATTTTAGCATTATTAGAGGAAGGAAATGCAGAGGAAAATTTAGAAAAATTAAAGGTTTTGAGTTTATTTTTTAATTATTTTGAAGGACTCAATTTTTAAATAAATGTTTCAGTATTTTGTAACTACTGCAGAGGACAGACGCTTAAAATTGGAAGAAAAATTTGTTGAGGCAAAAGCTAAATTAATTGAACGATTGGAATCTGTTAAAAGTACAAAAAAAGATAAATTAGTTGATGAAACGTTGATCAACGATGTTGATGAACTTGAAGAAGAATTTGAAAGGAAAAAGAGGATAAAAGCAAAATTGGTATCTTTAAAAATATTTTAAAATTTTTAAACATATTTTTAAGTTAAAAGAATTACAAAAATTTTCAATGAATGAAAACAATGGAATTAAACCTGAAAATCGTAAAAAAATGCTTGACAAAATATTGGAGATTAATGCAATGGTTGTTAAACAAAATGAACAAATACGAAAGGTTTTTTAATTTTTTAATCTAAAAAATTTTTTCGAGGAGGAGAAAAGATTATAGGGGTGCTTCTTTAACGGTTAAAGTTAAAAATTAAAAGTTTGATCGCGGAACGGGTTCGAACCCGGAACCATCACAAACCTGTCATGACTCAATTTTCTTCAATAAAAATTATTTTTAGACAGCTTTATCGGTTCAACAAATTCGAAAAGAAATTGCTCAACTTGATGGAATATTGGACAGAACATTTACAGCTGTAGATAGATGGATTGGAGGTGATAAAAATAATTTAAGAAGCAATAGTGGAACTTCTTCCCCAATGACTATTTCACAAAGGGAAAATAAACAAATGGTTATAATTCGAAGACAAAGAGCTTATAAATTACTTGGTATCTTTTTGAATAAATTAGAGCTTCAATTAATTTAAAAATAAATAAATTCTCTCTAATTCTTTTTAGTTCGAACACATGAACAATGTGCCCTTATTACTAGCTCAATACAAACACAAGGTGAAATGGAATGTCAAATAGATGAATTAACAAATAAAATTGAATTTGAAGTTCAAAAAGGAGTGGATACCCAAATAGAGAAACTTTTGGATGATTTAATGGTAATACGTACAGAAAATAGGGAATTGGAATTAAAAGTAGAAGAAATGGGTGGAGAGAAAATTGAACAGAAAGGAGAGGAAGATTAGTTTAAATTAAAATAAATTTATTAAAAATTTTATAAAAATTATTTATTTATTTAATTTTTTATTTTCTTTATACAAATTTTTTCTCCGTTTCCCAGACTAGAAATTGAAGAAGAGAGAGAGTAAGTAAAATTAGACAAGAAGCGACTAATTAAATCAAGTATTTATTATTTGTTGTGGTATTGTTCTTTCTCCGCTTGGCCCAACTCTTACAGTCAGTTGTGCCCTTTGAACATTTCGTGAAGAAGCTACAAGTGTTGTATCACTTGTAACATGCATTCTATTAGTTATTTTGTTTATCCATTTTGTCCAAAAATCATTGATTAATTTTTTTCTAAGTTTATCAGAAGCCCAAAAAAGAAGCCAACTTGGCACAATTACTGAACCGCGTGATTGAGTATAAATGGCATTAAGGTCAAATCCATTATTACTTGCCACAAGAAAGATTATGACCTGAAATGAAATTATATTTTGGTTAGTTGACATTTTGACATTATACTCACTTGGTTAATTGCTAAAACAACATGTCCCATAAATGTTAGAAAGGCATAAAGAATCAATTTAAATTCAGTCCTTTCATGATTTATCTGTTGAGTACTTCTACTAACAGTATTTTTCTTTCTTTGAATTCTATAAGAGATAAATGTGCCAATATTTATAATAAAACAAATAATCATAAAAATTATACAAAAGTAAAAGTTTAATGGAATAGCGTCGTATATTGGCTAAAATATTTTATATTATTTGCTTGAAAATATTGATATCATACATTAAATTCTTGGGCAAGAAAGAAGGCAAATTTTGTTGGATCACTTGTATCATTTTTTAGATAACATTTGATTGTAAGTACTTGTGCATATAATAAGGCTGGAATGATAAAGACTATTAAAGTTGATGGAATCATTAATTTCTTCCAAAGCTTAAATAATTTTTTTCTGTACACATTGACACAATCTTACTCTGTCATATTTCAGTGCCATTTCTACTGCTGTCCAACGATTTATGAGGATAATAATTGTTGCCAAAAAATCAGACATCATTGTGAAGTAAACTATAAAGAAAGAGATACGAAATGTCCATTCAGGCAATCTCTTATACAAAGGGTAAAGCCAATCGCCAAAAAGAAATGTTAGTCGGTTTGCAAAGTAGGTATCAAAAGAGTAGACAATATTCTGGAGAAAAGAAATAAACTTAAGAAAAATATAATAAGGAAAGAGAATAGAGAAATAAAGAAAAAGTGGAAAAATCCGGTTTATTTTAAAAGAAAGAGGGGAAAAATCCGGAAATGATTAAATTAGCAAAAAGAAATAGTATATAAGAAAAGAAAATTTCTAACCGGAACAGCTCGTATCAGTACAAGCATAAAGAACGGATTATGAAATTGTTTATGCTTCAGTATTGTAATTATTTCAAGAATATAAAGTATTAATGAAGGAATATTAGCAGCAATGGAAAGGTAAAGAAATTGTTTGCTTAAAGAAGAAAGCCAAACAAAAATTTGAAGAACCATTTTTTTAAAAGATTTAAAAAAAACTTTTAATTTTAATGTATTGCAAATAAGTTTTTTCTTTTTAAAATGACATAAAAAACATGAAAATGTCTTGTATTTATATAAAGACCTAGCAACCTAATAATTAAAAAATAAAGGGTGTAATTTAATTTGACATTTTTTTAAAATTACTCTGTAAACTTAATTTTAGCTTAAAAAACAAAAATTTCTTTTTCCTCTCTAAGAAACACCTGGCAATTATTTTTTTTATTTTTAGATTAAAAAAGTCAACTTTTAATGTTTTAAAAGCAAAAACGAGACATTTTAAAATAAAAATATTTTCTAATTTTCATTAAGTAAAATCAAGCGAATAAAATTAATATATAAACAGTTAATTTATTTACTACCTTGTACAATTTTGTATTTAAAATTATTTCCTTTTAGTAAAAAGTGAAAAGACAATTAAAGCGTAAGGTTTAAACGCGTACTTTTGTACAAATACGTAATAAAGTAGCGAATTTTATTATTAAAAAATAAATTAAATAGTACAATAATTAAATACTTAAATGAAATATAAATTATACAGAAAACACAATTCTTTGACCAATAGGTTCAACTTTAGTTGTTTGTAAAACTTTTATTGTTGTTGATTCTTTTGTTTTCAATTTAATTAATCGCTTTAAAAAATTTGGACAAAAGTCAAGAATCATTTGACTGCGGAAGTTGTCAGAAGCCCAGAAAAGAAGCCAGCTAGGCATAATTACTGAACCTACATCCATAGTCCAGGGGTATTGTGTATAGACAGCAGCGATTAGATCAAAATTATTTGAGTTTACTACCAAGTAGGTTAAAACCTAGAAATATAGGAATTAATAAAAAAAAATTAATAGAAAACAAGACAAAATGTCAATAACAGAAAACAAGACAAAATGTCAATTAAAAGAAAATATGACAAAATGTCAATTAAAAGAAAATATGACAAAATGTCACCTGTTCAAAAGCCATTACTGCATGTCCTATAAATGTAAATATAGCATAAAGTAACAATTTATATTCTGTTCTAGCTTCATTTATTTCCTGTGTGCTACTTTTGATACCAGAAATACGTTTCTTATGTCTCCTATACGAAACAAAAGTTCCAATATTTATTAAAATGGAGATGGTTATAAAAACAATACAATAGCAAACATTTAAAGGAAATGCGTCATAAATCGGCTGAAATAAAGTTTTTTAATTTTATAGTCTTAAAATTAAATTTTACATTAAAATCCTGTGCAAGGTAAAAACTAAAAGTCCCATCACTTGTGTCATTTTGTAGAAATCCTGGAACTGTAAATTCCTGTGCGTATAAAAGCATTGGCAGCCCAAAAACTAAAAAAGCAGAGGGGATAAGCATTTTCTTCCAAAACTAAAAATAATTTTAAAAAATTTCAAAATAATTTTCCTACTTGTTTGTAAGTCATTCCCATTGTAATGGCTGTCCAACGATTTAATAAAATTAATATTGTTGCTAAAAAGTCTGCTATCATAGTGTAAAAGGTGAGAAAGTAGGAGAGGCGCAACATCCAGTTGGGCAATTGACTGTAGAATGGATAGAGGAAAGTACCGAAGAGTACAGTAAGTCGGTAACAGTAGTAAGAGTCGAGGGTGTAGAGAATGTTCTGAAATTGGAATATTGGTATTTTGTAATTTTGAGCTTTTTGGCATTTTGTAATTTTTGACATTTTGTAATTTTGACATTTTGGAAATTTGCATTTTGTAATTTTTATTTAATTGACTTACAGGAATAGACCGAATAATTACCAAGCAATAAAAAGGATTATGAAATTTCTTATGTCGAATAATTGTAATTATTTCAAATATGTAAAGTACCATTGAAGGAAGGCTAATTGCAATAGCAAAATAAATAAATAAATTTCTCAAAGAAGACAAAAAAATAAAAAAATTGAAAACCATTTTTAGAAAGAAGAATTTTAATAAATTTAATCTAAATAAAGAAAAAAAAATTTAAAAAACTTCCCCCCTTTTATTTAATTTTTTTTTGACTTTTCTTATTATTTTTAAAATTTTAAAGTGCCAATTATTAGTAAAATATAAAATTAAAATTTTAATTTAAATTAAATTTCAAAGAATGTTTTAACTAAAAAAGGTGCATTTTTTAATTTTAATTAATACTCTCTTTTATTTAAAATTAATTTCTACGTTGAGAGATTAAAACTTATTTTTAGACTTAAGTGCTTAAATTAGGTAATCTTAATTTCTAGTAAAGGAAATAATTGACGAAATGAAGAAAAGTTTTTTTTTAAAATTTTTTTTAGTTAAATGGAAATTATTTTTTTTAATCTTTGTACATATATTTTTTTAAAGGAAATTAAATTAAGTATTGTTCATTTTTCTATAAGAGAAGTGTGTGTTAAATAAAAAATTAAATATTAAATTTAGAGTCAATTCAATTAAATTTGTAATTTAAACTTAATTTTATTATTAAATTTAAAAAATGTATAAAATACTCAGAATAATCTTAAAGTAATTAAAATAAAATTAAAAAAAGTACTCTTTTATTTAACATTTAAATAATTTTTAAGTATATTCTTTTTTACCCAATTAAATATTAATTATTTATGCTTATTTTGATGATAAATTGGATTAATTATGTAAATTTAAAATAAAAAATAATTTTTTTTTATAGTATTTAATTAAGTAAAAAATTATTTGTTTAAAGTACTTTTAAACTTACCTAAATTTAATTTTTTTAAAAAGGACATTTGAGTGCCAAAAAAATGAAAGACGGTTGAACGCAACTTATTGAAAATTTATTTTTAAAGGAATGAAGGAATGGATTTACACGATAAACAAAGTTTATTTACTTCTAAAACAATTCTAGCCCCAATGGTTAGGGCAGGAAGAACTCCACTTCGTTTACTTTCATTAGAATATGGAGCTGATTTGGTCTATACTGAGGTTATTTTTAGATAAATTTTCTCTTTGTTTTTTGGAATTTCAGTTTTTTTCTTTTCTCTGATTGCTGTAGAGTTTAATAAAATTTAAATTTTTAAGGAAATTGTTGATCAACGACTTTTAAGCTGTCAACGAATTCAAAATGGTTAATTAAACCTTATTAAAAAATTTAATTTTTAGATTGTCTTGATACTATTGATTTTACTACTGGTGATGATGTAGTCTTAAGGATTGCCTCTATTGAAAAAGAAAAATGTGTTTTGCAAATTGTATCCATTTATAACTTTTTAAACTTTAAAATTATTTAAAGGGTTCAAATTCCCCAGAAAATGCTGCTGAAATTTGTCGAAGATTTTCAAGCGACGTTATGGCAATCGATTTAAATATGGGCTGCCCTAAACCTTTTTCTGTTCATTCTGGAATGGGAGCTGCTTTGTTGAGTGATTCTATTAAAGCTAAAGAGGTTAATATATTTTTTATTATTTATTAAAATGGAAACTGGAATTTTTTCTTGTAAGTTTTCTTGAACTTTATGAAAACATCCTCAATTCTATAAAGTTTTTTCACTAATTTTTGGGTTACTTTCCACTTCTTTTTAGTTTATTAAACCTTTTTAACCATTAAATATTCTCTAAAAGACACCTTCTTTAATTTAAAGATTTTAACCTCAATGATTGCAGCTGCACCTCAATCTACCCCTATCACTTGCAAAATTCGTCTATTAGATTCAGCAAGTTTTTTAATTTTTTAAAATTAATTTAATCAATTAATAGCATGACAAAACAATGGAATTTATTAAAATGCTTGAAAGTTGTGGTCTTTCAGCAATTGCCGTTCACGGAAGGAGACGAAGTGAACGTCCAAATAATGACTGCCGTTATTCTGAATTAAATGAAATTTCTCGTTATTTTTCAACTCCAATAATTGTAAATGGAGGGTCTTTGGATATTAAAAACTTTGAAAATATTAAAGAATTTAAAGAAAGGACAGAGGCTAAAAGTGTAATGATTGCAAGGGCTGCTTTTACAAATCCTTCAATTTTTTGTAAAAGTGGATTGAAGTCTATGCCTGTTGAAATTTTTAATTTTTTGGAAAAGGTTTTTTATCTTTTTATTGAAAAAAATGGTTTAAGGCAAGTTTATTTGATGAGAATTATACTGCTGCAAAATATGTTGTGCAAAGGATATTAGGCAGTCAACAGGTTAATTAATATTTTTTTAGTTTTTTACATATGGGGAAATTAAAATTTAAAAAGAATTTTAACTAATTTTAAGGAATTTGATCCAAAAGGAAGGGCTACAGTCTGCGCTGCTACTTTAAACGAAATTTGCTCAATTTGGGGAGTTGATAGAACCGAGAAAAGGCTAAAAAATGAACAAAAAATAGATGAAAATAATTCTGAAATTTTCGAAAAATTTGGAGGAGGAACAGTCAAATTTACCCTTTTGGATGGTGTTTGGACTGCTAATTTGAGTTTTGCTCCGTTAGTTGATTTAAAATTTTATTTTTAAAAATTTGTGAACAATTGTCTCTCTTTTTAAAGTGCGCGGTTGAAACGTGGTGTAGCTGGGGCTTCAACTCCAAAATGTATTTTACAAAACTATTGCAGGGAGAATAAATTTTCTGAACCAAAATATCGATCAGTAATTTATTTAAAGTTTAAAATTTAAATTTTTTTAAATTTTAGACAAAGAGGAGAGAAGATGGACGTTTTACTTCAATTGTAACTGTAGCAGAAAAAATGTTTTCGTCTCCCATTTCACAGCCTAATATTAGAATGGCTGAACAGGTTTTAATTTAAATTATTTTGTTTAGCCTTTTAAACTAATTTTTCGGTAGGTTTCGGCATTAGTTGCACTCTATGGCCTTAAAAGTAGACATAAATTAAAGGGAAATTGGGAGGATTAAATATGTTTTTGTTTGTTCTGTTATTTTCTGTATATTTTTAAAAATTCTATTAAAATTAAATTTTCACAAAAAATATTTTTTATGGCCTAGAATTTATTTTTTTAATTATTTTTTGTTGTATTAAAACCTTCCCTTTACCCTTTTTTCGGCACCTTTTTGCCTAAAAAATAGATTAATAAATCCCATTAAGTGAGTTATAAATATCATTTCGTTTTTATCTAAAAAGCGCCAAGAAATCGCTTAAGGAGCAGCGAGTTTTATGGATATTTATGTTATAATAGAATTACGCAACAAAGGGGGTATGAGAAGAGCGGCAAACATTAGAACAAAAAGAATTTAAGTATTTATTTATTAAATGTTAGAGGGGTAGGGAAATAAAAATGTTTATAAAATAATGTTTTTGTATTTTAATTCAATTAAACATTAAAATTTAAACAATTCAAATATATCAAAAACATAAATTTTAATAAAAACATTAGAATAAACATTTTCTGGAAACATTTTAAATACAAACTCCGGAAAAAACAAAACATTAAACTGTTCAAAAACATTAAAAACGTAAAAAACACATGTACAAAATTATTAAAACATTCAAATAATATAAAAACATTAAAACATTTCCGGAAATCTAACAAAAACATTTTTCTTTATAAACAAAAACATTTATTTATCTATAATATAGACAACTTTTTTTTCATTTTATCCTATAAAAGTAATTAATTTTCCCTCTCGTTAAATTATAGCCCTTAAAAATAAATTTTTTTATTTCATTTGTTGTTCATCGTCTCGCTTCACCTAACGTTAATTCTTTTCTATTCTCCCCCAAAAATATTTTTAGTAAAAGAGAGCCGCCATTTCTTTTTTCTTTTTCACAATAATCGGCAGCAGTCCAATCGGCGCCTTTTGTTGCAATTTACAAAAAATGTTTGCGTGATTAATGTTGAGAAAAGGGCGGAGAGAAACATAAGGGTGTTTAATGTTTAGATTTTTTTTAAACTTTTTTAGTCGGCTGTTAGATTTGTTGTGATTGCTAAATGTTTTGATTAATGGAATAGACTATAGAGAGAAAGGAAAATAGCGGTAAAAGTGTGGATTGAGAGAGAAGAGCTTTTTAGTGTTTTTTGAAGGGTAGAAATTAATATTTTGATTAAAATTGAAAGGATTATAATTAAATAATGTCTGAAATTGTTAAAAATGTTTATTAAAACATTTTTTAATTCTGTCCGCACTTTTTGTCCGCAAAAATTGTTTAAACTGCTTTACACTTTACAAAATTTTACATTAAAAAATCACCGGATACATCTCACTCTTTCATTTTTATTTCATTTTCCTTTCCTTTTTCCGCCTTTTTAGACAAGAAATATTTAATAAAATAAAAAACTGACAACAATGAAAATTTTTTGGGGTAACAAAATTTGTTAGGCGGAACACATCCGTTATTAAATAAAAAAAGGAAAGGACTGAATTTAATCATCATAATTTTTTAATTTAAATTTTTTTCCCATTTTATTATAATAAAAAGGACATTTTTGCCCATTTACCGATATTTTACTATATTTATTGTCGGATATTGTACCTTTTTGTGTTTGTCCTTTTTATTAGAATGAAGGAAAATTTTTTTTTTAATTTTTTAACTTTTTTTAAAAGAAGATGTCCTTTAAATTTCCCTCCTTAAAATTTAATCGTTTTCCCATTAAAAATATTTTATTACTTTTTACGCCTCCCTTTTTTAATGTTGCAATTTATTTTTATTAAATAAATAAATTTTTCCCAATATAAAAGTTTTTCTGTCAGTTTTTTTTAAATTTTAATTAATTTTAAATCTTTAATTTTTCCTTTTTTTTTTTTTTTGCAATTTTTTTTAAATACCTTTCCGGTGCTTTTAATTATTTATTTTAAAAATATTCCACAGCCTTTTGAATTTATTTAAACGGGAAGGAAAACACCTTAAAAGAGCATTTTATTAAAAATTCAATAATTTTTACTTTTTTTTAAAATTATTTTTACCATGTCCGTCTATTAGAGAGGGGGTGATTTTTAAAAAGGAAAATTTTCAATCTTCCTAAATTTTCATCCATTAAAATTAAATTAAAATTCAAAATTAAGTGAAACTTAAAAGCTTTTCTATTAGAGAGAATAAAATTTAAATTAATAAACTCATTCTCTCCCACCCTTTCCTTTAAATTAAATTAAATAAAAAATTAAAAAATATTTTCTTCCCTAAAGGATAATAAAAAATAAATAAAAAAGTGCCAAAACAATAAATAAATAAATTTGACCGCCCTATCATCCATCTTATTGGTAAAAATAAAAAAAAAAGAAAAGTATTTTGGCACTTTTTAACATTTTATTAGACATCTGCTTTTTGAGTATTTTCTTTTTTTACTAAATATACTAATTTTCCTTTAGAAAATATCATTTAATAAAATCAGTAAAAATACAAAATAATTAATTATAAAATAAAATAAATAAATGTTTAATCTAATCTTTTATTTTATAATAAGAAATACATCAATCTATTTTTAATCTAATTCTTTTATTTTTGTAAAAATACAAAAGTTGAGGTACAAGTTGGAATAAACTATTTTTGTATGTTTTTTTGACTGTATTTTTCTTTAATAAAATTTAGGTTTTTTTCTAAATGTTTTTCTAAAGTTTTAATTTTTTTTTATTAAAACTATTCATCCATAAAACAAAAATTTATTTTTATTATTTACCTTTCCCAACCTAAATCGCTTTTTTGATCTTTTTCTGTTGGAAGCATTTTAAGGAATGTTTACTTTAGAAAATTAGCATTTTTACTGTATTTTTAAATAATTTTTAATTAAATTTATTTTTTCCTTTTGATATTTTTAAATGTCCTTATTTTTTCTTATATGTCCTTATAAATGTCCTTATTTTTTAAATTTTTGTCTTGAGAATATTTCAAAGTTTTTTTACCTTTTGGATTGTCCCAAAATTTAAATTCCAATTCTTTTTTTTTAAATTTATTCAAGGCATAAAAACAATCTTCTTTCTCTTTATATTATTTATAGTCGTCAATCGAACAAAACCGCCAACTATTATATATACAAAACAAACAACCCCCCTCAACCAACAAAATAGTCATCCTTGTCACAATCTTTCTCTCCCACCTCCTTGTTCACATTTTTAGCAAAAGCCTCGTCACTTTTCTCACATTAATCAAAAATAAATTTTTGCCGCTGCTTCGATCAATTGCTTTTTCTTGTTTTTACCGCGTGTACCCCCTTCTTAGCTGGATATTCAAATATCATAAAATAATAAATACAACTTATGTTAGTAGACTGTTTGTTTTCAGTAAAAACTTTAATATTTATTAAGTTTTTACAAACTTAAGTAAAAAATATAAAACTTTCCGGAATAACTAAAACAGAATGAAATTGCAGGAAATATTTCTATTTTTTCAATGTTCCGGAAAAATATATTCAACTTTTAAACTATATTTTTTCCGGAAAATCATCTAATATGTTTTTATTGTATTTTTCTTTTATTTATTTAAATGTTTTTTTCATTTTTAGCATTATTTTTTAAAAACCTCTTCCCTCATTTATTCTCCGTTTTTTTTTTTTGCAAAAAATTTTTTTCAGATAATTTACAATAGCGCGATCACATTTACTTGCCTTTTTGTTTCTTATGCAAAAGCCATAACAAAGTTTTCCGTTTCCGACACTTAACCGCATTTATCTGTTGTCTTTTTCTGCCACCCGCCAATTTTCCGCCTTCTTAATTTTGTTTAACTGTGAGTTTTGTCCATTTTTGTACGATATCCGAAAAATAGTAATTTCTCTCCGGATTGTTTACAGTAATTTTACAAAGAATATTAAATTAGTAGAAACAAGTTTAATAATGTTTTGTTTGTTTATTGTAAAAAGACCAATCATCATTACTTAGAGTATAGTATGCGCCTTTTTCCTCATCTTTATTCTTGCCCTTATTTGTATATATATTTTTATTTACCTATTTCTTTCAAATTAAAAAATTTATAGGAATTGGATAATTAGGAATATTTAAAAATATTTAAAAATTTAATTCTTTTAAGAAAATTAATAATATAAATAATTATGACAACAGCAACTATGTCACCATTGATGGCTTCACCAAAAACAATAGCCTCTACTACTTTAGATGACTCCGAAACAGTAGCAGAACAATTACTTCGTGTTGCTGAAGCAAGGTATTATGGAGATTTCTATGTACATTCCTTTTACCTTTTTAACTGTAAAAATACAATAAATTTATTCCTTTCCGGAAAGTTTACAATATTTTCCGGAAGGTTTGCAACGTTTTCCTAGAAGTTTACAATATTTTCTATTATGTTTTTCCGGATGATTATTTCCTGAATATATTTTTACGTTATTTTCTTTCTAACCTTTAGAAAAATGTTAATTTTTGTAATTTTCTAAGAATATTTTTACATAAATAAAAAAACAAAATTTTGCAAATGTTCCCATTTTTAGGCCATAAATTATCAGAAAATCAAAAAAAATAATATAAATATTTACTAAATTGTGTGCACCAGACAGCAAACAACTCCATTATAAAAAATGGGGAAAAAAATAAAATAAAAATGCGCAGGCTACCAAGGAGGGGGAAATATTTCGGGGAAAGTTAATTTATGCACATTTGGTAAGGGTTAAGGGAAAAAAAGAATAAAATAAATGTTGCCAACTAAAATATTTTATTTTTTAAGAGAAGCAGTTGAACGACTGGAAAATGAACAGAGGGAAGTTATAGATGGATTAAGAGTATTAGAAGATGACGAAAAGTTTTTATTAAGGTAATTAATTTTTAAAAATTGAAAGCATTTTTTAATTGCTTTTAACCTCTTTTTTCTTCACTTTAAAATTTATTAGAGCAAAACAGGCATTATCCGATCTTGCCACAGAAAAACGTCTTCATACCGATGCCATTCGACAAATTGACGAAGATCGCCAGGAGCTTTCCCCTGCATTGGAGGAAATGCGTCTAAAACGTCGCCGAACAGAAGCAGATTTAAATGAACGATGTTCTCATGTTCCTTTTCTATTAGCACAACTACAACAACGTGCTAAACTTTTAGAATTAGCATGTCCATTAATTGATGATTTATTACCTTCCGGAATAAATACAGGAGCCTTTAATAGGTAAAAAAGCTTCTAGATGGATTAAACCATAACTTGCTTTTAAATTAAGTTATAAATATAATTTAAAACTCAAAAAATAGAGGAGATTTTTTGCTATAAAATGTTAAAAAATTAAATTTTTATCCCAAAAATTGATTGAGTTATGAATTTTTAAGCATTATACCTCCTTTAGTTTCCTTCTATTTTTCTTTATTTATTCAAAAAAAATTAAAAAATTCCCCAAATTAGTGATCGACGTGCTGAACCAGTGCCTCAACATATTTCTGACGATTCCCCTCCAATTTACTCAACTTCACTTCCAACACAAACTACAACGCCAACAACAATACCTACACTCCCTCCCTCTTCTTTAATGTTTCACTTTCCACAAACAAATA
The DNA here is from genome assembly GCA_036172905.1 of Meloidogyne graminicola. Taxonomy (NCBI): domain Eukaryota; kingdom Metazoa; phylum Nematoda; class Chromadorea; order Rhabditida; family Meloidogynidae; genus Meloidogyne; species Meloidogyne graminicola. The sequence goes on from JARPZY010000005.1 coordinate 2,312,674, forward strand.
TAGAAACACTTATGCAACAACAAATAAATCCGGTAAACAATTTTAAATTTCAAAGAAAAAAATTTTTTTTTTTAAATTTATTTTTAGCAAGGATTAGCTGCTTTATTTATGCTACAACAAGCGGCTGCTGCTCACCAACTTGTTACTGCTGCTGCTGTAGCAAACAATAATACAAACAACAACCAAACAAACACCACTCCAACTTTAGGGTTTAATGTTTCACAACAATCACAACTTTTGTCACAAGCTATTCGCCATAATTTTATTTCAAGACAAAATAATCAAATAGGAAATAATAATCAATTTCCAATGAGGGCATTAGAAGAATTGTAAAAAATATTTTTAAAAAAATAAATAAATTATTAAAATTTTTTAGAAGCCGTGCACGTGAACAACAAGCAAGAAAATTGCCTAATGCTGCTCAGAGAAGTGCTGCTGCTTCTTTTGAAAATACACACCAATCACCGCCTATGAAAGTTTAAAATAAATTTTATTATTTAAATTAAATTGTTTTTTAAAAAGACTTGTGCATCATGTCAGGACCAAATTCATCGAAATGCCCCAGTCTGCCCTAATTGTAAATGCAAAAGTCGATCAAAAAATCCAAAGAAACCAAGAAAAAAATTGGCTGAACGTTAATGTTTTTAAAGAAGAAATGAATACAAAAATACAAAAGAAAATAATAATTTCAATATTTTGTTGTAAATAGAACTGTATTTTTAGATAAATTAATAATGTTAATTTTGTTTAAATTCAGATAAATACAGTGAAGAAAACAAACTGTATAAACAAAGAACTGTAAACTATACGGAAATTTTAATTCTAATGTTCATCAAATTAATTAAAAAGATTTGTTTCTACAGTCCCTGAAATGTTTAAAAAATGTAAACTTTCCGGAAAGTTAACCTTTACTCATTATTTAAAATGCTTATAGTATTTTTCCGGAAAAGTTGATAAAATGTTTTGTATATTTCTTCTTCCTCTATTAAATTCTATCTTTTCCTTTTTATTAAAAAAAAAATACATCTTTAAGCGTTGAGGTGAATAAAAATGTAAATGAAATGGCCTTCCCTCATAAATATAATCTATTACCCTTTAATACAGGCATTTAAGTGTCAGCCGATTTATTCAACATAAAAATACCATTTTTTGTATTTTTATCGCTCCGTTGATTTTTTAAGAATGGAAATGATGAGCTCATCAATAAAAAAAAATCATTTTATTATATCCTCAAAAAACAACCCCCTTTCTTCATATTTCTTTATTATTTTTGCTTCTTTATTCAGTCAACGTCCTCATCATCAATTTTTACATTAAAAAGGTAAAAAGCATTTTTTCAAAAAATCAGGAAAAATAATTTAAATTTTATAAAAATAAAAGATATGGAAGAAGAAGAGGCAAATTTAAATAATGAAGAAAATGAGCAAAAAGAAAAGCAACGTATAACAAATGAACTTTTTAATGTTTCTATTGCAAATTCAATAATAAAGAAACTTGAAGAATGTTTAGAACAAGTTGATTTATTAAAATGTAGCGTTGATGAAAATATTGAAGATTCTGAAGAGTTGAAGTTGGATAAAGAATTAATAGAAGAAAGGGAAACACATCAAGAAGAAATTAGAGATATTGAAAAAGTGAGAGATATAATGAAGATTTATAATTATATTTTCCGGAAAACTTTTATTTTAAATAAATTTTCCGGAAAACTATATCTTAAACTTAAACAAAAACATAAATTGAATTACGAACAACTTTTTTTAAAACAAAATTTCCGGAAAATTTTATTTAACATGTTTTTTAATTTTAAAGGATTTGACAGTATTAGAGCAATATTTAATACCTTTACGGCAAAAGTGTAATTTTCAAAGAAAGGAATTAATGAAAAAAATAAAAGAAAATGAAGACAAAATTACTTGCTTTTCCCCTCTAATAAAACAAACACAACAACAATCTAAGCCTCTAGCATCAACTTCAATGCCTTTACCCCAACAAATAGTTATTCAAACATTTTTACAACAGGTTTAAGTTTTAAACTTTTTTCAAACTTGTTTTTAAACATTTTATTAAATTTCTTCCAACTTGTTTTTCTAAACATTTTTCTTTAGTTTCTTCACCCTCAACAACAAAATCAACAACTAATATTACAACAAAACATACAACACAGACAATTAAATAGAACAATACCTATCACAACAAATACATCCCAAAACATTTTACAACAAGCAAAAATGAAGGTAGAAATCTAAAAACATTAAAGTTTAATTTATTTTTTTAAGAATTGTCAACATTGCCAGGCTTTTATACACAGAAATGCGCCTACTTGTCCCAACTGTAAACAGAAAATAGTTTCTAAAGCAACAAAAAGAAAATTTGAAAAAAGATAAAAGATTTAATTTTTTTAAATAAAAATTTTAAAAAATAAAAAATGTTATGAACATATTTGTTTATCAGCTCTACAATCTGCCCTTTCATTTGCAAGGAATAAACGACCATTTTGGCAAACACATAATTGGTAATGTGCTGCACCCCCAACCCCTGTACTTTTTTCTAGTCCTGACATAAAAATATTGCTTGATTCAAGGCGAATATGACCCTTTAATTGTTTAGTAAAGGAAAAAGCTTAAAAATATTCCCTACTTGTTTTGCTCTTAATTGAATATCGAATAAAGAATTTATGTTTATTTCGCCAGCACTGCTTAACATTTCAATATCTTGACCTGCTTCAACTATTAAACTACGAGTTGGGGATTCAATTCTTTAATTAATTTAATTAAATTAATTCTTTATTTTTGAATATTCAACCGTAATGGACTGTCAGGTTCTGGACGAATAATCGCTTAAAATTAATATTTTTTGACATTTTGTCTTTTGGTATTTTGGAAAAAAATTTTAATTTTAATTAAAAAAATTTTTTTTTACCTGTTTGTATTGCCCCTTCGAAAACACTGCCGCCATCATCTTAAAATAAAAAAGTTGTTTTTATTTATTGATCAAAATAATGGCCACCACCGAATGAAAATAAAGGGATTTATTTTATTTAAAAAATTGCTTTCTTTTCAACAGATTAAAAAATGATTATTCGCCCTAAATTTCCAAATATTAATTTGTTATTTGCTTGTAGAGCTCTTTTAAATTTTAATTCTTCCAAAACTCTTCAAATTCGACTTATTCAAAAGGCAAATTATGGATCTAAATTTCACTCAAGTTCAAAGCCTAAACACACGACCAATTTTGCAAAGTATTTTTTTTTTAATTATTTAAAATTAATTTTATAATTTAGAGAGATTATTGATGTACAGGATAAGAGGTTTTTTTAAATACATTTCAATTTCCTCAAATAAAAGTTATTGTTCTCTAAACGGCTTCGAACCCACACCCCTATCACGACCACTCAAAAACCGTTTTTAAAATTTTTGTATTTTAGTTCAGGTTCTACTACTGGATTGGCAAAAAAAGCAAATAAAGAATTAACGGATTGCTACCAATTGCTACTTGACAATATTTCAAAGCATTTAAGCCTTGAAGTGAATTTAAAGGCTTATGAAGATATTCCTATTACATTAAAAAACGGGGAGGTAATAAAATAAAGGAAAAGGATTTTTTTAATTTTATAGACCCACAAACTTTACAAATTTGCCCGAATAACAATGCGCAATCCAACAACAATAGCTATAAACTTTTCTGAAAACTTAGAAGTAATGAAGATTGCACGGACTGCCTTACAATCGACTGTTGGTGAAAATGTGAATATTCAAGCTGATGGTTTCATGTTATACGTGCCGGTACCAAAAATAACTAGAGGTTTATTAAAACTTAATTTTTAACGTAAAAAGATATGAAAACCCAAAAATCCTGGACTGGTTTTAGGGGTGCGGGTTCGAGCCCGCGCAGGGTTCAAATTTTTTTTTGTTTATTTCACTTCTATTTTGGCATTAAAACTAGTAGAAATGATCATTTCTCTATTTTCATTTAAATTAAAACTATTTTAGAACGTAGAGAAGAAATTGCTAACAAATTAGGAGCTTCTCTGTTGAAAGAATACAAATTGGCTTTACATCAGGTTTTTCTTTGCTTTTTTCTTTTAATTTATTTATTTTTAATTTTAGATTTATAGTAAATACAGCAAGTTAATTAGCGAATCTACAAAGGAAAAAGATTTGACAATTCGACTAAACAATGCTCTGTTACTAAAGATGCGAGAAATGTCACAAGAAGGCGAAAAACGTTGCAAAGAGAGGTCAAAAGCTCTACTTCGTGAAGTTTTATAATTTTTAAATTAGCTCAAAATTTTTGCTTTATGGTTATTTATTGATAAAAATTGTTTTTACTTACTTTAAAAAATAAAGACATCCAAGCGGGTTCGAACCCGGACTCCTCGGTTGTCTATCTTTCTTTTAAAAAACATACCTAATATTCGAAGATTTTCAAGTTTCAGCCCAATTTCATTAGAATCAACAAAAAAGAGTGATTTTTTTTGTTCATCTAACACCTCAAAACGGTCACAGATCATTTTTGCCTTTCCATCAGATTGAAGGTGCAAAGCTGCCGTTATATGACCAGTATGATTATGGGCACTAATAGAAACTCCTAAAGCTGAGTCTATGGAGAGGGCTTGATCCTAAAGATAAGGAAAAAGGATTTAAAAATAAATTTATCAATACCTCAGCGCTGCTCAACTGCGAAAACTGTACAGGCTTCTCAAACTCCGAGCGTCCAACCACTTTTCTTGGTTAAATTTTGTTAGCTATATTGATGTAAAAATACCTCTTATACGATCCTCTTCAATTTTTAGAGCACCCATTCCACCCTGAAATTGACTTTTTGAGAAATTTTTAATTACTGAACGTTTTGTAATTTTTTTTATTCAATTGACATTTTAAATTAAATATTTTTATTTTAGACAATTAGTCAAACCAATGAAAAGTCAAGTACAGTCATAATCCAAAATGTAAAGGCCAGATTTATAAAAACAACAAGAGTTAATACAAGAATAAATGCATAAAGACAACGTTTTCTCCAACCATAAATTCCAACTCTAGAAATTTTTTTAAAGTTTTTCCTTTAGTGAACCTGTAAATATCAGAATCAGGTACAGGTTTAGTAGTTGAATGGACTACAGTCATTTGTTGAGGTGTTGCCCCTCGCACAGAAGGGGGTTGGTACCCATGAGGTGGAGGACTTTTTTGTCTAGGATCAATGGAATCTGCCCTAGCCCAAACTGGTTCATCGTCCAAAATATTGGCAGAATAATGCTGTGAAATGGGAGACGAAGAAATTGGTTGAAGTCTGGGTTGTTGGTAATAATAGGCATTTCCCCCATTTGAACGGGAATGCATTCTTTGAAGGTTTAAAATATTATTTTAATGGAAAATGATGAAAATAAATAAAAGTATAAAAAGGGAATTAAAGAACATTGTACTTTGCCTATCAATATCCTGCACTATTTATTTTGAACAACTGTTTTGTTAGTCTTTTTCTTGATCCATTTACTTTAAGAAAAACTTAAGTTTTGAGTAATAAATAATTAAAAAGATGTTAAAAGATTGGCAGCTTTTCGGCGTATGGCGTTTTATACTTTTGACATTTTGAGTAAAATATTAAGTGCGTGCCAAATTGGCTGAGAAAAATTTTTCGATTGGCAATTCCTTTTTTAAAATGTTTGGCCAATCAATTTGCATCTTTTTAGATGAAAAGAACCAAGAAGAAAACAGAATTTTTGACCATATGGCCAATAAAGAAATACTGAGGGGAAATTAATTCAAAAATAAATTAATTAAAGCTTGAATTATTAAAAAAAATAATCATAGCTGGGGAATTGAGGGGAATTCGAAAGAGGAAATTCTGCTGAATCTTTTAAGCCCAAAAAAGTATAGAAAGTGGCCATTTTGAAAAAGTTGGAGCAGGTCAAAAAATGTGCGCAAATTATTTCCCCAAAAAAATCAAATTTTTAAAAAAAAAGATCTGTAGTACGGATTTCGACTTTTTTGTGCTTATTCGAAAGAGGAAATTCTGCTGAATCTTTTAAGCCCAAAAAAAGTATAGAAAGTGGCCATTTTGAAAAAGTTGGAGCAGTTCAAAGAATGTGCGCAAATTATTTCCCCAAAAATAATCAAATTTTTAAAAAAAAAAATCTGTAGTACGGATTTCGACTTTTTTGTGCTTATTCGAAAGAGGAAATTCTGCTGAATCTTTTAAGCCCAAAAAAAGTATAGAAAAAGCCCAAAAAAAGTATAGAAAGTGGCCAAAAAAAGTATAGAAAGTGGCCAAAAAAAGTATAGAAAGTGGCCATTTTGAAAAAGTTGGAGCAGTTCAAAGAATGTGCGCAAATTATTTCCCCAAAAATAATCAAATTTTTAAAAAAAAAATCTGTAGTACGGATTTCGACTTTTTTGTGCTTATTCGAAAGAGGAAATTCTGCTGAATCTTTTAAGCCCAAAAAAAGTATAGAAAGTGGCCATTTTGAAAAAGTTGGAGCAGGTCAAAAAATGTGCGCAAATTATTTCCCCAAAAAAATCAAATTTTTAAAAAAAAAGATCTGTAGTACGGATTTCGACTTTTTTGTGCTTATTCGAAAGAGGAAATTCTGCTGAATCTTTTAAGCCCAAAAAAAGTATAGAAAAAGCCCAAAAAAAGTATAGAAAGTGGCCATTTTGAAAAAGTTGGAGCAGTTCAAAGAATGTGCGCAAATTATTTCCCCAAAAATAATCAAATTTTTAAAAAAAAAATCTGTAGTACGGATTTCGACTTTTTTGTGCTTATTCGAAAGAGGAAATTCTGCTGAATCTTTTAAGCCCAAAAAAAGTATAGAAAGTGGCCATTTTGAAAAAGTTGGAGGGCACAATTAATTTTTGGGCTAGACTGCCTTTTTTCATTAATACAAAATACATTTGTCAGTAATTTTATTCACTTTCATTGGATAAAAAATTAAGTAATTTATTTCCGTTAATTTTTTTATAATTTAGGTCAAAAAATGATATAATTCTCCTTTTATTTTCTTTTATTTTTTCTCAATTAAAAAAAAAAAAAGAACAAAGAAATCCAGAAAAATAAAATTTTGATTGATAATTGAATAATTCTCGTGAAAAGGAGGTGGAGATTTTGAATATATTTGATTTAATTTTATTTATTTTTCTATTAAATACGTTTTTATTAAAATTAATTTAAGAATTATTTTTCTAGAAATAAAAATGATTAAAAATGAATATTTATTTACTCCAAATTTACTTGCAAAAGCAGGCATTTTTGCCAGTATTTTAACTCTTTCTGGTATTATTTTAATTGTCCCGTTAATTTTGTTGCAAGCAAATCAGTTGAAAATTAATTTAGAGGAGAGATCCGCTCAATTTAAAGTAAGAGAGGGGACAATTGGGAAATGCTTACATAGGACATTTGGCCAAAAAACATTTAGACAAAACAAATAATTGAAAGTTTTTAAATTAATAGTGAATTTTAAAGCAAAATTCTGACCGTGTTTGGAAACATTTGATATATGAAAAAATGATTGTACAGAAGGCTGAAGGCGAAGATAAAACGTTAAGCCGTTCATTTCGCTCACCGCGACATCAACAAAATTGCCAGGGTAAACAACAACAAAAAGTTTTAAAAATATTTTCAGGCTGTCACTCTTTAACATGCCAACCAGGTTTACCAGGACCTAGTGGTCCTGCTGGGATGGATGGATTCCCTGGGGAGGTTAAAACTTAAACAATCTAAATTTCACGCTTTTATAAAGACTGGAAGGCAAGGTGCAACAGGAGAGGATGGCTTCGATGTTCAATTACAACCTGAAGCAGATATGCCTTGTGTGATATGCCCTGCTGGACCTCCTGGGCAAAGGTTTGGAGAAAAATAAAAATTTTAGAAAAATTCAAAATGTCAAGTTTACAAAATGTTAAAAAGACTAAATGTCAAATTATGTCTAAAAATTTTAAAAAATATTTTTAGAGGCCCACAAGGCGAAAGAGGAATGACTGGGGAACAGGGAATTTCTGGTGATCAAGGTCCTTCTGGTAAAAGTGGATTGGACGGTCCACATGGAAGGGTAAGAAAATCTTTAAAAATTAAATCATTTTTAATTTAAAGCAAGGACCTCCAGGCAATATGGGAGAAAAAGGACAATGTGGAAGAAAAGGGCCAATTGGTGACCAAATAATCTCAGGTTTTTTTAGTTATTTAAATAAATTTATTTTATTTTCAGGAATTGGTATTAAAGGTCCACACGGCCCTCCTGGACCTGCTGGGCCTAAAGGCAAATTTCTAAATTCTTCAAAAATTTCTTTAAAATTTAGGCCCACTCGGAAATCAAGGAAAAGCAAGTAGAGAAAGTGGACTTCCTGGAAAATCAGGTCCAATAGGCCCACCTGGACCGCCTGGAGGAAATGGAAGTTTAGGAGAGAATGGAATGGCTGGAACGGTCAGATAAAATTCTTTCAATTATTAAAGTCATTAATTCTTTTATTTTTAGCCTGGAGAACCGGGAGAGGTTATTTTTCAAATTCTTTTAAATTTTCTTTACATTTTTATTCATTTTTAGCCTGCAAGCTATTGTCCTTCCGTAAGTTTTTTTAAAAATTCGACATTTTGAAATCTTGCCATTTCAAAAATATTCTTTAGGACTGTGGTGTTTCTCATATAAAGGCACCTAGCTTTGCAATGGAAATTAGCGAACCATCCCCGCCCTCATACACTGAACGAGAAAGACCAGCGACAGAAATACTGTTCAAGCGTAGAAATCATAAAAGGAAACAATAATATTATTAATTTTTCTTAAAAATGTAATTATTTTTTCATAAAAACAAAAAAAAATTAAAATTTTGTTGGCAAAGGTTAGTGAGGATCTTGTTGACGGGGAGGCGTAACAGTAGATGAAGAAACGTTACCAGCAGTAAATATTAATTGTTGTGTTGGTAAACTTAAAAATAGGATTTTAAGAAAAATAAGGTCATTTGTAAGAAAAAAATGACAAATAAGAAACCTAAGCAAAGACGGAATAGTTGCAGTTGACGTTAAAATAACAGCCTGTTTTTGTTGTTCTAATAACGGTTGTTTTAATGGGCTAGCAGTAGCAGAAGAGAAAATAAATTGAGAAGTATTTGTCACAATTTGTGGGGGAGGTAAACTAAAAATATTTTTAATAATTAAAATTGTAAAAACACAAATAAGGCCATTTCTTAGATTCTAAGGACATTTCTAAAATCTATGAAAATAAGAACATTTAAATAACCTAAGCAATGACGGAATGGCCGAAACAACAGGAGGTTGTTGTTGTACTAATTCTGGTTGTTTTTTAATAATCTGAGGTGGTGGTACAGTGAAAAACGAAGTCAAAGAAGGTGGGGGAAGTTGTAAATTAGCAGTCGGTCGATTAATAGAAATATTAGGGTTAGAATGTGGTCGAGAAGTTTCCAATAAATTTGGAGGTGGAAACGAAGTATTAGGGAGTGAAATAGACTGAAAAATTGGAAAACATTGAAAAGAAAATTAATTTTAAAAATAAATTCCAGATTCTTTAATTTTTATAAAATTTAAAATTTCAACAAAATAATTTAATTTAATTAAAGTCACACAGGTTTAACAATCTCTGTTGTTGTAGAAGAAACATCTCCAGAACTACTAGAAACTGAAACATTTAATTGTTGCTGAATTAATTTTGAAGGTGTTGAAGGGTACAATAAAGAAGGGGTTTGGCTAAAATGGGAGAAAGGACTACTGCTTCCTCCTCCTCCCCCGATTATTAATTGCTGATTTATTGAAGAAGAAGAAGATGATAATAATGTTGTGGTTGTTGTTGTTGTTTGTGAGGAAGGATTATAATTTAAATTTAAGAGAGAAGACAATGATGTTGATGTTGAAGAAGATAAAACTTGTTGTGAAGGTGGGGGAAGTGAATAATTGGGTGGAGGAGTTGAAAACCTATTTATTTAAATAAATTAATTTAAAAAAAAAAATAAAAATTTAAAAGAAAATAGCCAAATTAAATAGAAATAAACATACTCATTATTTACCCCACCGCTAGATAATCCTCCAGTTCCACTAATACTTGTTGAAGTTGGCAAAATATTAGGTGGAGGAACAGAAAAATCCAGAACCTTTTGTTGAGATGTCTCCTGAATATTTTGTTCAGTCAATGGAATTTCCTGTGAAAGACGTTCAATTTCTTCCCTTTCAGAAAATATTATTGAGTCAAGTTCACTGAAAATTATTTTCTAATTAGAATTAAAATATATGGACAAAATGCCCAAAATAAAAATTTTGAGATTTTGCTACAAATAAAAAAACTTAGAAATAAACCTCAACAACGTTTTCTTTGCATTCAAAAAATTGTTCTGTTCTCTAAAAAGTTCAGCTCCTTGCAAAATTAATGCCCTCAAATCAGCCACAGGCATAGCCAAAACTTCATAATCTGGTCTAGCTAAAAATGCTTCAATTCTTTCCTGTATTGGTTTTGTTGGTAAATTTGAACGATTTGTTGGTTGTTTCTGCTGCTGTGAAGAAGAAGAAGAAATTCCATATTTTGATTTGTCTTTTTGAAGAAAATACATTGTTGAACGTTGATGACGAGATTCAATTATTTTGTCCATTGAAGAAGAAGATGAATTTTCTGCCCTAGATAGTTTAAAAGTTGGGTAGTCCTAATTTTTAAAATTTAGTAAACTGTTAGGCCAATAAAAAAAAGTTCGGGGCCTGTACACTTTGTTATTAAAATAGACAATCGAAAAAAACAAATCATTAAAAAACAAAAATCTCTATTTTAAGCAAAACGAATGAAAGCAAACCTATGACGTTCATTATTTCCATTTCTTGAACGGGAACGACGATTTCGACGAGATCTATAGGAAGAATCATCATCCAAATGATCTCTACTACTACGTCGAGACGATGATTTTGTAGCAGGCTCTTCATCATTTATTGGTGATTTTTGAGAATTTTGTTTGGTAGAACGAATAAACGTTGGGCGTTCTTTTAGTCTAAAAACAAAGTTTTTTAATATTACAAAATTTAAAAAAAAAAATTAGCCCAAAATAAATTGAAAAAAGGAATGTAAGTAAATTTAATTAAACCCGTACGGATTATCCTTAAATGGATCTTTCACAGCAAATTTCATATTCCTTAGTCTATCCAATGCTGCCTTTTTTGTTTTAGGTTCATCGTCAATATTATCATTTGTAGAGTTAACAATTCGAGCTTCTTTTTCATTATTTTCTTCGACCTTGTCATGCTTCCTCTTTCTGTTTTTTAAGTCATCAGAGGCACTATCTTCAATATTATTTTCTTCAAAATTTGCATTTAAGTCAAGTATTCTTTCTTCATTGTCACTAACTACAATTTCTCCTTCATCTTTTGTAATTGCCAGTAATGCTGATTCTAACACTTCTTGAGTTGTAATTTCAATTTCCAAATCGTCTTCTGTCATTTAAATGTATAGAACCTAAAATAGAAAAAATAAAAAACGAAAAAATCCCGAAAAATATAATGAAAAGCTAAGAAAATTTTTTGTTGAAGTAAATAATTCCTTTCTCTAATCTCTATATGTATTTTTTTCTTTTCGATTCAGCCAGTTTGTCGCAAAAAAATTTTTCCCTGGGGCATCATAGGTCCCCAAAAAAAACTTATAAATGCAGAAATCTGATTTAATGTTTATCAATGAAGCGTTTAAACATGCACAACACTCTTATAATTTGCAGGAAGTTCCAGTTGGCTGTGTTTTTGTTTATGATGATTTAATTATTGGAGAAGGGCATAATGAAGTGAACAAGTTATATTTTTAATTTTTTGCCTAAATTATAAATTTTAGAACTAAAAATCCTACTAGACATGCTGAATTTGTTGCCATTGATAAATCAAATATTTGGTGTTCTGAAAATGGAAAAAATTTTAATGAGGTTGGATTTTTGACTATTTGTTTTTACTTTTTCAAGGTTATGAAACAAACAACTGTTTACGTTAGTTTGGAGCCTTGTATTATGTGCTCCAGTGCTTTATACCAATTAAAGATTAAGAGGCTTGTATTTGGAGCAAAAAATCCTCGTTTTGGTGGAATTTTAAGTGTTGCTAGCAACAATGACTATGGACATGAACATGAAATTGAGGTTTTTTCTTTTTATTTTAACCAATTGATTTCACTTTTTCTTAATTTTAGTTGGTTCCAAATGTATGCGCAGAAAGGTCAATTTCACTCTTGAGAAAATTTTATGATAGAGAAAACCCATATGCTCCACTAGATAAAAGAAAAACTAAAATCTGATATTTTGTTTTTATTCTCCACTTATTTTAGATAATATTTGAGTTGTTAATCAATCTTTTTAATTTTATTGTCAAAATTTTTTGAAATAAAAATAACATAAAGGCCCATTATGCAATTAAAATTTGCCCAAAACATTAACATGAAATTTTATTTTCCTTTTGCAAAAACAGAATTTTCAGCATTAAACAATTTAATTAACAATCACCTTTAACAAATCTCATTTTTCTTAAATATTGCTTGGATACAACATCACACGAATTCTCTTTCCCATAGCTTTGGGTGGTAAATTGTGTCGAAACTTTGCACGAACCATTCCTGAATTGCCATGTGTACGGGTAATTCGCCCCCATATTGCGCGAACTCGCGTCTTTGGTCCACCGTTGCGTCCAATTTTTTTGTGGCCTTTGTAGACGTAAACGGCGCGCTTTCCGAGGTAAAAATTTGCCGCTTCCTATAAAATAACTTTAAAATAAAAATTAAGAAAGAAACCTTATCATTAACTCCATCCAATTTCAAAAGTGAAGTATTTTCGTATTGATTACGTTGACCCCGCTTATAACCAGTGAAGATTGCCTAAAACATTTAGACCATCAATTTTAGAGTAAACTAAAAAATACTTTAACATAAAGTCGACGCGCACGTTTGGGACCAGGACGACGGCGAGTTTCTACTGTTTTTGTCGATTTGGCATTTTGAACTGGTTCACTCGTATCCATCATTTTTGTTTAAAAAATATTTAGAAATTGAGCTATAAATAGTAATTAAAAAAGTACAAAATAAAAATATATTGAAGTGTAAATTCAACGATTAAAAACATTATTTAAAATTTAATCATTTATTTGTAACATTTTTCTTTTTCTTTACAATTGAATTTAAGAAATTTGCTTGTGTTGAGGTTCTCTTTGTTGTGGAACCAACTGAAAGCTTTATACATCCAACCTTATCATTTGAATTTCTTAAAGATGTTCCAACAAATTTTTCAACTTCATCCTTTAATGCAAGTGATGATGAGGAACCACAAGGAGCATTCAAGTCATCATCTTCTTCTTTTATCCTTTTAGTATATTTTCCACCCGTTTTTTCAACAAGTCTTTCAACTTCTTTTTCATCTTCTTCTTCTTGTCTTCTAAGCCTTTCAGCAAAAGAAAGAGCATCTTTTTGGTCAATTTGTTGTAAATAACCCATCGTATCTACACTTTCCTGACGTCTATTAATTTCTTGTAATTCCTCAATATGACCTTTAAATGTAAGAAAGATGTACAAAATGCTTAAAAATAAATTTTTAAACCTAATGCGTCCATTTCCAATTTGCTCATTTTTGTTCGCTTTTCAAGCATTTTCATCGCATCCTCCTTCTCTTCCTTCTCTTGTTCCTCCACTTTTTGTTCTTGTTCTTGCCAAAATTTGTAAACATCGAATAAACGTGTTGCTCCATTTTCAGCGACATAATCGACATTTTGAATATCTGTTTTGAATGTAATTTCAGCCAGACAATTTGGACAACTAAAAATCGATATATGTCCAATACAATAAAAATATACCGAAAATAAAATCTAAAAATTCTAAGCCCAAGATAGCTTTCACCTTCGGCTGTCTCACGTCGCATATTAAACTTTTTCCCTTTATAAATGTATTCATTACAAGTATTACATCGCATATTAAATGGAGTCATTACACGTTGAATAAATTGTCTGCTCCGACCACCCCCAGCTTTTGGAATTTTCGATGGATCAAAGTCTGGCGGGTAGTATTTCTAAATTATAGATTATGTATTCAATAACCTTGAATCTAAATAAAGTTGAAACCTGGAAAACTTTCCTCTCTGTCCCAGTCATTTTGCGATGCTTATTTTATTAATTACTTTATAATAAAATCTAAAAATAAAAAAACAAATTTATTTACTCGCAATTTAAAATTTAGAAAGGTTTAAGTAAATTTCTAACACTGAAATCTTTAGACTATTTAAAGGCTTCAAAACCCTTATTCTTTAAGAAAATTTCCACAGTAAGCTCTGGTCGTTTCAGCATAAAAAAATAAAAAGATATTTCAACTTCTTCCTCTTTCTTTTTATTCTATGTATTTCTTGGGCTATTTCTCAAATACATAATAAACTTTTTTTTAAATTCATCTTTTTATTTTTAAAGAATTTTTGTTCAGAATATTATTTTCTTTTCCTATTTTTCTACATGCAGATACAAAATCTCGTCCCTGATGGAACTTTTCGTAAAGTTCGCAATAATATCGATAGATTATTTGATAAAAATCTCGCAGATCTAATTCGAGGAATAAGAAATAACAAGGATAATGAGGTTTTTTTCTGAAATATTCAATATTTATGTTTAAAATTTAGTCGCGTTACATTGGTGCTTGCATTGAAGATATCAAAGTTGAATTGCGGCAGGACTCAACTTTTGTTAAGGCAAATGCTATTGAAAAATTAGCATATGTATGTATTGTTTAAATAATTTAATTTTTTTATTTAGCTTCAAATGCTTGGTTATGACATTTCTTGGGCATCATTTAATATTATTGAGGTTATGGCCAGCACCAAATTTAATGAAAAACGAATTGGGTATTTTTCAGCTACACAGGCGTTCAATGATGAAACAGATGTTTTAATGCTTACAACAAATTTGATAAGAAAAGATTTACAAAGTTCAAATCTCTATGATGTTGGTATAGCATTAAGTGGTCTTTCTTGTTTTGTTACTACAGACTTGGCACAAGACCTTGAAAAAGATGTTGTTAATTTGGTAGGAATCTAATAAAAAATTTTTTTTAATTTAACATTTTAAAGCTCTCATCAAGTCGTCCCTATGTCCGAAAGAAAACTCTATTACTCCTTTTTAAAATGTTTTTAAAATATCCTGATTCACTAAGGACCATGTTTCCCAAGTTAAAAGAGAGATTGGAAGACCAAGATCCAGGTACACTATTTTTTATTCTTTTTAAATTTAATACTTTTAGGGGTTCAAAGCGCTGCTGTAAATGTCATTTGTGAACTTGCTCGGAAAAATCCGAGAAATTACTTACCGTTACAAAATATATTTTTTAAATTATTAAATACCTCTTCAAATAATTGGATGCTTATTAAAATAATTAAATTGTTTGGATCATTAGTATGCTTTTCTATTTATTTTCAACATTTTTTTTCAACTTTTAGGTACCTTTTGAACCAAAATTGGGCCGTCGATTGCTTGAACCATTAACTAATTTGATAAACTCAACATCGGCAATGTCCTTGCTTTATGAGGTTCTTAAACTTTTATTGTATTTTATTTTCTTTTTTAAGTGTATTAACACTGTTATTGCAATTTTAATAAGCATATCATCTGAAGGTCCTGGCGATTATACGCCGAGCATTCAAGTATTTTTTTCAATATATTTTAAAATTATTTTTAGCTTTGTGTTCAAAAACTGGGTGTTTTAATTGAAGATTCTGATCAGAATTTGGTATTTTCTCTTTTATTACTTTTATTAACTTTTCATTTTTTAGAAATACTTGGGTCTTTTAGCAATGGGCAGAATTCTTCAAACTCATCCTAAGGCTGTTCAAGCGCACAAGGATATTGTTCTAAGATGTTTGGATGATAAAGACGAAAGTATACGTTTACGGGCATTAGATTTATTGTATGGGATGATTTCTAAAAAGAATATTATGGAAATTGTCCGTAAATTAATGGAACATTTAGAAAATGCAGAGGTTTATTTTTAAATTTAATAATGTAATTTAAAATTAGGGTTCGTTTTATCGTGATGAATTACTTCGTCAAATAGTGGCAATATGTTCACATGACAATTACAAATATATTACAAATTTCGAATGGTAAATTTAATTAGAATATGCGAGTAATTTTTTATCATTAGGTATATCTCTGTACTTGTCGAGTTAACAAAAGTTGATGGTACAAAATATGGTAAACTTATTGCCGAACAAATCCAAGATGTTGCTGTTCGTGTTCAGTCTGTCAGACACTTTGCTGTCTCCCAAATGGTTCTTCTCGTTCAAAATGTTCAACCTTTATTACAGGTTTTTTTCTTTTTATTAAAGCGTTATTCTTAAACCTTCAGGGCAATAGTGCCACCCAACGTGCAAACATGTCAGAAGTGTTATTAGCTGCTGCCTGGATTTGTGGAGAATATGCACAGCATGTAAATGATGTTGATACGCTTTTAGACGCAATGCTTAGGGTCAAGTTATCGGTTGTACCTGGTGCTTTACTAAGCGTTTTTCTTCAAAACATGATTAAACTTTATGCTCTACAATTGTGTAAATTGGAATCGGATGACGATTGGGATGGCGTTGAGACATTAGACAATCTGCTTTGTTCGAAACTACCAGAGTTTCAGTATATGGATCATTTGGAAGCTCAAGAGAGAGTAAGAGGAAAAGTTAACAATAAATAATTCAATTTATTTAGTCTTGTAATTTTCTTGCTTTACTTAACTTTACTACAAAAAAGCATGTTGAAAAAACTAAAATTGGTGCTAGTCTTGCTAAATGTTTTGAAGATGAATTGAACCCAGTTGCTCCAAAGGCACAACGGCGTGTTCCTATACCTGAAGGGTATTTCTTTAGTACAAATACATAATGCTTTTTTTATTTTTAAGATTAAATTTGGATGAATGGATAAACGAACCTGATGTTTCTGAGGATGAAGTTTCAAGCCTAGATTTATCAGATACTGATGAGGTTTTCTTATTTAACAATTTTATTATTATTTTAGGTCAATACTTCATATTACGGTCGTGAAAATCTTCAACAACATGGAAGGGAATCAACTACTAAAATGAATGACCAACAATTTCATGATGGTAATAATTCAATAAATGGACTAGTTTCAACTTCTCAAAGTAAAACACAAAAAGAATCAGAACATAAACGTCGTCAATTTGAGCAACAAAATAATCCATTCTACGTTAAGGACAATCCAAAACAAAAAATTAGAAATTCGAAAAAATTGGATTCAGCTAATAACACCTTAATTCACCAGGTTTTTTAAAAATAATTTTAAGTTTATTTCCCTTATTATTTATTTTTCCCCCATTTTTCGCTTCGATTTTGTTTTATTTTTTTCAAGATTTCCTCTATTTTTATTTTTATTAAGTATTCATTTGATTAAACTAATTAGACTAAAGAATTTTGACTGATTGAAAAAAATTTTCTTAGGAAATTCAACAAATTCAAAATCCTCTGGAAATTGCTGGAGTTTTCGGCTTAGATAAATTTATAAAACAACAAGACTCCACTATTTCTTGGAAAAATTTAGATAAAAATATTGAAGAAAAGAAAAGGAAAAAAGGTAAAAAACAACGAAAAGAAAATTTACTTAAGACAAGTGATAATGAAGAACAAAATGAAGCAAAAAATAAGTCAATTGAACAAAATTTAGAAGAAAATAATATTAAAAATATAATTTATAAAGGTGATGGTGAAATGCCAGAAGGAGCAATTTCAAGTTCTGACGATGATGAGAAGGTTTTTTTTAATTTTTTTTAATTAAAAAAAAAATGTTTTTCAGTTAAAAAACAATTTTTTAAATATTCAACTGGTTGAGGTTATTGAAAATTCTGTTGTCGATACCTCTACTAAAAATACTAAAAAAAGACGGAAAATTAAAGAAAAAATAAATTCTAATGAAGAAGAAACAATAGAAAATTTAACAAAATTAGAAAAGAAAAAAATTAATAAAAAGAAGGGAAGTAAGAAAGAAAATAATAAAAAACAAAAAAAGAAGAGTAATAAATTGGATGATTCACGTAAAGAAGAGTATGCTTCAATTGACTCTCCAGTAAATAATGTTATCAATATGGAAGGAAAAAGTACGCAGGATGAGGGGGTAGGCGAATATTTTTAAATTTATTTTTAATTAAAAATTAATTGGGGAGTTTATTTTAAAAAAAAAATTTATTTTAATTATTTAAGCAACTTATTTTATTGGATGATTAATATCCAGTGAAATAAAAAGCTCTGTGTAATTTAGGTAAGTTTTTTGGCCATATAGAAAATCGTTAAAAAAATTGTGATTTTACTGAAAAAACTTAGTTCAAATTATTTACATTTTTATTTTGTTAGTTTTTTATAATTTTGTAAATTTTTTGTGATTATATTATCATTCCTTTAAACATTCCAAAAAATTTATATTTTTATTAATTTTCCGGTTGTATTTTTTTTTACTTTTATTTTGTATTTTTATTTTCTGTTACAAAGTGTATTTGTTGTGTAATTTAAGTCGTTCATTTAAGGTTGATGGTATAAGATGTTAAATATTAAGTAAGATCAATGGACAGGTTTGAGAATATATATGACCTCTCTCTTTCTTTTTCTCTTTCGCTATCTCTGTAGTCTTTATTTCACCTTATTTAATTAATTTATTTTTTATCTTTTGTACAAAATTAAAAGGTACAAATTAAATTAATAATTTTACAAAAATTTTCATAATTTATATTCATTTTCTCCTTCCTCAATACTTTCTCTCCTATCATTTTCTTTAATTAATTGCCCATTATTTATTTGTTTATTTGGTTCTAATAACATTGGTGTTGTACTTCTTTCATTATTATTTTTTGCTAATATTTTTGCCTGCCGTTCCCTCCATAAAAGAACAGTTGTAGTTGATAAAGAATCTTGTACAACAGCAAATTTTTCATTTGTAAGAGTTGAATCGCTTTTCCCGTCTGTTTTTGAATTTTTATGGTTAAGTTTCCAAAAAGGAGAATGTAAAGTTAATAAAAGAAAAAGTTTTTGTTTTTTTGTATTGAGCATTTGTTGAACAACCTTTAAAAAAAATTTAAAGAAAAAAGAAGCTTCAAGTTTATTTACGTCTCTAAATTGTGCAGACATTCCACAATAAATTGCAAATCGTAAAGGGTATGAAATTACAATAAGAACATTTCTTAAAGAAAAAAAAGTTAATTAAAGAGGAAAAAAAAAGTTTTGTCTTTTACCTAATAATTAATAGCTTATTAAGTGTTGCATAGTGAATAAAAGTAAGTTTAAAAACAACTGCCCCAACATGAACAGAAAAAATAAGTGCTGCTGGAACTTCAGTAATAAGAAAGAGAAAAATAATTGCTAGTAACATCTGAATTTGTATGGTTAAAAAAAAAGACTTGTTTTGTAAATTACCCTTGTATTTTGCCTCAATCCATTTATTCTTTTTGTATCAGAAATACTACATCTCGGTGCTGAATTTATCTTAGGAACACTGCTGCTATTAAAACTAAATCCACTTTCATCAAAAGAATAACGAACATCTTTTTGAATAAAAGGCATAATGTTGGGTGATGTGTCTGGCGAAATTTCTGAATATTTTCTTTGGGGCTGTCGTGGTGTTCTGAAAGAATTTTCTTAAATTATATTTTTCCAATTTAAACCTTCCAATCAAAATTGCATGTTTTTTGTCAGCCTCCCTTATCGCTATGAGCAATTTCCAAGTAAAAAATACAAGTAAAATGCAAGGGAGTGTATGTACTAATATTGTATGAAGACCATACAACGATAAATGATACAAGTTGTTACCCACAATTGAAATAAGTGAAGTTTGTGACATGACACAAATAGAACGAGTTTCTACAAAAATAAGAGTTTAAGAAGTTTAATTAAAAGAGTTTTAACTGTTATTTTGGGTATCAAAAACATCAAAAGATTGATTGTAATTTGCGAAAAGTTCAGGGGCATAAATCCATATTGAAGCAATTGAGATGCATACAACATTCTTTAATAGAATAAATTTTTGTTAAGTCAAATATTTCTTTTTTTACCTGTTTACTTCTATGCATTGTGCATTGTTTTTGAACAAGTTTGGGCATACAAATATAAATAAACCTTTAAAATAGTTAAATTAGAAACAATTTAAAAAAACCTTTGAATAGCTAAATAGACTGTTAACCATATAGCAGAGGTGTGAAACATTGAGGGTAAAATTGTAGCTAAATAGGGAAAGAGCCAACACCAAAAAGAGGGAAGACCTTGTTGTTCATCAGTCTTAAATCCTTGGAATGTGTAATAATAAAGAAGCCATGGGCAGCATACAAGTCCAGTTAAAAGCTTTAAAAATATAATTTTGATTCTTGTTATTATAATATCCCCCCAAATTCAAACCTCACTAATAGCCATTGCTCCAAGTACAAAATTGGTAGGTGTTCTTAAAGAACGATGTGAAAGAACAATTACAATAAATGAATTTGTAAGTAAAGTTATTGCAACAACAAGAGGCATTAAAAAGCCATAAAGTGGAAGAGCCCAATCTAGGGGAACCTTTAAAAAAAATTTAAAATATTATAATTACAATTTACCTTTGAATTAATTCTAATTTCTCTGCACATTGGTGGTTGTTGAAATAAACATTCAGGCCAAACATTTGATGTTTGTTCATTCATGGGCAGTTGTTTTTTGAATGTTTTTAGTGGTGTTTGTAAAGAGTTTTTTGGAAAGAAAAGTTCAAAAAGAAGAAAATTTTAATTTATTTTTAACAAAAGCTAAAATTAAAGGTTTTATAAAAATTTAAAAAATATTAATAAGAATGTCCAAAATTTAAAAATTCAAAACCACAGAAAAAAACAACACGGAACCCAATTTTGCTAAAATAATTGCTAAAAAGGAACTCTTAATAGCTTAATTGCTCCCTTCGATTCCTTTTGTTTTAAAACCTAAGGGAATTTAACTGTGAATGGTTAGGATTTAAATAACGTTCTTTAATTTTAAAATTTATGTTTATTTCCCGTATTTTTTTTTTTTTTTGAAACATTAAAAAGATTATTTAATTAAAAAATATTTATAATAAATTGAAGAAAATCATAAATCTTTTAAAGATTGCAATTAAAAATTAAAAATATTTTTTATTTGTTAAAACACTTAAAATTTATTTTTTAATAATTTTAAAGGCTAAAAACGATGAATTTATATAAATAAAAAATAAATTGACAAATAACAGAAAAATAGGTTTTAAAGCTTCATTTTTTTACAAGAAATAAAATAAAAGGATGTTCCTATTTTTGGCATATTTTTTATACTCTAAGGATAAAGAGGAAAGAAAATAATATTTAAAAAATATATATTTACATATTAATAATAGGTAAAAAAAATATGAAAATTTTTTAAATAAAGGAAAAATTGCAGGGAATAATTAGGCCTTTTTCTTAGAATTAAAGAAAAAATATTAAGAAATTTTTTACAACGATTAAATTCTTTAAACTTTACAAATGTCAATATATTATGTTCATTTACACTTAAAAAGAGTAAGTGCATTCAGCTTTAAAGTTGGTAATTTTTTGGAATTTATATACAAGGAAATAAAAAAAAATATTAAAGAAAAATTGAAAATAATTTAAAAGCTTTTATAAACAAATAGTTGTGGTTATGAACATAGTATTTGTTTATTTTTTTAAGCGACTTTATTAATATGGGGGTTTTAAGTAAAGTTTTGCAGATGTGTTTTGATAATTTATTATTAAAAAGTTTTGTTTTTGTTTATTTTTTTATATACTTAATATTAATTAATAAAACATAAGTTGACGTTAAAAGAAGATTATTTAAGAATTGAATATTCAGGGAAATGTACTTTTAAGAAAGTTTGTCGCATGGGAAAAACAACATAAGAAAAATATAATAGTTTAATTCAATTTTTTTTAATACTGAATTCATTTATAGTCTAAAAAGTATTGTTTAACCCTTATATTAAATTTTAGCCTTTTAAAAAATAATTAAAAATAATTTACCTCTTAATACTATTTTTCATTAAAAATATTTTATGAGAAATGTGTTTATGGGAAAATGTTTTTTAAAAAAGTTAATATAAAATTGTAAACAATTTAATTCAAAAATAAAATAAAGGTCTCAGATGTTTGTTTAGACATTTAGTCAATTAAAGAATAAAAGCAATATTATTATTAAAAAATTGAAAAAAAATTTATTGCTTAAAACATTTAAAAGATTAAATTTAAAGTTGTTAAGGAAGATTTAAAATATTTTTTTGATAAATTAATTTAAAAAAATTTTTTTATTAAAGTTGTTTTAATTAAGATATTATGTTAATCTTAAGGAAGAAAAAGTTTTGTTCAAAAGATTATTTCTCGCAAATTATGTCATCTTTTTATCTTTTACAAACCTCTTGTTTGACATATTTTGGCTAATTTAGAGTTTGAGATCTAAGTAAAAAACAATTAATGCAGTCACTCTAATTATAAGGACAGCACAAAGGATTTTACCTTCTCTGAGATTTTGCTTTTATTCCCACACAAATAAATAATTTAAATAAAACGTCACTGAAATAAAAGACAAAAATATCAAGTCAAAAACAATTAAGAAAAGAAATCGAAAAACAAAACGGAAACTCTCAAAAAGGGAAAATATATAAGCAAACATTGCTAAAAAAAGAAGAGAAAAAATATTCCAAAAAAATGTAAAATAAATAAATAAAAAGTGAGTTTTCTTTCAATTTAATTGTTGGGGTAAGCTTAATTTAGAAAAAAAAATAAGAAAAGGTGCAAAAATTTTGGGACCTTCCTTGTATTTTTGTCTTTATTATGCAGAACACATGTTATTTTCTTAATTCTTAAGTTTTGAAAAATTGTAAATAGAAAAACGCACTTAAGAACAAACACTCCTTATCATTAAAGGGCAAAAAATTGAAATTTGAGTTAAATTATTCATTTTCATTCATTCATTTTTTGTTTATTCCAGAGAAATCTAATGCTGTTTTTTTAAATATTAATATAACACGCGATTATATAGTGACGAAAAAATATAAATAAATAAAATATTTAATAAAGCTTTTAATTTTTGTTTTTTAAATTAGCCCCCTAGAGGATCCTTAGTTTTTTAAAAGAAATGAAATAATGAATTTAGGAAGTAGAAAATCAAAAAGAAAATATTTTAATTTATTCTACTACCTTTTTGAAATTTATTAATAATAATAAACTCCTTTTAAAATTCTTCTTTTTTAAATGAAAAAAGCATAAAATACTTGAGAAGATTTTAAAGGAAAGAGACTTAAAAGAAAGCACACCCCACTGTCTCTAAGATGTCTACTTCTTAAAACTTGAAGAGATTTAATTTTTAAACGAATAGTAAAATTATGTATTAAAATAAATAATAAATCAGACTACAAAGAATTATACTTAATAGTTAAAAATTAGATAAATTTAAAAAATAAAATATTTCGTATTTTCTAAAAGCCGATTTTTTTAATACATTTATTAAAATTTAAACAAATTTTTTTATTTTATTCTATAAAGAATTTTCTATTCTCAATAAAATTAAGATTAATCTAAGAAGTTTATTTTAAAATAACATCAAATCTGAGACTCTTTTGCATTTTTTAAAAATAATGTGGGTTTTGCCGTAATTTCCGTCAACCGGTTGAAGAAATTTAAAGAATAAAAACAAAAAAATAACTGGGAAATTGAATAGATGAGTGTGTTCATTAAAGTAATTTAAAAATATAATAAAATTCTTAATTCAAGTCAAAAGTAATTGAAAAAGACTAAAAAACATTAAAAAAGGATGGGAATACTTTAAAATTGTCAATTTTGTTAATTTACTTTTTTAAATGAACAAGGAAGCAAAAATTGGTAAAATACTTAATTAGTACTTTAATACTCTAATGACCCTAATTTTTAAAAAATTATCTGGGTGGCCTTTTTTTATTTTATTTCTTTTTTTGTCATTATTTGCTTCATTTAGTCTACTTTTTAATGTATTCGCTTAATAAATTACTAGTTAAGAGAAAAAATGCTGCATAGCATAATTTTTAGAAATTAAAGTTAATGAGGAACGGAAATGTATGATGAAAAAGAATGTTGTAACTAGTATTTAGTTTTAAAGCATTTTTTAATTGAAAGAGGAGAATAAAAAAGAATTATTTAAAAATAAAAATTTTTAAGGCTGTAATTTTGAAAATTAAATATTTAAAAAATTATTTTAATTTTTTTAATAAAATAAATTTTTAAGTTTAAAAAATAAATAAGGAAGAATTTTTAAATAAATGTTAAAAGTTTAAAAAAGAAAAGGGAAGTTAAGACCACACACACAAAAATTTTTTTCCAATCTTTGGTAAAATAAATTTTAAAGGAATAATGTCATTTAATTCAATAAAAGAGTTTTTAAAAAAAAAGTTAGAAGCCAAAAATCACCAAAAAAATAACGCATAAAAATAAACAAAACCATTAGAAAGTTGTTCTTAAAAGAAACTTTTATAAGAAAAAATTATTAAAACGCAAGTTTTTAAATTTTGGTTGTCATATCAAATTATAATTCCATGGAGAGAGGGAGAGAGATATGTGGTTTTATAAACGGGGAGAAAACAAAACAAAAATATAAGAACAAATAAACATTTAAAACTTTTTTTCAGGAAAATAAAAAGAATAATATAATATAGTAAATATAATTACAAATTAAGTGTGAAAATAAACAAAATGTTTGCAAGTAAACATTTTCAAGTTTGGGAAATTTTTAAAATTTATTTTTGAAGTTAGTAAAGGTTCATAATAATTTACCTAAAGAAATTTATTTTATTCAGGTGTATTTTTGTTGAGACTCTAATGTACTTATTTTATTCTTAACAAATAATTATTTTTAAAAATGAGTAATTTTATTTAAAAATTTGTTCGTATTAAAAAGGCCAAAAGTTTATTTGTCTATTTTTTTATTCGAAATGACATAAAATAGATTTGACATATTTTTCGCATTCTAAAATTTCCGTTAAAAAAAAAAACATTTTTCTCCTATTTTAAATGCCAAAATAAAAACTAGTTTTGTTGGCGTGTTTTCTTTGATTTAATTTGTACAAATTTCCATATGGAGTAAAAAAGATTAAATGAAAAAAAAAAATCACAAGTTGTTTGAGTTCAAAGAAAGTACGTTGATGACGAATACTAATTATACAATTATTTAATAAAAATATTTTTTAAGTCATAAGGTAAAGAAATTCTTTTAAGTATTTAAAAAATAATTTTTTAAATAAATAGTTTAATGGAAGACCACACAGAAGAAAAAAATAAATTTTTAAAAAATTTAAGTGGAATACTTGAATCTATTAAGTTAAAAGAATGGTCCTTTTAAAAATATTTTTTGTATTTTAATTAAAATAGAAATTCGTTATAAACACGTTTGGATATAGGCACAGTTTAAAAACAATTACGCAAATCGACCGTCCCCAATTTAAAAATTTTTGTGAATTAAATAAAGTGAAATTAAAAAATTATACTTTTAAATATTAATAAATATCACAATTTAGTCTATGGGTTTTGCATAATATTCAATAAAAATATTCAAATTTTAAAATTAAAATTTAATAAAAATGGATTAAAAAATAATTTAAAAATGAAGTCATAATAGAACAAAAAACACTAAGAAATCCATATTTCTTTATTTTCACTAAAGAAATGGCAACAAAGAAATAATAAATTTTAAAACTTATTAAAAATTCTTGTTCGAGTTGCATTGAATAAATAAACATTTTTAACACGTTAAAAATACATAAAAAATGAGAGTGTGGCTAATTTTTAAAACTAGGAAATAAATATTTTTTTATACAAATAAAGACAGAATTATTATAATAAAACTTTTTAAAAAAAAAAAGTTTATTTTCTTAAAATAAGTTTATTTTTACATAAAAATATAATTTAATTATTTCTGGAGTTATATATAAAAAATGTTAATTTAATTTTTTTTTCTTATTTTTAAAATGTCAGCGAATTCTTAATTGATTGTTTATTAATAAAGGAGACAAAAATATTTTCTAAAATTAGAATAAGGAAATAAGGCATGTGTTTTTTTTTAATAATTAGTTTATTAAAAAAAAAACTATAAATAATTCACAAATGATTTTTTAAATCATAAACAAGCGTAGTTTAGTGGGTAAGATTCCTACATAGAAGAGTTGATGGGCTTTGGTTCGGTCCCCTTCATATCAGCAAAATTTAATAAAATCTTGTACGAGTAAAATTTAAACATTTTTCTTTTCTTTTAAATTTTTTATTCATTAAAAACGTGTTTTGATGAAAGAAAACTTTAAGGAAAATTGTAAAATAATATCTTTTTTTCAATAAATGATTGATTGACACTTTTTTTTTATTAATTACTTATTTTTTAAATAAAATATGTAAATATCTCAAAGTTTTAATGTTTTCTTTGAAAAATATAAGGTGAGGATCGTTCTATAGAAACTTATTTACTTATTTTTAAATTAAAAAAAAAAAAGTCCATCTAAACATTAGCAACAATTTTAAATAATGAGGGAAAATGAAGGAAAAATTTTTTAAGTATGTCAAAGAAATTGGATAAGGGAAAATGTTAAAAAGAAAAGTATATTTAAACTTTTCTTCTTCCTATCTTCTCATATTTAATCTTGAGAATTTGGTCCCTTAAGTAAAAATAAAGTGTATGTATTCATTTTTTAATGAGAATAAACATTATTTTCTCTCAAAAAAGATATTAGAGTCAGTCTTTTTTTAGATTAACTTCAGTCAAAGGAAGTCCAGGAATTCTTAAACTCTAAATCTATAACTCTAAAGCCGTAAAATCAGTTATAATTCTTTCTTTTCGATCCAGACTCTAGTGACAATTTTAACAAATTTTTAAGATAAGTAAAGATACATTTGAGACTTAAATTTCACTCGTTATAAAAATTAATTGAACCATTTAAGTCTTTTCTTTATTTACTAGTATTTGGTTTCTGGTTTTTTGAGATATTTTATTTCCTTTATTTAAACTTCATTTAATTGTTTGCGTTTTTTTAAAATTTTGTCTGGAAAAAGGAATAAAATTTACATCCTTTTTCATGAGAAAATCGTTAGGACAAACATTGCGCAATATTCTAAAATATCACAGAAAAATGTGACAGTTTAAAATTAGGATTTTATTAATTTTTGTTTATGAAATAATATTTAATAAAAGATATATTAAATAAAAAGAAGATTTTAAGGACTTTTTCTGCTTAAAAATCCTCTTTTATTTTCAATTAATTTTCTTCTTTTGGAAGACCTTGAGAGCCTTAAAATTCATAAAATGTCACAAAAATGAATCTTATTCAGAATATATTAAATATTTCTTTTGCAACTTTTTCAAAAAAAAAAAAATAATTTAAAAATAATTTTACTCTGAAATAGAAATCAGATAAATCAAAGTATATCCGAAATATGTATAATAAAGTACATATTTTTTAAAATATCAAAAAAAAAATTTAAAAATAAATAAGCTCATTATTAAAATAAAAATGCGCGGCTTATGTTTAAAATGAATTATTCTACTAGTGTGTATTTAATAAGCTGCTATTATTTTTTCTAACATTTAAAATAAAAAGACTCTAATTAGAGATCATTGATTTTTTAAAATTTTACCTCAAGAGGAATTTCCGTATTAAAAAAATATATTAGAGTCTGAGAATGTTTTTCTTCAAAATTCTCAATTATACAGAATGCGAGAATTGCAGGGACTCGGTCTGGCTCGACTATGTAAAGATGAAAATCCCGACCCCGATTTAGGTCGGGATCCCGAACTTATTTTCGCTTTATAGTTTGACTATTTGATTGCTCGGGTTCAATTGATCTTAAAAATTAGGAAAGAAATAATAATTAGTTCGTTAATTAATGAAATTGGCAGCAACAATAATCCGACTTAAAATTGGAGATGAAATTGAATTACAACCAAAAAGTCCTTCAACAAATAATAGCATTGAATTACCTGATCCGTCAAATATTTATACTTATATGTTGGGTCGATTTGCAAGGATAACTAAATTTTCTCATGATAATTTATGTAAATATTTTGAATTCAGCAGATGCTTAACAAGTTAAATTTATAAAATCAATAAAAAAATTTTTGACATTTTTTCTAGTTTCTAATGGTTATGCTCTTTTGTCAGAACATTATTCTGATCCATATGTTCGAGATGATGGCTTTTTGAATAACAAGTTTGTTTTAATTCTTATTTTTTGGGAGGTACTTTTACTGACGTTTTTTG
Organism: Meloidogyne graminicola; assembly: GCA_036172905.1. NCBI lineage: Eukaryota > Metazoa > Nematoda > Chromadorea > Rhabditida > Meloidogynidae > Meloidogyne > Meloidogyne graminicola. The sequence continues at coordinate 2,340,883 of JARPZY010000005.1, forward strand.
TATTTTATGTTTGCTAGGGTTCTTATTGAAGCATTTCTGAGCTTTTCTTTTTTATCTCTTTAATTAATACCATTGCTTTACAATTGGATTTAATTTCATAGATTAGGCAATCAAAACTTGCAATCCGTTTTTTCTGTTGCACTCCAAGTATGTTCAGCGTTGAAATTTTGTCATAAAAATTGCTTCTCTATGGGCTCTCTAAGTTTGGATAAATTATATGTTGTTCCAAGAAAGGAAAATGAGGTTATTTTGTTTTATTTTACAATTTTAAGATTTTTTCAGCAAATTCAAGTCAAACTTTCACACTACGGCCTTTGTTTTATTTCTGGGATTTATTACCACAAACTTTTATCATTAAGTGAATTTCCTCTGTATTTAGCGCCTGAAATTTTGTTGAATTTACTTCCACAGTCATCAGACCATTCAAGGTTTTTTTGTCTTGATATTTGGTCTTTTGGCATTTTGTTGATTGAATTGTTTTCCGGATGGAGGTTTTCTGAGGTTTTTTGTGAGTTTTATTGTTAAACATTTTTTAAATTAGACTTTTTTCCTTTTAGCTCGGCGTCAAATTTTGGACATTATCGCTTCTTTACTTTATAAAGGTTTTTCAATTTTCTAAATTTTCTCTAATGTTTAATAGTTTTTTAATAGAAAATAATGACTCTGTTCTCCCTCAACTCTTAAACAAAATTAAACAAATTTGCCCAGCATTTTCTAAACGTCAACATTCATTAAATCCAATTTACCAAATTGTTCAAGAATGTCTACATATCTACCCTTCTAAAAGGCCGAATTCTTCAAATTTGTTAAAAATGCTGAAGGAAGCAGTTGTTGCTTCTAATATTAATTTGGATGACGTAACTTTGAAGAAAAATGTATTTGATGATTTGGATGAGGGAGTAGATCAAATCAAAGGTTTTTTAAACTTTTTAAACATTTAAAGACTTTTCAGAGCGTATAAAAAATGAAAATCAATTAGAAAGGCTCGGATTTAACCAAAACACTTTAAATGAACTTTTCTTTCTCTGGAAATTGTGTGGTAGCAGTTTTGAAACTATTTTATTGCGTAAAGGATTAATCAAAACACAACCTCCTATTTTAACATTACCAAGGTTTTTTGTTTATTTAAAAAAAAAATTTTATTTTAGTCTTATCATTGGGAATTTTCATATGTTTGGTACAAATGAGTCAGAAAGAAGTTCTTCTCCCGTTTCTACTTTTGAACTTCCCATTAACAATCTTATTGAGGTTTTTCTATTTTTTTTAATTGAATAATTAATTTTTTTTAGCGGCTGAATGAAATAAATACGTCTAAACGTTTTATAACCTTAGAGCTTAAAAGAGTATTAGAAGAGACAAATGGTGGGAATTTTACTGATTCTAAAAGTGTTTTAGAAAATGAAACTTGTACAATACAGTCATTACTTGTCAAAGAAAAAGATATTGAATATCAGGTTTTTAATTGTGTATTTTTGCTTCGTATTTATCATTAGTATCAACGAATGCGTTTATTTCGAAATTTACTTGCTGCTTGGCCAAGCAATTCAGAATTATTGAAAACTGAAAGTTGTCATGACATTCCACCCGTATATCGTGGTGCTGTTTGGGCTGCTATTTTGGGTGTTTTGCCTTTCAAAAATGGGGATGATTTTGATGATCACTTACATCAATCTTTTTATTCACTTGATACATTATCTGAACATTCTTCTGATAGACAACTTCAAGTTGACATTCCTCGTTGTCATCAATATGATGAATTAGTTAGTTTATAATTTTGTGGTTTTTACTTTAATTAATATTTGAATTCTAAATATACTTTTATTTTTGAAAACGTTTCTTCTATTTTTAAAGCTTTTTCCAATCACTTTCAACTTTTATTTTTTTAGATGTCTTCTCCTCTTGCTCATCATCAATTAAAAATACTTCTTAAAGCTTTGCTTGTAAGTAGAAAAGATGAATTTGTTTATTGGCAAGGATTGGATTCTCTAAGCGCTCCTTTTCTTATTCTACACTTTAATGATCTACGTTTGAATTTAATTTGTTAGTTTTATTTTTTAAAATTTTAGCAACAGCATTTCATTGTTTAAATGCATTTATTGACCGTTATTTACGTGGTTTTTTCCTTAAAGACAACACAGTTGTAATTCGCAGTTATTTGGCTGAATTTATGCGTGTTATTGAATTTTGTGATTCTGAATTGTTTTCACATTTTGTTGCATTAGATTTTCAGCCTGAACTTTTTGCTATTCCGTTAGTCAAATTAATCTTTAATTTAATTGATTTTTTTGTAGTTGGTTTTTGACTTGTTTTGCACATGTTCTTCCTTTGTACAAATTAGTATTTCTTAAACTTTTCTAATAAATATTTTTTTAATTCTGTCAGTTTCATCTTTGGGATGCTTTACTACTTTCGGACGCTGAATTTCCACTGTATTAATTTTTTACTTTTATTATTAAAACTTATTTCCTAGTTTCATCGGTGTTGCTATTCTTCTACAACTTCGTTCCAAATTAATTAAAGCAAACTTTAACGAAGCTATTCTTTTATTTTCTGATTTGCCAGGTTTCTTAATTTAAAGGTACTATTAATTTAATCAATTGATAGATTTGCCTATAGATCAAGTAGTGAGTACTGCTAAATTTTTTCATTCGAGATGGAGATGAAAGGATAAATTTACTTGTTTATTTTTGTCTAAAATTGACTTTAAAATGTTGTGCATTTTGGTTTTGACCATTTTGTCTTGTTTATTTTTAAATTTATATTTCAAAAATTTGTTTTTTCAATTAATTGTTCAATTTTATTGTCATTTTTACTTGCATATTTTGTTATTTTTTTTTCTTAAAAATAGTTTAGGAAAGGGATAAGAATGTCAATTAGCAATTATTTTCAAAAAGCTTCAACTACTTCAAGTCCACAAATTTGTAATGAAGGAGTAAAGAAAAGTAACAATACTACTGAGTCAAAGGAAGTTGAAGTAGTCGAGCATTCAACAATACCTTGGGTGGAAAAATAGTTAATCTATTTTCCTTAAATAAACAATTTATTTTCAATTTAGCCGTCCAAAGAAGGTGGAAGAAGTTTTATGTCAAGAGGAGGTTGTTACTGTTTTGAAAAAATGTTTGGAAGGAGCTGATGTAATTTTCTTTTAATTTTCTTTAATCTATTAATTTTATCTAAAATAGTTGCCAAATATGTTATTCTACGGACCACCTGGGACTGGAAAAACGTCTTGTGCAATAGCTCTCTGCCGTCAACTTTTCCCAACTTCACAGCTTTACAAAGACCGTGTATTGGAATTAAATGCCTCAGATGAGAGAGGGATTAATGTTGTCAGGAACAGAGTTTGTTTTGTTTTTCAATAATTGGGATTGTATGTAACCATCTTTTAAGATTCTTTTTTGATTATGACCAAGTGTCATTTCAAAAATTTTCTTTTGGTCTTGACCGAATTTTATTTTGGCTATTTTTAGATTAAAGAATTTGCGAGAATTGCCGTTTCTTCTTCAAAATCTTCATCATCCAAAACATCAATTGTTGCGTTAAAAATTGTTATTTTAGATGAAGCTGATGCAATGACAGGTTTTTTTAACTTTAATTTTTGAATCTTTTTTTTTAAAGGACCAGCACAATCTGCTTTAAGACGCACAATGGAAAATGAGACACAAACTACCCGTTTCTTTTTGATTTGTAATTATGTTACTCGAATTATTGAACCTTTGACTTCGAGATGTGCAAAGTTCAGGTTTAAACCACTCTCTGATGAAGTCCAGAAAGAGCGGTATTTTTATCTATTTTAAAATTCAATCTCATTTTTTCAAGTTTATTGAACATTTCTAATATCGAGGGAGTTAAATTTGATGAAAATGCTATAGAACAACTTATTTCAATTTCTAATGGGGATTTGCGTAAATCAATAACTCTGATGCAGTCAATGGCCTGTTCTGCTGTCAATAGTTCTATTAGTGTTGAAGATGTTAAGGAAATGTCTGGAGAGATCCCCGACAAAGAAGTTGAAGAGTTTATTGATGTAGTTAAATGCTTGGATCAGGAAAAGGTTTTAATTCTTTTTATTTACTTTTCTTAAGATGTGTTGGTTTTCTTTTGAAAAATTAAGGAAAAAAATATAATCCCACTACTGTTTCGATAGTTAAGTGGTAGAGAGGTAGACTGCTTTTGGTGTTGTTGTTAGGTTCGAACCCGGTTTGCATCAGATTTTTTCGACGATTTAAGAATATTTAAGCTTTCTTTCATGCATATTCTTTGTAGTTATCAATAACATTTTTTATTTTTAAGGCAACTCTTTATGCAAGAAAGATAGTTAGAAATGGATATAATGTAGCTCAACTGCTTACTCAATTGTTGGATAAATTTTTGGCATGTGATTTAAATCCTGGCAAAAAGGCACAAATATTCCTTAAAATAGCGGTTTATATTTTAATTTAGTTTTTTAAATGAATTTCAAATTTAAGGAAACAGAGAAGCGTTTGTTAGATGGTGCTGATGAGTACTTGCAAATTTTGGATTTATTATTGACTTGTCAAGAATGTTTTTCTGGATTAGAGGATTAAAACACAGTTTTATCCCATTTATTTATATTTAATCAATCTCAAAATTTTTCTGTTTAATTTATTTAAAAATTGTTATTTCTTTAAATTTTTTAATGATCGGTTGAGTTGCCGTAACAATTTTTTATTATTTTTTATATGCTTTAAAATTGCTTTAGAATGTCTTTTGCAAAATTATTTCGTTATTCTAAATTTGTCGAGCTTGGCGATTTTACTGGACGCAAAGTGGTTGGACGTGTCGTGCATCGAGTAAATGATGATTTGTACATTGACTTTGGCTGCAAATTTAATGCTGTCTGTAAGAGGCCTAAAAAGGATTCAGAGTAATTTTTAATTATTAAATATCTAATATAAAAACTTCAGAAAATTTGTAATTGGTTCCAATGTTTTGATTAAAATCTTTGATACAGGTTTGTGGAATTTTGGAGTATCTCCACTTGTGAGCGTATTAATGTATTACATTTGTCTTTAGAACTGAGCGAGCGTTTCTTGGGCTCTAAAAACGATTTAACACTTCTTGAGGCAGACGCAACAATAATTGGGCTTTATTATCCAAATCGTAGAATAGAAGATGGGAAGGCAAAGAATCATATAAAGGAAATTAAGGGGATGATGTAAATTATCAACTGATTCAAATTTCTTTGGTTTTTTAAATTTGAATATTAAATTTTACACGGATTGTATATTATTTGTAATTTTAACATACTCGGAAAATAGAACCTGTTTTAGTGAAGATTACTGACAACAAAAGGAAGAAAAAATAATTAATTTAGAGAAAAAGAGATATGGAAAATAGGGAGAAGGTAGAGAAAGAAAGTGAAAAAATACAATGTGTCGAGAGAAAAAAAGTAAAGAAATAGAATAGGAAGAGCATTTGTTAATTACAACCTATTCAATAATTCATACTCTATTTGAATGTAAAAAAAGGAAATCCTAGGGGTAGGTTGGGTGGGTGCTTTCTGACGCCTCAGGCATAAAATTTTTTGTAAGTTATGTTGGATTACATAACCGGTAACAAAAATTTTGGCGGCAAAAGCTTTAAAAAAAGCGTTTCAAATTTTTTAAAATGTTATTCCAACGGAGCCTTCATCTACTGGGACGATATTTCGTTACAAAAATTTAGCCGTAAATTTTACTCTTCATGTAAAAATAGTTTAGTAATTATTGCATAGGTTGTAACCAATAAAAAATATTTACTTCATCCTTCTTTCTCTAACCTAACAATATTTCTTTAATAATTTCTTTATCGAATTCAAAATACATAAGAATTATTAAAAAAATATTTCATAAAAGTAACTAAAAGTTATTTTAACCAAAAATGAAGCTATGAAAAGCAATTTGAATGAATTTTAGTCGAGTAGTAAAACTTATTTACACACTATTTTTTTCTTTAACTACTATACAAAAAATTTTTCTCAAAAATACAACAAAACGAAATATGTAAATAAAATAATGGGTAAAATGCCTTATAAAATGAAAAATTTAATTTTAATAAATTATTTTAGATAAACCAAGATTACATATTTTGCCTGTTTATTTAATTAACAGTTATGTATTTAGTGGCATTGGAGTACTGTAGTCAATAAGACGACCGTTACATTCTTTTAATTAATTAAATTTTAATTTACATTTAAATCCTTTTAACGTTATTAATTAGTTTGAGGTTTAGGTTACTGTATTCAATCATTTTAAAATTTTAAAGGATGATTCATCGCCGCAGATTCATTATCGGTGAATACGGTAATTAAATGTAAATTTTGAGTTAAATATTTTATTTTACATTTGTTGTATGCTTTTTCTTTAAATTAAATTTGCTCCTCAATTGAAAATTTTAATTAGAATTTTAAAAATTGTCTTAATGTATTATTGCCTTATCTAGAATTTTATTACAGCAGCTCCTCATTTAAATTTTGTATAAAATAAACAATCTTATAATTATTGCACATGAATTATCAATAATAAGACAATTTCTAAAATCCTAATTAAAATCAATTTGAAAAACAAATTCAATTTAAAAAAAGCATGCAACAATTGTAAAACTAAAATTTAGCTAAAAATTTACATTTAATGTAACTAGTAATGAATCTGCGGCAATGAACTATCCTTAAGTATTAAAATAATTGAATACAGTAACCTAACAAATTCAATAAATTAAATGAATTTAAATAGGCTAAATGTAATTAAAATGTAATTATTTAGACTTCAGTACTCCGATGCCACTAAATACATAACTGTTAATTAAATAAACAGGCAAAATATGTAATCTTGGTTTATCTAAAATAATTTATTAAAATTAAATTTTTCATTTTATAAGGCATTTTACCCATTATTTTATTTACATATTTCGTTTTGTTGTATTTTTGGGAAAAGTTTTTTGTATAGTAGTTAAAGAAAAAAAATAGTGTGTAAATAAGTTTTACTACTCGACTAAAATTCATTCAAATTGCTTTTCATAGCTTCATTTTTGGTTAAACTAACTTTTAGTTACTTTTATGAAATATTTTTTTAATAATTCTTATGTATTTTGAATTCGATAAGGAAATTATTAAAGAAATATTGTTAGGTTAGAGAAAGAAAGATGAAGTAAATATTTTTTATTGGTTACAACCTATGCAATAATTACTAAACTATTTTTACATGAAGAGTAAAATTTACGGCTAAATTTTTGTAACAAAATATCGTCCCAGTAGATGAGGGCTCCGTGGGAATAACATTTTAAAAAATTTGAAACGCCTTTTTTAAAGCTTTTGCCGCCAAAATTTTTGTTACCGGTTACGTAATCCAACATAACTTACAAAAAATTTTATGCCTGAGGCATCAGTAACCACCCACCCAACCTTCCCCTAGGATTTCCTTTTATTACATTCAAATAGAGTATGAATTATTGAATAGGTTGTAATTAACAAATGCTCTTCCTATTCTATTTCTTTACTTTTTTTCTCTCGACACATTGTATTTTTTCGCTTTCTTTCTCTACCTTCTCCCTATTTTCCATATCTCTTTTTCTCTAAATTAATTATTTTTTCTTAATAATGCCTGGAATTTAATTTCTTTTATTGGTAAAACAAAATCAATTTAATTAAAAAAAACATTTATTTCTTTTATTTAATATAAAACCTCCTCAAATAAATATTCTTAATTAAATGTTCATTAAATAGGAGGTTTAGAATTATTTCCTTGTTCTTCCATAAGTTGTTCTCGAGTAATTTTGTATTTCTTTTTTAAATGACCATGAGCCTAAATTTTAACAAAAAATAATTTGTTAAAAAGAAAAAGATATTAAACCTTTTTATGTATTTCTCCATCATCCATTGTAACTACTGTAGCTAAAAATGCCAAAAGAAATGAGCTTTAGCTTCTTCTGGTTTATTCATTTGTTCTAAAGTCAATCCCATATAGTAATTATTGGGAGAGTAAAATCCAGGCTAAAAAATTTTTTAAATAAAAATAAATTTAAAAATAAACCTTAATTGATTCAGCCCTTTCAAAATGACGTAATGCTTCCACAAAAGTACTTGATGGTGGTTTTGAATAGAAAATAGAAGCCAAAAATCGCTGACTTGTTGAAAGATTAGCAAAAGAATAATGCCAAATACCTAAAGAATTAAACAAGAATTCCTTTTAAAATTTAAAAAAGAAAACCTAATGAATGCCAAGTAGTAGCATCTAAAGGATCAAGTTCCAAAGTCCTTTCAAAATGATTGCGTACTTCACCAGCTTTGGATAATTGTGCCTTTTCTCCATCAAGTTCAGAAACAATATTTTTTAAAATTCATATCTTAATTGATTAAAAAATTAATTGAAAAGGTTATTTTGATGGAAAAGTTAATTCTAATAAAAGAAAATTAAAAACCATCAGGAAAAGCAGAGAACCACAACAGAATTAATCGTAGCCACTAAACAACTCGGAGCTTGGAACACAATCCATGGGCATGTTTGGAACCTAAGGTCCTGATTCCGAGAACCAACTCTTCAAAGGTCCTGATTCCGAGAATTAACTCTTCAAAGGTCCTGATTCCGAGAACCAACTCTTCAAAGGTCCTGATTCCGAGAATTAACTCTTCAAAGGTCCTGATTCCGAGAACCAACTCTTCAAAGGTCCTGATTCCGAGAACACAATGGTTCCTAGAACACGAGGCCCTAATCGTCGTCAGTTCCTAGAACACGAGGCCCTAATCGTCGTCAGTTCCTAGAACACGAGGCCCTAATCATCGTCAGTTCCTAGAACACGAGGCCCTAATCATCGTCAGTTCCTAGAACACGAGGCCCTAATCGTCGTCAGTTCCTAGAACACGAGGCCCTAATCATCGTCAGTTCCTAGAACACGAGGCCCTAATCGTCGTCAGTTCCTAGAACACGAGGCCCTTCAGAGTTAACCAGAATCACCGCCCTCAAACGCGTTCTCGTCCGAAGTCGTTCAGAACAACGCAAGAACGCTGCATCTCAGCCACGATTCATAATTCTAAGTATAAAGTAAAAATGGAGAAAGAAAGTTAAAAAAAAACCTGAAACTCCCGGTATTAATTGTATTGAAGGCCGAAGAAATATGAAATGCTCATCCAAAGCATTAAAATTTTATTTTTCAAACTTCCATTGGTATCGCAGAGCTCTTCTTCCATCTTAAACAAAAAAAAAGTAAAAACAACTAGAGAAATTATAGACTATTACAAAGAAAGACAGAAAAATAAACGCCATGAAAAATTCAAAATAAATATGGTCATCTCGACAATTCGTCATCCAGACAGTTGGATATCGGTAGATTTGTATTATTCTGTTGGGTAAAAGGTTAAAAGCCAAAAGATTGATATAAATTATTTTCAGAAATTTTTCAATTTGTTAAAATTAAGGGAAGGATATTTGCCAACTTGACATTTATTTAGCATTTATTTCAAAAAAATTGTTGGATTAAACGGACCATTTAAATATTTGAATTAATTATTTCGTAATTTTACAAAGTATAAAATTTAAAAGAGTCAATATGTATTTGTTTACATTCGTTTTTTAAATCCAAATGTCTGAAGTGCAATCACCACCAGGATAACGCATTTCATGTGCCAAGTAAGGTCCATTAGGCAATAATTCAGATTTATCAAAATCAATACGAAATTCAGGATTAACTCTTATTCCACCTCCAACGTCCACATCTAATTGAAGCATAGTAGAGCCCTCGCTAAATTAAAAATAATTTGTAAAGAAATATCAAATTAAATCTTTCAAAAAATAAATCGAACTTTAAAATCATTAAATGAAAAATACATTTTTTTTGACAATTTTTACAATTGAAAATAAGTTAAAAATAAAAAAATCAGAAATTAATTTAAAAAATATTATCGCCTTTTAACTTTATTTAAAAAAGTAAAAGAGCATAAAACCAGACAGATCTATTAATAAAGAAAATTTAGTTTTTTAAACTTTAAACAATTGTTTTTGACAATTAGAACAATCAAGAAGACTCATTATTTTGAAAAATTTAATAAAAAGTTAACGAAAACTTGTTTAGTTATTTTTTAATCATTTAGATTGATAATAAATATCATGAGTTTAGATTTAATTTTTTAATTATTTTTTGATGCGTAGAAAAGTGCAAAAAATAATTTTTTTAGAATATTTATTAATGAACAAATAAGAAATTATTAAGAAAATAAATATTGAACCCCAAGAGTAATTAAAAGTAAAGTTAGAGAAATAAATTTAAAAAATTTCCAAAATTTGATTTACCTTTAAATGAGTTTTAAAAACTGATATTTTAAAAAATTTTTCCACCCTTATAATTATTCGTTTAAGCTTTTCACTTTTTTTTTCTCTATTTCCACTTAAAAATGTTCGTTTAAAAGAAAGAATCTGTTTGCGTACCGAGTAAAAAAGCCGAAAAATGAAGAAACTAAAAAACAGAAGGGAACATGGAAAAAATTTTACCAGTTGTTTTGAACTCTTGACTAGACCTCCTAGGCCAAAGTTAGGTAAACACTTGATCTATTTTTCCAATTTCCCTCATTTTCGTTTTTATTAGCCCGCCAACGCTTTTCTTTTAGATTTGCTCATTTTTATTTTTTCCTTTTAATTTATAAGAATAGATATTAATTTCATTTTAGGTTTAATTTAGAGTTTGGTCAAAATCGTAAATTTGTACAAAAAAAGTTTTGTCCAAAAAATATATTTTTATTTCGATACAACATTTTTATTAAATGCAGCTATGTTTAACATTTTTTATTGCTTTTTTAGCAACTATTTATAGTGTAAAATGTGCATTAAAAAAGGGAGATTTGAACTGTGAGTTTAAAACAAAAAATTTTTGATTTTTTAAATTTTATTTTTAAAGGCATGTTTCTTGGCTATCCAGACTTGGAATATGATGGTTAGTAAATAAAATAGTTGAAAAAAATTAAGAAAATAAAAACAATTCGAATAAAAAACTGCTTCCCAAATATTCTCTCCCAAAAAATTAAAAAAATTCGAATATACGCCTAATCATAACAAATATTTATGAGACCTTCCTATAATCATATTCAACTGTTTTAACAATTTCAGGTTTTGATCGAACAGAGGTAAGTCAAAATATTAAAAAATAAATTTAAATGTATGTAAAAATGAAAGGTACTAACTGATAAAAATTTTAATAAAACTTGTTTTGCCGATGGCGCTAAATCTGTAGTATTTTTTAACGATGTAGAAGAAGATGGTTAGTTTAAATTTTAAGTAAAGAACATAAAATTTAAGATGATGAATTTGACCAGTACGAATGTTTTCTTCAGGTATTTAAAAAGTAATTGAAAAATAAAATTCGTTTCCCTTTCTTTAAGCTTTCCGCCCAGGTATACAAAAAATTTCTAAAATTAGGAATTTCCACTTATAGATTATGACAAAAAGAGGATATAATTTTTACACAGTAAATACAACAAAAGAAATAAAATTAAGAAATCAAGAGGAAGTGGAGAAAGGGGAGGACACTATTCATGTTTACAAGGATGGCTACAAAATTGAATATAATGGAGTTCGAGGTGAGAAAAAAATGATAAAGAAAAGAATTTGTTTACCTAAAGTATTTAATTTTGTAATTAAGATCCGGATACATTTGTCTCCTGGTTAATGGATGTAAGTTAAACAAAAGAGCTGAATAATTAATTCTCAAAAAATTTAGGTCCCCGACGATCCAGTCACAATAATTAATGATAAATTCGATTTAGAAGAGTTTGAGGACATGGATGATGAATGTGTACGAATTATTGGATATTTTGGTAATAATTAGTAAACAAAATATACAAAAAAATTATAGAACCCGGTAGCGCAGCACTTAAAGAATTTGAAGAAGCAGCAGAAGAGTTTATGGGAGAAGTAGAATTCTTTGCAGTAGTGACAAGTTATTGGGCAAAGAAAGTTGGATTAAAGCGGGTTGGGGAAGTACAGGTATTTTGTTAGAAAATTGTTGTTAAAAGAATAAAAAAAATTAATTAGTTACTTCACCCTTTCGAAGACGATCCAATATATGCACCATCTTCAGTAGATACTGAAGAAGAATTTGAAGATTGGGTGGAAAAACATAAAGAACCAGTGATGCAAAAACTTCGTTTGGATAATTATTTCAACGTTTGGAAAGATCCAGAAGAGGATGAACGATTAATTTTGGCATTTTGTGATGAGGAAACAAGAGAAGGAAGGGCATTGTTTAAGTTGCTTAGGAAGTTGGCAGATGAAAATCAGGAACATGCAGGGAAACTCGAAATTGTTTTAATTGATCCAGGTCTTTAAATTATTTTAAAGAAAATTGAATTTGTATGTTTTAGATGAGTTCCCGTTAATGGTTGATGTTTGGGAGGTAAATATAAAGGGGAAAGAGTGCTGACTATTGTTAATTTCTAAAAAATGATAATTTTGCGCAGGAAATGTTTGGTATTGATATTGAAGAAAGTCCTCAACTTGGACTTGTCGATATTTCGGAACGAGAGGGTATTTGGTTCGAAATGAGCCAATTAAACTTGGATGATCCTAAAAAGCATTGTGATGCAAATCTTGAAGCCTTACAGCTTTGGATAGACCAAATAATGGCGGTTAGATTTTAAAAACCTTACAAAAAAAACTCTTATTTTAGGGGACAATATCATTGGATGGTTAGTTAATATTTACTTTTTTTAAAAATTAAAAATAAGATGATGATGACGATTATGAACCCCCACCTACACCAAAAGGTGCAGCAAACTCAAAAAAGATTAAAAAAGAGTTGTGAAGAAAATAAATAAATGAAAACTATGTATGTGTATATAATTAATTAAAAGGGTTAAAAATTATATAAATGAGTAGGTATAATTTGTAGTACAAATAAGCCTCGCTTTTCGCATATATAAAACAATTAAGAAAAAATCGATAAGGCGTTGACCTTTTTGGTAGTGATATTTAGAATTTAGTTATAATTAGGAGGTGAATATAAAACACAAAGAATTACAAACCAACCTTAACAATTTTGGATAGAATTGCTTATCCCAAACAGAATACAAAGAATTTGTCACGTAGAGTCGACGACCATCTAAGCTCAGTTGTAACATTTGAGGACCTCCTTGCACAATTTTTCCTTTTACAACCAGAGGCTCAGGTTGTGACTAAAAATAAAAATAATTTTTAAAAAAATCAACTAACGTCTAATTCCTTGTCTTCTAAAACTTTCACTCCACTTTGTTTATGTATCGAACCACCAATAAAACACTTCAATAGGAATTCATTTAGAATCTTTAAAGTTAACGAAAAAAACCTGTCCAACAAGCTTCGGGTTTGCAGGGTTTGAAATGTCATACTGTCGAATATCTCCATGCAGCCAACAAGAAATATACAAAAAACGATCATCCATTGAAATAAGAATATCAGTTATTAGCGCTGGCATCCATTCAAGTGCCCAATTTTCCACTCGTTTTGGTGGTATTGAGACAACCATTGCATGCTCCATCGGACCCTAATTTGGTGAAGAAATTCTCTTTAATTCGTACAAAAAACACCTACCGGACCTTGTTCATCACGCCAAAAATGAAATATTGCCGAGCCCAATGCAGTTCCAACAAAAGCATTTGCACGCGATGGTTCATGCAAAAAACGAACTTCTAAAGGGATATTACCTTCAGGTTCCTGTAGTTCAATTGTTTGAATAAGATTATGTTTTTCCCAATCCCAAACATGTACTGAATGTCCGTAATCTTCAAAAATTAATTAACTTAACGTTTTTAAATTTACCTTTTTCAACATTATCAGGAATAAATCCTTGTTTGATGCTTTTTGGACTTCCCCATTCGGTGCTTATCATTAGTCCACGACGTGGTTGATACCAATAATCGTAGTTGAATGGTAACTGACTTTGATCATTTGGAATCCAACGACTTATTGGAGTAAAGTTTTCAGTATTGACAAGAAGAAAATCACCTAAAAAAGCTAGTAAAATAATACTTAACACAACCTTTAGGAGAATCATTTTCATCGCCCAAGGTACTAATCATTATGGTTCCGTCAGCCAAACAATGAGCAGTATGGGGGAAACTGATGCCCAGACCATAAAGTGCTGCAGGTTCAATTATCTAAAAAATTCAATTGCCTAAATAATCATTTTTCAACCACCTTTGTAATCTCAGGCTTTTTTGGATCCTTTGTAACGTCAATAACATAGATCCGAGAGGAATTTAAACAAGGCAAAATCAAATGTGAACGTTTACGCTCGACATCACCATGACAAGAAGAACAAATGTTCCACCCAGTGTGGTGAACCTCATCTCCAGTATTTGGAACCTCCACTTTTCCGATTATCTAATAAGTCATTAAATAAAAAATAGTCTTATTATAATTTACCTTGCAATAGTCCTCACTTTCAGGATCAACACAAACAGTTGCCAACATATCATGTTTATTTTTGTCTACATTTGGGCATGTTACAAAAATTAACTTTTCACGAGGACCGTTTTTGAAGGCGTCAAGAGGCGATTTGTAGCCGGGACCGCCAGAGCAGCAATCATGTTGTTCATTAGACATTTTTATTGAAATATGTATTTAGTAGAAAGATTAAAGTTGAATTGTACAAATTTTAAAATAAAAATGTACACATTAATTTCTTAAAGAGAACGAATAAAAAATTTTTTAAAGGAAACAAACTGTTAAAAAGCATTTATATTACATATATTCATCTTTTTATTTTTATTATTCACCTCGCAACACTTCTTTCTCGTACTAAAAAGGTTATTTTCTACCAGTTATCTGATTATTCATTGAATTTTTGAGATAAATGTCAAGTTTTCATAAGGATAATATTTTTATGGCTCTAAAAAACATAAAAAAAAATCACATATTTTCAAGTACGAGATTGGACGGGGTGGGGCAAAAGAGTCTCGCCAAGAGAGTATCAGCCAAATTTTTAATGAAGACTCTTTTGGTGATACTCTTTAGGGGATCCGAGATTGGGGAATAGCATAAATTCAAACTTGTGGTCACTTGAGTCTCATAAGCTGTAAATACATATGCGTCTTATCAAATAATCAAATATAGCGCGTAAACCCCTTCCTTTTTAAAAACAAAGTCTTAATTGTTTAAGAAAATATTATCTACTATTATTGATAAGCCATTCTAGAATTGATTATTAACAAACGAAAATTTTAGTATAATTTATTTTTGTACATAATTATTACTAATGAAACAACAGAAAAATAATTAATATAAATTTCAAAATAATACACTTATTAGTATTTTGCCTTTCCCGTGAAAAAATCTGTCAAGATGGCATTTAAATCAAATTAAGTTATGTACTTACTCAAGTACCAATTTTTAAAAATTATAATTTAACATTCGCGCAATAAAAATCTAATTATTTTTATTTAAAACGAGATAATTACTTTTCTTGTGTTAAAGGGATTGCGAAAAATCGCACGAGAAATTATTTTGATGTTTTCTGATTGTTATGCTGGCCAGCCAATTAAATTTTTGTTGATTGAATGCGTCGCAGCGTAAAATAAATTATTGATGAAAAGAAAGTGCGAATTTTAAAATTGTTTATTTTTTTTTATCATTCACGTGCGTGTTTTAAAAATTTTTAATAAGTTTTATAAGTATATAGATAAATTGTATTTTTTGATATTTTCAAGTACTTATTCTCAAAATTTTTTAAATATATTTGTCACTATCATTTTTTTTTCACAAGTTCCGATGTTCTTACATATATAAATTTATTAATCCATTAATTTGAAAATCTTTTAAGAGATTATCATCACTTCAAATATTCTCCATAATGCAACTACTTAATCCTATGCACTCATTTAATCTTCTGATTCATTTTTGACTTACGCTATTCTCAAAAATTTTAATCAATAACAAATCTTTCTCGACATTGAAGGAAAATATTTTAACATTCCTTACAAATCTTTTATCAAGGAATGTTATCAACCTCAAATACGTCAAAACAATTTGGACCTGAATGCTTAGAAGGGAAAAGAGATTTGATTAAACGACGCAAGGCAAGTCTGTTTAGGTCGTCTAGCGGACAGCCGGATGAACGTAAAAAAATATTTAAAACATTTTAAATGTTTTTTTGTAGACAATTTGCTGACTGATGCACTCTACTTACCTCAAAGTATTCATCTTAGCGGATCCCCTGATAGTAAAAATATTTATAAAACAGTTATTTTTTTTCATTTTTTCGGTCCAATTGACAATGTTCGTAAATTATTGGAACGCATTGTTGGGGGTGATGGTTCATTATCACTGGTTTCTGGACAAAACAAACAAACAATTTTTTGTGAGATGCTTTATTTGACTACAGCTTTTGCTGAACAGGAGGCAGATGCAGAAATTGCAGATAAAACAATGGCCACAAATCTTCAATTAATGCAACAAAGTCTGTTTTGGCAACAAACTACGAGGTAATTTTTTAAAGTAAATTCTAACATTTTAATGTAAATCGATAATGCAGTCCTTATTTAAAGTTAAAAAAAACTCAATTATATATTGTTTATTCAGATGGATAAAATACGAACAATGCATTGAGGGTATTTATTTCAAAATATTAAAATTAACCATGCTCATTTAAGGAAATGGTACTCGCTTTTCACGTCCATACATTACGTTACTTAGTATTTCTTCTATTTTGCAGGTAATTTTGATCATTTTACTAGTAAAAAAGAACTTTAAGGTTAAAAGTTGTTTGCGCCGTGGACTTGTTCTACTCGATTCTGGTGCTAATTCATTTGTTCGTGTCTGTGATCAGCTTATTGAACAATGGGTCATTCACGGCCAACTTGGTCAAGAAGAGGCTTTACAAAATTTAGTTAAGGAAATTTTGTTTGCGCCAAAGTTACATTTAGTTGGAGGAAAAATGCGTAGAGTATATGATGGAGATGGTAAGTAGTTAGTGTTACATTATTTTTTAAACTTAAAAAGGCCATCTTCGTAGAGCAAGTTTTAATGGTTCTATTCATTCTGGTAATCTTTCAAACTCTTCCTACAACAGTAATTCATGTGTAGAAGAAACTGGACGAATAAGAAATGTAAGTTTAAAATATGTAATAGGAACTCAGGTTTTTTTCCACGGGAATTATTTAATTTAATATTAAAAGATTAATACAATTAGATCCGTGATTCATATTTTTTAAAAATTAAGGCTGATGAACGTCTTCTTAAGAAGCTTGCACCAAATACGGAATCTGCAGCTATTTTGGTTATTTTTTTTTTATATGAAAAATTTATTGCGAATAGATTGCCAATGTCACTGCTCTTGAACGACCATTGAGTGCCTTTGTCCGACTTAAATATCCAACGGTTATATAACTAAACTATTTGTTTAAAAAAATTAGATGCTCTATCCTGAAGTGCCTGATCATCCTGTTCCTGTGCGTTTCCTTTTCGTACTATTAAACTCAATGGACAACTATCCGGGGGAAACTTTTCGTATTGGGCGAGCAGTTGGAGCTCTTCTTTCTGACGAGGTTAAAGTTGAAAAAAATTTTTCAAAATAATTAAAAGGTTTTCCAAAAAGTCGCATTACATTGCGATGAGAGAAATACTCTTGTAGATGCAGTTGATGAATTTCTCTCTCAAATTGTTGTTATACCTCCTGCAAAGTGTTCAACAGAGGCTAGATGGACACGTGAAGAGAGTGCAGATGAATCTGTTGGATGAAAGATAAATTTAAAATTTGTTAATATTTAGGCAGTTAGACATGTTGGTATGCTTTACGCTAATTTCTCGCCTGATGATCGACTTTGTTCACAAGCATTTTATGCTGAAGAATTCGATTCAAACAAACGTATTTCTTTGTTAGGACAACATTCAGCTTTGGAAGCAGGAAAGCCAATGAGAACTGGCAAGTTATTTGGCGGCCTAGTTCAAGATATCAGGTAGTTCTTATAAAATACATGAAAGGAATTTACGCGTAAACCTCATCCAATTACCCTTTTTTAATAGACAAAAATTGCCTTGGTTTCGATCAGATTTTTTGGACTTTTTTCGAGGTCGTTTATCTCAATCATTAGCTTGTACATTGGTACTTTTCCTCGCAAATCTCTCAAATATTATTACATTTGGTGCTGTTATGGAGCGGTCACTTCATCATCAAATGGCTTCAATTGAGAACATCATTTGTGGAGCCTTTTCAGGAATTGTCTTTGGGCTATTTTCTGGTCAACCACTCAATATTCTTTCAGCAACGGGGCCAACACTTATTTTTGAAAGGATTCTCTACGACTTTTGCACGTATACATTTAAATTTATTGATCATAACTTATAATTTTAGTGCAAATCATTGGGAGTTCTTGCCGTTTCGGCTGTATGTTGGTGTTTGGATGGTTGGTTAAAGGATTATGAGAAACTTTGCTTTTTTACAATTGTCCCATATATTAGACTTTCTACCTGCTTTTACTTGTTATAACTGACGCCTCTGCACTGGTATATTTTTTTCTTTTTCATGTTAACTATTTTTCTCCTATTTTTGGTCTCACTCATTACCCGTTTCACCGAGGAAGCATTTGCAACACTTATTTCAATTGTGTTCATTATTCAAGCATTTGAAAAGCTTTTTGAAATAAGCTATGAAGCACCAATAACTCGACATCCACAAGATGTTCTTCACTCTGCGTGCCACTGCATTATACAGACTGAGGAGGTATGTTTTTGAAAATTAGAAAAATTTTTATTTAATTGACTTCAATAAATTTTAAAATATACAAATATTGATTATCTCCATTTTTATCATCGATTTTAGTGGAACTCAACTCTTTTCAAAAATCTGAGCGTAGGTGTTAGCAGATGTGTCGAGCTTGGTAAATTAGAACATTTTTTCCATTTAACCTATTAAGGAGGTGAGCCACAGGGTTTACAATGCTTTTTCAAACCTGATGTGTATATGTATATATTTTTCATAAGAATTATTTTATTTAAAAGTTTAGGTTTTCAATTTTACTTACTTGTGGAACATTTTTAATTGCTTACTCACTTAATGTATTTCGACATTCACGATACTTTTCATTTAGAGTTGGTTTTAACTTTATTTTTATAATAATTCTTTAGGTTCGAAATCTTATTTCTGATTTTTCCGTCTTAATTGCTATTGTTTCTTTAACACTTACAACTTACCTTATTGGATTAGAAGTGCCTAGTTTAAAAATTCCTGCAAGTATACGCCCAACAATGGATCGTGCCTGGCTAGTTGATGCAACTAATATTGAAAATTATAAAGTAGCATTGGTCAGTTTTCAAGAAATTTCAAAATAAAAAAAAATTTCAGATTGCTGCGTTCCCCGCAGTTTTTTACACAATTTTGCTTGTTATGGATCAACAAATAACTGCAGTTATTGTTAATAGAAGGGACAATAAATTACGGGTTAATTTTTTAGGTTTAAAATATTTTTTTTATTGTTAGAAGGGTTGTGGGTATCATCTTGATCTTTTAATTGTAGCTTTTCTTGTTTTAATTTGCTCATTTCTGGGCTTACCGTTTTATGTCGCAGCTACTGTTCTGAGTGTAATGCATGTTGAGGTATTTTATTAAATTCTTTTAGGGATCAATTTTTTATTTTTTTAGTCTCTTAAGCAATATGTTGATTGTATCGTACCTGGCGAACCTCAAAAGTTTTTGGGCGTAAAGTTTGTTAATTTACTCATTTTTGTCAAACAATTTTTCTTTTGTTTAAAGAGAACAAAGGCTAACCGCTGTATTTGCACATGCTCTTATAGGTTGTTCAGTTTTTCTCACACCTCTAGTTAAGGTACATTTAACGTTGGACTTCAAAATTTCCTTTTCTTTAGAATGTTCCAGTTCCTGTACTAACCGGAATTTTCTTTTATATGGGCGTTATTTCACTTCTAGGGCAACAATTTGTTCAGCGTTTAGCTCTTCTTTTTATGCCTGTAAAATACCAACCTGATTATGTTTGGTTGAGAAGTGTGCCAATAAAGCGTGTCCATACTTTTACATGGTTTGACTAATTTGATTATAATTTTTAAAATTAATTTGCTCTTATGTTCCTTCAGCATTCAGCTACTTAGCATCGGTTCCCTTCTTGCAATGAAGTATTCCTCCAGTATGCTATCAATGATGTTTCCAATGATGGTAATTATGAATGTATACCTTTTTATATTTTTAAAATTAATAGCTGATTCTAACTGTTTTATTGAGAATGTTCATTCTTCAACGGTTATTCACTCGACGTGAACTAAAGGCATTGGATGATGAATTGCCTAGTTTTCGTGATGTTATAAAACCTATGAAAATATTTCAACCTTCGAAATATCAAAAAAGACAAACAAAAATTAATGGAAATGCGGAAGATGAGGTACTTACAATTAGTAAAAATAGAAATGAGAAAGAACTTGTCGAAAAGAAGATAATACCTCTTACATTAGAAAACTAAAGGTATTGCTTTATTATTCAAAAACTTATTATTTTTGATTCCTAATAATTTTAATTTTAAAACTAATTCTTAGCTGTATTATCTTTTGAAAATAAAAAGTGACTTTTTACACCTAATTGTGTGACTTGAAAATAGCTATTTTGTTTAAACTGTGTATTTTTACTTAAAACTAAGTCTTTTACTCCTTTATCGAAGAACTTTTTATAATTGTTTATATATTAAGAAAATAGAATAATGTCTTTTTTTATTTTTAGCTTACCTAACAAAAATTAATCATATGTTTTTTTTATTATTTTGACAATTTTTAACTTTGCCAACAGATCTTTTATTTTATGCTTCAAAATATTTTTAAAAAATTAGCGGATGGTGGACTTGTAAGTAATAAATACAAGTTTATTTATTAAACAGTACCTTTTATTAATTTAATTATATATATAAGCACCTGCGTTATCTTTTACCTAGAGCGTTTCCATAGCTTTGCGCATTTGGTGCATCGTATGCTTTTATTTTACCTGTCATTTTTTTACATCTAACTTTTTAATTTCATCAACAATTTTTATTATTTGGCTTTTGACTTTTTTAAATTTTTATTTTCTGAATATTTTTAAACTTATTGATATTTTTCTTTAAAACTGAAAATTATTAAAAGTTAAAAAACAGCAAATTAAGTAAATAAAAATAATCTCAGACTAATTTTTATATGTAACTAATTATTTAAACATTGCTTTTTATTTTTTGTTATTTTTCCAACGGCAAAATGATAGAGTTTTTAGGTTCTTTAATCTAATCTCTCATCCTTGCTTTATTTTAAATTAATATATTTCGCATTTAGCGATTTCTTTCATATTTATTTTTTAAAATTAATTTTTAATGCAAATTTAACGGTCAGGCTTCTTTATTATTTGTATTCTTAAGCTGTTTCTTATTATATTTTACAGAGTCAACTATAATAAAATGTTTATAATTTTTTTTATACTTAACTCATTTACTTGTCCTTAGTAATTAGTTGGATAGGTAGCTTGTATTTCGAAAAGTGTTGCTAGCTTTTTTTAATAATCAAACCTTTCTCACTTTATTTTTCCTTTAACCATTCACTATATTACAAGCTTCAAGTTCTTCTGTTGCCATGAGGCACTGACAGTATTGGCTTCTTCCATCACAGACAATTGACATTCTTAAAGAAAAATTTTCGCAGCTAATAAAGTTAAGGAATATTATTGCATTATATGTATATATTTTCAAATTTACACATATTTGCTTAGTATTGTTTTGAGTTTAATTATCACATCAAGTAATAATCATTGCCAAAGACATTTCATGCGATGCCGATCCAGCAAAATAATTTTCCAACTCTTAAATAATTTATATTTTCTTTTACATTTTAAATAAACAATAGCTTCAACAATTTTTTATTTAACAAGAAAAACTAAAAAATTCAATTAAAGTACAATGTCATTAATCATCCAAAAATTCAATTATTTTCATTTTCCCATACTAAGTGGCACAAAATCATTTTCATTAATTACAATCATTTTGGTTTTTATTATTTTAAATGGACAAACTCGCCCTGGTTCTGCGTTAAGATGTTATCAGGTATTTTGGAAAAACATTTTATTCTTTTTCAATTTTTTAGGGAACACAAAGTTATCAACTACAGGTTAGTGGCTCCCCTACAGAATGTGGATATACAGCATTCACATGCATTAAAGTAGTTGATTATAGCCAGGTATTATGAGAGAATTATTTAAAATTTATATAAATATTAGGGGACTACAACACGTTCTTGCCAGACAGTTAATTGTACAATTGGTGGAACTGTATGTTTTTAGTAAAAATTAATATTAAAATAAAATCGAGCCTGAGACTATATTACAATAATAAAAATCCTTATCTTTTATTAGATGACTATGACAACAAGCCCAGTATGTCAAAATACTTCAGGTTATCCAACACAAACTTTTTGTTGCTGTTATGGTGATGGATGTAATTCTGCGTTGGGAAATAAAATAAAAAAATCATTGGGGGGTTTGATAATATTTTCAATGTTTTTACCATTTTTAGTATTCAAATTTAATCATTTTTCATTTATTTTCAATTAAAATTTAATTACATAATATTTTTGTTTCAATTCTTCATTTTGTAAAATCCTATTTTTGATGCATTAGCTTAAAAATCTAAAAAAGCATATCTAAGTAAAGTTTATATTTAAACACATAAACTGCTCAATTTTTTCCTATGCATAACAATCTATGTTGATTGACCTTGCCCATTTCGCGCAAATTCTTCAATACAACATACACGACAATAGAAAAGAAAGGTTAAGGGCTTTAACGCCGGGACAGGTTAACTAACTTAAATATATTTGCAGGCAGATCTCTTTTAAATTTGCATCATTTATGGTAGTTCGCTTTTTCAATCTAGTTTAAGTGCTCATTAGTGCTGCCCACTTTTCCATTTCTCCAAACAAAGTTTTTCTCTTTTACTTTTTACAACCATTGGTTTATATATCAGTCAACACCAGCGGCGACTTCGAATAAATGCGTATAATACATAAGTCGTTTTATTTCAATTCTTATAGTTAAATGGTTTGCATACATATTAATATAATTATAATTTTATATCGATTTAACTATAAGCAATACTTAAAAAGAAGCCAAAACTCTTATTTTCATAAAATATAACAGTTTATACAAATGTTTATTATGTGTATACATTTTTGCCCAATTAGATTAATGCACTTTTATGATTTAGTATTATATTTCAGATTTTATAAACAAATTTTCGTTTATAAGCGTAAGATTAAAATGACCAAAACTGCTAAATTCACGAATATGATTAAATTTTAATTTTCCCGTTTTAATTGCATATATTGCAAAATATTTAAATCATATGTATTTAAAAATTCGATTCTGATTAAATTATGGTTGTTTGCTATGAAATATAAATAAGTGAATATCAAAAGCATGGGAAAAAGGAAAAGCCACCTAATATGTACTATAATGTGATATTCTGAGTAATTAAACAAATTTCGCTTAATATTCCTTATTTGCATTCCACTTTAAACCTCGAATTTATTGCAAAATTAACGGAAAAAACCGTTAAAAAAGGTTAAAATGAGACAAGGAAAACTTCTCAGAATTTTAGCTTTTATTGTGTATGTTTATAAAATTTTTAATGTACATAAGTTCAATTCAATTTATTTTTTTCTTCTAGTTTAATGGCCATTCTACTTAAATTGGCATTCGTTTTTTCCGCCTATTTTGCGACAATTTTTGGTGAGAAGGAAAAAGACTTGAAAGTTACACATAAAGGTGAATTTATTGATTTAAATAATCGATCATATTTGCAGTATATTTTGATATCTCTGTTGGTGGAATAAACAAGGGGAGAGTCGTCATTGGTCTTTTTGGAGAAGTTGTACCGAAAACTTCAAAGAACTTTTTGGAGCTTTCTAAGGGATCTATGGGTTTTGGCTATAAAGGATCGAAATTTCATCGAGTTATCAGAAACTTTATGATTCAAGGTTTTTTAAATTTTAAAGATCTTTTTATTCGTGTGAATTCAAGGTGGGGATTTCACTCGAGGTGATGGAACTGGCGGTAAATCAATTTATGGCGAACGTTTTGCTGACGAAAACTTTGAGTTACATCACTATGGAGCAGGCTGGTAACAATTTATCTTTGTAATGATTCTAATTTACAAAAAAGGTTGAGTATGGCAAATGCGGGTCAAGACACAAACGGTTCTCAATTTTTTATCACAACGGTACATACTCCTTGGCTTGATGGGAGGTCTGTTATCTTAACGAACTCTTTAAAAATAAAACAAATTGGTAGTAAGTAAAAAATTATATATTTCTTTAAGACATGTTGTTTTTGGAAAAATACTAGAGGGAATGAATATTGTTCACGAAATTGAGGACGGTGAGACTGGTGGTGGCGACCGTCCAAAATTGGATGTTGTTATCGTTGACTGTGGAGGTTTTAAATACTAAGTTTCTAGTTAATTAAATATTGTATTTTAGAACTCCCAGTCGCTGAACCATTCAAAGTATCGCGAGAAGCCGTCATCTAAAAGGTTAGGAGAAACTGATTTGTTGTATTTTTTAAGATATTAAATGCGAAGTATTAAAGGTTTTGCACTTAAAATTTAATTGCCTTTTGGATCTTTAGTGTTTTTTGTGAATAAATTTTAGATTTAAAAGCAAGGTATTTCTTCAAACTGTTTACTATTCTTCTAAGAATTGGATAACCAACCCATTGCACTTCTTTTACTTATAAAAATCGGAATAGAGTGGATATGAAAGTGGACAACATTTCAATACATATTTATATTGTTTATAAAATAGAAGATTGAAGAGAACTCTAGTTATATTTGATGGTTGTTGTATAGATTATTCTAGTGTTATAGCTATTCTCTCGTTTAGAAAATTCTCTAGTCTTCTATGCACTTTATATTCTCTATTCTTTAGTGGTATTGACTAGCACCGTAAAATAAAATTAACTATAGTGGTCGGTGACGAGTTTTGCAGTTGAAAGCGTCTATTCTTATAATAAAAGTAACTCTATTTCTATACAGCTAAATACTTTTTCCCCCAAAATTTATCACAAGATTGACTAAACCCCACTATAAAAATTTCATATCCTGGGATTTCTGATAGAAGCACAATTGATACATATGTATACTATTTTCCTTTAATATTTTTTCTGTGAATCATTCAGAACCGGATAAAAATTTTTCTAGAAAAATACAAATGGGTAAAATCAACATTTTGAAGAAACGCCATATTTATTTGCTAAAATATGTACATAATAATTTTTTAATTTGAAAATATAATTTTTTAAGGTTCATTTCAGTTTCACTTTTTATTATTATTTATTCTTGATTATTTCATCTGAGGTATTACAATGTCAGCCAAATGTTGTCTATGTACTGATGAGTTCTCGGGCATCGACGACCTCGAAGCACACATTTCAGCAGACCATTATAATTGTCTACCATTTGAATGTGAAAAATGCAAGTTTGCCAAATTTCCTACTGAATTTGCTATCAAACGTCATTATGAAGAAGATCATGGATTGGTTGAATATTTTGTAAGTCATAGAAAATAAATTTAACTGCAAAATTTAAATACTTCAGATTCGATATCGAGTCAGTCGAGAGATATATGAGAAAAAGCAAAAAATTCGTGAATGCTTAGAACGCTGTCTTCGGTCGGACGTTGGATCTGGGCAAATTGCTTTGGCCAGGTCAGAATATTTCTTTGTTTAATAAATTTTACTGTTAGAAATATTGTCAGTGATTATACGTCAACTATAACTTCACAGCAATCATCAGCTACTTCTATTTCTCACTATCAAAGTAGGCAGATAAATGAAAACGAATACTTATCTCCATCATCTTCAAAAATTCGCGGGGCAAATCATTCAGAAATTTTTCAGCAACATCGCCATCAGCATCAGTCTGATTTTGGTATTGACACGGCTAATGATGCTGGTAATTTAATTCTTATTTGATAGTTTGAAACTGTTATTTTGACAGGTTATGAAACAATTGGCAGCACAAATTTGATTGGAAACTTGATTGAGCAAATGAAACCCGACGTTGATTCAACCCTTACCAACTTTGGTCAGCTATACTCCTCAGATGTTTCTACTACTACAATCGATGGACATCGAGGGATCGGTATGATTAAAAGTTTATAATACAATTTTTTTATAAAAATTAGCTTCAACTCAAGCTCAACCTTCAAGCCAGGATCAATTCTCTTTTTTAGATCAAAAGCAAACACCAATAACTTCTACAACTTGTGACACTAAAAAACAAAATGTATCGGTTCCTTCCACCTCTTCCCCTATAAACTCGTCCACTATCGAAAATGCTACAGCAAATGTCACACGTCCATCTAATTGGACAAACAATTCAATTCGACCAACTCCACCTGAACTTCAATGTCAGGCTTGTCAACGGATGGTAGTTAGTAGAAGGTGATAAATAAACTAAATACAAAATAACCCAATTTATCAGTACCTCGTTAATGTATCACGTAAATGTTAAACATCTAAAGCTTGCAATGTTTAAATGTCGACATTGCGGTGAAGAATTTCTTTGGAATAAATCTGCCGCAATTAGGCACGCCCAACGTCATGGTAAAATTTAAAGTTTTTTTAATAAAAAATATTTGAAACAAACTATTAAATTAAGATTCATTTCAGGTGGAGATGAAAACATGATCGAAAATAATACTGAGCGTCATTTTCCAACTCTGAATCGGCATAAACGAGAATATTTCAATTTAGGTCGTGTTACAAATAATTCAACATGTCGTGAAGATTCTCCGTCTTCTCAATATTTTGAAGAAGGAAAGAATACGGAAGATGAAATAGAAATCAAACGTGAGAAGTTGGAATTAGAAACTCCTGAACTTTCATTGAATGTTAAAAATGAGCATGAAGATACATCTAAAATTGGCGATGCTGAAACATCAATTAGTGACGGAGATGGTAACTTTATATTTTTATGCGAATAAGATTGAAATTTTTCAAAGACGGGTCTTTAATTTTGATATTTTTAGAAAAGAAGGAGCCAACTCCAAACTCCATCTTGGCCCAGTTAGTTGATATTACTCGCGGAAATAAGAATGATGTTGTGAAAGGAGATAATGTTCTCCAACGTCGTTCAACAGGCAAAGAAAGAATAGCAGTGGTAAAAGGAATTAACAATACAACAAACAATATCTCAGCAAATACAAGCACGACTCAAACAGTCTCTAATAATAATTACTCTACTAGTAATAGCGAACACGTAAAAGCACATAAGTCCATTCAGTGTGGTGGTTGTGGTGATATGGTCGTTAACCAGGAATGGATTATGCTTAATCATGTGAATACAAAGTAAATACCTCTAAATTCAATATAATAAATTAATTTAAAGACATCTACATTTGCCACTTTACAAATGTGTTAGTTGTAACAAGCCATTCGAGAATTATCTGCGAAGTTATGCAGGTAAATTTTCATATCAAACGTTCATATCCATTAAATTTTTAGTGAGGCACGCCAAGTTTTATCACGCTGGTGATGAAAGCCTTTTAATTGACCAACGTGAAATGTTTTGGAGCGACTTACGTGAAGCATGTACAAATTTATTTAAATCTGGAGGAGGAGGCAGTAGTAGTTCGTGATAAAGGTTATTATCATTGCATTTTTCAAAAAATTTTTCTCGTATAGAATAAAATATTAATTTTTAAAAACATCATTATATTTTCCAAAAGCTTAAATGAGCGTAGTCACTTCATTTGTTTATTCACTTATATGTAGTTACATTTTCCATGGGTTTCCCTTTTGTTTCTTTGGATTATTAATATCTTCCTGTTTCTCAATTCGTCTAAATGCGGCTTTCTCCTTCTCAGATTCGTAGCCCATTCCTATAAAGTAAGGTTCAGGAAATGTTGTTTTACAATGAGGAAGTGAAATCTTCAACTGACGTAACATTGCTTCTCGCTTGCTAACATTTGGGAGAAAATACATATGAAGACGTTTAAGTTGACTAAATTTACATAAAACTAAAGCTGAACGTTCAGTTAAACATGGATTGTAGCAAATTTCCTATCAAACCAATAAATTTTAAATATTAGTTTTCTAACCATGTTACGAAGTGTTCTAGGTATTCGACCATAGGATAGCTGTGTAAGACCCTCATCACCAAAATATGTATTAAAGTTTAATTTTAAGGATTCGATATTCTTGCATTCGCGAAAATAATTGAAACCTCCATCAGTAATTACTGCATCAGTAGCATCAACCTAAAAATAAAATATCTTGAATAGATCTTAATAGATATTTTAATAACCTCTTTTATGTAGATTGGTGGGACGTGTCTCCATATCTCGTCGTGCATGTTAACGCTCCTAATTGAGGATTGGGAGTTATTAGAATAAAATTCCTTGATAATTTTGGCTTCAGGGGCCACCTTAAATTATTTAAAATTTTATTTTGCGAGAAAAAAACCGTTTGTAAATTATTCGCGTCAAAGCCATGGACTTCTAAAAACTTTCTCATCTCTTTGCGAGATGTTATAATTGTTCCGTCAGACAAAACGACTGATGTAGCACCAGCATTCATTAACCATTCCATGCATGAAAAATCGGGCCCCATTGTAATTACACGTTCAGGATAAAACCTTAAAATTAATATAATGATACCTCACAAGATCACTTAATAATATTAATTTAACATAATCACCAACTGATTAGCCATATTTTCAGCGATTCGGCGTCTCCAAAAACCAAGCACCTTGAACTCCAAAATTCTCCGTACTTGACCCCGAAATGAGCTAGTAAAATGCGAAATTTGATGTTGCGACTCCATCAATGCCATTTTAGAAGATAATAGACTAGTTCTGCTCAAGGACATGCCACATCTCTGACAAATAATTGGTGACAACTGCATTATATAATCCAAAGGAATGGCACCTTTAAATAAATTTAATGAAAGTTATTAATATACTACAAGGTTGGGTAATCCGTTGCCGTAAGTAAATAAGTACGACTTCTAATGTCAATCGAAAAATCGATGCTTAAACATGCTCTTAAGGAGCTCAACCAATCTAAATCAACAAACAATCATTTATCAGACGAGTAATATTTAATTTTATAAAGGAACAATGACCAAGACAACAACAATAACATTAAACTTGGCTCTTTTTCGTTCTTATAGACGTCGTCCACGACGCCCTCCCTTTCGGCGTGTAGTGTCTGTTGGTATCGGAGTGACATCTTCAATGCGTCCAATCTTCATTCCGGAACGAGCAAGTGCTCGGAGCGCTGCCTGAGCACCAGGACCCGGCGTCTTAGTTTTAGTACCACCAGTCGCGCGAAGTTTAACATGAAGAGCGGTTATTCCTACCTAAGAATGACGTAAATCGAACGGATAATTTAAAATACCTGTTTACAGCGTTCCGCAACGTCCTGGGCAGCAAGCATAGCCGCATATGGACTTGCCTCATCTCTGTCCGCCTTAACACGCATACCACCAGTGATCTTGACTATGGTTTCACGACCAGAAAGATCCGTAACATGAACAAATGTATCATTAAATGAAGCGAAAATGTGGGCGACACCAAAAACGTTTTCGCCTGACATAATGAAATAATGCTTCAAATAATAAAAAACCTTCGCGAACTTGAGGGCCCAAAGTGACAACGGCTTGTTCCTCCTTAACTTTACCTTTGCGAGCAGCCATTATTTCAGAGTTATGAAAATAGATAAAGCAACTAAAAAACAATTTAGAAGTAAAAGAAAAAAAGCAGATATTAAAAGGACGTAAAACCTGAATGCAAATTCAATTTAATTTATTCAAAAATATAGTTAATTAAATTTCATGAAACAAAATCTCAAAACAATAATCATTCGAGATCCTCGTCGTCTAACATAAAGACTTTCTTCTCAGTCCCTTCTGACGTAGAAGCCTCAGATTTAACTTCTTCAATCCGAACGCTCGACTGACCTGATCTGCGCTCCAACGATACTTTCTGGCGCTAAAATATAAAAGATAAATTCCCATATTACAAACTATTCTCAACAATTAATATCCATATAAACAAAATACAACCTCTTTAGCTGCTGGCAGAGATTTACTAAGCAATAAATAATGTTCAGGTGGAATGGACTGGCGGAAAATAGCCATCAACTCAGTTGGTTGACGACATGCAACGACAGCATTGGAAAGATGGTACATTCCCTCAACAATGTTTCCTAAATAATTGGATTCAATAAATAAAATAATACAACTGACCAGATTGTAACAGTTCCTCGCCAAGTGAAATTGATTTGAAGAAAAACTGCTCAGATTCAATCATATTTTTTGGATCGGGAAAATCTGCGCTCGATAAAGTAGAATTGATTGCTTCCTGTCTGCGTTTACGATCTAAATTGAATTTAGAATACTCGACAAAAACAATTAAGATAACTTTGACGAATTTTTTGTTTATAACACGGATCGAGTCGACGCTTACGATCGAAATAAATTGCATAACCAATGAAAGCAACACTGCCAGCTAAAAGAACTTTCGGCCAAGTTGGATTTAAATAATTACTCAATAAAACCATTTTTATGTTTTAAAATAAATAGACCTTAAAAACTAGAAAAGGTAAAATAATTGACCAAATCGAAAATTACCATATTGAAATTTTTTAAGACATTTTCATTTAATTGATTTTATCACAATTTTGATTAAAATTTCAAAGGATTACATATATAAGATGAGACGTCCACAATCTGATCGAAACCCTCTTATTTGGCGTACTCCGACGAGAACTCTTTCACATAGCAGGTTATTATTAAAACCGAATTACGTAACTATTACATAATATAGTCTTGATCCGAATGAAGATCCAGTTACAGGATTGGAACGTGTTTCTTCTTCATCAAATTTGTACGATCGACGCAAACGTGAAGAACGCCTTAGGGAACAAGAAGGACGCCTTCGACGTAGACATAAGCGTCGTTCTGTTGTCGAAAATGAACACACACTTTCAGAGAAATATGAGAGCCTCGATTATGAAATTGTTGAAAATGAACTTTATCGTGCTGCAGAAATGAGTAAAGATCACCAGGTATTTTTACCTGGATTTTTTTTATTATTAATTTTAGAAGAATTTGTTTCGACGGAGTGTCAACCGATGGGTCGTTTGCTTCTTGATTGGTGT
This sequence comes from Meloidogyne graminicola, assembly GCA_036172905.1. Classification (NCBI taxonomy): domain Eukaryota; kingdom Metazoa; phylum Nematoda; class Chromadorea; order Rhabditida; family Meloidogynidae; genus Meloidogyne; species Meloidogyne graminicola. The sequence continues at coordinate 2,372,016 of JARPZY010000005.1, forward strand.
ATTTACTGCATTAGTTGCATCATGTATTGATGTACTTGTTTATTATAACTCAAAACTCAAATTTCACATTGTTATTAATGGACGTAAGTTTTTAATAGGTATGAGCTTTTGACACTTTAGTGGTACAAATTTGTGAACATGGCAGGATTGGGGATTCCGGCTGTACCTGGATTATTCTTTTTACATGGGCTTTATACAATTGTGTTCTAGTGTCTGTCGCTGCTTTTTTAGTGCTTTTTGTTTCACCAGTTGCCATAGGTTCTGGAATTCCACAGATAAAATGCTTCTTAAATGGGGTGCAAATTCCTGGCGTTGTTCGGCTAAAAACCTTGGTTTATATATTAAAACTTTATAAATAATTTTTGTAAATATATAAAAAAAAATTACTATCATACAAATATTCAAATATTTTGTCTGTCTTTTAATGCTTTATGTAAAATTATTATTAAGGTAGCTAAAGTTATTGGTGTTTCATGTTCTGTTGGAGGGGGTTTGGCTGCTGGAAAGGTAATTCAATTTTTTACAACTTTTATTAATGGTTGTCAATAAGGAAGGTCCAATGATACATTCGGGCGCAGTGGTTGCTGCAGGAAGTAATTATAAATAAATTTTTAAAAATTAAAATTTGTTTAGTTTCCCAAGGTCGTTGTGTTTCCATTCCGTTCGATTCCGGTCTTTTCAAATATTTCCGAAATGACCATGAGAAGCGTGATTTTGTTAGTGCTGGAGCTGCAGCAGGTGTCTCAGCAGCGTTTGCTGCCCCTATTGGAGGTGTTCTTTTTAGTTTGGAGGAAGGTGCCAGTTTTTGGAATCAGTCGCTGACTTGGCGTATGGTTTGATTTTTGATATTTCGTTGATTTTTATTTATTACATACTAATTAACAAGATTATATTTAGGTTTTTACCGCAATGATTTCAACTTTCACGTTAAATTGTTTTATAAGTTTTTTCTATGGGCAGTTTGGTCAACTTTCGTGGAATGGCTTGGCAAATTTTGGCACATTCGAAGTTTATTTACTTATTTTATGAAAAATACAATTATTATTGTTAGAATCAAAGTAAATCTTACGGAATTTGGGAGTTACCTCTTTTTGCGCTCGTCGGTTTGTTTGGTGGACTATCAGGAGCTTTTTTTAATTTTTTGAACATGAAGCTTTCACGTTTTCGAAAAAAGTAATTTATTTTTCCATTCCTTATATCTATAAATTATAAGTTATATTCGTACAAAACGTCAACGTTTTTTGGAGTGTATGTTGGTTGCAACGGCATCCGCTTTTATTGGCTTTATTACATTATTGTTAATCGATGATTGCCAATCGATAGGAATTAATCCCCAATTGACAGGAGTTATGAAGGTTTTTATTTAATTTTATTCTATATTATACTTTGTTTAGTTATGGTGTCCTAAAGGTAAATACAGCGCAATAGCTACTCTTTTTTTTCAAAATCCTGAAGAAAGTGTCAAAAGTCTTTTCCATTCTCCATTAAGTATGTCGTTTTTCAAGCAGCCTGATTTTCAGTTTTGTAGATTCCTTCAATCCATTAACATTATTTGTTTTTGCTCTTGAATATTATATTCTAACAATGTGGACTTATGGTTAATTTTATTATTTCTATTAACTCGGAAATTTAGGACTTTCCGTCCCAAGTGGAATATTTATTCCTTCATTACTTACTGGTGCAGCTTGGGGAAGGCTTTTTGGTGCAGGAGTACAGTATTTTTTCCCTGAATTGGTATGCTTAACTTAATTTTAACTACCTATTATTATTTATACTAGGAAGCAATTGATTCGGGGAAATATGCATTGGCAGGGGCCGCTGCGCAATTGGGAGGTATTGTAAGGTATTAATTGTTACTTTTCCCTCATAGTGGGACAGATTTTTCACTAACTAGTTGGGCTACATATATATGATTATTTGTTATCTGTGAAAATATTTACAGATGTTGTTCAATTAATTAGAATCCATGTCGAGTGACTTACCAGATTGGACGGGTTATAATGCTTATATGCTATGGGTGTAACATTTATTGTAAATATTATGTCCTATCTAATAATCGTAATTTAACCCTAATTGTTAGTGAAAAATCATTCCCACTCAATTTATTAATTAATATTTTATATCTTTTTTATTTATAAAGAATGACTATTTCTCTAACTGCAATAATTGTTGAAGCGACAAAAGATATTACATTCGGTCTTCCAATTATGCTTGTACTTATGATTGCAAAATGGGTTGGCGATTGGTTTAATGAGGTTTACACTTAAAATTTTTTGGATTGTTTTTAAATATAGGGTATCTATGACGAACATATTAATTTATCTGAAGTGCCTATTTTAAGTTGGGAACCTCCAAAATTATCTAGAAACATACTAGCAAAAAATGTGATGCGTCGTGATGTTATTGCACTCGAACGGTTAACTTCTAAAACATTCAAATTCTAAATATTTTGCAGAATTGAAAGTGTTAGTCGCATTGTGGAGATTCTTCGATCCACAAGGCATCACGGATTTCCTGTTCTTGATAGAATTGATGCAGTGCCGGATGATTCAAAATACCCAAATTATGGGCACTTACTTGGATTTGTTTTACGTTCCCATCTTATTGTTCTTCTTAAAAAAAAGGTTTTATTATTAGATCTCCTCTGATTACTTAAAGTGAATGTTTAAGTCTAAACTTTATTTAGCATTTTACACTTGATTACGAAGGTCGAAATTCTGTGTCTAACTCAAAACCTGTTACTCTGTCTGATTTCAGCGAATTCTATCCAAGGTTTGTTTCTTTTTATTAGACTTCTGACATGCAGCGACTTTTAGGGTTGAATCAAAAATCTCCGACCTGGGGCTTAATTCCGCAGACGAACGTTGTTGGATTGACTTGAAGCCGTTTATGCATCCTTCACCGCATCGGTAGACTATTTGAATAATTGTCCAACGTCCTAATTAAGAAATTTACTGTCAATTTCTCTTTATTAGTGTTCCGCTTTCTGCTTCATTGAATTCAATTCACCAGGTTTTTCGTGGACTTGGTTTGCGATTTTTAGTTGTTGTGGATAATGAAAATAGGGTATTATTTAAATATTTTACATGCTTAACAATTTAGTTACGGGGTATTATCACTCGTAAAGACATTGCAAGATTCAAAGAACGAAGAGTCAAGAATACATTTCTTGTCAACGAACTTTATATTTCTCCGTATAGCAATTGATTTTTTCTTTTTTACTCATTTTTAAATTTAATTACAAATATTTATTCAAATTCTATTGTCTGTTCTATGAGCTTGTACATTTTTTAATTTTGCTTTTTGACATACTTAAATGTTTTTCATTTTCTATAAATCTTAAAATATGATGTAATCATTTGCTTGTCTTCATTGCTTTCTTTGCATTAATTTCTTAAATTGTTCTGTTAGTTTGAATATAGTTTAGTGATCACTCAATTATGGCATCCTTTGAAAAAGTTAATGTTGAGAATACAAAGCGGAAGTGTCTTAGTAGTTTTGAGCCAGAAGAACAAGAAGAGTATTTTACTCTTTCTTTTTTAGAAATGATTACATTTTTTAGGGAATTTACGCCTTCAGCATCAAAATTACAAAGACGTCAACCATGCTATGCGCCTTATCGAAAAACTTATCAAGACACTGTTACAAATAAATTAACGGCGGATAAAGGACTAATGCATGGTTCTTTTAATTAAATCAACTTCTCGATTAAAGATTTAGATTTTAAATGTGATTTTCATTATGTACTAACAACTTTGCTTGACGATAAATCCAACATTAATTTAAAACATTTGAGGTTGATTTTTTTATTTTTTTTTATTTTTTGTATTATACTTTTATGCAGTTTGGTCCAGCTACTCAGAAAATCAATAGATTTAGAATTCCGAGATTTCTTGCGTATTCAAGTTACACATTTGAGAAGGCTTTTTACTGGTTTAGCAGACCTGAGCGTCACCTCGCCAGTATTTATTTTAGTTTGTTATAAATAATTTTAATCCATTAGATAATTTCGCTTTCATCTGCATGTCTGATATATTTCATGGCTAGAGACAGAAAAGGAATTCCGATTTCTGAGGTTGAATTTTTTATTTTTTTTTTGTTATTTTTTAACCTTTTGATTCAGCATTGTATACATTTGATTGCACAACTTCTTAAGCAAGATCACCAATACGAAAAAACAGATGATGAATTTCGAAAACATCTCATTTTAGTTTATTTATTTATACTTTAGTATCTATTGCATTTTTCTTTAGATTTGGTCCATAATGCAGGATTGGCTTCGGATTTGGCTAAATAAATCATCAAAGACTGTAAAGTTCGATGGTATATTTTTAATATTTATGAGTATATTTAACCAAAATAAATAACCTATATTATATTTATAAAATATAAGAGAATTACATATTTATATTTTTAGTTACTGAGGACAATTTGTCCGTTTCTTTCCTTGCTTTAGAGGCGCTTGCTTATATAGCATTGAAAGACCAGAGCAAGATGTTCAAATCAGAAATGTACAATTCTGGATGTCTAACAATAATTATGACCAAGCTAGACAAAGCTGTATTGGAATTGATACATTCAGCACCAGGGGTATTAACTATGACGGGCGATGTACTAAATATAACTAGCACAAAACTGAAGGTGGTCGAACGTTGCTATAGAATTCTAGAGAATGTTTGTTTGTTCGTATATTATTACAAAATAAAAGCTTAATTCTGAATGTTTTTTAAAATCCTTTATTTTTAAGGCTGCTGCTTTTGACGCTAAAAACCAAGTATACCTGGTACAACATCGGAATAATTTGCTAATATTTTCTTGTGCAAAATTTCTCAATTATTCGCTTAACTTTATTGAAAACGCCCATCAAGCTTCAACTGATAAAATTATGGAGCAACATGAAAAGACTCGATTAGTTCAGCGTCAAACTCATCAAAATGATTGCAATAAAATTTTTGATTGTATTTGTCTGTTATGTCGAGTCTTAATGAATGTAAGCCACGAAAGTGAAAATGGGGCACTAAAGATTGGCCAAGCGGCCGGTTTTCTTCAAAATTGTTTAAACGTTCTGGCTAAGCATTCACATTACGCACCAAAAGAGAAGTATTTTGACCTCGCTGTAATGGTATTAATTTGATGAATATGTTTCATTAATATTTTGTAGATGTATGGTTTATTGGTGAATTTGTTAGAAAAATGTCCAGCTAATCGACGCAGATTTATAACTCTCAAATCTGAGTTTATCGATAGGTCAGAAAATTCTGGACAATCGCAGCATGAATTTTCATCTTTAGACATTTTAACAAAGGTTTAATTAAAATTTTTTTGTTCTTTAATTCTTTAGTTGTTTGTTCACCATGATTCTACAGCAAAAATTATTGACGAAGAATTTGATAACGAATTACTGACTGAAGAACCTCAAGAGGATGATGGCATCAATGATAATGGAAAGGAGAAAGCAACAAATATGAGTCAAGATGAGGTACTCACTGCTATACAAACATTGATGAATAAAGCATCAACACATATGGAAGATAGTATGTCATAATTGTTCTAAAAATTAGATTTTACATAAGCTAATCATCAGATTTAATAGAAAAACAAAGGGTGAACAGTAAGGCTTTTAATCCTCTTATTTTCTTAGGTATGATAGCTTCTTATTGCTCGTTAGTCGTTGCAATAATTGTTGGTACAGATTCAGTAAGTCTGAAAATTTTTTTTTTATTTTTTTTATACAGAAGTTAGCCAGTCAAGTAAAGGAGCTTCTACCAAATCAGGATATTGGAAATTTTGTTGGACAGTTGGAACGTTTTTTAGATTTTATGCGCATTACGGTTTATTAAAAATTAATAAGTACGTATTTCATACATATATTATAGAATCTAAAAGCGAGCACAGTGAATAATATTGAAAGAGTATTGAATGCTTTTCGGATCGCTAGCTCTGCAGATAATTAGAATTTTATTGCATTGATTACTAAAATGCGTTTGTTTTTTATCTTATACTTTGATTGATTCATCCTTTTTTACTAATAGTTCTGAACAATTCGAACTTTTATATCATTCATTTTACTGATTCTATCCTCATTATACGATATATAGCCTTAAAAGTTATCGAAAACTGAAATAGAAAATTTTAACGGAAATAATTTAAGCATTTTTACGTAGAAATTTACGAGACTATAAGGTAGATAAGGCGATAATCACGTAAGATAAATATTTATTTCAAAGGAGTGCTAAGAAATGAATATTTTGTGAATGAATAAGTACGGTCCACTGGTAAAAACTTTATTTCAGCCTATTTAAAATTATCCGGCTTACCGAGCAGTTAATCACTGTGCTAATACATATTTATATTAAACTGATATCCTCATTACAAATTTTTATATAAATAATCAAAATTTATCCGCATATATTTATCAGGTCAAACATAAGTTATATAGCTCGGCCGAAAAGCCGCGAAGCTTTGTCCTCAAAGATCTATACTTCTCATAAAGATTATATTATAAATATGGAAAAAAATTAAGGCAGAAATCAACACTTTTCTTTATGAGAAACTTGTGGATAAAGCTAGTGGGATTTTAGGTCGAATAATTCAAAATCCATTATCAATTTAATCTTTTAATATCCCGCCTTTTCCAAGAAATCTCCCAATGATTCAATAGCACCACGAACATCTATAAAGAAAATAAGTATTATTAAGAAATAGCATAATGTTCATGTTATTATGATTAAAAAATCCTATTGGAAACGTTAATCCACAGAATAGGTGCTATTTCGCCTAATATACATCCTTATCATGAAATATTTCTTAATAAAATCAAACCTGCGCC